>OX467307.1:20199450-21525700 GCA_950108535.1 Agriphila straminella | reverse complement strand
CTAACCTAACCTAACCTAACCTAACCTAACCTAACCTAACCTAACCTAACCTAACCTAACCTAACCTAACCTAACCTAACCTAACCTAACCTAACCTAACCTAACCTAACCTAACCTAACCTAACCTAACCTAACCTAACCTAACCTAACCTAACCTAACCTAACCTAACCTAACCTAACCTAACCTAACCTAACCTAACCTAACCTAACCTAACCTAACCTAACCTAACCTAACCTAACCTAACCTAACCTAACCTAACCTAACCTAACCTAACCTAACCTAACCTAACCTAACCTAACCTAACCTAACCTAACCTAACCTAACCTAACCTAACCTAACCTAACCTAACCTAACCTAACCTAACCTAACCTAACCTAACCTAACCTAACCTAACCTAACCTAACCTAACCTAACCTAACCTAACCTAACCTAACCTAACCTAACCTAACCTAACCTAACCTAACCTAACCTAACCTAACCTAACCTAACCTAACCTAACCTAACCTAACCTAACCTAACCTAACCTAACCTAACCTAACCTAACCTAACCTAACCTAACCTAACCTAACCTAACCTAACCTAACCTAACCTAACCTAACCTAACCTAACCTAACCTAACCTAACCTAACCTAACCTAACCTAACCTAACCTAACCTAACCTAACCTAACCTAACCTAACCTAACCTAACCTAACCTAACCTAACCTAACCTAACCTAACCTAACCTAACCTAACCTAACCTAACCTAACCTAACCTAACCTAACCTAACCTAACCTAACCTAACCTAACCTAACCTAACCTAACCTAACCTAACCTAACCTAACCTAACCTAACCTAACCTAACCTAACCTAACCTAACCTAACCTAACCTAACCTAACCTAACCTAACCTAACCTAACCTAACCTAACCTAACCTAACCTAACCTAACCTAACCTAACCTAACCTAACCTAACCTAACCTAACCTAACCTAACCTAACCTAACCTAACCTAACCTAACCTAACCTAACCTAACCTAACCTAACCTAACCTAACCTAACCTAACCTAACCTAACCTAACCTAACCTAACCTAACCTAACCTAACCTAACCTAACCTAACCTAACCTAACCTAACCTAACCTAACCTAACCTAACCTAACCTAACCTAACCTAACCTAACCTAACCTAACCTAACCTAACCTAACCTAACCTAACCTAACCTAACCTAACCTAACCTAACCTAACCTAACCTAACCTAACCTAACCTAACCTAACCTAACCTAACCTAACCTAACCTAACCTAACCTAACCTAACCTAACCTAACCTAACCTAACCTAACCTAACCTAACCTAACCTAACCTAACCTAACCTAACCTAACCTAACCTAACCTAACCTAACCTAACCTAACCTAACCTAACCTAACCTAACCTAACCTAACCTAACCTAACCTAACCTAACCTAACCTAACCTAACCTAACCTAACCTAACCTAACCTAACCTAACCTAACCTAACCTAACCTAACCTAACCTAACCTAACCTAACCTAACCTAACCTAACCTAACCTAACCTAACCTAACCTAACCTAACCTAACCTAACCTAACCTAACCTAACCAACAGTCTGCCTCGGACCGCTCTGAGGTACGGACGTGCTCTAGTGAGCTCTCGGTCTCGCGACTTGGCCCGGCTTGGCCCGGCCCGCTGCCTGGCCCGGCCCGCCTGCCCCCTCGGGACGCGACCCGGCCCTCTCGGCCTGCCGTGCGACTCGGGCTGCTGGGGGGGTTTCCTCACCCCCGCTGCCGCCTGCTGGGGTGTATCCCTCACCCCCGCCGCCGCCTTTGAAGAGGCTCACTTCTACGCCACTGTCGGTGGGCTGTCTGGCCCGGCCCGTTTGCTCGGCCCGGTGGGCTGCCTGGCCCGGCTCGCTTGCCCGGCCCGGGGGACCGCCTTTCGGAGTGCCTTGTGTGTTTTTTTTTGAACTCGTGAAGTGCTTTGTGCTCGTTAACTGTGAATATGTCTCATTCGGACGCATTTAACACCTACGCCGACGTGCCTGCTTTAACAGTAGGCAGGCACTGGTCCAAAGACAAGACAAAGATCCCTCCTGTAGCCAACGGGCATTACGGGAAAATCGAAGCGAGCGTGAACTGGATGATGGACATCTTGAATAAGAGTCCGAAGGGACTGACCAGAGAGAATAAATCAGATATCAATCTAAGGTGCATGAACGCACTCCTGCACTGCTACACGGCTTCGGCCGAACCACAATCTGATGAGACTCTGACTAAGGATCCTAGAGAGATGGGTGAAATCACCCAAGTGATACGGCAAACAATTCAGGAAGAATTGCAGGCCCCCATCGGTCAGTTGGGCTCAGTGGTGAGCGGCTTTGCTGGCTTTCCTGCCTTCGTACAAGAATCCTTTGATGAGGCTTTTATAAAACATTCGACGGAGGTAAATGACATTGCTGAAACCGTGCGTAATTCTGTTAACAAAGAATTCAAAAACTGCTTGACACGTGAAGGTATTCCTGAGATTGTGCGAAAATCCATCAATGAGGAAATGAAGAATAACTCGGCCTTAGACAATTTACCCAGAATTATGAGTGCCTCAGCTGCGGCCACCGAAGCCATCACGCAAGCCACCACGTCCTTGTCTAACAAAATGGACTCCTTTGAGGTTACACAAAAATCCATTAACGAAGAGCTAAAGAATATCTCGGCCTTAGATAACCTACCCAGAATTATGAATGCCTCGGTTGCGGCAGGCGAAGCCGCTGCGCAAGCCACCACGACCTTGATCAACAAAATTGACTCTCTGGAACGGGCAATTAACGTACTGCAAAAACGAACACATGCAATAAACCCCGAGACGGATAATAACGCTGGTTTGGGAACGTATGCTGCTGCTGCGGCGCGAAAAGCCAAGCCTGTGATCTTTAATAATACTACAATGGCCCCAAAACCTAACCCACCCAAGACTAGGCCGGCTATTATCCTATCTGGGAAAGCTGAGGACTCCACCCACGAGCGTGTTCTTAAGGAATTCAGCCAGACTGTGAAATTCAACACTATGGATTTCGCCCCGGCCAAGATTCAACGGATTTCACAAGGTAGAGTCCGTGTGGAATTTGACGAATCGCCACAATTAACTCAAACAATTACAAGGCTCAACACTAACGAAAACTTGAACATCACGGCGAAACCCACAAGGGTACTCCAGCCCATGGTCATCCTCAAGGGCATCCCAAAGGACATAGATCGGAATTCGCTGGCGGAGAATATGCTTAATCAGAACCCCACAATCCGTGACTCCTGCAAGCTCGAAGATATTACCTTCAAGTTTGCTAGGAAAAACAGAAATGATGAACTCTACAACGCCGCCTTCCTGACGACGGCCCGGGCCTTCACTGCTATCACCGAGCTACAGAAGATAAACATCGACTACGTCAGGGTACACGCTACGGAATTTTCGCCGCTCATGAGGTGTTATAAGTGCCAGGAGTTTGGACACCTTAGGGGACGCTGCAAAAGTGACAAAGAAGTTTGCCCGGTATGTACGAACAATCACACTCTTGAAAATTGCCCTAACGTAAATAGTGAAGACAAAACCCAGTGTAGCAATTGTAAAATCCATAACGAGCGCTTTAAAACCAAGCTTGACGTCAAACACAGAGCGGACTCTATCAGCTGTAGCAGATTTAGACATATGTCCAGGCTAACTCGCGACCGCATTGACTACGGCTAAGAACTCAGAGACTCTCTAGACTTCTCGGGCCGCCCATCTGGACTGGGCTGCCCTCATCGTAATTTCTTTAATTAATTAAGTTTTATTATCTATTTCTTTCTTTAATCTGTTTCATATTTATGATAATTATTACTTTATTTGTAAAGATGAGGGGCCAAAAAAAAAAAAAAAAAAAAAAGAACAGAATTTGGCAAAAAGAGCAATGCCAGCTTAAAAGATACTAAAGAAATATGCCCAACTCACGGATAAAGTCAAGTATGTGAAAAGAACAACACATGCAACCCTGCTTTCTTCACTCTGTAGACCCCTCATCTCTCTTTCTTTTAGTTTTAAGTATAAATTTATTATGTGTCTTATTTTATTTATCTTTACTCCGTATCAGTCTGTTTAATCGGCTTGACTGTAGCCGCCCCATCTGGGCCGCCCTCTCGGGCCATTTGTTAATTAACCTTTTTTTTTTTTTTTTTTTTTTTTTTTTTTTTTTTTGCTAACGTTACATTTTACTGTATATAGCCTAATAGCTTGGGGCAGCCCCGTCTGGGCTGCCTACTCGGGCAGCCAACTATGACTATTTTTTTTATGTTTATTTTGCACACTGTACTTTTTGTAACTTAACTTAGCTGGGCTGCCCTCATTATGAGATCAATGTCTACTGCTTCAAACTATTCTGCACACGCTACGCTGTTTTATTTACCATAAGCCCTGTATGTGCTTCGATTCACTTAGACCTTAAACCTCGCACACGTTAAGAACCACTTAGCACCCGGTACGGCCCTCTGGGCCGCCCGCCCGGACCGCTCAATTCACCCACTGATTTTTCTGCTGACCCTATATGTACTTTGCGCTACTCTAAATTCTGAACGGCCCTCCGGGCCGCCTGCCCAGGTTGTCCGAATCGCCTACTAAAATATCACTTTCGGAATTCGAGCGGCTCACCGGGTTGCCTGTTTGGGTCGTCCGGCGTGCCCTTTTATTCCACCATAAGCCTCGTTTGTGTTTCGCATCACCTAGATCTTTAGCCTCGCACATGTCAGAACACTGAATAACCCGCGGGGCCGCCCGGCTCGTTCACAGATTTCTCAAACCTTTTTTGCTGACTCGGGCTGCCCAGCGTTGGACCACCCTAATGTTTAGTAATATGCTAACTCATTTTGCACACTGTAGATTACCCTGTGGCCGAGTATGAGCTGGTCAGCACTACTTAGAACCTGTAACGGCCCACTGGGCCGCCCGCCTGGGCCGCTCGATTCACCCGCTGATTTTTCTGCTGACTCTATATGCACTTTACGCAACTCTGAATTCCGAACGGCCCTCCGGGCCGCCTGCCCAGACTGTCCGGATCGCCTACTAAAATATCACTTTCAGAACTCGAGCGGCTCACCGGGTTGCCTGTTTGGGCCGTCCGGCATACCCTTATATTTTTACCATAAGCCTTGTTTGTGTTTCGCATCACCTAGATCTTTAGCCTCGCACATGTCAGAACACTGAATAACCCGCGGAGCCGCCCGGCTCGTTCACAGATTTCTCAAACCTTTTTTTGCTGACTCGGGCTGCCCGGCGTTGGACCACCCTAATGTTTAGTAATACGCTAACTCATTTTGTACACTGTAGATTACCCTGTGGCCGAGTGTGAGCTGGTCAGCACTACTTAGAACCGGTAACGGCCCACTGGGCCGCCCGCCTGGGCCGCTCGATTCACCCGCTGATTTTTCTGCTGACTCTATATGCACTTTACGCAACTCTGAATTCCGAACGGCCCTCCGGGCCGCCTGCCCAGGCTGTCCGGATCGCCTACTAAAATATCACTTTCAGAACTCGAGCGGCTCACCGGGTTGCCTGTTTGGGTCGTCCGGCATACCCTTTTATTTCACCATAAGCCTTGTTTGTGTTTCGCATCACCTAGATCTTAAGCCTCGCACGTGTCAGAACACTGAATGACCCGCGGGGCTGCCCGGCTCGCCCACAGACTTCTCAATCCTTTTTTTGCTGACTCGGGCTGCCCAGCGTTGGACCACCCTTATGTTTAATAATACGCTAACTCATTTTGCACACTGTAGATAACCCTGTGACCGAGTTTGAGCCGGTTTGCACTACTTAGAACCTGTAACGACCCACTGGGCCGCCCGCCTGGGCCGCTCGATTCACCCGCTGATTTTTCTGCTGACTATATATGCACTTTACGCAACTCTGAATTCCGAACGGCCCTCCGGGCCGCCTGCCCAGACTGTCCGGATCGCCTACTAAAATATCACTTTCAGAACTCGAGCGGCTCACCGGGTTGCCTGTTTGGGCCGTCCGGCATACCCTTATATTTTTACCATAAGCCTTGTTTGTGTTTCGCATCACCTAGATCTTTAGCCTCGCACATGTCAGAACACTGAATAACCCGCGGGGCCGCCCGGCTCGTTCACAGATTTCTCAAACCTTTTTTTGCTGACTCGGGCTGCCCGGCGTTGGACCACCCTAATGTTTAGTAATACGCTAACTCATTTTGTACACTGTAGATTACCCTGTGGCCGAGTGTGAGCTGGTCAGCACTACTTAGAACCGGTAACGGCCCACTGGGCCGCCCGCCTGGGCCGCTCGATTCACCCGCTGATTTTTCTGCTGACTCTATATGCACTTTACGCAACTCTGAATTCCGAACGGCCCTCCGGGCCGCCTGCCCAGGCTGTCCGGATCGCCTACTAAAATATCACTTTCAGAACTCGAGCGGCTCACCGGGTTGCCTGTTTGGGTCGTCCGGCATACCCTTTTATTTCACCATAAGCCTTGTTTGTGTTTCGCATCACCTAGATCTTAAGCCTCGCACGTGTCAGAACACTGAATGACCCGCGGGGCTGCCCGGCTCGCCCACAGACTTCTCAATCCTTTTTTTGCTGACTCGGGCTGCCCAGCGTTGGACCACCCTTATGTTTAATAATACGCTAACTCATTTTGCACACTGTAGATAACCCTGTGACCGAGTTTGAGCCGGTTTGCACTACTTAGAACCTGTAACGACCCACTGGGCCGCCCGCCTGGGCCGCTCGATTCACCCACAAATATTTCTGCTGACCCTATATGTACTTTGCGTAACTCTGAATTCTGAACGGCCCACCGGGCCGCCTGCCTGGGCTGTCCGGCTCGCCCACTAAATCATCACTTCGCAAAGATCGAGCGGCCCACCTGGCTGCCTGTGCGGGTCGCCCGGTTTGCTCTCTTATTTCACCATAAGCCATGTATGTTTGTATTAGTATGTTATGTTTTATTATTTTTTCTTCTTCTACATAAGTATGTCTATATTTCTTTTTGTATATGTTAGGGTTGTTGCTGGGACCCCCGTCCAAATAGCTGTTTGTGCCTGACACCCCGCCTCTCGGGTCAGGCATGCCGCCGGGCCATCATTATTATTATTTTTACTCGCCCTACTTTACAGCCCTGGCCCGGCTGCAATAGTCGCTCTTTACCATTGGGGCTTAAAATAAATGGAAAGGGGCACCTAGGACTCCGCCGCCCCTGGGGGGGGACTGGCCCACTTCGGGCCTAACGCGTACTATGCGTAGGGGATGTGGGGTCCCAACAGCAACCCAATTTCTATCTGTGTTTTATTATGTGATTTTTTTTACCCTCTCCCCTTTTTTCCTATCCCTCCTTTCCTATCCTTTCTATCTCCCCTCCTATTCTACCTTCTTTTTTTCCGCCCCGAGGTGACACTGGAGGGCAAGAAGCCTCACCAAGGGATGAGTCCAATAGTGTCAGCTCAACTTTGTTCACCACTTCCCTTTCTCTTTTCCCATTCCCTCCAACCCATTTAAACCCTTCGGGGTCCCCTTTCCCTTATACCCAAGAGTTTAAAAAAAAAAAAAAAAACCTAACCTAACCTAACCTAACCTAACCTAACCTAACCTAACCTAACCTAACCTAACCTAACCTAACCTAACCTAACCTAACCTAACCTAACCTAACCTAACCTAACCTAACCTAACCTAACCTAACCTAACCTAACCTAACCTAACCTAACCTAACCTAACCTAACCTAACCTAACCTAACCTAACCTAACCTAACCTAACCTAACCTAACCTAACCGAGTCTGCCTCGGACCGCTCCGAGGTGCAGACGTGCTCAAGTGAGCTCCCGGTCTCGCGACGTGGCCCGGCTGGGCCCGGCCCGCCTTGGCCCGCCTGCCCGGCCCGACCTGGCCTGCTGGCCATCGCGAGTGGAGGCCCCCTGGGCTTCTTCCCCCCTCCCAGTCCGGGCCTTTCGACGTGTGAAGTGCGGCAGTTTCGGCCCGGCGGGGCTGCCTGATGGCGGGCGGCCCGCCCGGGCATTAGCTGCGATCTGCGATCGCCGGCCCGAACTGCCTGCGAGAGGTCTCGATCAGGCTGCGCGCTCTGGCGGCTCACGATGAGGCTGAGCGAGCGGCCCGCTGGGCGGCCCATCTCAGTCGCCCACCTGGGCAGCCCGCTGGGCGGCCCTGATCGAGCTGCCGCCTGAAGAGTTACTGCGGGGCAGCGGGAGGGGCCCCCCCTGATGGGCGGGACCTTCGCTTCCCCCGCCGATTCGACTGCGGCCGGCGATCACTTTGCGCCTGGACCTTGCCCGCGAGACGCGTCGAGCGTGCGCGGTTCGATCGGATTTCGATATTTTCTCTGTTTTTTCGCGTGCCATTGTGCTTTGCACCCTCTGCTCATTGTTGCGGGGGGGAAAGTTTTTATATTCTGCATATCATCTCTTTGCCTGTGAGACGCGTCGAATGTGCGCGATTCGATTGGACGATTTTCTCTGTGTCCCGTGCGCCACTGTGTTTTGCACCCTCTGCTTGTTGTTGCGGGGGGGAAAAATTTTATTGTTCTCTTTCGCGCGTGGTCGTGAAGTGACATTTTGCGTATCATCTGTGTGGTGCAGTGAGGAGTGTTTGTGTATCACTGTGCCTATATTTTTGGATTATTGGATTGTACTCCGTACGCGTGGAACAATTGTAAGTAGTAATTGTAATTTCAAAGTAAACATTGGACTTGACATTTTTGTGGTGTGTCTATGGCGTCTCTGCGCACTCCACCCTGGACACGATCCCGATCTAACCCCAGGCACCTGGAGCCTAGGGACCCACCGGACACGCTGCAGGGTGCGTCAAGGCACACTCCCAGGCGTGGTACCTCTCAGCCAGACACAGGATCGCCGGACAGACATTACTCAATTGACCTCACCCCCCAAGGAGCCGACGGAAAGCGGAGATCTGCGATGCGGGAGCAAAAAGCTCACAACATAGACACCATCTGGACACCGAGCCCGTCCCTATCTCCCTCCATGTCATCCACTTCCCCGGACAGCACTTGCTTCGTGGCACCACTCACCAGAATGGACCAGGACGTAACCCTCTGCACTCCTCCCGAGCTTACCACATACATACATAACATGAACCAAGAAATCCAGGATCTCAAGGGCATCGCCGCAATACCTTCACCGGCTTCTGTGACACCTTCCGGTCTGGAGGACGGGGCCGCGGCCCGACTCTCGCTTTTAACCCATCCGACGTCGGCAACCCCCTCCGTCCCCGAAACATCTTCTGACTCCATGGCCCGGGCCGCGGCCCGGCCCTCTCATCCTTCCCGCCCGGCGCTCTTCTTGTCTCTCAGCGGTGTCGACCAGTGGGACTACTCCACTTCCACTACCCCCATCTTCAGGGCGCTCAATAAAGTGTTAAATCCAACGGGCAGCACGACTGGTCACCCTGAGAGAGTTGCTAAACTCTCTAAGGGCAAGGTAAAACTCTCCGTCACGGACAAGCGGGCAGCCGAAGACGCCGAACGCCGCATCCGCGGCGCCTCTCCATCCCTCGGACCTGCGGTGGAACGAGAAAGGAAATTGACGCCGCAGGTCATCGTCAAGGGCATCCCGAAAACCCAAGCACCGGACACCATCCCCGCCAAAATTATTAATCAAAACCTCAATACCTCATTGTTCTCCACCAACGATATTAGACTTGCGCAGACCAGGAGAAATCGTAACCCCAAACTGTATAACGCTATTTTTGAAACCACACCTCTAGCCTGGCGGGCTCTCACTAGCCTAGGCAAAATCAATATCGAATTCCACCGGGTGCACGTCAAAAACCAGTCGCCATTATTGCAGTGCAGGAGGTGTCATTCGTTTGGACACCTCCAGGGCAGCTGTAGTCGTGAAAAACTATGTGGCAATTGTGCCAAACGAGATTGCACTGACATGGATCACTGCGGCGGTGAGCGCCCGCCCAGCTGTGTCAACTGTGCTAGGTACCATGGGATTAACGAGGGGACGGGCGAGGGCCATGACCAATCTAACCATACTACTTTCGATTCCTCCTGCCCAAGAAGGCGGGCCATGGAGGAACGTCTGGAGGACAAAATAGATTACGGTTAACAATGAACCACGTGTCGGCACACTCACCTAGGAGTGTGCCTCATCAGACTGGTCATGGCGCTCCCCCTTCCCCCCCCCCCCCCGGATTTGACACACCAACGTGCGGTTACTATTCCGCACCCTGGATTTACTCACGCCTACGTCCTCCAAATTAACTCCGACAGATGTCTCAAAAGCCACACACAAATCAATCGCTTCCTCTCGATCAATAAAACCACGCACATTGCTCTTATCACGGAACCTTACACGGGTAAGGGCGCCGCTCCGAGGGGAATAGCTGGCTTCACGACCTTCTGGCACGCTCAGTCCAACGCTAGGACCAGGGCGGCAGTTTACATTCGCAACGACTTCGCCATTAAACACGGAGCCACACTTGTGGGCCACCTGTCCTCCTCGGACCTGGTTGCGGTGTCTTTGGCTTCCGGTGGGCACAGACTCATTTTGACCTCCGTTTACACCCCAAAAGATGCAGATCTCACTCACAATCTCGACACGCTTGCTTCACTACTTCAACTTTATGCCCACAACACACCACACATCATAGCCGGTGACTTCAACGCCTGGCACCCCATGTGGGATGAGGACGGCAGAACCAACACCAGAGGCAATAAGGTCTCCGATTTCATCACTCGAAACCAGCTGCTCTGTCATAATGACGGCTCACCTACCTTTGACTGCGTTACTCACTCAACCATACGACGCAGCGCCATTGACATTACGCTAACATCACCTAACCTCCCCGTTCACCACTGGCGCGTGGACGATAGGATCGCCCCCAACAACCAACATAGAGCCATCAGGTTCTCCTTTGGCTCCCACTCCTCGGAGCTCCCGGTCAACCCCCCTCCACACTCCACTCGTAGATATGACACTTCGGGCAAGGTGGATTGGAGCGCCTTCCGTTCCACGTTCCAGGCTCTCATCATTGGCACAGGCATAACAGACGACGACATTTTGACCATGAGCGATGCTAACCTGGAAGAGTACATACATCTACTCACTTCTCACATACACCATGCGGCAGAAAGCGTGTTCGTCCCCAGGAATAGCACGGGCTACGGACGCTATCCGGGGGCAAAACCTTACTGGAACCCGGAACTCGATAAGCTGCGCAGCTCCTTACACAGGGCCAAGAGGGATGTGCGCATCGCCTTTTCAGATGACACCACCCCCACCCGCAAGGCAGAAGTATTACAGTCCCTTCATGAAGCCAAAGCTCGATTTTCGGACGCCGTCAATAAAGCCTCCGGGGATAGCTTCCGCACCTTCTGTTGTTCGCAGACGGCTGACAAGGTTTGGTCCATCACTAACCCTGTGATCAGGGCCGGGAAGCCGCGACCACCTCCCTCCACGGTCAACTTGCCTGACGGCAGTCACACCTTGGACTGTCACGACACGTGCAGGGCGCTCCTTTCCCACTTCTACCCACTTGACCTTAGGCACTTGGACACCCCAGAGCAGGCGGAGCTCAGACACAATAGCACCATCCCTCCAGCATCAGATAATGACCCCCCATTCACCTCGGACGAGATCAAGGAAGCACTCTCCTCCATTCCTAACAGAAAGGCGCCCGGACACGATGGCCTCACGGCCGACATCTGCCTCACTGTCTTTAAATGCTTTCCGGAAATCATCACAGCTATAGTCAACAGATGTCTTCAACTGGGATACTTTCCACAGTATTGGAAAGTATCTATTCTTAGAATAATCCCGAAACCGGGCTCTCGGTCCTCCGACCTCAGGGCCAACAGGCCCATCGGGCTGATAACCACATTCGGGAAAATGCTCGAGAAATTATTCACGGAGCGCATCATGCATAGGGCTGCCACCACAGACAAACTTAATAGCAAACAATACGGCTTCAGAAGGAACACTTCCACCACCCACGCTCTCATTAACGCCATTGACACCATAAAAGCACAAAAAGCACGGGGCCTTCACACCATCGCTGTCTCCCTCGACATACAGTCCGCATTCGATCAAGCCTGGTGGCCGGCCATACTCAACAGACTCAAAAAAGCCAACTGCCCCCGCAACATTTACAAACTCCTCGCTAATTACCTGACCCCGAGAACGATCATCCTCAACCATGCAGGCTCTACGGCCTCCTGCCTCACACAGAGAGGCTGTATACAGGGCTCAGCCTGCGGGCCGGCCCTCTGGAATTGCATCCTGGATGACCTACTTGACATGATTCTCCCAGATGGTTGCTCTCTGCAAGCCTACGCAGACGATGTGCTGCTTCTGGTCGCAGCAAAAGATCCCCTAACCCTACAATCACTTGTCAATAGCACGCTAAAAATGGTGGTCGAGTGGGGCAATAAAGTCAAGCTCACCTTTGGGCCGAGCAAAACAAAGGCTCTCGCCTTCTCACGCACAGCCGCAAAAACCAACATAGTCATGAACAACACACCTATCAAGTTCGATAACACCTTCACCTTATTGGGCGTCGTCATTGACGACAAACTTAACTTCCACTCGCACATTACGCACACAATCAACAAGGCCAAGCTCATATTTAACAGACTCTGCCTGTTCGTTCGACCCACTTGGGGGCTCCACTCGGAAAACATAAAATCCATATACAAATACGTTATCGCCCCTATAGTCACTTATGCGGCAGGTGTGTGGGGCCACGCTGCGAGGAATAGGTTTGCTGTACAGGCACTCACCTCCCTGCACAGAGGTTTCGCCTTGCGCATCATCCGCGCCTACAGAACCGTCTCAGCCAACGCCTCCATCGCTCTGGCGGGCGCCATCCCGCTCGACCTGGACATTCTCAGGATCAGGGAGGTGGAGCTCGCCAGGGTCAGGGGCGTCTCCTCCCTCCTTCCATCGGATGTGCCCTACGAGGCCCCTGTGCGAATATCAGAACTGCTTCACCCGTCCGGGCGCATCTCGGTTGACTACAGGTTGGTGCCCCCTCCCTCGTCCCCGTTTCAGGTGGACCTGACCGGCCTATGCTCGGCAAACAGCGTGCTTTTCTACACCGATGGCAGTAAACTGGACGGTGGCGAGGTTGGAGCGGCGTGTGTTAAGGTGGACCCGGACGCCCCAGTCAGTCCAAAGATTTATAAGTTCAAGTTGCACGATGCCTGCACGGTTTTTCAGGCGGAACTCTTTGCAATTTATAAAGCCTGCTCCATAGCGCGGGAAAACGACCTGCCTGAAGTCGTCATACTTTCTGATTCCAGGGCCGCCCTGGAGGCACTGGCCCACAGAAGTAGCACGGCCCCTCTGGTCCTCCTCACACATAAACTTATTGCTGAGCACGCCAGATCCCACTCTGCCCCCATTACGTTCGGGTGGGTCAAGAGCCACGCTGGTATCTTGGGCAACGAAATGGCCGACGAGGCGGCCAAAAAGGCCGCCCAACTCCACTCCACACCGGCATATCACCACTTCCCGATTTCTTACGTCAAAGCATTCACTCGGCGTGCTGCTACCGAAAAATGGAGGGATAGATACACCCAGTCCCCCAGCGGCGCCCACACCAGAGACCTCCTACCCACAATCGACGCATGTATGGATCTAACCAGGGCCGTCCCCTATGACTTTTATTTCACTCAATTCATCACGGCACACGGAGCTCATCTGGCCTACCTTCACAGGTTTAAAATCTCCCCAACGGACGCATGTCCATGCGACCGCTTAACTAGTCAGACCCCCCTCCACCTTGTCTGCGACTGCCCGAGATTCGACTCTGCGCGTTACGACTACTTGGCCGCCCTTCCCAAGAGCCCCCAGATCTCGACACCTTTTCACCTCCCGGGCCTTATGAAGGAAAAACGTTCCGCGACACTCTTGAAAGCATTTTGCAAATTTATTGCCACCATTTACATGAACCTTAAAAAATTCAACAACCCTTCTGCCACCCCTACATAACACTTCAGCACCCACAGCTATCACATAGCAAGGAAAGAGCCCCGCCCGGGCTGCCCGCCCTCTCGGATAGCCAACAATAACTGTTTTGCACATGCTACATCTGCTACATATTCTTTACAAATTCACTACCACCATCCACACAACCCCTACATAACACATCAGTATCACCAACCGCAAACTATCTCGGTGCCCCTCCCCGTATCGGCTGCCCAAGAGCCCTGTTCAGAGCACTGTCGGAGTTGGCTTGGACTTTATTTATGGGGCCCATTGCGATATTTGATTTATGACTCTGTATATTAATCATGGCCATACTATAGGGCCAATTGTAATATGTGATTTATGACTTTGTATATTAATCATGGCCATATTATGGGGCCAATTGTGATATGTGATTTATGATTTTGTATATTAATCATGGCCATATTATGGGGCCAATTGCGGTATTTAATTTATAACTATTTATAACTATGTATACTAATCATGGCCATATTGTGGGGCCAATCGCGATATTTAATTTATAACATTTGGGCCACCTGTTAACTAACTAACTATTTTGCAAATGTTACATTGTACTGTTCATAGCCTAAAAAGCTCGGGGCAGCCCCGTCTGGGCTGTCTACTCGGACAGATAATTACGATTATTTTTATATTTTGCACATGGTACTTGTTATTACTTAGCTGGGCTGCCCTCATTATGAAATCAATGTCCACTGATCATAGTTTAGCAGTAGGATCAGACACTCTATCTCACCATAAGCCCTGTATGTGCTTCACATCACCCAGTTCTTAAGTCTCGCACATGTAAGAACACTGAATAACCTGCGGGGTCGCCCGGCTCGCTCACAAATTTCTCAATCCTTTTATTGCTAACTCGGGCGGCCCAGCGCTGGACCACCCTAATGATTGATAGTACGCTAACTCATTTGCACACTGTAGATAACTCTGTGACCAAGTATGGGCTGGTTAGCACTACTTAGAACTTGTAGCAACCCACTGGGCCGCCCACCTGGGCCGCTCGGTTCACCCACTGATTTTTCTGCCGACCCTATACGTACTCTCTGCAACTCTGAATTCTAAGCGGCCCACCGGACCGCCCGCCTGGGTGGTCCGGCTCGCCCACTAAAATCATCACTTCTCAGAACTCGAGCGGCCCACCTGGCCACCTGTCCGGGACATCCAATGCACCCTTTTATCTCACCATAAGCCTTGCATATGTGTTTTGCATTACCCATATCTTAAGTCTCGCACGCGTTAGAATACTGAATAACCCGCGGGGCCGCCCGGCTCGCCTACAAATTTTTCAACCCTTTTTTTTGCTGACTCGGGCGGCCCAGCGCTGGACCATCCTAATGTTAACAATACGCTGACTCAGTTTGCACACTGGTGATAACCCTGTAACCGAATATAAACTGGCTAAGCACTACACTATGGGGCCAAGTGCGATATTTGATTTATGACTTTGTATATTGACCCTGGCCATATTATGGGGCCAATTGCGATATGTGATTTATGATTTTGTATATTAATCAAGGCCATATTATGGGGGAAAAAAAAAAAAAAAAAAAAAAAAAAAAAAAAAAAAAAAAAAAAAAAAAAAAAAAAAAAAAAAAAAAAAAAAAAAAAAAATTTTAATTATTATGATGATGACTTATAAAGAAATTAAGCTTATTATTATTATAGTTTAGCTGTAAGACCTGTCACTTTCTTTTCAAGTGTTCTGTATTTTAGTTATCCTCATCATGAAAATTTATGCGAGGGCTGCTGCATCATTACTCTTAGAGCTTTCATTATTGTATGTCTACTTGGGGCTTCCGTGGACCCCTCATCTGTCCTTGCTCTGTATTAGTATGTGTGATCCACTTGAATGTGATCGCCCCGTCCGGGCCGCCCTTTTGGGCTACCTGTTAACTAACTAACTGTTTTGCAAATGTCACATTGTACTGTATATAGCCCAAAAAGCTTGGGGCAGCCCCGTCTGGGCTGTCTACTCATTCAGTTAATTACGACTATTTTTATAATTAGTTAATTTTTCATACTTAGAACTTGTAACAACCCACTGGGCCGCCCGCCTGGGCCGCTCATCTCATTTCATCCACTGATTTTTCTGCTGACCCTATATGTACTTTCCGCAACTCTGAATTCTGAATTCTGAGCGGCCCACCGGGCCGCCTGCCCACCCACTGAATTTTCCACTGACCCTATATGTCCGGCTGTCCGGCTCGCCCACTAATATCATCGCTTCTCGGAACTCCCTGAACCCACCGGGCCGCCTGCCCACCCGCTGAATTTTCCACTGACCCTATATGTCCGGCTGTCCGGCTCGCCCACTAATATCATCGCTTCTCAGAACTCCCTGAACCCACAGGGCCGCCTGCCCACCCACTGAGTTTTCCACTGACCCTATATGTCCGGCCGTCCGGCTCGCCCACCAATATCATCGCTTCTCAGAACTCGAGCGACTCACCGGATTGCCTGTTTGGGTCGGGCTCGCCCACAGATTCCTCAATCCTTTTTCTTTTTTTGCTGACTCGGGCTGCCCAGCGTGGTACCACCCTAATGTTTAATAATACGCTAACTCATTTTTGCACATTGTAGATAACCCTGTGACCTAGTTTGAGCTGGTTAACACTACTTAGAACCTGCAACAACCCACTGGGCCGCCCGCTCGGGCAGCTCGATTCACCCACTGATTTCTCTGCTGACCCTACATGCACTCTGCGCAACTCTGAAGTACGAACGGCCCGCCGGGCCGCCTGCTCAGGCCGTCCGGATCGCCTACTAAAATATCTCTTTCAGAGCTCGAGCGACTCACCGGGCTGCCTGTTTGGATCGTCCGGCGTCCCCTTTTATTTTACCATAAGCCTTGTCTGTGTTTCGCGTCACCTAGATCTTAAGCCTCGCACGTGTCAGAACACTGAATAACCCTCGGAGCCGCCCGGCTCGCCCACAGATTTCTCAATCCTTTTCTGCTGACTCGGGCTGCCCAGAGTTGGACCACCCTAATGTTTAATAATACGCTAAATCATTTTGCACACTGTAGATAACCCTGTGACCGAGTTTGAGCCGGATAGCACCACTTAGAACCTGTAACAACTCACTGGGCCGCCCGCCCGGGCAGCTCGATTCACCCACTGACTTTTCTGCTGACCCTACATGCACTTTGCGCAACTCTGAAGTATGAACGGCCCGCCGGGCCGCCTGCTCAGGCTGTCCGGATCGCCTACTAAAATGTCACTTTCAGAACTCGAGCGACTCACCTGGTTGCCTGTTTGGGTCGTCCGGCGGGCCCTTTTATTTCACCATAAGCCTTGTCTGTGTTTCGCATCACCTAGATCTTAAGCCTCGCACATGTCAGAACACTGAATAGCCCTCGGAGTCGCCCGGCTCGCCCACAGATTTCTCAATCCTTTTCTGCTGACTCGGGCTGCCCAGAGTTGGACCACCCTAATGTTTAATAATACGCTAAATCATTTTGCACACTGTAGATAACCCTGTGACTGAGTTTGAGCCGGACAGCACTACTTAGAACCTGTAACTACTCACTGGGCCGCCCGCCCGGGCAGCTCGATTCACCCACTGATTTCTCTGCTGACCCTACATGCACTTTGCGCAACTCTGAAGTGTGAACGGCTCGCCGGGCTGCCTGCTCAGGCTGTCTGAATCGCCTACTACTAAAATATCACTTTCAGAGCTCGAGCGACTCACCGGGTTGCCTGCTTGGGTCGTCCGGCGGGCCCTTTTACTTCACCATAAGCCCTGTCTCTGTGTTTCGCATCACCTAGATCTTGGGCCTCGTACATGTCAGAACACGGAACAACCCGCGGAGCTGCCTGGCTCACCCACAGATTTCTCAATCCTTTTTTCTTCTTTTGCTGACTCGGGCTGCCCAGCGTGGTGCCACCCTAATGTTCAATAATACGCTAACTCATTTTTGCACATTGTAGATAACCCTGTGACCTAGTTTGAGCTGGTTAACACTACTTAGAACCTGCAACAACCCACTGGGCCGCCCGCTCGGGCAGCTCGATTCACCCACTGATTTCTCTGCTGACCCTACATGCACTCTGCGCAACTCTGAAGTACGAACGGCCCGCCGGGCCGCCTGCTCAGGCCGTCTGGATCGCCTACTAAAATATCTCTTTCAGAGCTCGAGCGACTCACCGGGTTGCCTGTTTGGGTCGTCCGGCGTCCCCTTTTATTTCACCATAAGCCTTGTCTGTGTTTCGCATCACCTAGATCTTAAGCCTCGCACGTGTCAGAACACTGAATAACCCTCGGAGCCGCCCGGCTCGCCCACAGATTTCTCAATCCTTTTCTGCTGACTCGGGCTGCCCAGAGTTGGACCACCCTAATGTTTAATAATACGCTAAATCATTTTGCACACTGTAGATAACCCCGTGACCGAGTTTGAGCCGGATAGCACCACTTAAAACCTGTAACAACTCACTGGGCCGCCCGCCCGGGCAGCTCGATTCACCCACTGACTTTTCTGCTGACCCTACATGCACTTTGCGCAACTCTGAAGTATGAACGGCCCGCCGGGCCGCCTGCTCAGGCTGTCCGGATCGCCTACTAAAATATCACTTTCAGAACTCGAGCGACTCACCTGGTAGCCTGTTTGGGTCGTCCGGCGGGCCCTTTTATTTCACCATAAGCCTCGTCTCTGTGTTTCGCATCACCTAGATCTTAAGCCTCGAACATGTCAGAACACGGAATAACCCGCGGAGCCGCCTGGCTCGCTCACAGGTTTCTCAATCCCTTTTTTCTTTTTTGCTGACTCGGGCTGCCCAGCGTGGTACCACCCTAATGTTTAATATTACGCTAACTCATTTTGCACACTGTAGATAACCCTGTGACCGAGTTTAAGCCGGACAGCACTACTTAGAACCTGTAACAACTCACTGGGCCGCCCGACCGGGCAGCTCGATTCACCCACTGATTTTTCTGCTGACCCTACATGCACTTTGCGCAACTCTGAAGTATGAACGGCCCGCCGGGCCGCCTGCTCAGGCTGTCCGGATCGCCTACTAAAATATCACTTTCAGAACTCGAGCGACTCACCTGGTTGCCTGTTTGGGTCGTCCGGCGGGCCCTTTAATTTCACCATAAGCCTCGTCTCTGCGTTTCGCATCACCCGGATCTTGGGCCTCGTACATGTCAGAACACGGAATAACCTGCGGAGCCGCCTGGCTCGCTCACAGATTTCTCAATCCTTTGACCGAGTTTGTGCTGGCTAACACTACTTAGAACCTGTAATAACTCACTGGGCCGCCCGCCCGGGCAGCTCGATTCACCCACTAATTTTTCTGCTGACCCTACATGCACTTTGCGCAACTCTGAAGTATGAACGGCCCGCCGGGCCGCCTGCTCAGGCTGTCCGGATCGCCTACTAAAATATCACTTTCAGAATTCGAGCGACTCACCTGGTAGCCTGTTTGGGTCGTCCGGCGGGCCCTCTTATTTCACCATAAACCTCGTCTCTGTGTTTCGCATCACCCAGATCTTAGGCCTCGAACATGTCAGAACACGGAATAACCCGCGGAGCCGCCTGGCTCGCTCACAGATTTCTCAATCCTTTTTTTTTCTTTTTTGCTGACTCGGGCTGCCCAGCGTGGTACCACCCTAATGTTTAATATTACGCTAACTCATTTTGCACACTGTAGATAACCCTGTGACCGAGTCCGAGCCGGACAGCACTACTTAGAACCCGTAACAACTCACTGGGCCGCCCGCCCGGGCAGCTCGATTCACCCACTAATTTTTCTGCTGACCCTACATGCACTTTGCGCAACTCTGAAGCATGAACGGCCCGCCGGGCCGCCTGCTCAGGCTGTCCGAACCGCCTACTAGAATATCACTTTCAGAGCTCGAGCGACTCACCGGGTTGCCTGTTTGGGTCGTCCGGCGTGCCCTTTAATTTCACCATAAGCCTTGTCGGTACTTCGCATCACCAAGATCTTAAGCCTCGCACATGACAGAACTCTGAATAACCCGCGGAGCCGCCCGGCTCACCCACAGATTTCGCAATCCTTTTCTGCTGACTCGGGCTGCCCAGAGTTGGATCACCCTAATGTTGAATAATGCGCTAACTCATTTTGCACACTATAGATAACCCTGTGACCAAGTTTAAGCCGGATAGCACTACTTAAGAACCTGCAACAACTCACTGGGCCGCCCGCCCGGGCAGCTCGATTCACCCACTGATTTTTCTGCTGACCCTACATGCACTTTGCGCAACTCTGAAGTACGAACGGCCCGCCGGGCCGCCTGCTCAGGCTGTCCGGATCGCCTACTATAATATCACTTTCAGAACTCGAGCGACTCACCTGGTTGCCTGTTTGGGTCGTCCGGCGGGCCCTCTTATTTCACCATAAGCCTCGTCTCTGTGTTTCGCATCACCCAGATCTTAAGCCTCGAACATGTCAGAACGCGGAATAACCCGCGGAGCCGCCTGGCTCGCTCACAGATTTCTCAATCCTTTTCTGCTGACTCGGGCTGCCCAGAGTTGGACCTCCCTAATGTTTAATAATACGCTAAATCATTTTGCACACTGTAGATAACCCTGTGACCGAGTTTGAGCCGGATAGCACCACTTAGAACCTGTAACATCTCACTGGGCCGCCCGCCCGGGCAGCTCGATTCACCCACTGACTTTTCTGCTGACCCTACATGCACTTTGCGCAACTCTGAAGTATGAACGGCCCGCCGGGCCGCCTGCTCAGGCTGTCCGGATCGCCTACTAAAATATCACTTTCAGAACTCGAGCGACTCACCTGGTTGCCCGTTTGGGTCGTCCGGCGGGCCCTTTTATTTCACCATAAGCCTCGTCCCTGTGTTTCGCATCACCCAGATCTTAAGCCTCGAACATGTCAGAACACGGAATAACCCGCGGAGCCGCCTGGCTCGCTCACAGATTTCTCAATCCTTTTTTCTTTTTTGCTGACTCGGGCTGCCCAGCGTGGTACCGCCCTAATGTTTAATGTTACGCTAACTCATTTTTGCACACTGTAGATAACCCTGTGACCGAGTTTGAGCTGGTTAACACTACCTAGAACCCGTTACGGCCCACTGGGCCGCCCGCCTGGGCCGCTCGGTTTCACCCAAAGATTTCTTTTTCTGCTGACCCTATATGCACTTTGCGCAACTCAGTATTCTGAACGGCCCGCCGGGCCGCCTGCCTGGGCTGTCCGGCTTGCCCACTAAAAGCAACACTTCTCAGAAATCGAGCGACCCGCTTGGCTGCCTGTCTGGGTCGCCCGGTGTGCCTTTTTCACTTCACCACAAGCCTTGTATGTTGTATTAGTATGTTATGTTCTGTTATTTTATAAGTTTTTTTTCTACATCAGTATGTTTATATTCTTTACATGTGTCAGGGTTGTTGTTGGGATCCCCGTCCAATTGAATGCTTGTGCCTAACACCCCGCCTCTCGGGTCAGGCATGCCGCCGGGCCTTTATATATTTCTTCACTGGCCCTACCTTACAGCCCTGGCCCGGCTGCAATAGTCGTACCTTACCATTGGGGCTTAAAACAAATGGAAAGGGGCACCTAGGACTCCGCCGCCCCTGGGGGGGGACCGGCCCACTTCGGGCCTAACGCGTACTATGCGTAGGGGATGTGGGGTCCCAACAGCAACCCAATTTCTATCTGTGTTTTATTATGTGATTTTCTTACCCTCTCCCCTTTTTTCCTATCCCTCCTTTCCTATCCTTTCTATCTCCCCTCCTATTCTACCTTCTTTTTTTTCCGCCCCGAGGTGACACTGGAGGGCAAGAAGCCTCACCAAGGGATGAGTCCAAAAGTGTCAGCTCAACTTTGTTCACCACTTCCCTTTCTCTCTTCCCATTCCCTCCAACCCATTTAAACCCTTCGGGGTCCCCTTTCCCTTATACCCAAGAGTTTAAAAAAAAAAAAAAACCTAACCTAACCTAACCTAACCTAACCTAACCTAACCTAACCTAACCTAACCTAACCTAACCTAACCTAACCTAACCTAACCTAACCTAACCTAACCTAACCTAACCTAACCTAACCTAACCTAACCTAACCTAACCTAACCTAACCTAACCTAACCTAACCTAACCTAACCTAACCTAACCTAACCTAACCTAACCTAACCTAACCTAACCTAACCTAACCTAACCTAACCTAACCTAACCTAACCTAACCTAACCTAACCTAACCTAACCTAACCTAACCTAACCTAACCTAACCTAACCTAACCTAACCTAACCTAACCTAACCTAACCTAACCTAACCTAACCTAACCTAACCTAACCTAACCTAACCTAACCTAACCTAACCTAACCTAACCTAACCTAACCTAACCTAACCTAACCTAACCTAACCTAACCTAACCTAACCTAACCTAACCTAACCTAACCTAACCTAACCTAACCTAACCTAACCTAACCTAACCTAACCTAACCTAACCTAACCTAACCTAACCTAACCTAACCTAACCTAACCTAACCTAACCTAACCTAACCTAACCTAACCTAACCTAACCTAACCTAACCTAACCTAACCTAACCTAACCTAACCTAACCTAACCTAACCTAACCTAACCTAACCTAACCTAACCTAACCGGAGTCTGCCTCGGACCGCTCCGAGGTGCAGACGTGCTCAAGTGAGCTCCCGGTCTCGCGACGTGGCCCGGCTGGGCCCGGCCCGCCTTGGCCCGCCTGCCCGGCCCGACCTGGCCTGCTGGCCATCGCGAGTGGAGGCCCCCTGGGCTTCTTCCCCCCTCCCAGTCCGGGCCTTTCGACGTGTGAAGTGCGGCAGTTTCGGCCCGGCGGGGCTGCCTGATGGCGGGCGGCCCGCCCGGGCATTAGCTGCGATCTGCGATCGCCGGCCCGAACTGCCTGCGAGAGGTCTCGATCAGGCTGCGCGCTCTGGCGGCTCACGATGAGGCTGAGCGAGCGGCCCGCTGGGCGGCCCATCTCAGTCGCCCACCTGGGCAGCCCGCTGGGCGGCCCTGATCGAGCTGCCGCCTGAAGAGTTACTGCGGGGCAGCGGGAGGGGCCCCCCCCGATGGGCGGGACCTTCGCTTCCCCCGCCGATTCGACTGCGGCCGGCGATCACTTTGCGCCTGGACCTTGCCCGCGAGACGCGTCGAGCGTGCGCGGTTCGATCGGATTTCGATATTTTCTCTGTTTTTTCGCGTGCCATTGTGCTTTGCACCCTCTGCTCATTGTTGCGGGGGGGAAAGTTTTTATTATTCTGCATATCATCTCTTTGCTTGTGAGACGCGTCGAATGTGCGCGATTCGATTGGACGATTTTCTCTGTGTCCCGTGCGCCACTGTGTTTTGCACCCTCTGCTTGTTGTTGCGGGGGGGAAAAATTTTATTGTTCTCTTTCGCGCGTGGTCGTGAAGTGACATTTTGCGTATCATCTGTGTGGTGCAGTGAGGAGTGTTTGTGTATCACTGTGCCTATATTTTTGGATTATTGGATTGTACTCCGTACGCGTGGAACAATTGTAAGTAGTAATTGTAATTTCAAAGTAAACATTGGACTTGACATTTTTGTGGTGTATCTATGGCGTCTCTGCGCACTCCACCCTGGACACGATCCCGATCTGGCCCCGGGCACCTGGAGCCTAGGGACCCACCGGACACGCTGCAGGGTGCGTCAAGGCACACTCCCAGGCGTGGTACCTCTCAGCCAGACACAGGATCGCCGGACAGACATTACTCAATTGACCTCACCCCCCAAGGAGCCGACGGAAAGCGGAGATCTGCGATGCGGGAGCAAAAAGCTCACAACATAGACACCATCTGGACACCGAGCCCGTCCCTATCTCCCTCCATGTCATCCACTTCCCCGGACAGCACTTGCTTCGTGGCACCACTCACCAGAATGGACCAGGACGTAGCCCTCTGCACTCCTCCCGAGCTTACCACATACATACATAACATGAACCAAGAAATCCAGGATCTCAAGGGCATCGCCGCAATACCTTCACCGGCTTCTGTGACACCTTCCGGTCTGGAGGACGGGGCCGCGGCCCGACTCTCGCTTTTAACCCATCCGACGTCGGCAACCCCCTCCGTCCCCGAAACATCTTCTGACTCCATGGCCCGGGCCGCGGCCCGGCCCTCTCATCCTTCCCGCCCGGCGCTCTTCTTGTCTCTCAGCGGTGTCGACCAGTGGGACTACTCCACTTCCACTACCCCCATCTTCAGGGCGCTCAATAAAGTGTTAAATCCAACGGGCAGCACGACTGGTCACCCTGAGAGAGTTGCTAAACTCTCTAAGGGCAAGGTAAAACTCTCCGTCACGGACAAGCGGGCAGCCGAAGACGCCGAACGCCGCATCCGCGGCGCCTCTCCATCCCTCGGACCTGCGGTGGAACAAGAAAGGAAGTTGACGCCGCAGGTCATCGTCAAGGGCATCCCGAAAACCCAAGCACCGGACACCATCCCCGCCAAAATTATTAATCAAAACCTCAATACCTCATTGTTCTCCACCAACGATATTAGACTTGCGCAGACCAGGAGAAATCGTAACCCCAAACTGTATAACGCTATTTTTGAAACCACACCTCTAGCCTGGCGGGCTCTCACTAGCCTAGGCAAAATCAATATCGAATTCCACCGGGTGCACGTCAAAAACCAGTCGCCATTATTGCAGTGCAGGAGGTGTCATTCGTTTGGACACCTCCAGGGCAGCTGTAGTCGTGAAAAACTATGTGGCAATTGTGCCAAACGAGATTGCACTG
This sequence comes from Agriphila straminella, assembly GCA_950108535.1. Taxonomy (NCBI): domain Eukaryota; kingdom Metazoa; phylum Arthropoda; class Insecta; order Lepidoptera; family Crambidae; genus Agriphila; species Agriphila straminella. The sequence continues at coordinate 21,500,981 of OX467307.1, read as the reverse complement.
ACATGGATCACTGCGGCGGTGAGCGCCCGCCCAGCTGTGTCAACTGTGCTAGGTACCATGGGATTAACGAGGGGACGGGCGAGGGCCATGACCAATCTAACCATACTACTTTCGATTCCTCCTGCCCAAGAAGGCGGGCCATGGAGGAACGTCTGGAGGACAAAATAGATTACGGTTAACAATGAACCACGTGTCGGCACACTCACCTAGGAGTGTGCCTCATCAGACTGGTCATGGCGCTCCCCCTTCCCCCCCCCCCCCCGGATTTGACACACCAACGTGCGGTTACTATTCCGCACCCTGGATTTACTCACGCCTACGTCCTCCAAATTAACTCCGACAGATGTCTCAAAAGCCACACACAAATCAATCGCTTCCTCTCGATCAATAAAACCACGCACATTGCTCTTATCACGGAACCTTACACGGGTAAGGGCGCCGCTCCGAGGGGAATAGCTGGCTTCACGACCTTCTGGCACGCTCAGTCCAACGCTAGGACCAGGGCGGCAGTTTACATTCGCAACGACTTCGCCATTAAACACGGAGCCACACTTGTGGGCCACCTGTCCTCCTCGGACCTGGTTGCGGTGTCTTTGGCTTCCGGTGGGCACAGACTCATTTTGACCTCCGTTTACACCCCAAAAGATGCAGATCTCACTCACAATCTCGACACGCTTGCTTCACTACTTCAACTTTATGCCCACAACACACCACACATCATAGCCGGTGACTTCAACGCCTGGCACCCCATGTGGGATGAGGACGGCAGAACCAACACCAGAGGCAATAAGGTCTCCGATTTCATCACTCGAAACCAGCTGCTCTGTCATAATGACGGCTCACCTACCTTTGACTGCGTTACTCACTCAACCATACGACGCAGCGCCATTGACATTACGCTAACATCACCTAACCTCCCCGTTCACCACTGGCGCGTGGACGATAGGATCGCCCCCAACAACCAACATAGAGCCATCAGGTTCTCCTTTGGCTCCCACTCCTCCGAGCTCCCGGTCAACCCCCCTCCACACTCCACTCGTAGATATGACACTTCGGGCAAGGTGGATTGGAGCGCCTTCCGTTCCACGTTCCAGGCTCTCATCATTGGCACAGGCATAACAGACGACGACATTTTGACCATGAGCGATGCTAACCTGGAAGAGTACATACATCTACTCACTTCTCACATACACCATGCGGCAGAAAGCGTGTTCGTCCCCAGGAATAGCACGGGCTACGGACGCTATCCGGGGGCAAAACCTTACTGGAACCCGGAACTCGATAAGCTGCGCAGCTCCTTACACAGGGCCAAGAGGGATGTGCGCATCGCCTTTTCAGATGACACCACCCCCACCCGCAAGGCAGAAGTATTACAGTCCCTTCATGAAGCCAAAGCTCGATTTTCGGACGCCGTCAATAAAGCCTCCGGGGATAGCTTCCGCACCTTCTGTTGTTCGCAGACGGCTGACAAGGTTTGGTCCATCACTAACCCTGTGATCAGGGCCGGGAAGCCGCGACCACCTCCCTCCACGGTCAACTTGCCTGACGGCAGTCACACCTTGGACTGTCACGACACGTGCAGGGCGCTCCTTTCCCACTTCTACCCACTTGACCTTAGACACTTGGACACCCCAGAGCAGGCGGAGCTCAGACACAATAGCACCATCCCTCCAGCATCAGATAATGACCCCCCATTCACCTCGGACGAGATCAAGGAAGCACTCTCCTCCATTCCTAACAGAAAGGCGCCCGGACACGATGGCCTCACGGCCGACATCTGCCTCACTGTCTTTAAATGCTTTCCGGAAATCATCACAGCTATAGTCAACAGATGTCTTCAACTGGGATACTTTCCACAGTATTGGAAAGTATCTATTCTTAGAATAATCCCGAAACCGGGCTCTCGGTCCTCCGACCTCAGGGCCAACAGGCCCATCGGGCTGATAACCACATTCGGGAAAATGCTCGAGAAATTATTCACGGAGCGCATCATGCATAGGGCTGCCACCACAGACAAACTTAATAGCAAACAATACGGCTTCAGAAGGAACACTTCCACCACCCACGCTCTCATTAACGCCATTGACACCATAAAAGCACAAAAAGCACGGGGCCTTCACACCATCGCTGTCTCCCTCGACATACAGTCCGCATTCGATCAAGCCTGGTGGCCGGCCATACTCAACAGACTCAAAAAAGCCAACTGCCCCCGCAACATTTACAAACTCCTCGCTAATTACCTGACCCCGAGAACGATCATCCTCAACCATGCAGGCTCTACGGCCTCCTGCCTCACACAGAGAGGCTGTATACAGGGCTCAGCCTGCGGGCCGGCCCTCTGGAATTGCATCCTGGATGACCTACTTGACATGACTCTCCCAGATGGTTGCTCTCTGCAAGCCTACGCAGACGATGTGCTGCTTCTGGTCGCAGCAAAAGATCCCCTAACCCTACAATCACTTGTCAATAGCACGCTAAAAATGGTGGTCGAGTGGGGCAATAAAGTCAAGCTCACCTTTGGGCCGAGCAAAACAAAGGCTCTCGCCTTCTCACGCACAGCCGCAAAAACCAACATAGTCATGAACAACACACCTATCAAGTTCGATAACACCTTCACCTTATTGGGCGTCGTCATTGACGACAAACTTAACTTCCACTCGCACATTACGCACACAATCAACAAGGCCAAGCTCATATTTAACAGACTCTGCCTGTTCGTTCGACCCACTTGGGGGCTCCACTCGGAAAACATAAAATCCATATACAAATACGTTATCGCCCCTATAGTCACTTATGCGGCAGGTGTGTGGGGCCACGCTGCGAGGAATAGGTTTGCTGTACAGGCACTCACCTCCCTGCACAGAGGTTTCGCCTTGCGCATCATCCGCGCTTACAGAACCGTCTCAGCCAACGCCTCCATCGCTCTGGCGGGCGCCATCCCGCTCGACCTGGACATTCTCAGGATCAGGGAGGTGGAGCTCGCCAGGGTCAGGGGCGTCTCCTCCCTCCTTCCATCGGATGTGCCCTACGAGGCCCCTGTGCGAATATCAGAACTGCTTCACCCGTCCGGGCGCATCTCGGTTGACTACAGGTTGGTGCCCCCTCCCTCGTCCCCGTTTCAGGTGGACCTGACCGGCCTATGCTCGGCAAACAGCGTGCTTTTCTACACCGATGGCAGTAAACTGGACGGTGGCGAGGTTGGAGCGGCGTGTGTTAAGGTGGACCCGGACGCCCCAGTCAGTCCAAAGATTTATAAGTTCAAGTTGCACGATGCCTGCACGGTTTTTCAGGCGGAACTCTTTGCAATTTATAAAGCCTGCTCCATAGCGCGGGAAAACGACCTGCCTGAAGTCGTCATACTTTCTGATTCCAGGGCCGCCCTGGAGGCACTGGCCCACAGAAGTAGCACGGCCCCTCTGGTCCTCCTCACACATAAACTTATTGCTGAGCACGCCAGATCCCACTCTGCCCCCATTACGTTCGGGTGGGTCAAGAGCCACGCTGGTATCTTGGGCAACGAAATGGCCGACGAGGCGGCCAAAAAGGCCGCCCAACTCCACTCCACACCGGCATATCACCACTTCCCGATTTCTTACGTCAAAGCATTCACTCGGCGTGCTGCTACCGAAAAATGGAGGGATAGATACACCCAGTCCCCCAGCGGCGCCCACACCAGAGACCTCCTACCCACAATCGACGCATGTATGGATCTAACCAGGGCCGTCCCCTATGACTTTTATTTCACTCAATTCATCACGGCACACGGAGCTCATCTGGCCTACCTTCACAGGTTTAAAATCTCCCCAACGGACGCATGTCCATGCGACCGCTTAACTAGTCAGACCCCCCTCCACCTTGTCTGCGACTGCCCGAGATTCGACTCTGCGCGTTACGACTACTTGGCCGCCCTTCCCAAGAGCCCCCAGATCTCGACACCTTTTCACCTCCCGGGCCTTATGAAGGAAAAACGTTCCGCGACACTCTTGAAAGCATTTTGCAAATTTATTGCCACCATTTACATGAACCTTAAAAAATTCAACAACCCTTCTGCCACCCCTACATAACACTTCAGCACCCACAGCTATCACATAGCAAGGAAAGAGCCCCGCCCGGGCTGCCCGCCCTCTCGGATAGCCAACAATAACTGTTTTGCACATGCTACATCTGCTACATATTCTTTACAAATTCACTACCACCATCCACACAACCCCTACATAACACATCAGTATCACCAACCGCAAACTATCTCGGTGCCCCTCCCCGTATCGGCTGCCCAAGAGCCCTGTTCAGAGCACTGTCGGAGTTGGCTTGGACTTTATTTATGGGGCCCATTGCGATATTTGATTTATGACTCTGTATATTAATCATGGCCATACTATAGGGCCAATTGTAATATGTGATTTATGACTTTGTATATTAATCATGGCCATATTATGGGGCCAATTGTGATATGTGATTTATGATTTTGTATATTAATCATGGCCATATTATGGAGCCAATTGCGGTATTTAATTTATAACTATTTATAACTATGTATACTAATCATGGCCATATTGTGGGGCCAATCGCGATATTTAATTTATAACATTTGGGCCACCTGTTAACTAACTAACTATTTTGCAAATGTTACATTGTACTGTTCATAGCCTAAAAAGCTCGGGGCAGCCCCGTCTGGGCTGTCTACTCGGACAGATAATTACGATTATTTTTATATTTTGCACATGGTACTTGTTATTACTTAGCTGGGCTGCCCTCATTATGAAATCAATGTCCACTGATCATAGTTTAGCAGTAGGGTCAGACACTCTATCTCACCATAAGCCCTGTATGTGCTTCACATCACCCAGTTCTTAAGTCTTGCACATGTAAGAACACTGAATAACCTGCGGGGTCGCCCGGCTCGCTCACAAATTTCTCAATCCTTTTATTGCTGACTCGGGCGGCCCAGCGCTGGACCACCCTAATGATTGATAGTACGCTAACTCATTTGCACACTGTAGATAACTCTGTGACCAAGTATGGGCTGGTTAGCACTACTTAGAACTTGTAGCAACCCACTGGGCCGCCCACCTGGGCCGCTCGGTTCACCCACTGATTTTTCTGCCGACCCTATACGTACTCTCTGCAACTCTGAATTCTAAGCGGCCCACCGGACCGCCCGCCTGGGTGGTCCGGCTCGCCCACTAAAATCATCACTTCTCAGAACTCGAGCGGCCCACCTGGCCACCTGTCCGGGACATCCAATGCACCCTTTTATCTCACCATAAGCCTTGCATATGTGTTTTGCATTACCCATATCTTAAGTCTCGCACGCGTTAGAATACTGAATAACCCGCGGGGCCGCCCGGCTCGCCTACAAATTTTTCAACCCTTTTTTTTTGCTGACTCGGGCGGCCCAGCGCTGGACCATCCTAATGTTAACAATACGCTGACTCAGTTTGCACACTGGTGATAACCCTGTAACCGAATATAAACTGGCTAAGCACTACACTATGGGGCCAAGTGCGATATTTGATTTATGACTTTGTATATTGACCCTGGCCATATTATGGGGCCAATTGCGATATGTGATTTATGATTTTGTATATTAATCAAGGCCATATTATGGGGAAAAAAAAAAAAAAAAAAAAAAAAAAAAAAAAAAAAAAAAAAAAAAAAAAAAAAAAAAAAAAAAAAAAAAAAAAAAAAAAAAAAAATTTAAATTATTATGATGATGACTTATAAAGTAATTAAGCTTATTATTATTATAGTTTAGCTGTAAGACCTGTCACTTTCTTTTCAAGTGTTCTGTATTTTAGTTATCCTCATCATGAAAATTTATGCGAGGGCTGCTGCATTATTACTCTTAGAGCTTTCATTATTGTATGTCTACTGTTAACTAACTAACTGTTTTGCAAATGTCACATTGTACTGTATATAGCCCAAAAAAGCTTGGGGCAGCCCCGTCTGGGCTGTCTACTCATTCAGTTAATTACGACTATTTTTATAATTAGAAAATTTTTCATACTTAGAACTTGTAACAACCCACTGGGCCGCCCGCCTGGGCCGCTCATCTCATTTCATCCACTGATTTTTCTGCTGACCCTATATGTACTTTCCGCAACTCTGAATTCTGAATTCTGAGCGGCCCACCGGGCCGCCTGCCCACCCACTGAATTTTCCACTGACCCTATATGTCCGGCTGTCCGGCTCGCCCACTAATATCATCGCTTCTCGGAACTCCCTGAACCCACCGGGCCGCCTGCCCACCCGCTGAATTTTCCACTGACCCTATATGTCCGGCTGTCCGGCTCGCCCACTAATATCATCGCTTCTCAGAACTCCCTGAACCCACAGGGCCGCCTGCCCACCCACTGAGTTTTCCACTGACCCTATATGTCCGGCCGTCCGGCTCGCCCACCAATATCATCGCTTCTCAGAACTCGAGCGACTCACCGGATTGCCTGTTTGGGTCGGGCTCGCCCACAGATTCCTCAATCCTTTTTCTTTTTTGCTGACTCGGGCTGCCCAGCGTGGTACCACCCTAATGTTTAATAATACGCTAAATCATTTTACACACTGTAGATAACCCTGTGACCGAGTTTGAGCCGGTTAACACTACTTAGAGCTCGCAACAACCCACTGGGCCGCCCGCCCGGGCAGCCCGATTCACCCACTGATTTTTCTGCTGACCCTACATGCACTCTGCGCAACTCTGAAGTATGAACGGCCCGCCGGGCCGCCTGCTCTGGCTGTCCGGACCGCCTACTAAGATATCACTTTCAGAGCTCGAGCGACTCACCGGGTTGCCTGTTTGGGTCGTCCGGCGTGCCCTTTTATTTCACCATAAGCCTTGTCTGTGTATCGCATCACCTAGATTTTAAGCCCCGCACATGTCAGAACACTGAATAACCCGCGGAGCCGCCCGGCTCGCCCACAGATTTCTCAATCCTTTTCTGCTGACTCGGGCTGCCCAGAGTTGGACCACCCTAACGTTTAATAATACGCTAAATCATATTGCACATTGTAGATAACCCTGTGACCGAGTTTGAGCCGGATAACACTACCTAGAACTTGTAACAACTCACTGGGCCGCCCGCCCGGGCAGCTCGATTCACCCACTGATTTTTCTGCTGACCCTACATGCACTTTACGCAACTCTGAAGTATGAACGGCCCGCCGGGCCGCCGGCTCAGGCTGTCCGGACCACCTACTAAGATATCACTTTCAGAACTCGAGCGACTCACCGGGTTGCCTGTTTGGGTGGTCCGGCGGGCCCTTCTATTTCACCATAAGCCTTGTCTCTGTGTTTCGCATCACCTAAATCTTAAGCCTCGTACATGTCGGAACACGGAATGACCCGCGGAGCCGCCTGGCTCGCTCACAGATTTCTCAATCCTTTTTTCTCTCTTTTTTTTTTGCTGACTCGGGCTGCCCAGCGTGGTACCACCCTAATGTTTAATATTACGCTAACTCATTTTGCACACTGCAGATAACCCTGTGACCGAGATTGAGCTGGTTAACACTACTTAAAACCTCCAACAACCTACTGGGCCGCCCGCCCGGGCAGCCCGATTCACCCACTGATTTTTCTGCTGACCCTACATGCACTCTGCTCAACTCTGAAGTATGAACGGCCCGCCGGGCCGCCTGCTCAGGCCGTCCGGATCGCCTACTAAAATATCTCTTTCAGAGCTCGAGCGACTCACCGGGTTGCCTGTTTGGGTCGTCCGGCGTCCCCTTTTATTCACCATAAGCCTTGTCTGTGTTTCGCATCACCTAGATCTTAAGCCTCGCACGTGTCAGAACACTGAATAACCCTCGGAGCCGCCCGGCTCGCCCACAGATTTCTCAATCCTTTTCTGCTGACTCGGGCTGCCCAGAGTTGGACCACCCTAATGTTTAATAATACGCTAAATCATTTTGCACACTGTAGATAACCCTGTGACCGAGTTTGAGCCGGATAGCACCACTTAGAACCTGTAACAACTCACTGGGCCGCCCGCCCGGGCAGCTCGATTCACCCACTGACTTTTCTGCTGACCCCACATGCACTTTGCGCAACTCTGAAGTATGAACGGCCCGCCGGGCCACCTGCTTAGGCTGTCCGGATCGCCTACTAAAATATCACTTTCAGAACTCGAGCGACTCACCTGGTTGCCTGTTTGGGTCGTCCGGCGGGCCCTTTAATTTCACCATAAGCCTCGTCTCTGCGTTTCGCATCACCCAGATCTTAGGCCTCGTACATGTCAGAACACGGAATAACCCGCGGAGCCGCCTGGCTCGCTCACAGATTTCTCAATCCTTTTTTTTCTTTTTTGCTGACTCGAGCTGCCCAGCGTGGTACCACCCTAATGTTTAATATTACGCTAACTCATTTTGCACACTGTAGATAATCCTGTGACCGAGTTTGTGCTGGCTAACACTACTTAGAACCTGTAATAACTCACTGGGCCGCCCGCCCGGGCAGCTCGATTCACCCACTAATTTTTCTGCTAACCCTACATGCTCTCTGCGCAACTCTGTAGTATGAACGGCCCGCCGGGCCGCCTGCTCAGGCTGTCCGAACCGCCTACTAGAATATCACTTTCAGAGCTCGAGCGACTCACCGGGTTGCCTGTTTGGGTCGTCCGGCGGGCCCTTTTATTTCACCATAAGCCTTGTCGGTGTTTCGCATCACCAAGATCTTAAGCCTCGCACATGTCAGAACGCTGAATAACCCGCGGAGCCGCCCGGCTCACCCACAGATTTCGTAATCCTTTTCTGCTGACTCGGGCTGCCCAGCGTGGTACCACCCTAATGTTTAATATTACGCTAACTCATTTTGCACACTGTAGATAATCCTGTGACCGAGTTTGTGCTGGCTAACACTACTTAAAACCTGTAACAACTCACTGGGCCGCCCGCCCGGGCAGCTCGATTCACCCACTAATTTTTCTGCTGACCCTACATGCTCTCTGCGCAACTCTGTAGTATGAACGGCCCGCCGGGCCGCCTGCTCAGGCTGTCCGAACCGCCTACTAGAATATCACTTTCAGAGCTCGAGCGACTCACCGGGTTGCCTGTTTGGGTCGTCCGGCGTGCCCTTTAATTTCACCATAAGCCTTGTCGGTACTTCGCATCACCAAGATCTTAAGCCTCGCACATGACAGAACTCTGAATAACCCGCGGAGCCGCCCGGCTCACCCACAGATTTCGCAATCCTTTTCTGCTGACTCGGGCTGCCCAGAGTTGGATCACCCTAATGTTGAATAATGCGCTAACTCATTTTGCACACTATAGATAACCCTGTGACCAAGTTTAAGCCGGATAGCACTACTTAAGAACCTGCAACAACTCACTGGGCCGCCCGCCCGGGCAGCTCGATTCACCCACTGATTTTTCTGCTGACCCTACATGCACTTTGCGCAACTCTGAAGTACGAACGGCCCGCCGGGCCGCCTGCTCAGGCTGTCCGGATCGCCTACTATAATATCACTTTCAGAACTCGAGCGACTCACCTGGTTGCCTGTTTGGGTCGTCCGGCGGGCCCTCTTATTTCACCATAAGCCTCGTCTCTGTGTTTCGCATCACCCAGATCTTAAGCCTCGAACATGTCAGAACGCGGAATAACCCGCGGAGCCGCCTGGCTCGCTCACAGATTTCTCAATCCTTTTCTGCTGACTCGGGCTGCCCAGAGTTGGACCTCCCTAATGTTTAATAATACGCTAAATCATTTTGCACACTGTAGATAACCCTGTGACCGAGTTTGAGCCGGATAGCACCACTTAGAACCTGTAACATCTCACTGGGCCGCCCGCCCGGGCAGCTCGATTCACCCACTGACTTTTCTGCTGACCCTACATGCACTTTGCGCAACTCTGAAGTATGAACGGCCCGCCGGGCCGCCTGCTCAGGCTGTCCGGATCGCCTACTAAAATATCACTTTCAGAACTCGAGCGACTCACCTGGTTGCCCGTTTGGGTCGTCCGGCGGGCCCTTTTATTTCACCATAAGCCTCGTCCCTGTGTTTCGCATCACCCAGATCTTAAGCCTCGAACATGTCAGAACACGGAATAACCCGCGGAGCCGCCTGGCTCGCTCACAGATTTCTCAATCCTTTTTTCTTTTTTGCTGACTCGGGCTGCCCAGCGTGGTACCGCCCTAATGTTTAATGTTACGCTAACTCATTTTTGCACACTGTAGATAACCCTGTGACCGAGTTTGAGCTGGTTAACACTACCTAGAACCCGTTACGGCCCACTGGGCCGCCCGCCTGGGCCGCTCGGTTTCACCCAAAGATTTCTTTTTCTGCTGACCCTATATGCACTTTGCGCAACTCAGTATTCTGAACGGCCCGCCGGGCCGCCTGCCTGGGCTGTCCGGCTTGCCCACTAAAAGCAACACTTCTCAGAAATCGAGCGACCCGCTTGGCTGCCTGTCTGGGTCGCCCGGTGTGCCTTTTTCACTTCACCACAAGCCTTGTATGTTGTATTAGTATGTTATGTTCTGTTATTTTATAAGTTTTTTTTCTACATCAGTATGTTTATATTCTTTACATGTGTCAGGGTTGTTGTTGGGATCCCCGTCCAATTGAATGCTTGTGCCTAACACCCCGCCTCTCGGGTCAGGCATGCCGCCGGGCCTTTATATATTTCTTCACTGGCCCTACCTTACAGCCCTGGCCCGGCTGCAATAGTCGTACCTTACCATTGGGGCTTAAAACAAATGGAAAGGGGCACCTAGGACTCCGCCGCCCCTGGGGGGGGACCGGCCCACTTCGGGCCTAACGCGTACTATGCGTAGGGGATGTGGGGTCCCAACAGCAACCCAATTTCTATCTGTGTTTTATTATGTGATTTTCTTACCCTCTCCCCTTTTTTCCTATCCCTCCTTTCCTATCCTTTCTATCTCCCCTCCTATTCTACCTTCTTTTTTTTCCGCCCCGAGGTGACACTGGAGGGCAAGAAGCCTCACCAAGGGATGAGTCCAAAAGTGTCAGCTCAACTTTGTTCACCACTTCCCTTTCTCTCTTCCCATTCCCTCCAACCCATTTAAACCCTTCGGGGTCCCCTTTCCCTTATACCCAAGAGTTTAAAAAAAAAAAAAACCTAACCTAACCTAACCTAACCTAACCTAACCTAACCTAACCTAACCTAACCTAACCTAACCTAACCTAACCTAACCTAACCTAACCTAACCTAACCTAACCTAACCTAACCTAACCTAACCTAACCTAACCTAACCTAACCTAACCTAACCTAACCTAACCTAACCTAACCCAGTTGCACTTCGAACGCCGTCGAGTAAGCAGCAAAACCACGTGCGCTCCGCAATAAAAAATTCAAAAAAGTGGGTTTTTCTAATCGTATCGAGGCGTGCGATATATCAAAAGTTGCGCGCTGACGAGGCGCATCCGGTGGTGTATCGAGTGCAAAAATCCAAGAGAAGTTCACGAAGTTATTCAGTGAAAAGTGAAAGTTTCACCAAAAAGTGCTAAAAAATCGTCTGTTTTTCGCCCACTGTGTCCGCAATTTGCGAGACGCGTGGGATTGCGAATTGTCGGCGTGTGCGCCTTTGCGCCCTCTTCACAACGAGCTGAGTTCCTGATTTTTCCCGTTAATATCCTAAGGGATAAAGGGATAAAACCAACTAACCTGAAAACACGTGGTCGGACTTCCCGGTGCGGCCGGGTGTTTTGAAGGTGTTCAGCAGGAGCGGCGCGACGGGGCGAGTCACTGGATACCTCGATCTTCAAAATCGGACAAGAAGCAGCTGAGTTTTTAGATTTTAAAAATTTCAAAAATTTCAAAAATTAATAATTCAAAAAATTTGTATGACAGTAAATTTTGTCTTAATTTCTAAAATTAGTACCAGTTAATATCTTTCATTCAGTTTTTAAATTTTAATTTTCGGACCTATATTCAGGGAGTTATTAATTTTTGAAGTTAGGGGTTGAAACTTCCCCCGCCGATTGTACTTTGGTTTTAAGTCCGTTTTTCAAAATTTCTTTTGTATTTTGTCGTGTATTGTATGTTCTATTTTTAGGTACCCCATCTATATTTTTAGGACCTATACTTTTGTAGATATTTTAATTTTAAAGTTATTTTTTGTGATATTTTTTAGGGGTATATAGATAGGGGGTAGGACGGCCTACCATAGGTCTTAGGTGTCCCTTGGGTCACATACAAGCCCAAACACCGGTGGGCTAGGCCCTTGTTTTCGAAATATCCGGTTTGGCGGCCATTTTGTTGAAAACCGGATATATTTTCTCCTGTGTGTATCTCCTTTGTTTCTTGACCTAGAGAGGCGGGGTTTCCACAGTAGGGCTTATTTTTAGTCCCTCTTGCGGCCTGGTGGGGTGAGGATGCTCAACTCCATATAGTGTCTGTATCCGGATTCTGGCCCGTGTGTATTGTAGCCCAGTGTTCCCCCAACACGCCGCAGAAAACCCCGTGTCTCTACGACGAATAGTTTGGGAGCTACGATTTTTTGAATCTCAGTGGTACCTTCAGTCCCCCTGGGGTGGTCTTTTTTGAATTGGCCATAGCTCCCAAACTATCCACCCGATCTGATCGGGACTTTAGAATAATCTGTGTCTTTTTTGCCCCCCTACCCTTCCCAACCCCGAAAATCCCAAATTTCCCACCTCTAATTTCCCAACCGATTTTGTAATCTTGCGAGGTAGATCTCGCCAGGGCACCCCCAATACACCCAAACACCGGGTTCCTAGCTTCAATAGGGCCGGAGATACAGCCCTTCAAACTTCGTGGCGGCCATCTTGGACGCCATTTTGAAAAAGTTTGAAGAGCCATATCTCCCAAACTATTGGGGCTAGAGCGACGGGGATTTGTTCGGTTGGTCTCCCCGGACCCACTCTACCATCCTGGTGGGGTCATATCACCCTAGGGTGACCTTGGAAATTAGTTTCCAAAAACCCCACCGGGGGGTCGGGCTCGGTGAGAGGAACCAGGAAATACCACATACCCGGGTACTTCGCCCAATACTTCCCGGGATATCGGCCTTTATCCGGTTTTTATCCGGTTTCTCCGGGAATTTCCGGCGCCGATTACTCGGGAACTATTGGTCGTAAAGGGGCGTGCGAGGGGTCGGGTTGTAGGGCTCGGCAAGGGCTACAATCGCCCTGTAGGACTTAAGGCGATCGGAGCCGCCATATTGGCCGCCATCTTGTTTTTTAGATATTTCTTTATAACTTTTAGGGAAAAATTCCTAAAAATATTTTGTTTTTACCAGAGGGTGTATTTAGCCACCCATCTTGACTTCGTAAAAGAGTAGAGACGTAGAGTCACTTTTTGACTCTACATATTTAAATTAAAAAATTTTACTCTATTTTAGGAAAACTTCTAAAAAATTTGCTTTTTTGACAATAATTTTTGACAAAGCTCTTGCGCAGGACGTACTCAACGTTTTTGACAAATATTTTATATACATATATATACACATATACACTTTTACACTTATTTACAAACTGACGATACTTCTCCCCCCTGTATTTTGACCCGTTACGTCTCGTCGCCTAAACTCCACAAAAATGCCACTCGCGCACACGCCAGCAGGTAGACCGGGGAAAGCTCTGAGTCCCAAAAAACAACCGGGAACCTCACCACCTGGCTCCTCGGAGTCATCAGTTGGGACTTGGGACCCAACCGAAAGTTTCCTCAGGCGTAAAAATGTCCAACGTAAGTCATTAGACATGAAGAAAACGTATGAGAACTACCCGAAGGAGTTTAGTAAGAAAAGCTTTGGTGACATTCTCCAGGAGATGATGGTCTCTATGGAGAATGTACCAATAAAAATTAAGGAATACTCGCAAATGAGACGAGACATTAGAGAATTTCTGGAAAATCATTCCAAACGCGGCCTTCTGAGTCTCTTCGAGTTGAGCAAGCGATATACCGAGTTGGAAAAGGAAGTGCTTAACCTCACAGCGCAGGCTGCTAGTACATCCAAAGCACCCACTGTTGGAAGTGATGACGCTGTGGCGAGTAGCCAGATGGAATCCTTGAAGGAGGAGTTGGATGAAATCAAGTTGCTCGTCACAGAGTCACACTTGGATTTGAGGAAGAAACTGCAGGACCAGAATAAAATCTTGGCAACTCAGGTCACTGTGCTTGAAAACGCCCCACGGTCTACACCACCCCAGGCTATAACACCAAGCCAAGAGGGGAAACAGCTAATGAGCAAATTGGAGGGGATCGAGGGAAGCTTGGGCAATATCGCCTATCACAACAACAAGCACCTTGCAAAGCTGGAAGCCATGGACGCGACACTGAACACAGTGAACATGAAGATTTGTGAGACTCGAAAAGATCTGAGCGAGACTATGCATGCAGGATTTTCGGACTTGAGCGTCACTACCGGCGCAATTAGCAAAAACACCGCAGAGGTGGGACACAAAGTGGTAGCAATGCAAACGCTTTTGGAACAGGCAGACCATCAGCCAACAACAGCGACTCCATCTCGCAAGCCAACGTATGCAGCTATCGCCGCGGCCTCTAAACACCGTCCAGTCCCGGCGCTTCACTCAGTCGTAGTGACCTCGGATGACGCTGAGGAAACCAGCGGGGAGGTCCTCGAAAGAGTGAGGCGAGCAGTGGACGCCACCAAGGAAGGGCGTAAAATAGATAAAATCAGGAAGGCCAAAGATCAGAAAGTTATTATCGGCTGTCGGGATAAAGGAGAACTGAAAGAAGTGGTCACACGCATAGAAAAACAGGACAAAAAATTACAAGTCACGCATATCCCCAATAAGGACCCATTGGTGATCCTCAAGGACGTCGTGATCAGTGATGACCTTGATGACGCCGCAATGATAGCGGCCATAGAAAGGCAAAACCCGAACATCTGGGAAGGAAGTAATGAGCAAGAGAGAATAAAAATCAAATACAAGAAAAGGACTAGAAACCCCAAAACAGCACATATCATCTTACAAGTCAGCCCTCTCCTCTGGCACAACATGACGGAGACTGGTGTACTCCATATAGACCTCCAGCGGGTCAGAGTAGAGGACCAGTCCCCTCTAATACAGTGTTCGCGATGCTTGGCGTATGGGCACGGTAGGAAGTTTTGCACGCAGGACGTGGACAGATGCAGTCACTGCGGCGGACCACATCTGCGGGCCAAATGTGAAGTTTGGCTTGCTGGTTCTCCGCCGGAGTGCTGCAACTGTGCACATGCGGGGCATAAAAAAGTAGAACACAACGCCTACAGCGAAGAATGCGAAGTGAGGAAAAAATGGGACTACTTGGCCAGGTCAACAACCTCATATTACACGTAGAACGGCAATAACATCAGCCCATTCCACTTCACAAACACAAACACATGCAACAAATTAAATTTGCAATTTAAAATGTATGCATATTAAATCTTTTTAAAAATTTAATTAAAAAAACATATATTGACATATATGATTTGATAAAAAATTTTTTTTTTTGAAAACTATAAATAAAAATTAGTCGAATAAAAACTTTTGAAAAAATTCATAGTAATCAATAGTAAACAACATTAAATAAATAACTATAATAATAAATAAACAAAAACAGTCTTAAAAAATACCAAGTATAAGAAATAGGCAAGTATTATATATTATGAAAATATATAAAAAACTACCTAATAAATATAAAGATAACACAAAAATAGTTAAATTAAAATAACTTAACGATAAATCTCAGAAATTCGATAAAAACTAAAATATACCATAAAACTTAAATTAAAATAAATATAAAAACCCTATTAGGCCAAATAGTGGAATGAAATCTACTACAAGAAAAAACAATTAGACAGATATATATATACTAGTTAAGAAATAGGATAGTGTCATATATATTGGCATATATAACGACTACCTAGTTATTAAAGAAGCAAAATAAAATATATAGAACTATATATAATTACAGCGTGTAATAGATGTTAAGTACTAAGTACTGGCAACAAATGTGTAAAGTAAGTAGACAAGATAAGGTAATAGTTACAAGATATGTAAAATAGATATAAGATGAAACTCATCAACAATGTAGAATTTAAGGAAAATGTCAATAAAAAGGAAATATTGTAAAATGTGTCCTTAAAAATTAATAAACTTAAAATGTTATATTATAATAATATCGGAAACAAAGTAAAATGCTATCATGTAAGATATAAACTGTAACCTCACTGGGTGATAGATACCAAAATAGAAAATAAGTTTAAAATGTATACCAGAACTATTGTGTAATATAGAAATGTCTGGATAAGAAATGAAATAGATGTAAGAAAACAAATGTAACTAAAAGAAATTGTAATAAGGTTAAAACTTTTGTTAAGTAAATATTGATAGATATTATCATGTAAGAAAAAGAGAATTGTAAGAAATAGCAAAATTGTGTGTGACTTTATTAACAAATAGAATATAAGGAAGTAAGAATTAAGTTTAAGAAAAGAAAAATTGTAAGCAAAAGATTGAAAAAAAGCAGTGTACCCTTATTTTCCGTGTTAAATAAATAAATAAAGTATATATTAGTACAGAATATAGATTAGGCGGGCATTCCCACCCGTTATTGTATGAATGAGGATAAGAATGAAAGAAAGATACAGAATGCAGCATAAAAGTGCGAGAGGCATACTTGAGAGAACTGGCATGAATGAGAAAATTAGATATAGAAAGGCCTGGACCTAGAGTCTGGGGAGAAGTAGATAAAAAAAAAAAAAAAAAAAAAAAAAAAAAAAAAAAAAAAAAAAAAAAAAAACCTAACCTAACCTAACCTAACCTAACCTAACCTAACCTAACCTAACCTAACCTAACCTAACCTAACCTAACCTAACCTAACCTAACCTAACCTAACCTAACCTAACCTAACCTAACCTAACCTAACCTAACCTAACCTAACCTAACCTAACCTAACCTAACCTAACCTAACCTAACCTAACCTAACCTAACCTAACCTAACCTAACCTAACCTAACCTAACCTAACCTAACCTAACCTAACCTAACCTAACCTAACCTAACCTAACCTAACCTAACCTAACCTAACCTAACCTAACCTAACCTAACCTAACCTAACCTAACCTAACCTAACCTAACCTAACCTAACCTAACCTAACCTAACCTAACCTAACCTAACCTAACCTAACCTAACCTAACCTAACCTAACCTAACCTAACCTAACCTAACCTAACCTAACCTAACCTAACCTAACCTAACCTAACCTAACCTAACCTAACCTAACCTAACCTAACCTAACCTAACCTAACCTAACCTAACCTAACCTAACCTAACCTAACCTAACCTAACCTAACCTAACCTAACCTAACCTAACCTAACCTAACCTAACCTAACCTAACCTAACCTAACCTAACCTAACCTAACCTAACCTAACCTAACCTAACCTAACCTAACCTAACCTAACCTAACCTAACCTAACCTAACCTAACCTAACCTAACCTAACCTAACCTAACCTAACCTAACCTAACCTAACCTAACCTAACCTAACCTAACCTAACCTAACCTAACCTAACCTAACCTAACCTAACCTAACCTAACCTAACCTAACCTAACCTAACCTAACCTAACCTAACCTAACCTAACCTAACCTAACCTAACCTAACCTAACCTAACCTAACCTAACCTAACCTAACCTAACCTAACCTAACCTAACCTAACCTAACCTAACCTAACCTAACCTAACCTAACCTAACCTAACCTAACCTAACCTAACCTAACCTAACCTAACCTAACCTAACCTAACCTAACCTAACCTAACCTAACCTAACCTAACCTAACCTAACCTAACCTAACCTAACCTAACCTAACCTAACCTAACCTAACCTAACCTAACCTAACCTAACCTAACCTAACCTAACCTAACCTAACCTAACCTAACCTAACCTAACCTAACCTAACCTAACCTAACCTAACCTAACCTAACCTAACCTAACCTAACCTAACCTAACCTAACCTAACCTAACCTAACCTAACCTAACCTAACCTAACCTAACCTAACCTAACCTAACCTAACCTAACCTAACCTAACCTAACCTAACCTAACCTAACCTAACCTAACCTAACCTAACCTAACCTAACCTAACCTTTTTTTTTTTTTTTTTTTTGTATGCCGAGGAAAAACGCCTTTACGCGCTTCCCTTCCCGCTGGTGAACGGGAAGGGGGTATGTGGGACTCGCCAGGAGGGGGCCGGCCCCCTCCACGACTGCCTCCCGTGATCCCACCCAACCATGAAGGTTCGATGGGATCCCGGGAGGAGGGAATACCCACTAAAAAACCCCGGCACTTGCCCACTCGCCACCAGTTGGTCATATGGGGGTCCATGGGTGGTAATCACCCCGACTGACCTGGTGGCTCGCCCGGCTACCCGGGCCTCCTCGCGGCTGGGAGATGGCCGAGCAAGTTTGGCCATCTCCCCAGACGGTCGAGGACCGTGCAATGCAGGCGATGGGTCACCACCCACCGCCCGCGTGGTCCCCGTTAGAGCGGAATGAGGTGCGCAAAGCGCCTCCTCCTTACGCCCACCCGCCTGCGTCGGAGCCGGTTCGCATGAGCCTCCTCTTCGCGAACCCGCTCCGATGCCTCCTTCTGCAGGATGACCTCCTCGCAGAAGGTGACTGCCGCCTCCCAGGATCTCTCGGTGGCCAGCATGGCCCGTACCACGCTGGGCAGCGAGAGATCCGCACCAACCACAGACGCCAGAGTACTGCGCTGCGGAGCCCAGGCCGGACACACCTCAAGGGTGTGCTGGGCACTGTCCTCCGCATCGCCGCACTCGTGGCACTGTGGGGACGCCTCACTTCCAATCCGACACAGATACTTTCCGAAGCACCCGTGCCCGGAAAGCATCTGCGTCAGCCTGAAGGTCAGCGTCCCGTGTTGTCGGGAGCACCACTCCTCAATGAGCGGCCGGACCGCTTCAAGCGTCCTAACCCCATAGGGTTCCCTCTCCATTTGCGTCTTCCAGGCCTCCAATTTCACCTCATCGGCCATACGCCGTTCTGCCAGGACTTCTTCGAGGGAGGGGCGCTCTCCTCTTTGAAGCGCCTCCGTTCGGTACCTGTACACCTCCCTGAGTACCTGAGCATCTAGCTCCCAGGGAGGTGTACCCGCGAGTGCGCAGGCCGCCGCGCACGACACTGTTCTATAGCCGCGGACAATTCTAACGGCCATCGCTCTCTGTGCCCGGTGAAGCATCCTTCTGTTGTGGTCGTTTAGGCGATCCGCCCAGACCGGCGCGCCATACATAGCCATACTTCGTAGCACGCCGGCAAACAACTTTCTACATTTGTCACTAGGACCCCCTATGTTCGGCATAATACGCCCAAGAGCATTGGCCGTTTTGACCAATTTTGGGGTCAGTTGACGAAAGTGTTCCTCAAAGCTCCACCTCCCGTCTATCACCAGCCCCAGATATTTTATCCACGGCTTTACGGGAATTCTAGCCCCGTCAACCACCAGAGTGGCACCGGCTGGGGGTCCCCTTCTCGGCCCATGGAGACAGACCGCTTCCGTTTTGTCGATCGCGACGTTCAACCCTAGCACCCTTATGCGATCGGAGACCATAGATGCCCCTACACCCGCCAACCTCCTTGCATGCTCAAAAGTCTTGCCCCGGACGACGACCAGTGTGTCGTCTGCGTAACAGAATACCTTCATCCGGGGCAAGAGAACCCCTCGCAACACCCAGTCGTATCCGATGTTCCACAGGAGCGGCCCAAGCACCGAGCCCTGTGGAACACCGCACACCATCGCCCTGGTCATCAATCCACCCCCGCTGGACGGATATACCACCTCCCTCCCCACAAGGTAACTCTCAACCATTTTAACTAGGTATGGAGGCAGGCCATGGAACCTAAGCCCCTCCTTGATTATATCGAATGGAAGTGAGTTGAAGGCATTTCTTATGTCCAATGAGACCGCGACAACCACTTCCCCACGATCCACCGCCCTCTCCGAGTGCTCCCTGAGAGCTTGGATTGCATCTATCGTCGACCGCCTGCGTCGAAAGCCATATTGGTTTTCTGCCAGATTGGGGCCTACCGTCTCCAGATGCTCTACTATTCTGTCTGCAATTATCTTCTCCAGCATCTTCGCCAGCTCGTCCAACAACACAACAGGACGGTAGGCCGATGGTGAGTCAAGCGGTCGACCCTCCTTTAGAAGCAGGCAAAGGCGTCCCCGCTTCCAGACATCAGGAAACTCACCCGCCTCCAGGCAGTCGCTGAAGAGCGCCCGAAGCAGTTCCCCCAGGTGCTTCAAGGCCGTAGGCAATACTCTGCCGGGGATGCCGTCGGGGCCAGGTGCCTTCTTTTTTGATTTGAGTCGGTCCACCACTGCCTCCATTTCGAGCTCCGTGACCGGAAGGAAGCCTGATTCCTCTTCAACCATACCCTGTGGGGCAAACAGAGGGGCCGTCAAAGGCGCAAATTCCGGGAATAGGCTGGATACCACCAACGAAAGGAACTCTGGCTCCATAGTGTCCATGGGGGGCGCCTGGTGGCAGAGTTTGCTCCGCACCATCCGAAACGGACGCCCCCATGGGTCCCTATCAAGGCTCGCCAGGAACTCTTCCCATGCTCTATCTTTGGCTCTGGCAATGCCGACTGCGAACGCCTTCTTCGCCTCTCTGTAGGCCGTCAGGAGCCTTTGCTCCATCCCTGGTCGGTTCCTACGTCGCCTTCTACATCTTTGCAGTGCCCGTCTGGCGCGGAGGCTAGCAGATCGAAGAATCTCCATCTCCGCCGACCACCAGTACACCTGAGATTTCTCAGGGGGACCGTGTACTCTTGGCATCGATGCGTCGCATACTGCCGTGAGGGAGCGTGTGATCCGTCTCACCCTATCCTCGATACTACCGACTGACCGTTGGGCATCGGAGCACCATGCCTCTACCAAGGCCGCCTCCTCCGCCAGTTCCTTATCAAACCTGGTGACGGCCCATCTCGGGAAAAGGTCACCCACAGGACGTGCACTAACAGCAGGTGTTCCCGCCCTAGGGGAGACCCTGAAACGGATGTATCTGTGATCCGACAGGGTCAGCGGCTCAGTTAGAACTGTCCAGTCCTTTATCCTGGGGGCTAAGGCGGGCGTCGCAAAAGTGATGTCAACCCTTGAACCCCTTGATCCCCTCACACATGTGAAAGTCGTGCCCCTATTGAGAATGACTAATCCGGCCGACATCGCCCAGTCATTCACTAGCACACCCTTCCTGTCAGTGACCAGAGCGCCCCATGCAGGGTGCTTTGCATTAAAATCCCCCCCTACCAGAACTTGCCATGGGGCAAGACGCCTGACGACCCCGCTCATCATGTTGAGCCACTGAGCCAGTTCACTTTCTGGCCGATTTGGAGAGAAATACGCGCCTACCAAGGCAAATTCCCCCCAAATAACTGCCACGTATCCCGGTCCTCTCTCCCTGACCGAGAGGGGAGGGGAGTGGGTGGCCCTGACCGGTGCCAGAATGGCAACCGTTTCGTCATCATCCCTTACCCAATTTGTGCGTTGAGGTACACAGTAAGGCTCCGAGATTATCAGGAGATCCGATCTATGCTCCACTGCATACTGCATCAGGATATCCTGAGAGGCAGCGCAGTGGTTAGTATTCGCCTGGAGGAAGTTGAGATCGTGTCTGGGCATTAAGGTTCTATCTCAACTACCTCCATGGCACCGTTACCAGTCCCGCCCTCGCTATTACCAAAGTTGGGAGACGCTTTAACCCTCACAGGTGGAGGGCGGCAGCTCTTTCCACCCATTATGTGCCCAGCAGGCCGCTTTGCCTCTAGGCAGATGAGGCACTTCATTTCCATGTTACAGTGCGCAATTCTGTGCCCCTCTTTGCCGCATCTGTAGCATACATTGGAGCGGTCCACCTTTGATTGACACACCTGACGCGTGTGTCCCACGGCCATACATTTGAAGCAGCGGAGCGGAAGAGCCTCCAATGCTTTAACGTGAGCGCAGCTCCATCCCACCATTAATCGCCCCGCTTCTACGAGAACCTTCGCTGCCGCCGTGGGACACTTTGTCATTACGACACCCAAACCCCCCGGTCCAGCCCTGATGGGTCCCACTTTTATCTGATATTTGGGACATCCTCCCTTTTCAGCCATGGTCTCTTGGATGAGCTCCGCCGTGACTGAGTCGTCCAGCCCGGAAATACGCAGATCTGCGCACTTCACGGGTCTGGAGACGTTTGCAGACCCCTCCAACACTGTCCGAAGCTTAGCGGCCATTTCATCGGCCTTTTCCGCCCCTGTTGAGCCTGGTATCTCAATCATACGAGCGCCCGTCTGCGTTATTCTGACGTGCACCCGTTCCAACCCCAGCTCTTCTAGCAACCTAACCTAACCTAACCTAACCTAACCTAACCTAACCTAACCTAACCTAACCTAACCTAACCTAACCTAACCTAACCTAACCTAACCTAACCTAACCTAACCTAACCTAACCTAACCTAACCTAACCTAACCTAACCTAACCTAACCTAACCTAACCTAACCTAACCTAACCCATTCTGGCTCCGACCGCCGTACCGAGAGCATCAAAACCACGTGCGCTCCACACTTAAAAATAGAAAAAAGTGGTAAATCCAAAGTGTACAGTGACGTGCTATATATCAAAAGTTGCGCGCTGACGAGGCGCATCCGATCGTGCAAGTGTATTGAAAATCGGATCACAGTTGGAAAAGTTATTAGTGAAAAAGTGAAAAGTTAAGTGAAAAGTTGCAAAATTTCGCCAGTTTTCCATCCACTGCGTCCGCAGCTTGCGAGACGCGTGGGATTTGAAATTGTCATCGTGTGCGCCTCAGCGCCCTCTACATTCCTGCACCAGTTCCCGATTTTTCCCGTTTATATTAAACGGGGAAAAAAGGAAAAACAAAATAACCTCAAACCACGAGGTCGGTCTTCCCGGGGCGGCCGGGTGGTTTGAAGGTCATCAGCGGAAGCGGAGCAGCGGGGCGAGTCACCCGACACATCAAGCACCGAAATCGGAAGAATAGCAGCTAAGTTATTTAAGTTACAAAATTGAAAAAATTTCAAACAATTGTTTTTCAAAATTTTACAAGTACATCAGTTTTTCTAAAATTTTTTATTAGTAGCATTTATTAAACTCATTCTTAGAAAATTTAAATTTTTGAATTCGGATAATAACTTTAGGAGATACAATTTTTTGAAATTAGGGGTTGAAACTTCCCCCTGTCATTGTGCCTTTATTTTATGTGATATTTTTAAATTTCTTTTTGTGTCGTGTAGTACTTTGTGCTCTCTATTTTTAGGTACCCCATTTATATTTTTAGGAGTTATACTTTTTTAGATATTTAATTTTTAAAGTTATTTTTTGTGTTATTTTTTAGGGGTATATAGATAGGGGTTAGGTCGGCCTACCATAGGTCTTAGGTGTCCCTGGCATCACTAGTAAGCCCAAACACCGGTGGGCTAGGCCTTTGTTTACGTTTTATCCGGATTGGCGGCCATTTTGTTAAAATCCGGATAAATTTTCTCCCGCGAATAACTTCTGTGTCTTTGGTCCTAGAGAGGCGAGGCTTCCACAGTAGGGCCTATTTTTAGACCCTCTTGCGGCCTGGTGGGGTGAGAACGCTTAACTCCATATAGTGTCTATATCCGGATTCTGGCCCGTGTACATTGTAGCCCAGTGTCCCCCCAACACGCCGCAGAAAACCCCGCGCCTCTACGACCAATAGTTTGGGAGCTACGATTTTTGGAATATTAGGGGGACCATTAGTCCCCCTGGGGGACCAAATTTTGGAACCGTTATAGCTCCCAAACTATCCACCCGATTAGAGTGGACCTTTAAAATATCCTGTGTATTTTTCCTCCCTCTACCCTTTCCAACCCCAAAAACCCCATTTTTCCCACTTTTGTTTTTTACCCCGATTTTTTCGGCTTGCGAGGTAGATCTCGCCAGGGCACCCCCAATAAACCCAAACACCGGGTACCTAGCTCCAATAGGGCCGGAGCTACAGCCCTCCAAAGTTGGTGGCGGCCATCTTGGACGCCATTTTGAAAAAGTTTGGAGGGCCATATCTCCCAAACTATTGGGGCTAGAGCGACGGGGATTTGTCTGGTTGGTCTCCCCGGACCCCCTCTACCACTTTGGTGGGGTCGTACCACCCTAGGGTGACCTTGGAAATTATTTTCCAAAAACCCCACTGGGGGGTGGGGCTCGACGAGACCTGACAGAAAATACCGCACACCCGGGTACTCCGCCCAATACTTCCCGAGATATCCGCCTTTATCCGGTTTTTATCCGGTTTCTCCGGGAATTTCCGGCGCCGATTACTCGGGAACTATTGGTCGTAAAGGGGCGTGCGAGGGGTCGGGTTGTAGGGCTCGGCAAGGGCTACAATCGCCCTTTAGGACTTAAGGCGATCGGAGCCGCCATTTTGGCCGCCATCTTGTTTTTTAGTTGTTTAAGTGTAACTTCGCGGATAAAATTCGCAAAAATTCGCGGTTTTCACTGGCGGGTGTATTTTGCCACCCCCTTTAACGTTCTACAAGACTAAAGACGTAGAGTCACATTTAGCGACTCTACATTCAAAATAAAACTTTTAATTATATTAGGTGTAACTTCTTAGGTAAAATTAGGAAAAACACGCGGTTTACATTGGTGGGTGTATTTTGCCACCCTACTGACGTTATAAAATATATTTAAGACGTAGAGTCATCTTTTGTGACTCTACATTACACAAAATCCGACATTGCCTTTTTGCAAATAACCTAGGTAATTTACCTAAAACCAAAACTCTGACTTGAGACTGTGCGTGTTTATACGTCACTTGACAAGTTATATTAATAAAAACACTCTTATTTTAAATTACTTATTTTACAACTTTTACAAATTTATATTTTATTTCTATTGTTATTTTATTTTATTGTGTTTGACGCCTACCTCTGACGAAAATGAGTATGGTAGCGCATAGCCCGGCGAAGCCAAGACAGCAGAGGTCACCACCAAAAGTGGGTAACGTGGATGTAGGTCAAATGGCGAGTAGACTTGAAGCAAAAACAAGGACCAGCTCGGAAAATGCTCCAACTCCGGTAGTGGCAAATGCAAAGGAAGTTCGAAAGCAAATTGACATGGGCCAGGATACCCCTGGTACGTCATCATCGCCACCTATCAAAGATCCCAGACGAACACATGAAGTGAAAAATGAGAAAAAGACCAGGAAAGTGGGACCTGTACAATCCCAAGCGACATCGGCAACTGATACAGAGCTACATAAAATGAGCACCGAAGAGATCCTTCAGGATGCTATTAAATTCCTAAAAGGTATGCCGCATAAAGTCAAGGAATATCCTCAGATGCGTAGGGATATTAAAGAGTACTTCGACAAAGGATCGGTAAAGTTTGCAGCAAGGCTCGAAGAAGTAGCGAAGAGGCTGGCAGAGAAAAAGACTAGCGAAACCCCCTTATCGGGAAGACAAACCCCGACCAGAAACCCACCACAACCACCTGGCCTACCACCCTCCCAGGAGAGCTTGCAGAAAATTGAGGACATGTTCTTCCAGCATCTTGGAGACATGCATAGAGATATGGAGGGAGCAATCCACAACTTAGGGAGCAACATAATATCAGCCATGCAGGAGCAGATCTGCAAGCCCGTGCTCGAAAAGGTGGGGGGAGTAGCAGTAAAAGTGGACTTAGTCACAGAGGAGGTTAAAAAAGTGAGCGAAACAGTTGCGGAGAAGACCTATGCGAATGCAGCAGCCTCCACCTCCACCCTCGCTAGCAAGAACAAACCATCGAGTGTCGGTGCCGGGAACACCTTACACTCGGTGGTTATCACATCTACAAACGAAGAGGAAACAGGTGATGAGGTCCTTAAAAATCTCTGCGAGACATTAGACCTGAAGGAAGGGTGGGTGAGAGTGGAAAGAGTTAGGAAAGCAAAGGACAGAAAGGTCATAGTAAGCTGTAAGACAGTGGAAGAACGAAAAAAGGTAAAGGACAGGATAGAAAAAGATGGAAAGAATCTAGTCTGCGAAGAAATGAGGAATAAGGACCCGCTGCTCATACTTAAGGACGTCTTGACAGTGCACACAGAAGATGAACTTTTGTACATGGTCCGAAACCAAAACAAAGAGGTATTCCAGGGAATTGAAGAAGATCAAAATAGACTGGTGATCAAATACCGAAGACGCGCCAGGAACCCACATACGGCGCATGTAGTGATCGCCACTTCCCCTATTATATGGAAGAGGGCGGTCGAGTTGGGTGCAATGTATGTGGATAGGCAGAAGATAAGGGTAGATGACCAGTCACCCCTGGTGCAATGTACCAGTTGCCTTGGATACGGCCATAGCAAAGGCTTCTGCAAGGACAAAGTGGATCTATGTGTGCACTGTGGAGACCCCCATCTGAAGGCAGAATGTGAGGCCTGGAAAAGTCGAGCGCTCCCATCCTGCAAAAACTGTGTAAGAGAGGGTATCGATCAGGTCGAAAGGCCGCACAATGCTTTCAGCAACGAATGCCCAGTGAGGAAGAGATGGGACAAACTGGCAAGGAAAACCGTACAGTATTGCTAAGGGCACCCCTGCGAAAACCACTCCCCACCTGGTACTACAAGCCAACCTTCAAAGGAAAAAACTGGCCACAGACGAACTCCTAATGGAGGCAACGAAGCGGAAAGCAGCGATCGCACTTGTGCAAGAACCATACGTTGGGGCGGCGAAGAGTATGAGGACACAAAGTGGTTTTAGAGTCTTCCAGAGCGATGGTGATGGGACCGTCAAAGCGGCCATTGTGATCCTAGATCCGGATCTTAATATCAAACAATACCCGGAACTCACCACTAATAACATCGTAGTGGTGACGGCCCACACCAAAGCTTGGACGACTACACTTGTGTCCTACTACTTTGAGCCGGACCAGCCTATAGGGCCATATATAGAGCACATAAAAAGGATCGTTGCTGAAACTGGCGCTAAAAGGACCATAATAGGAGGCGATGCCAACGCCAAAAGTACCTGGTGGGGTAGTCCCGAGATCGATCACCGAGGACAGGAATTGGCGGATACAATCCATGAGCTCGACCTCCACGTCCTCAACCAGGGGGATATTCCGACATTTGACACGGTCCGGGGGGGCAAGCGTTACTCAAGCCATGTCGACGTGACTTTCTGCACCACCGATATGCTGGATAGGGTTTCCAACTGGAGAGTGATAGACGACCTAACGGGCTCCGACCACAACGGGATTTCACTAAACTTGCTACTGCAGAAATCAAAAGGGATCAAAATAGAACGGACCACCAGGAAGTTTAACACCAAGAAAGCTAATTGGGGTGAATTTCATGAGAAATTCACCCAATTAAAAGAGGAGCATAATGTTAACCTGGCAGGGATCAATAACATCAAAACGGTAGATGAAATAGATGAAATAGTAAGCAAGTACAACAAGATAATAACGGAGGCATGCAGTGCAAGTATACCACTTAAGAAAAACAACAGCAAACTCCAAATCCCGTGGTGGTCGGAAGAACTGGAAGCACTCAAAGCAGAAGTCTTGACGAGGAAACGTCGTATAAGGAATGCTGCCCCCATACGGAAGCGGAAAGTCGTGGAGGAATACCTGCAGAAAAAGGAGCAGTACGAGGAGGAAGCGAAGAAAGCGCAGACTGAAAGCTGGAAGGGGTTCTGCGGCAGACAGGACAAAGAGGGACTTTGGGAGGGGATTTATAGAGTAATAGGGAGAACGGCTAAACGGGAGGAGGACATTCCGCTGGAGGATGGCGGAGCGGTACTGAGCATAAAGGACTCTGCGAGACTTTTGGCTGAAACCTTCTACCCTAAAGACGCAACGGCTACAGACAGTGACGAACACCGCGAAGTGAGAGAGAGAGCAGAGCGAGTGAACGATGGTGACCAAGATGAACCTGGAGACCCACCGTTCACCATAACTGAACTTAAACGAGCGGTAGAGTCTTTTAATCCAAAGAAGGCCCCAGGCGCAGATGGATTTACTGCCGACATATGTCTCCACGCAATCAACAAGGACCCAGCTCTGTTCCTAGCGTTAGTCAACAAATGTCTGGAGCTTTGTTATTTCCCAGCGGAATGGAAAAAGGCCACCGTAATCGCACTCAGAAAACCGGGAAAAGAAAACTATAGAGTACCGAAGTCATACCGGCCAATTGGACTGTTACCCATACTAGGTAAAATCTACGAAAAACTACTCGTAGCCAGGTTAAAGTTCCACCTCTTACCTCGTATGGACTCAAACCAGTATGGGTTTATGCCACAAAAAAGCACGGAAGACTCCCTCTATGCACTGGTTCAACGCATTCGTTCAAGACTGGCAGAAAAGAAAATTGTCACATTGGTATCACTCGACATAGAGGGAGCCTTTGACAGTGCATGGTGGCCGGCTATAAGAACCAGATTGGCCGAAGAAAAGTGCCCAATTAATATCAGAAGAACGGTGGACAGCTATCTCTCTAAACGCGCCGTCTCAGTTCGTTATGGTGGAGAGGAGCATAGTCTGGAGACTAACAAGGGATGTGTCCAGGGCTCCATAGCCGGTCCCATCCTCTGGAATCTTCTGCTTGATCCCCTCCTAAAGAGTTTAAAGGTGAGAGGTGACCATTGCCAGGCTTTTGCCGATGACGTCGTGCTCATTTTCGAAGGGAATACGGCCCAAGAAATCCAGAGACAAGCCAATGCCACCCTCGAACATGTTCGGAGGTGGGGTGTCAGTAACAAATTGAAATTCGCCCCACATAAAACTAGTGCAATGGTTTTGACAAAAAAGTTAAAATATGACACCCCACATCTGAACATGGGAGGGGTTGACATTGCAATGTCTCGTGAGATTAAGTTATTGGGTCTCACTATAGACGATAAATTGACTTTTAATACGCACGTCTCCAATATTTGCAAGAAGGCAATCGGAATAAATAAACAACTTTCAAGGGCCGCGAAGGTTAGCTGGGGACTGCACCCGGAGGTAGTTCGTACTATATATGTCGCAACCGTAGAACCCGTGATCTTGTATGCCGCGAGTGCCTGGGCCCCGGCCGCGACGAAGTTAGGCGTCCAAAAACATTTCAATGCGTTGCAAAGAGGAATTGCCCAAAAAATTTGTAAAGCGTACCGCACGGTGTCCCTGCACGCAGCGCTGATACTTTCCGGCATTCTCCCTCTAGACCTCCGAGTCCGAGAGGCGGCTTCGTTATACGAAGCCAAGAAGGGAGTGCCCCAATCAGCGCTGGGTGACAGAGAAGTTGAGCGACCAGCCCCAGCGCTCGAGGCTCCACATCCCGCGGAACATATTGCTCTGGAGTTCCAAACTCTGGTAGACCAAACGCAGACAGACGCGAACAGCGACTTTGACATGCGCATATTCACGGATGGGAGCAAGATTGACGGCCGAGTCGGTGCTGCTCTATCCTTATGGAATAGAGTAACCGAAATTAAGGCCGTCAAACTTGCTTTACCATCCTACTGCACCGTCTACCAGGCGGAACTACTAGCAATATGCGAAGCGGTGAGGCAAATAGGGCAGCGCAGGGAGTCGACCTTTGCAATTTATAGCGATTCCACCGCTGCATTACAATCCGTTGTGAGCCTTGATTGCCTGCACGCCCTGGCTGTTGAAACGAGAGCTAATATCAAGTCAGCAAACGACCAAGGCAAGCAAATTAGCTTGTTTTGGATCAAGGCCCATGCAGGGCTTGCAGGCAACGAACGTGCGGATGAGTTGGCCAAACAGGCGGCGTTAAACTTGAAAACAAAACCCAAATACGATCTGTGCCCGGTTTCATTCGTCAAGCGAAGCATTCGGATGCAGACGCTTGACGAATGGAACCAAAGGTACAAAACGGGCGACACGGCCTCCGTAACAAAAACGTTTTTCCCGGATGCGGTTAGGGCTTACCGCCTGATCAGAAAGATCGAGCCCGACCAGATTTTAACCCAAGCGTTGACAGGGCACGGTGGGTTCTCCGAATACTTGCATCGATTCAAGTGTAAGGATAACCCATCGTGCTCTTGTGACCCAAACACTCCAGAGTCCCTCCTCCACCTTATTACCGATTGTCCTGTGTATGCCAAAGACAGGTATGATGTTGAACACAAGGTTGAATGTAAAATATCAATAAAAAATATCGAGGATATAATGATGAGCAAAAGCAGGAATTCATTCCTTGAATATTGCAAAAATATTGTTGTAAAAACTAATATAAGAAATAAGGTTTAGGAAAGAATGCTGGAGCGATATTTGTAATATCGACTTCCTAGCATACGAAATTGTATGTAAACAATAAAAAGATAATAGAAATAAGGAATGTAATAGTTTGTAAGTATGCTAAAAGAAAAATGTATAAGCAATAGTATAAGATAAAATAAGATAAGATGTATAATATGTAGTATGTAGAAACAAACAATGTATGTAGATTAAGAAAATGTAACCTGAGTTATTTTAAATAAAATATTGTGTTGTGTTCAATTCGAACCCCGAATTAGGAAAAGTAAGAGTATAAAGTATAGTTAGTAAAGTATAGTTAGCAGCTAGTAGATAGGAAAAAATTAGGCAGTCATCCCAACTGCAAAAGTAAGAAAGGAGATGTAAGAATGTGTAGTATGCAGAATGAAAGTACGAGAGGCATAAAAGCGAGAACTGGTATGAAAGAGTAATATAAAATTGTTAAAACAGGCTTTGACCTAGAGTCAGAGGTAGTAGAGAAAAAAAAAAAAAAAAAAAAAAAAAAAAAAAAAAAAAAAAAAAAAACCTAACCTAACCTAACCTAACCTAACCTAACCTAACCTAACCTAACCTAACCTAACCTAACCTAACCTAACCTAACCTAACCTAACCTAACCTAACCTAACCTAACCTAACCTAACCTAACCTAACCTAACCTAACCTAACCTAACCTAACCTAACCTAACCTAACCTAACCTAACCTAACCTAACCTAACCTAACCTAACCTAACCTAACCTAACCTAACCTAACCTAACCTAACCTAACCTAACCTAACCTAACCTAACCTAACCTAACCTAACCTAACCTAACCTAACCTAACCTAACCTAACCTAACCTAACCTAACCTAACCTAACCTAACCTAACCTAACCTAACCTAACCTAACCTAACCTAACCTAACCTAACCTAACCTAACCTAACCTAACCTAACCTAACCTAACCTAACCTAACCTAACCTAACCTAACCTAACCTAACCTAACCTAACCTAACCTAACCTAACCTAACCTAACCTAACCTAACCTAACCTAACCTAACCTAACCTAACCTAACCTAACCTAACCTAACCTAACCTAACCTAACCTAACCTAACCTAACCTAACCTAACCTAACCTAACCTAACCTAACCTAACCTAACCTAACCTAACCTAACCTAACCTAACCTAACCTAACCTAACCTAACCTAACCTAACCTAACCTAACCTAACCTAACCTAACCTAAGGATCACTTTGCGCCTGGACCTTGCCCGCGAGACGCGTCGAGCGTGCGCGGTTCGATCGGATTTCGATATTTTCTCTGTTTTTTCGCGTGCCATTGTGCTTTGCACCCTCTGCTCATTGTTGCGGGGGGGAAAGTTTTTATTATTCTGCATATCATCTCTTTGCTTGTGAGACGCGTCGAATGTGCGCGATTCGATTGGACGATTTTCTCTGTGCCCCGTGCGCCACTGTGTTTTGCACCCTCTGCTTGTTGTTGCGGGGGGGAAAAATTTTATTGTTCTCTTTCGCGCGTGGTCGTGAAGTGACATTTTGCGTATCATCTGTGTGGTGCAGTGAGGAGTGTTTGTGTATCACTGTGCCTATATTTTTGGATTATTGGATTGTACTCCGTACGCGTGGAACAATTGTAAGTAGTAATTGTAATTTCAAAGTAAACATTGGACTTGACATTTTTGTGGTGTACCCATGGCGACTATGCGTACCCCACCCCGGACACGATCCCGATCTAACCCCAGGCACCTGGGGCCTAGGGATCCACCGGACACACTGCAGGGCGCGTCAAGGCGCACTCCCAGGCGTGGAACCTCTCAGCCGGACACAGGATCGCCGGACAGACATCACTCCCGGGACCACTCAATTGACCTCACCATGGATTATGTTAAACTATGCAAAATGGCCGCGCCCGATGCTGGCCCCGACCCTATCCCCCTCCCCCAAGAAACCTCCCCCGGTGAGTCTATGACGAATACAGGAATGAACGCGCCTGGAGGCGACAGGTTACTAATTCACGAGACCACAGAATGCGCCAGAAGCATAGTGGAAATTTTGATCATCCCCCAAGGAGCCGACAGAAAGCGGAGATCAGTGACGCGGGAGCAAAAAGCTCAGATTAGGCAGCTCTGCAATAACATTATCGATAAGATGAGGTATCTCTCGGGCTACATTAACAACAATCCTCCCTCCTCCAGCAACATAGACACCATCTGGACACCGATCCCGTCCCTATCTTTCTCCATGTCATCCACTTCCCCGGACAACACTTGCTTCGTGGCACCACTCACCAGAATGGACCAGGACGTAGCCCTCTGCACTCCTCCCGAGCTTACCACATACATACATAACATGAACCAAGAAATCCAGGATCTAAAGGGCATCGCCGCAATAATTAAAGACATCGTCACGGAGGTCACCTCCTCGTTAGAAGCTCTACATATCTCCGAGAGCACCAACTTGGTCTATGACAGAATCAACAGCATACACAATCTCTTAGAAAAATACGTTGAGAAGATCGATGGGACCATTGGCGGTCTCCCCCTCCTGCTGGACCGACCAGGCACATCTAATGCCATACCCTCACCGGCTTCCGCGACACCTTCCGGACTGGAGGCTGGGGCCGCGGCCCGACTCTCACTTTTAACCCATCCGACGTCGACAACCCCCTCCGTCCCCGAAACATCTTCTGACTCCATGGCCCGGGCCGCGGCCCGGCCCTCTCATCTTTCCCGCCCGGCGCTCATCGTGTCTCTCAGCGGTGTCGACCAGTGGGACAACTCCACTTCCACTACCCCCATCTTCATGGCTCTCAACAAAGTATTAAATCCATCGGGCAGCACGGCCGGCTACCCGGAGAGAGTTGCTAAACTCTCTAAGGGCAAGTTAAAACTCTCCTTCACGGACAAGCGGGCAGCCGAAGACGCCGAACGCCGCATCCGCGACGCCTCCCCATCCCTCGGACTTGCGGTGGAACAAGAAAGGAAGTTGACGCCGCAGGTCATCGTCAAGGGCATCCCGAAAACCCAAGTACCGGACACCATCCCCGCCAAAATTATTAATCAAAACCTCAATACCTCATTGTTCTCCACCAGCGATATTAGGTTTGCACAGACTAGGAGAAATCGTAACCCCAAACTGTATAACGCTATTTTTAAAACCACACCTCTAGCCTGGCGGGCTCTCACTAGCCTAGGCAAAATCAATATCGAATTCCATCGGGTGCACGTCGAAAACCAGTCGCCATTATTGCAGTGCAGGAGGTGTCATTCGTTTGGACACCTCCAGGGCAGCTGTAGTCGTGAAAAACTATGTGGCAATTGTGCCAAACGAGATTGCACTGACATGGATCACTGCGGCGGTGAGCGCCCGCCCAGCTGTGTCAACTGTGCTAGGTACTATGGGACTAATGAGGGGACGGGCGAGGGCCATGACCAGTCTAACCATACTACTTTCGATTCCTCCTGCCCTAGAAGGCGGGCCATGGAGGAACGACTGGAGGACAAAATAGATTACGGTTAACAATGAACCACGGGTCGGCACACTCACCTAGGAGTGTGCCTCATCAGACTGGTCATGGCGCTCCCCCTTCCCCCCCCCCCCCCCCGGATTTGACACACCAACGTGCGGTTACTATTCCGCACCCTGGATTTACTCACGCCTACGTCCTCCAAATTAACTCCGACAGATGTCTCAAAAGCCACACTCAAATTAATCGCTTCCTCTCGATCAATAAAACCACGCACATTGCTCTTATCACGGAACCTTACACGGGTAAGGGCACCGCTCCGAGGGGAATAGCTGGCTTTACGACCTTCTGGCACGCTCAGTCCAACGCCAGGACCAGGGCGGCAGTTTACATTCGCAACGACTTCGCCATTAAACATGGAGCCACACTTGTGGGCCACCTATCCTCCTCGGACCTGGTTGCGGTGTCTTTGGCCTCCGGTGGGCACAGACTCATTTTGACCTCCGTTTACACCCCGAAAGATGCAGATCTCACTCACAATCTCG
Organism: Agriphila straminella; assembly: GCA_950108535.1. Taxonomy (NCBI): domain Eukaryota; kingdom Metazoa; phylum Arthropoda; class Insecta; order Lepidoptera; family Crambidae; genus Agriphila; species Agriphila straminella. The sequence continues at coordinate 21,466,794 of OX467307.1, read as the reverse complement.
ACGCGCTTGTTTCACTACTTCAACTTTATGCCCACAACACACCACACATCATAGCCGGTGACTTCAACGCCTGGCACCCCTTGTGGGATGAGGACGGCAGAACCAACACCAGAGGCAATAAGGTCTCCGATTTCATCACTCGAAACCAGCTGCTCTGTCATAATGACGGCTCACCCACCTTTGACTGCGTTACTCATTCAACCATACGACGCAGCGCCATTGACATTACGCTAACATCACCTAACCTCCCCGTTCACCACTGGCGCGTGGACGATGAGATCGCCCCCAACAACCAACATAGAGCCATCAGGTTCTCCTTTGGCTCCCACTCCTCGGAGCTCCCGGCCAACCCCCCTCCACACTCCACGCGTAGATATGACACTTCGGGCAAGGTAGATTGGAGCGCCTTCCGTTCCACGTTCCAGGCTCTCATCATCGGCACAGGTGTGACGGACGACGACATCTTGACCATGAGCGATGCTAACCTGGAAGAGTACATACATCTACTCACCTCTCACATACACCATGCGGCAGAAAGCGTGTTCGTCCCCAGGAATAGCACGGGCTACGGACGCTATCCGGGGGCCAAACCTTACTGGAACCCGGTACTTGATAAGCTGCGCAGCTCCTTACACAGGGCCAAGAGGGATGTGCGCATCGCCTTTTCAGATGACACCACCCCCACCCGCAAGGCAGAAGTATTACAGTCCCTTCATGAAGCCAAAGCTCGATTTTCGGACGCTGTCAACAAGGCCTCCGGGGATAGCTTCCGCGCCTTCTGTTGTTCGCAGACGGCTGACAAGGTTTGGTCCATCACTAACCCTGTGATCAGGGCCGGGAAGCCGCGACCACCTCCCTCCACGGTCAACTTGCCTGACGGCAGTCACACCTTGGATTGTCACGACACGTGCAGGGCGCTCCTTTCCCACTTCTACCCACTTGACCTTAGGCACTTGGACACCCCAGAGCAGGCGGAGCTCAGACACAACAGCACCATCCCTCCCGCATCAGATAATGACCCCCCATTCACCTCGGACGAGATCAAGGAAGCACTCTCCTCCATTCCTAACAGAAAGGCGCCTGGACACGATGGCCTCACGGCCGACATCTGCCTCACTGTCTTTAAATGCTTTCCGGAAATCATCACAGCTATAGTCAACAGATGTCTTCAACTGGGTTACTTCCCACAGTATTGGAAAGCATCTATTCTTAGAATAATCCCGAAACCGGGCTCTCGGTCCTCCGACCTCAGGGCCAACAGGCCCATCGGGCTGATAACCACATTCGGGAAAATGCTCGAGAAATTATTCACGGAGCGCATCATGCATAAGGCTGCCACCACAGACAAACTTAACAGCAAACAATACGGCTTCAGAAGGAACACTTCCACCACCCATGCTCTCATTAACGCCATTGACACCATAAAAGCACAAAAAGCACGGGGCCTTCACACCATCGCTGTCTCCCTCGACATACAGTCCGCATTCGATCAAGCCTGGTGGCCGGCCATACTCAACAGACTCAAAAAAGCCAACTGCCCCCGCAACATTTACAAACTCCTCGCTAATTACCTGACCCCGAGAACGATCATCCTCAACCACGCAGGCTCTACGGCCTCCTGCCTCACACAGAGAGGCTGTGTACAGGGCTCAGCCTGCGGGCCGGCCCTCTGGAATTGCATTCTGGATGACCTACTTGACATGGCTCTCCCAGACGGTTGCTCTCTGCAAGCCTACGCAGACGATGTGCTGCTTCTGGTCGCGGCAAAAGATCCCCTAACTCTACAATCACTTGTCAATAGCACGCTAAAAATGGTGGTCGAGTGGGGCAATAAAGTTAAGCTCACCTTTGGGCCGAGCAAAACAAAGGCTCTCGCCTTCTCACGCACAGCCGCAAAAACCAACATAGTCATGAACAACACACCTATCAAGTTCGATAACACCTTCACCTTATTGGGCGTCGTCATTGACGACAAACTTAACTTCCACTCGCACATTACGCACACAATCAACAAGGCCAAGCTCATATTTAACAGACTTTGCCTGTTTGTTCGACCCACCTGGGGGCTCCATTCAGAAAATATAAAATCCATATACAAATACGTCATCGCCCCTATAGTCACTTACGCGGCAGGTGTGTGGGGCCACGCTGCAAGGAATAGGTTTGCTGTACAGGCACTCACCTCCCTGCACAGAGGTTTCGCCTTGCGCATCATCCGCGCTTATAGAACCGTCTCGGCCAACGCCTCCATCGCTCTGGCGGGCGCCGTCCCGCTCGACCTGGACATTCTCAGGATCAGGGAGGTGGAGCTCGCCAGGGTCAGGGGCGTCTCCTCCCTCCTTCCATCGGATGTGCCCTACGAGGCCCCTGTGCGGATATCAGAACTGCTTCACCCGTCCGAGCGCATCTCGGTTGACTACAGGTTGGTGCCCCCTCCCTCGTCCCCGTTTCAGGTGGACCTGACCGGCCTATGCTCGGCAAACAGCGTGCTTTTCTTCACCGATGGCAGTAAACTGGACGGTGGCGAGGTTGGGGCGGCGTGTGTTAAGGTGGACCCGGATGCCCCAGTCAGTCCAAAGATTTATAAGTTCAAGTTGCACGATGCATGCACGGTTTTTCAGGCGGAACTCTTTGCAATCTATAAAGCCTGCGCCATAGCGCGGGAAAACGACCTACCGGAAGTCGTCATACTTTCTGATTCCAGGGCCGCCCTGGAGGCACTGGCCCACAGAAGTAGCACGGCCCCTCTGGTCCTCCTCACACATAAGCTTATTGCTGAGCATGCCAGATCCCACTCTGCCCCCATTACGTTCGGGTGGGTCAAGAGCCACGCTGGTATCTTGGGCAATGAAATGGCCGACGAGGCGGCAAAAAAGGCCGCCCAACTCCACTCCACACCGGCATATCACCACTTCCCGATTTCTTATGTCAAAGCATTCACTCGGCGTGCTGCTACCGAAAAATGGAGGGATAGATACACCCAGTCCCCCAGCGGCGCCTACACCAGAGACCTCCTACCCACAATCGACGCATGTATGGATCTAACCAGGGCCGTCCCCTATGACTTTTATTTCACTCAATTCATCACGGCACACGGAGCTCATCTGGCCTACCTTCATAGGTTTAAAATCTCCCCAACGGACGCATGTCCGTGCGACCGCTTAACTAGTCAGACCCCCCTCCACCTTGCCTGCGACTGCCCGAGATTTGACTCTGCGCGTTACGACTACTTGGCCGCCCTTCCCAAGAGCCCCCAGATCTCGACACCTTTTCACCTCCCGGGCCTTATGAAGGAAAAACGCTCCGCGACACTCTTGAAAGCATTTTGCAAATTTATTGCCACCATTTATATGAACCTTAAAAAATTCAACAACCCTTCTGCCGCCCCTACATAACGCCCCAGCACCCACTGCTATCACATAGCAAGAAAAGAGCCCTTTATGGCTGCCCGCCCTTTCGGACAGCCAACTACGACCACTTGTGTTGTGTTGTGTTTTGCACACCGTACTTGTTCCGGGCGGGCATATACTGGGGCACTCTCCGGGACACTCTCAAAGTCATTTTACTAACTCACTATCACCATTCACACAACCCCTACATAACACATTAGTACCTTTGGGCGATGGGGCTCCCCGTGTGGTATACACTACACTTGTTGGTGTGCAACAAAATCACGGGCGAACCCACTCTCGCTGTTGGACGGCCCGCGCGGGCCTCCTACCCATCGACCCGTTGGATCATCCGTTTGCTGACTCCTCCGGCTCGCGGATGCGCTTACCTATTATCCTAGCATACTATCACTTAATTAATTAACTAGTTATTAACTACACAACATCATCTAACGATAGATAGGTGTGCTGGGGCGGGCGAGCACATGAGCCCCGCCCCTGCGCACCCTTCCTCTCACCCCTCTGGCCTGTGCGCCTCTCTCTCTCCCCTCCCGCCCCGCCAACACCCGCCCCGGCGGGCCGTGTGGCGGGGCGCGCGTCTCAGTCCGCCTGCGGTGTTGCTTTGCGTCGGTCAGACAGTTACACGCTCACTCGCGCTCCCAGCCGGCTTGCCGGGATTACCTATTCGCGGCTAGCACGGCGACATTCCGCGACCTGAGTTTATCTGTGTGTGCCCTGTTATCATCCGCTGAATTTGTTTGTTGGGTGTACTGTGTTGTGGGTGTTGCGGATCGCCCTGCGCAGCAACCCAGCGCATCCTGTCTCCGTCGTCGCGTCTCCGTCCTTCAGGTAAGCAAGTGGCGGCCGTTATCCTTTGTCACCTGGTGGTCGGGTGGGGTGGGCTGCCCGCACGTTCGTATGTGGGCAGCCCGCTTGAATCCAATGATGACGGACCCCCATGTCTGTCTACTTGCCGTCGCGCTCTCTCGGCTTGACACTCTCACTTTCATTTTCACTATCTCTGTAAGAACGATACTTTTACCATAATTAATTGAAACTACATACCAGCCTGTCTCTAACTAGCAACAGGGCGGGCCGCCCGGGCGGGCTGCCCTTCCAAATACACACTGCTTAAGAACCAGACATTGTTATTATTATTATTTCTATTTTTCTGTGTGTTGTTGACCTGACCGATCAAATTTTTTACTAAATGGTTGGGCGGCCCGTCCTGTTGACAAATTGCCGCTGCGATAGTGACTGTGGATGAGGATTGCGTGTTGCGGCCCGATAACTGCTCTCGGGGTTCTCAGTGCACGGTCACTTTCTTTTCCATTTGCAGGGGTGGCATGACACGAACGCTAGTGTACGCACTAACTCATTTCTCTGTTGGTTGCCATGAACGATTCCATAGTGGGTAAATGTGTTCACCCTGAACACCCTCTCTCCTTTTGGATATTTGCATTCTCCCTTGCTCTCGCGCGTCTCTGGTTCCCGCCTCCGTGCCGGAGGGCGAATGATTGTCAGATCTAAAGAACCGGGGGATCTTCCGTAGTCACTCACTCAAACTAATGTTTGACACATGTTTTATGCTTTCATGTAATCGTTGGTAATCTTCACGTGAGCACCTGGCGATCGAATTTATTTTATTCTGTCCTGTGTTGGCGGCAGGATTTTGCAACAAATAACTGACTACTCATAGGTACATTGCTGTGACGTCATTTGCGTTCCGGCGCGGCTGTGGAATGTGGGCTCTTTTGTTCTTTTGTTCTTTGATTCTTTTGTTCTCTCTCGCTCGGCCCGGGCGCGGCGCAGGTGGTCGGGGAGACAAAGGAGGGAATGGATAGGAGGGGCCGACGTAGCGTTGGTGCGGCTCACCGGATGCGACGCTGGCCGCAAGCCCTGGCTATTGTGCACTATTACCTAAAAACAGTCAGCCACCCCTATCTTTAACGTTGCCGACTTTCTGGAATGACGCGGGCATTGTTTGCCTCGGGCGTGGTGGGGCTCAGTGGCGTCATATCGGCGGCGGCGGGCATAATCATGCTAAATAATATTATTGAATATAGTTGGCTTTTTATACGTTAAAGAAACTATGTTAACAGGGGAAAAAAAAAAAAAAAAAAAAAAAAAATATTAAATTTTGATTTTACACAATTAAAGAATAGGTAATTCTCGTTAGAAATATACGATAAAGGGAATTGTTAGATTTGTAGATGACTTTAATTGCTTTGCTGCCGTCGATATTCATGTTCGCATTCATATTCATACATTCATATCACTCAGCAAGTTCACTCGCCGTTGTAATATCCAATTCTCATTTCTGCCCCTTCAGTTCGCACCCTGCGCCCCATTACTCTGACATGGCGTGGAGACTGTGCGACAGGTGTTGGAGGTATAACTTGGAAGCCAAGCGGAAGAGGGAATACCTGGTGGAGCATCTGCTCTGGGCTCTAAATGTCATTTGCGATCTTAAGGGGCTTAGCCGAGAAAGGGCGAAATCACTCATCCCCCCCTACACCCCACCGGAGGGAGCCGCGGTGGGGCCTGAACATTTCGAATTCTACGCGGTCGCCTCATCATCCAGCGACCCGGCCAGCGACTCCTCACCCGCCACCGCTAGTGACCCTCTTTCAACTGTTGAAGAAGAGGAGTATATACGTATCCTACTATCTCCCATCTCGCCGGCCAGCGATAAATCTGGACGTAAGAACGAGGTGACGGCCTTTCTCCGGGAATGGTCCTCGCCCCCCGCGGACGGTTCTAGGGAGCCCACCTCGGTCTCGTGCCCTCCGGCGGCACCCCCCACTCTTAACCTGGACAATGACTACAATGACTGCGGCGGCGGCCGCGGCATCCGGAGCCCCCCTCCGGAAGGCCCACCCTCGCTGGCAACATCCCCGAGCTCTACGCCGCGAGCGCAGCATGACGGGTGGGGCCCCGGAGTGCATGCGGAGCACGTTACCTTCAACAACAACAACACCAGTCATTTCAGTCATGTCAATTACACCTTCTATATCACCAACATCGGGCACACCTTCGTCCCGCCTGAGCACGCTCACCCCCATGATGATGCTGCACCGCCTCATTTCCCCCACTCGCCTCGCATCGATGTTCCCCAGGAGGGGGCCCCCGCGTCCGCGTGCCATAATAACAAACACCACAGCAACGATAGTGTCTCCCCCCGGGGGGCCGGGGATGACCTGCTCGCGACTGGTGAGGGCGTGAGCGTGTGCGCCGACGCGGCTTCCCAAGCCCCCTCACCCGCACCAAAGGCAGCACCTTCCATTTCCGACACGGAGAGCATCCCCTTTTTCGGGCGCCCCTTAAACTCTCCCCTTTCCTCGCCCACCACCAGTTTTGTCAGTAACTCGCGGAAGCATTCCACTCCCAACCCGCAACAGGCGCCGGCAGCGGCCGGCCGGCCTGACGCCTGGCGGGACACCTGCGCCACATCTCCCCGTTCTCGGACAGCCTACCCCCCTGAGCTCCTTAGGGATTTCACACTTACGCCCACGCCTACTCGGTCCATCACCCCCATACGTGTCACCGCCCCCTCGGGCGGGTCACCCCACGCCCCGGCCCCCAGTGGCGCCAACCGGCGCCCGACTGACGTGTCATCCCCGCCCCTCACCAGACCCATACTCCAAACCCGCTTCTCCCCCCTTAGCAGGGCGCCCCCAGGCAACATCTCAAAGGGAAAACAGATTATGGCCATCCCCCCCTTCACAAGTGCGCCCAGTCGCTGCGTGCCCACCTTCACCACCGTGCAGGCCGCTCCCGAAAGGCGAGCCTACAACCCTAGCCCTAATCCAGGCTCGCGCCTCTCCACGCCCGTGAGCCTCATTGCGCCGGTTGGGTCTAACGGGGTGAGGAGGTTCCCCCGGGACAGTTCCTCCAGTGAGCCTCCTCCCGCGCCCTCGCCAGGGCCTGGACGACCGCCAAAGAGTACCCCCGTCGGACCCCGGCAACGGCGGAAGCAGAAGAGTGCTACTAAACGGCGAGCGACGAAGGGAGGGGATAAAACCCTCGCCGGACCTCGGCGGTCGCAGACCCAGAGTGTCGTTACTAAACAATGCGTCCTGTGTGGTTGGGCGTTTGGGGCGAGTGGACATGTTGGCCGCCATTTCTCCCGCCATCACAAAAACTTTAAATTTAACGTTAAACATCCAGATTACCCAGATAGATATTACTTTATCACTAACCGCAAACTATCTCGGTGCCCCTCCCCGTATCGGCCGGCCAAGAGCATTGTTCAGAGCACTGTCGGAGTTAATATGGACTTTGTTAATGGTAGGAAGGATAAACGTAGAGGGGGTGGTAGGGGCAAGTAGGAATTTAATATCAACTGCCCACCAGAAATGCCCCACACTCTGGGCATAGCACACGGCCATATTACGGGGCCAATTGCGATATTTGATTATGACTTGGTATATTTATCACGGCCACACCATGGGGCCAATTGCGATATCTGATTTATGATTTTGTTTATTAATCATGGACATATTATGGGGCCAACTGTGATATTTGATTTATGACTTTGTATATTAATCATGGCCATATTATGGGGCCAATTGCGATATTTGATTTATGACTTTGTATACTAATCATGGCCATACTATAGGGCCAATTGCGATATTTGATTTGATTTATGATTCTGTATACTAATCTTGGCCATATTATGGAGCCATTCGCGATATCTGAGTTATGACTTTGTACATTAACCATGGACATATTATGGGGCCAATTGTGATATTTGATTTATGACTCTGTATATTAATCATGGCCACACCATGGGGCCAATTGCGATTTGATTTATGACTTTGTATATTAATCATGGACATATTATGGGGCCAATTGTGATATTTGATTTATGACTTTGTATATTAATCATGGCCATATTATGGGGCCAATGGTGATATTTGATTTATGACTTTGTATACTAATCATGGCCATACTATAGGGCCAATTGAGATATTTGATTTATGACTCTGTATACTTAAAGTTTAGCTGTAAGGCCAGTCACTTCCTTTTTAAGTGTTCTGTATTTTAATTATCCTCATCATGTGGGCCGCTGCATCATTACTCTTAGAGCTTTCATTACTGTATGTCTGCTTGGGGCTCCCGTGGACCCCTCATCTGTCCTTGCTCTGTATTAGCATGTTTGATCCACTTGAATGTGATCACCCCGTCCGGGCCGCCCTTTTGGGCCACCTGTTAACTAACTAACTATTTTGCAAAGGTTACATTGTACTGTATATAGCCTAAAAAGCTCGGGGCAGCCCCGTCTGGGCTGTCTACTCGGACAGTTAATTACGATTATTTTTATATTTTTTTTTGCACACGGTACTTGTTACTACTTAGCTGGGCTGCCCTCATCATGAAATCAATGTCCACTGATCATAGTTTAGCAGTAAGGTCAGACACTCAGCACTTCTTTTATCTCACCATAAGCCCTGTATGTGTTTCACATTACCCAGTGCTTAAGTCTCGCACATGTAAGAACACTGAATAACCTGCGGGGCCGCCCGGCTCGCTCACAAATTTCTCAATCCTTTTTTTTTGCTGACTCGGGCGGCCCAGCGTTGGACCACCCTAATTATTGATAGTACGCTAACTCATTTGCACACTGTAGATAACTTTGTGACCAAGTATGGGCTGGTTAACACTACTTAGAACCTGTAACAACCCACTGGGCCGCCCACCTGGGCCGCTCGGTTCACCCACTGATTTTTCTGCTGACCCTGTACGTACTCTGTGCAACTCTGAATTCTAAGCGGCCCACCGGACCGCCCGCCTGGGTGATCCGGCTCGCCCACTAAAATCATCACTTCTTAGAACTCGAGCGGCCCACCTGGCTACCTGTCCGGGACATCCAATGCGCCCTTTTACCTCACCATAAGCCTTGCATATGTGTTTTGCATCACCCATATCTTATGTCTCGCACGTGTTAGAATACTGAATAACCCGCGGGGCCGCCCGGCTCGCTTACAAATTTTTTCAACCCTTTTGTTTTTGTTTGTGTTTGTTTTGACTCGGGCGGCCCAGCGCTGGACCATCCTAATGTTAACAATACACTGACTCAGCTTGCACGCTGGTGATAACCCTGTGACCGAATATAAACTGGCTGAGCACTACTTAGAATAGTGATTATCTGATTTATGACTTTGTATATTAATCATTGACATATGTGATTTATGATTTTGTATATTTATCATAGCCAAAAAAAAAAAAAAAAAAAAAAAAAAAAAAAAAAAAAAAGAAAAAAAAAAAAAAAATTAATTACAAAGAAAAGTGTGTATATTATTATCATAGTTTAGCTGTAAGTCCAGTCACTTTCTTTTCAAGTGCTCTGTATTACTCTGTATTAGTCTGTGTGATCCACCTGAATGTAATCGCCCCATCCGGGCCGCCCTTTTGGGCCACCTGTTAACTAACTAACAGTTTTGCAAATGCTACATTGTACCGTATATAGCCTAATAAGCTTGGGGCAGCCCCGTCTGGGCTGTCTACTCGGACAGTTATTACGATTTTTTTTTTATTATTACTATATAATTAGTTAATTTTTCACACTTAGAACTTGTAACAACCCACTGGGCCGTCCGCCTGGGCCGCTCATTTCACCCACTGATTTTCTGCTGACCATATATGCACTTTCCGTAACTCTGAATTCTGAGCGGCCCACCGGGCCGCCTGCCCACCCATTGAATTTTCCACTGACCCTATATGTCCGGCTGTCCGGCTCACCCACTAATATCATCGCTTCTCAGAACTCCCTGAACCCACCGGGCCGCCTGCCCACCCACTGAGTTTTCCACTGACCCTATATGTCCGGCTGTCCGGCTCGCCCACCAATATCATCGCTTCGCAGAACTCGAGCGACTCACCGGGTTGCCTGTTTGGGTCGGGCTCGCCCACAGATTCCTCAATCCTTTTTCCTTTTTTTTGCTGACTCGGGCTGCCCAGCGTGGTACCACCCTAATGTTTAATAATACACTAAATCACTTTGCACACTGTAGATAACCCTGTGACCAAGTTTGAGCCGGTTAGCACTACTTAGAACCTGTAATAACCCACTGGGCCGCCTGCCCGGGCAGCTCGATTCACCCACTGATTTTTCTGCTGACCCCACACGCACTTGGCGCATCTCTGAAGTATGAGCGGCCCTCCGAGTCGCCTACCCAGGCTGTCGGGATCACCTACTAAAATATCACTTTCAGAATTCGAGCGACTCACCGAGTTGCCTGTTTGGGCCGTCCGGCGGGCCCTTTTATTTCACCATAAGCCTTGACTGTGTTTCGCATCACCTAGATCTTAAGCCTCGCACATGTCAGAACACTGAATAGCCCTCGGAGCCGCCCGGCTCGCCCACAGATTTCTCAAACCTTTTCTGCTGACTCGGGCTGCCCAAAGTTGGACCACCCTAATGTTTAATAATACGCTAAATTATTTTGCACACTGTAGATAACCCTGTGACTGAGTTTGAGCCGGACAGCACTACTCAGAACCTGTAACTACTCACTGGGCCGCCCGCCCGGGCAGCTCGATTCACCCACTGATTTCTCTGCTGACCCTACATGCACTGTGCGCAACTCTGAAGTGTGAACGGCTCGCCGGGCTGCCTGCTCAGGCTGTCTGAATCGCCTACTACTAAAATATCATTTTCAGAGCTCGAGCGACTCACCGGGTTGCCTGCTTGGGTCGTCCGGCGGGCCCTTTTACTTCACCATAAGCCTTGTCTCTGTGTTTCGCATCACCTAGATCTTGGGCCTCGTACATGTCAGAACACGGAACAGCCCGCGGAGCTGCCTGGCTCGCCCACAGATTTCTCAATCCTTTTTTTTTCTTCTTTTGCTGACTCGGGCTGCCCAGCGTGGTGCCACCCTAATGTTCAATAATACGCTAACTCATTTTTGCACATTGTAGATAACCCTGTGACCTAGTTTGAGCTGGTTAACACTACTTAGAACCTGCAACAACCCACTGGGCCGCCCGCTCGGGCAGCTCGATTCACCCACTGATTTCTCTGCTGACCCTACATGCACTCTGCGCAACTCTGAAGTACGAACGGCCCGCCGGGCCGCCTGCTCAGGCCGTCCGGATCGCCTACTAAAATATCTCTTTCAGAGCTCGAGCGACTCACCGGGTTGCCTATTTGGGTCGTCCGGCGTCCCCTTTTATTTCACCATAAGCCTTGTCTGTGTTTCGCATCACCTAGATCTTAGGCCTCGCACGTGTCAGAACACTGAATAACCCTCGGAGCCGCCCGGCTCGCCTACAGATTTCTCAGTCCTTTTCTGCTGACTCGGGCTGCCCAGAGTTGGACCACCCTAATGTTTAATAATACGCTAAATCATTTTGCACACTGTAGATAACCCTGTGACCGAGTTTGAGCCGGATAGCACCACTTAGAACCTGTAACAACTCACTGGGCCGCCCGCCCGGGCAGCTCGATTCACTCACTGACTTTTCTGCTGACCCTACATGCACTTTGCGCAACTCTGAAGTATGAACGGCCCGCCGGGCCGCCTGCTCAGGCTGTCCGGATCGCCTACTAAAATATCACTTTCAGAACTCGAGCGACGCACCTGGTAGCCTGTTTGGGTCGTCCGGCGGGCCCTTTTATTTCACCATAAGCCTCGTCTCTGTGTTTCGCATCACCTAGATCTTAAGCCTCGAACATGTCAGAACACGGAATAACCCGCGGAACCGCCTGGCTCGCTCACAGGTTTCTCAATCCTTTTTCTCTTTTTTTTGCTGACTCGGGCTGCCCAGCGTGGTACCACCCTAATGTTTAATATTACGCTAACTCATTTTGCACACTGTAGATAACCCTGTGACCGAGTCCGAGCCGGACAGCACTACTTAGAACCCGTAACAACTCACTGGGCCGCCCGCCCGGGCAGCTCGATTCACCCACTAATTTTTCTGCTGACCCTACATGCACTTTGCGCAACTCTGAAGCATGAACGGCCCGCCGGGCCGCCTGCTCGGGCTGTCCGGATCGCCTACTAAAATATCACTTTCAGAATTCGAGCGACTCACCTGGTAGCCTGTTTGGGTTGTCCGGCGGGCCCTCTTATTTCACCATAAGCCTCGTCTCTGTGTTTCGCATCACCCAGATATTAAGCCTCGAACATGTCAGAACGCGGAATAACCCGCGGAGCCGCCTGGCTCGCTCACAGATTTCTCAATCCTTTTCTGCTGACTCGGGCTGCCCAGAGTTGGACCTCCCTAATGTTTAATAATACGCTAAATCATTTTACACACTGTAGATAACCCCGTGACCGAGTTTGAGCCGGATAGCACCACTTAGAACCTGTAACAACTCACTGGGCCGCCCGCCCGGGCAGCTCGATTCACCCACTGACTTTTCTGCTGACCCTACATGCACTTTGCGCAACTCTGAAGTATGAACGGCCCGCCGGGCCGCCTGCTTAGGCCGTCCGGATCGCCTACTAAAATATCACTTTCAGAACTCGAGCGACTCACCTGGCAGCCTGTTTGGGTCGTCCGGCGGGCCCTTTTATTTCACCATAAGCCTCGTCTCTGTGTTTCGCATCACCTAGATCTTAGGCCTCGAACATGTCAGAACACGGAATAACCCGCGGAGCCGCCTGGCTCGCTCACAGATTTCTCAATCCTTTTTTTCTTTCTTGCTGACTCGGGATGCCCAGCGTGGTACCACCCTAATGTTTAATATTACGCTAACTCATTTTGCACACTGTAGATAACCCTGTGACCGAGTCCGAGCCGGACAGCACTACTTAGAACCCGTAACAACTCACTGGGCCGCCCGCCCGGGCAGCTCGATTCACCCACTAATTTTTCTGCTGACCCTACATGCACTTTGCGCAACTCTGAAGCATGAACGGCCCGCCGGGCCGCCTGCTCAGGCTGTCCGGATCGCCTACTAAAATATCACTTTCAGAATTCGAGCGACTCACCTGGTAGCCTGTTTGGGTCGTCCGGCGGGCCCTCTTATTTCACCATAAACCTCGTCTCTGTGTTTCGCATCACCCAGATCTTAAGCCTCGAACATGTCAGAACACGGAATAACCCGCGGAGCCGCCTGGCTCGCTCACAGATTTCTCAATCCTTTTCTTTTTTTCTTTTTTGCTGACTCGGGCTGCCCAGCGTGGTACCACCCTAATGTTTAATATTACGCTAACTCATTTTGCACACTGTAGATAACCCTGTGACCGAGTCCGAGCCGGATAGCACTACTTAGAACCCGTAACAACTCACTGGGCCGCCCGCCCGGGCAGCTCGATTCACCCACTAATTTTTCTGCTGACCCTACATGCACTTTGCGCAACTCTGAAGCATGAACGGCCCGCCGGGCCGCCTGCTCAGGCTGTCCGGATCGCCTACTAAAATACCACTTTCAGAATTCGAGCGACTCACCTGGTAGCCTGTCTGGGTCGCCCGGTGTGCCTTTTTCACTTCACCACAAGCCTTGTATGTTGTATTAGTATGTTATGTTCTGTTATTTTATAAGTTTTTTTTTTTTTTTTTTTTTTTTTTTTTTTCTACATCAGTATGTTTATATTCTTTACATGTGTCAGGGTTGTTGTTGGGATCCCCGTCCAATTGAATGCTTGTGCCTAACACCCCGCCTCTCGGGTCAGGCATGCCGCCGGGCCTTTATATATTTCTTCACTGGCCCTACCTTACAGCCCTGGCCCGGCTGCAATAGTCGTACCTTACCATTGGGGCTTAAAACAAATGGAAAGGGGCACCTAGGACTCCGCCGCCCCTGGGGGGGGACCGGCCCACTTCGGGCCTAACGCGTACTATGCGTAGGGGATGTGGGGTCCCAACAGCAACCCAATTTCTATCTGTGTTTTATTATGTGATTTTCTTACCCTCTCCCCTTTTTTCCTATCCCTCCTTTCCTATCCTTTCTATCTCCCCTCCTATTCTACCTTCTTTTTTTTCCGCCCCGAGGTGACACTGGAGGGCAAGAAGCCTCACCAAGGGATGAGTCCAAAAGTGTCAGCTCAACTTTGTTCACCACTTCCCTTTCTCTTTTCCCATTCCCTCCAACCCATTTAAACCCTTCGGGGTCCCCTTTCCCTTATACCCAAGAGTTTAAAAAAAAAAAAAAAAAAACCTAACCTAACCTAACCTAACCTAACCTAACCTAACCTAACCTAACCTAACCTAACCTAACCTAACCTAACCTAACCTAACCTAACCTAACCTAACCTAACCTAACCTAACCTAACCTAACCTAACCTAACCTAACCTAACCTAACCTAACCTAACCTAACCTAACCTAACCTAACCTAACCTAACCTAACCTAACCTAACCTAACCTAACCTAACCTAACCTAACCTAACCTAACCTAACCCAGTTCCCCCCCAGCTCTCGTGGTGATCGGATCGTTATACGCACGCTCCGCGCTCGAAAAATCGCAAAAACGGGCAAATTCACGTGAAAATACAAGTGCAATACATCATTAGATGCGCGTTTACGAGTGCTTTCTAACAGTGAAAACAGTGTGAAAATCGGACCACCATTGAAGACACCAGGCCCCGAAAACAGGTTCATAACCTCCACTTTGGGCCTTCCAGGCGCAACGTCTCCCGATTTCCAGCGACGACCTACTGTTTTTGGACTGCAGCTCGAAGTGCATCAGGGGTGGCCACAATCCAGCGAAGTTTCAGAATTTTCCGGTGAAAATTCGCCG
This sequence comes from Agriphila straminella, assembly GCA_950108535.1. Taxonomy (NCBI): domain Eukaryota; kingdom Metazoa; phylum Arthropoda; class Insecta; order Lepidoptera; family Crambidae; genus Agriphila; species Agriphila straminella. Next base: position 21,451,712 of record OX467307.1, on the reverse strand, counting down.
AGCGACAAATGAAAAACTGAAAACCACGTGGCCACGTGCTCCTGGTTCCCGACATCCTGGAGTAACACCAACTGCTGAGCATCGTGCACTACACCGAGACAAGCCAGCCGACACCTCGATCGTCGAAATCGGAGCAACCCCTTGGGACTTAGACGTTTTTTAAGGTACCACGATTTTTGATCCCAATTTGAGCGGGAACAGGATCGATGACATCCCCTTTTTAAATTCTTAAAAATTTTTATATTATTTGGACAATAAGTGTGCGAAATTTCAGAATTTTTGGACTTATATTTTCCGAAATACCAAATTTCGACCATATATGTGACGTCACTCAAAAAGTGAACAAAGCTGTGACGAAACGACCCCGGTGGTTTCTAGTCGAAAGTTGCCCCCTGAGTAACTTTTTCTTTGGGAGCAACCCCCTAGGACATATACTTTCTGAGAAAAAGGCTATTTGCAGAAAGTTGTCAGCCACCCCTAACTTTGGCAGACTGCCTAGGGTGGTACAAGTAGCGGACCAATTCCGGGCAAACGAAGATTCAAGGGCTGGTTCATCCCCTGCAGGAAAAAATTTTTTAGTTGTTAAGTTTTTTCAAAATTTGATTTTTTTATAGATTTTAAAGTGGAACAGGGGTCCAAATCGCCATTACCACTTAAGTTTGTACACCCCCTGGAGCCTAAACGGGGCGAGATATCGAAAAAATAACGTCGATTTCATTATCTTGGGGATAAGCGATCATAGGGTGGATCTTCCTATAGGCACCCCCAAAAACCACCCCCGGTGAGATTTTTTCAAAAAACCCCAAAAATTTTGGGTTTAGAAATTTTTGGCAAGAACCATTAACCTCTTGTCAAAAAATTTGGGACGTGATACAGATTCCCCCATTTTTCACTTTTTCGAAATCTCACTCCTAAGTGCAGAACCAACCACTTTGCGGTTGGCCAAAAGCCACCCCTAACTTTGCGTGTTAATAAAAAATAGGCCTTTTGACCAACCCTCGTGTTTTTCACTGGGCCGTGTGGGCCAGTTAGTCCACTGCGCCCCAAAACTTTTTCCGGGGAAATCGGTCCACTGGGAAAGATTTCCCATCCGTTACAAAAATACCTTATACCTTCACCCGGCAGCAAAGGGATAACTTTGTTTAGGTATTTTGGAATTCAAAAAACCCCTTGTATCTCGAAAACTACGCGTCCTAGGGCAAAAATAACCAAATTTTTCCACCCCCCTCCTTTCAATCCACCCCCCCGCTCCGCGCTCCCAAACCCTCACGACCCATCCCCCCCCGCATCCAACCCCCATACTCCCAACCCCCTACCCCCAAAAAGTGACAATTTTTTCTGGGACTTAGAAAAATTTCACAAGGCAAAATTATTAGACACTAGTAAAACTTTTTGGTTTCTCATCAGATTCTTATTTTTGGTTCAAAATTAGTTAGTAAATAGGTAACACTATTTTATAAGGTCACTTTTGGGTTTCCTAAGGGTTGCAACCCCTTAACCTTTTTGGCTGTATCTTGCGAACGGGACGTCGTGGAGACACGGGATTTTTTGAATACTGTAGAGAACGGCAGGGAGAATTTTTGGGACATAGAGACAAGACTCTACATAGAGTCAAAAAATTTTTTGTAGAATTTTCGAAATTCTTTCTTAGTGGTTAAGGATAATTTAATAAGGTGCATTACATGGCAAAATTGGTTCGACTCTAGGTAGAGCCAAAAAATTTTGTGACTGAAATTCTAAAATTTTTTTCAGCGATTAGTTATAAGTTGACCAGGTGCACTTTATTACATATTTACTTTGACTCTACATAGAGCAAACGCACAATAAACATAGTTTAATCCTCTTGTTTGCTATTTGATCTTATTCCCGGTTCATAGTTTTTATGTATATAGGCAATAATATTATATAAGGGCATTTTTTGGGCTCCCTAAGGGTTGAAACCCCTAAATATAGTCGGCCATATCTCACGAATCGTTCATCGTAGAGACACCGGGTTTCCAGATTATAGTAGTTAACGACTAGAAGAAATTTCTGGAAACGGTCGCGGAACTCTATGTAGAGCTCAAAAAACTATTTATCATAATTCAGAATTCTATCTTAGCGATTAAACATAGGTTTTCAAGGTGTATCACATGGCATACACGATTTGACTCTATGTAGAGCTAAAAAATTTTAAGCCAAAATATTGGAAATCTATTACTGGTGTTAGATTTAAGTTGACAGGGTGCACCACACGGTACACTCGAATCGACTCTATATAGAGCCGAAAAAATTGTTTTTATCTTTACAATTATTTTAGGACACCTGGGCCTCTATTGAGGACAGGAATTAGTTTGTAGGACATTCTAAAATTTTCGTATTTTAAATTTTATTTTATTTTAATTTTAATTCTTTATTCAATTTTATTAGTTAGGACACCTGAACCTCTATTGAGGACAGGAATTAGATTGTAGGACATTTTAAAATTTCGTATTTTAAAATTTTAATTTTATTTTAATTTTTACTTTAATTTCAATTTTATTAGTTAGGACACCTGGACCTCTATTGAGGACAGGAACTAGATTGTAGGACATTTTTAAATTTCGTATTTTAAAATTTTAATTTTAATTTTATTTTAACTTTTATTTTATTTCATTTACACTTATTTTAGGACACCTGGCCCTCTATTGAGGACAGGAATTAGTTTGTAGGACATTTTAAAATTTTTTGTATTTTAAAATTTTATTTTTATTTTAAAATCTTATTTTAATTTCAAATTTATTAGTTAGGACACCTGGACCTCTATTGAGGACAGGATCGTAGTTATATATTTTTATATTTGACAAAACTGCTCCCCGGGGTCTTGACTCATTATTGACAACAGACACAACACAACACTTTCATATATACGTGCACATACATACATACACATAACACACACACACACACAAGCACACATCCACAGATACACACATATACACACAAGCCTCACACACACAACATTACACACCAACACATCAGCACTCAATAGAACAAACAAACTAGCCGCTCTAACTACCTATTCTGTGATATTAATTTTAGTAGAACAACTCAACTCTAGTCAACTTTTAAATTTTTACTTGAATTTATTTTGATTTTATTTTATTTTGATTTCAATTTAATTTTTAATTTTTGTTTTAAATTTGATTTTGTATTTTAATTTGAATTTTTATTTTATAAATTTTATTTTTAATAATTATTTTATCTTGTTTTTAACTTCTAACTTGAATTGCATTTTTAGTTTTTGATTTTAATTTTAAATTTATTTTAATTTTATTTTTAAATTTTTATTTTATTTTGAATCTTAAATTCTGAAATTATTATTTAATATAATTTTAGAGTTTATTATTTAAATTTTTTAAATTTATTTTAATCTAGTCAATTCAATTAATTTACAAATTCAAATTTTCTAGTCAAATTATTAGGTAGGTAGTACAACTTTAATCTTATTTTAGTCAACTTTAGTAGGTAGTTTGTGTTGATTTATAATTGTGCTGTTACTTCTATAACTTTTACAAATCATTTTAGTCTGTTGTCCGTCCAGTTTTATTTATTTCATCGTGTTTACAACTTATACAAATTTATTAATTATTTATTATCTTGTCAATTTTAACGTTCGTAATTTTGCGTGCAGCTGAGACAGTCCTATTTGGCAATAAACACATTTTGTCCCCTCCCTTAACAAACAAACAAACCCATCATGTCAAAAATCCCACCAAAAAAGCCGAACGTTAGAGAGGAATCTATAATTTATAAATCACCGACGAAGCCCAACAAACCGGCTAAATTAGAGCTTGAGATGATCCACCTTCTCCCGAGTATGAAGATCGAGGATATCGTAGAGCACGCCAAGAGGGCCAAAGAAAGGGTGAACAAGGCCCTGGAAACCAGTGCGAACCATAGGTCGGTGACGAAAGACGACAAGATCACCATACAGAAGGAGACAAGCGATCTAGTAGAAATGGTAAACGATTTAGTAGAAAGATTAAACGAGAAAGAAAGAGGTAGATTAAACAAAGAAGTAGTTACACATAAAGTTCAAAACATAAATGGTAGATTTGAAGAAGAGATAGGGAAAAAATTAGAGGATATTTACACACTACTAGAGGAAACAAAGAAGGAGGCTGAAAAATGCACCAATTTACATGAAGGAAGCAAAAATGAAATTATGAAGAAAATAGAAGAAATCGAGATTGGAGAAGTAGAAAAGCCGCAGAAGGTAACATATGCTAGTGTTATAGGACGACAGAAGGTACCACCTAAAACACTCCACTCCCTCATCATCGCATCAACCGATGATAGGCTAACCAGCGACGAAGTGATGGAGAGCGTCAAGAAGACGGCGGAAGAAGATGGTGATGGTGAGTGGATTAAAGTTCAAAAAATGAGAAAAGCAAAGAACCAAAAAGTAATTATAGCATGTGAAAACGAAAAAGAAGTGGAAAAGTTGCAGAAGAGATTGGAAAAAGACAAAACGCTTACCATGGAGAAGGCTATAAATAAAAATCCGCTAGTAGTAGTAAAATTTGTGCGGGGGGACAAGAAGCAAGTAGAAGAGGCAATTAGAAGGAAAATGGAAAACTTAATAGACAAAAAGAAGGATATAAAAGAACAAATAGATGCAATCTACGAAAAGCGCACAAGAAATCAGCACGTCGCACACATTGTAGTGAAGGTGTCCCCCGCGATTTGGCAGCAGCTGACAGAGTCGGGGTCTATCCAGCTCCAGTGGGGTATTTCCAAAGTGGAGGATCAGACCCCGTTAATCCAGTGCTCCCGCTGCTTGGGCTACGGCCATATCAAGCGGGTCTGTCAGGAGCAGCTGGACAGCTGCAGCCACTGCGGGGGCGACCATTTGTATGACGCGTGCAATGAAAAATATAGTCCCCCCAGCTGCCTGAATTGCAAGAAGGCGAATTTAGAGGACAAGGCACACAACACGTTTAACGTAATGTGCCCAATTAGAGCGAAATGGGACAGGTTGGCTCGGGCGAAGGTGGCTTATTGCTAAGGTTCCGGCAAAGAATAGCAAACAAGATTATTTAATCATACAAGCGAACCTCCAAAGAAGCAGAAATGCCACAGCTGAACTACTGATCGAGTTAGGGAAAAGGAAAGCCTGTTTCGCTCTTCTCCAGGAGCCCTACATAGGTAACAAAGGAGTCATGGGAGATGTCTCGGGAGTGCGGATAGTCCAGGCTGCCTATGAGGTTGGGAAGAATAACAAGGCCGCCATAGTCGTAGGCAACAATAACATCAAAATATTGCAACTTCCCAACCTCACAACAACCAACATGGTAGCGGCAAAACTAACAACGGCGGACTGGACTATCGGTGTGATCTCATATTACTTCGAACCGGATATTGACATCGAACCCTATGTGGAGCTCCTGAAGAAGATGCTAAAGGATCTTGATTGTAAAAATATAATAATTGGAGGGGACGCGAATGCTTGGAGCGAATGGTGGGGTAGCGTGAAAAGTGACGAAAGGGGTATAGAACTAATGGGCACTCTTAACGATCTGGACCTGAATATTTTAAATGAAGGAGATACGCCTACCTTTGACACCTGGAGAGGGGGGAAAAGATACAAGAGTTCGGTGGACGTCACGTGCTGCTCGGAGGAAATGCTGGATAAAATCAAGGAGTGGAAGGTAGATACTAGCCTAACAACCTCGGACCACAACGCAATCACTTTTAAAATAAGTCTTAATAAAATTAATGAAATAAACAATTCGAAAACAACACGAAAGTACCAAACAAAAAAAGTGGATTGGGTGAAATTTAAAGAAGACTGTAGTGAGGAATTTAGAAGAGCAGAATTAAACAAAGAGGCAATAGAAGCAATCATTAATGTAGAGGAATTTGAAAGTGAAATAGAGTCATATATAAACTGTATAGAAAAAGCCTGCAACAGTAACTTAAAATTAAAAAAGGTTAGAAGAGAAGTGAAATTGCCATGGTGGTCCGAGGAATTAGAGGAAATGAAGAAGGAGAAGAACAGAAAGAAGAATAGCATTAAATGTGCAGCACCGCGCCGCAAGGCGTGGGTGGTAGAGCAGTACGTGACGGCCAAGGAAGAATACGAAGAGGCGATGAATAAGGCCAGAATCGAAAGCTGGAAGGATTTTTGTGGCAAACAGGAGCGCGAGACAATGTGGGAAGGTATTTATAGGGTAATTGGCAAATCAAAGAAGACGTATGAAGACTTACCAATAGCCAGGGACGGCATCAACACCAGCCCGAAAGAATCGGTCCGCATAATGGCAGAAAGCTTTTACCCGGAGGATACCGATTTGGGGGAGAACGAGGACCACAAAGAAGTAAGAAGAAGGGCAGCCAAAGTGAATGAGGGAAATCAAGTTGAACCTGACGACCCTCCATTCACGGAGGCTGAACTTCTTCAGGCACTAGGCTCGTTCAACCCCAAAAAGGCTCCGGGTAATGACGGCTTTACAGCCGACATTTGTGCAGCGGCCATTACTACTGACATCACATTGTCCCTGGCTATTTACAACAAATGCCTACAGCTATCAACATTCCCAAAGCCCTGGAAAATTGCCACAATAATCCTTCTGAGAAAACCCAATAAGGATGACTACACGCACCCCAAATCTTATAGACCAATAGGACTGCTCGCTATACTAGGGAAAATATTAGAAAAATTGTTAATGCGCCGTATAAAGTGGTACGTGTTGCCAGAACTAAACCCATGCCAGTACGGGTTCGTGCCGCAACGCAGTACCGAAGATGCCCTCTATGACATGATCCAGCGAGTCAAACATAATCTGGATGGGAAGAAGATTATGGCATTGATCTCGCTGGACATAGAGGGGGCCTTCGATAATGCGTGGTGGCCGCAAATAGTATGCCAGCTAAAGGATAAAAACTGTCCATTGAATCTGCGAAGGCTTGTCGACAGCTATCTTAGAGATAGGAAGGTAACGGTGAGATACGCAGGGGAAGAATTTAGTAAAAATACAAACAAGGGCTGCGTCCAAGGTTCCATTGGCGGGCCCTTGTTTTGGAATATAATCTTGGACCCCCTGCTCAATCAACTCACCGTTGCCGACGTCTATTGCCAAGCCTTCGCAGACGATATCGTTTTAATAGTTGAAGGCAACACGGCCACTGAAATTGAAAGGAAAGCCAATGCCGCCCTCTCCCATGTCCAGAAGTGGGGTGTGTCGAATAAGCTGAACTTCGCACCGCAAAAAACAAAAGCGATGGTAATCACGCGGAAGCTAAAATTCGACACGCCCAGGCTGGAAATGGGAGGGACGGCTATTGAGTTAGTAGATAATATGAAAATTTTAGGCGTCATTGTAGATAATAAGTTGCTTTTCAATAAACACATTGCATATGTTTGCAAAAAATCGGTAGACATTTATAAGGGAGTCAGCAGAGCGGCACGAGCTACCTGGGGACTGCATCCGGAGATTGTTAAAACCATCTACAAAGCGGTCATAGAACCCATTATCCTCTACGCTGCCAGCGTATGGTCTAAGGAGGCACGGAAAGCAGTCTCCAGGAAAGCTCTCGACACAGTACAACGAGGCTTCGCTCAAAAAATCGTCAAAGGCAACAAAACGGTTTCCCTTAACGCTGCCTTAGTGCTGTCAGGTTTGCTTCCGCTGGATCTCCGGATCCAAGAAGCATCCCTGCTTTTTGAGGCAAAGCGTGGGAAACCCCAGGCAGCACTAAGTGGCAGAAAGGTCGAACAGCGAGCCTCGTTCATGAATGACACCCACCCCAGCAGGATGCTAAATTCAAAATTCACATGTTTGGACAACGCGGAAGAGGATGGCAAACTGGCAGAAGGCTTAGTGAAGATCTATACAGATGGTAGCAAACTGGAGGGGAAAGTTGGAGCCGCCTTGACCTGTTGGGAAGGGCCGATTGAAACGATTACCCGGAAGTTTAAGCTGGAACCATACTGTACAGTCTTCCAAGCCGAGCTGTATGCCATCCTCCAAGCGACAGAAATTATTATTGGCAAAAAATTCCAGGAAACGGCCGTACTCAGCGACTCGAGATCCGCCCTCCAGACGCTACTTGATCCAGACTCATCACACCCGATCACGAAGGCAATCCAGGGTAACCTTCAATACCTAAGAGACAACCAACAGCTCGTCTCACTATTCTGGATAAGGGCCCATGTCGGAGTGAAAGGGAATGAGAGAGCGGATCAACTAGCGAAGGAGGCGGCTCTCAAGTTGAAGACAAGACCGCACTATGACTGCTGTCCCATCTCGTTCGTTAAACGCCACATCCGGGCGGAAACGCTCGAGGCATGGGACTGCAGGTATAGATCGGAAAACACGGCCGAGACCACCAAGGTCTTCTTCCCTGATGGGGTGGCGGCTTACGGTGTGGTGAGGAAGATGTCCATTGATCGACTGGCGGCACAAATACTGACTGGCCACGGAGGGTTCTGTGCATACCTGCACAGATTCAAACGCAGGGACAGCCCTTCCTGTATTTGTGACCCGGTCGCGATCGAGGACATCTTCCACATCATACTCGACTGTCCAGTACACAATGTCGATAGGTACACTCTGCAACAGCAAATTGACACTAAATTGAGCAAAGACACCCTGGAAGAAATCATGAATAATAAAAAAGAAAGAAACCTATTTATGGCATATGCAAAAAAAGTAGCAGAAATTGTGATAAATAGAAATAAAGATTGACGAGATAGGAGACCCAAATGACAGGAACCCAATATGTTAAAGCCATTAACTATAATATATATAATTAAAATGTAATACAGTAATGTAAAAGAAAGATATTATGTAAAAGAAATAAAATGTGTAAAGTTAAGGACATTAATAAAATAAAGTAAGCAAGAAAACTGTAAAGTTTAATATGCTCATAAATAAGAATAAGTGAACAAGTAAAGTAATAAAAATATGAGGAGCAATTATGAATAAATTTTCAGAAAGCATATTACACATTGTGAAACATAATGTTAGAAAATTAGAATAAGTATATAAAGTATTAAAATCAAGAAAGAACTGTATTAGAAAATAAGAGAAATTGTAACATTGAAAAAAGAAAAAGAACAGTAATATAAAAAATAAGAACATGACATAAGCTATAAAAGCTAAGATAAAAAAAAGAGAAATAAGAAAAAAATAAGAATGGCAAAAAAAGGTCCTGCCAAAAAGCGGGGAGCAGCCGCATTAAAAAAAAAAAAAAAAAAAAAAAAAACCTAACCTAACCTAACCTAACCTAACCTAACCTAATCTTTTTTTTTTTTTTTTTTTTTTAACGTCAGGAAACTGCATTACGCACTTCCCGGCACCGGGAGTATGCCGGGGGTATGTGGGGCTCACCATGGAAGCCGCCGCTGGCTTGCGACGGCACCACTTTCCACCCAGCCGATCCGCCACCCAGCCCCTAGTGGGCTCGGTGGGGGGCCGGAGGGGGGGCATACCCACTAAAAACCTGACGATGTCCCTTCACGTCACCTTGGCGACAAAGCCTCATCGAACGATTCGCCATCGTCTGACGACAAATCGCCCGAGGAGGAATTGCAACCTGGCGGATTCACGGGAACACTTGCGTACACTACCGCGGCCCCGCCAGTGATTGTCCGCCCAATGCAGACCCGACCATCATCCCCGAAACCCGGGGGCGACAAAGGGTGTCCCGGGACACTTGGGACACCCTGAGTCATCGGAAGCCTGTGCAATGCAGGGGTGGGTCCTCCCAAACCCATTCCCCGCTGGCTACCGAGAGAAGACGAGGAGCTATACCTTCCAGTCCAACCAACCCCCTTCCTCTCTGATCGTCAATTATAGACGACTGATCAAATCGGCGGCCTCTCCGACCCGGTCGCCTCCTTCTACATAAAACTGCATTAGGGTCACTTTCCCGGATGCGCTCCAAATCCTCTTTTTGCGTCATTACGCCGACACAAAAGTCACTTACTGCATTCCAGGATCGTCTGCATTCCAACATTTCTTTGACGACGCTGGGAAGCGAGAGGTCCTGCCCAATCGTCGCTCTCAGCTCGCGACGTTGTGTGGCCCAGGCCGGGCACAGCTCTAATGTGTGCTGCGCCGTGTCTTCTGAACCTAACCTAACCTAACCTAACCTAACTTAACCTAACCTAACCTAACCTAACACCATTCAACCCACAAGAACCTAACCTAAACCCACCTAGTTACTTCCAATCTGTTCCAAACTGTTCCATCCTACTAAGTCTCAGTCTCGGTCTTAGTCTCAGTCTCAGTTTTAGTCTCAGACTCAGTCTCTGTCTTAGTAATAGTCTCAGTCTCGGTCTGTCTCAGTTTCAGTGTACCATATTAGTCCATTATGTTCCATCCTGTTCTATCCTGTTCCATCCTGTTCCATCCTGTTCCATCCTGTTCCATCCTGTTCCATCCTGTTCCGTCCTTAACCCTCCTGTTCCATCCTCTTCTATCCTGTTCCATCCCGATCCATCCTGTTCCATCCCGTTCCATCCTGTTCCATACTGTTTCATCCTGTTCTATCCTGTTTCAACTTGTTCCACCCTAATACATCCTTGTTCAACTTGTTCCATCTTGATCCATTCTGTTCCATTCTGTTCCATCCTGTTTCATCCTGTTCTATCCTGCACTATCCTGTTCTATCTTGTTTCATCCTGTTCCATTCTGTTCCATACTGTTTCATCCTGTTCCATCATGTTCCATCCTACTCAGTCTGTCTCAGTGTCAGTCTCAGTGTCAGTGTCAGTCTCAGCCTCAGTCCCAGCCCCAGCCCCAGCCCCAGCCCCAGCCCCAGCCCCAGCCCCAGCCCCAGCCCCAGCCCCAGCCCCAGCCCCAGTCCCGGCCCCGGCCCCGGCACCGGCCCCGGACCCGGCCCCGGCCCCGGCCCCGGCCCCGGTCCCGGTCCCGGTCCCGGTCCCGGTCCCGGTCCCAGTCCCGGTCCCAGTCCCGGTCCCAGTCCCGGTCCCAGTCCCGGTCCCGGTCCCAGTCCCGGTCCCGGTCCCAGTCCCGGTCCCGGTCCCAGTCCCAGTCCCGGTCCCGGTCCCGGTCCCAGTCCCAGTCCCGGTCCCAGTCCCAGTCCCAGTCCCAGTCCCAGTCCCAGTCCCAGTCCCAGTCCCAGTCCCAGTCCCGGTCCCGGTCCCGGTCCCGGTCCCGGTCCCGGTCCCGGTCCCGGTCCCAGTCCCAGTCCCAGTCCCAGTCCCAGTCCCAGTCCCAGTCCCAGTCCCAGTCAAAATAAATGTCATTTTCGCAATCATCATCCCATGAATATATTATACATAAACGATCTTCCCGATATAACTACCAATAATTGTTTCCTATTTGCAGATGACTGTACACTTCTGTTTCAAAATAAAAATATTGACGAACTTGAACATGACATTAATGATACTCTTTTTGACATAATCAATTGGATGAATAAAAATGACCTTAAAATTAATATATCGAAAACGAAAGCAATTCAATTCCATACATATAAAGCGAAAAAACTTAACATTGACATACACTATAATAACAATAAAATTGACATCGTAGATAACACAGTATTCTTAGGTATAAATCTAGATGAACATTGCAATTGCAAAACATATAGACAGTCTCTGCACTAAACTAAATAAATTTGTATTTGCACTGAATAGAATCAAAAATATAACGTCTTTTCAAGTAGCCTTACAGGCGTACCACGGATACGTCTCTTCTTTACTGCGTTACGGCATAATAATATGGGGCAACAGTGTAGATTTAGACAGAGCTTTTAGAGCACAAAAGAAGTGTATTCGTGCCTTATGCCAGATAAAAGAAAGAGATTCATGTAAACCCCTATTTCAAAAACATAGAATACTACCTCTACCATGTATATATATATTAGAACTATGCTTGTTGGTTAAAAAGCACCCTGAATACTTTGTAAAATGTAGTGAAAAAAACGATAATTTACGAGCATCGAGAAAGAATCAACTAGTAATACCTAAATCTAATCTAACTATATTTCGTAAAAATGTATATTATATGGCTATCAAAATATTTAATAAACTACCGCTAGACATTATCAATCAACCAATAGAGAAAAATATTTTCAGGAATAAATTATTTAATTGGCTCCTACAGCACAGTTTCTACTCGACCAAGGAATATTTGGAGAGAAAAAAATGACATCTCTACTTAATCTGACTTATTAATGATAATTTTGCATAATTGACATTTAATTTTGAATATGAGATTTCTGTTGACAATTTTGTAATTTATTGACGTCTTAAAATAGCAATAGGTACTTAGTAGTAATAATATTTACTATAGATAGCTGACACTTACTAACATTTGCATGCCTACAGACTTAAGGCAGAATATTGTTGAAACTTGATTAGAAACATTGTCACCAATCTCAATGTAATGTACACAATATTGTGCAAATAAATATTCTGATTTCTGATTTCTGATTTCTGAAAATTTAAGAATCCACATCGATTTTCATGTTTACTTACCCCATTTACACCTTATGGGATGATTTATGTGTTTGCCTATTTATTTTTAGACATGCTCCCACGAATTTAAAAGTTGTAATGTCTATTTTATATTCTTTTTCCATACATAATTTGAACCACATTTTCACCCCTTTAAATCATGTCCACCGTGTTGGACTTCAAAATAACTCTCATTTTCGCAATCACCATCCCAGAAAACCCCAATAACGACATCCATATCTATTTTTGGGGTTTTTACCCCTTTTCACCCCCATTTCATCCTCATAGGAGTTGAAATACTAATAATACGTTGCGTTAGATTTCCATCCATAAGTCTAAATTATAAATTTAGCGGTTTTTACTTCGATAATAAAGGATTTTCTTCAATACACAACTTCATCCCCCTTTTGACCCCTTTGGGGGTAGAATTTTGATAAACGCCTAAGCGTTTTTCAAAATACGGGTCTCAACCCGTACTTATTAATTTTCAATGGTCAGCCTAATCACAAAATTTGAAGATTCAAAACTGAGGGACTTTCATACAAACTTTGGACCCCCGTTTCACCCCTTTAGAAAAATCCTTTCTTAGTACACCCCTAGAACTCATAAGGAACCTATGTGCAAAATTTCAAGTCTCTAGGTTCAGCGGTTTGGGCTGTGCGTTGATATCTCACTCACTCAGTCAGTCAGTCAGTCAGCCAGTCAGTCAGTCAGGACTTTGAATTTTATATTATATAGATTACTCACAAGTAACTCATAACCAAAATGATGGGGTGGTTGTTTATATGTCAAAAGACTTTACCTATTAGACTAGTATAGAACAATAGTAGATAAAAACAAGTGCATAAAATGGGTTTTATGTACGAGTTATACACTCTGCTTTTCACTTCGATTGTGAGGAAATAGGAAATTAAACTTTTTTTTCAACAATATTGAAAAAAAGTGACAAATTATATAATTTTAGAATGTGCTCATCAAGGCCTTTAATTTGATACCCATATTCAAAATTTAAAAAAAAAAAATTTCTTAAATATTAGTGACAAATTATATAATTTTAGAATGTGCTCACCAAGGCCTTTCATTTGATACCCATATTCAAAAAAAAATTAAAAATTTTTTTTTTCTTAAATTGAAAAATTTCATATTTTTGGGACGTGCTCATCAAGAGCTGTCATTTGATACCCATATTCAAAAAATAAAAAATATTTTTTTTTCTTAAATTTTAGTGACTAATAAATATATATAATTTTGGAATGTGCTCATCAAGGCCTTTCATTTGATACCACTAATCAAAAATAGAAAAAAAAATCATCAAGGTTTCAAAAATTGAAAAAAAAGTTTTAAACATGGATTATGTATAAAAATGAAGAATATCTTACGTTTGGCTGAGCCGATTTTTCTACATTTTATAATATACCTTACCTACAAGGTACACACTAAAAATAAAAAAATAAAAAATAGTTTAAAAAAAAACAAAAAAGCTAAAACCTCTAAAAAGCAATAAATAATATTCGTAATAATAAAAATACGTCTATTGAAGTCGGGTGGGGCTGGAGTACAGATTCCTTTTTTTATTCTAAAAGCCCCACCTGACTGCAATAAACTTATTTTTATTATTACGAATATTATTTCTTGCTTTTTAGAGGTAGGTTTTTTGAAATCGGTTTTGTACTTCTGCCGACGGATGACGTAGAAGTAGAAAACTTAATAAAAAGCTTAAAAGAAAACTCCGCCACAGGCTGGGACTAAATTCCATCAATTTTCCTCAAACAAATTAATAAAAAAATATCTCCTATTTTGACACATATCTTTAATCTCTGTTTTAACGACGGTATTTTTCCCCAGTGTTTTAAACAGTCCATTATTCATCCAATTCATAAAAGCGGTAGTAGAGACAGTGTCGAGAACTATCGTCCAATATCGGTATTAATATCGTTGCCAAAAAAATTTGAAAAATGTATAAATAAACGTTTAATGAATTATCTAGGCAAAAAACAACTGCTTTCCACCTCACAATTTGGTTTTCAGCCAAAATCTACGGAAGATGCAGTTACACACCTCGTTAATACTGTAGCTAAAACATTGGACAGTAAAGAAAAATGTATCGGTGTTTTCCTAGATTTGGCGAAGGCCTTCGACACTGTCCCCACGTCCATCTCAAAAATTGGAATTGGAGTCCCAGTCCCGGTCCCAGTCCCAGTCCCAGTCCCAGTCCCAGTCCCAGTCCCAGTCCCAGTCCCAGTCCCAGTCCCAGTCCCAGTCCCAGTCCCAGTCCCAGTCCCAGTCCCAGTCCCAGTCCCAGTCCCAGTCCCAGTCCCAGTCCCAGTCCCAGTCCCAGTCCCAGTCCCAGTCCCAGTCCCAGTCCCAGTCCCAGTCCCAGTCCCAGTCCCAGTCCCAGTCCCAGTCCCAGTCCCAGTCCCAGTCCCAGTCCCAGTCCCAGTCCCAGTCCCAGTCCCAGTCCCAGTCCCAGTCCCAGTCCCAGTCCCAGTCCCAGTCCCAGTCCCAGTCCCAGTCCCAGTCCCAGTCCCAGTCCCAGTCCCAGTCCCAGTCCCAGTCCCAGTCCCAGTCCCAGTCCCAGTCCCAGTCCCAGTCCCAGTCCCAGTCCCAGTCCCAGTCCCAGTCCCAGTCCCAGTCCCAGTCCCAGTCCCAGTCCCAGTCCCAGTCCCAGTCCCAGTCCCAGTCCCAGTCCCAGTCCCAGTCCCAGTCCCAGTCCCAGTCCCAGTCCCAGTCCCAGTCCCAGACCCAGTCCCAGTCCCAGTCCCAGTCCCAGTCCCAGTCCCAGTCCCAGTCCCAGTCCCAGTCAAAATAAATGTCATTTTCGCAATCATCATCCCATGAAAATTTAAGAATCCACATCGATTTTCATGTTTACTTACCCCATTTACACCTTATGGGATGATTTATGTGTTTGCCTATTTATTTTTAGACATGCTCCCACGAATTTAAAAGTTGTAATGTCTATTTTATATTCTTTTTCCATACATAATTTGAACCACATTTTCACCCCTTTAAATCATGTCCACCGTGTTGGACTTCAAAATAACTCTCATTTTCGCAATCACCATCCCAGAAAACCCCAATAACGACATCCATATCTATTTTTGGGGTTTTTACCCCTTTTCACCCCCATTTCATCCTCATAGGAGTTGAAATACTAATAATACGTTGCGTTAGATTTCCATCCATAAGTCTAAATTATAAATTTAGCGGTTTTTACTTCGATAATAAAGGATTTTCTTCAATACACAACTTCATCCCCCTTTTGACCCCTTTGGGGGTAGAATTTTGAAAAACGCCTAAGCGTTTTTCAAAATACGGGTCTATTTTCAATGGTCAGCCTAATCACAAAATTTGAAGATTCAAAACTGAGGGACTTTCATACAAACTTTGGACCCACGTTTCACCCCTTTAGAAAAATCCTTTCTTAGTACACCCCTAGAACTCATAAGGAACCTATGTGCAAAATTTCAAGTCTCTAGGTTCAGCGGTTTGGGCTTTGCGTTGATATCTCACTCACTCAGTCAGTCAGTCAGTCAGGACTTTGAATTTTATATATATAGATTACTCACAAGTAACTCATAACCAAAATGATGGGGTGGTTGTTTATATGTCAAAAGACTTTACCTATTAGACTAGTATAGAACAATAGTAGATAAAAACAAGTGCATAAAATGGGTTTTATGTACGAGTTATACACTCTGCTTTTCACTTCGATTGTGAGGAAATAGGAAATTAATCTTTTTTTTCAACAATATTGAAAAAAAGTGAGAAATCATATAATTTTAGAATGTGCTCACCAAGGCCTTTAATTTGATACCCATATTCAAAATTTAAAAAAAAATTTTTTCTTAAATTGAAAAATTACATATTTTTAGGACGTGCTCATCAAGAGCTGTCATTTGATACCCATATTCAAAAAATAAAAAATATTTTTTTTCTTAAATTTTAGTGACTAATAAATTATATAATTTTGGAATGTGCTCATCAAGGCCTTTCATTTGATACCACTAATCAAAAATAGAAAAAAAAATCATCAAGGTTTCAAAAATTGAAAAAAAAGTATTAAACATGGATTATGTATAAAAATGAAGAATATCTTACGTTTGGCTGAGCCGATTTTTCTACATTTTATAATATTCCTTACCTACAAGGTACACACTAAAAATAAAATAATAAAAAATAGTTTAAAAAAAAACAAAAAACCGCTAAAACCTCTAAAAAGCAATAAATAATATTCGTAATAATAAAAATAAGTTTATTGCAGTCAGGTGGGGCTTTTAGAATAAAAAAAGGAATCTGTACTCCAGCCCCAACCGTAGGTTTTTTGAAATCGGTTTTGTACTTCTGCCGACGGATGACGTAGAAGTAGAAAACTCCGCCACAGGCTGGGACGAAATTCCATCAATTTTCCTCAAACAAATTAATAAAAAAATATCTCCTATTTTCACACATATCTTTAATCTCTGTTTTAACGACGGTATTTTTCCCCAGTGTTTTAAACAGTCCATTATTCATCCAATTCATAAAAGCGGTAGTAGAGACAGTGTCGAGAACTATCGTCCAATATCGGTATTAATATCGTTGCCAAAAAAAAATGAAAAATTTATAAATAAACGTTTAATGAATTATCTAGGCAAAAAACAACTGCTTTCCACCTCACAATTTGGTTTTCAGCCAAAATCTACGGAAGATGCAGTTACACACCTCGTTAATACTGTAGCTAAAACATTGGACAGTAAAGAAAAATGTATCGGTGTTTTCCTAGATTTGGCGAAGGCCTTCGACACTGTCCCCACGTCCATCTTACCTCAAAAATTGGAATTGGAGTCCCGGTCCCGGTCCCGGTCCCAGTCCCAGTCCCAGTCCCAGTCCCAGTCCCAGTCCCAGTCCCAGTCCCAGTCCCAGTCCCAGTCCCAGTCCCAGTCCCAGTCCCAGTCCCAGTCCCAGTCCCAGTCCCAGTCCCAGTCCCAGTCCCAGTCCCAGTCCCAGTCCCAGTCCCAGTCCCAGTCCCAGTCCCAGTCCCAGTCCCAGTCCCAGTCCCAGTCCCAGTCCCAGTCCCAGTCCCAGTCCCAGTCCCAGTCCCAGTCCCAGTCCCAGTCCCAGTCCCAGTCCCAGTCCCAGTCCCAGTCCCAGTCCCAGTCCCAGTCCCAGTCCCAGTCCCAGTCCCAGTCCCAGTCCCAGTCCCAGTCCCAGTCCCAGTCCCAGTCCCAGTCCCAGTCCCAGTCCCAGTCCCAGTCAAAATAAATGTCATTTTCGCAATCATCATCCCATGAAAATTTAAGAATCCACATCGATTTTCATGTTTACTTACCCCATTTACACCTTATGGGATGATTTATGTGTTTGCCTATTTATTTTTAGACATGCTCCCACGAATTTAAAAGTTGTAATGTCTATTTTATATTCTTTTTCCATACATAATTTGAACCACATTTTCACCCCTTTAAATCATGTCCACCGTGTTGGACTTCAAAATAACTCTCATTTTCGCAATCACCATCCCAGAAAACCCCAATAACGACATCCATATCTATTTTTGGGGTTTTTACCCCTTTTCACCCCCATTTCATCCTCATAGGAGTTGAAATACTAATAATACGTTGCGTTAGATTTCCATCCATAAGTCTAAATTATAAATTTAGCGGTTTTTACTTCGATAATAAAGGATTTTCTTCAATACACAACTTCATCCCCCTTTTGACCCCTTTGGGGGTAGAATTTTGAAAAACGCCTAAGCGTTTTTCAAAATACGGGTCTATTTTCAATGGTCAGCCTAATCACAAAATTTGAAGATTCAAAACTGAGGGACTTTCATACAAACTTTGGACCCACGTTTCACCCCTTTAGAAAAATCCTTTCTTAGTACACCCCTAGAACTCATAAGGAACCTATGTGCAAAATTTCAAGTCTCTAGGTTCAGCGGTTTGGGCTTTGCGTTGATATCTCACTCACTCAGTCAGTCAGTCAGTCAGGACTTTGAATTTTATATATATAGATTACTCACAAGTAACTCATAACCAAAATGATGGGGTGGTTGTTTTGCAGTGTTGGCGGTTCGGGGATGCTTAATGAAAGTCTGACTGCGATCAAATACTGATTTATTATAGTACTGCACAGGGCTTATATACGAGGAGAGATGAGTGTGTGTTTAGGTACATGTTAGTACACACACTACACCTCCCCCCTTAAAAGAAAAAAAAATACATGCAAGTAATTTTTTTTTTACACAAAAACTTACGTTATACAGCAAGTATAAAATGTAGCTGTTATACTTATTACTGACAGTTTTTTGTTTCAAATTAAAAAATAATAATTTTGCTTCAAATTATTCAGGCAATATCTTTCTTTTTCTTCTAGCTAATTAAAAATATTTTTTTTTTTAATTTTAACAAGTCTATAAAAATTAAGTACTTACTTATTTATAAACTTTCGAAAAATAAAATCTACGCATGACAAAAACAAATCACAATAATATATTGATTCGCTAACTCGTCCCATAGGTAGGTAAGTAGTGTAAGATCAAATCCACTACTTATTTAAATCAGTTAATGACTTACTAAACTAATGAAACATGTTATGCTATTCTAATTACAAAAAACTATCTTATTTCTTCTAATTACTTATACAATAGAGATAAACGTATAATTATATTAATAGAATTTTAATTTAAAATATAAATAAAAACTACAAGAATTCTTCATTCCAGACCAAAATTAAATTCAAAAATTGTATCTACTGTTTGTGACAACTTTACACGCTACCTTACATTTCTTTTTCAACATTCATATTTTTGCCACAAAATGTTAATAAGTTTATAAAGATACTCCACTACATTACATTAATCTTTTCTGATTCATACAGATGCAGATTACACAGACTAATATTATATTCCATAATAATAAAACAAACTTGACAATTTTCATGAAAAAATCATCTTTTTTTTTTAAAAGAGCAAGTTCAACAGTTGCAAAAGGTAAATGAATAAAATATTAAACTTTACTTCAATATCCAGTTAATCACTCTATTTTGTTTAAGTACTTATTCTTTTTTCACAAATAAAACATTAATTTCAAAATACTTTTCGTTAACATTCACTAATCATTCTTCACTTTAATTCTTCCCTTTTATAAAAAAACATCTTTCATATTTTTTATAATCAAATAAACAACAACATTTTTTTCCTTCAAACTTTTTAATCAAATTGTAATCATTCATCATTTTCCTAATATAAATATCCTCAAACATTTATTGTTTTGTAATATTCCTATCTCACAATATGCATAGCTTAATTATCTCGCGTCAATAACAAATATTGCCATGTATTTACTTCACTTTAAATCCTACTCTTGCTCGTTATATCTCCATAATTCATAGTAACACTATCGGTACACTATACACATTTCACATCACCTACTAGGTACTCATATAATTATCATAATTCGCCCGGCGCCGGCGTACTCTCATTTTTATTTAACTCATCATTTTTGGTACATACTTTATCATATTTATTTATAGTCGACTTCATTATCATTTCACATTATATAAAAATGGACAACTGCCATTTGGGCTTTGCGCAAAGCCTAATCATTAATGGGGGCAGTTTTAAGTATCTTTGACTCCAACTTATCTCACAGAGGAAATCTCGTTCGCACCATGATCGAATGGAAGGATCTGACACCCCACGTATGTACCATTATTAATAGGGTCATGAATTAAGACACATACTAATTTGGTCTCCAAACAGGATTCAAAGGGGAATCTCGTTCACACCTTGATGCAACTGAAGGACCTGAACCCTATAGTACCTCTCCTTTAATGTGTACCGTATAATCGAGCTTTTATCTTAACCATTTCATTCCAAAACCTATCAAATAAACTAACAATCCTAAATTGAATATAAGGTAAATAAGAGATTCATCGCTTTTGGGTGATCAGTCCAATCGCATGTGAAACCTTATAAACCGTATATTCCCTAACTTCTATAAAAAAAGCCTTATCATCATTCCAAATTCTACATAAAAAAACACATCACATTACCTATACCTAGACCTTACTGTACCTAATTGCAAACTAAAAAGCTACAAAAAGATTTTTAATACAGCTACTTTAACTTTCCTACAATATTCCTTCTACCTATTAACTTTGCTTTATACTAATCATTTACCAAACATTCAAACTGCTCCTCTAACTTTATTCCTTCTAATCCTAACTATAATTTCCACAAACATACTATCTCAAGAGAAACTTTCACATCCGAAATTAATAAGTAAGTTCCATAAAATTTTCTTCCCACCAAATTAATATTCATTATCTTTTCCTATTAAAACAATGTTTTATATTACAGCTTAACCAGCAAACTCGTGTGATATTTTGTGACAAGATTAATGTTACCGCTTCAACTTGCATAAATGCAGCTGCGCTACCTCTTTGTAATCTACCGATATCGAAATACAACACTTACATTCCAACACCTTATTCGTTAAGTTTATCAAAACAATATGATTGCATCACTTCTACTTAGAAAATTTGTCACTGATAATTTACTATCCGATACTTATTAAATTGAATTGAGTAGATATTAAAATTTAAACTTGAACAAGTTCATAAAATTACAAATTTAGGCCAAAATGAAAAATATTTTTACTTTATAACTCATTTGTATGATAAAATAAAATGCTAGGACACTAATAAAAAAGAATAAGAATAGGTACTATTAGTTGAAATCAATGTCTTTTCAATAGTACTAAAATAGCTACATAATCGATAATATATTTTTTTTTCTCCTAAAACATAAAGGAAGATCATTTTATTACCACAACGAATAAAATTAAATATAATATCTAGCGTTTATTTACTTACTATACGTAACAGTATTATGCAATACATAAATAAAATAAAATTAAGTAATTTTATTATATTATACTTATGTTATTCGTAAAAATTAGAGTAGAAATGTACTCTGGAGAAATGTTTTTTTTTTTTTTCAATGTCAAAGGAATCAAACTCGTAATTAAAATTTTGTTAAACTACAAAACTGGAATGAATGGAACTTTCCTATCCACATAGGTAATTAGTGATTTTATAAGATAGAATATGTTTATAAATTACTTGTGTAAGCTACATACATAAGTGATATAGTAAAGAAAAATATTTTTGTATGTATGTAGGTATAAATCTAAAGACAGAAGATAGGTAGTCTGTTATAATTATAATAAGTTTATTATAGGTATTATAGGTCGCGAATTTCCTAATTATATAGTTTACGATTTTCATAAAAATACTCTTATTATTTAAACTTTATTGCAAACAGAACAAATAGCGGACTTTAAGCCTAAAGGCTTATTCTCTTCCAGTCAACCGGAAAGGATGTTCAGGAAAAAAATCAAACTGACACCCCACAACACATCTTAGTTTTCAAACAATTTTTTTTTTTTAATAAGTACATATACCTACACCGTTTTGAATGATGTTTTTTTTTTTTTATTTCTATTGAATAAATCGTTGAAAATAATTAATAAGAATAAATATTACGTTACCACGAGAAATATTATTGCATTACCTACATACGTTAAGAATGAATGAAAATAGTAGGTACCTAATAAAATATCATATCATTTAAATATCAATGTAGATATAAGAGGTAGGTATACAATATATACGTAGACATTAGGTAGATATAAGAGAAGGTTTTTTTTTTTCACATTATATAAAAATAAATCCTACTTAAATAAAATTGTTATCAACATTAGTGTCCTGCGAAAGAAAGGACTTTTTAAGTAATTTCAATGAAAATCTTTATTTAAACCTTCATAAAAATCTTTTGTTTACGATAAAAAAATAAACTCGAACAAAATTTGAATTCTTTGGTTCAACAAAAAATATTCCTACTTACAATATCACACGTGTTGCTATGTCAGCAGTTACGATGTTGCATGTCGGTCACTTATTTAAAACGTATTACAAAGTCCAAACTTTTACTTAAATGCAATAGATGCAATGATAATTTAAAAACAATTGACATCGAAAAATATTCTTTAAATTAATTTAAGTAATGAAAACCACAAAATAACTTAAAGCACCATAACTATAAAATTTGTTAACCACCTACTTTACTTACGTTTAAAACTACGAGGAAAAAAAAAATTGTCCAAAAAAAGACCATAATTATAATACAATTATTTTTCACGTGAAATCAAATCTTCAAAAGTGTAAAATTAGAGTTACCTTTTACAACCACGCTGATTCGTGGAAAAACTAACTGTGAAATAAAACAAACATAAAAAAAATACCAACACCACAAAAAAATACTGAACAACATTTCACTTTTTTTTTCTGTGCAATCGTATAAATCAGAAAATAAGCTTATAAATTAAGGGGAATTCAACATTTATAAGTTTAATAGTAACGCCATTAATTCCTATTTATAATGAAACAAATTACTTACTGCTAATTTAAATTTGAAACTTATCGTGAACAACTTTTTTTTTTTTTACGGAACTACAATGATAAGACATGTTTTATAATAAAAAGTACAAAATAAATTTTATAATAAATTCTACAAAACCTTTTTTTATTTTCATCTTATTTCGTTAAATATTTTTCTTTCAACACTGACAATATTATATTCGAAACTGTATTGTATACGATGCTTACTTAAGTTCAGGCCAAAATCATTCAATTTAATCATTATTTAACGTTAACTTTTTTTTTGTTTTTTTTTGTTTTTCAAAACAAAATTTGTGTAAATTATTTGAGATTCGTGAAGGAAAAATAAAGACAAAACGTTGATAAATTAAAATCAAACCACAAAAATGTCTTTGGAGTAACTTTGAGTCGTCTCCGAAATCGTCGCCACTTTTCGCTGGTAAATTCTTCCTCATTTTCTGTTGATAAATATTCCTCGCGACACCATCATCTGCCGGCTGCGTCCACTTCCGACTCCATCGTCTCCCGGCACCCTGCTTTTCACCCTCATCATCTTTCCAGCAGCAGTAACATCACAGCAGCAACACGTCAACGAACACTTTTTCATAGATTGTTCATAAATAAGTTTATAATTTTGTTGAGTTCTTTTACACTTGAAGAATTTATTTTAGTCACTAACATTATTTTTATAGAGTTACTATTTAATTTTATCATATATTAAAAGTCATAAAGTTCTCACTTTTTATTATTAGCGAGCACACACACATTTTATATTTTATTATATTAGTCCATTTTCTATTTATTTATTTGCACTTTATGACTACCTAACCAGCTGCACAGCGCCGCCGACGCAGACGGCACTGGCAGGGTCGCCATGCAGTGTTGGCGGTTCGGGGATGCTTAATGAAAGTCTGACTGCGATCAAATACTGATTTATTATAGTACTGCACAGGGCTTATATACGAGGAGAGATGAGTGTGTGTTTAGGTACATGTTAGTACACACACTACAGTTTATATGTCAAAAGACTTTACCTATTAGACTAGTATAGAACAATAGTAGATAAAAACAAGTGCATAAAATGGGTTTTATGTACGAGTTATACACTCTGCTTTTCACTTCGATTGTGAGGAAATAGGAAATTAATCTTTTTTTTCAACAATATTGAAAAAAAGTGAGAAATCATATAATTTTAGAATGTGCTCACCAAGGCCTTTAATTTGATACCCATATTCAAAATTTAAAAAAAATTTTTTTCTTAAATTGAAAAATTACATATTTTTAGGACGTGCTCATCAAGAGCTGTCATTTGATACCCATATTCAAAAAATAAAAAATATTTTTTTTCTTAAATTTTAGTGACTAATAAATTATATAATTTTGGAATGTGCTCATCAAGGCCTTTCATTTGATACCACTAATCAAAAATAGAAAAAAAAATCATCAAGGTTTCAAAAATTGAAAAAAAAGTATTAAACATGGATTATGTATAAAAATGAAGAATATCTTACGTTTGGCTGAGCCGATTTTTCTACATTTTATAATATTCCTTACCTACAAGGTACACACTAAAAATAAAATAATAAAAAATAGTTTAAAAAAAAACAAAAAACCGCTAAAACCTCTAAAAAGCAATAAATAATATTCGTAATAATAAAAATAAGTTTATTGCAGTCAGGTGGGGCTTTTAGAATAAAAAAAAGGAATCTGTACTCCAGCCCCACCCGTAGGTTTTTTGAAATCGGTTTTGTACTTCTGCCGACGGATGACGTAGAAGTAGAAAACTCCGCCACAGGCTGGGACGAAATTCCATCAATTTTCCTCAAACAAATTAATAAAAAAATATCTCCTATTTTGACACATATCTTTAATCTCTGTTTTAACGACGGTATTTTTCCCCAGTGTTTTAAACAGTCCATTATTCATCCAATTCATAAAAGCGGTAGTAGAGACAGTGTCGAGAACTATCGTCCAATATCGGTATTAATATCGTTGCCAAAAAAAAATGAAAAATTTATAAATAAACGTTTAATGAATTATCTAGGCAAAAAACAACTGCTTTCCACCTCACAATTTGGTTTTCAGCCAAAATCTACGGAAGATGCAGTTACACACCTCGTTAATACTGTAGCTAAAACATTGGACAGTAAAGAAAAATGTATCGGTGTTTTCCTAGATTTGGCGAAGGCCTTCGACACTGTCCCCACGTCCATCTTACCTCAAAAATTGGAATTGGAGTCCCGGTCCCGGTCCCGGTCCCAGTCCCAGTCCCAGTCCCAGTCCCAGTCCCAGTCCCAGTCCCAGTCCCAGTCCCAGTCCCAGTCCCAGTCCCAGTCCCAGTCCCAGTCCCAGTCCCAGTCCCAGTCCCAGTCCCAGTCCCAGTCCCAGTCCCAGTCCCAGTCCCAGTCCCAGTCCCAGTCCCAGTCCCAGTCCCAGTCCCAGTCCCAGTCCCAGTCCCAGTCCCAGTCCCAGTCCCAGTCCCAGTCCCAGTCCCAGTCCCAGTCCCAGTCCCAGTCCCAGTCCCAGTCCCAGTCCCAGTCCCAGTCCCAGTCCCAGTCCCAGTCCCAGTCCCAGTCCCAGTCCCAGTCCCAGTCCCAGTCCCAGTCCCAGTCCCAGTCCCAGTCCCAGTCCCAGTCCCAGTCCCAGTCCCAGTCCCAGTCCCAGTCCCAGTCCCAGTCCCAGTCCCAGTCCCAGTCCCAGTCCCAGTCCCAGTCCCAGTCCCAGTCCCAGTCCCAGTCCCAGTCCCAGTCCCAGTCCCAGTCCCAGTCCCAGTCCCAGTCCCAGTCCCAGTCCCAGTCCCAGTCCCAGTCCCAGTCCCAGTCCCAGTCCCAGTCCCAGTCCCAGTCCCAGTCCCAGTCCCAGTCCCAGTCCCAGTCCCAGTCCCAGTCCCAGTCCCAGTCCCAGTCCCAGTCCCAGTCCCAGTCCCAGTCCCAGTCCCAGTCCCAGTCAAAATAAATGTCATTTTCGCAATCATCATCCCATGAAAATTTAAGAATCCACATCGATTTTCATGTTTACTTACCCCATTTACACCTTATGGGATGATTTATGTGTTTGACTATTTATTTTTAGACATGCTCCCACGAATTTAAAAGTTGTAATGTCTATTTTATATTCTTTTCCATACATAATTTGAACCACATTTTCACCCCTTTAAATCATGTCCACCGTGTTGGACTTCAAAATAAATCTCATTTTCGCAATCACCATCCCAGAAAACCCCAATAACGACATCCATATCTATTTTTGGGGTTTTTACCCCTTTTCACCCCCATTTCATCCTCATAGGAGTTGAAATACTAATAATACGTTGCGTTAGATTTTCATCCATAAGTCTAAATTATAAATTTAGCGGTTTTTACTTCGATAATAAAGGATTTTCTTCAATACACAACTTCATCCCCCTTTTGACCCCTTTGGGGGTAGAATTTTAAAAAACGCCTAAGCGTTTTTCAAAATACGGGTCTCAACCCGTACTTATTAATTTTCAATGGTCAGCCTAATCACAAAATTTGAAGATTCAAAACTGAGGGACTTTCATACAAACTTTGGACCCACGTTTCACCCCTTTAGAAAAATCCTTTCTTAGTACACCCCTAGAACTCATAAGGAACCTATGTGCAAAATTTCAAGTCTCTAGGTTCAGCGGTTTGGGCTTTGCGTTGATATCTCACTCACTCAGTCAGTCAGTCAGTCAGCCAGTCAGTCAGTCAGGACTTTGAATTTTATATATATAGATTACTCACAAGTAACTCATAACCAAAATGATGGGGTGGTTGTTTATATGTCAAAAGACTTTACCTATTAGACTAGTATAGAACAATAGTAGATAAAAACAAGTGCATAAAATGGGTTTTATGTACGAGTTATACACTCTGCTTTTCACTTCGATTGTGAGGAAATAGGAAATTAATCTTTTTTTTCAACAATATTGAAAAAAAGTGAGAAATCATATAATTTTAGAATGTGCTCACCAAGGCCTTTAATTTGATACCCATATTCAAAATTTAAAAAAATTTTTTTTCTTAAATTGAAAATATTTTTAGGACGTGCTCATCAAGAGCTGTCATTTGATACCCATATTCAAAAAATAAAAAATATTTTTTTTCTTAAATTTTAGTGACTAATAAATTATATAATTTTGGAATGTGCTCATCAAGGCCTTTCATTTGATACCACTAATCAAAAATAAAAAAAAAAATCATCAAGGTTTCAAAAATTTAAAAAAAAGTATTAAACATGGATTATGTATAAAAATGAAGAATATCTTACTTTTGGCTGAGCCGATTTTTCTACATTTTATAATATACCTTACCTACAAGGTACACACTAAAAATAAAAAAATAAAAAATAGTTTAAAAAAAACCAAAAAACCTCTAAAAAGCAATAAATAATATTCGTAATAATAAAAATACGTCTATTGAAGTCGGGTCGGGCTGGAGTACAGATTCCTTTTTTTTATTCTAAAAGCCCCACCTGACTGCAATAAACTTATTTTTATTATTACGAATATTATTTCTTGCTTTTTAGAGGTAGGTTTTTTGAAATCGGTTTTGTACTTCTGCCGACGGATGACGTAGAAGTAGAAAACTTAATAAAAAGCTTAAAAGAAAACTAAAACTTCGCCACAGGCTGGGACGAAATTCCATTAATTTTCCTCAAACAAATTAATAAAAAAATATCTCCTATTTTGACACATATCTTTAATCTCTGTTTTAACGACGGTATTTTTCCCCAGTGTTTTAAACAGTCCATTATTCATCCAATTCATAAAAGCGGTAGTAGAGACAGTGTCGAGAACTATCGTCCAATATCGGTATTAATATCGTTGCCAAAAAAAATTGAAAAATTTATAAATAAACGTTTAATGAATTATCTAGGCAAAAAACAACTGCTTTCCACCTCACAATTTGGTTTTCAGCCAAAATCTACGGAAGATGCAGTTACACACCTCGTTAATACTGTAGCTAAAACATTGGACAGTAAAGAAAAATGTATCGGTGTTTTCCTAGATTTGGCGAAGGCCTTCGACACTGTCCCCACGTCCATCTTACCTCAAAAATTGGAATTGGAGTCCCAGTCCCGGTCCCGGTCCCGGTTTCGGTCCAGGTCCCGGTCCCAGTCCCAGTCCCAGTCCCAGTCCCAGTCCCAGTCCCAGTCCCAGTCCCAGTCCCAGTCCCAGTCCCAGTCCCAGTCCCAGTCCCAGTCCCAGTCCCAGTCCCAGTCCCAGTCCCAGTCCCAGTCCCAGTCCCAGTCCCAGTCCCAGTCCCAGTCCCAGTCCCAGTCCCAGTCCCAGTCCCAGTCCCAGTCCCAGTCCCAGTCCCAGTCCCAGTCCCAGTCCCAGTCCCAGTCCCAGTCCCAGTCCCAGTCCCAGTCCCAGTCCCAGTCCCAGTCCCAGTCCCAGTCCCAGTCCCAGTCCCAGTCCCAGTCCCAGTCCCAGTCCCAGTCCCAGTCCCAGTCCCAGTCCCAGTCCCAGTCCCAGTCCCAGTCCCAGTCCCAGTCCCAGTCCCAGTCCCAGTCCCAGTCCCAGTCCCAGTCCCAGTCCCAGTCCCAGTCCCAGTCCCAGTCCCAGTCCCAGTCCCAGTCCCAGTCCCAGTCCCAGTCCCAGTCAAAAGAAATGTCATTTTCGCAATCATCATCCCATGAAAATTTAAGAATCCACATCGATTTTCATGTTTACTTACCCCATTTACACCTTATGGGATGATTTATGTGTTTGCCTATTTATTTTTAGACATGCTCCCACGAATTTAAAAGTTGTAATGTCTATTTTATATTCTATTTCCATACATAATTTGAACCACATTTTCACCCCTTTAAATAATGTCCACCGTGTTGGACTTCACAATAAATCTCATTTTCGCAATCACCATCCCAGAAAACCCCAATAACGACATCCATATCTATTTTTGGGGTGTTTCCCCCTTTTCACCCCCATTTAATCCTCATAGGAGTTGAAATACTAATAATACGTTGCGTTAGATTTCCATCCATAAGTCTAAATTATAAATTTAGCGGTTTTTACTTCGATAATAAAGGATTTTCTTCAATACACAACTTCATCCCCCTTTTGACCCCTTTGGGGGTAGAATTTTGATAAACGCCTAAGCGTTTTTCAAAATACGGGTCTCAACCCGTACTTATTAATTTTCAATGGTCAGCCTAATCACAAAATTTGAAGATTCAAAACTGAGGGACTTTCATACAAACTTTGGACCCCCGTTTCACCCCTTTAGAAAAATCCTTTCTTAGTACATCCCTAGAACTCATAAGGAACCTATGTGCAAAATTTCAAGTCTCTAGGTTCAGCGGTTTGGGCTGTGCGTTGATATCTCACTCACTCAGTCAGTCAGTCAGTCAGCCAGTCAGTCAGTCAGGACTTTGAATTTTATATTATATAGATTACTCACAAGTAACTCATAACCAAAATGATGGGGTGGTTGTTTATATGTCAAAAGACTTTACCTATTAGACTAGTATAGAACAATAGTAGATAAAAACAAGTGCATAAAATGGGTTTTATGTACGAGTTATACACTCTGCTTTTCACTTCGATTGTGAGGAAATAGGAAATTAAACTTTTTTTTCAACAATATTGAAAAAAGTGACAAATTATATAATTTTAGAATGTGCTCACCAAGGCCTTTAATTTGATACCCATATTCAAAATTTTAAAAAAAAATTTTTCTTAAATATTAGTGACAAATTATATAATTTTAGAATGTGCTCACCAAGGCCTTTCATTTGATACCCATATTAAAAAAAAAATTAAAAAAATTTTTTTTCTTAAATTGAAAAATTTCATATTTTTGGGACGTGCTCATCAAGAGCTGTCATTTGATACCCATATTCAAAAAATAAAAAATATTTTTTTTTCTTAAATTTTAGTGACTAATAAATATATATAATTTTGGAATGTGCTCATCAAGGCCTTTCATTTGATACCACTAATCAAAAATAGAAAAAAAAATCATCAAGGTTTCAAAAATTGAAAAAAAAGTTTTAAACATGGATTATGTATAAAAATGAAGAATATCTTACGTTTGGCTGAGCCGATTTTTCTACATTTTATAATATACCTTACCTACAAGGTAGACACTAAAAATAAAAAAATAAAAAATAGTTTAAAAAAAAACAAAAAAGCTAAAACCTCTAAAAAGCAATAAATAATATTCGTAATAATAAAAATACGTCTATTGAAGTCGGGTGGGGCTGGAGTACAGATTCCTTTTTTTATTCTAAAAGCCCCACCTGACTGCAATAAACTTATTTTTATTATTACGAATATTATTTCTTGCTTTTTAGAGGTAGGTTTTTTGAAATCGGTTTTGTACTTCTGCCGACGGATGACGTAGAAGTAGAAAACTTAATAAAAAGCTTAAAAGAAAACTCCGCCACAGGCTGGGACGAAATTCCATCAATTTTCCTCAAACAAATTAATAAAAAAATATCTCCTATTTTGACACATATCTTTAATCTCTGTTTTAACGACGGTATTTTTCCCCAGTGTTTTAAACAGTCCATTATTCATCCAATTCATAAAAGCGGTAGTAGAGACAGTGTCGAGAACTATCGTCCAATATCGGTATTAATATCGTTGCCAAAAAAAATTAAAAAATTTAGAAATAAACGTTTAATGAATTATCTAGGCAAAAAAAACCTGCTTTCCACCTCACAATTTGGTTTTCAGGCAAAATCTACGGAAGATGCAGTTACACACCTCGTTAATACTGTAGCTAAAACATTGGACAGTAAAGAAAAATGTATCGGTGTTTTCCTAGATTTGGCGAAGGCCTTCGACACTGTCCCCACGTCCATCTCAAAAATTGGAATTGGAGTCCCAGTCCCGGTCCCGGTCCCGGTCCCGGTCCCGGTCCCGGTCCCGGTCCCGGTCCCGGTCCCGGTCCCGGTCCCGGTCCCGGTCCCGGTCCCGGTCCCGGTCCCGGTCCCAGTCCCAGTCCCAGTCCCAGTCCCAGTCCCAGTCCCAGTCCCAGTCCCAGTCCCAGTCCCAGACCCAGACCCAGTCCCAGTCCCAGTCCCAGTCCCAGTCCCAGTCCCAGTCCCAGTCCCAGTCCCAGTCCCAGTCCCAGTCCCAGTCCCAGTCCCAGTCCCAGTCCCAGTCCCAGTCCCAGTCCCAGTCCCAGTCCCAGTCCCAGTCCCAGTCCCAGTCCCAGTCCCAGTCCCAGTCCCAGTCCCAGTCCCAGTCCCAGTCCCAGTCCCAGTCCCAGTCCCAGTCCCAGTCCCAGTCCCAGTCCCAGTCCCAGTCCCAGTCCCAGTCCCAGTCCCAGTCCCAGTCCCAGTCCCAGTCCCAGTCCCAGTCCCAGTCCCAGTCCCAGTCCCAGTCCCAGTCCCAGTCCCAGTCCCAGTCCCAGTCCCAGTCCCAGTCCCAGTCCCAGTCCCAGTCCCAGTCCCAGTCCCAGTCCCAGTCCCAGTCCCAGTCCCAGTCCCAGTCCCAGTCCCAGTCCCAGTCCCAGTCCCAGTCCCAGTCCCAGTCCCAGTCCCAGTCCCAGTCCCAGTCCCAGTCCCAGTCCCAGTCCCAGTCCCAGTCCCAGTCCCAGTCCCAGTCCCAGTCCCAGTCCCAGTCCCAGTCCCAGTCCCAGTCCCAGTCCCAGTCCCAGTCCCAGTCCCAGTCCCAGTCCCAGTCCCAGTCCCAGTCCCAGTCCCAGTCCCAGTCCCAGTCCCAGTCCCAGTCCCAGTCCCAGTCCCAGTCCCAGTCCCAGTCCCAGTCAAAATAAATGTCATTTTCGCAATCATCATCCCATGAAAATTTAAGAATCCACATCGATTTTCATGTTTACTTACCCCATTTACACCTTATGGGATGATTTATGTGTTTGACTATTTATTTTTAGACATGCTCCCACGAATTTAAAAGTTGTAATGTCTATTTTATATTCTTTTCCATACATAATTTGAACCACATTTTCACCCCTTTAAATCATGTCCACCGTGTTGGACTTCAAAATAAATCTCATTTTCGCAATCACCATCCCAGAAAACCCCAATAACGACATCCATATCTATTTTTGGGGTTTTTACCCCTTTTCACCCCCATTTCATCCTCATAGGAGTTGAAATACTAATAATACGTTGCGTTAGATTTTCATCCATAAGTCTAAATTATAAATTTAGCGGTTTTTACTTCGATAATAAAGGATTTTCTTCAATACACAACTTCATCCCCCTTTTGACCCCTTTGGGGGTAGAATTTTAAAAAACGCCTAAGCGTTTTTCAAAATACGGGTCTCAACCCGTACTTATTAATTTTCAATGGTCAGCCTAATCACAAAATTTGAAGATTCAAAACTGAGGGACTTTCATACAAACTTTGGACCCACGTTTCACCCCTTTAGAAAAATCCTTTCTTAGTACACCCCTAGAACTCATAAGGAACCTATGTGCAAAATTTCAAGTCTCTAGGTTCAGCGGTTTGGGCTTTGCGTTGATATCTCACTCACTCAGTCAGTCAGTCAGTCAGCCAGTCAGTCAGTCAGGACTTTGAATTTTATATATATAGATTACTCACAAGTAACTCATAACCAAAATGATGGGGTGGTTGTTTATATGTCAAAAGACTTTACCTATTAGACTAGTATAGAACAATAGTAGATAAAAACAAGTGCATAAAATGGGTTTTATGTACGAGTTATACACTCTGCTTTTCACTTCGATTGTGAGGAAATAGGAAATTAATCTTTTTTTTCAACAATATTGAAAAAAAGTGAGAAATCATATAATTTTAGAATGTGCTCACCAAGGCCTTTAATTTGATACCCATATTCAAAATTTAAAAAAATTTTTTTTCTTAAATTGAAAAATTACATATTTTTAGGACGTGCTCATCAAGAGCTGTCATTTGATACCCATATTCAAAAAATAAAAAATATTTTTTTTCTTAAATTTTAGTGACTAATAAATTATATAATTTTGGAATGTGCTCATCAAGGCCTTTCATTTGATACCACTAATCAAAAATAAAAAAAAAAATCATCAAGGTTTCAAAAATTTAAAAAAAAGTATTAAACATGGATTATGTATAAAAATGAAGAATATCTTACTTTTGGCTGAGCCGATTTTTCTACATTTTATAATATACCTTACCTACAAGGTACACACTAAAAATAAAAAAATAAAAAATAGTTTAAAAAAAACCAAAAAACCTCTAAAAAGCAATAAATAATATTCGTAATAATAAAAATACGTCTATTGAAGTCGGGTCGGGCTGGAGTACAGATTCCTTTTTTTTATTCTAAAAGCCCCACCTGACTGCAATAAACTTATTTTTATTATTACGAATATTATTTCTTGCTTTTTAGAGGTAGGTTTTTTGAAATCGGTTTTGTACTTCTGCCGACGGATGACGTAGAAGTAGAAAACTTAATAAAAAGCTTAAAAGAAAACTTCGCCACAGGCTGGGACGAAATTCCATTAATTTTCCTCAAACAAATTAATAAAAAAATATCTCCTATTTTGACACATATCTTTAATCTCTGTTTTAACGACGGTATTTTTCCCCAGTGTTTTAAACAGTCCATTATTCATCCAATTCATAAAAGCGGTAGTAGAGACAGTGTCGAGAACTATCGTCCAATATCGGTATTAATATCGTTGCCAAAAAAAATTGAAAAATTTATAAATAAACGTTTAATGAATTATCTAGGCAAAAAACAACTGCTTTCCACCTCACAATTTGGTTTTCAGCCAAAATCTACGGAAGATGCAGTTACACACCTCGTTAATACTGTAGCTAAAACATTGGACAGTAAAGAAAAATGTATCGGTGTTTTCCTAGATTTGGCGAAGGCCTTCGACACTGTCCCCACGTCCATCTTACCTCAAAAATTGGAATTGGAGTCCCAGTCCCGGTCCCGGTCCCGGTTTCGGTCCAGGTCCCGGTCCCGGTCCCAGTCCCAGTCCCAGTCCCAGTCCCAGTCCCAGTCCCAGTCCCAGTCCCAGTCCCAGTCCCAGTCCCAGTCCCAGTCCCAGTCCCAGTCCCAGTCCCAGTCCCAGTCCCAGTCCCAGTCCCAGTCCCAGTCCCAGTCCCAGTCCCAGTCCCAGTCCCAGTCCCAGTCCCAGTCCCAGTCCCAGTCCCAGTCCCAGTCCCAGTCCCAGTCCCAGTCCCAGTCCCAGTCCCAGTCCCAGTCCCAGTCCCAGTCCCAGTCCCAGTCCCAGTCCCAGTCCCAGTCCCAGTCCCAGTCCCAGTCCCAGTCCCAGTCCCAGTCCCAGTCCCAGTCCCAGTCCCAGTCCCAGTCCCAGTCCCAGTCCCAGTCCCAGTCCCAGTCCCAGTCCCAGTCCCAGTCCCAGTCCCAGTCCCAGTCCCAGTCCCAGTCCCAGTCCCAGTCCCAGTCCCAGTCCCAGTCCCAGTCCCAGTCCCAGTCCCAGTCCCAGTCCCAGTCCCAGTCCCAGTCCCAGTCCCAGTCCCAGTCCCAGTCCCAGTCCCAGTCCCAGTCCCAGTCCCAGTCCCAGTCCCAGTCCCAGTCCCAGTCCCAGTCCCAGTCCCAGTCCCAGTCCCAGTCCCAGTCCCAGTCCCAGTCCCAGTCCCAGTCCCAGTCCCAGTCCCAGTCCCAGTCCCAGTCCCAGTCCCAGTCCCAGTCCCAGTCCCAGTCCCAGTCCCAGTCCCAGTCCCAGTCCCAGTCCCAGTCCCAGTCCCAGTCCCAGTCCCAGTCCCAGTCCCAGTCCCAGTCCCAGTCCCAGTCCCAGTCCCAGTCCCAGTCCCAGTCCCAGTCCCAGTCCCAGTCCCAGTCCCAGTCCCAGTCCCAGTCCCAGTCCCAGTCCCAGTCCCAGTCCCAGTCCCAGTCCCAGTCCCAGTCCCAGTCCCAGTCCCAGTCCCAGTCCCAGTCCCAGTCCCAGTCCCAGTCCCAGTCCCAGTCCCAGTCCCAGTCCCAGTCCCAGTCCCAGTCCCAGTCCCAGTCCCAGTCAAAAGAAATGTCATTTTCGCAATCATCATCCCATGAAAATTTAAGAATCCACATCGATTTTCATGTTTACTTACCCCATTTACACCTTATGGGATGATTTATGTGTTTGCCTATTTATTTTTAGACATGCTCCCACGAATTTAAAAGTTGTAATGTCTATTTTATATTCTATTTCCATACATAATTTGAACCACATTTTCACCCCTTTAAATAATGTCCACCGTGTTGGACTTCACAATAAATCTCATTTTCGCAATCACCATCCCAGAAAACCCCAATAACGACATCCATATCTATTTTTGGGGTGTTTCCCCCTTTTCACCCCCATTTAATCCTCATAGGAGTTGAAATACTAATAATACGTTGCGTTAGATTTCCATCCATAAGTCTAAATTATAAATTTAGCGGTTTTTACTTCGATAATAAAGGATTTTCTTCAATACACAACTTCATCCCCCTTTTGACCCCTTTGGGGGTAGAATTTTGATAAACGCCTAAGCGTTTTTCAAAATACGGGTCTCAACCCGTACTTATTAATTTTCAATGGTCAGCCTAATCACAAAATTTGAAGATTCAAAACTGAGGGACTTTCATACAAACTTTGGACCCCCGTTTCACCCCTTTAGAAAAATCCTTTCTTAGTACATCCCTAGAACTCATAAGGAACCTATGTGCAAAATTTCAAGTCTCTAGGTTCAGCGGTTTGGGCTGTGCGTTGATATCTCACTCACTCAGTCAGTCAGTCAGTCAGCCAGTCAGTCAGTCAGGACTTTGAATTTTATATTATATAGATTACTCACAAGTAACTCATAACCAAAATGATGGGGTGGTTGTTTATATGTCAAAAGACTTTACCTATTAGACTAGTATAGAACAATAGTAGATAAAAACAAGTGCATAAAATGGGTTTTATGTACGAGTTATACACTCTGCTTTTCACTTCGATTGTGAGGAAATAGGAAATTAAACTTTTTTTTCAACAATATTGAAAAAAGTGACAAATTATATAATTTTAGAATGTGCTCACCAAGGCCTTTAATTTGATACCCATATTCAAAATTTAAAAAAAAAATTTTTCTTAAATATTAGTGACAAATTATATAATTTTAGAATGTGCTCACCAAGGCCTTTCATTTGATACCCATATTCAAAAAAAAATTAAAAAAATTTTTTTTCTTAAATTGAAAAATTTCATATTTTTGGGACGTGCTCATCAAGAGCTGTCATTTGATACCCATATTCAAAAAATAAAAAATATTTTTTTTTCTTAAATTTTAGTGACTAATAAATATATATAATTTTGGAATGTGCTCATCAAGGCCTTTCATTTGATACCACTAATCAAAAATAGAAAAAAAAATCATCAAGGTTTCAAAAATTGAAAAAAAAGTTTTAAACATGGATTATGTATAAAAATGAAGAATATCTTACGTTTGGCTGAGCCGATTTTTCTACATTTTATAATATACCTTACCTACAAGGTAGACACTAAAAATAAAAAAATAAAAAATAGTTTAAAAAAAAACAAAAAAGCTAAAACTGAGGGACTTTCATACAAACTTTGGACCCCCGTTTCACCCCTTTAGAAAAATCCTTTCTTAGTACATCCCTAG
The DNA here is from genome assembly GCA_950108535.1 of Agriphila straminella. Classification (NCBI taxonomy): domain Eukaryota; kingdom Metazoa; phylum Arthropoda; class Insecta; order Lepidoptera; family Crambidae; genus Agriphila; species Agriphila straminella. Next base: position 21,415,302 of record OX467307.1, on the reverse strand, counting down.
AACTCATAAGGAACCTATGTGCAAAATTTCAAGTCTCTAGGTTCAGCGGTTTGGGCTGTGCGTTGATATCTCACTCACTCAGTCAGTCAGTCAGTCAGCCAGTCAGTCAGTCAGGACTTTGAATTTTATATTATATAGATTACTCACAAGTAACTCATAACCAAAATGATGGGGTGGTTGTTTATATGTCAAAAGACTTTACCTATTAGACTAGTATAGAACAATAGTAGATAAAAACAAGTGCATAAAATGGGTTTTATGTACGAGTTATACACTCTGCTTTTCACTTCGATTGTGAGGAAATAGGAAATTAAACTTTTTTTTCAACAATATTGAAAAAAGTGACAAATTATATAATTTTAGAATGTGCTCACCAAGGCCTTTAATTTGATACCCATATTCAAAATTTTAAAAAAAAATTTTTCTTAAATATTAGTGACAAATTATATAATTTTAGAATGTGCTCACCAAGGCCTTTCATTTGATACCCATATTCAAAAAAAAATTAAAAAAATTTTTTTTCTTAAATTGAAAAATTTCATATTTTTGGGACGTGCTCATCAAGAGCTGTCATTTGATACCCATATTCAAAAAATAAAAAATATTTTTTTTTCTTAAATTTTAGTGACTAATAAATATATATAATTTTGGAATGTGCTCATCAAGGCCTTTCATTTGATACCACTAATCAAAAATAGAAAAAAAAATCATCAAGGTTTCAAAAATTGAAAAAAAAGTTTTAAACATGGATTATGTATAAAAATGAAGAATATCTTACGTTTGGCTGAGCCGATTTTTCTACATTTTATAATATACCTTACCTACAAGGTAGACACTAAAAATAAAAAAATAAAAAATAGTTTAAAAAAAAACAAAAAAGCTAAAACCTCTAAAAAGCAATAAATAATATTCGTAATAATAAAAATACGTCTATTGAAGTCGGGTGGGGCTGGAGTACAGATTCCTTTTTTTATTCTAAAAGCCCCACCTGACTGCAATAAACTTATTTTTATTATTACGAATATTATTTCTTGCTTTTTAGAGGTAGGTTTTTTGAAATCGGTTTTGTACTTCTGCCGACGGATGACGTAGAAGTAGAAAACTTAATAAAAAGCTTAAAAGAAAACTCCGCCACAGGCTGGGACGAAATTCCATCAATTTTCCTCAAACAAATTAATAAAAAAATATCTCCTATTTTGACACATATCTTTAATCTCTGTTTTAACGACGGTATTTTTCCCCAGTGTTTTAAACAGTCCATTATTCATCCAATTCATAAAAGCGGTAGTAGAGACAGTGTCGAGAACTATCGTCCAATATCGGTATTAATATCGTTGCCAAAAAAAATTAAAAAATTTAGAAATAAACGTTTAATGAATTATCTAGGCAAAAAAAACCTGCTTTCCACCTCACAATTTGGTTTTCAGCCAAAATCTACGGAAGATGCAGTTACACACCTCGTTAATACTGTAGCTAAAACATTGGACAGTAAAGAAAAATGTATCGGTGTTTTCCTAGATTTGGCGAAGGCCTTCGACACTGTCCCCACGTCCATCTCAAAAATTGGAATTGGAGTCCCAGTCCCGGTCCCGGTCCCGGTCCCGGTCCCGGTCCCGGTCCCGGTCCCGGTCCCGGTCCCGGTCCCGGTCCCGGTCCCGGTCCCGGTCCCGGTCCCGGTCCCGGTCCCGGTCCCGGTCCCGGTCCCGGTCCCAGTCCCAGTCCCAGTCCCAGTCCCAGTCCCAGTCCCAGTCCCAGTCCCAGACCCAGACCCAGTCCCAGTCCCAGTCCCAGTCCCAGTCCCAGTCCCAGTCCCAGTCCCAGTCCCAGTCCCAGTCCCAGTCCCAGTCCCAGTCCCAGTCCCAGTCCCAGTCCCAGTCCCAGTCCCAGTCCCAGTCCCAGTCCCAGTCCCAGTCCCAGTCCCAGTCCCAGTCCCAGTCCCAGTCCCAGTCCCAGTCCCAGTCCCAGTCCCAGTCCCAGTCCCAGTCCCAGTCCCAGTCCCAGTCCCAGTCCCAGTCCCAGTCCCAGTCCCAGTCCCAGTCCCAGTCCCAGTCCCAGTCCCAGTCCCAGTCCCAGTCCCAGTCAAAATAAATGTCATTTTCGCAATCATCATCCCATGAAAATTTAAGAATCCACATCGATTTTCATGTTTACTTACCCCATTTACACCTTATGGGATGATTTATGTGTTTGCCTATTTATTTTTAGACATGCTCCCACGAATTTAAAAGTTGTAATGTCTATTTTATATTCTTTTTCCATACATAATTTGAACCACATTTTCACCCCTTTAAATCATGTCCACCGTGTTGGACTTCAAAATAACTCTCATTTTCGCAATCACCATCCCAGAAAACCCCAATAACGACATCCATATCTATTTTTGGGGTTTTTACCCCTTTTCACCCCCATTTCATCCTCATAGGAGTTGAAATACTAATAATACGTTGCGTTAGATTTCCATCCATAAGTCTAAATTATAAATTTAGCGGTTTTTACTTCGATAATAAAGGATTTTCTTCAATACACAACTTCATCCCCCTTTTGACCCCTTTGGGGGTAGAATTTTGAAAAACGCCTTAGCGTTTTTCAAAATACGGGTCTCAACCCGTACTTATTAATTTTCAATGGTCAGCCTAATCACAAAATTTGAAGATTCAAAACTGAGGGACTTTCATACAAACTTTGGACCCCCGTTTCACCCCTTTAGAAAAATCCTTTCTTAGTACACCCCTAGAACTCATAACTGTACTCCAGCCCCACCCGTAGGTTTTTTGAAATCGGTTTTGTACTTCTGCCGACGGATGACGTAGAAGTAGAAAACTCCGCCACAGGCTGGGACGAAATTCCATCAATTTTCCTCAAACAAATTAATAAAAAAATATCTCCTATTTTGACACATATCTTTAATCTCTGTTTTAACGACGGTATTTTTCCCCAGTGTTTTAAACAGTCCATTATTCATCCAATTCATAAAAGCGGTAGTAGAGACAGTGTCGAGAACTATCGTCCAATATCGGTATTAATATCGTTGCCAAAAAAAATTGAAAAATTTATAAATAAACGTTTAATGAATTATCTAGGCAAAAAACAACTGCTTTCCACCTCACAATTTGGTTTTCAGCCAAAATCTACGGAAGATGCAGTTACACACCTCGTTAATACTGTAGCTAAAACATTGGACAGTAAAGAAAAATGTATCGGTGTTTTCCTAGATTTGGCGAAGGCCTTCGACACTGTCCCCACGTCCATCTTACCTCAAAAATTGGAATTGGAGTCCCGGTCCCGGTCCCGGTCCCGGTCCCAGTCCCAGTCCCAGTCCCAGTCCCAGTCCCAGTCCCAGTCCCAGTCCCAGTCCCAGTCCCAGTCCCAGTCCCAGTCCCAGTCCCAGTCCCAGTCCCAGTCCCAGTCCCAGTCCCAGTCCCAGTCCCAGTCCCAGTCCCAGTCCCAGTCCCAGTCCCAGTCCCAGTCCCAGTCCCAGTCCCAGTCCCAGTCCCAGTCCCAGTCCCAGTCCCAGTCCCAGTCCCAGTCCCAGTCCCAGTCCCAGTCCCAGTCCCAGTCCCAGTCCCAGTCCCAGTCCCAGTCCCAGTCCCAGTCCCAGTCCCAGTCCCAGTCCCAGTCCCAGTCCCAGTCCCAGTCCCAGTCCCAGTCCCAGTCAAAATAAATGTCATTTTCGCAATCATCATCCCATGAAAATTTAAGAATCCACATCGATTTTCATGTTTACTTACCCCATTTACACCTTATGGGATGATTTATGTGTTTGCCTATTTATTTTTAGACATGCTCCCACGAATTTAAAAGTTGTAATGTCTATTTTATATTCTTTTCCATACATAATTTGAACCACATTTTCACCCCTTTAAATCATTTCACCCCTTTAAATCATGTCCACCGTGTTGGACTTCAAAATAAATCTCATTTTCGCAATCACCATCCCAGAAAACCCCAATAACGACATCCATATCTATTTTTGGGGTTTTTACCCCTATTCACCCCCATTTCATCCTCATAGGAGTTGAAATACTAATAATACGTTGCGTTAGATTTTCATCCATAAGTCTAAATTATAAATTTAGCGGTTTTTACTTCGATAATAAAGGATTTTCTTCAATACACAACTTCATCCCCCTTTTGACCCCTTTGGGGGTAGAATTTTGAAAAACGCCTAAGCGTTTTTCAAAATACGGGTCTCAACCCGTACTTTTGTTACCCGTACTACTCACCACATGTTCGCAAATAAACAATTGATTTGATTTGATTTGATTTGATTTATTAATTTTCAATGGTCAGCCTAATCACAAAATTTGAAGATTCAAAACTGAGGGACTTTCATACAGACTTTGGACCCACGTTTCACCCCTTTAGAAAAATCCTTTCTTAGTACACCCCTAGAACTCATAAGGAACCTATGTGCAAAATTTCAAGTCTCTAGGTTCAGCGGTTTGGGCTTTGCGTTGATATCTCACTCACTCAGTCAGTCAGTCAGTCAGCCAGTCAGTCAGTCAGGACTTTGAATTTTATATATATAGATTACTCACAAGTAACTCATAACCAAAATGATGGGGTGGTTGTTTATATGTCAAAAGACTTTACCTATTAGACTAGTATAGAACAATAGTAGATAAAAACAAGTGCATAAAATGGGTTTTATGTACGAGTTATACACTCTGCTTTTCACTTCGATTGTGAGGAAATAGGAAATTAATCTTTTTTTTCAACAATATTGAAAAAAAGTGAGAAATCATATAATTTTAGAATGTGCTCACCAAGGCCTTTAATTTGATACCCATATTCAAAATTTAAAAAAATTTTTTTTCTTAAATTGAAAAATTACATATTTTTAGGACGTGCTCATCAAGAGCTGTCATTTGATACCCATATTCAAAAAATAAAAAATATTTTTTTTCTTAAATTTTAGTGACTAATAAATTATATAATTTTGGAATGTGCTCATCAAGGCCTTTCATTTGATACCACTAATCAAAAATAGAAAAAAAAATCATCAAGGTTTCAAAAATTTAAAAAAAAGTATTAAACATGGATTATGTATAAAAATGAAGAATATCTTACGTTTGGCTGAGCCGATTTTTCTACATTTTATAATATACCTTACCTACAAGGTACACACTAAAAATAAAAAAATAAAAAATAGTTTAAAAAAAAACAAAAAACCGCTAAAACCTCTAAAAAGCAATAAATAATATTCGTAATAATAAAAATACGTCTATTGAAGTCGGGTCGGGCTGGAGTACAGATTCCTTTTTTTTATTCTAAAAGCCCCACCTGACTGCAATAAACTTATTTTTATTATTACGAATATTATTTCTTGCTTTTTAGAGGTAGGTTTTTTGAAATCGGTTTTGTACTTCTGCCGACGGATGACGTAGAAGTAGAAAACTCCGCCACAGGCTGGGACGAAATTCCATCAATTTTCCTCAAACAAATTAATAAAAAAATATCTCCTATTTTGACACATATCTTTAATCTCTGTTTTAACGACGGTATTTTTCCCCAGTGTTTTAAACAGTCCATTATTCATCCAATTCATAAAAGCGGTAGTAGAGACAGTGTCGAGAACTATCGTCCAATATCGGTATTAATATCGTTGCCAAAAAAAATTGAAAAATTTATAAATAAACGTTTAATGAATTATCTAGGCAAAAAACAACTGCTTTCCACCTCACAATTTGGTTTTCAGCCAAAATCTACGGAAGATGCAGTTACACACCTCGTTAATACTGTAGCTAAAACATTGGACAGTAAAGAAAAATGTATCGGTGTTTTCCTAGATTTGGCGAAGGCCTTCGACACTGGTCCCGGTCCCAGTCCCAGTCCCAGTCCCAGTCCCAGTCCCAGTCCCAGTCCCAGTCCCAGTCCCAGTCCCAGTCCCAGTCCCAGTCCCAGTCCCAGTCCCAGTCCCAGTCCCAGTCCCAGTCCCAGTCCCAGTCCCAGTCCCAGTCCCAGTCCCAGTCCCAGTCCCAGTCCCAGTCCCAGTCCCAGTCCCAGTCCCAGTCCCAGTCCCAGTCCCAGTCCCAGTCCCAGTCCCAGTCCCAGTCCCAGTCCCAGTCCCAGTCCCAGTCCCAGTCCCAGTCCCAGTCCCAGTCCCAGTCCCAGTCCCAGTCCCAGTCCCAGTCCCAGTCCCAGTCCCAGTCCCAGTCCCAGTCCCAGTCCCAGTCCCAGTCCCAGTCCCAGTCCCAGTCCCAGTCCCAGTCCCAGTCCCAGTCCCAGTCCCAGTCCCAGTCCCAGTCCCAGTCCCAGTCCCAGTCCCAGTCCCAGTCCCAGTCCCAGTCCCAGTCCCAGTCCCAGTCCCAGTCCCAGTCCCAGTCCCAGTCCCAGTCCCAGTCCCAGTCCCAGTCCCAGTCCCAGTCCCAGTCCCAGTCCCAGTCCCAGTCCCAGTCCCAGTCCCAGTCCCAGTCCCAGTCCCAGTCCCAGTCCCAGTCCCAGTCCCAGTCCCAGTCCCAGTCCCAGTCCCAGTCCCAGTCCCAGTCCCAGTCCCAGTCCCAGTCCCAGTCCCAGTCCCAGTCCCAGTCCCAGTCCCAGTCCCAGTCCCAGTCCCAGTCCCAGTCCCAGTCCCAGTCCCAGTCCCAGTCCCAGTCCCAGTCCCAGTCCCAGTCCCAGTCCCAGTCCCAGTCCCAGTCCCAGTCCCAGTCCCAGTCCCAGTCCCAGTCCCAGTCCCAGTCCCAGTCCCAGTCCCAGTCCCAGTCCCAGTCCCAGTCCCAGTCCCAGTCCCAGTCCCAGTCCCAGTCCCAGTCCCAGTCAAAATAAATGTCATTTTCGCAATCATCATCCCATGAAAATTTAAGAATCCACATCGATTTTCATGTTTACTTACCCCATTTACACCTTATGGGATGATTTATGTGTTTGCCTATTTATTTTTAGACATGCTCCCACGAATTTAAAAGTTGTAATGTCTATTTTATATTCTTTTCCATACATAATTTGAACCACATTTTCACCCCTTTAAATCATGTCCACCATGTTGGACTTCAAAATAAATCTCATTTTCGCAATCACCATCCTGCATTTAGCAAGACAGCAACACACCTTGCACCTTCACCAATTAGGCTACTCTACACGTGTTTCGCCCCAACCCGGAGCATCCTCAGGAGTTAGATCGTGCATAAACCAACACCGAATGAGCAACTACGCCCTCCGACACCGTATTTATTGTCACTTCCACCCCACTGCGCATCGAGTGACTGACAGTGACAACGTTTGAAGAATGTTGCCAGTTTCAAATAAAAAAGAAAGAAAACATGTTTTTTAATTTAAATTACATACAAATAAATTGATATACATTAAATAATGTGTTTTATTAATTAGATACTTATTTTTAAGAATTATTATTATTTGAGAAAATACGCAGCAATGGCGAGGAAGAGACGTTAAGTTGATTGTTAAGTATGGTTCCATCAACATTGTGTTTGATAATTTCTAGGTTTTCCAACACGTTCAGTCGTAGACCTTTACTACAAGTATGTAAAACCTCATAGGAATGGCCATCAGATAGTTGATGTCCGGTATTTAATAAATGTTCCGCGAAATGAGATCGTTCCGGTCGGCCATTCCTATAGGCGGAAATATGTTCTTTATAACGTATATCAAAACTACGGACAGTTTGACATACTTTTTTTTAACACATTTTGTGACAGTTTAAGTGGGGAGGAAGTGACAATAAATTCGGTGTTGGTTTACGCACGATCTAACTCCTGAGGATGCTCCGGGTTGGGGCGAAACACGTGTAGAGTAGCCTAATTGGTGAAGGTGCAAGGTGTGTTGCTGTCTTGCTAAATGCAGGTATTGTGTATAGTATAATATAATGGTGTAATTAGCGGCAGTGAACTCTAATGCACTGATAACTTGTCGAGCTGTGCCGGTCAGTGATGATTTTAAATAATGAAATTTCTGTATCGCATCTAAATCACTACGTTTATGTATCATAGACATATAAGAATTTTTAAATTCCAACCACTGATCATAAGATCCATCAAAAGAGGGTATTTTAATTTCTGGTAACTTTATTGCAACGGGATTACTTTGTACACGTGAACATTGAGAATTATCACTTTTGACTTTTCCTACTGCAGCTAGGCATTTTGCTATCGACATGAGACTGAAGTACTGATCTTCAAAGGATTCTCTGTACTCAATTTGCTTTTGTAAATCTTCGCCATCTAACATTTGCTCTATGTGATCTTGCAATTTGTTAAAATAATCGAATAAACTAGAAATAGCTTCCATGCGCAAAACTAATTCTGTCTGTTGGCGTTCAGATAGACTAATATTTTCTAACCTACCAACATATTTTTCGAATGCCGTTAGTCTGCCCTTTAAGGAACCTCGTTGTTTTTTAAGTTCCCCTATATTTGAACAATTTTGTTCACCTTCCTCCGTATCAGCCGCCTCGTATACACTCATTTTAGTGGTTAAGATAAACAAAAGTACTCACGGTTGACACAAACAGCGACTCGCGGGCAGGCAGAAATAATGTGCCGCAAAGCAGGTTGAGGTTACGTAGGTGTACGATCGAATATGCACGTAATAAAAACAACACGGTATTAGCACAATTCACTAGGGAGAGAATAGGTAAGATATGATGTGATGAATAGGCCTGACCTTTTCTTGCTGGTTCTTGCTGTTCAGACAGAAGTCCAGTCATGAGGCTCGAAGTACCAATGTCGACGCTGTGATGCGGCGATGTAGTCAGGCTCTCGTTGACTTTATGACGTAACGTAACGGGAAGATCAAGGTTGTAGACGAAATGAATATACTTTATTCAACGTTGCAAAACTGTATATTGCACGAACGTTATACAAAATATTTTATGACACAAACGCGACAGAGAAAATCGTAATGGCGGACGGATCGGTGAACTGCCAGAGTTGTTCTCGCGAAAACGCCGAAGGGCGGCGAGGCGATCGCTTCGGCAGTGGTCGATAACAGAGGTCGATAATTTGAATAATGGCGGGAGCGCAGACACCTACTAAATAAAAGATCAACGTTGGAAAAGAGAGTGAGACATTGTTTGTATTAGCTAGGTATTACCTTGTAATAAGTCATTTCCTTAGCTGCATATCGAGCAGAATCAAATTTTCTTCACATTTTAAATCAAGAATTAAAAAAACCTACGAAATTCATTACAACAATAAAGCTCTAAAATGGCGCGCATTCCATTAGAAAAAAAATAATGAGATGAGTGCACTGGGTTGCGTTCAGAACCTACGCTCCGAGTGCAACCGAATGCTCTAACGGCGTTCTAAGCATTAGAGCGTGACTTCCGGTTGTAACAGCTTTCCCGTTTCAAACGTCAGAGCGTTGCAACTTTTTAACCATCAAAATCGGTGGTAGAAAAACGCTGACGTTTGTCTATATCGTCACCTGCAGGTTCATTTGGGGTAACTGACAAAATACGTAAAATAAGTTAAGTATACAGTTTTTCTTACATTTTTCTGCTCTTTCGAATGATATATTTAAAAAAGCTCTAGCCTTAAAAAAAATGCAGATACACTAGTTATTTTGGGTATGTATTTTTCACACTTCCATCCAAATTTTAATGTAACAGACATTTAAATCATTTAGGCAAAGTATATTAGTGTATTTCTATAATGGTAGAAAATAAAGTTGGAGTAAGTGACAGTTACATTAATTTGCAGGTGAGTGAGTCATAAGTTTGACTTTTACCCTGCTTTGCAAAATCCATCTGTGGTAGAAAATAAAGTTAACACTAGTCTTAAAATATTGTTACTAACATTTTTATGGGCCTTGCCTGAAATAAATTATTTGAATTGAATTGAAAAAAGTACAAATTGTTGTATTCTGTAGTGATACTACTACCTTAGGTTTAGGGTGGTAAGTATACCACCATATCTAATACTTTGTTCCAAGACACATTAGTTAGTTAGATCAATATTTTGGATGATTTCTCTACACAAAGTGTGTTTTTTATACAATATAAAAAAATATACAAGACACCATCTAAAATTGTATAAAGTGGCAAAACAGCCTCAAAATTATCTTATGGATGTTGCTGAATAATGATGACCTTAGTATCAATATCTACTATAAACCTAGTAAGGGTTCATTTTGTTTCATCCTGCAGTCTTTCTAATGAGCATCTGCATCAAACAACTTCACTCGGGTGCAACACCATCATGTTGCTTGGACTCATTGGGTATATTCAACCGTCAGTTGACTTGGCGCTAAATTCATTTTCTCTCGTATTATTTTACTCGAAGTCAATGCTTGAGCCAGTTTACTTTCAGCTATTTTATTTACGGTAAGCGTTTGAACCATTTTGCCTTTCTCTAAAAATTACTAAATTTGATGCATTTTGGGCCAACCAACATAAATTTTCTAAAATAATACACAATTATCATCAGTCAAGGCTTAGAAAACTTCCCTATTTAATTAGGGATATACTGTATTAAATAAATAAAAGTCTATTCAATAGTTGTTTTTTTATGTTTTTTTTTCCAAATAACAAAACTTTAATCCTTTCCCCTGCAAGTTTCACAAAATGTCGTTTGGATCAATTAGCCTTTCAACCGTCGATATTTATAACTGCAAAGAGGTTTGTAAGCTTGAGTTAGACCAAAGAAAGGAGTTTATACAGAGCAATGGACTTTGTTTTAATTGTTTAAGAAAAGGCCATGATGTCAAAACTTGTTTACAGTCCACTAGTTGTTGCAAATGTGGCCGTCGGTCGTCACCATCGTCGGTATGGAATCCATTATTTGTCTTAATATAAAAAATAGCATTGTGAATGCGAAAAATTTCAATTTAAAATACCTACTTACTGTTTTTTTTTTAATTAGTTGATTACTTTTTGTTAATGTTCCGCAACAAATATGAAACTTCATAATAATATAAATGTTTTTATTTCATTTTATCTTACTTTTTATCATAAAATTATATAAACCATCACATTTTTAGAAATAAAGTAAAATTAGTGTATAAGACCACAGGTTTATATTATCATTATTCTCTATATGTTTTATGAACTTTAACTGAAATAGACTGTAATCAATTAACTATACATCGGCCCTTGCATCAAAATGATTAAATCATTTTATAAGTACAACTATCTTTACACCAATTTGACCTGAGCTGTTTTAAAAACATTTTATGCTGATGTAGTGTTACTGTCAAGAGTAACAAAATATTTTGGTGTAACTGAAATTTTAACTGAAATTTATATTCTAAAATAGGATATATTTGGATATAATTTCCAATTAAGCCCGAAATTCGCTGTTTTCTAAGCATTTCTATAAAAGCAAATTAAAAAAAGGTTCAATAGAAAAAAAGTTATGTTCGATTAAAGACGAAAAAAAACTTTAAATGCTCCTCCTACAGCATAGTGTTTTGTCAGTTACCCCAAGTGAACCTGCAGGTGACGATATTAACATTGTCAATGCCATTTGACATTATTTTGTATTTTGATGTTTTTGTGTCTAATTTTTTTAAATATTCATGGTAGCTCCTCAGAAACAGATTTTATTTCATTTAGAATAAAGGAAAGTTTAAATTATTCGCAATTCAAATGGAAAACGAAGAATTTGTACTATTAATGTCATTTAAAGTTCTTGGTCGTTCCGAACCTTAAAACCAAAAACCAAACAACCGCACTCTAAGCCTCTAAACGCAACCCTGCAAACTAATCGCACTAATGTCATCGATCACCATAGAGTGCATTTTAATCATGGAAAATGTATGGGAAAATATCGTTGTTTTTTTTTAATATCAAGGCACTGCCTACTTCTTGGATTTGCCCTGTACCGTAATGAGAAAAAAAGTTATTTTATGATTCAGTTGACTGCATCGTAATGAGTTTTTTTTTTTAATTTTTCGTGTCTACGAAAATAAAGTACGTATTTATATTACCTTTTTTGAATTCATATTTGGAACATTACGATGTGAGTGTAGATAAAAATTCTAAAACGTGAATTATAGCTTTTATAACCGAATTCGTTGGGTTTTTAGAATTTTTAAAACCTTTTAACTCTTAATGTCCAAAAGTCAAAATACATAGCCTTCAGTATAAATAAGGAATACTTACCAAGTTCCGATTTTACTTTAAAACGTATATATATACGTAATATACGTTACGTATATATACGTAACGTACACCTTCTAATTCTTGTACGGATTTGTACACTTGTAACTGCCTGTGCTTGGATAAAGTGAGTCACATAAAATATCTAGGTGTTCAAATTGACGAAACCCTTTCGTGGAATGAGCAAATTGCCTCATTGTCATCTCGCACACGAAAGTTAATATGGATCTTTAAAATATGCTTCGTAATGTCCTTGAACCAAAACTAATTAAGTCTGTTTATCTAGCACTGGCACAATCAATACTCAGCTACTGCATTTCTACATGGAGCGGTGCATGAAAAACAAACATGATTAAAATCGAACGGGTACAAAGATCTGTTCTGAAAGTTATGTCGAAGAAACCGTTCCTATACCCAACTGAAAAGTTGTACCAAGACTGTGAAGTTCTTACTATTAGGCAATTATTCATACTCAATGTCACACTTCACAAACATTCTACTCTTAGTTATGATCCGTCATTCATCCTTTCTAAACGTAGATCAGACAAAGCATGCGAAACAGTAACACACCATACAGCTTTCTTCCGTAGGCACTACGAATTCCTAGCACCTTATTTGTACAATAAACTTAATATACATTTTAATATATACAGCAAAACAAGATATGAGTGTAAATCTGTTATTCGAAACTGGCTGCTAAAAATTAACTACATTGAAACAGAGACTTTACTAAAATCCTGCAATAATCTACTTCTGCATCATGCAACCTGTTAAAATTACTTTCATACAACAATTTACTTATTTAATAAAATACTAGAACCATAAAACACTAACACAATTACTCCCTCATGTAGTGTGTGCACTAACATGTATGCAACCAACACACACACGCATCTCTCCTCATATATAAGCTCTTACGGAGCTCAATAAATGAGTTATTAATCGCAGTCAGATCTATCATTTAAACGTCCCGAACCGCCAACATTGCATGGCGACCCTGCCAGTGCCGCCTGCGTCGGCGGCGCTGTGCAGCTGGTTTGTTCACAAAGTGTAAATAAATTATAAAGCTAAAAAAAAATGGACTATAAAATAAAATGATGTGCGTAGTGCGTACTACTAATAAAAGTGGGGACTTTTATGACGTTAAGACTTTAAATATATAATAATATGAAATAAAATATAAATTTTAAAAACAATATAAATGAATAAAATAAATTCTTCAAGCCTTAGTGTAAAAGAACTCAATAAAGTTACAATCATAATAATTATGAACATTATGTAGATAGGGAAGTTCGAAAATTAATTTCAGTTTCATTTGCCTGACAAAATTTTATTTACGAGTTAGATTTCATAATAATTATTTAAGACATTGACTAAACAAAAATAAGATTCCATTTCTTTTGCGTATAATCATAGTGTCAGTTTTTTTTAATGTTAAGTATATTTATTTATTTCCGCTGTTATTTTTACGTCGAACGTAATTATATTTTATTTATGTATATTGTTATTACGTATAGTAAGTAAATAAACGCTAGAGATAAATTTCATTTTATTAGTTTGTGTAGTGAAATTATATTCTTTTATGTTTTAGGAGTGAAAAAAAAATGTGATCGATTAGGTAGCTTTTGGTACTATTGAAAATACACTTGATTGCAACTAATAGTATTCTTATTCTATATTTTTTTTATTAGTGTCCTAGCATTTTATTTCATCATCTTTCTAATATAAATATCCTCAAATATTTATTGTTTATCACATAACTTCCTATTTTATATATTCCTATCTCTCGATGTTCTTATTTAAATTATCCTGTGTCAATAACAATATTCTCATATATTTTCTTCACTTTAAATCCTACTCTTGCTCGTTATAAACTTCATTTTCATAATACTATCGGTACACTTACACATTACACATCATCACCTACTAGGTACTCACATATCATAATTCGCCCGGCGCCGGCGTACTTTCATTTTTATTTAACTCATCATTTTTGGTACATACTTTATCATATTTATTTATAGTCGACTTCATTATCATAACATAATATAAAATGGACAATTGTTGTTATTTGTGTGTGATGAAATAAATGCCTTTTTTAAAGCTGAAATATGGCACACATGCCGTTTGACAAATCACGCGACACTAAATGTCAAGTTGTACGACAAGCCGTGATGGAGTTTCATAGTGGGCTGCGTTTTGGGGGAGTTTTAGGTGTCCCACAAATGCCATTGTCATGAAATATCTACTGCCAAGGCGCGCCAATAGAGGTTTCACATCAAAGGGTAATAGAATAATAAAACAACGTGATGAGAAAAGTTATTTACTTTAATGAAAAACTTCAAAAATACACAAATCACCCTAGACAAGTCACATTTGGAATCGTAAGTATTCTCGTCGTTTGAACGCTACACTAGTCGATCAAAAATACGCGCTGCCTACGAGCGGCGCTGACGCAATACCGCAGGGGGGGGGGGGGGGCTCGGGGAGGGGGCGGTGGGTACGTGTTATGTACAGTCGAGTTCGATGTTGGCACTTTTGACAGCTCATCCACCTTTATGGCTTTATAATAAAGGTCAACGGCCTGTCAAAAATGCCAACATATTAATGAACTCGACTGTAATACAACAACACTACTGTAGGTAGGTAAGGTACACATTCTAACGTTAATAATAATTGCATTGTGAGTGCATGTTTTTCGATATTGCCATCTTACTTCGTAGGTTACGTACAGTACAGTCAGAAAATGTGTGCCTATAAATTTGTTCTACAAAACTCGATAATAGAAAAATAGAAGAGTTTAGAATATTATATTTGATTAATCCATCTATTTACAAAAAACGCATCGATCTAAAAACGTAAAGGATTTAACGATCCTCGCTACGGTACCTATATTATTATTTTATGAGAGCACACTGCGTGCGATCAAGCCGACCACATTCACGCCTCAGAAGCTCCAATATAAACGGGACGTTCTCTTTTCTGTTTCGGGGTGGTCGGCTGACCACCGAAGCCCCACCCGAGGCGAAAAGCTTCGGGTTAAATGCACCGCATCGCAGCGCGAAGGACCGCACTACGAAAATTATTGTCGAACAGCGAACGTCAGCGGAGGTGGGGGCGCGCTATGGCGGGCGTGCGCGCTGCGCGTCATCGTCGTCGTGCGGCAGGTCGCGATCGAGACGCGTGCGGTAGCGGGCGGCGGCGGGGGCGCGCAGCGCGGCGGGCTGCAGCGCAGCGGGCGTGCCTTCATCACCCACCCCCACCCCTGTGCTCGTGCTCGCCGCCTGCGCGCCCGCCGCAGCGGCTAGCGTCTCCCCGCGCTCTAGCGACCACTGCCGCCGCAACACGCGCCCGCTGCTCGCCAAGCATCTGAAATCACACCCACACAACATGTCATTTCTTGTCGCATCTCAAGAATTCGAGTAGATACTTGACAAAAGCTACCTGTAACGCGAATAAGAGGCGCTGTGATCGAGCGATGGCGCGCGTGGTGTGTGAGGCGTGCGCGGGGGGCTACTGTCTGCCGAAACAGCGCCCGACCGCTGCCACGCTGGAATAACAAACTATTGGTTAATATTATATACCTAAGTACCTACTTAAAAATAATTTATATTTTTATAAGCGATTTATCAAGCTATTTCAAATTATATTTTTTTATCTGCCGTCAATAAAATTGTTACCGTATTTATCTGGCGCGGCGGAAGGGTCGGAGCGCTGCCGCTCGATCGGCTGAGAAGCGCGTGGCAGCGGGGGGGTGGCGGTAGCCAGTGATGAAGATTCGCTCTCATTCTCGCCATCCGTCTCGAACAGCACTTCTTCAGACCTGTTGACAGACTCAAATTAAACACAGTGCAAAGTAGAGAAAAAAATACCTATGAAAAAACATCGATCATAAATAAAATATCCTTGATCCAAGTGTAGAAGCTAATAAAAGTTTCACTCGTCTCTCTCTCACCACAAATGTGTAGGAGCCTCCTTCTAAGATATTATTATCTTAAAATATTTGTATACTTTATCTGGCTTTGGGTTGGTAAGACACATTTAGCTTCAACGGTTTAGCTGCAAAAGCTTTGTGACAGACGACGGACAGATGGACGGACACATGAGTGACAGATAGAATTCCGTTTGGCCACTTCGAGAACGGTAACCTAAAAACCAGTAAGTTCCTCACTCGAGCGGCGGCGGAGTGGGCAGGGGCTTGTCAAACCCGTCCTTGCCGAGGAGCCAGTAGGTGTGCATGGCTCCCTTGCCCTTGATCTGCGTGAGGCCGCGCGAGCGCAGCCGGTACCCGCCCGCCGCCACCAGCCGCTCCGCCGTCGCCGTCGACACCTGGATGCGCCATGCTGCCCCTGATACACACACGTTCGTTATGTTAGATCTACTTTGCATGTGGTCGTATAAGTTTGTTTAACCTTACTTGTCTCATTTGGTAAACAATCTTCACCCAACTCTTTATTGAAAAATAAATTATATATAAAATACAATAAATGGTTTTTCACACATATATTTCTAAAGAAAATTACTAATTATTAGTGACAATTTGACATAAACACTATTTTCAAACAATATTCACAAAAAGTGACAGCATCACATTTAAACAGTGTTTAAAAATCTTTTTAACAACACCGTGATTTAAATACCGATTAAAGAAGATGTACACTTTCAAAAGTTGTTTACTTAATAGGACAATAAGGATAAACAGACTATTTTAGCAGGGCCAACAATTTGGTGAAAAGATCAGAGTCGAGCACCTGTATTTGGAACCGTCTCATGCTTTTAAAGCAATGTCGCCTCAATATCATTTTGACTCGAAGTAACATAGACTTAATTAGCACTAAAGTTTCTTCGCCTGCTGCGAATAAGTTACAACATTGAACATTTGGACTACTGTCGTCCTAAAACAGAGTCAAAGCTGAATTGAAGTACTTCCGGTTTTCCCGTTTTGGGAAAAGTCCTGATTCAACACTTTACTACTAAAACGATTTTTGATTTGTCAATTCTCGATAAACGGTACCAGTGGACTCCATGCGCGACGCTGTGTTCACGGTGTCACCGAAAAGGCAGTAGCGCGGCATGGTGAGGCCGACGACGGCGGCACAGCAGAGGCCGGAGTGCAGGCCGATGCGCAGGTGCAGCGGCGTGTTGGGCAGGTGGCGCACGCGGAAGCGGCCCGCCAGGTGCAGCAGGTGCAGCGCCATGGTGGCGACGCTCTCGGCGTGGTCGCGCGCGCGCACAGGTAGCCCCCCCACCACCATGTAAGCGTCGCCGATTGTCTCCACCTTGTACACGCGGTACTGCTCGATGGCCGCATCGAACGTCGTGTACAGGTCATTCAGCAGGTCCACCACCTTGGTCCAGTTAAAATTACGAATAAACATTAGTTCTTGGATATCTTGCGTTTTCTTGCCGAATCACTCGATTTATCTTTTCTATATCACTACATAAAGTTCAAAGTAGGTAATGGGTTTACCAGGTACGTATTAAGATAATACCTATTCTCATATTTTCGTCAGGTTTACAGTCACAGTCACAGTGAACGTATAATTTAGATTTCTTACAAGAGACTGCAAGGAATGTTAGTGATGGTGCGCACGATACGTATTATTATGTATTCTGTGACGATACCTGCACGGGCGTGGAGCGCGCCGCCAGCGCCGTGAAACCGACGATGTCGCTAAAGTAGATTGACACCTCCTCGAACTCCTCAGGCTCCACGCGTGATCCCAGCATCAGCCGCTCCGCTACCGATCTGGTATTTATTTTATTTTATTTTATTTTTTAATTATTTGGAAGACCAACAGCTGAATTCATCACAGTAGGAAGCTTATATAGCACTTGGAAGCCAATTATAGGTCCTCACCGATAGAAACAATTTATAAAACTAAGCACTTATTGAGTAGGCATCCTACGCATTCCACGTGGTAAAACTTACATAATTATGAAGACAAGATAGGCTAAACAATAAACAAAGAAAAAGTAGATTACCTAAGCTAAAATACTAAGACTAAGTATACGGCAAACTTAAAAGACTATTTGCCAAAAAACTCGCTGCTCATTAGTCGCTTCAACGATGCAACGCTAGTATTAAACAGGTCAATGTCAAACTGCTTAGAGATCAAATTAAAGCTATTGCTTGCACGCAAGAGGTATGTACGAATTATGACGAAATTTTGAAGATGCAGATGGTACGCATATAAGGGGGTTAAATCTAAGGGGTTTCCTCGGAGCTCTAAGGGAGATTTTAGAGAGTAGCTCTGGACTATCAACTACACCAGAAGCGATTTTCAATAGGAAGACCATATTATCAGAAATTTCACGGCGTTTCTCCAGTGGTAACAGATGGTGCTTTTTACAAAAATATATGTATTGGCTGGACTCATAGCGTTCTTTAGTACGAAAACAGAGATATTTTATAAATTTTCTTTGGATATGGTATGCATTCAAAATCCACATTTGAGTAACTAGATTGTCCATCAGCCATTTTTGATGTCCCCACTGCTGGGACACAGGCCTTCCTTATGGGTGGTAAAGAGGATGGGCCATAACCCACCACGCGGGCCCAATGCGGATTGGTGAGTGTTCATCATATCAGCCGCACGACACCCACTGCTGGGTATAGGCCTCCCCTAAGGATCTCCACGACGATCGGTCCTGCGCTGCCCGCATCCAGCGGCTTCCCGAGTGGTGAGTGTTAACGACTGCAAATGCAGCCGGGACCAACGGCTTAACGTGCCTTCCGAAGCACGGAGGAGCTCGAGATAATAAATTTTTGGTCACCCATCCCATGACCGACCCTTGCGAACGTTGCTTAACTTCCGCAATCGCTGTGCCAGGCGCTAAACCACTGCGCCACCAAGCTCCTCTGGTCCAGATATCATTTTAATGAAATTAAGAATGTTAATATTTTTTGATAATGGTATTTTTTGTCTTCTAACCTCGGGAGCATCCTGTTGAGCAGCTGTTCTGTCTTCTTCTTCTCCATGTCGAGCTGTTCCGTCCGTTCTCTGATTAGTTCTTCTAAATTATTGCTATATTTCTCGAGCATTTCGAACATGGAGTCAACGATGTTGATTTTACTGGAAAAAATATAATCATCGTAAAAATACAAGAGCTCATATTTTGATAAGTTCCCGGAATGAGAAAGTTTAAAAGAGATATGAGAAACATCACATTATAATTGTTATATTTTCGACTTTAGAACGCCAAATTTGAATTTAATCGAATTGATGGAATTTCCACAAGAGGACCTAGAACTTTCTCTGCCGTGAAAAACATTTGTCCACCATATGAAATAAAACGCGCCTTATCACACGTCAATGGTTAGTAGAAATAATGATTGAAATAATTCATTCAAAAACATTATTAATAAAGGCCTGATTCACAGGTTTCGGTCAACAGTAGCAGTTACTTTATTATTTAATTCTGTCAAGTAATAAAGCAGGTCCCAATAGTTACAATATAAATAAAAACAAAATCCGTAAAAAATCTGTAAAAAGTAGGCATACTGACCGGCCTCGATGCAAATGCCTGAATATATCATGTAAGCTTTGGAAGTCGGGGCGCAGGTCGGGCGCCTCGCTCCAGCACTGGCGCATCACGCTGACGGCCTCGGGCGGCGCCGCGCCCATCGACACCGACGGCCGGATCAACGGCGGCGGATGAGACACCTTTTCCACTATCTCTGCAATACAAACGAAAAGTATTCGTTTCAACCTTACTATAAGGATGAGCTCGTCATTGGAAAATAGATTATTTTTAAGCTGATGGACCATGCTAGATGAAAACGAACAGCTTTAGTTCTTACTCGTATAAAAACTGCACGTGTCATTCGTTCCGACTTCGACAGGAAGTAGCCGATTAAAGTAACATTATTAAAGTGCGTGCACATAGAATGTGATCCTGGATTACTTCCACCTATTCATAGCAAAGAGTGCGTAAAGATAAAACTCAAATAAGCTCGTACAGCCAGTAGCAGCGTAGCGGCTTTGAAAGTGATCGCTTCCGAAAAGCAGCATTTATGTACACCATTATCATTTAGCCGAGGCACCCTCGAAACGAAAAGAGTCGGTAGAGCGTCGTGTCGGTAAGCCGGCGGCTCTTACCGTCGGGGGTAAGCGCAAGCATGCAGTAGGGCTCTCCGCGCACGATCACCTCCTGCATGATGATGGCGAAGGAGAACACGTCGCCAGGTTGCGTGCCGCGCCCCGCGCCGCGCCCCTCGCGAAGCAGCTCCGGCGCCATCCACAGCAGCTCTGAAAGGTCATCATGCTCTTATATTTCACTACATTTCTGCAATGTGTGCGACAAAGCTCCAATTAAACTTTAAAATATGACTGTGATGTGGGTAAAATTGTGCCAAAAGAATGGACACGTGAAAAACTTCAGTTCTATTTTCAACATGCTGTAAATGTTATTCTTATGTCGTCAATAACTAACTGCAGTATATTGCAGAAGTATGTTGTGTATCAGGTACCTCGCGAGGAGCGTTCGGGGGTCGGCAGGCCCTGGGAACGGTTGATGGCGGGTAGGCCGTAGTCGGTGACGCGAAGTACCCAGCGCGAGTCGACGACGCAGTTACGCGAGGACAGGCGGCCGTGCACGCGCAGCGGCGACGCGTGCAGGTACCGCATGCCCTTCACCAGGTCGGTGAGTAGCGACAGCCGGAACGTCCAGTCCAGCTTGATCTCGTCAGCCATCAGCACGTCCTCCAGCGAGCCGCGCCCGCAGTGGTCGAAAACGAGCGCCGGACGCACCTCGCAGAGACACCCTATACACACAATAATAAAGCTGTGATAATAATATGTGTCAGTCCCATTCCCAGCCCTGATCTCAAATTTTAATAAGTATCCAACATTTTTTAAAACTGTATTTTTTTCTCCAACAAGACGCGTCTGATAGCGACACGCAGTTAAATCACGGCAGCGAATGGGATATTTAAATTTCTTATAGAAGGTGGTAATATAATTTCGAAGTGTCTCATTATTGAAGAGGAAGGCGAAAGTTTACCAATAATTTGCTCAAATTGCAGATATCTAAGATAGTCCACAGTCACGCTATGAACCAAGTAACCACTCCTAGTCTAGCGCCAAGCCTCTCTGCTATTTATAAATGAGGTCAATCTATTGTGATTGACTATTTTGTTCGCATTAAAATCTGCAATTACCTTAAAGGTCAAGCAACGCTCAGTTTTTCTTTAATAATTGTTATAATTTGCAGTTTTGTATTGTGGCCCAGCGATTTTGGAGGTTAAGCAACGTTCGCAAAGGTCGGTCATGGGATGGTTGACCAAAAATTTATTATCTCGAGTTCCGTGCTTCGGAAGGCATGTTAAGCCGTTGGTCCCATGTGCATTTGCAGTCGTTAACACCCACCAATCCGCATTGGGCCCGTGTGGTGGGTTATGGCTCATCCTCCTGATCCACTCATAAGGAAGAAGTGCCCCAGCAGTGGGGATATTAAAATGGCTGATGGTCATTGCGATGCTGTGATGTCGGTTACCGATGAAGGGGTTGAGGTTCTCGTGGCGCAGGCCCTGCATCACGAGCAGCACGTCCGTCGCCTTCCGCTTCAGCTCCACCGACGCCGCCGTCGGTAGGTACTTCATGTACACTGCATCTCCCTGTAGGTAATCATGATAAATACCGCCCAGATTAAAATATCTCTCTCTCTCTCAAAAGATTTTTATTACCATTGTGAGATCGTGAGTGACAATTCAAAAAAATCAAGAAAACATACGAGATGCCTTTAAATAATTACTACGTATGTAATGACTGTAAATTGTATGCTTAGTGATGATATTAGTCATAATATCATGTGAATGAAATTAATAATTTATTTTTTATTACCATTGTGAGGTCGTGAGTGACAATTAAAAAAAAACAAGAAAACATACGAGATGCCTTTAAATAATTACTACGTATGTAATGACTGTAAATTGTATGCTTAGTGATGATATTAGTCATAATATCATGTGAATGAAATTAATAATTTATTTTTTATTTATGTATGCTTTTATTGAATTTATTATTAGCACAAGATTACGCAAGGTCACCAAAAATTTCGGGCATGAGACGGTCTGAATGGAAATATTCAATGATCGTTACCTTGTACCGCGTGCGGCGGTCGAGGGCGACGCGGTTGATGCTGCAGGTGGAGGAGGGCGCGGAGGGCGCGGGCGCGGGGCGCGGCGGCTGCTTCAGCAGGTCGGGCCGCTCCAGCTCCGGCCCGCCGAACTCGTGCAGCTGCTGCAGCCAGCACGACAGCATTGTCTCCATGCCCTCGCCGACGCGCCGCAGCTCGTCCGCCGGGAACGAGAACTCCGCAGGCACAAGCACGGCGTCCCCGCGTCGCCTCCGCCGCCGCCGGCGCGTCGCCGCCCACCGCGAGCCCAGCGCGAGCACCGCCGCCGCCACCGCCGCCACCGCCAGGCTCCACATGAGCACCGGCACCGATACCCCTGACCACTCTTCCTCCTCTCGATCCTCACTGAGCCGCTCGAAACTATGAGTAGAGTTGGTAACCTCCACAGTCGCCGACCATTCACTTATATCTACCGACACGTTTGAAGCGGCCGTTAATATCGCTATCTGACTCCATCCCGTTCCGGTGCTCCTCCCTTGCACTTTTTCGTATAGAAAAAAATGACTTTTTTCAATTTCAAATGTTGTGTTTTTGTCTGTACTCAATTGGACGGCATCGAGAATTTCATCGTATGCTTCGTGTATGAGAAATGGCGTCGGGTCTGCGACTTCGAGGCGTCGTAAGCAAAGGAACAAAATACGACGACGTGGGGAGTCATCGAAGTGGAAAGCGATGGCTGCGAGGTTGTCCAGCTGTGAGGGCGAGGGCGGCTTCGCGGGGGCCGCGCGCCGCGCTCGGTGCGAGGTGTCCTTGAACTTGTTAGGGGCATCCGGTTGTTTTTCGTTTCTTCCTATGCTCGTTAAAAGCGAACCGTTTCCTAAAGAATCAGAGCCGTTGTCTGTTTTTATCGTGTTTACGTTGTTTTCGCCCCGAAAAACAGGCCTCGAGGTCATAGATTGCGGCATTTCGACTTCGTAACGAGCCCTCTTATTGCGATAGGGAGCCGCGACGTTGTTTACGGACGAGGTGGTCGGCGGCGACGGGAAACTTTTCTTATACGAATTCGGATAAAATAACGATAAATTTGAGTTTACCGGGCGGGGCGCACCCGGAGCTCGCGATAAGTTTCCTATTTTTGTGCGGTAAGGCGAGGTTCCTACATCTAAAGTGATATTGCTGTCGTGTAAGGCAGGGGGCGCGGGGGGCGGTTCGTCGACGTGCAGCAGCAGCACGGTGGGGCGCGCGCGGGCGGCGGGGCCCCACGCGCCTCGCGCCGTTGCCGCGCCACCCCGCAGCGAAGCACACATCACCACAACTAGGGACAACCAATCACCTTATTACGTCTTCACGAAGAGATTAAAAAAATTCAAAAAATTATCGAAATGAGTAGAACCTTAGCTTATCGGAATTGCAATTCCGAAGGTAATATGAGAAGGCACCGACTACCTAGCCAATTTATGTACCTAATAATACCTATACCGGTGAATCGGCCGCCGGCAAAACCTTTTAAGTGGCGGACAAACTTGTCAACATCAATCAAATCTCAAGTTTCAAGGAGCTATAATAATATAACGGCTTCTTTTCGGAGGAAATGAGACAATCTTATTTATAGGACGCCTATGTAAACATTTTGCCTTGTGACTTTGTTTTTTTCCAAATTGATGTAGAGGTCATAACTAGGCGTAAGAATATTATTAAAGTTAGTTAGCGTAAACAAAAAGTATTTTTCTCAAAGACTATGTTATTTGGTTTAGTTCGATAAAGTACATACCTAAATAATGTAATAGCATAATCAAATCATCCCAGGATATCATACATGTATGTGGTGGTTCATTAATGTTTCTAGTGGAGATGGTGGTGTCAGTTGAAAAAGGCTTTTCTACGATCCTTCCAATTTGACAATAACCTGCCGTTCATAACTAATATAATTTATACTGTGGTATAGACTCTTCTGTTAGGCCCTAAATAGACGATCAATTATATTGCACAATACTACTACACTATTAATGAAATTTAAAGTTCTTGGTCGTTCCGAACCTTAAAGTGAGTTAAAAAAAATATCACACGAGTCTACAAAGGGTTAAATATTGCGCAATATTATTATTGTGTCGACTAGGGGCCGCCTTAGGTAGGTGTAATTTGGCAAGCATAGAATAATATATCCTTAGTATAGTATAAATGTTATAGGAAAACGCGGTTTCCGTTACTGACCTCAATGATATATCAAAACAAAGTTTAGATGCGTTATGCGCCAACATCACGCAATTTAAAACAGCGACAGGTACTGCAGATTCACACAACATCAAATAGTGGGACAAAAATGAACGCCACCATACGGAATCCGTGTCGTTACAAAGAGATAAACAGACATCATAAGTTTCGTCTGATACTGCAGCGTATCAGACGAAACTTGGCGCGCGCTCATTGGCGCGTCTCACTCTTTGTAAAAAAATGGCCGATTTGAGTAATACAAAATACGAAAATACATTTTACGGTTAAATACAGTACTTACGTGTGAAATGAAACATTTTTTCGATCTCTGACTGTTGCTGTATAATTTGCACATCGTTTATATACAGGAAGACATTTTTGATCAGAATGTCACGGTTTATTAGTGTCTGTCTGACGAGAGTGGTGTGTGTTTACGTGTCACGACGAGCCTGTGCCTGACTAATTGAAAGTGGGCAATTACCTTACTTTCGTCTTGCCATTGTGGAGTGCGGGTAACGCATCTAAACTTTGTTTTGATATATCGTTGACTGACCTAAATGTTTCTTTAAATTCCCAATTGTTTAAATAATAACTCGTTAGCTTTTTGAGACGATTTTGTGGGGAGGCAAGGAGGGAACTAACTATAATACCTTGTGGATGATGCGAAAGCTCGTCATCAGAGATAAGTCCGACGCGGACGGAGACAGCGGCGGAGATGAGGCTGGCACGCACGTCGCGCATGGCGGCGGTGCACTCGGAGGCGGCGGGCGCGGGCAGCAGCAGCGCGCGGCGCCAGCGCAGGCGCGCCGCGAGCCACGCCACGGCTGCCGCGCGCCGCCGGCCGCGCGCGCACGCGCTGGGCGCCCGCACGCCCAGCGCCCGAGCCGCTGCCTCCAGCGCGCCGCACACACCACCGCCACTCCACCCCCATCCACCCAACGCCATCGGCGCACCGCCGCCCATCGTCAGGAGTGCCGCACGTGTTACTGATGTTCGCCATTCGGGCCCGCACGTCTCTAACAAATAATGTGTTTCTAAGTCCTTCAACTTCGTACTCACTGTTTGGAACTTTTGGAAGCCTAAAGTTGATGGATTTCGACGAGCTTAGTTTTTTATTTGCTATTTTTATTTGGTTTACAATTTGAATACATGAATATGTAGTCGCATAACTAGTGAACGCAGTATATAGTGAAGAATACCCGTAGCATTCGTAGGGGGTTCCAAGTTATGTTGAGGACTGAGAAGTAAGTTAAATTAAAATGTACTGAATTTGGTGACGTCACACCCGTTACAAACACAAACGGAATTCTAAAAACCAAATACTGATATCAAAAAGTATCTGTCATTTTTTAGGGAAAATGCTTAGAGCATATATGAATGCTCTAAAGGGAAAATGCATAGGTACTGTATGGTAAGGCAATAAATTTGTATTATCAAAAAAAATCAAGAATAGCCTACTGCGTTTGCTTCTTGATAAAACTTTTATTTGAATAAAAGTTTTATCAAGAAGCAAACTTGATTGACAAGGAGTGTCTAGAATCCAATAAATATGACATTCATGTTATTGTGTTCTTATTATTTTAGTATTATTAATTAGTTATTTTAAAATAAATTGTAATAAATAGAACTAAAAATATTTGCCAGCCTACACTGATGTGGTATAATACTGTTGATCCGCATCGACATACCCTCCAACTGTCTTTCCATGGTAGGTATTATGCAAATAAATATTCTTATTCTTAACAAAATGAACAACACTCACGTTCGTAGCTCAGGATACGAAATGGGCGCTGCAGTAGTTCCGCGCGGCCTGTTGAAGTGGCGTGGGCGCGCAATTTCGCCTCGGAAAAGGCATCGGGGTCGTTGGCAGCGCACGCGGCCCGCAGCACGAGCAGCGTGGGCTCAGCGGCGCGGTCGGCTGCGGCGGCGGCCACGGCGACGAGCGCGAGCAGTGCCGGCAGCGCGCGCATGGCGCGGCGCCGCTCAGGTGACGTCGGCGTCCGGCATGGGCCCGGCCGCGCTCCGCTGCACCGATTACTCTCTCGGCCGATTGCCCGAGATCAAACGGGCGGCCTTCCTAGCTCCCGCCTGTTACATGAATACTACGATCGATCAGTCACATCACATGTGTGACCCTCCAACTATTATTAAGTCTTAACTTAATCTTCCAAGAGGATCATTAAGCTGCACAGACATTATCCAAGTACTTGTTGTATGGTCTGTGTTAAGCTGTAAATACTCTCAATGTTTTAGTTTATTTACAATTCATATCATACGTTAATTTTACATTGTTAAGTTCTTTCTAGGTAGTAATTTAACTTTTTGGCACGTTTTAAGGTTCCGTAGCCGAATGGCAAAAAACGGTACCCTTACAGATTCGTCTGTCTGTCCGGATAGGTAGGTTTACACAGTTGAAACTTGGTAGGCAGACATCTAAGTGCCAACCAAGTTTCAACTGTGTAATTCTGTAAACCGCTTTACGATTACGTTAAAAAGAATACGAGATGTTCCACATTTACGTTGTGGCTGCCTGGTTCATCACGTTCTAGATTTGATTAAGCGCGGGGAATGAATTTCAATAGGTACTTACTACCCGAACAAAAACCTATTCCAAATTCAAAACGGTAGATCTCATCAGCTTCGTAATTTTTACGAAAATGGCTTCATGACTAGCCACAAGAACCAATTTAAAAATTACATGAAAATTTCCTTGATTTCTCGAGAAAAACACTATACAAGCATGCCAAAACAAACCTTCATTTTGGCAGGGACATCAGGCTATATCTAGTGAACCTTAACACCTAGCCAAGAAAAAAGTATTTTTTTATGGATCCCGCAATGCCTAGAATCAAAACGAAATGAAGCACCGTTCAAAAAATATAAAGGAATGATTTGGTCCCTGCCAAAATCAACCTACATCTTGGCGAGGACTTTTGAACCAGGTCACCTAGAGAAAATCTGATTATTGGAAACGATTCGTGTAAATTAGTCCCAATTAGTCCCAAAGCCACAAAACTAGTCCCCCTTTAGTTTAGGAGAAATTCAGATTTTTTATATAAGTACAGTCGCGTACAAAAGCGTACAGTAAAAATTAATTACATAAAACTATTCCGATCCGTAATGCACAGTGTTTCGATTGTAAAACATTAAGCATCTGATGTTGTGGCTCTTTGCGAAAGCTGCAGCCTTTTACACAAACTTTCGTAGATTAAGGAATGCACCATTTCCGTTACACCCTGTAGTGCTCTCTTACCTTATCATCACTAGAGAAACATATACAAGGTTACTTTAAATTCATTAAAAACATCACGTGGGGTTTATCAGACCATCAAACTGAGCAACTTTCATTATGGGACTAACCTCGAAATCACGAAAAAAATAATAAATATAAATAAATCGCGTATATCTTTCAGTCCTTTTTGGGACTAATTCCGAAAAAGTGGGACTAATTGGGGAGAAATTTTCCATGTAGTCAGAATTGCGGTTTTCAAAGTGGTCCATGCCAAGATGTAGGACACATTTTATTTTATTCGGAATACCGCTAGCACTTATACTGGGCCTCTGCCACAGAGGTATGCCTGTGGACTATTATATATTCTGTGCCTGTGGCATCTACAGAGTAAAACCGGAGTCATTGGCAATCTTTTAAATATTTAACTGTCGAACGGAATATCATAACCGGGTTGATTTTTATATACTTACATAATGTTATATGTATTTATAGTATAAATAAAAGATCGCTAATAACTTTGATTTCACCCTGTATATTAATTTTTGAATTTGTTGCGGTGCACTATGAGGATTAACACTTTAGATCCATTCATCTATTGCGATAATTTACCCAAATACTTAAACCCCACTCTCCCAAGTGTTCCCTAATCTTTACAGCATTACCTAAGCTACTTATTTTCTTAAAGGATAAGTAATGTTAAGTACTTCGCTCTATCTAAACCGTTAAATACATTTTTAATAATGTCCTGATTCATTGATTGCCAAATTGCAAAGTTAAAGATTCATTCCATGTCATTGTCAAGTTTAAAATAAAAGGTTCATGTGAGTCTAAATAAATTTAGACATCAGTAAATAATTTAATGTTTCTTTGATGTTTTCCTTTATTTTGGAGTTTAAATAACGATTAAGAGTTTTGTAAATCCAACTGTGTTTGAAGTAGGGATACTGAATTATTATAATAACTTGTAAGATTACCTATTCGAAAAACTTATATCACACATAGCATAGGCGTAGATTGAATTACTATTACCTACTTATGATTTTAAGTCTAGTAGATTAATTATGTATTTTTTGAAGGGTCTCTCTATCGTGTTGTGATTCCCAGTATCCCGTGGCGAACGCGACCCTGACATATTTAATCGAGGGTCAGCTGACCACAGACATGGTGACCTATTTTCAAAAAAAAAATCTTTAGCTGAAGTGTTTGAACCAAACCCATTCAGGAGTGTATTGAAACTAGCAGTGAAGTCAAAGGCGTTCTTTACAAAAAAGAACTTTTGAATTCACAATTTTTATAATGGTGTAAATAATACAACTCGTGAAACCAGAAGTTGAAACAAGATTCACTTAACTGTAGCTTCGATACGATATCGTAGAAGTTTCACAGAACCGCGAAGCGAGCGGAGGAAAATAACAACACTGAGTGAGTGCGAGCTAGGGCGGCGGCGCGGGTTGCGTGAGTGCGGCGGGCGCGGGCGGGCGGCGCGCCCCCAGTGCCGTGCGTGCCGCCCGCCGCCGCGCCGCCCGCCGCCGCCGCGCGCATGTGCCGCCCGGGCCGAGCTCGCCACCGATCGACGCCGACCGCCACCGCCGACCGCCGACCGGCTGACCCGCCTGATAAAAACACTTGCGTACCGTCCACTGTCAAGATCAAGTTTATTTATTGCAATTTTTCGTAAAATGTTAAACCTGCAAAAGGATTCTAAGAGCAGCAGGACACAGTGTCAGATTTTAGATCCCCACTGGATCGTGGAGTCATCTCCAAGTGAGTGAGCTCCAACGGCGCCGACATCGTCTGACCGTTTGCTTTGGTCATAGGATCACAAAGACGATCACTCCTCGTTGTGTTTTGTTCCATTTAAACATGTTTTTAGTCAATAATTTCATATTATGCAGTATGTGACTGTAACCAACAAGATATTAAATAAGATTGCAGCCAATCATTTTATCATGAGATAAATTTATTTAAAAAAATCTCCAGATTTTGCTCTTAGACAAGTTCATATTGGTAGAGGCTGTGTCCATTGTAAAGTCATGCAAACTGTTCGCAGCAAGTTATTTGATTAATTTATTCAGGATAAATATTAAGACCTTTATGTTAATTATCGCGTTCCTAAAACAATAACCTTCAAATTCCCTCCCGAGGAGTGTGAAACAGCGAAACGTTTCCAATTCAGAACCGCCACCTGCGAGCTATTGAATATTCATGAACCAGGCTTAAGGAATTGAATGCTAATTATAAAATAATATTCATGTATATTTTATTAGCAACGAATAAAATATAAGGTAGAAAAACCGGCCAAGTGCATGTCGGGCAACGCGCAGTCACTCAACGGGATGGGGCTAATATTTTTTTTAATCTCAACTTTACATAAAGCACATACATAAATTAGTACTCGTATATATCAAAATTATGGCATATCGACCGCGAATAAAAAATGACAATTTGCATACTTACACTTTTATTAAAAAATAAATTCTCCAAAATAATAATAATATAAATAAATAAATATTTGACAACATCACATACATTCCAAAGTAAGTTGCTAAGCACTTGTGTTATGGAAATCAGAGACAACGGTGGTATCACAAACACCCAGACCTGAGACAATATAGAAAAGTTCATTTTCTACATTGACCCAGCCGGGGATCGAACCCGGGACCTCAAGTCAAGAGATGGTGACGCCTTGAAAACCGGCGTGCAAACCACTAGACCGTGGAGGTCGTCAAATAATATGCATAGGTACTACCTACCTACTTAAAAATAATAAATGTTTGATTTGTTGAATTACATCATTTTGATAAAAATTAAATGGTACAATAAATAAGTAATTTTGCTATGTAAAGTAAAGGTCTGTCTGTCTATACATCGATTCAAATTAATCAATTTACCAAAATAAATTATTTTTGTACAATTAAAATACTTATATCATAATATGTACTCGATTAGCTATTTACATTTCGAATCAATTTTCGAACGATTATTTAATGACATCGTCGGCGCTCTGTTACCGACGAAGACTTCAGTGACATGATAATAAACTTCGTGTGTAGTAATACCTACCTACTTCTTTTACAAAAGAATGAGCAATATATAGGGTACTTCTTAAATAGTGCACGAAATTTTAAGGGGTCAATGTACTCATGCATACAAACAACTTTTACTATGGGACCAACATTGAAATCGAGAAAAAAAAATCTGCTGTTCCATACATTTTTATCTATTCGATTTAAAATTTTCTAAGAAGCTGCTGATTTTTTTTTCTCGTTTTCAATGTTGGTCCCATAGTAAAAGTTGTTTGTATGCATGAGTACATTGACCCCTTAAAATTTTGTTCACTATTTAAGAAGGACCTTATATAGTTATAGATTAGAGGAATTCTGTAAGAATTGTCTAATTTCAAAATCTATCGCAATCGCTTTCAGGATGTGATAGATTGATGCTTCTTTTTGGCACAAATAAAAACTTACCAAAGAAATGCAGCAATGTGTCACATCCATCTGTCAAATGAAAGCTATTGCGATAGATTTTTAAAATTAGACAATAGTAGCCCGAATCAAACGCCCGATCATGGCTAGTTGTTGTGTTGCGGCGCGGGCGCAGGCGCAGGCGCAGGGCTCTCGGCGGCGGCCGCGTGACGCTCGATGTGTCCGCGGTCGAGGCGCAGCGCGGCGCGGCCCTCCGTGAGCCGCATGTCGCGCGCGCCGGCCCGCGCGTAGAACGCCTGCGCGCTCGGGTTGTCCTCCAGCACGTGCCAGTCTATGCGGTGCACGTCCTCACGCATCGCGATCTGTACACACAAACCGAACACTGCATTAATAGGCAAGAGGTTCAACAACAATAACAACGGGATAGTGCATGGCTTTCACCTCACCCGATGTTAAGTGACGATAAGGCCGAAGGTGGAAGCGCACTACACCCGGAATCCTCATCATTGAGGAACTGGCTATCATACTTCTAACTGCCGGAACACAACAATTTTTAAATTGTTTTATGGTGTCAGACTTAGGTAAGATGGTGGTAGGGTAGCTAGCCAGGCGGGCTTGAATAAGCCCTACCACAAACCAAACCGAGTACAAATTATACACCCCTGGAAATCCCCGGGACCCCTGCATCTTACACGGGTGGGTGAACCACTAGACCACAGAGGCGGTTTAACTGGAGTCCCTGGTTATAAGTCAATGCTCTCACCCGGCAGATTTCGTTGAGCAGCTTCTGGCCGACGCCGTGGCGGCGCTGGTCGGGCAGCACGTACAGGTCCTCCATGTAGAGTGCGCGGCGCGTCCAGCTCGAGTAGGCGCGGTTAAGCAGCGCATAGCCCACCACGCGCCCCCCCACCTCCGCCACTAGCGCGAAGAACCACGCCGGAGAGCTCTCGAAGCCGTCCTCTATCAGATCTACCACAAAAAATCCACACACTGCTTAATAAGATTCCCACACTGGAACAGCTCAATTGACCATCTGCCATTTTTATTGTCTCCACTGCTGGGGCTCAGGCCTTCCTTATGGGTGGATAAGGAGGATAGGCGGTAATCCACCACGCGGGCCCAATGCGGATTTGTGGGTGTTAACGACTGCAAATGCAGCCGGGACCAACGGCTTAGCGTGCCTTCCCGAAGCACGTAGGAGCTCGAGATAATAAATTTTTGGTCACCCATCTCAAGACCGACTCTTGAAAAAGTTGCTTAAACTCCGCAATCGCCGGGCTACTAATATATCCAGGTTCTGGGTTTAGGTACCGGTAGGGGCAACAGGTTTTGTGACGAGATCAACTAATTTGTTTTTTTTTCCAAAATTGTTACTATTTATTCATATTTTTTTTACATGGCAGTTGTCACATATTTTCCGGAACTAATGTTGTGAAAAATCGTAAAAAACAATAGCGGCCATGAAGACAAATACTTGTATCGAAAACAGACTTATAATAAATTTGTTTGTCATATAACATAGTAAACTATGTGAACGAAAAGGGTTCCGCAGCACTAATGTAGCGGAAATAAAAAACAACACACTAAATGTGCATACATACCTATAGTTATTCAAGTTTGTAAATATCGTTACTTAGGCTGTTACATACAGCTGATAAGTTTCTTGCGCCCGTTCTTCTTGTCAGCTAAAAAAGTCTGGAACGGGTGGTAGAAAAATATAGACGATTCAAAAGTACTTAATAATTTAGTTTATTTGAATAAAGCTTATTTTGACTTTGACTTTGACTACATGCACAATGCAATGTGCATACAAACGTGTGCATGTAAATGCATACACCCATCATAATTACAGAGCCTCGTCAGTAATGTTTTTGTTGTTCCACCTCTCCCTTTCACACTCCTCATTTACTACCATCATCAGTCATTTTCATGTTCTCTCTCACACATAGCACATGGATGTAACATTTCTCAACATTGATCCATAAGCAACCTTCATTTTTCAAAAAGCAACTCGAGGTAAAGATAACCAACACAGTCCTCACCTTCGGCGCTGAGCTTGACTCCATCGGGCTCGCCCTCGAACTCTGCCAGCTCCTGTAACAACGATCGCGTCTCTTGAAGTCTACTCTATCTACCATCACATGTCATAAAGCATAATGTTTATTTACTGAGATATTTTCACTAACAACAACACTTCACTTTTGAAGTGGGTAAGTTACAGGGTCAGGGGCCTAATCGCGCTAATTTTCAACGACAAAACCAAAGCTAAATCGTTACCGTTTCAGTTTCGTTTACAGAAAAATACTCGCTTTAGTTTTGTTAAAATTGTTGAATATTACTCTGCCTAAGGAGTCTAGGACTACAATCTGGGACAATTTAAATGAAAATTATGAAGCTAAACCAAAGATTTTTAGGTAAATATAACCTAAATGACAACGTAACGTTTTTGGTTTTTAACCGACTTCATCAAAAGGAGGAGGTTCTCAATTCGATTGTATGTTTTTTTTTTTTTTTTTTTTTATCGTTGTTCGCGCGTATCTTCGACATTTATGGACCAATTTAGATGATTCTTTTTTGTTCGATTGAGTTTTCTTGCGAGATGGTCCCATTTAATTTTTTTTCAAATCGGTTCAGTAGTTTGCAAGTAATCCTGAAAATACTATGATATTAAATCAACTAACTTGACAATTTTGTTATTTATGAACCGAATTAGATGATTTTTTTTGTTGGGGAAGGGATACCTTTGTGTAGTCTTTTTAACCGACTTCGAAGAAAGGAGGTATTCAGTTTGTATGCATGTATGTTTCTCCGCGATAATCTCACGTTTGGCTGAGCCAATTTTTCTACCTAAATAATATACCTACACTACCTAATACAGAAGGTACTTACACTAAAAATAAAAAAATTGTTTAAAAAATAAAAAACCGACTTCAAAAAACCTGCCTCTAAAAAGCAAGAAATAATATACAAATCATTAGATACGCATTATCATTGTTATAATAAAACACGTCAATTGAAGTCGGGTTTGGCTTTTAGAATAAAAAAAGGAAGATGTACTCCAGCCCCACCCGACTTTAATAGACGTGTTTTATTATAACAATGATAATGCGTATCTAATGATTTGTATATTATTTCTTGCTTTTTAGAGGCAGGTTTTTTGAAGTCGGTTTTGTCGTTCAGAATTACCGCGATTGGGCTCCTGATATTGTTGTAAAAACTTAAAAATGGTAGGTACTGTTTTACCCGACTGAAGAAAGGGTTATGTTTTTTCACGCGTATCTTGGTATGTACTACCTACTTTCTACTATATAATTCTATACTTATATCCTACTATATTATTTATTAATTAAATAATTGTGAAAGTTTGTGGGTTTGGATGTTTGTTCCTCAATCACGCAAAAACTACAGAACGGATTTGGTTAAAATTTGGCTCACAGATAGTAGATAGCCTAGATTAAAACATAGGAGACTTTTTATCCCGATATTCCACGGAAACGGGAATAATAATCATAATGTCACTTTATGCATGCCACTGCATTTTGTTTGTCTTTAATATTTGACTTGTCTTTTGATGCAGGCGGGTTTTTTAATAGTTGTGTAGAATTATGTAGAAGATTATTTTATTTTAAGTAGTTAGGTCTCCATTCAAATCTTATCATCTGGTTTTATTTGTTATGTGAGTTTAATTTTACGTATTCATGCGTTGCCAACATTTTCCTTCGAGACATACATCATGATAATAATTAATTTAGAAGTAAAATATCGGTTCCATCCAGTACTTGGTAATAAAACTACTGGGATGCATTATGCTAAGAAGCAAAGCATTGTTAGTAGATATTTAATTATTGAACTAAGTTTAGTCAATTTTTTTTATTAATATTCAATATAATAAAAAAACCCAACATTAAAAGATTATCTTCGATGAAGACTGTAAATAGATCTGATATAATGTTTAAATGACTAATCTTTGTTATCTTTAATTAATATAGTCGCTAAGCACATTTACAGATAAATGTGGGATTTAAAATGACTAGTTTTCAATACTTATTATATTATCTATTAATTAATATTTTCACAAAATATTGGGGAGCATGGAAATTTGGGGAGATATTAATTAAAAGTTCCAGAACAGGTTTCCTCGAAGATATGTGATATTTATTATAACAAAAATATTAACTATTTAAAGTGGCGAGGTCCATTTGAATAGAAAAATAGCATATTTAAGCTGATGACGATTTATAGACTTGTGATAGTAATCGTTATGACAACAGATAATAATTATCGTTATGACAAAAGGTAATTGTTATGCATACCTACGTACGTTCAGTGTTTTATACAAATGCCTGTAGGTACATTGATTATACAGGATTTTTTTTCATGATAGAATTTTAATAATAATAATAATAATTCATAATTTGAAGAATTTTCTATTCCGTACCGTATGTAGTGTAAGTGCTCCTGAGCATTTACCTAGTGTAGAGCCCTGTGAAACATAATCAATCACTATAAAAAATAGGTTAAAGTTACTAATTTGTATAAGTTTTACTGTGTCAATTTTATACTTAACTTATTTTCGATCAAAAACATCGGACCGCCGCCCGCGCTGTCAGCCACTTATATTAGATTAATGTACTATTTTCTTTGACCTAGATTAAGACTGCGACGCCGCCCATCCCATAGTTATTATAAGACAAAATGTTTTATTTTGCATGTTGTTTTTACATTTAGGGATCACAAGTTGTACGTAACTGTATGTATACCTCCGTACACATAAAATATTATTTTCGAGATTTTATTCTAGTATTTTTGGCATGATTAATATACATACCATATTATTCATGCGAATTACAGATTTTTAGTATTATGGGCCTCTGAGCTAATAAGCCGTGGATGGATAGCGTAAGGTAATCGTATTCATTTGACAGTTCATATTATTATCGTATTCCATCGGCTGCAATTTGTATGAGATGACACATATAATGATACAATATGAACTGTCAAATGAATACGATTGACTTTACGCAATCACCTAGCTAATGGACGAACGGACGGACAGACGGACATGGCGAAATGTTCACTTGACTACCAAATCAAAAAAAAATAAACATTTATGAATTCCAACGGTAGCATTTCTAGTAAATTCATATTACCTCACATGTTTGTAAGGTATGAAACAGCTGAGATCGACAGGAACAACGATGAATCCAGTGAAATCGAGATACATAACTAGTCCACTTACTTGTATTAATCTGTGTATAGTGGGCATGTCCCCCCGGCGCGCCGCGCGCACCAACACCTCCGCCGCTGCCGACATTCTCCTCCCTCAGTCAACACCTTGCGAATTCCTCAAAATGCTTAACCTCCACAGAGCGATCTACCTGTTGACACTGCCGAAAGCAAACTAAACGCCACTGCGTCCATGACGTCCATGACGACCATGACATTGACAGCTGCCAACCCACACAATCCACTAATGTGCGCGTGCGTCACGTTTATTACCATTAGCACGGGTAGTATATACTTCTCAGTTCTCAGTAGCATACTTCTGAGTTCTCAGTAGATGGCGCTGTCTAGAAGCTGTTAAATTAATTATTATTGTTTAATATCTTGGCGATGACAAAATGATGACAAGTAGTAGGTACAGTAGTACCGCACTTTCAGTAGAGAAAAGTTAGGTATTTATCGCCTGTGCAGTAGCGGTGGGACGCCACCTTGCCTCGTAATCATCGTTATCCTGTCAACACGGCCCAGTTAAATTATCTAAGCAACCAATGATGAAGATAAATAAATACTATGAGTAATATGAAATTATTTGAACTCCCAGAACGCAAAATCAACAAAAAACATTTTATAATAAAAGGACATAATAGTAAGTAGTACTTAAATCTTGGAATTTTTGAGAGATTATTGGTTTGTTCAACAACATAGCGCCCTCTTTTAACCTTATAAAGCACTACGGGTATGAATCTCCAAGCACCGGCCGCCGAACCTGTTGCTTTACCGGAGTGCCATGCTGTTAGTTTAGCAAGCACGAGATTAGGCACCACGATATTTATCACTAGATGGAGCTACCTGTTCCGAAATATCTTGAAGAAGAGTTGATGAACATTTTTAACTTACTTCAAAAAAGGAGGAGGTTATCAATTCGACTGATTTTTTTATGTACCTGAAGTAAGAAATAATATTCCAATAATAATTAGATACGCATAGTTTTTTTTAATACAACACGGAGAAGAAGCTGTTTCCTCCAGCGGTAAACAAATTACTTTTGATTCATTTAGAGTTAAAAATCTTTTAATTGATTTTGAATTAAAAACTTTTAAAACTCCAAGGGACCGGAGACATTAATTTCAATTTGGTAAAGTAATCCTCGGAATGCCACAGGGAAGCATTCTAGGTTCACTTCCGTTTTTGGATTACGTGAATCACCTTCCAAAGATTACAAGCATAGCCTTCTATAATTCCAAGCCATGAAGTGAACAGAACGGCAACATCGCATGTGGTCAAGCACATAGTTTTATAATATTCTTTTTTTTATCGATTATTTCTTTTTCCTATAATATTATCTGCCTTTAAACTAGTTGTAAATTGTGATGTTACATTATTTCAATCAAGATTTTATATTTATTATTATTATTTATTTATTAGGACATGAGGTTTGAGTCGAATTGTTTGAACTTCTCGGGGGTCCTTTAGTACGATGAGCATTTTGATCTAGGCCTCCTCTAGCAATAAATCTTACATCATTGGAAAGGTCTTTAAATTTGAAACACTATATTGTATGACAGCATATGTTAACTATTAGTACTTTGAGAGTTATAGGGCTCTGAACTCAACTAAATTTTATAACATTATTGACCTAAAACTCCGAAAATAGATAGAAATAATGTTTGCAGCAAATATTTGTCATATGAAAACCTTTCTAATGATATATCATTCATTGCTATAGGTGGGTAGATCAACACCCATAGACAATTAACCAGTTTTATACTTTAATAACATGTGACTCCAAAAGTATTAACAATGTATATTAACAGAAAATATTTGTCTGTAAAAGACCTTTCTAATAATATATCATTTATTGCTAGAGGGCGTGTTAATCAACTCCCTGCTGAAAAAAATCAACAAAAAAGATCTTTGACAGACATTTTTTCCTGGTTAACATTGATATTTTTCTTATTGTTTTATACATAAAGCAATTCAATAATAGAACTAAATTATTTTTATATTTTTAACCCCGCACGATTACTACGAAAGAAAATATCGACGTTTTAAAATTGAAATATTCCCATACATTTAGTATGGAGACTAACCGACGCCATGACCACGAACTGACACTAACAGACGTCAACTTATGTTCATGGCTTGTAAAATAGAGAAGGCTATGTTACAAGTCGAAGTGTTGAAGATAACTAGTAGAAGTTACTTTGAAGATGAAATTAATGAAGCTTAATTGATTGCCCTAAAACACTCGATATAATAAAAGAGATAATTTCCCATTACTTTTGTGGGATTTTCATAATTCACAATTGTTTATTTGCCATAAATAGGGTATAACAGTGATGGTCAGAAATAATATAAATGTTGCTTAAACCTATTTAGCCATAGATACAATTATAGCATGCAAATCTTAATCTTTAAACTAAAGTTATATTTTATGTTCATTAAATTGGGATCAATTGTCCATGCATCTACCATAATTTCATGTTTATTTGTATACTTGTTTATGTTGTAAGAATTCATCGAGGGAGTAGAAAGTATTTTCGAGTAACCACTCACGCAGGACTATTTTAAATTTGTCAAGGGTAGACATTTTATGGTATCTGGTATATGATTAAAAATGGTTATACACATCACATAACAGTTTTTCAAGTAGCACTTTGATCCAGGTATATTGCCTAGTAGGATTTCTGTTACTCCTACTTGTCAAATCTTTAGACTTTGTCAATTTATTTATGTTTTGATATGTGAAAACTCCCACTTCAGAAGATTTGGAAACTATACAAGTCAGATTCGTATACCTAAATTAGAAATTGATTAATTAGGTAATTCAGATATAAAAACAGGTCATCAAAAGCAATTTCTTGGTGTTTCAATACATATGCTTATTAATATTTGAAACCTTAGATAGTAAGATAACATAAGTAAAGGATTTCAAGTTAGTTATCGACATCAGCCATTATTAATGTCCCCACTGCTGGGCCACAGGCCTTCCTTATGGGTTGGTAATCAGGATGTACCATAACACACAGCGCAGAACCTATGCAGATTAGTCTGCAAATGCAGCTGAGCCCAACGGCTTCCAAAGCACGAAGGAACTCGATTTTTGGTCACCCATCCCATGACAGAGCGCTACCGAGCTCCTCCTATTCCATAAGTTACTGATATGCCTTGTCTATTTTAGCAGAAAATTGCCCAACAACTGAATAAACTGCTTATTTTAGTAACGTGCATCCTCTCCTACATTAGGAATTATAGTCGGGAAACTTTGTCAATGCGTTGTTCAAAAAACCTACCTCTCAAAATCAAGAAATAATTCGTAATAATAAAAACACGTCTATTGAAGTCGGGTGGGGCTGAAGTACAAATTCCTTTTTTTATTCTAAAAGCACGGCCCTACTTCAATATACGTTTTTTTATTATTACGAATATTATTTCTTGCTTTTTAGAGGTAGGTTTTTTGAAGTCGGTTTTAGTATTTTTAAACAATTTTTAATTTTTTTAATTTTTAGTGTAGGTACCTTCTGTATTAGGTAGTGTAGGTTTATTATTTAGGTAGAAAAATCGGCTCAGCCAAACGTGAGATAATCGCGGAGAAACATACATACATACGGGTCAAACTGAGAAACTTCTTTTTTAAGTCGGTTAAAGAACTACACTTAAGATATCCCTTTCCCAACAAAAAAATAATTATCTTTATCTACACTCACAACGTAATGTTCCAAATATGAATTCAAAAAGGTAATATAAATTCTCTTTTCTATATAAAGTAGTGTATGAAACTGCACATAACTAGGTATTAAAACACTCGTGTGATACTATTAAAAACCTTGCCTACGGCTCGGTTTTTAACCGACTTCCAAAAAAGGAGGAGGTTCTATGTTCGTCTGTATATTTGTTTTTTTTTTGTGTATGTCCACCGATTACTCAAAGACGGCTAGACCGATTGAAATGATTCAAACGTTATTTCATTAGGTAAACTCCCAAGTTGGTCCCATTTTTTAAAATTTGGAAATCGGTTCAGTTCTTTTCGAGTAATCTTGAAAAAAAGCACGAAAATAGTTTGATTTTGTGTGAATTGCCTCGATGATAATGTTCGTATTACTTCTTTGTTTATGAACTGAATAAGATAATTATTGTTTTGTTGGAAGAGGGATATCTTAAGTGTAGTTCTTTAACCGACTTAAAAAAGGAGGTTCTCAGTTTGACCCGTATTTAAGTATGTTTCTCCGCGGTTATCTTACGTTTGGCTGAGCCGATTTTTCTACATATATAATATACCTTACCTACAAGGTACCTACACTAAAAATAAAAAAATAAAAATTTGTTTAAAAAAATACAAAAAACCGACTTCAAAAAACCTACCTCTAAAAAGCAAGAAATAATATTCGTAATAATAAAAATACGTCTATTGAAGTCGGGTGGGGCTTTTAGATTGAAAAAAAGGAATTTGTTCTCCAGCCCCACCCGACTTCAATAGACGTATTTTTATTATTACGAATATTATTTCTTGCTTTTAGAGGTAGGTTTTTTGAAGTCGGTTTTTTGTTTTTTTTAAACAATTTTTAAACACACACTTATTTTTTTTATACCCCTCATTATGCATCAGTATCATAAACTACTATATTCAGTTCATAAACAAAGAAGTTATACTACTGATCATCGAGGTAGTTCACACAAAATCATACTATTTTGTGCTTTTTCAAGATTACTTGAAAAGTACTGAACCGATTTCCAAATTTTAAAAAATGGGACCAACTTAAGAGTTTACCTAATATAATAACGTTTAAATCATTTCAATTGGTCCAGCCGTCATTGAGTAATCGGTGGACATACACACAAAAAAAAACAAATATACAGTCGAACAGAGAACCTCCTCCTTTTATGTAATAATAAAAATACATCTATTGAAGTCGGGTGGGGCTTTTAGAATAAAAAAAAAGGAATTTGTACTCCAGCCCCGGAGCCCCACCCGACTTCAATAGACGTATTTTTATTATTACGAATATTATTTCTTGCTTTTTACAGGTAGGTTTTTTGAAGTCGGTTTTTTAATGTCCCCACTGCTGGGACACAGGCCTTCCTTATGGGTGGTGGATAAGGAGGATTGGATTGGGCAGTAACTCACCACCATGTATTCTGTGTCACCACGCACACCCTATGCAGATTGGTGGGTGTTATCGACTGCAAATCTAGCTGATCCCAACGGCTTCCGAAACACGGACGAACTCGAGATAATACATTTTTGGTCACCCATCCCATGACAGACCCTTGCGAAAGTTGGCGTTAAACCACTGCGCTACCGAGCTCCTCCTATTTCATAAGTTACTGATATGCCTTGTCTATTTTAGCAGAAAATTGCTCAACAACTGAATAAACTGCTTATTTTAGTAACGTGCATCTCTCCTACATAAGGTGGTTATAGCCGGGAAACTTTGTCAATGCATTGTTCAAAATGTAATTATAATATTTAAAGAAAATTTCTCACTAAAATTTTGAAAAGTGTAGTTAAAACTTCGAACGAAGAGTTACATGTATAAAAATAATATGTATCATTATTACTTACCGTTTTTCCTTATACGGTACGGTAAACAGAAATGCTACTTAAATTTCAATTCTAATAGGTCCTTCAATTATTTGCATCTCCATGATCATTAATATAACGTTTGAGTCATATTAGGACTGTCTGAAATGGTCCTTTGCTCAACAACATTTGGAATTAAAACAGTGTTGATAAAGCGATCATCAAATAATTTATCGAATTATTTAAACTTAATTAAACAGTTGGAAGTAGCGAGCGACGAACGTGCGGGCGAGGAACGTGTGGGCGACCGACGCCGGCGCAGCACGTGTGCGGAGCAGCCTCACGTACCGGCCGACTCCGGCCCGCGAGGCATATAAGGAATCCTCTTAAACACAAACAAATTTGAACTTGAACTTCTCTATTTTATTTATTTATGTAATAACTGAGGATGAATAGACGTAATAAACATTTAGAAAGTATTTTGTGTCTATTTCAAAGTGTTGTCCCTTTTGCAGCTTTGGTACTTGGTGATGTGTAAGCTGTTTTAGCTTTTAATATCTTTGAACTAACCAACAACAAGGTCAAATAAATTACTGTTCTTCTTCTTTTTCTTATCGAATGAGGAATAGTGGCCACCTCTGGTGTTAGAGTATATCAAGCCGCCTGTAAGGCCTCTAACTTGGCTTAACGACTATTATCAGATGACAACAGCCAGAACCGACGGTTTAACGTGCCCTCCGAAGCACGGAAGCGCTCAGTTGTAATGCCACTTAACGGTCACCCATCCGATACCTGGCCGGACTGAGCTTTGCTTAACAAACGTGATCGAGTACGATCATCAGCCATAAGCGCTTTCTAAATTTTTGCTGTTAATTAACAGTTACAATAATAGTTAGTATTTAGTAACAGCATTAATGCTGTATGTATACTAAATACTAACTTTATTGTAAGAACGTTTATTTATGTAATGAAGAGGAGCCATTCAACCGATTGTAAAAGCTTCCAGAAAGCTTCGCTCTTCCAAAGGAAAAGAGGACGTCGAAATTGTTTAGTACACTTCAGTCACGAGGAAATATGAATCCTTACGAATCCTTATATTCTTCTATAATTATCTGCCATCCGATAAATCACTCTCTCAAACATGCACTAGGTGTTGTCTCTGGAAAAGCTTCATGAGTGTTTGAAAACTTACATGGAAATACAATTTCTTTGACTTTCCAACAAATAATTAATTATAGATTGAACATTCAATATATGTAGTTTGACCTGTATGTATGTATATTTGTCGGCGATTATCTCGCGTTTTGCTAAACCGATTTTGATGCGGTTTTCAGAAAAGTATTTGTTACACTTCGGAGAAGGTTTTAGTATTTAACCGACTTCAATAAAATAAGGTTCTCAGTTTGACCCGTATGTATGTATGTTTGTCCGCGATTATCTCGCGTTTAGCTAAAACAATTTTGATACGGTTTTCAGAAAAGTATTTAAGTATTACATTTAGTATTTTAACCGATTTCAAAAGTTCTTCAGTTTGACCCGTCCGTATGCATGTTTGTCCGCGATTTTCTTACTTTTGGCCAAACTGATTTTTCTACCTAGATAATAATTATCTACTTAATACAGAAGGTACTTACACTAAAAAGAAAAAAAAATATAAAACAAAAAACCAACTTCATTTTGAAGTCGGGTGGGGCTTTTAGAATAAAAATAGTTGTCCTCCACCCGACTTCAATAGACGTGTTTTATTACAAAGATAATGCGTATCTAGTGATTTGAAGATTATTTCTTGGTTTTTAGAGGTAGCGCAGGCTTTTGAATTCGGTTTTTTGTTTTTTAAATCAATTTTTTCACAATTCGGCATGTCGTATTATGTATATGACGGCTAGACTTGGTAGTACACCTACGATCTTCGTGGATCAGAAAATAGCAAGCAGCGTTTTCCGATGGAAACGGTCCAACATTGCAATCCCCAACTGGCAAGAGTTGAGGCAACATCCTCACACACAGGAGATGCTTACGTCTACCTTGCTTTGTGATGATGTTGTGTTGACCGAATCTTTTCAGGCAGTAGGAAGAAACAAAAATAAACGATAGGGAATGGAAGTGAGAAGCTGGGATGAGAGAGACGTGGACAGGCATCAGCGGCGGCGCCGGGGTCAGGGTGTCGGCGACGGCCGGCGTTGCGTCAGCGGGCGCGGGCGGGCGGGCGCGGGGCGCGGGCGGGCGCGCGCGGCCGGACTCGCGCGTCGTCGGCCGCAGCGCGCACGCGACGCGCCCGCGCACCACCGCTCACTCTCCGCGGCATGCCCGCGCCGCTGC
This sequence comes from Agriphila straminella, assembly GCA_950108535.1. Lineage (NCBI taxonomy): Eukaryota > Metazoa > Arthropoda > Insecta > Lepidoptera > Crambidae > Agriphila > Agriphila straminella. The sequence goes on along the minus strand of OX467307.1, from coordinate 21,371,233 downwards.
ATCCACACGCGCCACCATGGACGTCTCCATCACACCCACCAAGACTGAGTACCATTACGGTGAGTCTTCCAACACTTATTTTGGTGCCGGGTGCCGGCTGGACTAATCTTTCTTTTCAGGGATTTTCACACAATTTCTAGAAAGTGATTTAAAATTATATCTTAACGAGATCAGATATGGCAAAAGTATCTTTTTTACTATTATGTTGCAACTATTTGCAAAAACAAAAAATACCCGTCGATTTTCTTAAACAATAATAAAATAAATTATAAAAGAAATAAAGTTTCCATGATTTCTTAAGTAAATTAGTCGAAGAAATAATATTATTTTTATTGACAAAATATAATCAGTGTCTCAATTTGTCGAGAGATTTATTTAATGTGTGTAGCGACGGCTTGTGTTATAATTATTAATTTCTTTATCAGCCACACTCAATATTTAAGTCCACAATGTAAGACGATGTCTATCTATTAGTTTAACGATCGACAGATTCAGTGTTATTGATGAACTGAAGATGTTTTGAACTTGTGTTGTGATAACATATAAAATAGTCCGAAAATGATAAACGTTTTCACTTGTATAGAGTTAAGAACAAGTGTTGACTGGTTTTGATTGTCTGTAGTGCAAATCAGATTCGTAGTTCTCTTAATGTTATCAAACTATTATAATAATTTGATAATAAGCAGTATCTTATTGGAAAGTGATTGTGAGTGCGTGGCGGCAGTCAGCTGAGCGGCAGATAACTGGCTGATAATACTGTTTACAACCCGCGCCACCGCCGCCCGTACGCCCTTCGACACATTTTAGGGTAATGTTAAGAGCATTTTAACAAAATTCCATCCAAAAATTAATTAATTTCTTAAATCATTCTTTGATACACATAACAGAATCAAATATTAAAAATACTCGATATTTAAATTTTATATTTTTTATGTTAATCGGTACGGAAAATTAATGACAAAATGTCCGTAAAAAAACTTAATCACATTTTCAGGTTTCTTCGTATTTCTCTCTACAATTTTCTTACGTTCATTAAATTAAACACATTTTTACGTAAGTGAATCAATGTACTTACCTAATAATAAAAACACATTAAATTATTTACTTTACAATCGGTGTTATTATAATTTATAAAAAATGAAATCAAGGTTTCAAAAAATTTCTTATTAATTTGTAAGTACTTATTTAACATAATATCTTTCAGCTTTTAACTTTTGCGTTTTCTTAATACTTACGTCGTGAAAATAATTGTTTTGGTTTTAAAATTGTTCTTGACAGATTCGTCTTCGTACATAACGTCGGTCGTCAATTCATTTGTCTGTATAAATACTCAAAAATGTTTGACTACTCAAAATAATTTGCTTATTTAAGATAGCGAGTTACTAGATCATTAACGCATGCTCGCCATCATAATTTGGTTCTTGGTCTCAAACACAAAAACTTTCTTAGTCATAATTTACATTAAGTAATAATTATAGGTATATACTTTTAAACTTTCGCATTGCATTTTATTAGATTAGGAACACAGGTTTTAAACGCGTTTTTAAACTAAACATAGGTTTAAAAACGCGTTTAAAACCTAATCAAATTATTATTATTTTTACATGATGCATTTTTTATTTACTAATAAGTTTTTCTATCAGATTTATTATTAATAAAAGTAAAGTACACTTTGTGAATATTCTTGTTTGGATACTATAGCCATAGGGATATTTCATAAAGTTATTAAATACCTTTACTTACACCTCAAAGTTACAAAAAGTTGCAAGTTATTACGAGTGGGGTGGTGCGCAGTTGATTCACCACGTTAAGTATTTTTTTTTACTTACTTGTAATAAATACAATAAAATATAACAAAATTAAATAACCTAAGTTTAAATATTATCAGTTAGGTACGAATTCAATTTATCAATTGTAATGTTTAAAGTAAGTCTATTTTAAATAACGACACGAAGATAATTTCCGGGTTGATGTTGACGATATTATCACGTAGGATCGCTTGAATCATGTTGAGCGCAGTTTATTGGAATACGAATGTGCGATCAGATCCCTCATGTGAAGTATGTTACTTTATTTTATATTAATCAATTAAATATTTTTTTGGTTCCACGAAGCCATCAAAATCTTGGAGAATTTCAATAATTGTTGTCATATTGGTGTCTGTACATTTCTTCTTGTTAGTTCTTTTAGTCCAAAAGTCGTGACTTGCTTGAAGTAATGTTCTCATACGCGAATATGAAACACGAACCTTTGTTTGTAACTCGAGTCTAGGTTTATTAGGAGTGACTAGGTTTTATTTTACGGGCGACCACTACTGCCCGCTTTACGGCCTGCGCGAGAGCACTCGACGACCGCTGCGCCGAGAAAGGCCTGTAAGCCTGATCAGCCGAACGAGAGAATGCCTAATGCGTAGGATGGATGGTCGATTTTCGAATGCGATTTACATGTAGTTTTGACGTTTATGGCTTGGGTTGTTCTTATCGGTAACGTTCGTACAACATTTTTATATTCCTCGTACCGGTGGAGTTCGCGAGGCGCGGAGGCGCGGCGGGACCGCAGCGGTCTGCAGCGGTTTTAATGCTGGGTATCGCATGCAGCTGGGTCGCGGCGGAGGCGGCGGCTCGGTGTGGTTCGTAACTCTTTATCATCCTGCGATTAGATAAAGCGAAATCGTTGTGCACCGTCCGCGCGCAGTAGGGAGGCGCGCGCGCCGCCGGCCGCCGCGCCGCAGCCTCCGCGCCGCTTCCTTGTTATTGTTACCGAGTGTTGACCGCCGCCCGCGCAGCCTCTGCCACCCGCTGACCTCTTTTCGGCCGCGCTATGAACTATAAAACGTTGATGTTGTGCTTCTTAGAAGGGAATGTACGCACCGAGACAGGATTTCTCACGTAATGGAAAATTTCACTTCGCTTGCAGAAGAAGCTTTGTAAGTACAGATCGAGTTAAAGAACTTTCGGTGAATGAGTGATGCAGTCAGAATGGTTATAGATGCGCGCTAGTCGGGCAGGCATATGCGTTGCGCGTGCGCGGGGGCGTATCCGGCGATAAGCGCGGCCAGCTCGACTGGAACCAACCCGACAACTTACAACACCAAGCATCTGCTCAAACTCAACTCTAAATAGCCCTTATTCAATTAAGCTTCGATTCTATAATGTTATGAATTGTTTGTGAATTGTCATTCTACTTGAATGGGTATTAAGAGCGCAGTTTTTAACCAGTAACATTTTTGCATTTGTATATTTGATTATTATTAAAATAAAAAATACATATTTTAATGTTGCTATTTAGAAGTAATCAGTACACAAATGCAAAAATGTTATTACTTAAAAAAACAAAAAACCGACTTCAACAAACCTATCTCTTAAAAGCAAGAAATAATATTCAAATCACTAGATACGCATTATTATTGTAGGTAATAATAAAAACACATCTATTGAAGTCGGATGGGACTGGAGTACAATTCCATTGTTTTTTTTTAATAATTTTTTTTATTTTAGTGTCGGTACCTTCTGAATTAGGTAGTGTTTATTTAGGTAGAAAAATCGGCTCAGCCAAACGTGAGATAATCGGTGAAACATACATACATACTCGTACATAGGTACGGGTCAAACTGAGAACCTCCTTTTTTAAGTCGGTTAAAGAACTACACTTTAGATATCCCTTTTCCAACAAAAAAACAATTATCTTATTCAGTTCATAAACAAAGAATAATAACTACGACCATGTCATGGAGGTAATACACAGAAAATCATACTATTTTCGTGCTTTTTTCAAGATTATTCGAAAAGTACTAAACCGATTTCCAAATGTTAAAAAATTGGACTAACTTGGGTGTTTACCTAATGTAATCAAAACATAAAACTAATAGGCAAGTAAACATTGTTTTGATTTCTCTTTTTTTTATTGCAATCATTTTGCTTTCTATAGTCAGTAGTTTTTGTAAGTAAAGGCCTATGAAAAGCTTTTGGATATTAGTTTTCAATTCAGTGCCTTAGGATGGGTAGCCTAAGTATGTCATGCTCTCTTTAATCATTTCTGCCGTGTGTGTGGGGCGGGTCGTTACGTTCCCTCAAATATGGTTGAGCGAAGCGATGGCTGGTCCACGCGTCATGCTCGTGAACGGGTGCTGCCAGTGGGAATGGGTCTGCTTCTGAGTACCTATCTTAACGCATATTGAATTGTAAGAATTGCGTTTTTTTATTGTTATTTTTTATGTCTTGTATCAAGTGTTTTTTGGTAAATTTTGCCTACTTAGGTGCACTTTCGAGTAGCAGACATAGTGATTACTGATTTCTCAACTAGTTGAAAGTTATTTACTCTCACAATTACCTATCCGATATGTAGTAGGTATTTAATTTCAACCTACCTACCCATTGTGTGCAAACTTTTGTTAATTATTGTGATGGAAAATGACCTCACTTTAAATGTGGAGCTCATTTTTCAATGTTGACGACTCTGTATGAAATATACAGGGAGAAAAAAGCAGCCCTTGACGAGTTTCTTGCCGGTTCTTCTCGTTACAAGGTCTCCCGCTCAGGGTTTGCGAACCGATGGCGTAGCTTCTTTGACATTCACAAGTGCTTGTAACAGCCTAGACTGAATAAAAGATTTTTTGATTTTTAAATAAATAAATAAATAAATAAATATAATTTATTCCATACCAGATTTACAATAGTTCGTTCATCCTTAATTTTAGCGGCCTCTGCACTAAGACGAGCTTGTATCGCAGCAGCCAGAACCGAGTTAACAACAATCATTTATTAGTGAACATACTGTTTACAAGGTAGACGCTAATTAAGATACCTACTAGCTAATTATTACAATTCATATCCGTTATAATTATATTCAAATACAGAAAATAAAAAGAGTATAGTTAAAGTTAAAACATTTTTCTGATAACGTGTGTGAGTGAATGTGTGGACGTATGTGTGAGTGTATGTGCGTGTGTGTAAGTGCGTAGGGTCTATTTTAAACTATAAGGTTTTCTGTCTCCTCATAACTCAAGCTCTTCAGCCAGGATTCAGTCTCCCGTCTCGCACCTCGAACAGTTAGATTCTTGATGTTCACATTGCGGCATATAGTGTTGTAGACTCGTGGCAAAAGAGAGAAGAGAATGGCTGGCGCTTTGCAAAGGTAGTGTGTACAGGAGGCGTAGGTATTCTATAAACACGTCGAGCGATCCAACATGCTCGGTGGGGGGAAGCAAGAGAATAGGTATGGATGGCGACCACGGCTCTTAACACATATAGCTGTCTCACTCGTAACACATTGGATTCCTTATAAAGCAAGTTGGTCCTAAATCTAAATGGTTTACGCAGCATCACCTTTAAAACTCTCCTTTGGGCCCTTTCGAGTTGGATTAAGGTAGATTTCGCTGCTCCTCCCCAGAACCTGATACAATATGTAAGAATTGATTCGCAGAGAGCTTTGTATACCAGAAGAAGAGTATCCCTGGTGGCCGAGTGACTTAAACGTTTCATTATAAAGATTATTTTACGAGTGCGAGCTGATAAGCTATTAACCTGGAACGTATGGGACAAATTTTCATCCACCGTGACACCCAAGTATTTCAGATTGGTGGTACGTTCTATGGAGTAGCAGTCACAGGTGGCTGTTATGCTGGTGCATTTATGAATTTTTAGATTTTGGGTTGGGGGAGGCTCTGTGGCAAGTGTTTTATGGAAAGCAATGTACTTGGTCTTATCTAGATTAATAGTGAGTAAGTTGTGATGCGTCCACTCAGAAATGGATCGCATACCATTTTCTGCAGCTTCGTAGGTATCTTTCCAAGACGAACCGTGGAAGAGTATAACCGTGTCGTCGGCATAGCAAATAATTTCTGCTCCCTCTAACGGGACTTGTACTATGTCGCTCATGTATACCAGAAACAGTGTAGGCCCAAGTATACTGCCCTGCGGCACCCCAAATTCTACCGGTAAATGGCTGCTTAAGTCCAGGCCAACTCGAACACACTGTTTTCTCTCGGAGAGGTAACTTTTAAGCCAATCATTGCATATCCCTCTGATACCCAAACACTCCAGTTTCCGCAAAAGGATTGGTATGGAAACTGTGTCAAAGGCCTTGGTTAAGTCGATGAAGACTCCGATACAATTTTCAACATGGTCAAGAGATTCGGACACAACTTTACTCAATGACAAAACCGCATCTTCAGTTGATTTTTTACTTCTGAAGCCAAATTGACTAGCGGGTATCAAGTTATGATCTTCTAGAAAATCCACCAATCTTTTGTTGACTATTTTCTCTAGCAGTTTAGAGAAAATAGTGAGTAGAGAGATGGGCCTATAGTTATTGGGATTGCTCTTGTCGCCACTTTTATAGATGGGTGTGACAATAGCTAATTTCCAATCGCCAGGGAAAATACCAGTTGAAAGACTGAGGTTAAATATATGTGTCAATGGCCTTAGTATGAGGTGTTTAATTAGTTTTATAAGCAAAGGTGAACATTGGTCAATTCCTGGTGAGCTTTCAAGCTTCAAGTTATTTATCATATCACCAACCTCGACCTCATCTGTCGGTGACATATAAAAAGAGTTTGAAGCTGCAGACGCTCGAAATTTAACCTTGCCCGCGAAATAACGTTTGAATTATTTCAATCGGTCAGGCCGTCTTTGAGTAATCGGTGGACATACACAAAAGAAACAAATATACAGACGAACAGAGAACCTCCTTTTTTTGAAGTCGGTAAAGACTGCGCTCTAAAGGTACCTATATCCCATTCAAGTAGAAGTGACAGTTCACAAACAATTCATAATATTATAGAATCGAAGCTTTATTCAATAAGGGCTATTTTGAGTTGAGTTTGACCAGATGCTTGGTTTTCACAAAAAAGTCGGCATAGTAAAAAAGTTTAACTTTTGCACGAAGTAAAACTATTTTGCTGCGAGTCTGCTCATTGTTTCGCGAAAAAACTCAGCAATTTTAATTATAAGTTATTGTAAAATTAAACTTATGTCCAGTATTTTACTTTGTGGTATAAGAAATACCTACCTCGAAAAAAAAAACAAAAATGCAATCCTATTTTTGATATATTATAATATTTTGTCATAAGTGAGGTCAATTTTCGTAGCTTGGTGACACCCCCATCTCGATAAATTCCAGATAATTTGAGTATCAGCGAATGATATTCCATTTCTTTAGATTACTTTTTGGAGACTAGAAATCCTTTTAAACTGGCGCCCCTCTTGGGGCTATTTGGCTGCAATTTCGCAGACTATTAAAAACTATCTTTTGCTTCGTCTGCGTCTTCGTCTGCGTGGACATTTGAAAAATAGTTCCTTTCCCGTACTCGTTCTTATTACTGTTCCCGTTCCCGTATTATTTTTCTATAAAAAATTTGAGCCCCCATTTCAGTCCTTTAGGGGTTGAAGTCGAATCATGTCTACCGTGTCGTGTTGGACTTCAAAATAAATGCCATTTTCCCAATAAACATCCTATAAAACCTCAACAACGACATCCATATCGATTTTTAGGTTAATATACATCCTAAGGGGTCAATTTTGGAAAATCACGAAAAGCGTGTTTACTTAGGTACCTAGGTATTTGTTTTTAGAAGTACTCCAATGAAGTTTTAGACCCAAATGTCTATTTATTTACTTTTCCATACAATATTTAAACCGCCATTTCACCCCTTTAGGGGTTGAATTGTATCTACCGTTTTGGAATTCAAAAGAAATTCCATTTTTAACCGACTTCAAAAAAAGGAGGAGGTTATCAGTTCGTCTGATTTTTTATTTTTTTTATTTTTTTTTATGTTTGTTACCTCATAACATAAAAAAAAATAACTAATAATAACTTTGTCAATCTCAAACCGATTTTAAAAAATATTTTTTAGTTTGAAAGCATATAGTTACAGATTGGTCCCATTGTCATAAGATCACGATCTGATGATGGGATCCTGGAGAAATCAAGGGAACTCTTCAAATATTATAGGCACACCTATAGCGATTTTGGTATTTTCATAAGTAACTCGTGCATTTGCTTTCGAAAAGTACCATTTTGGTGAAGTGGAACTGATGATGAAGACCATAGATGATCACCGGAACTATTCAATAGGTACTAAGCTAAGTATCTCACTGGTGCGATACGATTACTTTAATACGGTTGCTAGGCTTTTTATGTTGTTCGTCATAATGCAATGGTGAAGTGGAGCTGATAGTGAAGTACCAGGAGAACTCCTCAAGAATTAACGCCCCTGCGTCGGGAAAACCAGTATTTTGTAAAAGGTGATGAGCCATTGACATAAGACTATTGTAACTTAGATAATATCGTCGCTAAATTTACCATACTTACACAAAAAAGTTAAAAAAAAAATAACTTTTGGTCTACCCATGTTTTATCTACCTAGATAATATACTTACTGAATAAGATAATATAAATAAACTTAAGTAATTATCTACCAAATACAGAAGGTACTTACTATTTACTAACACTAGAAATAAAAAAATAAAAAATGTTTAAAAAACAAAAAACCGACTTCAAAAAAGCTAAAAATGAAAACAAAAAAGCTTTAAAATTAAATACCTCTAAAAAGCAAGAAATAATCTTCAAATCACTAAATACGAATATCATTGTAATAAAACACGTCTAATGAAGTCAGGTGGGGCTTTTAGAATAAAAAAAGATGATGAACTTCAGCCCCACCCGACTTCAATAGACGTGTTTTATTACAATGATATTCGTATTTAGTGATTTGAAGATTATTTCTTGCTTTTTAGAGGTATTTAATTTTAAACCTTTTTTGTTTTCATTTTCAGCTTTTTTGAAGTCGGTTTTTTGTTTTTTAATGGCAATCAGCATTTATGGGATGCTGATTTCAGATCTCAGTAACGACATCCATTTCAATATTTTTTTACCCATTCTCTAAGGGTAAGGGTAATTCTCGATCTCCTAAGGGGTTGAATTATAGAAGACCACAAAATACGTGTTTATTTATTAGTTTTTAGAAATATTCCTACGAAGTTTAAAGTCAAAATGTCTATTTTTTCCCATAAAAACTTTGTACCCCATTTCACCCCTTAGGGATGGAATTTCCAAAAATCCTTTATTAGTTGGGATCCCTACACTGTAAAAAGTATTTATATACAATATTTCAAGTCTCTAAATACAGTGGTTTGGGCTGGGCGTTGATATGTCAGTCACCCTTCATTTTAATATATATAAAAAGATTTGACCAAAGCTCGTTTATGTCTTTTTCACAGTTGAAATAAAGAGCAAAGATTTCTTACAAAAGAACCTATTTATATCTACACCTAAAAGATAGCTTAATATATTGCGATGTAAAAAAGGTAAATAGTCAGGAATACCTACCAGTTTCATAAACTTTTGGTTTACATTGTGGTGTAGCTATGTGTGGTTTTTTCTATTTTCATATTGGTTGACGCAATGGATATAAACTTGTCATAACAGGTGACAAATTGTCACGATTATTAAATAATAGGGCCAGCTGTTTCATAAAGATTACAATGGGGTTGGTAAACTTTTTCGAAGAGAATTGTTTTATATTTTTTTTTGATAGCACAAGTTTGAAGAATAAAGAAAATAATATTATGATTTTTTTATTTTACCTTGTTAACTAAATATATTTTTTTATATTATTATCGCGATAAAATATCAAACATACGGCTGAACACGAAGTTCCTTTGCATTTACTGATTTAAAAAACTGATTGACAGATTTGACAGACAGTGACAAAGAGTAATCATACCTTTGTTTTTTTTGTTTTGAGCAACAACATAGAAAGTCTTTGGAGCAAAGGCATAACCTACGCATACAGCCGTAATAGTGATTCATTGTACTATGCTGTAAATTAAAAATTTTAATTTTTATTTAAATTAAAATGAAGCATTATAAAAATTCCGCAATTGGTTATTCCTGACTCCAAAGCCAAAAGCTACCAGAAAATATATAATTCACAACAGTTTTGGAAAAGTTTACCAACCCCATTGTCAGCGACAGATGACAGGCGACACAATAAAACACGTCTTTTAAAGTCGGGTGGGGCTGGAGTACATCTTCCTTTTTTTATTCTAAAAGCCCCACCCGACTTCAATAGACGTGTTTTCTTATAACAATAATAATATTGATATAATGATAATGCGTATCTAATGATTTGTATATTATTTCTTGCTTTTTAGAGGCAGGTTTTTTGAAGTCGGTTTTTTGTTTTTTAAACAATTTTTTATTTTTAGTGTAAGTACCTTCTGTATTAGGTAGTGTAGGTATATTATTTAGGTAGAAAAATCGGCTCAGCCAAACGTGAGATAATCGCGGAGAAACATACATCGGTTAAAAAGACTACTCAAAGGCTTTCCCAACAAAAAAAATCATCTAATTCGGTTCATAAATAACAAAATCGTCAAGGTATTTGATTTAATATCATAGTATTTTCAGGATTACTTGTAAACTACTGAACCGATTTGAAAAAAAATGGGACCATCTCGCAAGAAAACTCAATCGAACAAAAAAAGAATCATCAAAATCGGTCCATAAATGTCGAAGATACGCGCGATCAACGATAAAAAAAACATACAATCGAATTGAGAACCTCCTCCTTTTGTTGAAGTCGGTTAAAAATCAATTAAATGGCTCTGTTTAATCTCAGGTAATCAATTGTCAAAATATCTGGAAAGATTATGATGAAGATTTTTCAATTAGGTATATTAGCTTAATATCTGGAAAGATGTTTCAACTACATGTCGAGGTAATTCCTTACATTGATGAAATAACGCTGGCTTGCAGCGTAAAGAGTAGGATATACTAGGAAATTTTCAACGATGCCACTAGTTACTCGGTAGCTCAGTTGGAAGAGAATTGAACCGGACTTCCAAATGACGCGAGTTCGATTCCGCCTGAGAATACGATCTGGTGCGAGTTTAATGTTTTCTAGTAAGTATATTAATAATAATTACTAATTATGCATTCAAACCATAAAAAATATTTAAATCTACAAGTGCTGGGCTCGTTGTACGGATAGATACAGATTAAGTTCCTTTTACTTACTACTTACTTGAGAGATAATTGCATAAATTTTAATTCAAAACATATAGCTAACACTAGACTGTGAAACAGAAACGCTGCTAGAAATTCCACTCCCCTTCTTTCTTGATCAACCGGAAGCTAAGCTATCCATCACGTAAATCATGTTATTAATGTGAAAATTAGAAAGGTAATAATAGTAATAAAACATAATACACGTTAAAAAATAAAAACAATTTCTTGTTATCGTGTGTGTGGCAGGCGGACAGAGCGGATGAGGGTCACCGGAACTCTAAAAAGACCCGTCGATTTTACCACCATAACATTAGCTTCCTTTAGCGACCTTATGACCTTATTTCGGTAACATCGTCCGTACATAAATGAAATATCGGTAGCAACCATCGAGTAGGTAAGAACACTTATTATGATCACTTTAACCGAAGATAAGAACAAAGCAAAATAAGTAAGTTGAAGGTGACTCGAGGCGTCACAGTGCTTCAAATCGCTCGGAGAGTTTTGCATCGCAGCATCGTTCTGGTAATAATAATCGTCCATAACTATGTAGTATGTACCGCGAATCATCACAATACGCTTTATTGCGGAGCGTCCGCTGGGGAGGGGCAACGGGAGGGGAGGGCGCGCGATAAGCGGCGCCCGCGCTGACCCCGGCCCCCGCGCCCGCTCCCCTCCGCCCGCCGCTCGCTCAGCCACCAGCCACCACCACATTTCACAACGCTTATCTGAGCGGCGGCGGCGGGCGCAGGCGCTGCCGCTCGGACGTGCTGCGCCGCGAAGCCGTCGACGACGACCGAGGTATCGGAACGTGACGTCGATCGCGATTATCGATCACATCGCTGCTAGAATTGCGACACGCATGCACCACCGCACGTTTTGTTATGCACCGGGTGCTGCGATGTGTGCTCGCTGTGCGACACTGTTATTGCTACATTATTGCACATAGAATGAATGCGCGGCCGATGTGGCAAACATGCACTGAAAAACTTCTTTGTAAGCCTGATGGGGGCCAAAATATTTATGAATGAGAAACTCGTTAGTGCGATGATGAAATGAATGATTTCATACGAAGATCGTAAATAGAAAAGGCTTTCATGATTATGATTTCATTAAACACCTTATTACATTATAATCTAGAACGCTCTTCATCAGCTGCTACATAAAAGCCACGTTAATAATAAAATTCACCTTAGTCGTTCCTGCGATAATGGGACGCATGCATGTAGAAATATCACACGTGGAACAAAAATAGTAGTTTATGATACAAGGTTGGTAAGTAGTTTTAAAAAACCTTAACAACCGTGTGCCATACTACGTTTTTCAATACATTTGCGAGAAAACATTATAGGTACTGAAATTGTAATCTATATAATATATAATAAAACTGTAAATTCTAAATATTTGTTGTTTGAATTACGCAAAAACCGCTAAACGAATTTTGATGGATTTTTCACAATTTAGTAGATTGAGATCCAACTTAAAATCTAAGCTATGTTTCATCAAATTCGGGTGTGTGGAACCAGGGAACAGCTTGAACTCTCCGCTAGTACTACTAGCTTTCTTACACTAAAGGGGTCATTTTAAACTGGTTGCAATATGTTTCTACTGTCCACGCGGATGAAGTCGCGGGCGGAAACTAGTAGAAATTTAAAAAAACGTTCGTAAACAAAAACGCACGGCGCCGGCGTGCGGTAAAATCAACTTTTCGCACGCTGTACTAATCCGTAAACAAAAACGCACGGCGTGCGGTAAAATCAACTTTCCGCACGCTCGACTGTCATCGTAAACTTACATTTTCGAACAACTGTATTGACAAGTTAATTTACTCACAGTATGAGTGCGGATTTTTTTTTTTAACCAGAGCGTATTTCAGATTGATTGAACATACAATAAAGAAGTAGAGTTGGTGGCTGATGACTTCTTCAGATTAATTATTCTTTACAATATTGAAGTTCTCATCCAAAAACGAAGTCTTGATTAAAAACGATTACTTGGAAATACTTCGATTGCAATGATCCTGAAGGGAAAAATCCAAAAAAGTAAAGCTCAACAAAATATTATCAACTACATAGATTCTTTCTTCTCCTTATTACTGCCTCGCCAGACTAAAATTAATTACATGTCAGTTAACGTTCTAAACTTTTATCTTTTTATTCTAGAGTCTATCTGAACTTAGACTGGCGCAGTGGTTTAGCGCCTGGCCCGGCAATTGCGGAGCTTAAGAAACTTTCGTTAAGGTTGGTCATGGGATGGGTGACCAAAAATTTTTCATCTCGAGCTCCTTTTGCAGTCGTTAACACCCACCAATCCGCACTGGGCCTGCTTGGTGGGTTTGGCCCGTCCTCCTCACCCACCCATAAGGAGGGACTGTGCCCCAGCTGTGTGGACATTGACTGACGTCGTGTCATGTCGATATTCTTTTGTCTAAAGCGAACGGTTGAAACTTGATGAACATTAATTAACACGATGATGATTACTGATCGAAGATCAAATTGATAACGAATGCTCTTAGTCTTAGACGATTATAATCTATCTATCTATTACATAAAGTTCTTATCCGAAAAGCCGTTAAAAACCGCGTCTACCAGCCGTGAATAGGTTTGGCCTTTACATCAGAATTTTATTATGGAAAGCGTTTGGAAAATACGTGGTCTCAAGCGGTGTACATTTCAGATTTCCCCAGTTCTTTTTTATGCCATTTCTTTTGGCTATGTAAGGGGCTTAAATTCATGCCGAATTTAAAAGTCAGACCTGTATTATTTACAAAGTGCCTTGACAATGACTCGAATGCTTGGTTGCCTGTTCCCGGCGGCCGGCGCGGCTACGGCCGCCCGTATGCTTGCACGTGGAGCTCGGTCACGTGCCGCCAGCTGGCTAATAGTCCACCAGACGAACACTTGTAATGTTTGTGTTAACTCTCGCATGGTGCTCATTCAACCATGAACATTTCCAACTGAGAAATGGTATGGTACGTGTGACAAACTTTCCTATCAGTGTGAATTTACAATTCGACTTGACGCTTTTGCATAATTTTCATCCTAAAAATACATTTTTAGTTTACAGAGCTTTTTTAAGCTCGAAAGCTGTTTAATTCAGATCTCATGGCAGTTCGTAGTGTCGCTAAAATCTTGTTATCAATGCACTGATGCATCAGATTTGCTCGAGATAAAACAATATTCTAGTATAATATATATTATAGTGGAGCCCAGCGATTGCGGAAGTTAAGCAACGTTTGCAAGGGTCAGTCATGGGATGGGTGACCAAAAATGTATTATCTCGAGCTCCTCCGTGCTTCGGAAGGCACGTTAAGCCGGCGGTCCCGGCTGCATTTGCAGTCGTTAACACCCACCAATCCGCATCGGGCCCGCGTGGTGGGTTATGGCCCATCCTCCTTACCACCGATAAGGAAGGCCTGTGCCCCAGCAGTGGGGACATCAAAAATAGCTGATGGACAAAACAATATTCCCGTGGATCGCTCATGATAAGAGTTACATAACAAGCGTGGATCGACTCCAAGCGACCGGCGTCGCGTCGCGCGGAGATGCGATGATGTGTGGCGATAAATTTCTCTCGCTATCTGCTAGCGAGCGGTGAGGCGCGGGCGGGGCGGGGAAGGGGTAGGGTCCCTGATAACGAGTGAACCGGCGACCTCTGTCCGCGGTTGAAAAATATTAATATCTATATTTATTTAAACGTCCTTCTGGACCCCTCGCCCCGCCACCCCTGTGCTCACTCGATGCTAGCAAGTTAGCCTATGAAGTTTTATTATGTTATTCACCAACATGTTTGAGCAAGATGTACTTTTCCGATATGCATAAGAATAGGAATACATCATAATTATTTATTTCTCTAGAATGTAGTGCATTCACCCAGGCAGGCCATCCATTACACATTTTTATAAATTGAGAAGAATATTAAATGTTAATATAAGAATTTCTATTTGATAAAAAGATTAAAATTAGTTTTAAAAAATATTTAATTAAATAAAGATTATGTATTATTTAGGTACTTTGTAGTAAACTGGAATATATATATTTTTTTTAATTTAGGATTGAAACAACTCTGTTCACTTATTCTTGAACAAGAATTACACTGGTGCTTGTTCAAGAACATATTAAATAATCTTGCTGGAAATTAAATCTTTATTTGCCTATTGATTGTATTTTATTTAATCCAAGAGTTTTTATAAGTACAAGGCCGTTATAACCAGACTAATAATTAAAGTAATTTACTAATGAAACTGAAGCACTACCAAGAGGGCGGACGTCAGTTCTATTGACGTTGCATGAAGTAATGGAAAATAATGGGCCATTAATTCCATAATGGCTGAAGTGAGTGTTTTCATTTCATCGGTTTTCCTTTTCCATAGCAAACAAGAGCGGGGTCACGTGGTGACGTTGTAGTTCCGGCCGCCGCGGACAGATGGCGTTACTAACACCGCGCCTCTAGTCTAGCGTACTATTTTAGTCCTCTACCGTAAACTTGGTGGTTGTTCAGCTTGTAGTGTGTATAGTAACTTGTATTTTATATCACCCACTCATCTCTCCTCGTTATTTTATTATAAGCTTATTACGGAACCCAATAAAGCCCTATGCTCTACCGTAATTACTAGAAAAATATTATGAGTCCTTATGTTAAAAAGATTAATTCGAAAATTTCAATTTTTCAAATTAATTATTAATTTGTAACTTGAAATTTTCGAATTAAATTTCGTAACTCTTTTCGCATGTTGTTGTTCAACATTGTGTATTCCAGCAATTTAAATAATTTAATCAGAAGCACGTGATTATTGAATGCATCGATTTTTCGCTTTAAATAATCTATAATGTAGTTATTTTTCAGTTTTGTCACGCATCCACTCAACAGCCACCATAACTTTTTTTAAATAATAATATATTCATTCTAAAGCGCTTATTACACCATCCTGAATGTCGGACCCGGAATTTAGTGTCCGATTTAGGACGAGAAATTCAGTCGCCAATTAGACCGTCCTGAATGTCGTATCCGATATCACAGCTTTACGATCATACAGTAGTTAAACGAATGTTCTTGTAGCTGTAAAAATACAAAGCTAGGTAAATAGGAGGTATATGTAGGTAGCTAGGTAGGTACGTGTCATTTTCAACGCTAATCTGAACTAGTTTTTAACCGACTTCATCAAAAGGAGGAGGTTCTCAATTCGATTGTATACTTTTTTTTTATCGTTATTCGCGCGTATCTTCGACATTTATGGACCGATTTTGATGATTATTTTGTTGTTCGATTGAGTTTTCTTGCGAGATGGTTCCAATTTTTTTTTTTTCAAATCGGGTCAGTAGTTTTCAAGTAATCCCGAAAATACTATGACTTTACATCAACTACCTTGACGACTTTGTTATTTATGAACCGAATTAGATGATTGTTTTTGTTGGGAGAGGGATACCTTTGTGTAGTATTTTTAACAGACTTCAAAAAAAGGAGGTATTCAGTTTGTATATGTATGTACGTTTCTTCGCGATTATCTCACGTTTGGCTGAGCCGATTTTACTACCTAAATAATATACCTACACTACCTAATACGGAAGGTACTTATACTAAAAATAAAAAAATAAAAAAATGTTTAAAAAACAAAAAAACCGACTTCAAAAAACCTGCCTCTAAAAAGCAAGAAATAATATATAAATCATTAGATACGCATTATCATAAATCATTGTTATAATAAAACACGTCTATTGAAGTCGGGTGGGGCTTTTAGAATAAAAAAGAAAGTTGTAGGTACTCCAGCCCCACCCGACTTTAATAGACGTGTTTTATTATAAAAATGATAATGCGTAGCTAATGATTTATATATTATTTCTTGCTTTTCAGAGGCAGGTTTTTTTGTTTTTTATATTGATGTAGGTCAAAAAAAAGCAAATCACAGAGTGACAACCCTTATATACTTTTAGTCGTTGCGCCAACTGTCTATCTAGACGAACGGCGCGGCGGATATTTTTTCGCCAACATAAAAGGCGTTGACTGACTGTACTATTTATGCTGTGGTACTACTGTGTCGGAGCCGAGCGTCCTGAATGCGATTACACTGTCCTAAGTGCTTCCGATTTAGCATCCGTTATGTCGGAGACAATTTCTATCCTAACTAGGATCCTAAATCGGATCCTAGCTTCCTGAATGCAATTACACTGCTCTGAATTTAGGAGTGACGTCATATCGGGTCCGACATTCAGGATGATCTAATTAGCTCTTAACTCTCGGATGCCGTTGACGCCGATTTTTTTTGTCAAGTTACTGATAAAGTCGTTAAAACTTTTATGTTATTTATCATTATCAGGACAGAGAAATATAGACAGATGTTAATAAATTACTCCTAGTTTAGAGGTCACAGAAGCAAACGAAGTGACTCTATATTTTCACTTGTTTTTCCATCGTTCGTGTTTGGATTTTTTGTTAATTTGATACGTTTAATGATTAAAACTACGAGTATGTTAAGGCGGTTGTGGTGGCGCCCTCAGAGGTTTTTATTTATTATGTTATTAATAGAATAAAGATTTCAATAATGTTTATCGTGGAGATTTTAGGGCCCATGGTCTAGTATTTTTAGAAGGTATTACTACATGCCCTCGTAGTCATTCGTAGAAGTAGATAGCAAATGTGTCAAAAACGGCCACTTTTAGCATCTATTTCTTCTTTTTTGCTATTTACTTCTAGCAGTGACTACGAGGGAATGTAACGATACCGTCTAAAAAAAACCTACATCTAAAAAGCAAGAAATAATATTCGTAATAATAAAAATACGTCTATTGAAGTCGGGTGGGGCTGGAGTACAAATTCCTTTTTTTTATTCTAAAAGCCCCACCCGACTTCAGTAGACGTATTTTTATTATTACGAATATTATTTCTTGCTTTTTAGATGTAGGTTTTTTGAAGTCGGTTTTTTGTTTTTTTTAAACATTTTTTTATTTTTAGTGTAGGTACCTTGTAGGTAAGGTATATTATATATATAGAAAAATCGGCTCAGCCAAACGTAAAATAATCGCGGAGAAACATAATTAAATACGGGTCAAACTGAGAACCTCCTTTTTTAAGTCGGTTAAAAAACAATACACTTAAGATACAAAATCATAGTATTTTCGTGCTTTTTTCAAAATTACTTGAAAAGTACTAAACCGATTTCCAAATTTTAAAAAATGGGACCAACTTGGGAGTGTACCTAATGTAATAATGTTTGAATCATTTAAATACTAGACTGTGGGCCCTAAAATCTCCACGATAAACAGGTTTAAAATTGTGTATTAGATTTATAATATTTAATATAATTCACCGCGGCGCCACTTTCGCTCAGGGTACCACCTTAAGATAATTATTATAATCGTTAGTTCAATAGCTTAAAACATTTTTTTGAGTTTTTCAGTTCCATTATCGATTTATGGGGGCATTATTATGCTGAAAACTTATTTTAAACAACACATTTCTAAGGTGATGATTAGGTTAAAGTGACAACTGTATTTGCGTAGTGTTGCATTATTAAATCCACTAAGAAACACATTTAGGTAAGATAACCATTTGAATGTTAATATTATCGCTTGGCTTCCGAGATAATCTGAAAGCACTCAGGGACTCTTAAGGACCCGTAGTCCAGGCACCGTCGCAGGGTTCATGAGTCAACCGGCGTGTGTCACGGCACGTCACGGCGCAGGTACTGTTGCGCAATGCCACATCCGACCCAGTGCCAAATGGGAGCACGATAACATTGTTTCTGGGCTTTTCGTAGTTACTTGGAGCGGATTGAGTGGAAAGCAAAGCCTAGTTCCGGGCACGCGCGATGAGTAATGGCACAGAATACATAATAGTACGAGTGTAATGGCCCTCTAATGCGTCTGCATATTAGGAGCTCTAGTTAGCAAGCAGAGTTATTTGTAAAATCAACATTCGAATGTAAGGGAAAAATCGGTTTAACTACACTGTCATTCTATTTCACTGCTGCATTGGTTACAGTGTCAAAAACAAAGCAAAAAAATATAAAGTGGAAAACATTTTTTCGTTGGTCGTTGGTGTCAAATGATGTCTTAATTTTTTTAAACTGAGATGATGTAGGAAAAAATAGTTTGCTGCAGTGCCGACTCTGACTGTTCTCATTTATGAATGGCCACACTAAAAGATTTGCACAACTCATAAATAAAACAATATATATGTAAACTTTTATATTAATTGCGTGTCACAGTATTCTCCATTATATTTTAATACGTTTTTGATTCGTTCAAACTATTATTTTTAACATAAGCATTATCTGTCTGAGGGCATGTTTTTTATACGCTATCACGGCTTCCTCTGGCCTCTTAAATGTGAAATTTCTCATCGAATCTTTAAATTCTAGGATAGTGAAGAAATTGCAAGATGTAAGATCTAAAATTAATGCAGAATGGATCGTGAACTCCGTCTTTTAAGAGACGAAAATGACATTGTCCATCGCGATATGCACTGAAAAAAAAACCAAAAAACCGACTTCAAAAATCCTACCGCTAAAAAGCAAGAAATAATATACGTAATAATAAAAATACGTCTATTGAAGTCGGGTGGGGCTGGAGTACAAATTCCTTTTTTTTATTCTACAATCCCCCCCCCCCCCCCGACTTCAATAGACGTATTGTTATTATTACGTATATTATTTCTTGCTTTTTAGATGTAGGTTTATCTGAAGTCGGTTTTTTGTTTTTTTTTAAACAATTTTTTCTTTTAGTGTAGGTACCTTGTAGGTAAGGTATATTATATTATGTAGAAAAATCGGCTCAGCCAAACGTAAGATAATCGCGGAGAAACATACTTAAATACGGGTCAAACTGAGAACCTCATTTTTTAAGTCGGTTAAAGAACTACACTTAAGATATCCCTCTTCCAACAAAACAATAATTATCTTATTCAGTTCATAAACAAAGAAGTAATACGAGCATTATCATCGAGGTAATTCACACAAAATCATACTATTTTCGTGCTTTTTTCAAGATCACTTGCAAAGTACTAAACCGATTTCCAAATTTTAAAAAATGGGACCAACTTGGGAGTTTACCTAATGTAAAAACGTTTGAATCATTTCAATCGGTCCAGCCGTTTTCGAGTAATCGGTGGACATACACAAAAAAAAAAACAAATATATACAGACGAACATAGAACCTCCTCCTTTTTTGGTAGTCGGTTAAAAATGACATCGTGCAATAGGATGTTACTTCTTGGTCCGTTGTTCTTTACTTTTTTAACGACAAATGGTTGATCTACTCACCATTAACTGTGTTTTGTTTCTCAAGTAGACTATTTTAGATAGGAACCGTCTGGGAGAAAAAGAATGCAGTCAAATCCTTGCCCACGATTCTCGCCAGTCTAATTTCATCGGTTTACTGTCGACTTCGAACTTCCCTATACAATAATGTTGCTATCTTTCTGATTCCGGAAAAATATATTCATATTTTATCTTCTATAAAAAAATCATACATAGCATTTGAATGAACGTGTTTGCACTTTAACAACATATTTTTTAAATCAATCAATTCGATCCCGTTTTTTACATGGTGAGTTCATTAAGAATACAGCGGCAACCAAGTTTCAAAACATTTGAATGCTGATGAACATTTATTTTTATTTTTACCGACTTCCAAAAAAGGAGGTGGTTCTCTGTTCGTCTGTATATTTGTTTTTATTTGTTTATGTCCACTGATTACTCAAAGACGTTTGGACCGATTGAAATGATTCAAACGTTATTACATTAGGTAAACTCCCAAATTGGTCCCATTTTTAAAATTTGAAAATCGGTTCAGTACTTTTCAAGTAATCTTGAAAAAAGCACGATAATAGTATGATTTCGTAAAACTTCTTTGTTTATGAACTGAATAAGATAATATTTTTTTTGTTGGAAAAGGGATATCTTAAGTGTAGTTCTTTAACCGACATAAAAAAGGAGGTTTTCAGTTTGACCCGTATTTAAGTATGTTTCTCCGCGATTGACTCACGTTTGGCTGAGCCGATTTTTTTACCTAAATAATACACCTACACTACCTAATAAAGAAGGTACCTACACTAAAAATTAAAAAAAAATAAAAATTGATTAAAAAAACAAAAAACTGACTTCAAAATAACTTACCTCTAAAAAGCCAGAAATAATATTCGTCATAATAAAAACACGTCTATTGAAGTCGGGTGGGGCTGGAGTACAAATTCCTTTTTTTATTCTAAAAGCCCCACCCGACTTCAATAGACGTGTTTTTATTATGACGAATATTATTTCTGGCTTTTTAGAGGTAAGTTTTTTTTAAGTCGGGTTTTTTGTTTTTTTAAACAACTTTATGTGATATTAATCCCCATGTATCCTCAAATTATCCAATAGGTTATATGCCGGATTTCTTCAATTAATCATGTGACAATAGTCATCTTTTGTACAGTGATCGCATTTGAATGCCGACCTTCACCAATTGCACCATAGGAGAGACAAGAAAACGATTACATTCTGCATATCAATGCTTTACGAAACTCAAATAAAGTGTTTTCTTTTCTAAAAGCATTTAGAAGTGAAGCAGTGCAAACTTGCAGAGAAAGCGAAGTTCTAAAATTATAAAAAAAATGTCACCCTGAAATCTTTTCGTGTTAATTTCATTTTTGCTACGGGCGACGACCTTCGCATTGTGATAAAAAACAAACGACTCGCAACTTCCGGTCAATTTTTGATTTAATTTCATGAATGAGTTCTAAAGTTTATAAAAACATATAACATTCTAGACTCAAATATTTGTGTGTTGCCAGAAGTGCAAAACTTTCAGTGTGTCCTAGGTATATTACATAAAAAGTAGAGTCAAACGTGAAGATTGAATTTGCTCAATAAAATTCTTGTTTGTATATGAGTGTTTATACCGGATATATTAATAAACTTTTCTCGTGTTATTACAAAAGTTTTTTAAACACCTGTTTAAGTGTAATGCTGTCTCTGTCAAATAATATTTTCAAAAAAGACAGCATCACATAAACAGGTGTTTAGTTAAACAGTGTTTAAAAATCTTTTGTAATAACACGGTTCATGTTTAAACTCGTTTCATGTTGTTTTTTCACTTGTTTTCTCACACAATTTCCACATTGTGTCATGATAATTAACTTATATAAAAACGATTTGCAAAAAGCTGTGACTTTATCACAGTTTTTTATGTTAAAAGTAACACTAGAAAGAAAGTAACACAAAATATCGGTAATGATTACAAAAAGTTTTCTTACCCATGAGATTGTTAAAGGCAAAATGTTAACCCCGCATACAGGTATTATATGGATGTAATAATAACGAACACGAACGATTTCGCAAGAACGTTTTCCAAGGTGACCTGCATAGAAAATTCAAGGAAATTGCAAACCTTTTCAAGGCGCCGTAAGTCTCGTTCCACTTTCTAGAAATTCGCACAAAACACACAAATATCTTGTAGTGACGGCTTCCCGAATTACGTTATGCGGTTGAATTGTTTACCTGTTTCTGTGGGAATGCGGTGATCTATTTGGGGTTAAGCTGACCTTTTTGCGTTATGTTTTTTTGGGTAATTAGTAGACAAAGGGTGTTTGTGTGGCAAAATGCAGTGGTGCGAGGGGTGCGGGGGCGCGGGCGGGGAATTCCGCGCGAGTTAGTCACACGCCGCGCCTCCTCGTCTATGTCCTAGATAACACATCTATTGGCATGACAATACTTTACTATGACTAGGTCCTAAATGTCTTTACTGTAGCTCTTAGATTCATTATTTTGAAAATTTATTTATTATTATTGTTATAAAAAACACATTTACAATTTAATTTTATGCAATGACGGTATCTCATAAACCTTTAAAGTTTTTTCTGTACACCGTAACTCGTCGTCTAATCGTCTTTATACATTAAGCACAATACAAATTATTTACGGAACACTTACGACATACGTACACATAATTCGTTTAAAGAATTATTAATATTATTGATAAATTATCAATTCTTCTGTGTTTTCAAAATAAATGTAAAAGGAAAATTCAGTTGCAAAAATAAATCATATTTCCTTCGGCAACCGTTTAATTTAACAACTGAAAATCAAAGAGTTGATTACAATATTTGCATTTAGGTTGTACAAAATTACAAATGATTAAGAAGTGTGTGATTTTAAAATTAAAATGACATTCTATCGTTAGAATTTTCAATTGTTTTTGGCATACAAAATGTGTGGTGGACAGTGAGGAGACACTCCATAGGTAGTCAGGATCATAAGGAAATGCTATGCAGTAACGTTAATTCTACGTTATTTAAACTATTTGTAGATAGTTGGAGTTCATAATTATATGACCAAAATTTCAATCGAAGTCGAAAGTTTGTATGAAACCTTTTTTTATGATTTCATAGAAAAATAATACGAATTATTTGCAGATATTATTTAAAAAACTTATTTAAAAGTACTCCTGATATCCCATCCGACATTTGAGCCAAATAAGTAAATTCTAGCAACGGATTCCAGTGCCGCAGCTTTTATAAACATTTACTTAGTATCAATCAAATAATAGCAGTTTTGACTTGCTCTAATTAGTTCTTCAAGAATTTTCAACTGTCTCTTTTTCCTTTCACTGATTTTTCGGGCCCGATGATCTTTGATCGGAAAGAACTTACATTTTCGTATCGTACATTATACTCGCGCGAGACCTTCTGCGAAACGCTCATTAGCGCACAACCGACCTCTTTTGTTCTACGCTGGGAACACACAAATCCTGCACTCTAAGCTCATCAACAAAAGAACGAAAAGCTTATGTCCCGGGTGAGAATCTACACGACCTTCGGAATTCGTTGCCACAAATGACATGATGTTTTTGCAAACCTGTTTGAAACTCAAATTAGTTTGTTTCGTCTGTCATCCAGAATCCGAAAGGATTTGATAAACAAACAGGAGATGACAACTGAATGAGCGGGTCGGTCGGGGGCCGGCCACCTGCGGCGATGCTTATTGTGCGCACGATTTGTTTATTTGTGGGTGGATGAGGAGGCTTGCGCCGCGGGGCGCCGCGCTGTCACAACACCAGCGGCCGGAACCGCGCGGCGCGGGCGCAGCGCAGCCGCTACGCTAACGCGATAAAATTTATTGGTTCCCAGAGAGCGCTCGCGCCGACAGGTTTACACCCCGCGACCGCGATTCACGGAAACAATGTTTAATCTATCTCCTGCTACGTCCTCTCTAACTCATCAAATTTATTACGTTCTGAAACTTAATACGGACAGAAAAAAGTTACGACAACGTTTTTATGTGTTTGGTTAGGACCTCATAATTCTGCATGCTGATAATTATTATTTGACATAATTTATTGTTTGTTTTGAGACCAGATGTTATATTAAGTATCAATAAGTAGATTTTATTTCTTTGGTGTTAAAAGAAGCGGATATTTTTGTATAGTTTTCTGTCAATACATCGATCTCAGTATTTTGAAGTTTATTGTTCGTAAAAACTTCAGTAGGTATTCATTTGAAATAATACTAAAAATAAGATCATTAAGAAATAGTCTCACGTGAAAAACATATAACAATAAACGCAAAACAAAAGAGATACTTACCTACTTAAGATCTTCTTAATCCCTCGTGAATAGGTTTAGATTGAAAGGTCATTAAGATAAGTCTTTAAAAATATATTTTGAAAACAAACGAGCTTGTGAAGCTTAGTATTTTAGCCATTTTTGAAAAACAAGATATTTTTATTAATATCATTTTGAATTTGAAACAAGTTTTGCTGAAACAATTTACTTGTAGGTAGGGTCGGTCACCACTAAATAAGGTCGTTTAATGAACGACGAATTGTCAGAAAGTTCAGAAACGATGGTTGAATAAAAAAAGTACCTATAGTAAATATTTTCTAGAGCTGAAAAGTGAATATTAGTCACTTCTTACATTCCCTTTGCCTTTAGTTTAGTTAGACTAAAAGTGTTTCTCAAAACAAGCCTCCAACTGCAATACACACTTTTATTGTTTCTGATTAAAACTTCTTCAAAAGTAAAAAAATATAGGAGAGCTGCATTTTCAAGAGTTTTGTCATTTTTACATTTTATAACGTTACGGCATCTTTGCAGATATTAAGTTCTATTGAACATGATAGCAGAATCAGATGGTAAAGTTATGAAAATTTAGGTAGAATTGTATAGGTTGGTACTGTATTACCACTCTACCATATTCTATTTTATGACATTAACATACGACTTTTTATTGAGTGATAGGTGTATCAGCAAAATAAAAGATGTTGTCATCTAGTTATGTTTAAAGTTGTTTTTTTGTTGTTATCATGTTGAAATGATATTTGGTGGAAGCTAGTAAAATAAGATAGTAAAAAGATGTGTCATGTTGTAGATGATGTGGTTGATTTGATACTTTGGTAGGCGCTGGTCTAATAGATCCAGAGATGTTAAGGCTTTGAGACGTTGTGGTGTGCGCGGGCGGCGTATGGCGGGCGGGCGGCTCGCACGTGGCGCGTTATCTCCATTGCGCGGCGATAGCGCGCGGAGGCAGACACACCGTCTGCGCCTGCGCCGATAGCCGCCACTACGCGCATTCAACGCGCTGCTTATCCGAGCCCATTCACTTTCTATTACTACTGCTACTACCACCACGATACGGTGGATTTGTAATCGATGAACAGATCTCAATACTATACCTAGAATGTTTTAAAAGAACTCCGTTTGCACAACCCAGAACAATGTAAGATACTAAAAATCCATAAATCAAACATTATTATATGTAATATTACAGGCGAAAACTGTATAGTATATATAGGTAGGTGGATACACAGAACAATGTTCAGATTCCCAAAATCATGAAAAACTTATTTTGCTTTGATCTTTAACATTGAATCGTAGCAATGAAAAACTTTGAATCAACACTTTTCAGACGATAAAAGAAACAAAAGTTTTGCTCTGAGTGCTTTTGGCCCGGCCACAGCAAGCGGCGACGGGCGGTACGGCAAGCGAACTCAACACCTAATCACTGCGCGCTATCTCGATGGCGATCTCCCAGCTCGTCGTCACGACCGCGCAGTGATTACCGAATTCGCTTGCCGCACCGCCCGCCGCGCGCCGCGGCAGGTTGTGGCCGGGCAGTTAGTTATGAACTAGGTAGGTACTTTAAATTTTTCATTTAGACCCGTTTCTTGCGGGGAGAAAATAAACAAGTTTGTGTCGGGCTACGCATAGTATAGGGTTCCATAGTAAACTCATACCATACCATAATGGCTATAAAATTATATTTACTCCCCTGTCTTACCACTACTAACGACTCTAACAAAATGTGATGAACGGGAAAAATCATGTTTTCCCACTTAACTAATATTTTTTTATACCACTTTTTCGGCAACACATTCATGCCAAATAACAGCTTTCTAATACTAAGAGCCTCTGAGCTAAGCCGCGGTTAGACAGATGGACAGACGGACATGCCGAAACTATAAGGTTCCATGTTGACTACGGAATCCTAAAAAGGCATATTGTTTGCATATCTGCATCAATTTTATATCTCCACCTGATGAGGTAAGTGACCCCATTTTTGGGCCTCATAAAACTTGGCTGACCTTGAAACCTGCCAGGGTAGGGGCTGGCAACCCATGCGGGTTTCGACCTCCAAATGTTTCTCTTTCGATGGGTAAACATTTCGATCTTCCACCTCATGATGTAATTTTCGGTCAAAATAGCGAAAACGAAACGAAAAATATGTTCTTCCAGGATATGCGATGGCAACCCACTAAAATCCAGTGTTCCTAAGTAATATCTATTGCTGTAACACATGTCTGCTCTTGCACCTTATGAGGTAAGGTTTCATGCAGTGGGAGCTCGGTCTATACAAAAATCTAATAACTTATATTTGACTAACGAAAATTGCTATATTTGCCTAGCGAATTTTCAATATTTTTCAGTCAAATCCAACTGAAATTTCATACTTAGGTAGGTAGGTATCCATTTTCATACAGACAATGTGTAAGGTTTTTAGGAAATAAGTGCTTTCAGAAAATATGTAACGGGGTTAGTTGTGTAGGTAGGTACTTTGAAAGTTGGAGACAAACGAAAATTTTGCAGTTTCTTTATTATTAGAAGTTCTAAGTTTCCTATTTTTTTTTCTAAGATTTGAGAGATAATAATGAGGGTTAGTTGGATGTAGTTCACGCATGCGCTCACCGACGACAAACAGCTGGCTCGTAACTTTACCCCCCACATCACAACACTTAAAACATAACTTTACAATTAGTAACCAATATGAAACTTTTTATTATTGTAATAAAAATAGCAAATATTATTTAATCTGCTGCAGTTTAAGACTCAAATTTTCACGAAATATTTTCCTCAAAGCAAAATATTTTTACTTGTACCCAATTAAGTGTGTTTCGTGTTGATTTCGCTGTACTTAAGTACCTTAGAATAATAACACCTAGAATCCGTGTCCTCGTATCCAAAGTGAGGCCCAATGCAGATTGGTGGGTGTTAACGTCTGCAGATGCAGCTGGGACCAACGGCTTAACGTGCATAGTAAACATTTTTTTGCAAATAAAAAGACATCAACGTCGTCCTTGAACTCGAATGGAATTTACAAATAGGTGGAATCATGGTGGAATAGTAAATTTGATGCTTTTGTTTTTAATTTTATAATAACGAATCATTTACAAATAGAAATTAACTTTAAGTGTGCGTAAGATACACAAAAGGCAGCGGGGCGCGGCGGCGAGGGGCAGAGTATGTAAGTAAATATGTGGTCGTCCCTATCGAGATTGGTCTTCCCGAAATTGGTGAAAAAGGAAAAGGACAAAGGTTAGAGAGGGGGGTGGTGAGGCGCGCGCGCAGCCAACGCCAGCGCCGCAGTACTCGCCGGGCAGGCAGCGCGCGCGCACGCACGCACCACCACCATGTTGCACGACGCGTGGCCAGGCGCCTGGCGGAAGCCGGAGAACTTCGAAATTGACGAGTTTATTTCTGAGGTCCACAGTATTTGTTGTAAGACAGGTCAGTACTTTTACTTTATCGCGTTTGTTGTTTTTTGTTTTTCGGCACGTATATAAGGTAACCAAAGCTTTCATTCAGTGTTGTTCGAGTATTATATTGAGACTGAAACCTTCGACAAGTTCCGTTGTGGTGTTTGCGGTGAAGTTGTTTTGTAAATACGCTGACGGCGCGGCGAGTGCGCCGGCGCGGCCGCGGCTGCAGCGGACGGAGGCTGCGCGCGAGTACGCGCGGTTATCTGAGCGGCCTTGCACGGATCTTTATCCGAGTTTCATTCATGTGTTTTCATAATTATCAGCACACGATATCGATCGTTTTGCATCGTCGGTGGAACACTCATTATCTAGTGTTTTTGTTTACCATGTGGTAGTGTAGTAGATTTTGATAACAGACAAATTGTTGTGGCTTGCTTGACTTGACTTGAGTATTACTTAAAAACCGTGTTCGTCCTGTTTTCGTTTCATCTTAATTGATTTCATTTTGAAGTGTAACGAGCAAAGCCTACTTGGTTTTTTTGGCAGTTTTTTTTATTTTAGTTTATCAATTTCTGTCTTTTTAGGTGTTCACAATAATTGATTAGTTATGATTACAATGTTAATTTAGTGTCATGTCTTTCCCAAATAAAATATCTAACAGTATTCATAGACCGGATAGGCGTTAAGCGTTTCGTACCAATTAATGGTGTCACTTAATAATAGTTAATATAATATTTAATAATTACCATTTGATAATTTAATTATTAATGAACGAGTTTAAGTGATTCAAGCTGATTACCTACCTACCTATAAATTATATAACAATGCTTTTATTTATATTATTGTTTTTATAAACCGCGGTACACGCAGCATTTTATAATTACTTCACAAATTAAATTATTTACCACATTAAAATGACATTAGTTAATTAACAATAATTAGTATGTTTACACATTAATTTTGAGAAAAATCAATAATATTAACTAATTACAATAAAGGTATAAACAGTTCGTTTACATGAGTGTTTATTTAAAACTTAGTAGTAAAGTCAATTTACAATAAAATTGTGTAGTTATTTAACTAAATAAAAATAGAGTCGGCCTCTGAGTTAAACTGTTAATTTGAAATATTTAACCATAAGATTGAACCGAGTAGTGTAATAGTCATTACGCGTGATGGCATCAGATATCGTTGCGGTGTGCGCGTATGCGCAGGCGCATGCGGGGAAGCGAACCAATCGGATCGGACGCTCCCGTCACTGACAGTGTGTATTTGTGTGTGTGCAGAGGGCGAGGCGGAGTGCGGTGCGGAGGGCGGCGAGGCGGAGAGCCCGCCCCCCCTGCCAACGCTCGGCTACGCCCACCCGGCGGCTCTATCCCCGTCCCACTCGCGCAGCTACCAGGAGCTGCGGCCGGCGGCGG
Source organism: Agriphila straminella (assembly GCA_950108535.1). Taxonomy (NCBI): domain Eukaryota; kingdom Metazoa; phylum Arthropoda; class Insecta; order Lepidoptera; family Crambidae; genus Agriphila; species Agriphila straminella. The sequence goes on along the minus strand of OX467307.1, from coordinate 21,341,860 downwards.
CGCACGCGGCACACGCGCGCGACATGCACGCCTACGCGCACATCGAGGAGGTGCTGTTCAAGCCGGCGGGCGGCGGCGGCTCCACGGACGGCGCGTACCTGCGCGGGCGCAGCCCCGACCTCACGCCGTCGCCGGAGCGCCGCGACGACTACCGCCAAGTGCACTACGACCCCTACCCCCCGCCCCCGCCACCTCCACCCTACACACATGAACATCATCATCACATCGATGGGTAAGTCTACATCACGTACTTTTTTCATAATTTGGATTTCATTTTGACCTTAGTCATATTATTATTTTAACTTTCCGTAGTTCAGTCAAAAAAAAATCAAAACACAACCATCCGTCATAATATTCAATTAATCTTTGGAATTTTTCTTTAACTACTACAATTTCCCTACATGCAGTTAAATAGTGTACGAGACCTACATAACATTGAGATGAACTTGGAGAACATGGAATGATAAACATGGAGATGAACTTATAAGTACTTCTTCATTCTCTTATATTCTTATAAACATTTTCACGCTGTTTACATACGACAGCATGTAACGGCACATTTTATGTTTAAGACCTTTGTTTAACCACATGTTTGCAAATTGATTTGATTTGATATCTCAAAGAAATTGTAAAGAAAACTCTAAATTTTATTTGCAATTTTCCCAAAATAAACAACATAAAACCACTTTAGGATCTAACTTAGTCTGAGTCTGAGTTATTTGACAGAAACCATGTTAAATCATCGAAATCATTTTAAATCAGATTATAAAGGACCCAGCAGTGCATAATATTATAATTAATAACAATGAAACCAGTTGCAAGAGGCGAAGTCGTTAGTGTCACGTGTCTTAATTGCCACAATTCAATTTGCTTTGTTTGTGTAATTCGATTCTAATGTGCTGATACATAAGTTTCATCTCGATCACCATCTTGATTTTTCAAATTAGATCTGTTATTTATTACTCAATATACCTAGGTAGGTTATTTTTGGTCGAGATCAAGACTTCTTTCGAGTTGTATTTTTCATAAAGTTATTTCAAGTTTTAGGCCAATCTGCGAAGATTAAAAAGTATTCCTAATAAACGATTATTTGCTTCAAATATCAAATCATCAATTATTAACGTAATGTTAACATTTTCTTAAAACAATTGATTTAGGTATAGGATAGTCTTTAAAATAACATCACAAAAATAGATTGTGCTGCTCTTGTAATGTTGTTCAGAAATATATATAAATATATATATAAAAAGGGTCAAACTAATTTTGTTCATTAAAAAACCTGTGCCAACTAACCGAACTGAACCGAAAGAAGGTTGCACAAAATTACTCTGTAGACTTGCTGAACAACAAGCGCGTTAAAGTTGTAGCAAAGCAATTCTAATAGAAGTAAGGTACGTAGTAATTTCCCCCAAGATTACTAAAAAAAATTAGGGATAAAAGTACAAGTCTCCGTGCCAAATATCAGCAATTTCACACAGCTGTTCAGTTGTGATAAGACAGTTGCAATAAACAGACAGTTATGAATACTTTATCATTTTATTAAAATAAGTTATCGTTGTAAGTATGTTATTTTGTTTGGCCAATGAGAAGCTGTTGGTTTCACTTTGTTTCCTCTGTTTTTTTAACATTCTGATATTTTATGATTCGATTCAAATGATCCAAGTTTCGCGGATGTGTTGTGTTTCTGTACAATTTGGCGATGACACGTTTGTGGTCGGCTAGCGGACTGCGGTCGCGCTAATAATTTATTAGATTTGACCAACGTGCGTAACTGTATAAAAGGGAGGATGGACAGAATCTACCGACGACGACGTTGCAGATTATTGCAAAACTCATTACTGATTTTTTTCTGTTAGTTTTCTTAGACTTTTTACGGAAACTGAGACATTCCTTTTCTTTTGATTACTCTTTGACGTTATCGATAATTATTTATGTCGACATCAAAATTTAATTAAAAATTTAGAAAATTATATTTTCATTTCCCAAATTGGTAGAATTTACAAAGCAATAATATACTAACGTACTAGCTTATTTAGTAATGTTTTTATTTAAAATCGCAATGACATGACTCGAAAGTATTACCCAAGTCGTCATTAATTTGTTTTGTTTAATTTTTCAATAGGAGATAGCATATTCGATTGATAATCTAGCTAGACAGATGAAGTAAGTATAGCCAAGTCGTTGGGGCATTGCGTTGCATTGCATTGCATTCGAGCATTCGTGGGTGGTGGTGGAAAACGACATAGCACAAATTTGATATCGAGTGATCAGGATCTGCAAGGCTACCTGTTGAAATAAATTACACTGAACGGAAAAAAATTGATTGAATAAAATCATATGGGCTCAATCAGCAAATCAACCCAAACTAAGTCGGGTTAGTAACACCATTTATAACTCATGAACGACTAGACCGATTTGAATTAAATTTGACAAGTAGGCAGATTAAGACCTGGATTAACGTAAAAGCTACTTTTTATCCTGGTCAAAGGATCCCTAGGTTCCACGCGGATTAAGTCGCGGGCGGCTGCTAGTTATTCATATTACATTCATGAAATTAAATAAAATAGTATCATTCTTAAAGTATCTTCTTTCAATCAAAAAAGGAATCATCTAAATCAGTTCATAAACGAAGAAGTTATATACGGTCGATCATCCGTATATATGTTCGTATAACGGTAGCGAAAACGACAGTATATACATTTTGGGAATTTCCCGGGAATTTAAAACTGAACCGACTTCAGAATTTCAAATAATGAGAGAGAGGAGAAAATGTGTTGTGTGTAGGTAAGTACTTGTTGTATGATCTGTATAGGTACTTACTATTTAGTAGTATGTAGATAACAAAAGTCAACTTGGTAGTTAGGTAGGAAGGTAGGTATGTACCTACCTATCTAGTACCTACAGAACTACAGATACTTGTTTTAACCGAATGCAAACGGCTAAACCTAGTATTAGCCGCGAACAAATCGGCTACACCTATTTTTTAGCGGCATTAGCCGTAACATATACACGAATTTGTGGCATTTCTGTGGATATAACCTAATTTCCTATATCTGGACAACGTTATTGTACCTAAATGTAAATATGGTGGTACGGCGTAGTGGCCGCAGCTACCGAGGAGGGCAGGGGGGGTGTCGACCACATGCCTACCAGGAAAATTGTGGGACAAAGCGACTTGTTGTAATAATATTTATTATGGTTTTATTTAATGCTACAAGAGAAGTTTATTTATATTTCTATGCAAAAAAATAATACCGAATGAGCGCGAAGCGCGAGCGAAACGTTTCTGCTTCAGCTTGGGCAGAAATTCTATCGTATGTGGAAGGACATAGGCTGACCGTCTGTTCTCTTCTACAGGTTGCATTTCTTGTGAGCAGGTTCGATAATAGTACATTATGAGACAAGTTAGCTTAGGTTGCTCATTGCGCACAAGGCTGTGGGTTGCAGCCCGAGCCGCAGGCGAGGGTGTAACTCAGCCAAGTGTGCAATAAGCAAGAGCTCACGAGTTTCATACGACGTTTTTCAACACATTTGTGAGGAAAAACAAAGTAATTTACCACACAGCAACAAATATGACAAAACAAAATAATATGATAATAATGGAAAAAGGCGCGCAGGTTTTTTTTATTTTTTCACACGGCCAACGCAAGATTATTTTTACGAACAAAGGGGTGAGAGCATACAGCCTACTTCAAAGTTATGTTTTTAAGTGATAAAATGCAAATATTTTAATATTTTATAACAAAATATTGTAAATTATGAATAATTTGATAATAATAAATATTTGTTTGACTTAATTAAGGACTTACACATTTATTTATTCCAAAAATGTATATGAATTTTCAGCAGCATAAAACCTCTTTGTTGTTACTAAAAAAAAAACTATATTACCCGGCTAAATTGGGAATGCTCTGTTTACTCGCATAGAACTTGCAGTAAGGTACTAATTTAACTTTGTAGGGTTAATTCTATTACGTACTAGTGTTTTATATATTATTGCACGCGTTTGTTATAGCTCGGTTTATGGCCCTAAAAGCGATGTATTAGGGCTCACTTTACGAGCAAGTGTGTTGAAAATATATATATATATATATATATATAGTTTTTTTTCGAGTCAGTTTTTCGAAAATTACTTATTGAAAAAAAAAACACACATTTAGAAGCGCCATAATGAAATAATATACCAAATATTACTGCTTTGAAAACCTCGTGGCGATGGCGATATCTTCATCACAACAACATTGAGACACAATAGGTTTTCTATTGTTGTCCTGCACCATGCGGCCGCTCGGGCATTGATGTATTAAATTAATTTTTAAACGACATGCAATTGAGCTTAACGCGAGGCCTACAGCTCACGGGGAGCCAGAATTTTTAGGTTTTTATCATTGAAAATGGTTTTCAGATGCAAATCGCCTGAGACGTATTTTTGGCCATAGCTCCAAGGATTTTGGGAGGATCGAGATAGGAATAGTACTAAGAGTTGAGGAATTTATCGATACCGTGTGAGCGTTTGAATAGGGATGTTGACTATTTTTTTTATTTTATGTTACATAAATTACCTCTCAAAAATAGAAACATTGGTAAAAGAATTAATTCGCTAGCATGAAAACTGCCCGAGATATCACAGTGTGAAATGCACACAAATGGACTCGATCAAAAACGCTCCATACTAATGGCTTGCACGTTATGACGTCACGCCGTGCAAGTTTGTATGCAACGCATAGGAAATTTGTTCAGCAGCTATATTAAATATTGTGTTTATCAAAATGGTTTCTTCGACAAATTTGCTATACATTTTACGGACTAATTAAAGGTATCATTTATTTTAATAAATTATATACTTTTTAAATGGACTTGTCCACCCAACTTTGAAGGGTCATAAAACAAATAATACGCAATATATAAAACCAAGAGGTATACAAGCTACTCTAAATGTTTAATATGTTTACGATTTTTATTAGTATTTCGTTATTTTATTCATTAGTCAACATCCCTATTATGAAAATCAGCTGGTAACTTTTTTTGGAATTTTGAAGTAAAAAAGGTCGAGTTTCTTGGGGGGTGTTTGTTTACTAAATCGAAAAAATAGAGTCTTCGCCTCGTACCACAATCGTAAAAATAAATTGGTTGAATTGAAAATAATTTGATTTCGTTTTTTCAAAATTTTTATTTTTATTTTCAATGCCCAGATTCTTGCAGGGACTGCAAAATCTGTGATTTTTAGTAAATTTACTAGCTGGAAGATAAGCGTTTTGAATTCGAGTCGCTATTTACTGTTTTTTTAATTTTTTTGATAGTATTAATGGTATTAAATAAACCAAAAAATGATTTCATCGAGCCAACGAGAACTATCATAATAGTAAGTTAACACTTGTTTGGTTTCTTTTGAAATTAGATATTATACCTTTTAAATTATTTTATCCTAACCTTTGGAAATCTCATGATAGGTATTAATTTCCTTAAACAAAACTACAAGTTAAAAACAGAAATTACAAAAAATCATAATGATGCCAATTTTTTTTTATCAATACCTACTTCAACATCAAACGCAAAAAATCTGTAAATTGTGTTGCTAATTAAATCTGAATTTCTAATTAGTAACATCAAGGAAAGGTCAGCCCCCCCTCAAGTAAAATTAACTTTGTCTTTTTTTACATTATTTTCCTTAAAAAATCTTGTTAATTAGTGTTATAACGACAGTAATATCGGTATGTCGCAAATACCAAGTCATATAATGAAGTTAGAATGCGTATACACGGTAAATACAATGTGATGTGAAGTCCATGTGTAAATAGGCCGGTGTTTTCGGCGGTTGCCGAGTGGATTGTCCTCGGCGTTATCAGTACTGCACAACACTGCTGCGCGCGCGCACCAGCACACACTCACCCTCCAATATGCGCCTTATGCCCTCCACTCAAAGACCACGCGCCCATGACTTTGCGGAGCTCTCGTCACGTGCACGCATGTACTCCGCCGCCGCCGTTACATTTATTATAATTTTAATTGTCGCGAGTAGGTAACTACGCTCCAGGCTGCAACAACACGCGGTTGTTTACACAATGTTGAATATACACTACAGTTTTAATGAGGGTCAAAGTAGGTATCTCGTTTGTTACAACAAAACCCAAGTATAATTATAATCATCGTCTATTTTTATTTATTTAATTGAGAATCAAGACTTTCTTATGTGCCTTGTTTTTGCCTTTGGAATATTTTGCTATAGTTTTAGTTCCTGGAAATGCAGTGTTGAATTAGGTTAATTTTCTCGCACGGTGTGCCCGACTACGTCGATCAGACGGACCACCATGTTTTATGCTTGAGAAAATGTTCATTACAAATTAATTGCAGTAAACCTTTTTGTAATACCAAAACAGTTCGTATTTTTCAGGCTAATTATCACACCAGTTTTTAAGTGATAAACAAATCTTGATAATATTTGCATCTTTGAAAAAACCATTGATCAACAAAACAACCTGCTATACACTTTAATTATCTTGTATTGTGCTCATGAAAAAGGCATAAAACATGTCTCGTAGTCACGAAAAAATCTATAGGAAGTACCTAGTTGTAACTTTGTTTAGAAGTTCCCACTGCGTGTGTTTATAGAGACGTGCTTGTGTGTGCCAGGTCACTACCTAGTTGGCTCAAAGTTCTGAGTTAGCAGAATATTGTTGTCGTTAGTAGCGTTGAGTGTGAATGAACGGCGATTTGCTGACGCAGCGGCTTTTAGAAACAGACTCTCATTCATAGCCCACATTTTGAATGAGTTCTCGTAAGAACTCTGTACTAAAACATTTGTAAAATTATTTGTGAAACTTTTGAGCGATGCACTTAACTTTTAATTATTTTAAGTTATTTAAATAGTGAATGTGGATGATAAAAAATAATCAAGAAAACGAAAGCTGCGAATATGAACAAAAAAGAAAATCGTGAAATATTGCATATTCACAACACAAAAAAACCGTCAATTTTCACGTAAGCAATTAGGTTTGCCAGTTTTATTTACGTTGCTATTCCAAATATTAAAACCCTCATTGACATAGTGGGAAATTAATGAAATATTTAAAAAAGGCAACACGTGTATTAGTCCAGTCAAATTAGCAAAAAGATATCAAATCTGTAATATTGCAATCTAAAATGTTTTGTCGCGGGCCAAAACAAATATTTTTATGGTTGTCGATCAAATGTATCTCTTATGTTCAAATAACACAATGATCGATTAATTTTAAGTTCAGAATGATGCATTTAAATTGTATTATAAGTCGAAAATCAACCAATAATATAAATTTTGTGATTTATGTTGTCAGTAAAACGAGATCTGTTGACAGTCATCACAATCAATTATTAACGAAGTGCTATGAGGCGGATTTGAAATATTCGTTATTTTTTCTGCGTGTAATGTTTAGAGGATCTGCTCAATGTCGGTTTCGAATGTCCGACCGATGTGGCCAAGAGCAATAATAACGCGTGTGTACTTGTGTGCGTGTTTCTGCGAATGAGTAATGGCAATGCCTACTTCCTGCGCCCGCGCCGCGCCGCGCCGCCGCCGCCGCCGCCGGCCGCGATCCGCTCGCATTAATTTACGAACGACGCTAACGCGCTGCGCACACGGACCCTGCCAATAGGCTCGAATTGTTCAAACACTCCCTAGGGTTGCCTGTCATACTTATCAGCTCGAGCAGATAAAAGTAAAGTGACAGCGAAACCCAAAAAAAATACAGATTTCAACTATCAGCACATTTAAAATTAACATGAAAAATAAAAGTATTGTTGATGGTATCTAGTTCAGACATTTGTTCGACCATTGAAATCGGATATAATTTTTTATTGAATAAGTACAATACTTGGGAAGTTAAAATCACAGCAAACCCATGAACTTTATTGAAAGGTAGTAACTAGTCAAACTAGTCAAGCGATTCTAAAATAGGGGCTGTCCTCTTCAATTTTGGCTCTATCTCTAGGGCATTTTCATCTGGTAATCATTCAATGAAAAAGGGCACCTGCCCAGATGAGTACTTTTCGCAATATTACTGTTTATGTTTGACAGCTGCCATCTGAAATGAAGATCTCATCTCACCAAGGCCTTTCATTTTTTCAAAGACACCATTAGTCTAAGATGAGTACCTACTTTCTGAGATATTGCTATTTTAATTATGACAACTGTCATCTAAAATAAAGATATCACCACGACCTTTCATTTCGTCAAAGTCACCATCAGTCTAGGATGAGTACATTTCGAGATATTGATGTTTAAAATTAGACACCTGTCGTCTGAAACGAAGATTTCACCAAGACCTTTATTTTTTCATTTTTCTCGATTCCACAGCGTAGTCGACAGCCCTCACCAGATCGCTGGTTCTCGTTTTTTCCCGTGGCCCAACTAGGCCATAATAATACGGAACTGTGTAAAAAACCCACAAAATTTTTATTTGTCTTCCACAAAACACAATATTGACACTGCTTATTATAAAAACCGTGGAGCGTTATTGGTGACATACAATGAGCGTTCATTTCGGGGCTCATCGCATCGCAGATTAGATAAGGATTATCTCTCGATTTAGGGCGCCATTACTGAGCTCTCTGTAAGAGGTGCCATTGGAAACTTCTACAAATTAAAACAAAGTGTGTCTTTCATTTCCACTAGCTCTAGCTAGTGGAAATGAAAATGAAATTACATTTTGAAATGTAAAATTTTGTCGACAATTGATACAAAATCCCAAATCCTTCATCTCTGACGTAAATTCTTTCCTTCTATTTTTTGGAGACATTTACATTTCTAGTTAAATAGTTACTATTCCATTGGTCTACTTATTATAAAAAGTAAAAACTTCATCATGCTCATTCTGCTGTTGTTTCCATAAAAAAGTATTTGTTTCTAACTTATTAGTTGCATCTAATTGCATTTAGTGTTTGCAATGGTGGTTGTTGTTGTGTGGTGTCGGTCGGTGTAGTGTTGCGCGCGCGTCGGGTGTCGCGTGGGCGGCGGCGCTCCCATGCGCGGGCGCAGGCGCGCCGCTGAATCTGCTGGCCCATGGGAACTCGCCCACCACGCACTTACCATACAACATCATCTTATATATATATATAAATTACATATTTTAATTAGGTTGTCATTTTTTTTAGTTTTTCTAACTACAATAACGCATGCTGTGGTTACCTATAATTGTAAGTGCAGTTATCTTTAAGCAATTTGTTGTTCTGTTTTTTTTAAATTATTTTATTACTGTTACTTATGTTGGTAACCCTTTAAATAAATAAAAATAAAAATAAAAAAATATAAAGGCTTCAGTTTGAATGATCACCATTTGTGATACTAACGTAACATAAAAGCATAACTACCAGAATTCGTAAGTCATCTCCAAATTACTTGATGGTTTAGGGGATTGTTTACTAATCTGGGATTTTTTTTTGTGTTTTAAAGTATTTAGGTCTGTATTCTCTTTTGAAATACACATCTATAAATTTCGTGTAGTTTGACTAAAACAGCCTTTCTTTTACATTCTGCTGAGGCTTTGGGTAAAATTTGGAGTTCCGCTTAAAACAAAGTGACATGAAAAATTTTTAAAACTGAGTCAAAACTGAGTCAAATATTATAATAACTAATTATAATATTTTTTTAGTAATTGGCAAAACAAAACAAGCTAAACTAACAAACAATTAATAAATTGGTGTTCCAGGTTTTTTTATTTTATTGTTAAAGTTACTAATGTTAATGCTCAATACAAATAATATACAATTAGAAAATAACACAAAATAATGTTTTCTTAAGGTACGAAATATGTCCAAATCAGCATTTTAATAAATAAAATGTTTTGATGTTAGATAGTAAATTGTACACTATTTAGGAAAATTTGGGAAAACAACATATCATTTTATCAAAATAATTCATCATTATAGTGTGTTTACAATTCTGGAGTGGTAGCAATACATAATAAGATTTACGTGCCGTTGTTTCAACGTTGATATAAAGCAAAACAATAATAACCAAATGTGTCTTAACAAAGTTTTCCTCTATGGTAGGTACGTATTGTTAGTAGTAATTAAAATAAGGAAAATTCCGCGCGGTACTGAGAGCGCAACAGCGCGAAGTGTAGCGCGAGCTATTAATAGCTTATCGAGCGACGACGCGACGCGCTAAAACCAGCTAAAACACTGTTTATTTCCAACTGTATGTTTTATTTTTGTGTCAGTTCGCTACTTCCGCCCTTCGCAGCCACTACTGTTCAATTGTTTTAAAATTTGGTTTTTATTAAACTTTTCAAAGAACTTCCACTGCAATTCTGATCTGAACCAGTGTATTTTTATAATAAAAATATGATTATGTCATCACGAATCTTAGGTAACCAAATAGTTTAAACGGTGTTCCCCCCTGAAGTTGTGGAAACTATAGGATTATTTAATAATGATTGTGAGTTTGATAGTGGGCCGGGGCACTCTGCGCGGCGCAGGCGCAGGCGCTCGCGTGTTTGTCGAGGATCCCCTCAGTTTTTGTGCCGTTCGCTCTAACGCGCCATTTTACACGTCTTAAGAGCCCTCGGATCGTTTCCAAATTTGTACACTTTATTTTTTGTCATTGTTGAGTGACGGCTTAAGTGTCTCGAAATGAGTTATTTGTATAGGCTCTTAGCGTTCCGGTGTCGGTTTATGTCGATGATGCGCAAATAACGCCCGAGCTCGTATTAGTTTAATGTATTAAAAGGAGGTAAATTCTAGGGTTGTTTGTTTTGTCGCGATCGTTGGTGCGTGTTTTATAACTTGTAGCTTGATGGGTCACGTCACGGGTGATGGTCGGTGCCTATGCCGGCGCGGGCGTCCCTCGGGAGAGCGCGGCCACGTGCCCGCCGGGGACGGCCACGTGCGGGCAGCGGACGGACGGCACATGCGCATGCACACCGTGTACCGCACGAGTTATTGTCGCCACCATATTTCCGCGTTTGCCTTTCTAGATGCGGGTGCGCCGCCGTGTCCTACACCGCCTGAACACGTACAATTACTTGTTAGCCGTTGTCAGTATTGATTTCTCGAGAGAGACGTTATTCCAAGTGCTTGTCGGTCGCACTGGAACAAACGTACGTGACCCATATAGAAATGCTAGTAACGTTTCCGGGTTAACCGAGATCTTAGGATTGTTGAACATTTTATATAAAGATGTTTTGAAACTATGCGACCGTTTCGGTTTATCTGATGGGGGGCGAGCACGTCGCGCCGCGCGTGTGTAAACAGTAGCGAGTGAATGCGACATAATGGGATCTAAATGCACTCGTAATTGACTCTTATCTTTTCCGGACGAGTTTTCCAAATTTGTCGAGCCATCAGCGCGCGGACGACGACGTCGCGGCCGCCGCCGTAATGAATGCAAGCGGGTCAGGGCGCCGGCGGGGCGCGCGGGGCCCCGGGGCGCGGGGTCTGCGCTTGCGCCGATAACGCGCACCTACTTCCGAGACGTTCCGAGCCATTAGCCCCGACGCTCACTTCGCTCCACTTAACAACATGTACGCGGCGACGTGTTCTGAAATAATGTCGCTGCTGAACTAGATCCATATGCGCCGGAGTCGATGAACCTCAGGCGGCGATGTTCCAGGTTGCTAATTTAACCAGTTTTCGATAAAAACGGTAGAAACGTCGCAACTGAAACCGTTCGTTATGTGAATGTCACGTAAATGAAAATTCTTGTTACTTAATGAGCGGTGTCGCAAACCGCGGCGAGATACCGCCGCCGCCCGCGCCGCCGCCGGCACGTACCGCGCTCGCCGACCTTCAAGTATTTCAAAACTTCGTTTCACAATTTTATAATTATGCATTAATTCATGAAGCCACCCTGTCATCACATCGTTTCTAAATACGCAGAATGATACCTCATCCGAAGTTCCTACGCAATATCAAATTTCAAAACATCATATTGCTGCAGTAAGACTAAAGCTAGGGTTTATTTAACTTCAAATTTTTACTCTCAGGTGCTAGTTTTTCATTATTAATATTATAACTGACCATTTATTGCGACGATTCCCATATCAGTGAAGAAAATCATCGACGCGACCAAAAAAGTCATCTCTCGTAGGTACATTTACCATGATATCGGTATAAATTAAGAAAACGAACTTTTCTATATTGACTCAGGGGCCCTACCACCCAAGTGTCGTCGACTTCGCCGTCGGCTTCATTTGACAGACGGATAAAATGCATTGCTACTTCTTTTTGGTACAAATAAAAACTTACCAAAGAAAAGTAGCATTGTATTACAACCATCTGTCAAATAAAGCCGACGACACTTGAGCGGTAGACCCACAGGTCTTGGTATTTGTAGTTCCACCGTTGTCTCTGATTTCCATAACACAAGTGCTTTAGCTACTTACTTTGGAATCGGAGCAATGTTTGTGATGTTATTTAATAGTAAAAAATATTATAAAAATCATTTCAAATCGGACGTAACCATTTTTCCGAGTTTCTATTTGCTTTTATCAAGAATTGCTTGTTCTCAAAGTACTTATTTCTTGGCATTTTTAGGCAAGTATGTAGATACTTGCCTAAAAATGCAGTAATATCCTCAGCCGTAGGGCTGAGGATGATGAAAAATAAAACCTTTTCATATCCTATTTGCTGTGGTCACGTACGTATTGGTTTCAGAGATCAATACATAGCATAATACTTATTCATGTTTATGTTAATTAAAGGAGCTCGGTGGCGCAGTGGTTTAGCGCCTGGCCCAGCGATTGCGGAAGTTAAGCAATGTTCGCAAGGGTCGGTCATGGGATGGGTGACCAAAAATGTATTATCTCGAGCTCCTCCGTGCTTCGGAAGGCACGTTTAGCCGTTGGTCCCAGCTGTATTTGCAGTCGTTAACACCCACCAATCCGCATTGGGCCCGCGTGGTGGGTTATGGCCCGTCCTCCTTACCACCCATAAGGAAGGCCTGTGCCCCAGCAGTGGGGACATAAAAAAATGGCTGATGGACATATAGCCTTGTTAATAACAATACTAATTTAATGCAGCAAAGAGCCTACCACGAAGATGCAATTTCTTTCGGCTTTCATCTTTAAACAGCACCACCAATGTCTGTTGTTTCTATTGAGTATATTTATGCGATGTTTAATTTGCGCGGTGGAGGCCTTTTTGTTATCCCATAACTCCGAGGTTAGTTTAAAAAAAACTCTTATCACAATGTGGTACAAAAATGCACAGTTTTGGAGATAAATTATCATAAATTTTAATTAAATTACTTCAAGAGTTCAACTTACTACTAAGATTTTTCTTGATAAGTTAATCCATATTTAGAGGTACGGAAATGCGACGTTGCCATTTTCACAATAAAATGTTTTACATAGGTAAGTTATAAATGTGAAAAAAAAAATTAAAAATATTTCCTATTCTATTCGATACTATTTCAGGGTCTCACCAATACCTTAGAGTTATGGGATATCAAAAAAACACGTTGTATAAAACTATATCATTTAATGTTTAGCTAATAAGCCCTTTTAAAATGCCTAGCAGCTTTCTATTTTCAATGAAATTAATAATAATAATAAATGGTTGTGCAATTTCACACAGCGCCATCTAGCCCCAAACTAAGCAAAGATTGTAATATGGGGGCTAGACAACTGATATACTACTTAAATACTTTATAAATATATACTTATTATACATAGTAACACCCAGACCCGTCACAGAAATTAAAATTCATCATTTTAATTTCTGCCCGGCCGGGAATCGAACCCGAGACCTCTTACGTGGTAGGCGGCATGTTGACCACTGCACCATTCAGGTCGTCACGTTCGCGCATCTCCTGCTTCGACCTGCATAACCAGTTGTTCGCCAGGTCATGGGTGGTTGGTGGGTTTGATCCTAAGAAGGCATTGAAGAGATGGTTGAATTAGTAAGTACTTAATAGTTGTGTTATTTACAGTGGCAATGGCGGCGGCGCGGCGTACTCGCGTTGCGCGTACTCCAGCCCTTCACCGTACTTCCCCTCGCCAGCGGACATCGGTTCCGTGCAGCAGCAGATATGGAGCTCACCTGCTGGTCAGTTCCATTTCAGATTCTAAGAATATTCTACAGCGTAAAATTTTAATCATTTGGTTCCTGCAGTGGGGTGGTTCCACTCATCATTACTTCATTACTATTTATTGTTATTGTAAAAAAAAAAAAATACTTACAAGCAACTTTTACTATGGGGCCAACTCTGATATCGCGAAAAAAATCATCTGTTCCATACATTAAGATCGAGTATAGGCATTACGCTTTTGTATCGTCTTGCTGATTTTTATTTCGCAATATCAGAGTTGGCCCCATAGTAAAAGTTGCTTTTAATCATGAGTGGAACCTCCCTACTGCGGGAACCAAATCATTCAACATGTATTTCTGCTAGATTAATTGATTCATTTAAATGCAATCAATTAATTACCCTTACAATCAAATTGTTATACTTTTTACGAAAAGAAAGGTATTCCCAATTAGCAATAGGTACACAGGCAAGATACATAATAAAAAAATAATTTGCTGGTACGCAAAGCCTTAAGAGGGTTACTGCGTTACACTAGCGCCGCCAATGGAAAAAAAATCGTAGTGCTTGAATAAAGACGAAATTATTGTGAATTGTGTTATTCTAGTGTACTCCGAATAAGCTTTGTTGTACTTTTATCGTTTAAACAATATTTTATAACCTGTCGTTTAGTTTAAAAAAAAAATCAAAAATGTTTATTTCTTTAACAAAACATTGGTATTCAAAACATTCGCTTCGATTACCATCCATCAGATAACTCCTCATACATTTCTTTTGAAGACTTGTAACATGAAATTGTTAAGTTTTTATTTTACTGTGTTTCAGACAGTCAGTGTATTCTTTTATTTATCTATTAAAATTAGTGAGTTTGTGTTACTTATTTATTGGAACGCTGTCCCTGTTATTACCGGAGACGGGCGTTAGTGCTGCGACACAGTTTTTATAACTTTTGCGGTCATTAACGTACAATACTAAGTGTAACAATGTAACTTGTTCCAAATAAACTATTACTATTACTATGGTTCTACTTTAATATATTTTTCAATACAGTTGCTCGAAAATGTAAGTTTACGATGACAGTCGAGCGTGCGGAAAGTTAATTTTACCGCACGCCGTGCGTTTTTGTTTACGGAGTAGTACAGCGTGCGGAAAGTTGATTTTGTTTATTTCTTTAACAAAACATTGGTTTTCAAAACAGCAGGTTGGGAATGCCTAGTGAGTATTACAATACTTGTGACAGACAGCCCCGCTCCATCGTAACACTTACATACTATGTATGAACAAACGAATTTAGTTAAGCTATATAATTATTATATTTTTTATTATGTGTGTGTGAAAGAATGAGTGTGTGTGTGAGAGTGCGTGTGTGTGTGTGTGTCTGTGTGAATAGTGACCGTAGTTAGTTAATTGCTGAAAGTGACCACTTTTAGCAATAAAACTCCATTAAACTAAACGACGGACTAGAAAATATAGTTTAAGCAATAAAAAGTACCTACCACACATCTTATACGGAGTACACTAGAAGAACAGAATTCACAATTTCGTCTTTATTTAATCACTATGATTTTTTTCCATTGGCGGCGCTAGTATAGCGCATAAACGCTCTTAATATCAAATCTACTATCAATAATAACAGTGGTCTCCAAGGATTATTGGTGGGAGATGTCGCCAGTACCCTTAGCACAATGAACTTGTTTTATTTCATAACATAATTGCCTTACCACGAAAAAACCATTGAGTAGGTAGCAAAAAAATCAGAATTAAAATATTCAGACTTAAAAGCTTGAATGTCAAAGGAGCTAAGCTATCGGTTAGCAAAACCTAAAACTTTGTATTGTAACCAAAAGAACCGGCAAGAAACTCATCACGGATATCGAATTCGTATCGAGCACAAGTATATTTCTTTTTGTATTGGAAATAGGTGTGTCGTTTTGTGCTAACTGTACTAGCTAATTAACTTGTTGGCTGCGTTCAGACGACCCGATCTCAACCGAACTGAACTCAAACTCAACTGCAGCCTACCTTTGAAATACATCGCTTACAATTTTGAATTCTTATGACACTTTGATAAGCTTCTGTGTAATATTCAGGTGAGTTTACGGTGAGTTTAGGTTGAGTTTGAGTTGAATTTGGGTTGAGTTTGAGTTGAGTTCGGGTTGAGCGCGGGGCGTGTGCAGTTGCATCAACAAAATATAACGGAGCTTATTAATGTGTCATAAAACTCAAAATTTGGGCTGAGGTTGGGTCGTGTATTATAGTTTGATCGCAACATTGTATGTTTCGGGTGCAGGTGGTTCGCCGACGTACGGCTCGAGCGGCAGCGGCGGCGGCGTGGTGCTGAGCGAGGATTACGCGCCGGAGGGCGGCGGCGCGGAGGCGGGCGGCGGCGGCGGCTCGCTGCCCGCCTTCAGCTCGCGCTTCGGCAGCGCCTTCGCCACCTCGCGCCCCTCCACCGTCTACGGCGCACCCGCCATCGCCACCAATGCATACGCACACCAGGTATAAATAACCGTTTGTGGAATCAATAAAAATCTACAGATCTCACACTACGCGCAACTATCAAAGGCATTGAAAATGTAATAGAAATAAAGTACACTGTACTGACGATAAAGTGAACGGGGCGCAGACTGACTCGCGCGTAAGGGTCCCGCTACAGCAGCCTACAGTTTTTGGCAGCCCACCTCCAGTTTTTTCTGTAGTTCAAAAAAGTTATTAGGAAATTCTCGATTCAAGTTGGCGAAGTTTTGAAATTTTGGAAAATCTCATAAAAATACCGATTTTGAAAACTCAAATTGCACTTTGAAGCCCTCCAGCAGACGCACATTTTGACATATATAGTTTATCTGCGTACCTCGCAGATATGAATCTGCGAAACTACAGGCAAATGTCACAATTTCATAAATCGGGGCACTATACTCGATCACGAAAACATAAACATTCTCAATGTTAAAACTCTCTCGACCCTATACTTTAGTTAGATAGGTGAGATAACTTCTTTCCGCTTCGATTACCATCCATCAGATAACTCCTCATACATTTCTTTTGAAGACTTGTAACATGAAATTGTTAAGTTTTTATTTTACTGTGTTTCAGACAGTCAGTGTATTCTTTTATTTATCTATTAAAATTAGTGAGTTTGTGTTACTTATTTATTGGAACGCTGTCCCTGTTATTACCGGAGACGGGCGTTAGTGCTGCGACACAGTTTTTATAACTTTTGCGGTCATTAACGTACAATACTAAGTGTAACAATGTAACTTGTTCCAAATAAACTATTACTATTACTATGGTTCTACTTTAATATATTTTTCAATACAGTTGCTCGAAAATGTAAGTTTACGATGACAGTCGAGCGTGCGGAAAGTTAATTTTACCGCACGCCGTGCGTTTTTGTTTACGGAGTAGTACAGCGTGCGGAAAGTTGATTTTACCGCACGCCGGCGCCGTGCGTTTTTGTTAACGAACGTTTTTTTTAATTTCTACTAGCTTCCGACAGTAGAAAAATATTGCAACCAGTTTAAAATGACCCCTTAGTGTATGAAAGCTAGTAGGTACTACGGAGAGTTCAAGCTGTTTCCCTGGTTCCACCCACCTGAATTTGATGAAACATAGCTTAGATTTTAAGTTGGACCTCAATCTACTAAATTGTGAAAAATCCATCAATATTCGTTTAGCGGTTTTTGTGTAATTCGCGCACAAATATTTAGAATTTACAGTTTTATTATATGAATAAATTACAATTTCCAGCAGTACCTATAATGTTTTCTCGCAAATGTATTGAAAAACGTAGTATGGCACACGGTTGTTAAGGTTTTTTAAAACCTCCTTACCAACCTTGTATCATAAACTACTATTTCAATACAGTTGCTCGAAAATGTAAGTTTACGATTACAGTCGAGCGTGCGGAAAGTTGATTTTACCGCACGCCGTGCGTTTTTGTTTACGGAGTAGTACAGCGTGCGGAAAGTTGATTTTACCGCACGCCGGCGCCGTGCGTTTTTGTTTACGAACGTTTTTTTTTATTTCTACTAGCTTCCGCCCGCGACTTCATCCGCGTGGACAGTAGAAAAATATTGCAACCAGTTAAAAATGACCCCTTTAGTGTATGAAAGCTAGTACTACGGAGAGTTCAAGCTGATTCTCTGGTTCCACCCACCCGAATTTGATGAAACATAGCTTAGATTTTAAGTTGGACCTCAATCTACTAAATTGTGAAAAATCCATCAAAATTCGTTTAGCGGTTTTTGCGTAATTCGCGCACAAATATTTAGAATTTACAGTTTTATTATATGTATAGATTACAATTTCAGCAGTACCTATAATGTTTTCTCGCAAATGTATTGAAAAACGTAGTATGGCACACGGTTGGTAAGGTTTTTTAAAACTCGTGACGATTATAAACCCTCGCCTACGGCTCGGGCTTATAAAACGTCAACTCGTTTTAAAAACCTCCTTACCAACCTTGTATCATAAACTACTAAAAGAACAGGAGTCTAACGCTAGGTACGCTAAAATGTGGTCCATTTAATGGAAAAAGAAAAATACCGCATTAAAAAAAAATATGCCGATTCTTACAATGTTTGAAGTTCCGGTGAATCCCCGGAATGTAAAAACTTAACTTAACTTTATTTGACTTAGTTATGTCATTCATAGTTACCCTTGATGCTCTGTGTTTATTCGCTATTTTGGTATTAAGTCTCCTTCACAACAGGAGATCAAATAAAAATAATATAAAGTATGATCTAGTGAACAATACTAATTGTCAAGTGTGATGTTTCCAGGAGGTGTGGAGCCTGGACAGCAGTCGACGGCCACAAGTTTCTGCGGCCGCACACCTATCAGCCAGTAAGTGTTCTGTAACTACGTCACTTACCATAATTATTTGACTGTCTAAATAAACATTTAGTTTTTGAGACTTATTAGTTAATGGCCAAGTACAAAGTGCTCAAGCGCTCGCCATCAGCGTAGTGCTTGTAAACAAATTACTCTTTGTTCTCGTGATTCGCCGCGGCGACGAAGTCCACTTTCCAAATGAATCACGCGCATTATTTCTGTCGCTCTCAATTCTACGCCATCGTGAATAATGTATTGTGTATTTTTCCTAGAATTAATGACTTATCCAATCGATCGATCTCTTGCACAATTTTAAAATCTTTGTGATAAAGTATTTGTCTGTTTTGATTGATTTCGTGTGTCTGGAACGACGAGTGGAACTGTTGCGACTGTGGCGTGATGAGGCAACCGTATAAGCTCTTAGCTTTTTAAATTCAATACCTATGGTTGGTTATGGTATAAGTTAGTGATGTGACAGTGCGAGGCAGCAACAGGCCGCGCGCACGTCACTCGCCAGCAGCCGGGGCGCGGGGCGCGGGGCGCGGGGCGCGGGGCGCGGGGCGCGGGGCGACACGGGGTCACGCGCGATAGCCCCACAGTCGCTGTCAAAACTAATAACCATCTCTAAAAGACGGATATATTTTTATTGCGATAAGCTATTTTCGAAAAACATCGATAATGGAGTCCGGGTAACAGTACAGTTCACGCGCCCCGCCGAACTTGCGAACAATGAAAACGTTTTTGTAGCATTTTTTATGCCTCTCACATCCACTCGAACCTTCGTCTATCTTCGAAAGCGGCAGTAACAAAATTTTTATTTCGGTTTTAAAACCCATTAAATAATTAATTGCTTTTCTTTGAACCACTGTCGATTCCGTCCCTGAATTGTTTCAAGTGGGTCGAAATGGCGACACTTAACGCTTCTTATGAACGTATTTTATTTCACAAAGAGTAAACATTAACGGCGCTGGTCTTAAAATGAGTCGCGTTCTTAAGTTTTGCGAGCAGAGGGTTTTTTCTAGTTTGTATTTGTCACCATAATTATGTAAAGTCGTTCAAGTTATTGTTGATAAATAAATAGAAAGAGGCCGAACCATAAGCGTAGATGTTGTCACAGTGTCCAAACAAGCGGGCGGACGGCGGTGTTTGCGCAGGTCCCGCGCCCGACAAAAAGTCGTCTCCTTTGGAGCGCCTCGGCCCTCGCCGATGGAATCGCATTCCGTAAATGGTATCGGATAAGGCACGTGCCGCAAACACCACGACTTTGTCTCCGCCGATATTTGCTCGCGACGTCACTAATGCGGCCTTATCGCAGGTCGCTGCCAGCGCCATTAGGCATATCTCCGCGCTGACGTCACGCTGCCCGACACCCTGCTGACTAAGCGGCTACTTATTGACTAAACCGACTTCTGTTGTAGGTAAATGCCGTTGGCATTCTTCAAAAAATCAACAATTATTAAAATTGGATACATAGAGATGGTTATATCCATAAAGATAGTTTCGCTGGTTATCGGCGCAGATGGCCGAGGTTTCCGTTACAGCGCATCAACACCCACGCACGGACAAAGTAATTGAAACCGAATGCACCAATTTACTGCAAAATTCCGTGACTGAGCTGGACAGATTTTATTATTACGAATGAATAATTTAAAAAATAAATACGAATGTGATAGATAATATTGATTTCTTCTTATGGATCGAGTATGAGGCCGGGTTGAATAGTGTTTTAAATATTTTTTATGTTTGTATCCAAAAGCACTTACATGATACTTAAACCTAACCGAGTTCTGAGAGTTAATGGTCATAAATAACTTGAAAAAAAAATAGCGTTAGTTGTTACACATGTCTGGTCGATGTCGTTGAATCCGAAATCTGTGGCATGTTGCGTGGTGTCGGGTTGCGCGCGGCCACGCGGCAGCCGGCCCTTGTGGCTGGCTGTTATCACCATAATGATTTAACGCTATTTAGCACTAGCCAGCCATGCCTCATGGATTGTCAAGTACCCACCTAATTTATGATTGCCAGATGAAAATATTTTGTAATACTAGCTGTAACAGTCGTTGAAATTCGATAGCTAAGTTGTTTCGCCAGTCGCTAGGAAGTTCTCCGTGAATGAGTATTGTTTATGTAGTGCACTAGGAAGCGGGCAGGTCACGGGAGCGGTAACGGTCGCGGATGCCATTGAAACAGTACGCGCGGTCGACGCCCGCGCACGCACACTGCCCCGCGAGGGCCCTACTGCGAATGTGCGCACTGGCATCGATGCAGGGTATTGTAATGTTTGTAATCTGAAGATTTTGAGGAAAATATTTTCTAAATGTTCATAAATTACGAAGTTAAATGTAACCAAGGATGACGTCACGTGGATGTGGTGTGTGTGTGAAACAATGCGCGCGGCCTTGCGCGGACGTGCCGCCGCGAGGCGCTAGCGCACGTCTCTGCTAAGTCAGCACTTCTGTGATCAATGAATCAGTCAATTCAATGCCAAGGTCGCGACAGTTCGACGGTCTGCAATCGAACAGAACAATAATACATTCTGCGGCCCTACAAAGGGATCGGTCGACCCTGGATTTTTCACAATGTGTATTTTAAGCTCGCTCGAGGACGCTCGGCGGCGACGGTTTCGGTGTGAGCTAACGAGCGGTTGTTGCGCGCAGTCGATATGGTGGAGTTTATCACGGAGGGGCGCGAGTGCGTGAACTGCGGCACCGTGCAGACGCCGCTGTGGCGGCGCGACTGCACCGGCCACTACCTGTGCAACGCGTGCGGCCTCTACAACAAGATGAACGGCATGAACCGGCCGCTGAAGCAGCCGCGGCGGCTGGTACGTCAGCGGCACGCGGCGCACGCGCTCGCCGCGCCCGCACACGACGTACGCATCGCCCGCACCCGCGCCCGCACCCCCGCCCGCAGTATCCGCGCCCGCCGAGCGTCCTACTCCGCGCGCGAGCGAGTCTCAGTTCTCACGTGTTGTTGCAGTGGCCGCGGAGGGGGCCCCGCCGGGCGCGGATTACTACAAGGGCTTCCTGATTAACGGGCTCGCGTCGCCGCACGCGCACGCGCACGCGCACGCGCACGCCTTGTCCGCGCCGGCGCCGCTCTGTGCGCCCTCGCACGCCGCCTCCACTCCCCCCGACTACAAACAGAAGAAAGGGGTACGACGCGCCCCGTCCTCTCCTCCCCGCTCCCGCCCTCCGCCACTACTCCCTCACAGTGCGCACTAACACCATTCATCGCTTCTTCCTCATAGATATAAGTAATAATTATACTAACAGCATGCCCTTATTGAAGCATTAACGGTAAATGTAAAGCAAAACTCCTATTTAAGAAAATATTCAATCTAAAGAAAGAGCTTTTAAAACTGTTGCTTATTGATTGAGTGTAGCGCCCAAGAGTGGTATGCTTGACGTGTGTCGTGTGTGTGGCAGGCGGGCACGAAGCGGCCCGGCACGACGTGCACGAACTGCCGCACGATGACGACGTCGCTGTGGCGGCGCAACGCGCACGGCGAGACCGTCTGCAACGCGTGCGGCCTCTACTACAAGCTGCACAGCGTCAACCGGCCCCTTGCCATGAAGAAGGACGCCATACAGGTAGGACTCTCACTCGCCCATTATATTTTATTTAACCGTAGCTAACTAATGTAACTTTCAATATCCCATGATGACGTAGTGTATTATATTGTATGGGTGCCCTATCAATTCAAAATATTCAGTCTATGGCAGTCTTGGCTGTTACATGCACTTGTAAATGTCAAAGAAGCTCTACGCTATTGGTTCGCACCGCAGCTTGTAGTTAAAAAAATGAAAAATAAAATAAAAACAGCAATCAAAAGAACCGACAAGAAACTCCGGACTGCTCTTTTTCTCCCTGTATATCTAGTAACAGAGAGACGTCAAATTGAATCATAATTATTGCAGAAGTAGCAATTTTAACTGTGTCGTCACACTGATGTGGTTCTTTTATTAAGAAGTTAAATTGATGACCATTTCTTCTGCTTTTCAGACGAGAAAGCGGAAACCAAAGAACGGCATGAAGTCAGATCGGAACCTGAAGACTGCGGTCCAGCGCACGCTCGCCTCCGGTGTCAAGATGGAAAATTTACGTGAGTTTACATTCTGCATACGATGAAACGTAAACAACGTTTCATCTTTGGCGGTTTTTACTTTTCTGCTATTGAGCAGGTAGTTGATCATCAGCTATTTTTAATGTCCCCACTGCTGGGGCACAGAGGCCTTCCTTATAAGTGGATAAGGAGGATGGGCCATACATAACCCACCACGCGGGCCTAATGCGGATTGGTGGGCGTTAATGACTGCAAATCCAGCCGGGACCAACAGCTTAACGTGCCTTCCGAATCACGAAAGAGCTCGAGATAATATTTTTTTGGTCACCCATCCCATGACCGACCCTTGCGAAAGTTGCTTAACTTCCGCAATCGCTTGGCCAGGCACTGAACCGTTGCGCCACCGAGCTCATTAATTTTACACAAGACCTTAATTATGGATGGGTAAGTAGGATGGACTATGATGACTGATCTACCGTGGGCCCAATGCAGATTGGTGGGTGTTAACGACTGCAAATGCATCTAGCCATATCACAGGGTTAACGTGTTTTGCGAAGCACGGTGGAGCTCGAGATACTAAATAATTAGTAACACATGTGTTGACCATCCTTAAAGTTTTACTATCGTGCCACTGTGCTCTCGAGCTTTTCGATAAATTCCATCCATCCATCACAGCTTTTTTATTAAACTTTCCGCTTTATCACATAGCCCTCCTCCATATCCCTTATATTGTCTCTCCCGTGCCACACGCATCCAATTTCAGCCTACTGCCTAACGTCGTCCACCCAGCGTAGAGGTGGTTAATAAATGCGATTTACCGCTTCTGTGGTCTAGTGGCTCACTCACCCGTGTAAGACGCAGGGGTCCCGGGTTCGATTCCCAGGGGGGGTATAATTTGTACTCAGTTTGGTGGTAGGGCTTGTTTCAAGTCCGCCTGACTATCTACCACCATGTCCACCATCTTACCTAAGTCTGACGCCATATTGGCAATTTAAAAATGTCGTGTTCCGGAGTTAGTGGTAAGATAGCCAGTTCCTCAGTGATGAGGATTCCGGGAGTAGTGCGCTTCCACCTTCGGCCTTATCGTCAATAAACATCAAGTGAGATGAAGGCCGAGCACTATCCTGTTGTGCATAAAAAAAGTGTATGAAATAATGTTTACGTTTATGTTTGGTTTTCGCAGTGGAGAGCGGCAACGTGGGCGTCGGCATGAACGTGGGCGTGGGCGTGGGGCGCGGCGGGCTGGGCTACTACGCGGGCCACATGAAGCTGGAGGAGCCGCCGCCGGCGCACGCGCAGCTCTACGACGACGAGTACCGGCGCGCCGCCGACGAGCGCCTCGAGCGCCCCACCGTCGTGTCCATGGGCAGCTGAGCGCCGCCGCCGCCCCGCGCCCAGCCCGAGCCGCTAGTTGACCAAATACCGCGCCCGCCCCGCCCTGTACATACCCACCCGCGGCGCGCGCGCTCGTCTCCCTACGACTTAGCGTTTAATTAACGATCGTCACTTCGGTCGCAACTAGGAATCTCGATTCGTGTCGATTCTCGTTACCAAATACATTTTTTCTCATCGTGTAAAAACTATAAGACTGTACCTAAATACGATTCCTAGCGTGTCGCATTCCTTAATAATTCGATTATAGTTACGTTTAGAGTATGGTTGAAGTGAATCGACGATGATTTTTTTATTGATATTATTTTTATTATTATGTTGTTATTTCACGCTGACAATTATTTTATAAAACTAAGGATAGTAGAATACGTGTCGTTAAAGTATAGTAGATTTTATTGAACTCCATGACTTGAAAAGGCATTCCAAGAATTTGTCGATAATAATTAGATTAAGTGTTGAGGAGTCGCTCGCGCCTATGGCAAGCGCTGGTGGATCACCGACTGAGTTCTTTAGAGAACTTTCCACATAATAGCATATTATGCCTTATCACTTAACTGGACATACGAGATAAGTAAGCTCAATCACATAATATTATACTTGTCGTAAACTCCAAATATCTTTCCTAAGAAACGGGTACAACCTCAGTCCCATGTCTCGCCAACAACAGCAGCTGCGTTTTGTATTATTCTCCTCACGGTTAAGTTACTTACTTGCTTACTTCCTCTTGTAATTATATTGAAGATCTTCTAAAATAATGAACAAAAAAATTTTACTATTATAAAATGTATCATTGAGGCAGTACAAAACGCAACTGTCCGAACTGCGCGTACAGAAAAGGTACAGTCAGCAATGAAAGTCGCGTAACATTTTAGTACTTTGTCATAGCAACTTTTTGAGAAAGTCTTACAGTTTGGAACATTTTATCGAACAAGTTGCTATGACAAGGTACTAAAGTTCTAATCAACTTTCGTTGTTGGCCGCACTAGCCGACCGCGACCGGCGCACGCGCGCCCAGACGTAGTGTGCCCACTATGTGATGTTATATTTTATTTATGTTATCACGAAGAGTCGTTGTCACCGTTAGTTATAGTTTACAGTTCTTTGTAAATATAAAGAGTATACTTGAATAAATAATAATAATTTTTTTTTTGTTTCTCTGAATCCTTTATTGTATGTAATTAGGTACGTTTGAATATTCTTAGACCGGGTGATCAATGAAACTTAAAATTCGTAAGGCATACATTATTACTTAAATTTATATCAATAGGAAGACTACATCAGACATTTCACGGGGTCTCTCCAGTGGCAACAAATTGTGTTTTTTACAAAAAGATAGGCATGTACCTATAATGGCTAGCCATTGTTTGTTTGTTTTCGTACCAAAGAACACCATGAGTCTAGACTTATAGTGTTCTTTGGTACGAAATAATCTTTTCAACACACTTGCTTGTAAAGTGAGCCCTAATACATAAACCATAGCCATAAACCGAGCTATAACAAACGCTTGCAATAATATATAAAACACTAGTAATGCAATGAGCAACCTAAGCTAACTTGTCTCATAATGTAGGGTAAAACCGGAATAGATGCCGCAAGTGGGATAGGATAGGTGCCTCATTTTCGAAAAACCTAACTTCCCAAACTCGCAACTAAGAAATAATAGTATAATTAGGAGCCGCAGTCATCCCGCACCTAATTGTCCAAGGGCTGTTGTACGGCGTGGACGTGTTTCGCTCGTAAGTGCAACCAAATCCGCGACTAACTTCACAAAAACTTCAAAGTTTTAAATGTCAGTATTGGCCGTTGTATAACTTTATAAGTAGTAATAATTTCCGTTATATTTTTAATTTATTTAAAAACTACTTGGGCATCGATCCCTATCACAAAGGATAGTTGCCCTGATTTTTCGAGGTATAGGTGCCCTTAGGGGCATCTATCCCTTCATAATAGTATATATGCCCATATATGGTGTCAGTATATATTTATAATTATTTTTTCTGTTTCGTTATATTTTTTATGTATTTACATATATTTATATTTGGACTCTTTACTGATTGTAGCTTCAAGGTAGGTCGGTAGGTAGGCCTTTAGTGGCATCTATCCCTCCATACTGTATAGTGTACATTTTTAATTAGTTTTAGTGTTCTGTTATATTTTTATGTATTTACGTATATATTGCTGTTTTAGGATAAGAACGACCTCATAAAGGTTGGGTTTCTGTTTTCACTATCCCGCACTGCAGGCATCTATCCTTCTTAGTATTTTTATAGTGGGGCAACTATCCATAGGGGTAGGCATCTATCCTCAAAAAAGGGTTCTACAAAAAGCTAAATTCTGCAAAATCTATAATTGATATGTCAAAAATAAATAATTATGATTCAACATAAATGATTAAGCTAGCCTACATTCATAGAAATTATTTATATTAATGAATATTTTTTAAATTAGGAGGCCATTTTAAAAAGTAGGGCATCTATCCCGGTTTTACCCTACTATTAAAAAACAAAGAAACCCCTCCTTCAAAAAACCTGAAAACAAAATCAGCAAATAATATTCAATCATTAGTTACGTATATCAATATTAATAAAACACGTCTAATGAAATCGGGTGGGACTGGAGTACGTCTTCATTTTTTTTTATTCTAAACTATGACGACCTAAATGATGAATAATAATGACTTTGACGACCTCCGTGGTCGAGTGGTTTGCACGCCGGTTTTCAAAGCGTCACCATCTCTTGAGGTCCCGGGTTCGATCCCCGGCTGGGTCAATGTAGAAAATGAACTTTTCAATATTGTCTCATGTCTGGGTGTTTGTGATACCACCGTTGTCTCTGATTTCCATAACACAAGTGCTTTAGCTACTTACCTTGGAGTCGGAGCAATGTATGTGATGTTGTCAAATATTTATTTATTTATTATGTCGGGATTTACACCATATAAGTACCTGTTTATTTTTTAAGGCTCTTTCGTTATCATGGCGCATGCAACTGCGCCGAAATATCGGAGCCTCAAAAATAAACAGGTACATGGTGTTAATCCCGACATAGTTTATTTATTTATTTATCTTTTATTGGGAAACAAACAGCCCTATACATTACATAGTAATAACTTAATATATACTAACTCATTTGCCAAAAAAGTTTCCACTTGCTAAGTAGTAAAGAGTTAAGATGTTTTTTTGCACTATTGAATAACAACGAACAACGAATGAGTACAAGAATTTATCAGTACATTTAAGAGATTATACTACACAATATTTAAGTAAGTTTTGATAGTAAGTAAGTTGGCATGATTGTCTGTCGACCACTGACCACAGGATAAGCCGCCTTTGTGGTCTAATGGTTCGCCCACCCGTGTAAAACGCAGGGGTCCTGGGTTCGATTCCCAGGGAGGGTACAATTTGTACTCCTTTTGGTTTGGTTGGTGGTAGGGCTTATTTCAAGTCGCTTGTCTAGCTATCACCATCTTACCTAATTAAAAATTGTTGTGTTCCGGCAGTTAGAGGTAAAGTACCTCAGTGATGAGGATTCTAGGTGTAGTATTACGCTTCTACCTTCGGCCTTATCGTCACTTAACATCAGTACCCTTAGCACGAATAGCTATCGAAAAAAATAACTCGCGTAAAATCATTCGATACATAAATTTTGTATTGGAAATTTGTACAACGCCATCTATCGCCGATAAGCGAAATGAAATTTTCCATAGAGAATTGTCTATCGAGTAATTTTACGTGCGTTTTTTTTCTCGATAGCTGTTCGTGCTAAGGGTACAGGTGAGGTAAGAGCTAAGAACTATCTCGTTGTGCATAAAAAAATCTGTGTTCTGAGCTGTCGACTAAAAGCATGGCCGACTTCTAGAGGAGATAGCATTGAGATAGATAACAGACGGCTGCTACCGGCAGCTGTCTCACCGCGCTGAAGCTACTCCAACTTGTCAATTCTGACAGATATCGACAGAACTACTCGTAAAGCTATGTAAGATTCAAAATGTACTTATACCATAAAGTTAATTTAGGTATAAATTAACTTAACTATTGAATAATAATTGTTATTATTATTAATTTAGGTATAAATTAACTTTATGACTATCTACATCTACTATACTACTGCATCTAGTCTTCACAGATGTTGCATTTTTCTATACTATACCACAGTTTTCTTTATAATACTGTGACTATACGTAGTTACGTATACATACGTACAACGCACGTGGGTACTCAAGTAGAACAGTGTATTTTTCTGTGGTAATACTATATATTTCGTGCAAATATTATTATTAAACTGCTAGTCAAAACAATTAACTATAAGAAATTTAATTTAATTTCACTGTAGGCTAACAATTTATTATTGTAAGGAATTGGGCTATTAATATTGGCTAGGATCATAATATGGAGTTTAAATAATATTAAAAAGTAGGGTAAACTAGCCAATTATTGGCCTTTTAAGCAATACACTACAAAAAAGCTCCTCAAATATTAAAGATATCCAATACATTATTATTGATTTATCCTAGCAGATAAATAACTATATTGTAAGTATTAAACACAATATGATTTTTCCAGTATTTTCAGTTTTTTTAAGCCATTACACACAGCTTACACAAACTTTATACAAGATTAGACCCATAGTCCAAGCCGCTTTTGACCAATTTATTGGCCATGCCTTTGTCAATAGATAGGCATGCAATAACATTAAGTAATAATAATTGAGTTTATATTCATACTACATAATCATAATTCTTTACTTGTAAACTTAATCTGTACGAAAGAGACTGGCTCCTGCGACACAGGGAATCCTAGTGTGGGAACCAGCCCTACTTAGCTGTGCAAAAATTACTTTGGAAAATATTTTTTTTATTATTTATTTATTTATATAGTACCAATGAAAGAGCTGCTTGTCTGCGAATGCTGTATTTCATGCACAACAAATAAATAATAGTAAAATCTAAAACGTCTTACGTCTTTTGTATACGTCATTCATCTATCTCTATAATCTTCCTTTTTTCACTGTTACTCTTCCTTCCGTTCCATTCCACGTCTCTCACACATCCTACACTGAACATCCTACATTTATTTTATTTATTTTAAATCAAATTCTTAGAAGATAAAGCCTTGATCCATGATGGATCATTAAAAAACATTTTCCAATCGACAATGTAGGTCTTTTAGCGGTCTTTTTTATATTTATCTTTGGATTCATCTTCAGTACCTTAAACCAAAATATTTGCATGCTTTCACCAGTTACTGGCAGTACAAAAATTTGAATATATTATAAACTAATGAATGTGCTTTGCCGCGTCTGTCTGTCTGTCTGTATGTTAGCCATAAACTCAAAAACTACTGAACGGAAAATCCGAGCAAATCCGCGTTATTCTTGAGGAAGGTTTAAGTGTATAATAAGTTGAGGTTTTATTTAAATTGATAGAAATATGACGATATATTGTTGAAGATCTCGACAAAAAATAATCCGACTGGGAGCTTGCATTTAAAACGCTGCACAACCTTTTGAGCTATAACAAAATAATGTATGATGGAATATTGTTTCTCTTTTATAGATCTACAAAAAAGTCCGCGATGGAATAAGACCCTCAACGAAGCCGAGGTCTACGTATTATGTCCATTATCAAGACCATTTCTGTTCAAAATTATTGCTGGGAATTGATTTTAATTTTTGGTGTTAAAAAATAGTACATTATGAGACAAGTTAGCTTAGGAAAATCTCACGAGTTTCATACGACGTTTTTCAACATATTTGCGAGGAAAAAACAAAGTAATTTACTACACAGCAACAAATACGACAAAAATAAAATATGATAATTATGGGAAAAAGCGCGCAGGGTTACGGCTACCATGAAACTGGTTGTTCCAATGTTGCCAATAAAGCTACCGTTTCAAAACCCTAGAGCAGGGGTCACCAAATGGCGGACCATGGTCCGCATCCAGACCGCTGACCCATTTTGTGCGGACCGCGAGACGAGAACACAGGAACTAACGAAAATACCTACTTTAAGTACCTAATAATTACATTTCTCTAATTAATATTCTTTTCTATAAAATGTTGTGTGGACCGCGATGGTCATTTCAATTCTTAAAGCGGACCCCGAACGAAACTTATTGGTGACCCGTGCCCTAGAGGATACATATTATCATGGGTGTAGATAGATAAAGTCTTGTATGCAACTGTACATAATAAGGTATTAAAACACTCATCTCATGTGATACTATTATCACACGAGGTGAATACCCCTCATTATAGTACAGTTGCATAAATAATTATTTATTCATTTAGCCAATGATTATTTTAGCAAGAGGTAAGGACCCTCTTGATGCTATAATGTTATTCGTATTTCGAGTAAAAGTAGCAAAACATTATTTATAATGTACTAGCTTCCGCCCGCGACTTCGTCCGCGTGGACATTCGATAGAATCCTCATGTTTTAATTTCATTAAATTTTGATCAGCCGTTTTTACGTGATTAGGCGGGTTCCCACCAAGCGCGCTGCCTCGCGAGGCAGGACGTTTGCCGCACGGGCCTCGCACGAGGCTGCTCGCTTGGTGGGGACCCGCCTAATCAGGTAAAAACGGCTGATCAGAATTTAATGAAATTAAAACATGAGGATTTTATCGAATGTCCACGCGGACGAAGTCGCGGGCGGAAGCTAGTTTATAATATTCAGAGTTGTATCCAGAGATATTAGTATGTGAAAGTGAAAGTGAAAGTGAAATAAGCTTTATTCAAATAAACTTAATTATTAAGTACTTTTGAATCGTCTATATTTTTCTACCACCCGTTCCAGACTTTTTTAGCTGACAAGAAGAACAGGCGCAAGAAACTTATCAGCTGTAACACCACAGCTGTATCCCGTTCCAGTTCCCGTTCCCGTTCCCGTCCCTGTCCCCGTCCCCTGGATGTGCAAGTCCAGGTCCAATCATGTCCACCGTGTTGGACTTCAAAATAAATGATATTTTCGCAATCACCATCCCATGAAACCTCAAGAACGACATCCACATCGATTTTCATGTTTACTTACCCCATTTACACCTTAAGGGATGATTTTCAAAATAACAAAATATGTGTTTGCCTATTTATTTTTAGTCATGCTCCTACGAATTTTAAAGTTGTAATGTCTATTTTATATTCTTTTCATACAAAATTTGAACCCCATTTTAACCCATTTAGGGGTTAAATCATGTCCACCGTGTTGGACTTCAAAATAAATGTCATTTTTGCAATCGTCATCCCAGAAAACCCCAATAACGACATCCATATCTATTTTTGGGGTTTTTTACCTCTTTTTACCCCCAAATACTAACAATAACAATATACGTTGCGTTAGATTTCCATCCATAAGCCTAAATTATAAATTTAGCTATTTTTACTTCGAAAATAAAGGATTTTCTTTAATACACAACTTCATCCCCCTTTTGACCCCTTCGGGGGTTGAATTTTGAAAAACGCTGAGACCCGTATTTATTAATTTTTAATGTTCAGCCTAAGCACAAAATTTGAAGATCCTAGCTTCAAAACTGAGGGAATTTCATACAAACTTTGGACCCCCGTTTCACCCTCTTGGGGGGTGAGTTTTGAAAAATCCTTTCTTAGTGCACCCCTAGACCTCATAAGGAACCTATGTGCAAAACTTCAAGTCTCTAGGTTCAGCGGTTTGGGCTGTGCGTTGATATTTCACTCAGTCAGTCAGTCAGGACTTTGAATTTTATATATATAGATTTGCTACAACATTGGTGTTCATTGGAAGAGTATGCTTAATCATAATTAATCTGGTATTTACATGGGTCTATTTGGCAGGCGACTTGCTGGTCGATTTTATTCAACTAGCGCTTTTATCGTCAATCGCTTGTTAAATCGAATCGCCACCTCATTAAAATTAAGGTTTGCGATTAGATTTTACAAGCGATTATCGATAACCTTTTTATTAGGTATTTTATTAGCCCTTTGCTTATTGACTAAAATGGACCAGCGAGAAGAAAGAAGAGAAGAAAGAAAAACGAGAGAGGTAAGCCCGGTTAAGCTGATCGTCGATTTCAGCTACAGTTATGTTATATGAGTGAATAAAAAATAATACTAATGCGTTATAAATAACGCATGCTTTGAAGAACAAGACGAGTATGTTTGTCAAGTTTCAGGTTCTTATAACCGTTTATTGTTGAGTGGCTTTGTCATCGAGACGGTAGTAAGTAGTACCTGAGTACCGAGGTCGAAACAACACGAAGCAGCCTCGTGATTTATAAACAATTCAGGAGGGCCCCCGGGGGGAGAGAGCGGGAGGGAGAGGAGTCGCTGAAACAATATGGCCGCTATCATCCGCCATCGCGCGTCACGTGCCCGCGCCCGCGCCCCGCGCCCTCCCCTCTTTATTAGCTTTCCACGGAAAAATGTTCGACAAAAAAACAACTGATAAGATCGCGATGAGGTCGAGCGGCGCCCATCAATAATCCGGCGATCGAGCTATCAGATTTAGGCGCGGATTACTGCGGGCCTGGCACTGCACTCACACTGCTGCGTCACTTCACACACTTCACTGTACGAGTGGTTTTACTGCGTCACGCAACACGCATGTCTCCGCGTGAGAGGGCCTTCTTTGTCATTCCGTCGAGGGTTGTAGAGGACCTCGACTGCGCGTTAAACCGAGATGCGGCAGGAGTTTATCTCGCAGCGGTGGGTGCGCGGGCGCTGCATCGACTGTAATGAGGTGGCGGCTCAGATACGCGCTCTCGTAATCAAATCTGTAGGCCTTCTATCTGATAATTACTCGGTATCGGGGATGGTATCGCGATATCTTAGGTCCCGCAGATACGGGCGGTCGCAGCCGGCGCCCTGTCCCGGGGGCGGGGGGCGCGAGGGGCGACGCTCCCTACAAATATTTGCTTGTCGCTCTTCGGCGGTGTTTGCGCACGTTATCGCGTCACTCGCGGCCGCGAACACACCCGCCGCGCCCGCTGCGCCCGGGGACCGTCAACCAGTCACCGCTATTATTAACACATTACCATGACTAATGTCCTCCACGATCGATATCTACGCAATTTAAATTAACCACACCTTATCACTGATTAGAATCGCGGTGATTCAGACAGTGTAAAACCTGGAAATATCCGACAGGGCGACTCCGCGGGCGTGCACTTGCACATGCAGCGACCAGATAGTGTCAGCTGAACTGCTAGATACAGTATCTGTTAGATACGATTAGGTATCAAAATGTTAAGATAACCGGTCTCACATTAACGCCTAGTTAAGATAACTGAGATAAAGATTTGCATATCTAAAGGAAACCGCGATACGGGGTGCTATATCTATGAGGTCGTTGCACTCCACCATAATAATTGTTCAGGTGTTGTAAGGATGACCATTTTAGGAGCTACGTCACACAGTTTGGTATTAAGATCAATGTGACATCATTTTCTTAACCACATCGTTTCGTTGACTGATGAGGCATAAGAGCAAAGCGATTTAAGTATATTAAGTTAGCGTCACGCCCTACGGCTGTGCGCGTTGTGCAATGCCCCTAATCCGCCTTTATGGCTGTGCTCTGTGTGCCGATCGTGTTTGCGCCCGCGCCGTCCGCCGCCACGAAAGGAAAAAGGGGTCAGGATTGCTCAGGACCGCCGCATGCGTCGAGCTCACATAACATGTTCGAGCGAGGATTAAATACTGACTAGTTTCTGCTTAAACCTTAGACTAGATACACTTATAGAAGAGATTAAGTGACAAACAGTTAGTCACTTAACTAGAACAAAACATAAAGTAGCAATAAAATAATTTAAACATTAATACGATGATAACTGTTATCTAAATAACAGCAACGTGACAATATTAACTGTAGGTATATACACATGCACATTGAACAAACAACATCCTTTAAGAAATATAGGTACGTTATGTATAAAATGATCGATATCATGGATAACGACGATACCTAACCAAGTGCGCGACTAATTAGTATTATCAGAAGAAAAAATTGATGCCTTTGCGAACGTTTGACAAATTGCAATGTCATCGAGATTAACTTTTATTGCCTTGCAAGAAACCAACAAAATACAAGTTGAACAATCGTTTTGCAAGTACCACAGACACACTTACACTTTAGCTGTGTATTAGCTGTTGAAGGAAGTTTAATAAACTTTGTTCTGCGTGAAGTATCGATTATTTATAACGTCAAGTTATTTACATACCTGTAGCTGTAGATATAACCGGGGCGGG
This sequence comes from Agriphila straminella, assembly GCA_950108535.1. Classification (NCBI taxonomy): domain Eukaryota; kingdom Metazoa; phylum Arthropoda; class Insecta; order Lepidoptera; family Crambidae; genus Agriphila; species Agriphila straminella. The sequence goes on along the minus strand of OX467307.1, from coordinate 21,307,355 downwards.
GCGGTGGCAGCGGTGAGAAGTGGATTATCTGCGCAGACGCCGAAGTACTGTCTCTGCGATCCACTGATCGCACCTTGCTAGATTCAATGAGGTCTTAGCTTCATCTGATAATGCAAATAGAATAACTTCAATAAATAAAGTATTAAACCGTTTAAAACACTGAATACTTTTGCAAAGAAATTGTACACGCAAGTGCGCATATTAATAAAATAAGAATCTACCAATAGAATAGCAAATCAGCCATTAATGTCCTTACTGTCGGGCCACAAACCTTTATGCGGATAAGGAGCAAGGATAATCCAAGATACGGGTCCAACGGGATTGGTAGGTGTTAATGACTCCAAAAAAACCGAGACCTTATGTCTATGTAAAAAAATCTGCTGTTTCATACAAAAATTAATAAAAATTGCGGGCGGGCGGGCAGTGCATCTTGCATATTTTGTTTGCGGAAGTAAGCTACATTATTTATTTTTTCAAAATGGTTTGGGGCTTCCGCCAAGTGACGCCTGATTCAATCAAATAATTAATAAAGAAATTATCAAAATGTATATGAAACAGCTGATTTTTTTTCATGATTCCAGAGTTGGTTCCATAGTAAAAGTCGTTCAGCTTGATGGTCCCTACCTACCATAATAATATTCATTAGGGATATTTTTGTAACACGTCGTATAGCATGTTGCTTTCGGTGCACAAAGATGCGATGACTATCACGAGCTTGTCAAACTGACATGGTGTATTATCATGTCATAGATCCAAGATAAAGAAACACTTATGAAATTGACGAAAATAAAGATTACTCCATCGATTGAGCTGCGCGATCTATTTTGATAAAATAGAATACTTATCAATATCGCGATCAGAAAACGGATAAAAATAAAAAAATAATAAAAAAAAAAAAACTAAATAAAAAAAAAAATTAATAAAAATAGAATCATCAAAGCGGTGAAAGTCCCACCCACTGCCATCCCAACCAACATGTCAAGCCCCTAAGGCAATTAGATTAGTAAATATTTTCAATGGTAAAATGCCCAGAACTCAATTTCCAAATTTACGCTGTTTATTTTTGAGGAGTTCCGTTGTGTCTTCGTAGTCCAAGTCTAGTCCAGAACGTTGAATCACTTTACATACTATTTGACTTTGAGGAGTTCCCTTGTGTATCTTCGAAGTTCAAAGTCCAATACCGATGAAATTAAAATGTGACCATTCTTGAAGTACGTATACCCTTTCAAAAAAAAAAGAGTCATCTAAATCAGTTCATAAACAAAGATGTTATGTCCGAAATTCCGTAAAAACTCGTGCGATGGCAAGCTAAATAATTTATATTTTTCAGGATTATGAAAAAACTGCTAGCCAGATCTCTGTAATTTTTTTATGAGACCACACACGAACTATGTTCTTTGAGATGAAAAAAGAATTGTATACATCGGTTAACAACTGACGAAGTTATGTTAAAACATACATAAAAAAAATAAAAACCGTCGACTTGAGAACCTCCTCCTTTATTTGAAGTCGGTTAAAAAGATCAGTCTGTTATCGAAAACTTGGAACATTCCCATAATAATAATAACTTTACGAAATAACCGTAACTATCTGGAGGTCCTGAACAAAGTTAAAGCGACGCTCTGTCTAGAGATAGTAGGTACCAATAGTAGATTGTTATACGAGACGCTAAAATTACCCATTACATACGAGGTAGTTTTATTCCCGAGCTTTAGCGAGGGAATAATTAGAAACCGAGTTACAATGGGTTTTAGCGTCGTGTGTTACACTATACTTTTCACTATGATTGCGAGAAAATAAAATACAATATTAAATAGTTTATACCTACTTCCGTAAACGAATCCACTCGTTTTTCTATCCTCCACTTCATAAACTTTTTGTACAATATTTAAATAAATGATTTGTGCTTGACGGCAAAAGATTAAAATTATTTCTTTCCTATTACAGTCACACAATTCAATCAGTTTGTAATTATAGAAAAATTCTTAAGATTTCGCGCCATGGTACCTTTTTTTAATTTCCGCTGTAGCAGCTAAGCAACACAAACACGCATTCTACGATTCATTCACTCTGTACACAGAGTATAAATAAGTCTATGATTTCACCGAAGAGATGCTTTTAGTTCCATTTTTAAAAATAAGAATGAGAAACTGGGGGCCTATTACGAAACTTGGTCACGATAGACGTCCGCAGTTCGTCGGTTGTAGTTATTATAAAAAAAAAATATAGCATCGTAGTCCATAGTCTATTAAACGAATAATGACGGATCCACTAGAGAGAAACTGTCAAATTTACGCAATCACTTTGCAATATCGCATACGCAAGTGCTTTGTAATAGGAATCAATCAGAACGAAGCACGGACGCAGCTGCGTGTATCGCATTAAACTTTTCGTAATAGACCCCTAGTATTAAGTCAAGCGAGTTTTTATTCGTGATTATGAATAAAGACTTCTTCGTTTTAGTAGGCTCATTGGTAATAGACAAACATTAAAAAAGAAAAAACTTTATCCCCTAGGGCTTATTATGCTATTTTATCTCGACTCTTGTACGTTACAATGACGCACTTTTGAGCAAGAGGAGTGAAAAAGTAATTTCCTATGGTGTAATAATTATGATGATTTTGGTATGTGTTTAGTGGAGGATTCTACTTTTACAACAATGTATCGATTTGTAACGGAGAAATATAATAATGAAAATAATATGGTAAACAATGAATCACGTTGGTGTAAGTGGCTTGGATATCGACAGGTTCTGAAATATTTATCGCGAGGCGTCAAGTGCGAGCTGATAAGACAAGCGATGTTTGCAACCTCCCCCCTCTCCCCCCACCTCTCGGTGCCTTCATCAGCAGGCAGGCACGTAGACCTACGTGTGTTACTGGACTGATGATTTTAGAAATTGATTTCAATCAAGTATAATTATTAAGTCCATATCAAAATCCTTGCAGTAGAGAAATGCCGAGATACAAAAATGACAGACGTTTATGATCGTATTGCATAAGTTTTAAGACTCAATACTTAATAATACAATATATTATTTTGTTGAATATCAAAAGAACAACTAATAGCTTATGAATTCTGATAGATTACTAGGAAAAAATCAACTTACCTCAGGTTGTGCTCCGACAATCGACGGGTCACGTCATCAACAGCTACTTCCGACATTCTGGAAGATCTCGTGATTTCCCAGTACTCTCTTAATTTTACTGAAAGTCAAATTAACTTCGTCACTTTGATGTCCAAATACCGTCAACATTCGGAAGTAAATTGTTATTGGATTACATTTTTAATATTTTTTATTGTTATAGGGAATCAGAAAATAATAAACTATTTCTAAAATTGGTTAATTAGAATATATCGCATCTTTTTATGGTTAACGTTGTAAATGCAACATATGAACAATCACTGTACGAAATTCAGTAGTAGAATATAGTCCTTTTTTGGGACAGATGAAGGTCTATGTCATACTGCCAGTCCTTAAATGTACGAAATTGATTTTTTTATTGGTAACTGGGCAGGCATTGGACCAGCACCTTGCTTGGTAAACAGGAGGTGGTCTAAAGTGGTCTAATAATTCAACATTATTATTTAGACCGAAATATTATTAACCGATTTTAAAAATTCCAATAAATGCACTTCTCGTCTGCTTCTGCATCTTTTATCACTATCACCATGACGATCGGTCAATAATCATAGAAGCTACATCACTTTTATGTACGGAAACACCCGTTTTTTACAATTCCAAATCTAAAGGGACCACCTACAGGTCACAATTACTAACCGATTTTCAAAATATTATAGCCATTTTGTAGCCAAACTAATACACTAGGACCCATTTTTTAATTTTTTCTTAAGTCGGTTTTTTTCTGAAATATTTACAATTTAGTAAACGAACACCCCCCAAAAAACCCGGATTTAGCCGAATTTTGCATAATTCCAAAAAAAGTTACCAAAAGATTTAAAAAATTCAAACGTTCACACGTGTCTTGATAAATTCCTCAACTTTTGGTACTATTCCCATCTCGATCCTCCCAAAATCCTCGGAGATATGGCCAAAAATACGTTTTAGGCGATTTGCATCAGATAACCATTTTCAATGGTAAAAAGAAAGATTCAAGAAATTTTAGAAATCATTAATGCGAAAGACAAACTGCAGATGTAGGCAATACTGCACGATTGGACCACAGGGTAAAAAAATATTGTACCATGATCGGAAATGAATACCGTAGTAGGTATCTTACCTATTGCCGATACTATTGCTTGCTACTAATTATACACATTAATGTTATCAGATCAGATATAATGGATCTATCTACTAATTTGATGGAGATCTGCTGATATGATAAGCATGACACGTTTTTAACCGTCTTTTAAAAATAAGTGGTTATTTTTTTTAAACACAACGGTGATTAATGGTTTTGTAAAATTGACATTGTCATTTATTGCTTTATTCTGACTCATAAATAAAACCATTTACGTTTATTACGGCTTATATCAGAAAACTTTTTCAGAAGTAATCATTAATTTAAGCTTATGTGATGAGAAAAATAAATGGTTTATTTATTATCGTAAATAAATTTTAATGTAACATTGTTACCCATTAATTAAGTGTTAAGCTAAACTGTTATAGCAAATTGGCCACAGAGTCAATAACCAATCAGGAAACAATATTTTTTTTCCATAAAACAAACTGTGTGACAATGGAATCGAGCAATCACGTTTTTTCATTCTTCACTTTTTCACGCTTGACATTCTTCCTCACCTGCCGAATAAGCAGATAACCGCCTCTGTGGTCTAGTAGCACGGCCCACCCGTGTATGGCGCACGCCGCGTTCGATTCCCTGGAGGGTACAATTTGTATTCGGTTTGGTTGGTGGTAGGGCTTAATTCAAGTCAGCCTGGCTAGCTACCACCATATTAGCTAAGTCTGACGCCATAACAACAATTTAAAAATTGATGTGTTCCGTCAGTTAGAGGTAAGTTAGCTAGTTCCTCAGTGATGAGGATTCCAGGTGTAGTGCGCTTCCACCTTCGGCCTTATCGTCACTTATCACCAGGTGTGGTAAAGGCCAAGCACTATCCCGTTGTGCATAAAAAATGGTTAGCAATGTGATGGGTGTCCGTACAGTACCGATGAATCAAGCATCGAGGGCTTGGCGAGCTGACGCGAGGTGAGTCACGCGCCGCGGAACTTGCCGTTTGCCCGGACCGTTATGTGTGCTCTGCTTCAAAAGGAGCACTTCAAGGTAAACAAATGTTTAGACTACGAAACATTTTCTTGCTTAGAATAAAAAAAAAACTATTTTTAATACGCCTTGGCTTTTTCAAGGTCATTATCGTGTAAAAAGGACATGTATCCATTACCTTAAAGTAATTAATTAGTTCATGTCGATAATTGGCACACACTGATAATTAAAAACAGAGGATACTTTTTATCCCGCTCAAAAAATCCCTCTAAATGTCCATGTGGACGAAGTCGCGGGCGATAGCTAGTTTCTTATAATTTAGGGCACAGTATAGGCACTATTGTTCTAGTTTAAACTTTAAATGAATATTTAACACGAAAGGATTTAGCATAATATATTTTTAGGGTTCCGTACCCGACGGGGCCAAACGGCATTGCTGTCCACTCAGTGTCCGTCTTTCCGTCCGTCGTCTGCCACAAGGCTCTAGCAGCTAAACCGTTGAAGCTACAGTCTTCATATTTACACCATCCAAAGCAGCGCAGGACCCATCGTCGTGGAGAACATTGGAGGAGGCCTATTATATCCAGCAGTGCGTGTCGTGCGGCTGATATAATGATGTTGATGATGAAAGGTGTCTTGCTAACTTAAAGCCAGCTACAGTATACAATTTGTAAAATATATATTTTAGAGGGGCGCTCCCATACAAGTGAAAAATAAAATATATTTTTTACCTGTACATGTACCTAGGTTATAATTATAGGTAATATAATTGTGTAGAACTTGTTACTATATGTATTGTATAAACATAAGACTGAATTTTTCAGTTCTTTTGTTTTGTTTTTCAATTCATTAGTTAAGAAAGCAAACAAACTTAATTTCGTATTTATAGTATTAGTTAAGATAGCATATAATTATTATTATAGTAAGAAGGCTACTTAGATTAGAGCTTTTAATCCAAATTAATTTATATGAATAAAGTAACATCTTCCTAATCAGATTACCTACATGAAGTGTGTAGCAGCTGTTATGGCAGAGTGAGTAGGTATAGCAAGATTACAAGTTTGTTTTAATTACACTAGCAATGCTAGAAGGTTGCCTCCTCTTTATATAATTTGCTAATTTTGTTTTGTTAAAATTAAAAATGGATGAATAAAATTTTACATCCTCTTTGCATAAATATTTTAGGAATGTTTTCCGTACACCAGTGCTAGCGAACAAATTCTCTTTGAAAAATATTTAGTTTTTTTCCCATCGGGGCCCTGATTAATTTTATTTATTATCGTCAGTAATTAGACCGATGATCGATGTCTCAAGCCAGCATTTAGTCGATTAGATACGGAGCGCGCATTACCTGCCCTTATCGGTTTATTGGTAAGATACCCATCGTAAAAATAATAACTCCAATATTTTATACCTACGGGTGTAAATTCAGGGATATAGAATAGAGGATTACCTACAATATTTTTATGTCGTTATTTATTTCACTTAAGTATGTTTGAATGTTATAAATGACATATTTTTATCTCTTGCTGATTATTATTATGCAGAAACATTTGGCGTTGTATCATTATGAATAACACCTGGAAAGATGACAATGTTTAATTTTACCAATAGATTTAACAGGAGATGCCCAGCAATACACAAGTAACGATAAATAAATCTTTCATAACTGCAAGATTTGATATTTCTTGTTTATGATCAGTAGTGATTATTTCCTCTGTGTTTATGACTTCAGAATGTTATATTAATTGTAAATATCGATATTAATAAGTTTCTTCTTGTCAGCTGAAAGAACTTGATTGGGTGGTAGGAGAAAAAATGAAGAATGGAAACGTGTTATATGTTTCTTTTTATTTGAAAAATATTATAGGTCTTTAACTATGAAATTCTTTTAAGGTCTTTAAAAGGTTTTTAAAGATCTTTAAAGGCCTTTAAATAGACTATTTATTCTTCCCATCACATAGGCTTAAATTAATTTTTTGCGTAAGTATTTAAAAAATTGATGTTTGGGGTGTATTCTATATTTTCACAAAATAATGTACGAGTCTACAAAGTAACATAGGGATAACGAATTGATTATGATTATGCATCTGTCTTCAGCGCATAATCATAGAAATTGAATGATGTTTAAGTATGAATAGTAGAATAACAAAAACTGCTCTACGCGTCGCAAGTACTGGGAAAACTTGTGAAAAGTGATCGGGCGATAGACCAATGGGAGGCGGGCAGTGCGGCGGGCCGGGCGTCCGCGCAAGGGATTGGGCGGCGGCGGCGGGCGGCGGCGGCGAGCGCGGGCGGCGCGGCGGGCCGGCGCAGTGACGCGCGCGCCGTGGCTGGGGACGAGGCCCGAGCAGTGCTTGGATTGAGTGAAACGAACTTTTACGTGCTGAAGGAAAATTTGGAAACAAAAACAACGAAATTGGAAAAAAACCATTGTTGTCGGAGAGAAAGATTTTTTTATTTAATTGGTAAGGAAACAAAACATTTTTCATAAGATGCTCAATTTAATAAGTTTGAAATTTCCTTTTCGAATTGCAAAGGTAATTATACTTTATTCAACTTTAAAGCTTGCGCTTTAAAATGCGTTTTTCGTAACTTTTTAGTTTTTTATTTTTAAATTAATCAAACATTATTTGAATGCAGTTTTACTTATTTTTTTTAAAACGAACGTTTTTAGGGTACTTTCGTTCCAGCTACCGCCTTTATTTTCTACTCTGTATTACATAAAAAACTTCTTTGAAACCAGTTTTTTACCATTTTGATTAAGAAAAAGCTAACTGGTTACTAAAACGAAATAAAACTTTATAATTTGGTAAACATCCCGCTATAGCATCTATTGATTACGTTTACATCAACCTGAAGAGTTAAATATTTTCCTCATAAATAATTTATTTAAATTGTATTTCAAAAATAGTGTGTCTATTAATTTTTTGCTTTTCTTGATTGGCTGAACTGAAAGACATTTAAGTAATTACCAACAATCAAGACATATAACTTTTTTTTACTATATAGACGATTTTTTACAAAATGCGCTAAACGCGACGATGGAAAAATGACGCGCGATGAGATAATGATGTGGTTCTTTGCTTCTATTATATCCATACTAAATACAGACCATGTCCTTATGCAATATGCATCGCAGTGTGAAAACATAGCTTTAAAATAAATATTTTTTTTTTAGATCGGAGGTTACTTACTAGTTAATAAAACTAATGCTATTTTGAGGGCTTATCTATAAAATTTTACATACAAGATATGATTATATTATACACGAGACTAGAAAATTATCCATGCTCACAAAGAGTTTTAAGAACCATGAGAAAATTATTAGGGACATTTAAAAAAAAACAATTTTATTTATTTTATTTTATTATGTTCGGAATACCAACAGCAGTTTTACATTGTATGGAAACAATTTATTTAATCTACTTAGCTATTAACAGGTATTCGCATATTATTATGGATTATAAGATGTACGTGCATAGACCACATTAAGCTATTTGCAGAATAGTTTTAGGAGCAAAATAAGTTACAATTATTACTTAGGTATTATCATTATCAAATGAGTGACTGAATTAGTCACTTTCAGAGTGGGTACCGAAAAACTCAGAGATAAAAAGTTTAGTTATATTTTTGGGTTTAGTCCGAAAAGGTTACTCGCACAGATGAAGAAAGAGTTACGACGATAATTTGTGTTACATCTAGGTATGGCTAAAGGTTGATTACGTCTTATTGGTAGTTTGCGTGGCACCCAGATGTTGACTTACTTTAATAAAGCAGGACAATCAATAACACTACCAGCAATTTTTAACAGGCAAATAATGACATTAGTTCTTTAATAAACTGCGACCAATTTTTCGTTGATGTCTTTTGTATAGGAAATGTGCAACAATAACTGTACGGTTTCCAAACCGTACAGTTTTTTTTCTTTACTTAGTCTTAGACTGCGTTATTAAATTGTGTAGATACTATTGCTTATTGCCCATGTTGTTTAACTTTATACTTTACTGAGCTGCAGTTTAGTAAAGTTTAAAGTTACTTCTCTATTTGATTGATACTTAAGTTTAGACAAGATTTAAGATAAGACAATTAGTTAAGTTTAGACAAGTTTACAGTAAGGCTGCCATGTTTAAATTGGCGAAAAAAATATTTTGTTCAAATTCAAATATTAATGAAAACTCTCATCCTATTTATTATTTTCTAATGTTCATGAAAACTCTTGAATATATTGCAAGAATGAAAAGGTAACTTCGTTCTTTGCTCCTGAATACAGCTCCTGCCTAAAAAGAATCAATAAAAGATATATTCTTAAATTATAAAACTATAATAATCATTTCATTACTAACGCTCTGACAGGTCATTTGAAGCTTTGTTCGTAGCGATCATCTGAACTTATGTTCTAAACCAGATCTTTGAGAAAAATATCCAAAATATGATTATTAAATTTCCTTTTAATACCATTGGTAGAGGTATAAGTTTCAATGTTGACGACTCTGTATGAAATATACAGGGAGAAAAAAGCAGCCCTTGACGAGTTTCTTGCCGGTTCTTCTCGTTACAAGGTCTCCCGCTCAGGGTTTGCGAACCGATGGCGTAGCTTCTTTGACATTCACAAATGCTAGTAACAGCCTACTGAATAAATGATTTTTTGATTTTTTTCGATTTTGATTTTGATTTTATGACAGTATGATGCACCTGTGTATTAAGTTCCGAGTAATTCAAGTAAGTAGGTAATCGAATATATTTCAATTAAATATAACTCTAAAATTAAGTCAATATGAAAAAAAACAATTATCCAAGTTTTGTTAATCTGCACATAATATTAATTGAATATATAAGAGTTATTCAAAGCTTCCCAAAAATGAAGTTTTTGTTACCACGCTAAAGTGTAAAATCGAAAAAAAATAAGTTTTTACCCGGATTCGATAAAACGTCAACCTACTGGAACACCCTCTAAAATACAGTCAGTCTCGCCAATTTGAAAATAATACCTAATCATGCCGTTTGCCCCGAAAGCCTCACTTATCGTGTAATATTGGTTTCACAAGGAAATGCTGTTCAATCGCAAAATTTAAAATTGTCAATAAATTGTTTACACTTAAGTACTAGCTTAACATCCCCACACATCATCATTTATTTTTCTAACGTCAGTGCAAAAATAACGATATCGTAAGTGCCTACTTCACATGTTATGCCGCAATAAATCGAAGCTTGATGTTTTCGTGTGAAACTAAGTTTTTAAGAGGTTGCCTCAACAATGTGACCTACATAAGGAGTTTAATATCAATTTATAACCGAAATATTACACTTATACGTTCCCAGGCGCTCGTAGGTGGGGAACTATTAATATGATGAAACTGTTATCAGTGGATGTGACGTTATCGCGGCGAGCAAACAGCGCAGCGCGGGCGACGCCGCGGCGCGGCCGCAGCGGAAACTGGAACCTTCACTCCAATATGCACTCTAAACCTTATAGAGCTAGATACAAAATGATGTGCTCGCAATAGGTCTAGATTTAGGAGACAAAGTGACACTATTACCGGGAGGGAATGTCATTTCCAAACAAGCGGACGGACGTAGCGTTGTTAATAAAAACCAATGTAATTTATAAGGGCAGGACATCTTTCACATTAATTCAATGTTCTTGCTAGTTTTTCATCATGAAAAAATCGCTAACTTATTAATAAAATAAAACATCTGATGTAAGTAGGTAGGTACTTTATAGAAATCAGCTTATGTCAAGTACCTAGTTGAAAAATGCAGCCTAGCACAAAAGATGCGGCGGTAAAACTATACAAACATGCAATAACAACACGATGTCAAACTGCGTAATGGTTCAATTACATAGGTACGGCTTTTCAGTTAAGGCTCCAAGTTAATTAATTCATTATCGTTAGCGATAGAACAAAAAAAACTAATTTGGTCTCTGAAGTGCTCTCAACGTTGATAAATCTAGACGTGCCAGTCGTTGAGTGCGCGAGGCTGCCAGGGCGGCGGCGCCGACTTCTTTCCCTATTTGTATTTCCGCGGCTCGGCACTTCCGGCCTGGCGTGAAGCCTGCTTCGAGTTTATTTTTTGCTCAACCAGGTGAATGACTATAAATTCCGTCAAACAAAAGACGACAAAGTTTAACATATATTTTTTTACACAGGAATCAAAAATGGAAACTGTAACTTCTATAGGACGAGTAGGAAATGAGGAGCATCGTGAAGAAGAACCGATGACCGAAGCTTTGCAGCTAGTGAAGAATGAGGAGCGTGCTGAGGAGATGGGGCCCGAGAGGCAAGGGGCGCCCTCTGAGCACGCACCCCCCGGTGCCCCAGCCGCCAGAGAGCCCTCACCACATGCGCATTCACATTCGGTGATCACGTCTCGACGAGCCATGCGCACTATCACAGCCGCCGGACACATCACGGAAGCTACGGACGTAGGTGACGAAGGGGTCAAAGATGAACCACCAGAGACTCAGCAAATGGAACACGAGCCGCAGCAGTTACAACAATACCAACCCAAGCTCGAAGAAGGTCCGGATGGCCGCGAAACTCAACACTACGAAGAGGAGCGTCTGCGGCTGTCGGAGGCGGAGACGGCGCGCTACCTCGCCTTTAAGGCGGAGCCGTACCGCTCTCTGCCGTCACCCATGCCTGTCGACAAGCGCCCGCAGCCGCAGTACACAAGAGCACCCCAGCGCCCCCCCTATGGACGTGGTTTGGCTTTGCGCTACGGTGGGCCGCATCACGTTATAGTGTCACAAGACGGTGAACATGAGGACCATTCACACGAAGCTTTTCTGGCCCATAAGGACAAAACGGAACAGTTACAAGTGTACGCCGCGACCAGTGAAGCAAACGGTACCAGCTCGGACGGGCGGCAGTACGCGGCTGTGCTAAGTGATCAAGCAGCCGCTTCCACGGCGCTTGAAATGATCCAGACCACGTCACTTAGCAATCAGCAGGCCGTAGGTGTGGCTTACCAACAAGTAAAGTATGAGACACGTGGTGAGAGTGAGCCGCGACCGAGTACCTATGCGAGCCTGCAGCCGGTGACATCCGTGCACGGGGGCTACGCGTACGCTGGGCAAAGTCCACAGTACGCGAGCGCAGGTTACGGCGCATACGCAAGCGGCGGCAAGGAACTGTTGACGTTGTACGGCGGCGCACGCGGCGACGACTCGCCACCGAGCCAGCTCATGTACCGCAGCGACCCCACACTATCTTCATCGTCGCTGACGCCACGCGGCGGCCACGTGGTGTACGGCTCCGTGGTTCCACAATCTCAGGCCGTGTATGAAGCCCCACCCAGTCCGAACTCCCAACAGGTATGTTGGCTTTAAAAACGTTGCTTTTGATACGCAGATTGATCTAATTATAATGATTAAATTACCCCTTGGTCTAGGTCACCCTTTATACACATGGAAATACAGTTCAATACAAAGTTGGTGGTGAACATTACCTTGGTCAAGGTAGCGGAGTGGAATACGTGCCTGTGCCCGGCTACGAAGGTGGACTCTTAGTAGAGGGTTACACAACACAAGCACAAGCATGGCCAGCACATAACTTGCTGCCTATAGATGAAGGATTTGACCCTGGTAAGATTTATTAGTCGGTGACTTTAATAGAAGTCTGCTCAACAACTTAGCTAGATGTATTACATTAAAATGTCACCCATTCCATAGCGATGGCTGGTATGGGAGAGGTGAAGGAGTGCGTAAACTGCGCAGCCGCGACGACGCCGCTGTGGCGGCGCGACGGCACTGGACACTATCTGTGCAACGCGTGTGGTCTTTACACGCGCATCAATGGCGTCAACCGGCCGCCACTCAAGGGTCAAAAGTCTAAACCTCCACAAGCCCTGGTAAATGTTGCTCAAATTGCTACAGTCATGTCTAATAAGTCAAACTATATTTGAAATACAATAAAGGTAAACAGTAAACAAACAGTATTAACTAATAAGCAGTATGCTTGGCAGCCGACCAACGGTAACCGGCGCGTGGGCGTCACGTGCGCCAACTGCCGCACCTCCAACACCACGCTGTGGCGGCGCAACAACAACGGCGAGCCCGTCTGCAACGCCTGCGGCCTCTACTACAAGCTGCACAACGTAAGACTTTACTTTTCCTTCGTATACTTCTCACTAGTATCGCTATCATTAACCATTCAAGTTTACAAACATGATATAAGCCCAGACGATAGACGACGATAGTAGCGTTAACACACACACTAGAACTATCGCTGCGATTGTGCATCGATTACGGCGGGTATGCTGATTAGATGAGCTACCAGCCGCGCAGGTATCTAATCGGACCAGTGCAGCATTATCAGGGAACTCCTCGGCAAACATCGAGCTTGTATAAAAAATCAAAACACAGGGTCTCATCTAATCTCGTGAGATAAAATACGGGGCTACCGACTGATAGAGAATTATCATCGCACGACCACGAATATTCATAATGAGATAAATAATCTTTTATCAATTATCTCCTCGTGGGTAGATACGCTTGTTTAAAGGATGATAGGCGCGCGTGGCGGTAGATTACGAGGAGTTTCCCCGTGCGTCGTCACGAACTGACCGTCGTTGTGTTCGCAGGTGAACCGGCCGCTGAGCATGAAGAAGGACGGCATCCAGACGCGCAAGCGCAAGCCGAAGAGCATGGGCGGCGGGCACGCGGGCGTGGCGCGTGCCGGCGGCGGCCTCTCCGGTACGTGGCGCTAACTGCGGGAGTGTGTGGTGCCCGAGCCCATCGTAACCGTGTCTGTGCTCCGCAGTGGAGGCACACTCGCACAAGGTGCTGCCTCCGCTGTACGCGGCGGTGGAGGCGGGCGCGGGGGCGGGCGCGGGCGGCGCGCCGCTGCTGCTGCTGCCCGCCGCGCGCCACCAGACCGACGCGTGAGTACCGGGCTAGACTCCGGAGACTGCTCTATACGACTTGTCTCTTTCCTTCTAATCTAAGGCACGCTCTATCTATCCTTCGCTTCAGCACCGCGTCTGTCTTCATCTCTAGGTATGGCTTCTTCGGGCACTATAGCAATAACATTACATGTTAACTGTGTAGAGGTGTGTGTGACTAGTGTGACGGCTCCTTGCGCGGCCGTGTTTGCATATGCCTTACGTTATCTCAAGGTTTGCGCTCCGCTTACAGCACGCGGCTGTTGTTTCACTTTTAGCTAATTCTACGATGTGTGCGCTCACCTAATTACAAGGATACCTTCGCCCGGCACCGAACGAACACGAATATTTATTTTTGTAGGCATTCAGAGTGTTCAATGTTTGCGTGGAAGGTAGGTTGTTATCAGGCGACGGCCAGCGTTGACCTCTGTTCTGTTTGCAGGGTATCAGCGTTAGAGCGCATCGCCGCGCCCGCGCACTACCGCCCGCCGTAGCGCGCCTCTGTGCATACACGCCTGCGCTGGCGCCGCTCGCGCTCATCTGTAAATAGTATCAAGTGTTCTATATTTTAAAGCGTAACCGCCAAAGATGTAATGTTATATGTTTTTTAAGTATAAAAAATCTTCCCCAATGACTGTTAAAAACGTTACAAGTAAAGCTCTCCATTTTCCGTTGAGCGTTGTAAATATGTATATTTGGTGACGTATGTGTGTGTGTGTGTTGCGTAAGCAGCCGCGTGTTGACTCGGCTGCTCAAACATCAAAATGACGAATTTACTATGTTTTAGTGATAAAATATTTATATTAATGTTGGTTGTTAAGGTATTCATGTGCTGCGTGCGACTTAAGTCCTTAAATATTTATTTATACTTTGATAGAGTTTTTAAAATGTAAATTGTGCTGTCACTACAAAATGAAATTATTATAATTTAACTTTGTCTTTTATTTTTCTTTTGAATGTCATATTCCATACATTAACCTGGTGCAGTGCAGATGCAGTTGAATGAAAATGTAATCAAAAGTAAGTAACGACAAGTATGACAAAAGAAACATACTTTATTTTAATTTTATTCATAGAGTTTTAGTAAAGTTATAGAACTTGCAATTATAGGAGCTGTTTAAGTTATGCACTCCTTATTATATTAGCCTTTAACGGTATGAATTTAAAAATCTATAGGCTTGCATTAAACAACAAAATCACGATAAGGAACATACCTAAAACGTAAGGACACGTTAAACTTACACCTCAAAAGGGGGAAGTGAAACATGGCCAAAATAGCTTTAAATATTGTGTCGATATAAGCAAAAACAGGACAAAAGTGTCATGTTTAACCATTACTTTTCACAATGTATCAAATTCTATTAAAATAGGATTAATCATTTTTTAGGTTTCTGTACCGTCCGTACCCAAAGGGTAAAAATGGTACCCTATTACTAAGACTCCACTGTCTTTCTGTCGCTCTGTCGACAGATAGACAGTTAAAATTTCATCTGTCAAATCACAGCTGATGATGTATTTTTGTTGCTATAAGAACAAATACTAAAAACAGAAAAAGGGCTCCAGTAATTATTTGTGTGAATCTGTAAATGGTTTTCTGTTGTTTACTGAGATTACTATAGTTACATAATAACTGTTGATTCACCTGTAAATATAAAATAAAATAAAATAACATCAATTGTTTCATTCAAAAAATAATAACGAAAATATCTAAATGTATGAAACAGCTGATTTTTTATGGCGATTTCCCATAGTAAATGTAGTTTAGTTTGATGGTCTGAACAAGCAGTTTTCCCATTTTGGGTTCATTCGTTAACACGTTGTATAAGATTAGTATAAAAAATTCACAGATCTCGTGCTTTTCACGACCTTCGGTACATTGAAAATGAATTTATCAAATTTTATAAAAAAATATATTCCTTTGTTTGAATTAGTACTTACAATACTTTGAAATCACAGCAAAGCCATGAACAATTTTGGATCTATATTGATATGAAATTCATATAAAAATATTTCATTACAAACATTACTATTTTATTGAAAGGTAAATTAAAAGTACTACTATAACCTAAAATATAAAAAAAAAATCTAAGATTTATTTGAAGCCCGAGGCAAAGCCGAGGGACAGACTAAAAAGTAAAAATCAATTCATTTGTAAATATTTATAACCCTATACCTACAGAAATTTTAAACCTAAAAACGTGGGGCGCATGCTAAAGACAATATGGATGATAAATTTTACATAAATATTTACAGAAGAATTGATTTTTACTTTTTAGTCTGTTTTTACTAGTCCGTTTTAATATTTTTAGTCCGATTTTTTTTGTAATAATTTAGTCCGTTTTAAAAACATGTTTTAAATAATGATTTTTTTTCAGTAAATTATTATTTTCTGCTTTTAAGTTAACGAGCTAAGACTAAAAATATACCATCTCCTATCGGAGCACTCGTCAAGACGATTCAAACTCGATGGGGTTGCATGGTTTTATTATAAAGTTCCTATGGCCTTCTTCTCCATCATCAGATCCTTGGACACTATTTCCCATTAGAGTACTCGTCAAGACGATTCAAATGAGCCCAAACTCGATGGGGTTGCACGGTTTTATTACAGAGATCCAGTGTTCTTCTTCCGGCTCCATCATCAGACCATGGACACTATTTCCCAACAAAGTATTTGTCAAGACGATTCAAACGAGCCCAAACTCTATGGGGTTGCATGGTTTTATTATAGAGTTTCTATGGCCTTCCTCCGGCTCCATCATCAGATCCTCGGACACTATTTCCCATTAAAGTACTCGTCAAGATAATTTCAAACGAGCCCAAACTCGATGGGGTTGCATGGTTTTATTACCGAGTTCCAGTGGCCTTCTACTGGCTCCACCATCAGACCCTGGACACTATTTCCTAACAAAGTACTCGTCAAGACGATTCAATCGAGCCCAATCTCGATGGGGTTGCATGGTTTTATTACCAAGTTCCAGTGGCCTTCTTCCGGCTTCATCATCAGACCCTGCACACTATTTCCCAACAAAGAACTCGTCAAGACAATTCAAACAAGCACAAATTTGATGGGGTTGCACGCTTTCAATATTGAGTTCCTATGGCATGGCCATCCAGCTTCATCATCAGACCATGGACTTCGTCTCCCATTAGGGTACTCATCAAGACGATTCTAACGAGCCCAAAGACGATGGGGTTGTATGGTTTCATCATAGAGTTCCTGTGGCCTTCTTCCGGATCCATCATCAGATCAGCTCAGTGACACCATAATATTGCATTGCTTTTAAGTTCTGACCTATGTTCAGAGTTTCAAGTCTCTAGCTCATCGGGAAGCTAGTATAGGATCGTTCGCAAACTTTGCGGACAAACAAACAAACAAACGAGAAAGCAACCTAATAAAAACGTCAAGCCAAGCCACGTCTTTTGACTAAGGTGTAGAGTTGGTTATGGCTTGTAGAGTTAGAGCGCGTAGAGTTAGAAGCTTGGCTCTACATGAGGTCTGATAACTTTTTGTCAGTTCGAGCCATATTAATATGGTAGTCTTGACAATATTTACATGAAAATGTTTTTGGTGGGATATATTATTTACTAATATAAAGATAAATAATTATGAGACACGACGTGTAAAAGTGCCTAACTACGTAAAATTAAATGAGAACGAAATAATCAATGTTTACAAAAAATATGAATCTTCATAATTAAACTCTATTCACTTTCAACAATATTATATTACTTTAAATTATTTCTAAGGCCGCTATTACTAACTACTAATTACCAAAGGGTAAAGTAAGTTGTTTCTCACGAAGTGATAGTTTCTGCACGGTAGTGACATCTGTTGACAACATCAGAACTAAGCGTGGTTCGGGCCTACGTAGTTTTCCGTGCTACGGTGTAGGTGCGCTACACGGTGCTACGCTGCTACGCGAGAGTTGCTTTGTAGCAGTTGGGGGAGTACGCAGTCTCTTTTCAGCTCGGTAGATGGCATTACAGGACGATCCATTACATAAATACAAAATATAATTTGTTAGCTCAGGAAAACTTGAGTTCCCTCTTGTTCGTAGGTTCCCTCAGAGGTAGACTGTACAATTCTCTAAATAATAAATTACTCGATTTGAATTTCAGTTCGATTTGTTTACTGGAAACAGATATGGTAACGCGCCCCGTCAATTGGTAATGCGCCTGGCAGCCATGACTTTAAATTAATATATTATTACCTATGGAATTTTCCAGTTCTTTGTAATTTTTAGCTGCAGATGACGTTGATGTGTACGTTAATTTGACAAGGTTCCAGCGCATTACCAATTGACGGGGATAGTAGAATCCATAATTGAAAATGCCTAAACATTAAAACACATACCGTGTTATTACAAAAGATTTTAAACACTGTTCTAAACACAGGTTTAAATGCGATGCTGTCACTTTTTTGACAATATTGTTTGAAAGAGACAGCATCACAATTATTGTTTAAAAATCTTTTGTAATAACACGGATCATAGTACTAATTATACATTTGAAAAATACTTGCACTTACTGTTATTTATTCTGTGTTAACACACATAATATTTTGATGATAATAATAATAATAATACCTGGCAAAAGGACCGGGCTCCGTCCCGAGAATTTCAAGCCGAGATACAATAATAATAATAATAAAAACGCTTTATTGCACACTAGACAAAGACATTGCATAGAAGCAAACAATAAACATGGACAGTACACAAAAGGCGGCCTTACTGCAACGTAGCAGTCTCTTCCAGGCAACCTTGAGTAGAAAAATATTAAGGGGAAGAGGAAAGAGGGGAGTGGGTGCAAAAATACTAAAAGGACAATAGATATAGATATACATAAATAAAGATTTGATATTTTTCTTTTTCAGGCGGTTTATTTAACCAACGATGATAACAAAAGCTTATGAAACAACAAGTCCGTCTGTATAATACGATTATTGATTATTTACAAGATTGATGCAAGGTTTAATGTTAACCATAACCAAAACATTGCTTCAATAATTATTCAATACCTACCAGTAGTCAGTCAGTAGTGCGACCAATATTTTCATGATACGTTTGAGTTCATCCCATCTTATTTCGTAAAAAAAAAATTAATAAAAACACGTATGACTTGAATGAGTACCGACCTTTGATTTGATAGGTTGGTACTCATAATGGAAGGAAAAACACTGTTTTTATAATTTCAATAACATTAAGTTACTTATTATAATTGAAAAAATACTAGAAAAAATCGACTCACCCGTAGCAGCTCAGACGGGACTCGAACCCGCGCCCTTAGGATTCCGGCCCAATACACTAACCAATTATTGTATAAAGTTGAAATAGAGAGACCATTTTTGGAGGGTAGATTTTTCATTGTGTAGGTGAGCACTGAAAAAGGGTTTTGTAAAATTCCCTTTATACAGGGTGCTACAGGGTGTTCCAGTTTGTATGGGGATTTGTATAGGGCTGAACTATTTTGCTGGTGTAGAGATACTTCTCTACACCAGCCATGGTCTACATAGTCTTTCCACAAAATATGCTCACTTTAAACATTTCTGCGGTGGTGTCGTGTGGGGCGGGTCGTTACGTTCCCTCAAATATGGTTGAGCGAAGCGATGGCTGGTCCATGCGTCATGCTCGTGAACGGGTGCTGCCAGTGGGAATGGGTCTGCTTCCGTCTGCTTGTACTAAGGGCGTCGTATATTTATATTTTTTTTTTCTCTGTTTGATGTTATCAATATGTATGGCACTTCTTACTCAAAACATAAAACTAATAGGCAAGTAAACCTTGTTTTGATTTCTCTTTTTTTTTTTTTTATTGCAATCATTTTGCTTTCTATAGTCAGTAGTTTTTGTAAGTAAAGGCCTATGAAAAGCTTTTGGATATTAGTTTTCAATTCAGTGCCTTAGGATGGGTAGCCTAAGTATGTCATGCTCTCTTTAATCATTTCTGCGGTGGTGTCGTGTGGGGCGGGTCGTTACGTTCCCTCAAATATGGTTGAGCGAAGCGATGGCTGGTCCACGCGTCATGCTCGTGAACGGGTGCTGCCAGTGGGAATGGGTCTGCTTCTGAGTACCTATCTTAACGCATATTGAATTGTAAGAATTGCGTTTTTTATTGTTATTTTTTATGTCTTGTCTCAAGTATTTTATGGTAAATTTTGCCTACTTAGGTGCACTTTCGAGTAGCAGACATAGTGATTACTGATTTCTCAACTAGTTGAAAGTTATTTACTCTCACAATTACCTATCCGATATGTAGTAGGTATTTAATTTCAACCTACCTACCCATTGTGTACAAACTTTTGTTAATTATTGTGATGGAAAATAAAAGTGGAGCTCATTTTTCAATGTTGACGACTCTGTATGAAATATACAGGGAGAAAAAAGCAGCCCTTGACGAGTTTCTTGCCGGTTCTTCTCGTTACAAGGTCTCCCGCTCAGGGTTTGCGAACCGATGGCGTAGCTTCTTTGACATTCACAAGTGCTTGTAACAGCCTAGACTGAATAAATGATTTTTTGATTTGATTTGATTTGATTTGATATAACGGCTCTTTTAATATGACTTTTGTAACCATATTTTTGCAAATAAATAAATTTCTTACTTACTTGTTTACTTTATTTGTTATGATACTTTTCCACAAAATGTTGTCAATGCTTTAAAAAAACATAATTATACTTACGGTATTCAGTGCCATAAATTACCTATACAAAGTTGTGAATCGTTTTTTTTTTAAACTTTCAAAAAGTGTGAGCAACATAGCTAGCATGTGCGGCGCGCGCGCAGGCGCCACAGCGTTGCTATAAATCGTACACGCCGATAAGCGGCGAATTAGGCCGCGCCGCTTTGTGTCCGCTCTATTATTCCTGCGCCGATAAAAAAGGAACGGAGCTAAACGCAGGAATGCTGTAACGTTCGTATTAGGCGGCGCCGGCGCCGGCCGCATTACGGCAAAGGACAACGCTTGCACATTAGCCCCTCGGACTCGGCCGCTGGTGTGGCACACCTATCAACCGGCGCGCGTGACATTATTTTGGAATGTAACTATTCGTATTAGAGTCACTTTTTAAGAAAACCCTTCTTTCACTTACATCGTAGCATCTTAACACTCAAGCTAGAGTGTTGAAGTAAAAAGGTTGTAAGTGTAACTGAATCCAACCTATTTTATACGTCTACCTTCGGCCGTTGAGTCGCGAGTCGTCGGCGCTGCGTCCCCGCGCCGTGCGTACGCGCAGTAATATACGAGCGACGCGCGCTAATGAGCCGGCCGGCCCGCGCGTTATCGCCACCCTCCTAATGGCCGGCGGACAGCACTCAGAGGCTGAAAGCTGCGCCAGACTGGGACATGTCTGCATGGCTGCTGCAGCTGTAACTTCGTAAAGAAGGAATCGGCCAGGTATTCTAGAAACGTTATATTTGTGATCCACAATTCCATATATTTGTCATCACTGCCGCAATGAAAACCGCTTGGCCGTCGCATACTAACAATTTTACCAGTTACTATTGAACTTCTTGCTTACACTATTACCAACACATGTACAGATTGTACAGTCCCAAATAACTTGTATTAAAATTAAATCAAAAAACCTACCTCTAAAAAGCAAGAAATAATATTCGTAATAATAAAAATACGTCTATTGAAGTAGGGTGGGGCTGGAGTACAAATTCCTTTTTTTTTATTCTAAAAGCCCCACCCGACTTCAATAGACGTATTTTTATTATTACGAATATTATTTCTAGCTTTTTAGAGGTAGGTTTTTTGAAGTCGGTTTTTTGTTTTTTTTAAACAATTTTTTATTTTTAGTGAAGGGTTGTAGGTAAGGTATATTATTAATATGTAGAAAAATCTGCCCAGCCAAACGCAAGATAATCGCGGAGAAACATACATACAGGTCAAACTGAGAACCTCCTTTTTAAGTCGGTTAAAGAACCTACACTTAAGATGTCCCTCTTCCTATAAAAAAATTATCATCTTATTCAGTTCATAAACAAAGAAGTAATACGAGCATTATCATCGAGGTAATTCACACAAAATCATACTATTTTCGTGCTTTTTTCAAGATTACTTGAAAAGTACTGAACTGATTTCCAAATTTTAAAAAATGGGACCAACTTGGGAGTTTACCTAATGTAATAACGTTTGAATCATTTCAATCGGTCCAGCCGTCTTCAAGTAATCGGTGGACATACACAAAAAAAACAAATATACAGACGAACATAGAACCTCTTCCTTTTTTGGAAGTCGGTTAAAAAACAGTCTTACCGATAAGTGTTATGGACTTCAGTCTACGTTAGCTAAATGCCAGTTTTTACCGGTTATTTAATGAATAAACAATGACAACCTCAACCGTAAGTCAAGGTAAGTATCGCCATGCCAAAACGCGTACAATGAGATATAACCAGCTCAAATGGCCAACATTCTATGCGTTTGAACGCTACGCTTCTTATTAAAGCTTTAAAATAAGCGGTAGACTATAATAAAAAAAAAAAAAATATTCCTATATCTTAACAATCAAAACACAAAACAGTGATTGATTCCACCTGTTAGGTGCTAAGGCACCTGTATTAGACAGAACCGCTCATCCTTAGCATAGAGATCTTAGCAATTACAGATAAAGGTATAAAGATACAATACAAGCAACTTAATTTAATATTTTTTTTCTTCTTTTTTTATAATTATATAACTAACTTAATAACAATTCATTTATTTTAGATAACAAGATCCATAATGGTATATACAATCATTCATAATAATATAATTCCTGGTGCATGCATACATTAGGTACATAATAAGTACTTACTCTTTTAAATACAAATCACATACAATCACAAAATTGCCACATACAATCACTATAAAATTGCGTGCCATTAGCTCGTCAATATCATACTCGTACAATACATCAAAGTCTGTGATTTCCATAAGTTTGCGACATGTGATTTAATCGTCAATCTATATATAAAAAATTCAAAGTCCTGACTGACTGACTGATTGACTGACTGACTGACTGACTGAGTGAGATATCAACGCTCAGCCCAAACCGCTGAACCTAGAGACTTGAAATTTTGCACATAGGTTCCTTATGAGGTCTAGGGGTGCACTAAGAAACGATTTTTCAAAACTCACCCCCTTTGGGGGTCCAAAGTTTGTATGAAAGTCCCTCAGTTTTGAAGCAAGGATCTTCAAATTTTGTGTCTAGGCTAACCATTGAAAATTAATAAATACGGGTCTCAGCGTTTTTCAAAATTCTACCCCCGAAGGGGTCAAAAGGGGGATGAAATTGTGTATTGAAGAAAATCCTTTATTTTCGAAGTAAACATTTTGTAATTTTAAAAATCAACTACTTAGGGGTAAGTGGGGTGAGTAAACATAAAAATCGATATGGATGTCGTTCTTGAGGTTTTATGGGATGGTGATTGCGAACATGAGATTTATTTTGAAGTCCAACACGGTGGACATGATTTGACCCCTAAAGGGGTGAAAATGGGGTTCAAATTTTATATGGATAAAGAATATAAAATAGACATTTACAACTTTAAAATTCGTAGGAGCATGTCTAAAAACAAATAGGCAAATACATATTTTGTTATTATGAAAATCATCCCTTAAGGTGTAATTGCGAAAATGACATTTATTTTGAAGTCCAACACGGTGGACATGATTGGACCTGGACATGCACATCCAGGGGACGAGGACAGAGACGGGAACGGGAACGGGAACGGGAACCGGAACGGGAATCGGAACGGCAACGGGAACGGGAACGGGAACGGGAACGGGAACGGGAACGGGAACGGGAACGGGAACGGGAACGGGAACGGGAACGGGAACGGGAACGGGAACGGGAACGGGAACGGGAACGGGAACGGGAACGGGAACGGGAACGGGAACGGGAACGGGAACGGGAACGGGAACGGGAACGGGAACGGGAACGGGAACGGGAACGGGAACGGGAACGGGAACGGGAACGGGAACGGGAACGGGAACGGGAACGGGAACGGGAACGGGAACGGGAACGGGAACGGGAACGGGAACGGGAACGGGAACGGGAACGGGAACGGGAACGGGAACGGGAACGGGAACGGGAACGGGAACGGGAACGGGAACGGGAACGGGAACGGGAACGGGAACGGGAACGGGAACGGGAACGGGAACGGGAACGGGAACGGGAACGGGAACGGGAACGGGAACGGGAACGGGAACGGGAACGGGAACGGGAACGGGAACGGGAACGGGAACGGGAACGGGAACGGGAACGGGAACGGGAACGGGAACGGGAACGGGAACGGGAACGGGAACGGGAACGGGAACGGGAACGGGAACGGGAACGGGAACGGGAACGGGAACGGGAACGGGAACGGGATACTAATATCTCTGGATACAATTCTGAATATTATAAACTAGCTTCCGCCCGCGACTTCGTCCGCGTGGACATTCGATAAAATCCTTATGTTTTAATTTCATTAAATTCTGATGCCCACCAAGCGAGCAGCCTCGTGCGAGGCCCGTGCCGAAAACGTCCTGCCTCGCGAGGCAGCGCGCTTGGTGGGGACCCGCCTAATCACGTAAAAACGGCTGATCAGAATTTAATGAAATTAAAACATGAGGATTTTATCGAATGTCCACGCGGACGAAGTCGCGGGCGGAAGCTAGTCGTTCATAAGATGTCGCTGACCACGCGACACTGCGCTGACACCGTGCTTCTTAATTATGCCATAAAAAGGGTCCGACGATGGCTTCCCACGATTATGTTGACATTACGAACAAATAACGTTAAATTATTCATTAATAAAATGTGGAAAGTTGTATCAGCTTGCTTGATGAGGAAATCAAAAATTAATTGGAAAATACCTTTAGATAAGTTACAGCTAATACCCGAAGTACGGCTTTTTAGCCTAGTTTTAGCCGCCTAAAACTAACTGTAGCCAATAGCGGTTGGTAAAAAATGGGTGTAACCGATCTGCTTTACTCCTGTAGGTACCCAATATAGGTTAGAAGGCGAGCGCGAAGATCAGCAGAGCGTGATCCTTAAATTTGGAGGCTATTTTTAACATTGAAAATGTTTTTTCTGTCGCTTTTGTATATAAGTATAGTAGTAGCTTTTGAGTCTGAGCGGCACTGTAACAAAACTCTTACATCTTATACACAAACGCACTATGATATGACATAGTACGTACATATTGACTATGTAATACCCCGCGTTCTCACACGTTTTTTTTAATGTTGGGGATTGTTTAAGCAAAATCAAATTGCATATTTGGGACATACTAGGTCTGGTCTACCTCGCCATACATAAATTATTTTAATCGACTCTGGGTTTTTTTCTTTGAGATCGTAGCATTGTCTTTTAGTACCTATTTATGTGTTTTTGCCCAAAATTATGTTTGTATGGTATTTTTAGAAAATGATTTTTTGTTTTAATTTAAATAAAATGCTAAAAATCATTTTCTAAAAATACCATACAAACATAATTTTGGGCAAAAACACATAAATAGGTAGGTACCTACTAAATTCTCAAAATTGCTTTCATGAGGTTAGATATGACGATATTATAATATCATTTAAGGCACAGAATATATACTCTAACGCGATTTAAGGTGTATTTTATGGAAAATATTTTAATTCATTAACGCCGCGACCGAGACACAATAGATTTTCTATTGTGTCTCATTTTCCGGGCGTTGAAGAGTAAAGAGAAAAAGCCTAAAACTTGGTTTTGTAAATGATTTTTTGGTTTAATTTAAAACAAATGGCTGATGTGTTATAATTTTAGAACGGGCTGAGAAAGCTCTTTCATTTGACACAGCACACGATAAGTTTTAGAACAAATTCATTTTCCTTTTACAGAAAAATGACACCTTAACTCATCTCCTTAGGGTTTTTTTAAAGAAACGGCTTTTTTTCCAACGGCTATCCTGTAGGTGTATATATGTTGGCGACTGGCTGAGATGCTACCTTTTTGATACGTTCAGTTTCTTTTTGCTTCGGTTGTCAGAATGCTTGTGTGCCAAATCTTTGCCAGTTATCAATGTTACTTATTAAATTTTTATACTCTAAAACTAAGTGTTTCCATCATCCTCCAATTAAAATCAAGTACAGTCCATTTAGCTCACCAACATTTCATCGATTTATCCAGCTAGAGGACTAAGGGTTTTACCAAAATAATGACCGCATTGTCTAACACATAAGTTAATAGCCAAATTTGAAAACGGCAATAAAGCCCGCCGGTAACGATCAATTGCAATTGACAATTTTTCCACAAATGACGCTCATTGACGGAAAAATTGATCGTTTACGCGAGCAAATGAAGCGATTGTCAATTTTTCCGCAAACATGTCCAATGCAAAGGAGTCTTTTACTACAGATAAAATCAAGTTTCCTTATATTTTCTGTCTATATACCTACCTACCTATAACTACTGGAAACTATGAATAGCCGGTGAAACCTTATTCATAAACATTCGCATTCATTCATGGTGGTATTGTTTTCAAAAATTGCTAGTGTGGGCGCTAATGCCCTTTGTCGGAGCCTATTGCCGCCATTGTAGTTTTTGTTCTATATTGTTCTATAAGCCAAAGAGCTTCTTAGAACAAGACAAGTGAACGTATACAAAATAAGGATAATATGTCGCTTTGTTCTCTAGTAAGTGTGTTTCGGCCGCTCAAGTGGGCCGTGGGAACCACCTCCAATGGAATATTCTCCTGAAGAGATTAGCAAAAATTGAAACTGGCAAATGGGATTAAACTGCATTAGGTTGGTGGGAAATTGGTATGTATCGTGAAATTCATGTTTAAGGCGAGGCCAGTTCACGATCTGATGAAAAGTCTGATTTTTGAACATCCAATGTGAAGAACTGATGTAAAATTCTACTTCACAAAAATTACTGTAGACTGAAAAAAAAACAAAGAAGCAAATTAACCGAACAGAATATTGAAAAATGGCATGGTAACTCTGTAAAAAAATCCTGAATAACACCATAAAAACTTATAAAAATAAATTTCAAATCGTCAGATTTCGTAATTTTCAACGACAGTGATATGATTTTTTATGCAAAAAGGATAGCTTTTTATCGATCTAACACAATAACCGAGTACATTTTTAATAAATGATCCAGTATTTCAGAAATCAATAAAAATGTACTAAAATTCGTCAAATTTCTGGCGAAGCGTCAATTAAAGTTATGCAATATTCAACCTTATTCTAAAGACATAGTGAAAGAGTAAATTTCGTGAACTGGCCTCGCCTTAACGTGGTTTTAAATCTTGTAGACAAGGCTAAGCATGTCTTTATTTTATTTAAAAAAATAAATTTTACACCAACATCGATTTGAGTATCAAGGATCAAGAATTAAATTTGGAAAAATTCTGAAAATTAAGGAAGATATTGTTTTCGTTACCAAGACTCATCAGAGCTTTCGACCAAGGGAATGATAATTATTTTTATGAGATATCTTTCAGATGTGCCCATAAAAAATTGGATTAATTAGGTAGGTATGTGTGATGATTTTATTATATATATCCTTGAGGATGCAGTGTCATGACGACCATGAAACAGTGTTACATTAAAATGTGGGTCCGAGAAGACCGCGCTGTTTGGTAGTAGGTAGGTACATAATAGATGTTACATAATTATAGTATAGTTATAGTAAATTTCGATGTAATTAGTTCGGTAATATATTTACAGTTAGACAATATTTTTATCAAAGGTCATTGGGCATATTTGACCTACTTTGATGAATATTCGGGTACAGACACCAAACTTTTGAAATTCAATATGTATTATTTTTTACCCGACTGCAAAAAAGGGATATGTTTTTCGCGCGTATCTTGTAAGTATGTTTGTTTATTTGGGGCTTTTAGAATAAAAAAAAAGTAATTTGTACTCCAGTCCCACCCGAATTCAATAGACGTGTTTTTATTATTACTATTATTATTTCTTGCTTTTTAGAGGTAGGTTTTTTGAAGTCGGTTTTATACAAAACAACACAAACGCACCAAAAAATTTATAATCTAATTAGGTGCAGTAATTCTAAAGTTTAAACAAACATTTCGGCAATTCATTTTTATTTTTATATAGGTATATCAGCTCATGTACCTAATTTGTGAAAAGTACTTATTTTTTCCATTTATTTGAAGTTGTTTAAGCTGAGAAGTTGTTAAGTACCTATATCTTTGAAATTATTCTTTTTTCTGACTAACTAAAACCATAATTTTAATTTTCTCAAGTAGATTTTGAGAGTGCAATTGTTAAAATTCTATAATTCCTGAACGTACAAACGTTCAGGAATAAGTTGACAAAAATCATAATTCTAAAGAAGATATTTATTTATTAGGTATTCCATGTTTAGGTATATATCTCTGGTTACAGGCTTAACCTATGCCATAGAACCTACCTCCTGTTATACCGTTACGAGGTAAATATAGATACTTTACACGTTAACTATTCCAATTAAGTATAATATAAAACTTTTATTTATGAGATCTAAAAGTTTAACCAAAACGTTTATTGAAATAGTAATCCTAATCGATATTAATATGGTATACGAATAAAACGTTATAAATATAAACGAATGAACGTACAAAAAAATAAAATATCCTTGCAGTTGGGTAAATACAACGAGGTAGACCTGTCCAACAACGCATTAGTACCTACAGTTTATCAGCAATTAAGAGACTAAATGCTGGTCCCTTTATTTTACTTACTTCAAGGTTAGAAAATTAGATAGTTCCTATCTTTGAGCTGCATATTATTTATTTATTTATTATTTATTTTTATTTATTTATTTAGTACACACACAATTTTTACATGAAAAAAATTATTGACAAATGCATTGGTATAATATCTGTAATAGCTATCTGACGTGGTTGGAGTGATGAGTGTGCTCGTATAATTGGAGCTAGTTTAGTGAACAGGCTGGTAGGCCCCTATCGCTACGTGAGAGCGGAATTGGAGCAGCGGGAAGCTGCCCATGCGCCGAGCGGTTTACGACCGCCGTCAATTAACGTCCAGCTTGATTTAGAATAATTCCTCCGATGCCAATTAATTAGGGCTTTGATGTGCGGCGTCGATCGATCGCGCCTCCATACAAAAAGGCTTCAATCCATTAGGACCGAAAAACTAACCCTGCTATAAATCTCCGCGCCCATTATGCGGCGCCGCCCACACCGATTTATGGAAAAGCGCATTTTCCGCGCGCCATCTCTCCGCTCGGGGCCCCACCCCTCGGGCGGCCCCGCCCCCCGGCCGGGGCGCGCGGGCGGGGCGCCGGCGAGCGCAGTGCTCCCGCGCGCCTCGCTCCAGCCGCACGCGCAGATAACGTATCGTGATTGCGGCCGATAACGATCGCCCTAGTGCCTCGTGCAGTGATATAACTTGTGATCTGATACCCTGCTCTCAACTACCACTTTGGCCTTATCTAACGCTTATAACAATTGGGAACGGATCACCGACCGATGGTTACTGGTAAGTTTATGCATGCATTCAACTTTACTATTTGTAAACGAATTTCTTTAACTTTAATCTCATCTGCCAAACAGACATTTGCAAAGTATTTTTTACCATAATACCTAAATATTATTGTTTAGGCCTAAATACACCTACTTAATTATCATTCGGTCAATGCAATTGTAAATGGGGATCTAAAGAGTGACCACTTTCTTTAAGGATTATTTTTGTGGTAGGTAGTTTTCATTTTTGTAAAACCCCTGTCAAGTTGATGAATTGCATTATTATGGCAAACGTTACTTTAGATTATTTAGGTCTTACTAAATTTTATTGTATTATAATTATACTAACGGTTAGGTACTTGTTAAAATTACATCTTCTGCGCCGATAAAAATAATGTTTTCATTTCTTTTTAAGTAAAGAAACACATATTTCTATCTATCGACCGACACATCCATATTCCACGCTAAACTTCAAACTTTTTGCGACATAAAGTGCTGAGCACTTAGAAATTGCAATTATGAAGAACAAAATAAAGAAATTCAACAACATTAATTACATAGGATAGTGTTCCGCTTTTACTCAATGTAATTAGGTCTAGTAAAAAATTAATGTGAGTTGTGAAAACAGACGGAGAACACATAAATTTGTACTGGTTATTTGCAAACA
Source organism: Agriphila straminella (assembly GCA_950108535.1). Lineage (NCBI taxonomy): Eukaryota > Metazoa > Arthropoda > Insecta > Lepidoptera > Crambidae > Agriphila > Agriphila straminella. Next base: position 21,277,184 of record OX467307.1, on the reverse strand, counting down.
TTTATCATGATAATTACGATCCGAGTGTAGTGCATTTCTATGTATCGTTTACGCGGTGGCTTGTTAGGTTTTTGTTGATTTTTTTTACCTGAGTACCTAGTCTGGCATATCAAATACATTGCACGGTTATAAAATAAATAAAAACATTATGGTTTAAACATTTAAGTGTTACGTTGTGTCAATTTATAGGAAAAAATATATAAAAGAAGTTATATGCTAAAAATAATTTTACACGTATTTATCTGATAGCGGTAGTTATTAGTTTTGTAGATGTGTAGTGTAGATGGTATGTGTACTACTTTATTAGTAATATTTATTGGTTCTTTCTTAGGTGGGTAGGTAGGCCATGCGAACATAAGCCGACGGCAAACACTGATGTTAGCCGGAAATGTACTTGTACTATAAATTTTGTATTCAAATTAAACTAACACAGCTAAAAATCCCTACATTTATACATATTACTTATTAATTAAAATTACATTTTTAAATAATATTATAAATGCAGAAGTATTTCTGACTGTCTGTCTGTTTGTTACATTTGTACGTCGCTTTCGCCCGCACGTAACCTGCCTGTCTTATTTCAAAACCTTTCGCAATCGCTTTCAAGATGTAACACATTGATGCTTCTTTTTGGCATAAATAAAAACTTACCAAAGAAATGCAGCAAAGTGTCACATCCATCTGTCAAATGAAATTAGATTTTAAAACACTGTTTAGTAAAAACACTGTTTAAATATGATGCCGTCTCTTTCAAACAATATTGTCAAAAAAGTGACAGCATCACATTTAAACAGTGTTTTAGTTAAACACGTGTTAAACAGTGTTTTGTGGTAAGGCCGTTAGCCCCCTGTATAGTCCACTTGGGCGGAAAGCTAGTATTTAATAAACAGCTTAAATTTGACATTTTGCAAATGGTTTAAAAACAGAGAATTGCTAACGTTTGCGGAAGTGATTTTGATCAATCTAATTATTGTTCAAATCAAATAATTAGTATGTATATTTTTTTTTATATCAATTTATAAACCAAAATTTTCAAAAATGTGTTTTATTGATCAAAGAGGATTCCATGACTAAACACAGCGTAAAGAGTAAGGTATTCTATACCGTAAGGAATTTTTTGCCGTAATTTGTAGTGTCGCACAGTGCGCCCCTCCGGCGGGCGGCGCCGGCGCGCGCCGCATAGCAGACGCATCACTCACCACCCGCCATTGTTGACAAACAACCACACACCACGGTAACATCCTCGTACAGATAGATCTTGACACATTGCGTTAACTTCTTTATTAACATAATTACGTACCTACTTAATTCTGTGTTTATAATAAGTAGGTACTATCAGATTCTCCCTTTTTACCCGACTGCAAGAGGGTTACCTATGTTTTTCGCGCATATCTTGTAAGTATGTTTGTTTGTATGTAATATTCTTTTTAGCATTCGATCAAGAATACCCTAGATGTCCGGTCAGAGTCTCAAAAATGGCACCTCAAATAGCGTCCCACATACAAACTTAGCGCTTATTTTGCACAAAGTAAGTGATAAAAGATGTGTTTTTGTACAAAATAAGCTTATTTTGTATAAAATAAGTGATATAAAATAAGTGATATAAAATAAGTGATATAAAATGTGAGTTTGTACAAAATAAGAGGTGATTAAGTACAAAATAAGCGCCAAGTTTGTATCTAAGTGGGACGCTATTTGAGGTGCCATTTTTGCGTACTGTTTTAGTTCATGAAGTGTTATCTAGAATATTCTTGATCGAAGTTTTTAGCATATAAAATTAAATTAAAACCAAACCAAAAAAACTTAAACCAATTTAAAAAAAAAAAAAAAAATCTGTACGTCTTTAAAGAATCATCGCTTAAGGGTAGGCTCACGAGTAGCTTCAGTCCCCCGTGACCACGGCAGCTGCAAAGGTGCCGAAACGGCGGAAAAATCAAACCAACCAAATACCAACTAATTACCAAAGTACTTTCAATAAAACCGCGCTAGTATCCGTTAAAAGTGTTTTATTTCACTATCACATGAGTAAATTGGTACTTACTATGTAGTTAACGCAAAAATCTTAATCTACGATTAGTTATTAATGATATCTACTTGTGTAGGTGCGCCGATTAATGGGTGTCGCATATTTCGACTTTGAAAAAACCAGAACCTTTATAGGGTATTTTATTCCTTTAGACGTATAATACCATATTACCCAAAATACCAACTCGAGATTTTGTGGTGTTTTGCGGATTTGTAGAAAAAAATACGTAAAATACCAACTACGTATAATCGTATAAATGCAAAACACCACCGGGACAGGATGTACTAATATTTCTATTAGCAGGCCTACCAACGGAAAAGTATAACATTTTCCTCTCACATTTTAAAATTATTACGATCGCAATATTTTATTTTAACGATCCCACCTTTTTTTCCTAAATTGAAATTGTTTCTTACTAAAAATTCCCAATGATGATAAACATACCTCAAAAATTACTTTATTTAAAAACACACAAGAATTCTAAAGGCGTTTTATGTTATACTTACCTAGAAAAATTGGTATTCTTAGGGTGATACTAAATAATATTATACTAGAAAAAATACGACTCGCACCAGTACCCTTAGCACGAACAGCTATCGAAAAAAATAACGTGCGTAAAATCATTCGATAGATAAATTTTGTATTGGAAATTTGTACAGCGCCATCTATCGCTGATAAGCGAAATGAAATTTTCCATAGAGAATTGCCTAACGAGTAATTTTACGTGCGTTTTTTTTTCTCGATAGCTGTTCATGCTAAGGGTACAGATCAATACTCAGACGGGAATCGAACCCCCGTCTGAGTATTGATCGGGTGCGAGTCGTATTTTTCTAGTATATTATTTAGTAAGTATTGTATAAAAATAGCATTGTGAATGCAAAAATCTCAAATTTAAAAATTCTTAGGGTGCTTCTACACTGTGCATGTAGCTTGCACATGTTGAGTACGCGGGGGTACGATGCTATGGAGCTGGACCCGCTCACGTGTTTCCACGGAGCATTGTAACCTGCGCAAGTGCCTCAACTTGCGTGAGCTACTTGCACCGTGTAGAAGCACACTTAAATTGAATAGGTACGTATGTACTTATCTATAAACTAGTCGAAGGTGAGAACAACTACCGATTAGGTAGTATGTATCTATATTCCACAGGACAAAATTAATAAAATAAATAAATAAATAAATCTTTATTTTTCTACATGATATTTACTTAAACATTCAACTAAGTATAAAGCTTATTCTATGAACCATAATGATGGTAGTCTATGTGAGAGACTGGCCTCTGTGCTAGGAGAACCTGTGTGTCGGATTAAACAAGTCTTTCCACAAATTAAATTAAAAATACTTACATCCTAAAGCTCTGTAAAGTTTAGAGTTATTTTATTAACTCGTAAAATGTTTTTCTTTTTTATTCACTTCATGCGCAAGGCCGGATTTTTTATTATTTTAAGATTATGATGTTTTCACAAAAAGGGCTACCTTAATTGCATTCTTAATTTTTTCAACGGGTTAGAAAATTGCACTTATGTCTTATTGCTCACGCGGTATTTTAATTACATAGGTACCTACATCTATATTTCTACAGTACACTAGTAAGCATAAGGCGTCACATTTTTAAGCCTACAGCTTGTAATAGTACATTATGAGACAAGTTAGCTTAGGTTGCTCATTGCACACAAGGCTGTGGGTTGCAGCCCGAGCCGCAGGCGAGGGCGTAACTCAGCCGAGTGTGCAATAAGCAAGAGATCACGAGTTTCACAGTCGTGATTTAGTACAACGGTCTTCGTAAGATGTTTTCGGAATTTCGAATTTGAAATTTAGGAACCGAGTAAATTTTTTCTGGATCTTCTCTATATCATTTATGTATGTTACGTAACAGGGGTTCCAAATCTAGCTGGCAATATGGTAAAAACAAAATATGATAATTATGGGAAAAGGCGCGCATGTTTTTTTTTGTTTATTTTTCACAAGCCCAACGCAAGAATATTTTGCGAACAAAGGGGTGAGGAGCATACAGCCTACTACTAATACTTCAAAATTATAATTTTAAGTGACAAAATGTAAATATTTTAATATTTTTTAACAAAAATTGTGAATTATGAATAATTTGTCAGTAATTTTATATTTATTTGACTTAATTAAGGACTTACACATTTATTTATTTCAAAAATGTATATTAATTTTCAGCAGCATAAAACCTCTTTGTTGTCAAAAAAAAATAACTGTATTACCCGGCTAAATTGGGAATGCTCTGTTTACTCGCATAGAACTTGCAGTAAGGTACTAATTTAACTTTGTAGGGTTAATTCTATTACGAACTAGTGTTTTATATATATTTGCACGCGTTTGTTTATGGCCCTAAAAGCGATGTATTAGGGCTCACTTTACGAGCAAGTGTGTTGAAAAGTAATATTGCCACTTTCTTTAGAATCAGCCTTTTCCATTTAATTAAATACTATTTCATGACTAATGAAAAATATTTTAATAAAATTTAAATAAATAAGTAAATATTTTCATTTAAATTCACATGTTTATGCACCAAAATTCGGATACTTAATTATTTTTTAGTTCAGTTTTAGTTAAAGTTAGATCAAGGAGGTACTTATAAAGTTATACTGCGTGTTAGGTACTTAGATTTTATCGATGGACGCCAAAAAATAATAACAAAAATTAACAGTAGTTTTTTCAGTTGCAAAAATGTCGTAGTTAAACTCGGAGTTCTTGAATGTCAATGCATTAAACTGTCTAAGCTGTGTCGTTGACAACTCGGCTACATTGACGTTTTAAGTAACTGTCAATTGGTTGCCAGCAATCAAGTCGGCAAATGCCGGCAAAATGTCGGCAGTTGTCGGCCGCAAAGGCCCTTCTCATTATGAAACTGCTATTGCTCCATAAATTGGTTCAAAGTATTGCATTTCTGACCGTTTCTTCAACACTTGGCACCTTGGGTCTTGTTCAGTGTTTTGTCTCTTTCGCTTGAGTGCAAATATAGGTTGAGTGACGTCAATAAAAACTTAATATTAAAAGGGCTTTTTGTATAAAAAGCGTCGTTTGTGCGAAATGCCAACCATCGCCGTAAATAAATGTTTTAAAATGTATGAAAGCGAACTAGAATCCACTCCTGCAGTGACGTAGTCGATATTAGGTCGTGTCGAGTCACTTTTTTTTTCAAAATCAATTTTATTTCTATAAATCTTAGTTGCGTGTTTTCAAACTCACCTACCCTAAACACGTAACTGAAGGGTGGCAACTAGTCCCATTCAAACTAGTGTGGGGTGGCACTAAACTTGTGGAAAAAATGATGGATGGATTCTTTTAATGTCACATATTCTAGTTTTCAGTTTATAGAGTACTACCATATATTTACATTTTTAAATTTGAGATTTTTGCATTCACAATGCTATTTTTATACAATAATAAATAATATACTAGAAAAAATATATAAAATAGCATTGTGAATGCAAAAATCTCAAATTTAAAAATTATATAGCTATTTCATCTTAATCGATTCCCAAATATCTGCGCTTTCCATGGAAAGATATTTCAATTGAATGTCGAGGTAATTCCTCACATTGGTGAAATAACGCTGGCTTGCAGCGTAAGAGTAGGATATACTAGAAGAAATTCGACGATGTCACTAGTGACTCGGTAGCTCAGCGGTCAGAGCATTGGACCTCCATTCCGACCGGACCGCAGACCATCCAAAGGTCGCGGGTACGATTCCCGTCTGAGTATTGATCTGGTGCGAGTCGTATTTTTTCTAGTATATTATTTAGTATTATATATTTACATACATTCAAAGTATTACAGAACAACCCCTATAGCCGAATATGGCAGTTAGGGAGCATCAAACTGAACAATATGGCAGTTAGGGAGCATCAAACTGAACAATATGGCAGTTAGGGAGCATCAAACTGAACAACTTTTACTATGGGACCAACTCCGAAAACGCGAAAATAAAATATGCCTTCAGGCCGTTGAGCTATTAATAATAGCCTAATGCTCCAGGCCCTAATTGTTGAGGAATGGTGTACGGTGGAGGGACCTACCGGCCCCACCAATCAAACCACAATCTTGAATGGAGAGAATGCGTAATATGCATTTTACGAGCATAACAAAAAAGGGTTAAAACACTGACAAGAAACAATCAAATTAGTAGGCCGAGTTGCATTAGGATGATTTGCTCCCTAACTTATTCAGCTCTCTCGTATTATCGTATGAGGATTAGTAGCCACCCCTGGTAGAGTTCATCAAACCGACTGAGGTCTCTGCCCACTACTCCGTACCATACCATGACCGTGCTAAGAACGTATCAGGCAAAAAAATATTCTTTGTATCGAAAAGTATGAAGGCCGGTGACGGAACGGTCTAGGGGAATAGTGTCATACTTTTCAATACAAAGAATATTTTTTTGCCTGATACGTTCCTAGCACGGTCATGGTACGGTGTAGTGGGAAGAAACCTTTAGGCCACTAACTTGGCTTATGACAACAGCTGGGACTGACAGACGATTTAACGTGCCCTCCAAAGCACGGAAGCGCTCAGTTGGAATGCCTCTTAACGGTCACCCATCCGACCCTGGCCGGACCGAGCGTTGCTTAACACACGTGATCAAGTACGATCAGTCTGTCAAGCTCCGCCATGAGCGCTTCAGCTCTGTAAGTTAGATATCTACTTACTGGTGTCAATTGTAAGGCACAGTAAATGACGTCAGTGCTATTATTTATCCTGCGGTAAAGGTGACCGGCGCCGGCGCTTCCTGCGGCAGGTAGGTACAGTGCAGTGCCGAGGCACAGTGTAGCTGTAAACAGCACACAATACGATATCAGCATATAAAAACAGTGATAAATAATAATAAAAAGGTTCAGGTTAAAACTATTGTTTAATCTAAAACTAGCGCCCACCCACGACTTCGTCTGCGTGGACAGTTATTTCTCTATCCCTCGAGACTACTTTTTTCAGGATTAACGGGGCACCCTACGTCCTTCTCTGTGCCCCTGACAACGTGTATACAGAAATTCATGACGACCAGTTGAGTAGTTAAGGCGTAACAAACAAACAAACTGACTTTCGTCGCATTTATAATATTAGTAATACTTACTTACTTACTCAAGGCTCAGCGACCCGAGTGGATCTTGGCCTCCGACATTAAAATGCGGCATTCCTTCCTGTTTTGTGCCAAGTGGGGCCAATCGGGCACCTCCAGCTCTTTCAGGTCTTTGACAACTTCATCTTTCCAGCGGTACCTTGGACGACCTACTGGGCGTCGTCCAGATGGTTGGCCAAGATACGCTCTTTTGACAGCTCGATCTTCACCCATTCTCTCTACGTGCCCCAGCCAGCGAAGTCGGGCAGCTTTTATTTCCCCAATGATATTCGACTCGGACACCAGCTGTTCTATCTATCGGTTAAACCTTTGCCTCCACTCCCCGTCATCGCCTCTTATTGGTCCCAGTATCTTTCGTAGGATTTTTCGTTCTGCGACTAGTTAAGAGTTGGTTTAAACCAACCAACCAATATTAGTAATGAATAAGTATTTACAGCATGTCCGTCCAGAATTATTATTTGGCCTTTAATAGGTACTAGGCCTACAAGACCACGTAGTTTTAGGAATTAAGTGTCATTTAAGTTAGGAAAACATATTATGATATACCTTTAAGTTGGTATACAAAAATCATTTCATCTTTTCAAGTGAAATTTGACATGTTTTTTGAGTTGATTGAATGATGTAGGTAAATAAAGTTATTCGTAAGTATGTAATGCACTAAAAAGGTATTTCTTTATTTGAAATTAACTGTTAAAATGTAAGACAATCTGTCAATAATAAAAAAGCGTTTAAAAAAGAAAGAAAAACCTTCAAAACCCTAAAAATATAAACAAAAACAGCATAAATAACGTCTAATAAAGTAGGATGGGGTCAGTCCAGCCCCATGATTTCAATAGTATTTTTCCTACTTGAAAATTCAATCAAACAAAAAAGAATCTTCAAGATCGGTCCATAATTGTCTAGATATTCGTGAACAACGATAAAAAAACATACAATGGAATTGAGAACCTCCTCCCTTTTTTGAAGTCAGTTAATAAATGTGTTACACTGCCCTACCTGTGTACTGTGCGTCACCCGTTCGCCAAAAAGGTACTTTACGAGTTGGTAGTTCCGGATGGGCCCATGGTCCGCCGATGGGTCGATGATGGGCCGATAAGCTAATAGCGTTGTCGCAGTCGGTGGCGGTGACTGATGCCCTGCTAATGGTGGGTTGGCTGATTGTCGATCTATTAATTGAGACTGGCTATTCGGCTAAAATATATCATTGTAGTTAGGAGTATCTTTCCTATACCTGAGTAGGAGAGGAGACTTATGCTGTTCAATAAATATGTCAGTTATGTTATGTATTTCGTTTACCCGTTGTAAATGGTCAATAAAAAACTTAACTCTCTTGCAATCAGCGAACTAAAATCTATGGAACAAGCATTGCGCTCAAAAAATGCCACCACATGAAAAGTACTAAAGGAGCTAAAAATGCTGGCATTTAATTATGCAGCACAAAGCGTCTGAGCACTGGTTGCTTATTAGCGACCATCATTTGTATATAAATAGATATTTTCTATACTTATACGAAAAAATATGATACGTGCCGTCTATGTTTTATTGTTTTTATAAAAGTAGTAATAATAGGAAAAATATAATATCAGCGAAGTCTTACTATCAGTAAGTCTATATATTGGGATGGAAAGTCCCATTAGTACTACTGGTAAAAATACTCGGTAAGACTACTGGGAACAGCCGGTTATTTGTGCAATTTTTTACTGCGTGCCTTCTTTGCGTCTTTTACAGCATTTGACTATAAAGGACGTCATTTCAAATAAACTTTCTCTTTCTCTCTTTTCTCTACAATACAAACTGCAATTATTGTAAAAAAATCGTTAACGTCAGTCACCGGGTGCGTGGCTGGCCCGACTAACGCTGAGCGGGTTGTACTTTTTCGGCCCCGTGGTGCAATATTTGTTTGCAATTACATTTCCATATATTTTAGTTCGCTGTTTGCAATAACGACACCCGTCACAATTATAATATTCTCTACTGGACGACCGACCTTCTAAATTCGTTAACGTTACATTACAATATAATTAACTTGCTAATATGTATTATAACTAAATGCGGAACACTGCAGGAATGATTTTGATGAAAATTTTTATATATACTAGTGTAAGGTAGCATGTAAATGCTTGATTCTATAATATGGTATGATCATTTTGTCAAGCCCTCTCGTCCTTCTCTTTAAAGCTGCAAAATTAGTAACAAAAACAATATAAACAAGGAATAAACCAACTACTTTAAAATCGTGTTGGACCCTCTCAGCTGTCAAGTATAAATATACTCATAATGGGCCCATACACGGACCCCGCATTATACTTATTAGTCTGCGGCGGCGGCTACCTAATGCGAGGCGATGCGTGTTTGTTTACCCCCGCCCCGCCCCTCAACACCTGTGATACTCAATTGAAAGATCAGCTAAGTTTGCTGACCATGGATGATTTATACTAATAACATTTAGGAGTAGCGTTGGAAGAAGCTGCCTTGTGCAGCGAATTTCGCTCTCTCTGAACTGTCACGTTGACAGCTTAAGGTTGTTTCTGTGGCGTCACCCGGGGGACGAGACGGGCCCGGGACATATTTCGCATCGCACTTAGCGCATGGACGCAGGCTCAAACAAAATTTGCATCAGGAACAAATGTTCTTGATATTTGCGATATTTATGATTATGCATTTGATTTCTGATAAGATAAACAACGAATTGTTATTATTATTGTAATCGTAAACAGTATTTATTTATGACTGAGAAAAACGACCATGGGCTAAAACATCTATAATCTACGCCTAGTTTAGAGTCACTCGGAGAACATACAATTTTCAAGGAGTATTAAAATCAAAATGAATAGGTTATTACAAGTTGTTTGAATTGAAACTTTACTTGAAGCAGTAAACTTAATACGCAACGACGCATAATATGATGAGTCCGTCGGATGTGCCCGCACCGGTCTCAGCCAACGCTTACTCTCAGACGATACATAATCGGATAATCTACGTCCGCGCCATTTGCATAGAACATATGTTACAGCGAAATTACAGCAAGACTATAAGCGGACTCGATTCAGAAAGATCTCGACGCATTAACAGTCTCCAGCTATGTAAATGTCCCGTCTGCGGCGGAATACATGTGTTGTGTATAATTTTTAATATCTATGTAGATGATATCGTAAATTGCTGATGTTATATCTAGCAGGTGGCATTCCAAAACGTTGAATCAAATTCAAGGTCTTTGCAAGTTTTGTGAAAAGTTACGTCTTGTTTTATATTTAGACTGAGCAACAAAGGCTTTTTTAATTTGTCTTAAGTTAAGAATTTGCTATTCCGATATTAAATTGGACTTTCAAAAGCAATCACTTTCGTGCTCTTTTCTCATGACAATGCATATCAGCCATTATGAAATTTGAAAGTACATTTTGCGTCACATTAATATCTGCACAGAAAGCTAACATCAAAAACAAATTAACCAGACGTTCGTCAATGAAAAAGGAACAATACCACTTAGCCCGTTGAAAGGTATCGATTGTTGCGGTCAATATAAATGAGTGAGGCTTTCAGTCGCATTGTGTGTTATCGGGGTTTGACGTTAAGTATCAAGACGGCGCGGTCGCGGTCGAAGGTAAAAATGCGTGGCGCCTACACATTAGGAGTTTGGGAGTAATTTATAGCGGTTCCTCGGGGACTAACGGCGTCCCGCTCTGGCGCGGGGCGAGGGCGCGCGCCGTCCCTGTCGCGTCGACAATTAGCCGGCCCCGCCCGCGCGTCGCCGCTTGCGCAACGTGGCTCGTGCTTCACTTACATTCCTTGAATCCTTTTTTTGCTACAAAATAATTACGTCACCTCTTCGCTTTGCAAGGGTGCAAAATGGATATCATACAAACCTCTTGAAAAACTAGATTATTCTACCACGTCAACTTATACAGAGATCTTTACTTCAACTTATTCCACATAATAAAGAAGTAAGAGACTAAACATTAAACATTTATTAGTTGACAAAAGTATAATGAGGCACATTGCAAGCAAACCGGTTAGCTGATTTTTTTTTATTTTACCCTTGACTTAATTGACATTCGCTTGAATTTTAAGTACCTAGGCTGCTGTTTGTCTGGTTATCAAATGCCTGTTGAATAAGTTCCCCCATCAACATCGTCTACCATCATTTATACTTATTATGGCGTCCATTTCGTCCACTTACAAGTAGGTGTAGCAAGTTATATTATTATTAAATTATTAAAGTTACTTAAATTTTAAATTATAATGATAACTCCAAGAAAATTACGGCCTTTGTTGGTGTGTAGGTAAGTTATAATTATGCACAAGTCATTGCTTGGTTGATGTTAAAAAAAACTAATTTATTATTAAGCATTTAATATTGATACAACAACGAGAAACACCATCACCATTTTAATTTATTAACCCTACACCGAGCGCGTTGATGTCTTTTATACACAGAAAGTAAAGTTTTCAAAGTAACATTGATTTTATGTTGAAATTATTTTTATTTTATCTGTCCGTTTAAAGTATGATGATCACAAACCATATTATTAATAAAGTGACTAATAAAAATTAAAAATAAATGCTAAACTTTATTAATTAAAAAGTCCTTACACACTATTTGTGTGTTTAAGTTTTTTTTTAATTATTTTTACTATTATGTGTGTACCTAAATTAAAAACTATAATGATAGGTTTTAGGAAAATAAACAATACCTATTTAACAAATAATAAACAAACAAGAATCAAAACAGATTTTTTTCTAGTTCTTAAAAGCCCACTGCAAGCAACTGAAAAAGATTTTTTCATCATACAACTTGAATGCAATAAGTAGCATAAGAAAAAAGGGCACAAAACAACTAAACAGTTTTTAGGGTTCCGTGCCAAAATGCTAAAAAGGACCTTTGTGGTGTAACTCAGTCTGTGCGTCTGTCACAGTTTGGTATCTCAAGAACTAGGTACTAATGCTATCAACTTGAAATTTGAAATAGTTTTAGATGGTTTTTTAGTATGTTTTGTATTTTGCTAATAAGAAAGAAATAAAAATATTTATTTTTTTGTAAAAGGGTCGGAAGGGTGTCTGAAAATTTTGAAGTGGGGCAGTCTTCGCTGTTTGCACATTCTCAATATTTTTTCTTTTTTTAGGCCGCATAGATTTCGGCTTTTGATTTAATTTTATTTTATTATTATTAGGGAAACATACAATTTTTTATAAGACTTATATAAATTTGATGAAAAATGTTAACAAAATACCGTTCCCCTTTTATCTCCGAACTTTGATTAGAGAAATATCTGAAATTATTCTATGTGATAGAAGTAATTATGTAAATATTACAATTACTTCCATTATCAGTCAAGAGATGGCGCTAACCTAAAACTCCAATATTCTACACCGCAGTGTATTTCTAATAAGACGATACGGAACCCTCGGTGCGTGCGCGAGTCCGACTCGCTCTTGACCAGTTTTTTAATTAATCGGAAACCTAACCGACTAGGTTAGAACATACGTCGCTAAGCGTAGGTATCTTGTACCTAAGCAAAAAGATATCAAGTTAAACTTTTTTGTTCCACTTTTTAGTTTTCTCACGCGGCAGCGAGCGGCCGTTACGTCGAAATGCTAACGTTACGGTACTTGGCTGACCTTTGATTCGATATATGAAGACAGACAGAAGAGTGACGGTTCACGGGGGGAGGTCGCAATGCGAGATTCCGAGGGGGTACACTAACCAATGAGTGGGGCGCTATAGAATAGATAGGTAGATCCAATGTAATGTGGGGTTAGATACTGGTGGTAACAAAGATCCCTTCCTTATACTGTTTATTAATTAGGTAGCGTAGCTGTTGCATTACTCAGGGGCGGGCAAATCGTTGTATTTATTTTATGCGTTTGAATTTTCTTATACTTTCCTTAGCCAAGTTTATATAAGTTATGTTTATTCGAAACAAGTCGACAACTGTAATTTCGATTAAGAAAAGGTACTCGTATGCAACCTTAAAAAAATAGCTCGTAGCCTTTTCACGCAGCATCACACTTACCCACTATAGTACATTATGAGACAAGTTAGCTTAGGTTGCTCATTGCACACAAGGCTGTGGGTTGCAGCCCGAGCCGCAGGCGAGGGCGTAACTCAGCCGAGTGTGCAATAAGCAAGAGCTCACGAGTTTCATACGACGTTTTTCAACACATTTGCGAGGAAAAAACAAAGTAATTTATCACACAGCAACAAATATGGCAAAAACAAAATATGATAATTATCGGAAAAGGCGCGCATGTTTTTTTTTGGTTTTTTTTTCACACGCCCAACTCAAGAATATTTTGCGAACAAAAGGGTGAGGAGCATACAGCCTACTGCTAATACTTCAAAATTATAATTTTAAGTGACAAAATGCAAATATTTTAATATTTTATAACAAAATATTGTGAAATATGAATAATTTGATAATAATTATATATTTATTTGACTTAATTAAGGACTTACACATTTATTTATTCTAAAAATGTATATGAATTTTCAGCAGCATAAAACCTCTTTGTTGTCAAAAAAAATAACTGTATTAGGTACCCGGCTAAATTGGGAATGCTCTGTTTACTCGCATAGAACTTGCAGTAAGGTACTAATTTAACTTTGTAGGGTTAATTCTATTACGAACTAGTGTTTTATATATTATTGCACGCGTTTGTTATAGCTCGGTTTATGGCCCTAAAAGCGATGTATTAGGGCTCACTTTACGAGCAAGTGTGTTGAAAAAATAATTATGAATCAAAACAATTTACTTTTTCGTATACAATTTTTAAAAATTTAGGTACTTACTTACTCATTATTTATTTAAAAAACCCAATAAAGTTACTTGACTTTATAGGATTGTGACTTAAACAAGAGTCGTTTTCAATACTTTTGTCCCAAATCGTTGTAAAAAATGTCACCAAAAACCTTTTAAAGTGGCCTAATGAAAGGGCTAATCGAAGCGGGAATTAAATATCCGTGTAGGACATTACCACGGCGGGCGCCGGCGCTACGCCGACAACTTTTTCTCTCTTGTCCAAATAAGACCCTTAAACCGTTATATTAAGGTGCTTCACGTAAATTATTTGGTGACTATATGCTGCCGTTGCTGTACGGGTCACATTACCGGTGATGCGTCGGCGACCTACAGGTATCCGTGACATTGGACATTTTACGATTTTTGACATGAAAATTTATTTTGAAATCACAATGTGCGTCGAAAACTGTTGAACTAACAATAACTTCTTTGAAATAAACAATTGAAAAATCTTTACTTTTTATTTTGACATGATAAGCTTTATTTCATCATCAGATATAATGTACCTAATTATATTTAATTCAATTCAATTTCTACAATAATATAGTAGATTATACATCAAGTGAAAAAAAAGGGAATTTAGTTCGAGGGACTAAGTTGGATCCCGAGAGTAGCGAAGGATTCTAGAGTTAAATCCCGAGCGTAGCGAGGGATTCAAGAGTAGAATCCTGAGCGAAGCGAGAGATACAAAGGACCGAGATGATTTTTTTTTCACGAGTTGTGTACTCTACTTTTTACCATCGACTGCGAGAAAACAAATAGCAGTACTTATACCTATAGTAGGTATTTATAGGTTATCAGATTTTGATATTTAGTTAGGAAGTCGATAATATTTAAAAAATTAGAATAATTAAATAGTGAAATTAGAAATTTTCTAATGAACTGTACGCGCTCAAGCTTTAGAAGTGTATTTTGAAATTAGAAGCTTTCTATTACATAAAACAACTACGCTAAGAGGTAGATTACATGATTAGTCAGTCTGGCATCAGTCCATGCCATCAATCTGTAGACTTTGAATTTTTTCCAGACCTGATGATCGTACCCTGAAAAAGGACTGATGCCACAGACTGAACATCTAATCTCCCTATAATAGATAGAAAAGAATCCAAAGCTAAGACACTAAAAAGAACCTAACTAAAAAAGGCGGGCTATATTTTTTTATAATTGTATAACTATGGCTTTATCTATGGAATAGCTCCATACTTTCAGGACAGTTTTATTTTTTTTGAACATAAGTCATATGATGCGCGCTTGTTCCAAATTCAAAATACTTTTATTCACTCGGTGAATAAAAACGCGTTTTATTCACTGTTATCAATGAATAAGACGCACTTTTTTGAGTGGCGATGGTAAAATAGTAGATTATCAGCTATCATCGGTCAATCCTAGCAACTCCGACTTTGACTTTGGCGCCAAGGGAAAATAAAATCCATCTTTAAATGATTATTCTATTATGAGCACATTTATATAACACGTGTGTAGAAAATTCATTCATAAGTTACGAACACGAATAAAACCAAGCAAAAATAAATTAAAGCGATGTAACTAATCAAAATAATTTACTAACTTGACACATGATTTTCTTAATCAGCGGCGCAGATTTCGCGATAAATAAAACGCTACCATCAAGATAAGTTATCAAATACACGATATTTATCAGAGCTACTTTCGATACCGGCCTCCGAAAACATTGCCATTGCTTACGTAAATCGTTAAAAAAACTGAGATTTATAACGGGTGTAACAAGACACTCAACGAACCTGAAGTCCACGCATTCCGCCCATCGTCAGGGTCATTTTTGTCTTTTAGACTATACCTGGGAAACCAATAGCTACGAAGTTATTGAAGGTCAAAGTCATTTTTTTTTTCAATTTTTTTATGAAATCTTGTTTTATTCGTTATTTCCTAATTTTTGTCTACAGAAAGATTATCAAAATTTTATGTATTTCGTAACAAACAATGGCTTCAAACCGTCATCACTCAATGTATTTCATTGAGCACGCACATAAACATTGCCTTTCAACTCGGCCGCACGCAGCTGTGTAGCATACACTGCGGTCTTTTGTACGTATGCGTGGTAATGTATGCAATGATTTTTTAACACCAAAAATCAAAATCGTTTCCCAGCAATAATTTTGAACAGAAATGGTCCTGATGATGGGCAGAATACGTAGACCTCGGCTTCGTCGAGGGTCTTGTTACACCCGGTATTTGCTCAGCGTTCACATTCGCTCAGATTAGATCTGCAAAGCTTTCCTGTGTAGAGTTGGCAAATGCCTCAATTTCTGCGCACAATACTTAAGCGATAACTTGGTTGAAAATAATCCATTAGCGGGTATGGTCCATTCTCATTGTATTTTGTTGGATTTCGGCTACGCGAGTGTAAAAAACTTCAATTAACATAGTCTTCATATTTCAATTTCTAAGGCGGAGTCAACGCTCGGAAGAAAATCCGGATTTTAAGTTAGTCATCATGCAAAAATTGTTGCAAACCCTCGCAACACAGATTGCTTTATGAGTAAGTGCGTATTATTATTTCTCATCAATAGATAATCTATATTTATAAAATCGTAAACTGAATGACTGACTGACTGACTGACTGACTGATCTATCAACGCACAGCCCAAACCGCTGGACCTAGAGACTTGAAATTTTGCACACAGATACCTTATGAGGTCTAGGGGTGCACTAAGAAAGGATTTTTCAAAACTCACCCCCCAAGGGGGTGAAACGGGGGTCCAAAGTTTGTATGAAAGTCCCTCAGTTTTGAAGCTAGGATCTTCAAATTCTGTGTTTAGGCTGACCATTGAAAATAAATAAATACGGGTCTCAGCGTTTTCCAAAATTCTACCCCCGAAGGGGTCAAAAGGGGGATGCAGTTGTGTATTGAAGAAAATCTTTTATTTTCGAAGTGAAAATCGCAAAATTTATAATTTAGGCTTATGGATGGAAATCTAACGCAACGTATATTGTTATCGTTAGTATTTCAATCCCTTTGGGGATAAAATGGGGGTGAAAAGTGGTAAAAAAACCAAAAATATATATGGATGTCGTTATTGGGGTTTTCTGGGATGACGATTGCAAAAATGACATTTATTTTGAAGTCCAACACGGTGGACATGATTTGACCCCTAAAGGGGTGAAAAAATAATATAAAAAAGACATTACAACTTTAAACTTCGTAGGAGCACATCAAAAATAAATTTTGTAATTTTGAAAATCAACTACTTAGGGGTAAATGGAGTAAGTAAACATGAAAATCGATGTGGATGTCGTTCTTGAGGTTTCATGGGATGGTGATTGCGAAAATGACATTTATTTTGAAGTCCAACACGATGGACATGATTGAACTTGGACATGGACATGCACATCCAGGGGACGGGGACAGGGACGGGAACGGGAACGGGAACGGGAACGGGAACGGGAACGGGAACGGGAACGGGAACGGGAACGGGAACGGGAACGGGAACGGGAACGGGAACGGGAACGGGAACGGGAACTAATATCTCTGGATTCTGAATATTTAAACTAGCTTCCGCCCGCGACTTCGTCCGCGTGGACATTCGATAAAATCCTCATGTTTAATTTCATTAAATTCTGATAAGCCGTTTTTACGTGATTAGGCGGATCTCCACCAAGCGAGCAGCCTCGTGCGAGGCCCGTGCGGCAAACGTCCTGCCTCGCGAGGCAGCGCGCTTGGTGGGAACCCGCCTAATCACGTAAAAACGGCTGATCAGAATTTAATGAAATTAAACATGAGGATTTTATCGAATGTCCACGCGGACGAAGTCGCGGGCGGAAGCTAGTAAAATACAAAAACATTATGAAAAATAATAATAAATTTTTTAGACTAAACAAATAGAGATTAAGACAAAGAGATTCTTATCATCCGTGGAGGTTCTCAATAGTGGGACACGATTGATTATGATACAGATACAGTTTATGAAACTTCTGAATGAACGAAAAATATCTATTGTTTTCATACATTAATGTTTTATTAGTTCCTGCAAACTTTTTCCTCTGGAAATAGTGAGTCAAATTACATGAGATCGAGCTTATACTTTTGACTAATTATAATAGAACGAAAAATATCGATAGGCTCCAAGCCCATTACAGATAGACAGCATATCCCAAATGTCGGCGCATAAATTACACATCGGAATAAAACGGACTGCATGAGCGGCGGCGGCTAATCTGTCGGCGCGCGCCTCTGAAGCGCCGCCCGAAAGCCTTTCCGTGTTCCGCGCTGACCCCGCCGCCCGCGCCCGCGCCCGCGCCCGCGCCCGCCGCGCGTAGCCCCGCCGCCCGCCGCCGCAATTAAATCGATCCACTGATGAATTAACCGTCCATACCAACCTTATCTAACACATCACCGACACGAATGCCACAAAAACAAAAACGTAATGCGAATTATCTACCGAGTCTGCCGACCGACTGACGGGAGCTTTGTCCGAAACTAGCTTTGAAGAAAGTTGCCATTATAAAACAGATGCAAATTCCATGTTAATTTCTAAGACCCCATTAGTCAATCGACGATAACCTTTACGATTGTTGATTTATCGATGCTTGAAGACAAATTGCATTACAAGATATGCAATGATTTCATAAAATATTTATAGATAATGGAAATTATTAATTGGATTACAATACTGAGTGGACGTCTGCTAGACTGGCCTGCGGAACGTTGTACAAACATTAGCAAATTTCAATGATGGTATACATAAGAAAATATTGTTGAAAGTATCAAAAAACAACATCGGTACAGTCTTTAAACGTTGAGCAGCAACCGTTAGGTACGAATCACTAATGTTCATCTTGTAATGTATTAGTTTTTTCTTTTCCAACATCTTTCTCACCTATGGTTTGGTTATATCAGGTTTTTTGTTCTTTCATGCATATTCGCAGAGTAGTTATTCTAACTTCTATAAACTAGTGGTTCCGTGAGCTGTAGACCTCGTGTTAAAAAGTAGTTCAAATTGTATGTTGTTTATAAACACAGACCATACAACAAGTAAACAAATACTATAGGTATACGCCCTTCGAGCATCGAGACACGCGTCTTACTCTAAGGGTACGCCAGTCATAAGTTCTGTCACAATCACAACCTTATTATTTTTAAATTATGAACTTTTGAGTCTTCTAAAAATAAAAAACAAAACTTGCTTTGCACCGCTAACAAAAAAGGTTTGTGTTGTTTTTGAACATTTTTCAAAACGGCTAAAATAATTTTTTTTTTACATAATATCTGCCATTTTAAAAAAAATCTAAAAACTGGCTCGACTGAAAAATTATATTTAAGTATCGAACCTGCTCATAAAATTTCACGGGAATTGGTTCAGAATTGCGACCTATAGAGGAAAACAAACGGACAGACATCCGCTGGACGGACATACGAAAGATTTTTTGCCCGAGCTAAAGCAGAGATGCTTCGCTATTTTTTAGCAATGGCACAAATTAATGATAATTCACAACACACCTAAACCGTTTTTGTTGCTATTTACGGCGAGGCCGAGGCTGAGCTTGCGGTCATCGCTCAGGGCGACATCTCCCGCATACCTACTTACCGATCACCGATCATTTATTATTCGGCGCGGCCGGGCTGCGCGGGCGCCGCCGGCCCTACTAATTGATCCGGCCATCGCATGTCACCGGATTTTTTTCCCCTGCGCGCCGGTGACACGCTCCGGGAATGCTTTTATTCCGGCGACAACGGACCTGTTAATGTGTTAATCCACTCCGATCGGCTTGTTTTTCTGTTATTAATAGCCAACAAACAGAAATGGTGCCTCCCGCTCCCTCCGATTGAAATCCCCTGGACGGGACAAGAACGGTGATAGCGCTTTTGCCAGCCGCCGACGACGGCTTAACCTTCTTAATGGACAGTGTTAAAATAATAAAATCCTGTATTTGAGCTAAGCTAGGCGCATCCTCGCCTTAATCTTCGCATTTTTTTGTGAGTCATTTGTAAAAGGATCGTTACGCAACGGGAAAGAACGCGCGAACTGTCACAAAAACTGCGTCACTCGTGACACACGCACCTCTGATGCGAATCTGCTTCCGTCACAACAATGCCATACCGTGGGCTAAATGGTCCGGCAAAAAATGGCAATAAACGTTACGTTTTAATGAGCAAAAACTATATAGACGAGACATTATCAGTAATTAATGGCTAACTCTACTCTTTTAAACAACAAATCGTTTTCTTTTAATTAGGTTTATTACTTACTTATCTTTTATCTAAACAGTTTAATGAATATAGCTTATTGTTCGTCGATGTTCAATGTGTACACTGACAAATCTGCTTCAACATTAATAGTACAAGCTGACACATGCATGGCCATGTATATTTCTTATACTTAGTTTGAGTACGACCAGCGCTGTCTTGTCTGAACCGCATCGAACCGATCGTTGACCCAATAACATCATTACGAAAAAGGTCCCCGAATGTCAGGATCGTAAAGTGTGCGAATCACGCGCAGAGTGTCGCTTCCCACAGGCCGGCGGCCTAATTAATTACCTTCCACAACGAGAGGGCTCACAAAAAAAACAGAAACCTTGTCGCGGCTTAAGAGCGGCGGCGCCGGCGCAGCGGGGGGGGTGGGGGAGGGGGGCGCTAATGCAGGCGCCACTCGATAAGCCCGATGTCCCTGGGAAAGTGTCCCCGGGCCTTTATGGCCGGACCAGCCTCCATCATGCGGCTGAAATGAATATAAAACACGGTTATCACCGCTCTCTCCGCGCACCACCACGCTCATGTTAACTTATTACCGCTATGATCATTTCTCCAAATTTAGATAT
Organism: Agriphila straminella; assembly: GCA_950108535.1. Classification (NCBI taxonomy): domain Eukaryota; kingdom Metazoa; phylum Arthropoda; class Insecta; order Lepidoptera; family Crambidae; genus Agriphila; species Agriphila straminella. The sequence continues at coordinate 21,256,459 of OX467307.1, read as the reverse complement.
CAGACGTAGACCGACTACCGAAGGCCGCGGCGTTGCGTTTCATTAAACGTGCTGGCTGGCTGTTTAATCTAAATCGATTCCAATAAATAAATAAAATACTTATACAATCTCGCAGTTCAAGACATAGTTTATCTGTGCTGCATAATTGAACGAACCTCCTTTACTTCCCACCTTGGTTGAAGTTTCCACCAAAATTTTGTAATTTTTACGGTTAGTGTCCTCTCATACCGACGTTTACGTAACGACAACTAGCTACATGTGTACTCACACACTCGTCCATCAAAGTTTAATAAAATTTAACAATTCAAGTGACAAAATTATGTCCATGTCCATCAGCCATTTTTGATGTCCCCACTGCTGGGGCACAGGCCTTCCTTATGGGTGGTAAGTAGGATAGACCATAACCCACCACGCGGCCCCAATGCGGATTGGTGAGTGTTAACGACTGCAAAAGCAACCGGGACCAACGGCTTAACGTGCCTTCCGAAGCACGGAGCACGGAGAAGCTCGAGATAATAAATTTTTGGTCACCCATCCCATGATCGGCCCTTGCGAACGTTGCTTAACTTCCGCAATGGCTGGGCCAGGCGCTGAACCACTGCGCCACCGAGCTCCTCAAACAAAATTATGGTACGACTCAACTATTAGCGCTATTTTGATAAAGTACTAAAGAATTCAACTACTCTACTTATTGAGTACGTAGCAAAATATATATTTTAGTAGTGAGCCGTAGCAACGTGTAACATTCGATTTGGTAGGTCGATATTAAAATATTGGAAACTGGGTTTAACATAAAATGACTTTTTTGTTGTACACAAAATCGACTCAGAGACCGGCGTGACTGTTGGGCAGCTTAGCTACACAGCTTCGAGCTTTTGTATAGCTTGATGCCAGTAGTAGCGTCGGTATTCATAAAAGCATTCTGACTGAGATCTCTGGGAGCATGAAATCATTTTACAAAATTCTAAAAGTACAGGGTGAAAGTATATAATTTTTTTTAGTCCATTTTCTCAAATTTAAATTTAGTGCATAAGCACTACTACATAGGTATAACCCTTATAAAAGGGTTATATTCAAACAACAATAACTCTCTAATGCCAATGATTTTGTAGGTAAAATCTCTGTGTATCAGAATAATGCAAAAAATAAATTAATGTTAAAAAATTTCAGATAATAATTTAAGAAAAACTACGGATTAAAATTGACTTTTGTAATTTTTCATGACGTACTCGTATTCATGTAGAAAATTTATATTTTTTTCACTTGATAGGTGGTATTATTAGCTTCTGAATAGTTATTTTTTATAACTTTAGGACTTTTAGATCCGAAGAAAATATTATTTTTCGATAGGGCCATCTAAAATAATATTCAAATTTAAAATGGCGGTCATTCCAACAGGAGAGGGGATGGACCCCAAAATGTGGATGTTTTGTCGATAAAATTAGGTGTATTTGATGCCTTTAAATTATCGATAGTACAAGACAAGACCAAAGACGTTGTTGGTATATATTTACACATTATAAATAGCATTGTGAATAGGTACAAACCCACCAACCACCCATGACCTGGCGAACATCTAGGTTATGCAGGTCGAAGCAGCGGGAGATGCGCGCGGAATGGCCTCCACCGCGCGCACTTTCTTGACTCCCTACAAATCTTTTCTAAATCTGTCTCCTTTGTCCCTATGGTCCCTCTCCCCTTTCTGGGGCGGACATACACGAAAAACGCCTTCGGTGCCTCCCAGGTCGCCTCGTGCCCACCACGAAGTGGCAAAGTTTATTAATATGTTGGTATTTTTGCCAGGCTGTTGACCTTTATTATAAAGCCATAAAGGTTGATGAGCTGTCGAAAGTGCCAACATATCAATGAACTCGACTGTACCTACCTTAATAACAACAACCCCTGCGCAATAAATTTCTCAACATCGACGTCGTGTGTCGCCTTTAAAGGTATTTTTGTGAGAGGTAGGAACTGTGAATGATAGCATTTATTTATTTGCTTTTGAAATGTGGGTTGTTGGCTTTATGTCCTACATGCTTGTAAAACATAATGAAGGTTCCAGAGGCAGCTTATAAGAGAGAGATATACCTAATATAATCTTATTACATTAAATTAATAACGAAAACATAAAAAAACTGGCTAAGTGCGAGTCGGACTCGCCCACCGACGGTTTCGCACTTTTTTGGTATTTAAATAAAGACTATATTTTTATGATTTAATCACAAATATATCGTTTTCAGATTTTTAGAGTGTAGAAGCGGATTCCCCGAAATTTTTCCCTATTATTTTGATTTCCATTCGCATTATTCCCCAAACTTTTTTTTAACCAGATTGAACAATTTCCTAAAGCATTTTTCCACATAATCATGTATTTCTAGTCGTTTTCGATACCAACAGGTATTTTCACCCATTGATAAATTTCCCCAATCTTATAAAGTAACCAGTCGCATTTTTTTTCATGCTTCAAATGGTTGAAGTACAAACAAATTTATAAATATAAGTATAAAATTTCAATTAATGGCAGAGATATAATATCTAACATTAATAGAATAATTATCATAATATTTTGTGAATCTGAAGTAGGTAATGGAGCGAGAAACAAGTAAAGCCATAAAAAATACTTTTATATATAGTATTTTTTTTGTGTGTATGTAATATGTCCAAGAGAAAAGACAGCAGTGTATAGAAACTAACTAATCAGCTAGAAAGGACATCGTATTTCTAACATGACTTTATGAGGTTCGAAAACGATTTTCTAATCACCACAGGGTCAGCAGCCATTATTCTCGAACTACTAAAACTGTCGCATTCAATGAGAGCATTAAATGGATAAAATATCCTTTATTTATAGATAGGGCTTATAATTATAGGCCTGCGCAGTTGTAAATTTTACGGAAGTCGTCATTTCACGGTCAGTTGTAAATTTTGATTGTATAATGTATAATGATAATCCATGGTCCATGGTGGATTCCATAAAGTGTTTAGAATATTGTGGTCAAAGCTTTAAAGAAGAAAAAGTAAGCAGGTAGTAAGTACAAAAATAATAACAACGTAATTTAAGAACTATGATAACGAGCATAAAAAATATCTTTGTCCACTGAGCCTTAGTATTTTTTTCAAATGTTTTGTCGCTGTAGATTTTGTATAACTCATGACAATTATTTAGTTCCACACCGTAATGATAGGGGTCAGGATTATGTTTAAGAAAAAATATTAGTGAAACTTTTATAAAATGAAATGACACAACTGCAATTAATTTTGTTTGGATTTTTTTTTGGAATTATATTTGAAATCATATTTATTTTTTATTTTTATTTATTTAGAAACCAACAGCGTTTTTATAATATCTAATAACATGAATAGTTACATAACAGTAAGGCCAATGACAGATTTCTCTTAATAACTAGGGTATAGTATAATTTCAGCGTAACATACAGACTAATGCTAGTTATATATATATATTATTTATATATATATTTAATTTAAGTTAATACGTACATAGAAATATTAATAAGATAATAATATTAATAAGATTTCTGATGGCCCGCACCGAAGCTACAAAAATACAAAAAATAATTACCTATTCCTTTATCACTAAAATCTTTTTAATCAGGATTGGAACCCGGAATCTTTGGCGCTCATTAACAATGCACTAAACAGCCAACAAAAGTGTATCTAAATAAGGAAATAAAAAGTATCATACATTACAATGACATATAAGCCTTGCGACTAACTTGCGCAGGACGTGAATTACATTTCTCACATAAGGTTATAAGTAAGATTTGTATCTGGAGTGCGATGTAAGTTGTGTTACAGCCAGTACATTCCTTAAAGCCTGTCCGGGGTGGGCAAGGGGGGCGGGGGTAGAGGGCGGGGCAAGGGCGGGCGGGGCGGGGCGGTGTCAGCGTGTCGGTTTCCTTTTGCTTGTCCTAGTCGTGGTTTTGTTGCGTGTCGCTCGTGTACCGCCACTGTTGTCGTTTTATTTGACTTTAGTCTCATCGCTACGTATTGAAAATGGATAATAATGTTTTTTTTCTTTTTATAGACATTCCTTCTTTGTTGTTGGCCTTTAAAACATCTGATATTTATTGTTTGATGTATACGCAGCTCTTGTAGACTTGTGACGATTAGTCCTTTCATATAGCTTTTCTAAATACATACCTAAATAAATATGAGTTTAAAAAAAATACACAGGAATCGCTTTCAATTGCCGTTGATGACATAACTACCCACGAAAATGTTCTTCTGCATCACAGCACAAAAAAATATTCTAAAATCAATGGGAAAAATTCGTAAATATTTCCGTCAAATACAACATTAACGAAAAAGGTTTTATATTTTTATAACCTCAAAATATTCCCCATGTAGTAATTGGGTAAACAGCTATAAAATTGTGCTACCGCGTAATAGCTAGTGCTACCGTCGTAATAACTGCGGATACGCAAAGAAGTCCAATTAAGCTGAGTTTAATGAATAAGCTCGTAAATCATAAAACTGTCGTTACGTAATTGGTCAGGTTTACCCGCCCGCCCACGAGCCTTTGACCAGCCGCCCGTGACCCGCGGACCAAATTAAAACATGTAACATTGCCTTAGGTATTCCATAATTGGGTGAGAGACGACGTTTCTGAAACATTAAATATTTTAAAGGTTTGTTTATGAAGATTTAAAGCACTCTGACCTACGTGTGGTCGAGTGGCTAGCTCGTTGAATCTGCTCATCTCAATCTCTGATCTTGAGATCTCTGAATAGGTCTTCTTGACAGTCGTGTTAGAAAATATAGATAGTTCAAAAGCACTAGTAAAATAAAAAAAACATTCAAGTTTTTAACCGACTCCAAAAAAAAGGAGGAGGCTCTCAAGTCGACGGTGTTTTTTTTATGTAGGTTTGAACATAACTTCATCAGTTGTTAACCGATTTATACAATTCTTTTTTCATCTCAAAGAACATAATTTGTGTGTGGTCCCATACAAAGAAATTTACAGAGATCTGGGCTAGTAGTTTTTTCATTATCTTGAAAAAAATATTATTTAGCTTGCCACCGCACGAGTTTTTACGGAATTTCGGACATAACATCTTTGTATATGAACCGATTTAGATGATTCTTTTTTTGTTTGAAAGGGTATACTTCAAGGATAGTCATATTTTAATTTCATCGGTAGGTATTGGACTTTGAACTTCGAAGAATCACAAGGGAAATCTTCAAAGTCAAATAGTATATGTAAAGTGATTTGGATTTTGGTAAGTTTGCGATGCAAAGTTCTGGACTAGACTTGGACTACGAAGACACAATGGAACTCCTCTAAAACAAACAGCGTAAATTTGGAAATTGAGTTCTGGGCATTTTACCATTGAAAATATTCTAATATAAAGTTAAAAAATATTTACACGCTGCGCTCACATACCTAGGCATGTACCACTAAAAAGTTAAAAATAAAAAAGCTTTTTTAAAAAAAGGATAACCTCCTTCAAAAAACCTGAAAACAAAAACAGCTTCAGAATTAAATACCTCTAAAAACTTAAAGCATTCACTAGGTACTCTGAAGAACTAAGGTGATTATAGCTGCAAATTTTAAAAAGAAATAGAGTACCTACATAATTTATCAAAAATGTTGAAATTAAAGATTTTAACCAAAAACATCGGAATTTACTTAGAGTTACTTTTTAATAGGATTTAGATGAACACATTTCTTTAATTTGAACATTATTAAAAAAATAATATTAAAACTAGGTATTAAAAAGTAACTGTAACAAATTCGGATATTATTGGTACTGAGCTCGTCTGATTTCTAGAAAAAACGAAGGTTGCTTTAGGAGTATGATTTTTTATATTATTATAATAAAAAATCATACTCCTAAATTATGTATGTATAAAGTATATTTTTTTATAATATTATAATAAAAACTCATACTCCTAAAGCAACTACATATATAAATTTTATATCATTTTAATTTGTGATAATAATAACAACAAAAAATTAAAATACTTCAATTAACATCACTGTTGATGTTGGCATTTGTCCAGGTGTACCGCAATTTGGTCCCCCAATCATTACCCTAATTTCTCAATCGGGCAAAGTCAACGATATTTTAGCAGTTATCTTATCTGCCCCCCGGCAGATGGCGGCACTATCGACAAATCGTGGTGCGCACGCGCCTACATTTTTTGCCATAATCTGCCGCATTTAACGAGCACATTAAACCGACACCCCGTATCAGATAGGTGCCAATTATTGCCTGCGTAGTTATAAATTTTGCGGAGTCATCATGATGATATAATAACCATAATGTCCCAGTGGCCATAGGAGATACAAAAAAAAAAACCGAAAAGTTTTGCTAATATTTTTTTTGTATTTCTCGTAGCAAATTTTGTAGCAAGTTGCTACGAGAAAATACTAATTTTTGTCTTTATGACTATTTCTTTAGTTTCTCGTAAACGAACTTTATTTAGGTAGATAATCTAAATTTTCAGTCAGAAAAGCAAAAAGTGCAGTTTTGATCTTTTGCGTTACCTATTTTCTTTACAGTTTTCAATCATATTTTTTTTCATGATAAACTGCAGTTTATGTAACCCTAGACCTAAATTGTGTTTTGCTTTCGAAATAATACTTATTTTATTAGCGTCTAAAGTTGTCACTTTGCAGTTTTCCATACAAATAAAAAACAAAATATTACGGGTAAATACGAAACGCCCTGTATAATCAAGTATTAGGTATAGGGACTTATATTTTGGTCATGAAAAATGAGCTATAATGTTTATGGCGGAATTGTTTATATTTGAGAATAAATAGAATCAATATTATTCAAAACACTACGCTAAGCATCTTACAAACATTATGGCTTATAGGCAGTTAATTTTTTTTAGAAATGAAGCAGTTTGAATTTATCCGTTACAATCCGTAAAAAAACGTAGTTCCATAAAAAATATCGCAGATTTACGGTTTCATGATTTTTCTCTGCGTTGCTCTCTGCTGACTTTGATGATTCGCAAAAAGGTCGGTACCGTTAACCGACTTTTAAGTTCTCTGAAGTGGTATTCGTGGCTCATCAGGTGCAGCCACTTGACACCACATGCGTCCGCGCATGGGAACCGGGCCGCGCCGCCGCCGCCGCCGCCAAGCCGCGCGCCACCGCGCTGACACTACTCGCATGTGTCACTTGAAGCTATGGTGACTTCGATGCTCAAATAGCACTTGTGCCTGTCCCTTTGAGAATATCTTTATATAAAGGATATAAAAATATTATTATCTACATAAACAAAAATGCCTAAATGATTTTACCACATTTACTGTGTTTACATTGGAAAATAAGAAGATTTTTTTTGTATGTCCTATCAATATACAGCATAAGGTCTCTGATCCTATGTGATCAATTGATTTTAACATTGAATCCTGGTGACAAAACCTTAGGTAAAGCTTATGAGGTATACTGTATTGTATAGGATACTGTATAAGGCAGTTTTTCTTTTGTACGTCGCTGGTCAGCTACCAATATCTTAAGAAAACAAACTATTATTATGACAGCGTCATACAATCAAAGCAATGGTTACCTACATTTCAGTTTATGCCAAGATAATGACGTCGGTACGTTGTTCTCACGTATTGAAGCAGCTAATATCGGAAGAAGATGTCTTCCAGCCGGCCGCGACCGAAGCAGAAGCCACTTCAGCGTATCGAAATAGCGTTGGCGCAATATCTGTGAGTAATGAACGTGATTGATTATCGAGTGCGATACCAGACGCCGCCGCCCTGAGTGCGCCGGCGCCGCCTCAAGTGCCCGCGCATGCGCGCCGCCGCCGCCTTGCCCTAGGTCAAACCATCTACTACATTTGCTTCTCCTGTTACAGTTTAATGACATTGAACTTACACTGAAATCAGTGACAAAACTGATACTAAGATGAATCCCATGACTATATCGGCAAAAACGATTCTTACAACTTTGTAAAAGGGTTAGCAGTGCGGCTTATGCGTTATTCAAACTCGCATCATTGCTTAGTACCGAAGCTCTTCTCACAGCTTATCATGGATTGGCGGCGTCAATAATAAGATATGGGATTATTTTCTGGGGAAACTCTACTCATAATGATATGGTGTTTAAAAGACAGAAACGTTGTGTGAGAGCCATGTTTGGCCTAAAAACGACCGATAGCTGCAAACATAATATTTCTTAAAACATAAAATTCTGACACTTCCGTCAATGTATATTTTGGAGATTGCCTTATTTGTTAAAGCAAATCAGCAATATTTTGTAAAAATGGCAGATGTTGTTCAGCGTAATCGACGTGATAATAGTCTACTCTGCTTGCCTCGATCGAAAACAGCTCTTCTGCGAAAGAGTATTTTATTTATGGCACCAAAAATATACAATAAATTACCTCCATCTTTAAAGCAACTTAATTGTAATGATTTTAAATATAAAGTGAAAATTTTGCTACAAGAAAAATGTTATTATTCTATTTTAGAATTTTTAAATGATAAATTGTAAGAATATTTTGAATAATGATAAGACTTACCTATATTGACATTGTAATTTACTTGTTACTGTTAATTTTTTTATAATTTCTTATTTTCTATGATCGGATTATGGTTATATTTTAATTTGAACACCGTTTATGGTAAGACATGTTTGAACTTATTATTTTAAATGATCATCTCTGTTACACATGTTTTAAACAAATAAACTATCTTTATCTTTATTCATATCCATCTTTGTCAGATTCAACAGAAACACTGTTTCCTTAAAGTTGAGTAGGCCTCGAACAAAAAATTAGCTAAGAAGCGTTTGAGTGTTTCCTGTGAATCAGATGTACTAAAAACCAATTAATGTAGACTTCAAAAAAAATAGTGTTTATTTATTAATCTGAATATTTAAGAAAACAAGATACTTTGGGAACTTCAATCATTTTTGGGAAATAAAAAATTTTACTGCGTGTACAAATAATTTACATTGTAATGTTTAATAAACAAAAACAATGTGCTGGTCTACAAAATATTACTGTGCTTTTACCTTGGCTTCTTTCAAACAGTTAAAGTAGGTACTGAAGACAAAAACAAGTAATTTTATATTTTATTTACAACAAAAAAAATCAAATGCAATAAATAGCTAAAATTCCGTTTTCACTTTGTGATAGTCGCTGTAAATTATTACGGGAGAATGAAATGAGTCGGGGGAGCGCTAATAGCGGGCAGCGCGAGTGTTATCGGCATAAGTCCGGTGTATAATTTTTCGGTGCCGGCCATAAATTGAGGCGGCCGGCGCGCTAATGTATCGCGTAAATCAGCGCGCGCGCACCACTCATTCTGTATCTTGCTGCCATCGCAGTAAGGTGCATGTTGACGGCTGCAGATGCACTCGAGAGCGGCGCGACGGGAATATGGAACAGCTCGCCTTCTCAACTCCAGATTGCTGTAGAATGTGGAAAACCATTAAGATTGTTGTATTGTACACTTTTGCAACAGCATTCAAACTTTTGGCCATACCTACATCCAAAGCTGTTTTCCCCAAAACCATTTATACCTATTATTAATTATAATAATAATATAATTGAAATAGGCTGCGCTATACGACATCACTCGCATGAAATTTCTGTAAAAAAAATCAAGTAACCTTTGATTTTCGTTGTTAGTCAGGTCAGGACATATTCTTATTTCATTTTAATAGGTATTAAATGTAGTCTGGATGTAGCACGTTGCAGAGACATACAGTAATTTTAAGATATTTTCATTAAGGCGGTTGTATGACCGAAAGTGGCGCCCTCAGAGGTTTTTATTCAATAAGTTATTAATAGAAAAAGATTTTAATAATGTTTATCGTGGAGATTTTAGAGCCCATGGTCTAGTATTTTTAGAAGGTATCACTACATGCCCTCGTAGTCATTCGTAGAAGTAGATAGCAAATGTGTCAAAAACGGCCACTTTTAGTAATTTTGCTATCTACTTCTAGTAGTGACTACGAGGGAATGTAACGATACCGTCTAAATACTAGACTGTTTGCCCTAAAATCTCTACAATAAGTAAATATTTTTAAAATTGTGTATTAGAATTATAATATTAAATATAATTCACCGCGGCGCCACTTTCGCTCAGGGTACCACCTTAAAGAAAATAAGCAGGATTAGTTTTACATCGTTACATTTTTGATGGTGATATTCAATACAAAAAGAAACAAGAACTTATAATTGACTGCACCCTTTCGCATCAGATTCAGCTCTCCGTCACGCAGCTGACGATCACCGCATTTTTGTTACTATAACTTTACAATATGCGGCGGTAGTCGTTAACGCGCGTCGCGCATTCTTGCGCAGCAGTCGCATCGCGGAAGGGTGCAGCAAATTCCTGGTGTACTGTAACCGTGATTTACACCTCATGAAGCTATTTCAGAGAACATCGTCTCATATTTATGGGATCAGAAAAAATCTGAACGTCTCCACACCCAACTTATTAATGATGTATAACAATGTCACGTATGCAAATACGAGTCATTAGCGCTTTCTCGTATGACTTTTATTTTGGTCAAATCATTCCGGCACGTGCTTACTTTTTAAAACGTAACTCAATGGAAGAGATAAGCAAAATTTTTAATAAAAACATAACAGATTGGAATTACTGTTCATTTATTCTTTTAACGAATCAACAAATTATTGTTGTGTCCTCATAACATATGAGCTCAAACATTTTTGTTAATTATTTTCTATAATAAAAGGTTATCCAGAAGTGATTTGAGACTGCTGAGAACCTAATCTTGAATTTAACTAACGTAATTAAAATATAATAAACAGTTATTATTAGGAACTTATTATAGTTTTAAACCGCAAAAATAGCGAAGTGCATGTCGGACTTCGCACATCTAGGGTTCCTCCGTACCAAAAAGGGCTAAGGGTCTTATTTGTGCTACGCGTTTGTAAAAGGAAAATGTGGAAATTTAAAAGAAAAAAATCAGATTGAGCATTTTTCTAAAATAATTTTTATATACATTACCTTTGCACCAAAGTCATGTCTTTGGTGCACAATAATATGAAGAGGCTACAGCCTCAACGGCTTTGCTGCTAGAACTTTATGACAGACGACAGATGGACACATGAGTGACAGTAATGATAGGGCTCTACTTGACCCCTACGGGGTCGGAACCCTGAAAAGAATCAAAGCAGTAAAATAACTAGAGCATATTCATAGATGCCATGACTCATACATACTTGTAATTTCGCTGAGTGGATAATCGTAACCTAAAAAATCGGCCAAGTGCGAGTCGGACTCGCGCACGAAGGGTTCCGTACCAAAAAACGGCAAAAAAAAAAAGTCACGTTTGTTGTATAAGAGCCCTCCTCAAATACTTATTTTATTCTGTTTTTAGTAATAGAAATACATCATCTGTGAAAATTTCAACTGTCTAGCTATCAGTGTTCATGAGATACAGCCTGGTGACAGACAGACAGACGGACAGCGGAGTCTTAGTAATAGGGTCTCGTTTTTACCCTTTGGGTACGGAACCCTAACAATTCATTAATAGAATTTCAATGAAATGGCGATGGATCAGGAGTGTCCGATCCGCTTTTTAATACTGATCTTGTATGACTCAACATATTTTTTTGCTAAAAACCAAGGTGCTGAGGGGTATATGTAGGTACTGCTTGCAATATAGAGCGCATGTGTTACGCGTTTTTTGCGCATGCGCGTTACAGGCGCCACTAATAGCTACAAATCTGGTGCTGCCATCTGTCGCGACGCCCGCGCCGTAAATAACGACAATAAATCCACAGATAAAAAGCAGCGATCGTTTCTGGTAGACTAATTACTTGAAACCAGATATTAGTAACGGGGAAATATTACCGATGTGTATGATTGATGCTTCTCAACTTGTGTGCACGCTCATATACATACTTATTTTTGTATTTTTGACGGCAGTAAGTGTTTATTTTATTATTTATAATATTATAATAGAGATTGGTAGGGGTTTTTGGTATAAGTACGTAGAACGTGTTTTGATGATTTCATGAGTATTTACTGACAGGTTAAAAATATTTCTAAGAAAGATAAATCTCGTACTTAGATCTCGTAACAGCGGGTCGCGGGTTCGATTCCCGTCCGAGAATTGATCTAGATCTAGTATTTTTTCTAGTACTTATATCATTTAGTAATTTCGTAACAAGTAAGTATTTTATTTTATTTAATAATATTAAATGCAGTTTCCATAAAAAAACAAAATTGTACCTAAGGATTTTTTTTAAAGTCAAATAATTTATAACATTTATACATCAACAATATAAAATAACGTCATCACTTCGTGTCATGTAAAAAATTAAGTGATTTTGATATCACATAAATATTTATGTAAACTTACTTACTTTCAATTTATTATCATTATTGTTTCCCTGTTTGACTGTGCAATTTACAAGGTAATCAATTTCAAATAAATATACCTAAATAAATACTGAAATGTGACTTCAGGGATTCTTGATCAATGCGATTGTTTTCCTGAAATGAGGATGTAGGATCTGTTACAGGAAAATGAATCGGTAGCTACATTAGAATCTTTAAATCACATCCATTGTATCATCAGACTAAGCCCCGTATTTATAAACCGCTCTCAACATAGAGCTATCTTGAGATCATACCTGAGATGCTGTTCCTATGAGCATCTCAAGTATGATCTCAAGATAGCTCTCAACGTTGAGAGAGGTTTATAAATACGGGGCTTACTTTTGAACTTGATATTGGTAAATTAATTAATTATTATTATAAATCCCGATCGATCGAACATTTAGCATACCTAATCGTTACCTGGAGCCTAATCGCACTAATTTTTAACGATAGTAAAACTAAATCGTTATCGTTTCAGTTTCATTTACAGAAAAATACTCGCATACGATATCGATATCTTGTAACTATATTTTATTTTATATTTTGCGATCGAACTTGGGCCAAAAGGTTTCATAAATATTATAAATGTTTGTCCAGTGTTTTTACACTTATTTTTTCTTTTCAAAAATTTCGGTTTAATATTCCTTTATCTCGATGATTCAGGGTTTTATCCAAATGTTTCGTTAAATAATTGATCAAAAACCCCGAAAAATTATGTACGGTGACTGAAATTGGAAAACCTCGAAATGGTTTTCGATTTAAGGTGCAAAAAATGAAAACATGTCAATTGTACTTACCAACATTTGTGTATGTATGTACAAAACATTTTGCTTTGTGGTTGACTTAGAAGTATTGTTTTCCGAACTATTATCCTCTTTGAATTCTCGTAATCCCGATCATATCAAATCCATTATCCTTAAACACAGTGATACACATGTCCATATTGGCTTTATAGCCTTTACTCAACTTTAGGGACACTAAACAATACAATTACATTATTCCCGGGGTTTTTAATTATTAAAAGTTTAATGTGATTTGAGAAAATTACATTTGTTAGATAACTGTTTAAGGCCAGTATATTCCAAAAACTCTCTCTCTGTCTTTTTCTTTACGTGTGAAGAGTAATGAAAATAACCTCACATTTTAATTTTTTCAATGTTTTTGTTGTTATTTTGAGCATAAAGTCACTTTTTGAAAAAGTGACCGTTGAATATTCTTCTATATGTCATTACCTATTTTTCTATATATTATTCGTAAATAAGGGATTAATACACTTTGAGTATTATCCAAAAAATATAAAATTCATGAAAATTTTCTTTGTCTTTGCATATTTTTATAGTCGAGTGAAGATACGAAAATCGTATTTTTAACCGTGAAATAATCAAGATCGTTTATGAAACTAAAGAACATAAAGAACATTTTGATTGTTTATCTTAACTTAACTTATTACTAAATAAAAATCAATATAGGTAGGTACAATCTAATAGACTTCAAAGAAATTGTTATTAAAACAAAGCAATCCTATTTATTTTCTATAAAAATGATTTAAGCAATATTCGCACGTATTAAAAGCAGGTCGTGAGCTGATAATCATTATCACAAGAATTTTCAACATCGTTTCTTCATAATTATATAGAGTTTGACACATATATTTGTTTGACAAACCCTTGATTGACACAGTTTGATAACGTGACGATATATACCTATTGACTTAGTTTAAACAATCCATATTACCATATGGATATAGGACTTTTATGTCAAAGGAGGAAGATATAATTTGCATCGCTCGATTCGTCGGGCAAACGTGCCGTATCGCGTGCGCGCGCGCAGCTATCCGCGGTATGTCTCCGATACGCGCTCATCGCGCCATTTGCTAGATCTTTTAAGCCGATTTATTAAACAATGACCATTTGAGACATTCTGTTATATTCATTTATTGTTGTGTTTGTGAATTTTGGAACCGAATCTCTATTTGACTCAAAGTTATAACTATATTTATTGAATAAACATACTTATTTAATGTTATTTCTACTCCACGGTTACTGGGCCACTAACTAATTACGCTCTGACATTTTGTGACAATATTTCATTTCATTCATACTTGCGCCCGTTCTTCTTGTCAGTTAAAAAAGTCTGGAACGGGTGGTAGCTAAAAAACAGACAATTTAAAAGTGCTTAATTTATAAGTTAATTTGAATAAAGCAATTTTGACTTTGACTTACATACATAAGTAAAAAACACTTTGAAAATACTTAAGTATTTTTATAATTTGTTACAGGTAAACCTTTATAAACAGATAAACGCAATGTGCCAGTGAATACAAAAGTGATAGTGACTCGTGTGCCGTGTGGTGACAAGTGCGATGTTCGGCGGCGGCGGCGGCGGGTACGGCGGCAGCGGCGAGTGCGGCGGCGACGGGTACGGGCTGGGCTACGTGGCGGGCGGCGGCCGCCTGCAGCAGTACGCGCACTTCCCGCACCAGAACGTGTGGCACCACCACCACGGGCACCACGACTCTTACGGTAACTACTACGTCTGTTCAACATGGGTTGCTAGCATTGGCGAAAGGTCCATTATAAGCTGATTCTCATCGGCTTACCTTTTAGAAATCCCACCCCACTGGTACACTATGCAGATCATAAGCTTTCCTTCACCATAATTCCCCCCTTTCGCCACTGGTTGCTAATAAACATACAAGTCAATCAATCCTGCCCATTAAGCATGACGAATTCGAGAAAGGTCAAATGTCAAAAATTACATTCTTTACGCCTGCTAGTCATTTTAGTTAAGCAGTCATCATATACTTGCGGCGTAGGTATGGTGTCACCCGCCAGTTCTACTTATGACCAGTCTAGTATAACTTAAATGTATAGAGTGTACAGATCTAACATTCCATTCACCAACAGATAAGTAAACTTAATTCTTATGGGCCTTTACAAATACTATTTACGTAACTCTGTCAAGAGTTTTCCTCACAACCTGGTTACAATTACAGGAAATGCTACAAACTAGACTTACATAAATTCTATTCTACCTGTTTGTATTGAACAAAAATATTGACATTAAGAACATCGGACGCATCATTTCATGTAATTATTTGCACTGAGGGTTTCAGTAATGAATAATTGTTTGTTTTCAATAATTTAATATGACTATGACGCACGATGTCACCGCAGCTTGCGTCTTCATTCAAAATGTGAGCAAATTATCTAAAAATATCACTATGCTTTACCTTATTTAAAAAACATTATTAAATACTATATTAATTATGTAAAAAGAAATGCCTGAGATGTTACCAATCAGTTTAGCCCTAAACATGCAAAGCTTGTAAATTCCCGTTCGTACCACCAGTGGTACAAATTGGTACCACGTCGAGGAATAAGGGGTACCTACGTACTTTTGAGAACTTTAATAATGGAACAGTTAAATAACACATTGAAATAAATTTACTTACATACTAATACTTATATTTACATGTTTGATCGTACTTATTTAATTTTGTGTGTTTTTTTAAACAAGTAAAAGCACAGCTTGTTGAAAGAAATTTACATAGGTAATAATCAGTGACCTTAATAGTTTTTCTTCAATTGAAAAAAAAAATATTTTATTTATTTCCGTTTTATCCAAAGTTAGGTACTTAATAGTTATTTATTTATTACTATGATGCGCCCCTTCTTGCCAGCTGAAAAAGTCTTAAATGTGTGCTAGGAAAACATTACATATTTTATTAAAGATTACTTTGAGTTTCACTTCGATATCGTTAAATTAACAATAACTTACCTAATTAGATTAAACTTTGCGTAATCTCATCAACTACCCATATCATCTTCAGAAATTAAATTAAACTGTTTGTTTCCGAAATAAAGGGAAATAAAATAGGCATCAGAAGTAATTAATTTGCTGTTTTAGTCATCCATAGGCAAGTAGTATTAATAAAAACTGTGCTAAAAATAGACCTGTAACGTAAGTAATTGGAATTATTGTAATGTCAACACCTTTGACTTGCCCTAATTTATGCGGCAGTTAATGAAAGTATTACTTTAACTAAATTATTACTGAAACAAGAGGAGTAATAAGTGCAAGACTAACGGACGGATCGGCGGACGATGATAAAGACATAGTTTTAAGACTTAAATAACTCCAATCACAGATTTAGGACCTCGACCACTCTCAAATCTGAGTGGCGCTCAAGTCAGCTTGACGGTTAATTTGACAGATAAATAAAATTGAGTGGCATTCCAGTATACAAACTTTACACTAAGTGGGGTTTGAGCACAACTTAATTTTGAGTTCACTTAAAATTTAACACATGTTTATAATTTACGTTTGAGAATACGAATTTTGTGTTTAGGAGCTGCTCAAACATTTAAGTAGCCGTTAAATATTTGAGGGACCTTTCTGTACTAAGGCCGTAATAGGCCCGTATTTATAAACCGCTCTCAACGTTGAGTCGTTGAAAGCTATCTTGAGATCATACTTGAGATGCTCTTCTTATAGGAACAGACAGCATCTCAGGTATGATCTCAAGATAGATCTCAACGTTGAGAACGATTTATAAATATGGGCCTAGGTGTATGATGTCATGGCAGTGTGGGATCCGTCTACGTTTAAATCTGTTATTAAAATTGTACGTTCCACTTTAGTTAATACCATCCTAAGTTTTAATTTATAATTTATGGATAGTGACTTAAAATTCATATCTGTATTAAACAATGGAAGAGAGGAGGAAAACGAGTTGTGAATCATAGTCATATTTACATTGCTGCTAAACATTCATCGTTATTTTTATCACCATATTAATGTTTCGCTGCAAATCAGGTGTTGACAAAATTCCTTTGTTAGTACTTTTATCCCTATTTATGAGGAAATCTCCCCATTATCAATGGGGTTTACCGAATCACACGATCAATGGGGAAACAACATGGCTTCACTCCCGTACATCACATTGGGCCCAATATATCATTTTCCTGTAAAATTTACTTAAATTAATATACCAAAATATTAAAACAGGGAAACATCTTACAAGAAATGAATAATGCTATCATTTTTAGTCCAATGTTAGTATGTACACTTTAACCGCAAAATTATATTATTTACTACGCAAGAATTCAAGACGAGTATATGAAAAAGAGGAAAGTTTGAATTTAATAACTCTTAACAAAACCGTAAAGTTAATGAACATAATAATATTTATTTTTTTAATATTGCTCTGTCTTATAGATTTTTCTAATATTTGTTTGATATGAGATACTATAGGCAGTTATTTGAAATCCTCAGAAAGTATCAATTTTTTTTGAGTTCTTTCCTTAAATGAGGAAAATTACCTACTACAATAAAATCTTATTTGATTGATGGATTTCTTTTGTTAATTACTTAAAGCTACTTAAACCACAGATTAAATTATAATTACTTACTTAAAAACTCCGTATTTATGTCTTCTTAATTACCGTCCGATGCAAATTACTCTGAAATTAAAACGACACAAGCAACAACTAAGCATGCGATAAGCAGTTACAGGAAACTGAATATTGTCAATCATCCTATCAGCTATCAGCGTCATTATTCAGCACAGTCAAGGAAAACAAACAACAAGTGTTCTAGCGGTGGCACATCGCTACGTCAGCGCCGACAGCGATTAGCGAGGCAGCCGCCGCCTCGGTCAGTCGCGACACGACCTCTGACCGCGCGGTCACCTCCACTTCACACTATGTACTCTATACCGTTGCTTACCGACTGGCTGCAGAACCTGCAATCAAATGCAGGTCTGAAATCTGAAATCATTTTATCAGTCTCCCTAATTTATCTGTTCTTTGTCTTACAATTGTTTCTTTGTCTACAACGTGAAGTGTTTTCTGCGAAGTTTAGTGAGGGTATGTTTACATGGATTGTGCGCGCAGGTGGCAGCGGCGTGGGCGGCGTGGGCAGCGTGGGCGGCGTGGGTGTGGGCGGCGTGGGCAGCGGTCTCTACTCCCAGAACGTGGTGATGGGCTCCTGGTGCGCGCCCTACGACGCGCTGCAGCGACCGCCAGCTTATGGTGAGACACTTAAACTTATATTGCAGTGCCTTCGAATTAGAGGTGTGAAGATGCTGCAATGGTACGGCAATCGCACCACCAGGGTAATAATTTTCAAGCTACTGCAGGACTTCTTCAGATCTTTAAATTAAGGCATCTGTGTTAAAAACAAAAGAAAAATTCTAACACAACGTGTTATTTTGACTACACAAAAGTTTAGCTTCTCCGATTAAGACCTTGCTTAATTGTAAATATGGACGTGACGGTAGTGGGGGTTCAACTCTTTAACGGTGTTTCTGTTTTACTGTTTCGTGTTTGTATACTTACCTAGTTTTAATCAACTTAGAATTTTTATAACGTAAAGTGTAGTTCAGATTAAAAACAAAATACGAATAAAGTTTATTTTAGAGTGAATGAAACCTGTGCTTATTTGGTCATTCACGTTTAGGCTGAGTTGCACCATCTTGACTTAACCATAACTTTAACAGATACAAACTTATCTGACTCGATGACAGCGTCGCTGTCGTCTATGGCGTAACCTAGGTAACAATATTGACCACTGGCTAACACCTTAGTTCCACTTTTGACCACTGACTCAGATAAGTTTGTATCTGTTAAAGTTAAAGTTAAGTTGAGATGGTGCAACTCAGCCTTAGTTTCCGTTAATTAAAAAGTAGTGTACAGGAAAAACATTTCAACAAGAGCAATTACTTTTGCTTTTTATTGAAACACAATTATCATTATAATATTACTAAAGTTCATTATAAAATTACCTACCAGGATAGTTATGATTAAAAAAATGTAAATTATTATCCATTTTAAAGTAGAAAATATTTCACAATTTGAGGGGGGGGGAAATAGGTAGGTAATAAAAAAAAATAACAATTCAAACCAGCTATTTAGTCTAACTAGAGTTTTCATTTAAAACTTTAGAACTTACATTTAAAGGATGGAACATAATGATTTTCGCGGGAGGCTTTGACTTATGTCCAGCATATGACGATCGTATCATCATGATAATGTCATATCGTTAGACTGTTTTTTTAATACGAAGATTGAGATATGATCAAGATCAGACAGCAGATATCAAGTCAATATCCATTAAGTTACTTAATATAATTGAAAAATACTAGAAAAAATCGTCTCAATAATATAAAAATGTTTTTAAAACAAAAAACCGACTTCAAAAAACCTGAAAATGAAAACGAAACAGCTTCAAAATTAAATACCTCTAAAAAGCAAGAAATAATATTCAAATCACTAGATACGCATATCATTGTGATAAAACACATCTATTGAAGTCGGGTGGGGCTGAAGTTCAACTCTTTATTTATTCTAAAAACCCCACCCGACTTCATTAGATGTGTTTTATTACAATGATAATGCGTATCTAGTGATTTGAATATTATTTCTTGCTTTTTAGAGGTATTTAATTTTGAAGCTGTTTTGTTTTCATTTTCAGGTTTTTTAAGTCGGTTTTTTGTTTTAAAAACATATTTTATTTTTTTATTTTTAGTGTAAGTAAGTACCTTAACTGTATTTGGTAGCTAATTACTTTAGTTTTTTATATTTAGTTTATTTATATTATCTTATCCAATAGTTATATTATCTAGATAAAACATGGGTAGACCCACGAAAGGTGCGGCATGCACGCCTTTAAAAATATCGGTCTTAAGATTTTTTTTGATTTAACTTTTTTGTGGTAAGTATGGTATATTTAGCGACGATATTATCTAAGTTACAATAGTCTTATGTCAATGGCTCATCACCTTTTACAAAATACTGGTTTTCCCGACGCAGGGGCGTTAATTCTTGAGGAGTTCTCCTGGTACTTCACTATCAGCTCCACTTCACCATATGCATTATGACAAACCACATAAATAGCCTAGCAACTATAATAAAGTAATCGTATCGCACCAGTGAGATAGTTGGTTTAGTACCTATTGAATAGTTCCGGTGATCATCTATGGTCTTCATCATCAGTTCCACTTCACCAAAATGGTACTTTTCGAAAGCAAATGCACGAGTTACTTAAGAAAATAGCAAAATCGCTATAGGTGTGCGTATAATATTTGAAGAGTTCCTTTGATTTCTCCAGGATCCCATCATCCAATTTCAATCAGCCGTCTTCGAGTAATCGGTGTACATGCAAAAAACAAAAAAAAAAAAAAAACGGGTCGAATTGAGTACCTTCCTCCTTTTGAAGTCGGTAAAATTAGAATTGTGAATGCTAACATCTAAAAATTCAAAGTTAATATCCAATCGTCAATAACTATTAGCTGTTGGGTTTAGGATGCATATTGCATAGTGTTGTTGCATTTGTAAGCACCGGAATACTATCAGATTACTCGGGGAACACCCTAGTAGGGGTCAAGAGCATTTAGCCCGGTTTTGCTTGAAAGCTAGCCCAGGCTGGACCACTAAGATTGGAGGAGGAGATTCTTGACCAAGTTTCACTCCAAAACTGAGAAACTTAAAATTGGAGGTTTAGGATAATGACGCCCATACGCTTTGTCTATCAGCCATTTTTCATGTACTCACTGCTGGGGCACAAGCCTTCCTTATGGGTGGATAAGGAGGACGGGCCACCACGCGGGCCCAATGCGGAATGGTGGGTGTTAACGACTGCAAATGCATTCGCGACCTACGGCTTAACGTGCCCTCCGAAGCACGGAGGAGCTCGAGATAATAAATTTTTAGTCACCCATCCCATGACCGACCCTTGCGAAAGTTGCTTAACCTCCACAATCGCTGGGCCAGGCTGGGACGACCGCGCCACCGAGCTCCTCCTCCCATACGCTATTATGATGAATAATCAAGCTATGACAAAAATCATGACATCAACATTGTGAACAGGAGTCAATCCTGTGGTACTGATAGGTCGCCCGTGACGTCATCTCTGATAAGCCCTGATTCACAGATGGTGGCGGTTGTTCCCGCTCTACCGCTAATCGGAAAAATACTTATTTGTACAGTTGTTTTTGTGACTCACGATACCGTAAATTATAATATCATCGTTATTGATAGTACTTAGCTTTTGACTGTTGAAAAAAATTTAAACATAACACAATTAAATTAAAAATTGTAGAGTGAGAACTCAACGAAAGCATGATTTTCTCTCTTTCTAAGTATTACTTTGGGTCGAGAAAAAACGGTAATAATTTTAATAAACTTAAAATAATTACCGATTTATTTGATAAGAATGATGATAGATGAAACCTAATATTCTAAGACCAATGATGATTCTGGATGGAAAGGATATCTATGAACATTTATCTGCGACGTGACATTATGGCATCGCGGATTCAGTTTCAGATCAAACATTTAACATAAGTAGCATATGAAATAAAATGATAAAAAATGAAAACATTTAGGTCTGTATGCAACCTGATTTATTCAAACATTGAAATCCTTCCAACGTTACAACACCCCCTTTTTCCCCCTTTTTCCCCCTCCACCTTTGGGACTTTTTTTCGCAAAATCTTATGTCAAATGAAGTCCTTAGTCTGTTTATTTTTGATTGAAATCCATTGATAATAACGCTACAGCAAACTTTTTCCTTTTTTTAAAAAAAGCTTTTTTATTTTCAGCTTACCTATTACTCAAAGACGGCTGGACCGATTGAAATGATTCAAACGTTATTACATTAGGTAAACTCCCAAGTTTGGCCCATTTTTTAAAATTTGGAAATTAGTACTTTTCAAGTAATCTTGAAAAAAGCACGAAAATAGTATGATTTTGTGTGAATTACCTCGATGATAATGGTCGTATTACTTCTTTGTTTATGAACTGAATAAGATAATTATTTTTTTGTTGGAAGAGGGATATTATCTTAAGTGTAGTTCTTTAACCGACTTAAAAAAGGAGGTTCTCAGTTTGACCCGTATTTAAGTATGTTTCTCCGCAATTATCTTACGTTTGGCTGAGCCGATTTTTCTACATTATATAATATACCTTACCTACAAGGTACCTACACTAAAAATAAAAAAATAAAAAATTGTTTAAAAAAAAACAAAAAACCAACTTCAAAAAACCTACCTCTAAAAAGCAAGAAATAATATTCGTAATAATAAAAATACGTCTATTGAAGTCGGGTGGGGCTTTTAGAATAAAAAAAAGGAATTTGTACTCCAGCCCCACCCGACTTCAATAGACGTATTTTTATTATTACGAATATTATTTCTTGCTTTTTAGAGGTTGGTTTTTTGAAGTCGGTTTTTTCAATGGTCCCATTACTCAATTTCCACATTCACGCTGTTTGTTTTGAGGAGTTTTTTGTGTATCTCTGAAGTCTATGGTCCAATGCAATGATATTAAAATGTGACCACCCTTGAGTCCCTTGAGGACCATTTCCAAGAAAAGAAGAATGATCTAAAGAAGTTATGCATAAAATCTCGTGCAATTCCAACCGAAAAAATTACAGTACTGTCAGAATCACTAGAAAACTACTAAACCGATTTCAAAATAATTTAAATTAAACCATCTTGAAAGAAAACTCATTCTAAAAAATGAATTAAGTATCAAAATCTTTAAAGTTATGCGCGAACATCGATAAAACAAAAATTTACAACCGAATTGAAAACTCCTTCTTTTTTGAAGTCGGTTAATGATAAACTGCATTTGAGCAATTATTATTAGTTGGTATTTTGCGTAGGTGGTATTTTGAGTTTATGGCGTATTGCGTTAAGGTGGTATTTTGCGTATACCTATGTGGTATTATGCGTCTAAAGGGAATTATAAATAGTAGCTATACTTACTAGTGTTTTATAGCTGTTTTGTAAAATTTACCAGGGTTTGCGTGTCTTATCTTTATTCTTACAACACTAAGTTTTAAACTGTTTCTATCCAATACGGAAGTAAATAATTACGAAGCATCATTACCGTATTAATACTGGATATCATAAAACTGATATAACTTCATCACAGTTTGTATCTAAAAATTTAATTACTTACTTAGATAATAACAGTTGCAACAAGACAAAGATACTCGTGTTATAATCAGTTTGTGAGATTACTTCGGCTAATAAGGCTATCGGTGTGACGTAATGAGGGAGCGATAAGCGGGACCTACTGTCGAGTGTTGACTGTGCGGCTCAGTTGTGGCACGTAATGTTATAATATCTGTATTATCAGAGGCTATTTCTGTAAATCCTGACCGCACCAATTAGCCAGTAATGCCAATAGCATCGAGGAAACTAGCAATAGCAATATTATACTGAACTGCGATCAAATTGTTATTTTAATTCGACGGGAATTTTGTCAAGAACAAAGAGATATTAAATTATGTCCACGATTTCATTTGCGCAAGCTTTGGGATAAAAATTGTGTAATACAGATCATGAACTCAAATTTTTTGCTCACTTAGTGTAACTAACTAATCTTTGAACTTGTTCATTCTGCCGGGGGCAGCACAGTTTGAAACATTCAAACTTCTTTATCTACATTACTTTAAAATATTTTCAGCATATTAACTATGTTGTTATTTTTTATCTAGTTAAGTAAAGGTAATGTTATGAACCGAGTGGAATAAAGTTATAAAAAAATTAAGGCGGTTTGGGTACGAAGGAAAAAAATTATTAAAGTGTATTTAAAAATAAAAAAGTCATTCTACTCCGGAAAATTTATGGGTATATCGTGTCAATGCGCAATGTTATGTTGTTAACTAACATCTCATGCCAACGAGACACGCGATGTTCTAACAAAACAACAGACTTTTATGAAAATGATAGTTTTCATTTGTGGCCAGGAAAAATTACAAAAAGCAAGTAATTTGTGATTTATGTTAATACTAGTTTCGTTATTTTATCGGAGTTCTGCCACCACTTATTTAAACAAAATACGCGTGGCTTAAGTAGTCTAGTTTCCACTGAACATTTCCAAAATGATTTCTCGCATATTATGACACAACTAGCGGCCGCCCGCGGTTTCACCCGCGTGGTTCCCGTTCCCGTGGGAATATCGGGATAAAAAGTATCCTATGTTTTAATCTAGGCTATCTACTATCTGTGTGCAAAATTTCAACCAAATCCGTTAAAACTATATCGATGTTTTTCGCGACTCATTACCTAAATTTAAGTCCAGTTAATATCTTCGAATTATTAGAGTTTAGTTGGATAATATTTAGGAATTTAGAGTAATTACATGTCATGCCATTTTGCACCCCCTGTATTCCTCTTCTGTCAATCTCACCATACCGTAGGTTGTCTGGAAGAGATCGCTCTTAGCGATAAGACCGCCATGTTTTGACACTATGTTTTATTGTTATTTCTTTGTTATATGTTACTGTGGTGTTGAAAATAAAGCATTATCTTATCTTATCTTATCTTAGAGTGTAATAATCAATAATAATAATACTAAAATAAGAAATAAGTAAATTAATAGTTTTCAATTTTGATTTTTTATTTTTTCATTTTAATTTTTTAAATTTATTTTAGCATGTACTTTGACAAAATTAATGTGTAAATGTTGTGTACGACTATAATAGACACCGGAACTATTTCCTTGCCCAAATACAAGAAAACTGTCACGGGATTTTTTCAATTTTAAACGACTTCTAAAAAGGAGGAGGTTTTCTATTCGGCTGTATGTATGTTTTTTTAATATGTATGTTCACCGATTAGTTGAATACGGCTGAACCGATTGAAATAATTCAAACGTTAAGGGGGCTAATTTATCTAATTTAAAAATCCATGGTTGAGCGATTGAACCTGACGTTAAGTCTCGTCTCCCAATGGGGTGATGAAAATCTCGTCAGCTTCAACGCCTCTAAAACGCAGGCATCATCTGTTCACCGCGAAAAGGAGTCCATTTACCTTAACTCCTACTTTCCGAGGTACATCTATCCAAGTAACCGATTCTCTCCAGCTCCTTGGCATGGAGTTATCTTCTGACCTTAACTTCGGTACCTCCATCGAGTCCAAGGCTCAAACTGCAGCTAGGAAGCTGAGCGTCCTAAATAAAGTCAAGCGGTACTTTACGCCTGGGCAGCTTTTAACTCTTTATAAAGCTCAAGTCCGATCTTGTATGGAGTACTGCTGCCACCTTTGGGATGGCTCGGCGAAATATCAATTTGCTGCACTGGACTCGGTGGAACGCAGAGTCAAGAGATTAATAGGCGATGGAGAACTGGTAGCAGCTAAGCTTAACAGTTTAGCTCACCGCCGAAAAGTTGCTTGCCTATCGGTCTTTTACAGATTGTACTTTGGTGAGTATGCTCAAGAACTGCATGAACTCATTCCACCTTCTCCTTTCTACCATCGGACATCCAGACGCACTGCAGGTTACCACCCGTTCTTAGTTGATATACCTTTTCTGCGTACCAAACGCTACTCATCATCGTTCATAATGCGCACAGCTATGGAATGGAATTCCCTGCCGGCGTCTGTGTTTCCGAGCGTATACAACCTGACTCTATTCAAGGCCAGAGTGAATAAGCACCTTCTTGGCAAGCTCGCTCCATCGTAGACCCTGTCTTTGCTTTTGGGCAAGACTGGGGTCAAGAGCAAACCCTTTAAATATAAAAAAAAAAAAAACTATCGCAATCGCTTTCATTTGATAGTTGGATCCGACACATTGCTGCATTTCTTTGGTAAGTTTTTTTTTGTGCCAAAAAGAAGCATCAATGTGTTTTATCCTGAAAGCAATTGCGATAGATGTTAAAATTAGACACTAGAAAGGCTGGTTTGTTCCCAAGTTGGTCCCATTTTTGAAATTTTGAAATCGGTTCAGTACTTTTCAGGTAAACCTGAAAAAACAGTCGATTTAGTTACCATTTTATGAACTTAAACGGATGATCGACCATATCTTTTTAGGGTTCCGTACCAAAATGGTAAAAAGGAACCCTTATGGTGTGACTCAGTCTGTCTGTCTGTCACAGCTGGATATCTTGAGAACTACTAATGGTATCAACTTGAAATTTGGAATAGCTAAAGATGACGTTTGTCCAACTATTTTGCAAATAAGAAAGAAACAAAAAAAAATATTTTTTTAACAACAGGGACTGAAAAGGGGTCTTAAAATTTTTAAGTGGGGCGACTAGGGCATGTGGGGGCATATCATATGAAAGAGCGCTGTTTGCACATTTTAAATCATTTTTTTTCTTGTTTTTAGGCCGCATAGTTTTCAACTTATGATGAAAAATGAAAAAAAATACCGTTTCCCCCCCCCCCCCTTATCTCCGAAGTTTGCAAAGAGAAAAATCTGAAATAATTCTATGTGTTAGTAGTTTATGTAAAACTACCTAATATAGAAGGTACTTACACTAAAAATTAAAAATAAAAATATTGTTTAAAAACAAAAAAAACCGACTTAATAACCTTAAAATAAAAAACAAAAACAGCTTCAAAATTAAATACCTCTAAAAAGCAAGAAATAATTCTCAAATCACAAGATACGCATTCATTGTAATAAAACACATCTAATGAAGTCGGGTGGGGCTCTTTTAGAATAAAAAAAGAAGTTGTCCTCCAGCCCCAAGCTGTTTTGAAGCTGTTTTTGTTTTATTTTCAGGTTTTTTGAAGTCAGTTTTTTTTGTTTTTGTTAAGGCATTTTGTTTTGTGATAAAGACAAATGGTTTTGGCAGATTATTTTCATTTAGATAAAAAAAAAATAGATACACTTGATTTCATTATAAACCTAGAATTTGTCAACAATGAAAGTACTTCCGTTAAAATGATGAAATTATTTCAGCGTCGTTACGAGTAGGTACGAGCTTTTTATAGGATTTTTTCCAAACTTTTGAATATAGCTCAGTAGTTAAAGTTATAGTTGTCCAAGTAATGAGCACCATTTTGCACCTGCCGAGGGCAGACACAGTCGCTATCAGGCAGGACTGATAAGTGCGTAATTAATGGATCTGGGGGGCGGCGGCGGCGGCGGGCCGTTTGCTGACTGACACTGTCACCAATTATGTGCTGTCGGAAACTAAATAAGTAAATGTACTTACCATCCTATTATACTAATAAATTGCCGGTAAAACGCAAGTTACAGAAAGACAAAATACAAATGTAAGAACATGTCACACAAATAAGGATTTGTTACCTATTGTGTATATGAAAAGTAAATAAAATTTTCTAGTAGAGGTATTATAACAGCGGTCTTATTAGGCAAAGTACCAGTTTTGTAATGTAGAACATTACAGCCAGCATCAAAATCGAGAATCTTTGCTACACAAAAAAACATCGAATAACAAGGAAGTTCATTGCTACGGTGCTACGATGCTACGAAATTCCGTAGCAAAAACTTTCTCCAAAAAAATATTACTTCGGTATTTTTTAAAGTTGCCATTGAACTAATTTATAACTTATCTATGTATCGTTGTTTCTAAGCCTGGCATAATTATTAGCTGAGTAATCGATAGGTTATCGCCCGGTAGCTAACAACATTGTTATATTGTATCCTAAGCCTAACACAGCTTTCCTGTTCTCAGAACTGGTTGCTGATAATACTAACTAGCTTTGTAGCCAAAGTAAGGAATATAATATGGATCGACAAAGCAGTGTGTTTTTAAATTTGAGATTTTTGCATTCACAATGCTATTTTTATACAATACTAAATAATATACGAGAAAAAATACGACTCGCACCAGATCAATACTCAGACGGGAATCGAACCCGCGACCTTTGGATATCCGGTCCAATGCTCTGACCGCTGAGCTACCGAGTCACTGCGAGTCGCGGGTTCGATTCCCGTATATTATTTAGTATTGTATAAAAGCAGTGTGTTTTTTATATGTTAAAATCGTTAGACATAAGAATCAATTTAATTTCTCTACCATGTACCATACCACTCTAGAAACGACCCATTACCGATGTGTATAAGTTTCTCGAGTTTTATAAATATTTCTGTAACTGAACAGCACAGCAACTTAATTTTTCTTCGCGTAAATGTCTATAGCTTTCGCCATGTTACTATTTCAACTGCAGACTATGCAGTGCAAGAAAGAAAACCCTCTTTTGCCTATACGTTTACCTTAGGACTACATCCTTTGCTAGTTTAACCGTGTTAGTTTTACTTAATTCATATTATGGTTTAATTAGTTGCTCAAATATTCGACCGGAAATAGAATATAAAGAAATAAAATCAAACCAGGAAAATGGTCCGTAATCGCCACCGCGCCGGTCGTAAAGTGGTCACTTAAATGGTGAAACTTAGCATTTATTGGACACTATTAATAGTTTATTGAAGTGGCCTCTCATTTGCATTTGTTATTCACTTTGTTGCCAACTGAGAAGGGGTTGATGAACTCTTATAATTATTGATTTAATTACTTGACAAGACTTTTCCATATCATTAATTACTCAAAACTTAGAATAATAACAACGGCGCTCTTGTTTAGCCAAACCTAATATAGAGTCACCATTTTACTGTATTTTTTTGTGTTTGTTCACGAATTTGGTGTATATGCGGTGGAGAAGTAAGGGTGCTTCTACACGGTGCAAGTAGCCCGCGCAGTTGTGCACTCGCGCAGGTTAAGGCGATTAGTATCCTCACAGTGGCGCCCTCATCTTAATTAAATTGATTGCTCGCTAAGTACATACTGTATCGAAAATTCAAACATTAAGATAAGCTAAGTTTCTATAGTTTATTTACAAACAATAACCTCAGTAAAATATAGTTTGTTGTAGTAGGCAAAAGAGCAAAAAGTGGCCACTTTTGGCACTTTTGCCTACTACTACTACAACGAACTATAATTTAGAGAGTTTATTATTTGTAAATAAACTATGGAACTTTAGCTTCAATCGCAACGTTTGAATTATCGATACAGTATGTACAGTCAGCAACGAAAGTTCCTAAACGCTTTGGTACTTTGTCATAACAACTTTTTTAACAGATTTCTCACGGTTTGAAACATAAATCAAAAAAGTTACTATGACAAAGTTCTAAAGTGTTAAACAACCTTCGTTGCTGACCGTACTTAGCGAGCAATAAATTAGTAGGATACCAATCACCTTAAATGCTCCGTGGAAACACGTGAGCCGGCCCAGCTCCATAGCATTGTACCACCGCGCAAGTATCCCGCGCCTTAACGTGCGCAAACTACATGCACCATGTAGCAGCACCCTATAACGCGCATGCGCTGCGCTGGTGGCGTGCAGATGGCGGGGCGGAGTGTGACGAGGGCGCGGGCCGCGAGTGCGTGAACTGCGGCGCGAGCAACACCCCGCTGTGGCGGCGCGACGCCACCGGCCACTACCTGTGCAACGCGTGCGGCCTCTACACGCGCATCAACGGCGTCAACCGGCCGCTCGTGCGGCCCGCCAAGCGGCTGGTGAGTCTGTGACCGCTAGTAACTCCCTGCTCCTGCCGCAGGTGCCGACGCCGAGCTGCTCTCCCGCTTCTATAAGGACGGCTCCGTGCACAGGTGGATGAGTGTGGAGGGCATGGCCCGCGGCATGAAGAAGGTGAGTCGGTGGCGTGTAGACTAGTGCATGCCCCGCGGACTCTGCCGCGCGCACGCGCTTACTTCCTTCTTCTTGTTCACTTTCGATATGGCTTGGCGGGTGATAGGAGACTACACGCTACCGCTCCCACTCTAGTCTAGCGCTGCCCTCGATCGAGCACTGTTCGCACTACATTTTGAACCGTTATCTGTAGTTTATTTGAACTAAACCATCCAAACGCGTATCACGGTAGAGTGTAGTGTAAAAAAGTAGTTGATAATCGAGCATCTTTCGCCGTGATAGCTAATCTTGCAGTTCGCGTAACGCTGTCATTATAGAGCGGGTGCAGCCGGTGTTACGTGCGCGTAGTAATAAGAATTTATTAATTAGCTTCGTGAATGCGGAGATGAAGCCGGGCCGCGCGCCGGCGCAGATAACGGTGCGATAGCAGGGGGGTATCACTCCGCGCTTAAACTTTTATATTAGCCTACTGCTCGCGGCCCACTCCAAGAGGGCCATTGTCGAGGGATATCACCGCGCCGACCGAAACGCGCGGCGTGTGCAAGCGACGAGAGCGCAGCGCGTGAACGTCACCAACGAAACGAGTCACTCAAGCGCCGAATGCGAAACTGCATGCACTTCGTTTTTGATACTTAATTACTAACGTACCTACCTACCTACCAAAGTTTATTGTATTTTTTGTATACATATTTACATACTTAGTTGTATCGAAGTTCGAAATATGGCACCAGTAAAGAAAAAAGCTAAAAAATACTATTTTTTTTTCACCCATCCCATAACCGACCCTTGCAAAAGTTGCTTAACCTCCGCAATCGTTGGGCCAGGCGCTATACCACTGCGCCAAAATCAAATCAAAATCAAAAAATCATTTATTCAGTCTAGGCTGTTACAAGCACTTGTGAATGTCAAAGAAGCTACGCCATCGGTTCGCAAACCCTGAGCGGGAGACCTTGTAACGAGAAGAACCGGCAAGAAACTCGTCAAGGGCTGCTTTTTTCTCCCTGTATATTTCATACAGAGTCGTCAACATTGAAAAATGAGCTCCACTTTTAAAGTGAGGTCATTTTCCATCACAATAATTAACAAAAGTTTGTACACAATGGGTAGGTAGGTTGAAATTAAATACCTACTACATATCGGATAGGTAATTGTGAGAGTAAATAACTTTCAACTAGTTGAGAAATCAGTAATCACTATGTCTGCTACTCGAAAGTGCACCTAAGTAGGCAAAATTTACCATAAAATACTTGAGACAAGACATAAAAAATAACAATAAAAAACGCAATTCTTACAATTCAATATGCGTTAAGATAGGCACTCAGAAGCAGACCCATTCCCACTGGCAGCACCCGTTCACGAGCATGACGCGTGGACCAGCCATCGCTTCGCTCAACCATATTTGAGGGAACGTAACGACCCGCCCCACACGACACCACCGCAGAAATGATTAAAGAGAGCATGACATACTTAGGCTACCCATCCTAAGGCACTGAATTGAAAACTAATATCCAAAAGCTTTTCATAGGCCTTTACTTACAAAAACTACTGACTATAGAAAGCAAAATGATTGCAATAAAAAAAAAAGAGAAATCAAAACAAGGTTTACTTGCCTATTAGTTTTATGTTTTGAGTAAGAAGTGCCATACATATTGATAACATCAAACAGAGAAAAAAAAATATAAATATACGACGCCCTTAGTACAAGCAGACAGAAGCAGACCCATTCCCACTGGCAGCACCCGTTCACGAGCATGACGCATGGACCAGCCATCGCTTCGCTCAACCATATTTGAGGGAACGTAACGACCCGCCCCACACGACACCACCGCAGAAATGTTTAAAGTGAGCATGACATACTAAAGCTACTCGCATTAAGGCGTCGTCGAGTTAAAAAGCTTACAATAAGTTTTAAGTAGGTAGGACAATTCCCTCAATTTTCACATAGAATAGAAAAATCTACGACCAGGCTGTTTTATCAATTAAATAATCTTTAACGGTATAGTATCCTTTTTTGAGAAGACAATTTTTTACATGAGACTTAAAGTTTTCAAATGGTAAATCCAAAATATTACTTGGAATTTTATTATAAAACTTTATACCAAGACCTATGAAAGAACCACGGACTTTTTCTAATCTATACTGAGGCATTACAAGTTTGTCTTTATTTCTGGTATTCCGATTGTGCCAATCACTATGTTTTGTATATAAGTTAATATTGCGACGCACGAAAAGTATGCAGTTTAATATAAATTGAGATGCTGCTGTCAATATACCAATCTCTTTGAATCTATCCCTAAGAGATGTTCTAGAACTTAGTTGATAAATAGCTCTTATTGCTCGTTTTTGTAAAACAAAAATAGTATTTATATCGGCTGCTATCCCCCATAAAAGAATACAGTATGACATAATGCTATGAAAATAACTGAAATACACTAATCTGGCAGTTTCTTCATCTGTTAACTGTCTAACTTTTCTAATGGCATAGGCAGCAGAGCTAAGCTTGCCAGCCAGAGCTGCGATATGCATATTCCATTGAAGTTTACTGTCAAGAGTAACACCCAAGAAAACTGTTGAATCGAGCAAATCTAATTTCTCATTATTGATAACAATTTCAGTGGGATTCGCCTGTACATTAGGTAAAGCGAATTTAACACATTTTGTTTTCTTAGCATTAAGCTGGAGATTATTACCATTAAACCAAGCAAGAACCTGCGAGAGTGCCCTGTTCACATCGTCAAAATCAGTTTTATTCCTGTCAACTTTGAATATTAAAGAAGTATCATCTGCGAACAAAACAATATCACAGAATTTTTCTGCAAAAAAGGGTAAATCATTTATATATATTAAAAATAAGAAAGGGCCCAAAATGGAGCCTTGCGGAACGCCCATTTTTACATGAGAACCTGACGAACTTATTCCATTGATATTAACTGTTTGAGTCCTGGAACTGAGATACGACAGTATTAATTTTTGAGCATTATTTTTTACACCGTAATGATTCAGCTTCAACAGCAGCGTGCAATGGTCCACGCAATCAAAGGCCTTGGACAGGTCGCAGAATATGCCAAGGGCATTCTGAGACCCCTCCCAAGCCTCAAAGACATGCTTCAAAAGCGCAACCCCAGCATCAGTTGTGGAACGACCTTTCGTAAAACCAAATTGTTTGTTGTGCAAAAGTTTATTTACATTGAAATGACATAATAATTGCTCAAGTATTATTTTTTCAAAAATCTTGCTTAGGCCATCGAGCTTCTCTAACTACTTAGAAATACTTATTATTTATGCTCTTTAAATATGCTCAGCTCACCTATACTATACTTACTATTAGTAATTTCATTGTTTATTCATGGGCATAACGAATGTTTTCTATGATATCAGTAACTAGCGAGTAGCAACCCCGAAATGTGTCGGTTGAGACAGAGCTATGCGACAGAAAGAGACGCCTCTCTTTCTTCTTCGTAGGTGCATATAATTTTATCCACGCAGCGTTGTGCAGTTTGAAATTGTACTTTATTGCCGTGCAGCGAGAGTAGCTTATTATTTCATGGTCTTTGCGGGGACGGACTTCTGTACGTTAGTACTATTATATATTCTGTGGCGATAGTGCGCCGCGCCGCACGCAGGGACCACTTTACGAGTAGATACGCGCGCCGATTACCTATACAATGTCGCTAGCTAGCGGCCGCGGCCGGCGCGCGGCGGGTGTCTGTCAATGAGTTATCAGCGCGCGCGCGGCCAATGGGCGGCGGCCCCGCCCCGCGCCGCCCGCGCCCTTCGCTCGTAGCATTGTGTTGTAAATAAGCATGCGCATTGGGAATTTATCACCGCTGTCGAGTGGCATTTACATTAATGTAGATTGTATGCGAGGTGGTGGTGAATACGAATGGGGGAATTAAATATGGCGTTTGTTTGGCTTGTCTGCTTAAATAATACTTATTGCTCTATCGACTCGACGGGTAGAATGGATGTGTAGAGACATTTTTGTCGATTTTATTAATTTTTTCTGTCGAAATTTCTGTTCTCTATTCTATGGTGTTTTGGTATTGGTGAGTTGCTGAGAGACAGGTAAAGGTTACACACTTCTAACAACTTGGGTTATCTTTTAAGATATAGATAAATTATTCCTCCCTTATACTTAGTTGCATAATAAAATGATTATTCTTTAGACCTCATAGATACGAAAATATTAATTATTTAATGTGTTCATTACCTATTCTATGACTAGATTATGCTACGATCTCAGAGCAATACCTACATTAAATTGTAATGTAGGCAAAGGCAACATACTGTTGCTGGTTGTTATAAATAATAATATTTTCATGTCTACCAGATCCAGTTAGTATGCATGGTAGATTAAGTAAGTAGTTCATGAAAAAAATCAAAACTCTATACATTATGCGAGGGTTGAATTAAACTTGTAATGCACGCACGATACCGCTCCTAAGGAAGTACCTAGTCAGTCAGTAGTTTTAAATATTGTTAAGATTAATTATTTTAACTTAAGATTTACTGCGTGTTTATTGATTTAATATTGACTCCATCAGAAACCTAAAATTTTTCAATCACCAACATAGTCATCAACATTAATAAAATTGTAGAGACAATGTAGAGTCCAAACAACTTACTGAAGATAGATTGCAGCTACATTTTCTTCATACCTAGGCCGTTAGCCGACTATTAGCTATTATTGTCCATCATGCACTCTCACGGGTTCGATTCCCGTTTTGCACGATATTGATCAGCTTTTGTCTCGAAACCGAGCTACGGTTTTCGATTTCTTTAATACAAGTGTGTTTCTTATGATCAAATTAATGTGGAGATTTCTGTTTTATTTACGTGTTAATGAAATAAACACACAATTAACCTAAACATCTAGACCTAGAGCTTATCAGCTTATGTGAGAAACAACACTGAAAACTACATAAAAATCAGCTGTTTCACTCTGATGATCTGAAAATGTTAATCGATTTTTTTATTCGTTTTCGTAATGCGTTATTTCAGTAACACGTTGTATTACCCTACAACGAAACAAATCATTTAAGTTTAGGGCACTCTAATGACACAATTTTTCTACGACCACACATAGACTTTCTTTCCTAAGGAACCAACGCGGTAGAGAGGGAAGTAGATAGGCTAACCATACTATGAAGTCCCTTTTTTTTTTTATTTATTATTTATTATTAAAAAGTAATGTACACAAAGTTTTCAACTTGTCTCGCAAAACCTGCCCCATACAAATCCCTGTGTCTGTTAATATGAGTGACATCAGACGGTTGCATGTGGTGTGCAGTCGGCGGCGCGGCGGCACGGGCAGTGCTGCACCAACTGCGGCTCGCGCACCACCACGCTGTGGCGGCGCAACAACGACGGCGAGCCCGTCTGCAACGCGTGCGGCCTCTACTACAAGCTGCACGGCATCAACAGGTAGCTTGAAACTACTTTGTAATTTAAATTTGCATCTTCGTCTGTGGACGTACGCTGTGGTCCTCCGAGAAAGGAAAATTGTAAGCATACCTGCCTAGAAAGTCCCTTTTTTCTGATGACCATCAGCCATTTTTAATGTCCCCACTGCTGGGGCACACGCCTTCCTTATGGGTGGGTGAGGAGGATGGACCATAACCCACCACGCGGGATTGGTGGGTGGGTGGGTGCAAATGCACCCGGGACCAACGGCTTAACGTGTGGTCACCCATCCCATGACCCACCCTTGCGAAAGTTGCTTAACCTCCGCAATCGCAGGGCCAGGCGCTAAACCACTGTGCCACCGAGCTCCTCGTCGATATCTCATAGGTTCTTTATTTCATAAAGTTGGGATGGAAGTTAAAACGAAGCGAGAGTGGGTCGCTAGTTACCTACCTACTTAATAAACAAAAAAAATTGAGAAACCTTTAAAACTTATTAAATCGTTTATACACTTTTCAGACCTTTGGCAATGAGGAAAGATGGCATTCAAACGAGGAAACGGAAGCCGAAGAAATCTGGCAACGGGACCAAGCCCCCCCAGGAAGGCGCAAAGAAGGACGGACACTCTTCACCTAGTATAGACGGTAAGAATAATTTTTAATACTGTCGCATTTATTAGCAGTTTTGAATAAACAAGTGCTAAAAGCTAGCGTCCTCATCAGTTCAGTCAGAGCGACTTCTCCGACTATTAAAATGTAGAGCCACAGGCGAAAGGAGTATTCCCATCGTACTATGGGCTTTAGTATCGCTACAAAAGATTTTGTACAATAATGAATTATACCTTATTATATCCCATGTGCAGATTCAATTGTTAAAAAAAAAATCTCCAGCTCGACGTAAAACGAGAAACGAAATAACAAAGGTCATATTAATATTTTTTCCATTCTCTTAAGTTCTCTTTTAAGTTTTAATCTATCTTTAAAACGGTTGTGAGTTTTTTATAATAATAATAAGAGGAGACAAGTGTCAAAGAAAAATTCAAAAATGGAAATATGTAGACCATTATAGTTAGAGCCCGCAATGGGTTTGGTTCTGCCACCGATCGCTGGATGGCGCTAATAGTCTCTTGACTCGCGGTAGCGTTTCGTTTTGTCAGTAGTTTTATTACTAATAATAATTTACGGAGATTGGAGATATAAATATCATGAAATTAGGTGAAGGCAACCACGAATGAGCTTTCTCTTTTCAACATTTTTTTATGTACAACGGGATAGTGCTTGGCCCAGGGGCTTTTCACTTAGTACTTGACTCACTACAAGGAGCGCGGCCTAAGATTTTAGTTGCGGATTGATTTGATAGATGGCGCTCATTTTTCGTTTGTCAAACAGTCGAGAGATGTCGCTATCCCGTGCTGAATCGCGGTATCGTGTGTCTTTCACAGTTTTATATAGTCAAAGCTGATTAAATTATTTTAAATTTATTTCATGACATAGCGGTTACCTCACAAAAAAATTACAAGTCAAGATTTATAGAAACCTACTAGTATAATAATGTACTCTATGGCTTGGCCTTCACCTCACCTGTGGCCCTACCATGAGTTGATGCAAACTGTTTACGTGACCGTAAACTATCGGATATAGGTACTGCTCACAGTCAGTACGAGTGAAAGAAGCGCACTAAGTACATTTGGAATCCTCATCACTGAGGAACTGGCTATTTTACCTCTAACTGCCGGATCACAACAATTAAATTGTTGTTATGGTGTCAGACTTGAAATCAGTCCTACCACCAACCAAACCGAGTACAAATGTACCTCTTGGGTATCGAACCCGGGACCCCTGCTTCTTACACTAGACCACAGAGCGGTTAAAAGTGGTATAATTCTGTAACTAACCCCAACTCGTAAAAATTTTACAGAAAGCAAACCTATCGTGGCGGAGGTGCCTCTCCCGCTAGCGTCGTCGATGTCCGGGCACAGCGCGGGCAAGATGGCGCGCGAGCACGCGACGCCCGACTCGTCGCCGCACGCGCACGCGCACGGCCACGCGCACGCGCAATCCCACGCGCACCATTCCCACTCGCAGTACCCGCTCGGGCTGTCGTCGCCGCCCGCGTTCCTGACCAACCCCGCGCTGTTCAACATCAAGAGCGAGCCCAGCGCCGCCAACGGTTACGACGCGTACCCCGCGCACGCCACCGGACACTACCACTCGCAGCAGCACTACCTGCACGCGTTGCACTCGGTAAATACACAATTTATGTGTCATACCTACTATTAGATAGGTGGTAGTCAGAGGGCCAGTATCACAGGTTAAGGATAAATTATTGGTTTATCAGACCTGACATAATTTCATAAGTACTAAGTAATAAACCACAAGAAATATGCTATCCACAACCGGTGAAACAGACCGTCTTCTGATTTACATACCTACATTACGTACTGGTGTTACCAAATGATGTGACGATAGGAATTAGGATGGATCATAGGTCGAAAAACGAAAAAAAAAACATACTCCCATACAAAATGCCTGCCAGACAGAATTACTTACTTAGGTACTATGAAAAGGTGTAAGTACAAAAATCGTTTTTTGACCTATGTTCCTGAGAAAGTTCAGATTAAGCAACACCAGCTGTTTATGTATCATCACATTATTTGGTACCACCTTATATTTTACCAAAAATACCAATAGGTACAGACGGTACAGTCGAGTTCATTAATATGTTGGCTGGCACTTTTGACAGCTCATCGACCTTATGGCTTTATAATAAAGGTCAACAACCTGTCAAAAATGCCAACATATTAATGAACTCGACTGTACCTACCTATATTGATAAATCTGAATTTTTCTTTTTAATTTCCTCATTTTGCCAATTTAGTTTTGCGGTAAAACGCGTAGCACAGATAACTGCACCCGCCCCTTAGCCCTAAGACAGTACCTAGTTATTAAAATAAGATTAAAATTATGTGAAATGTATTAACAGCAGTACGGACTGAGCAACGGCGAAGAGGAAGAAGGCAGTGGGTTCCTGCACCAACGCAACGTCACCGCGCACGCGAAGCTCATGGCGTCCACGTAGCACACGCACGCGACACACGCGCGGCGATGACGAGGGACCACTACCAGTCCGCGCCATGAAAGCAATCTTGCAGAATATCGATGGGACACACTAAAATATTGTTTTCCAATGACCTAACTAAATGATATCCGCGCCGCGTCTACAAGACTTCTTTGGTGGTATTACAGTCCGCTCTAATTTCATTCAAGACTTAACATACAATTTCGATTGTTTCATCATCATTGCAAGTGCAACATCAAGTGCCTTTACAGAGGATTTTGACCAATCACGTCCTACCAACCTCTGTCTGAGTGTTATATAAAAGCCCTTAAGAAACATTTCGATTAGTGTAATGTAAAATATTGAAATAAGCAAAAGCGTATTAACTTAAGAGTGATCTCCGCCATGCTTGTCTAATAGTAAACTTAAAATCGCCATAATAATATGGCAAGACTATATAATATTAAAATTGTAAATACTAGCTTTAATTACTATACTTAGTTCTGTTCTGTATGATATATCTAGGCGTAGTGATCAGGCTGTATATGCCGAAGTGCCTACAGACTGAAGCTATGAAAGTATTATTGGTTATACATAGCAAAAGTAGAATAATGTCCATCTCTTCATCTCAACAGTTTATTATTGTAAATATAGAGTAGTCAATCTCCAGAATTTACTATTCCAAACTGTTTTATTAGGCATTCAACATTCTTATTTATGTAAGAATAAATCATCAGTAATCGTCAGTAATGTATCAGTTTAATACAAAATCATACAAATAATATAACACTGTCTAAATAAGAAATATGCACAGAGTAATATCAACAGAGTGAATGTGAAATTAATGTATTTTAGAGCTTTATTTCTATTTTATTCTAGGAACAAAATATTCGGTTTTTGAAAATGTAAATTTCTACCTTCACCCACGCCACAAGCAGTCACAACCAAAATGTGAATATTCATCTTGCCTTAGTGTAAATAAATTAGAAATAAGTAGGTACCATTAATCAGTATTCTTTATTATCACTTGAATGTCAAACAATAAAAGAATTTAAATTCATGTGTAATTGGATAAAAGACTAGATAGACAAAAAGCTAATAACTTCATCTTCCTGTAACTTTGTTACAATTACTAAATAACAGTTAAGTAGGTAGTATTAAGCAAAATAAATGGCATTTATTAAATAGTTGTAAATATTATTATATAGTTTAGAAAAGCTGTTATATTGACCTATAAATAATTTGTTTTATACCAACAATGCACAGATTTTATCACAGAACTTTGATATTTGCTAGTTTTTGTAACAGTCAACAAGAAATATGTACAAATGGTATATTATCTGGTACGAAATACATATTTGAGCACAACAAATTTTCTTTATGCCTTCCCTCCCTTGGAAGCGTCGTGCAGTGCCTGCCCGGTCAAGCGGTAATAGCACCATTGCTCCGAGCTGGTCAGGTTCACTGCACCCTTACCCTCATAGAAGGACCGAGCAGGATTCCACTCCAGGACATGGAAGTCTAGTCGAGAACTGCCACTAGCTGATGCTTCCTGAAACATAGATAAACATACTGTTTGGAAGCACTGTCCATCAGCCATTTTTGTTGTCCCCACTGCTGGGGCACAGGCCTTACTTATGGGTGGTAAGGAGAACGGGCCATAACCCACCACGCGGGCCCAATGCGGATTGGTGGGTGTTAACGACTGCAAATGCAGCCGGGACCAACGGCTTAACGTGCCTTCCGAAGCACGGAGGAGCTCGAGACAATACATTTTTGGTCACCCATCCCATGACCGACCCTTGCGAACGTTGCTTAACTTCCGCAATCGCTGGGCCAGGCGCTAAACCACTGCGCTACCGAGCTCCTCACTACAAGACTAAGTAGGTGATGTATTCTGTTAACCGCTTAACGATTTTAACACAAAAATAAAAAAATAAGATTAAGGGAGGCTCCCCTCCCCACCCCATACATGGAACTAAAACTGAAAAAAAAAATCTTCATGTGTGTCTATAGATAGGTCTTTAAAAATGACATTGAGGTTCCCAAGACATTTTTTTCTCAAAGTCAACCGTTTGAAAGATAAATACTGCCAAAGTGGTAAAATGTGTGGAAGCACTATTACAATGATATTTGACTATGATAGTTTGTGGTATTATAGAAGAAAGCAAAAAAGAAACGTTCTTGAAACATGGTATGTCCATAGTGGGCCCACCCCAGAAAAAACCCAATATATTTTTCTATCGCCCTTCAAAACTCTTACATGGGTCTGGCACCCCCCTAGCTTTGCCGAGCGAAAAATATTTCTAGATACGCTAACCTTAGCAACAGCGTTGAACAGCTTTTTTCCGACGCCACGGCGGCGCTCGCTGTTCTTCACGTACAGGTCCTCGAGCATCATGGAGCGGCCCTCCCACGTGGAGTAGGTGGGGAAGTACAGAGCGTATCCGATCACTGGCTGCTGCAATGCACTCTTCAGCTCAGCCACCTTGCATTGAAACGCCGGTGGGTTCACTTCAAACCCATCACGCTCCAAATCTGAAACATGCCGAATTTA
Source organism: Agriphila straminella (assembly GCA_950108535.1). Lineage (NCBI taxonomy): Eukaryota > Metazoa > Arthropoda > Insecta > Lepidoptera > Crambidae > Agriphila > Agriphila straminella. Next base: position 21,215,671 of record OX467307.1, on the reverse strand, counting down.
AATAGGTATAGTTCTTCTATCTCAAGCTTTGAATGTTGTAAGGCATCCACTTGCACATTAGTTTAGTGTGCGTAATATGAGAGCGTGCAGACACACACTAAATAAAATAACTCATCCATTTTTACTAAAATAATAGAAATGAAACCAGTAAGATAAATGTATAATCAGTGATTTAGGTACCTACCTATCAATTTCGTAATTCGTTACCACTTAACAATTAGCTTAAAATGTAGATGAAGAATCTCTTCGCCAGAAGTTCAGTGGAAAAGGGAAGTACTTCCACCGAGCTAGGTGACTCTGCTCAAGGACATATTTTTTTGATATAATCAAAAATCGGCATAAAAATATATGATTTCAATCTTTGATTATTATTATGTACTAATAATAATAATAAATAAGCAAGCCTGGCAAAAGGACCGGGCTTCGTCCCGAGAGTTTCCAGCCGAGATACAATAATAATAATAAATTTTACAAAAACCCATAAAAAACTTTAGATACCTCTGACAGATATCTTTGGACCGTGAGCCATTTTTTCAAAGTCAGCGAGTTCCTGAAACCAATAATTTACAGAAGTTACTGAGAGATTCATTTCAAGGTCATTCAAAATTTGAAAATAAATTAGTTTTTTTGTTTTGCAGTTAAATTTTATCAAATAATTATCTTAATTTGAGGGTTTTTGTGATATTTATGACTGAAGGACTAAAGTTACCTGTATCATTTCCGCCACAGCCTGCATATCTTCTTTCTTGGCTGGACGAATGTGTATATCTTCATCCTCGTATTGATTCGGTTTAGTCTCACTCATTGTTTATTTTACAAAACTAAAAATAATGAATTTATATTAAATAATTAATACTAAACGCACGACACGACGAACCAACCAACCACCACAAACAAACGAGAACGAACGAAACCAAATTGACAGTGACAGGCCGCGTTCCGAATCACGCTCACAGGGTTGCGTTCAGCGGCTTACAGTGCGGTTGTTTGGTTGTCTGTAGGGTTCCGTAGCCAAAATGACAAAAAACGGAACCCTTATAGAATCGTCATGTCTGTTTGTCTATCTGTCCGTCCGTCCGTATGACACCGCCATTTTATTCCGAAAGTATTAGGATTACACAGTTGAAACTTAGTAGGTAGATGTATTCTGTTAACCGCTTAACGATTTTAACACAAAAATAAAAAAAAAAGATTAAGGGGTGCCCATACATGGAACTGAAACTAAAAAAAAAAATCATACCTATACGTGCGGGGTGTCTATAGATAGGTCTTCAAAAATTACATTGAGGTTCCTAAAACAATTTTTTCTCAAAGTCAACCGTTTGAAAGATAAACACTGCCAAAGTGGTAAAATGTGTCCCCCCCCCCTTTTGAAATAGGTGAGTGAAAAATAAAAAAAATATATATGCTATAGATCTTAACCTTTTGAGCCCGGCGGCGGGTGCCTAGAACTTTAAACGTCATTTATATTACAAAGTCTTCGTTTTCCAGTTGGGATAAGAATAATTTAAACTGTCCTTTATTCTAAATCAAATAAAATCCGTTTTTTGAGGATCTACCATTATCATTTTAAAAATTAGACACAAAAACATCATGACATTGACAATCGCCATCGAGAGAAACGTCAAGTTAGCAGCCCACTTTAAGACCGTAATATCTCGGCTTGTATTCGACGCAATATTATTGAAATTTTTGCGTACCTATACGATTCACTATTTTCTAATATTTTTTTGGCATATAAATCACATTGATACGAAGAGTATTTCTTAAGGTGTCTGCCAGCTTAACGTCAAATTAGCAGCCTCACCAAGATACTCAGATATCTTTTGAACCATAGTAACACTATTTATATGCTATAGTTCACTATTTATTAACGATTTTTTGACCTAGTCAAAACCTTCTAATTCCATGGTGAGTCTGCCAACTATACGCCAATTTCGGAAAGGCAAGGGAATCTTATCTATTCAGGGAAATACCCCGATCTCCATTAAACTAATGCAGACTACGCGCCCTTAAGTTAGTTAAATGAAAGCCAAAAATATTTTTATTTAAACTATTTTACTCATAATGTAATATTGTATAATACAATACAATCATAAATGTAACATAATTAATAACACTAATTAATTATACATACTTACACTTCAGTCTGTGTGACTCGACGACATAATTAAACTTTAATGAAATCAAAACTTATAATTTCAATTTCAGTATAAAAATACGTATGATAGTTATCTGTTAGCGCTAGATACTTAGACTACTTAACAGTCTAATATAATTCTGAACTATCAGTTATATTACAATAGGTATAATAGTTAAAATGCAATGTGATACTCTGACCTAATATTTACAATGTTTATTAGACATTTAGAAATAAACAAACGAAACGCAACGCTCCTTCAATAAAGATCCTATCCTAAACAATAAACAACTAACTACTTGTTCTTATTCAATGCCTGAACGTTTCTTGAGGAGGTACCTATACTGAAAATACTCTCAAAATTATGCATTGATAGAGCTAGCTTTGAAACATGATTTCAAATAATGCACTGGGAGAGTATAATCATAGATGTATATCTACAGGGAACTAATGAACCAAATGTGGGAAAACCGCAGGCTGATTATCTAAATAGAAACTATTTAGCGACCGGTTTCATTTGACATACATTGCTACTTTTATTTGGTATGTTTTTTTATCCCAAAAAGAAGAAGCAATGTATCACACACATTCACCTGTCAAATGAGACCGGTCGCTAGGGCCGCGTTCCGAATCACGCCAACAGTGCTCACAGCATGTGACATCATTCTATACCGGTCCAAATCATTAGCACGCTGCTGTAAGCATGCTCACGATACCCAGAGATGTGCAAAATACTTTATTAAAAGTATTTAAATACAAAATACAAATACTTGTCATTTTTTTGTATTTCAAATACAAATACAAAATACTTTTTAAAAAAAGTATAAGTACAAAATACAAAATACCCTTTTTTCATATTATTTTTTTATTATTGTGATTGTGATCGTTTTCTTAGCGATTGGTGTGCTGGAATGCATCCATTGACATAAATAAATGTCAAATTACCGAGCTCCATGATTGGTTTTTTGTTTGGCAGTGACATTGACATGACAAATTACCTAGCTCTATGATTGGTTGTTTTGTTTTGTTTGACATTGACTTGACATTTACATAGAAAGTAATTTGTATTTTACAAATACTAATTGCGTTTTAAAAAGTATTTCAAATACAAAATACAAATAGGTAGGTGAAGTGAAGTGAAGTGAAGTGAAATAAGCTTTATTCAAATAAACTTAATTATTAAGTACTTTTGAATCGTCTATATTTTCCTACCACCCGTTCCAGACTTTTTTAGCTGACAAGAAGAACGGGCGCAAGAAACTTATCAGCTGTAACAGCCATAAGTAACGATATTTACAAACTTGAATATATCGTTACCAGATAATTACAACAGGGTGACAGGATTATTGGCAACAACATAGACTTATTATATTACTTCAACAAAGTTCTTATATTAGCAAGTTATGTGTTACATCATTTCCACGCATTTTGATCTTTAAGATAATCGTCAACTTTATAATAACCTTTACCCATGAGCGTTTTTTTAACATGGTTTTTAAATTCATGCAAAGGCAGATCAATCACTTGCTGTGGAACTTTATTAATAAAGGCTATGCCTTTCCCCATAAATGAACCTCTCGTTTTTGCAAGCCTAAATCTTGGAACGGCAAGTTTATCTTTATTTCTTGTATTAAACTGGTGAATGTTGCTGTTCTTATCAAATGAATCATAGTGTTTCCTTACATAAACTAAATTTTCATAAATATATTGGCCTGCCAAAGTTAAAATATTTATTTCTTTGAACAATTCTCTCAAGGTATCTCTCCGCCGTAGAGTGTATATTATGGCGCGAACAGCTCTTTTTTGGAGTACAAAAATATTTTCAAAACTGGCAGCTGAGCCCCACAATAGCAGTCCATAAGACATTACACTATGAAAATAACTAAAGTATTATATAGGTATTTTGTATTTGTATTTTAAATACTTGTATTTCAAATAATTCACATCTCTGACGATACTAATGATTCGGACCGCTTTGTGAGAGCGCTAACGCCGCTAACGTTGGATTGTATGAACAGAATAACATCAAAAAGGGGTTGAGGTTATCTCGGTAAAGTAAATATTTCTTAAGGAATAGGTATTTTAATGAATACGAATCAAGTTCCTTCACTCAAACGAAATATTTACTTACCAATTTATAAACCATCAAAGCTTCAAAATACTTATTACCGCTGTTAGCTCTTTCAACATCAGTTTAATATAATTATTTCGTTCGTATCTTCACAAAACATCTGCAGATTCAGCCATCTCTTGTTAAATTCACATATAATAACCACAACGTCTACAACAATTTCACAGTTTAATCACGTATTTTTTGATAAGAATGAACTTTGACAAAGAAAATTTGACAGCTACACCGACTACGCTTACAGTGCTTTGGTGGAATACGCTGAGCGTCGTTAGCACATGCGATGACGTCACTTCAACTTACGTGGGCGTTGTAAGCATAAGCATGAATTGGACCGGGCGTTAGCGCGCTCACAGTGCTGTAAGCGTGATTCGGAACGCGGCCTGAATCATGTCACATTCGATCAAACGGACGTGTGATCTGTCAGAGAAGTAATGCAAAGAGGGCTTTACAAAGTGACATTTAAAAAATAAAAATAGTAACTATTAGCCTCACTAGATGGCGTTGATGGAAAGAGTAGTGTCAAAATTAGCTTTTAAAAATAAACGGCCTTGTACCAAAGAGGCAAACCTAAGCGCTCGCTGGCTGACATCTGCCCAAAGAGAAACATTTTAGGGTTACATCTGCCTGCCTACCTGAGTACCTACTCTTCGAAGCTTATGGAGCCCCTAGACGATTAAGCATTTCTTGTCAATCATTTACATTGCATTTACCATTCGGGGGCGTGGCCTACTTTTGATTGGCCACGGTAATCTATCTATTCTGTGGTGCTTGTCAAGCATCGCTTCTAGACGATCAAAATGTTATTGACAAGCAATGCAATGTAAATGGTTGACAAGAAATTTTGATCGTTTAGGGGGTCCATTAAGTCATTGACACATACATTTTTATCAACGCCATCTATCGAGCCTTTTATCATTTTGAAAAGACCTCATTATGTGTGTGACCTATGTTGTGTACATACATCACATCACATTTCATTGCTTTTGATTGTGACTTCACACTTTCGTTACGTCTTGAGGAATTACAGTAGTCTGTTGAAGCCTCGACACTGGCCAAATCCACAAAGGAACCACCGAGATGTAAATAAAAAAAGATCATTTTTCAATACAGTTGCTCGAAAACATGCGCCAAGCCAAGTGCTTAATAAAATAAAATAAAAACTGTCTAATTATTAAGATTACTAATCAGCATGTTTGGCTATGAAGAAGATGGATGAAAGAAAATGACATGAAGCAGATATTAAAATGTTGAGGTGGATGTGTGGTGTGACGCGAATGGACAAAATTATCATGTGAGAGGAAATTTGAAAGTAGCACCATTAACAGAACAGTTAAAAGGGAATCATCTGGCTTGGTATGGGCATGCTATGAGAAAGGGTGGCACACTAGCGGATCCAGGGGGAGGGGGGGCTAAGGGGCTCAAGCCCCCCCCCCCAAATCATTTGGGTCCACCCCAACAAATCTGTTGATTACCTTGGTAAAGTCTGCCCTCACCTACGTTAAGCCCCACCCAAACCAAAATCCTAGATCCGCCACTGTGAGAGGCAATGTTAGGTACTAGAAGAGTATGGATATGGATGTTGAGGGCTGGAAAGTAAGAGGAAGACCGCAGAAAAGATGGGATGGATTGTGTGCGGAATGATATGAATGTGAAGGGAGTGGATGAGGAGATGACGAGTGACAGGAAGGAATGGAAGACAAAGACGCACCGGCCCTAAATAAATTGGGATAAGGGTAGGGAGATGATAACTACCAAAGAGTTTCTGTAATGAGAATCAAAAGATGTCGAGTTTCTACATCCAAAATTGGGGGGAAAATGTTTTGATCATTTTAGTATTTTTTTATCTGAGTAAAACTACTTTAAATAGAAAGGCGCAGTCCTTTAGTTCGTCAACGCCCGGAAAACGAGACACAATCGATTTCTATTGTGTCCGGTCGCCGGCGACCGCTCGCGCGTTTTGATGAATTAAATCATTTAACAAGGCTGAACGTTTTAAAGGCTTAAGTTTTTCGTCTTTCTTTACACTGAAAATATAATTTTATGCAGGCATACAAAAAGACAAGCCAGCCAGTTTCATACAATTTTGTGGTTTATTACGCTATATAATAAAATAAAATATTTCAAAGAATTTCTTATTTCAGTAGGTAGGTAAAGGTATCTAATATCTATAGTTCTCGCAAATGTATTGAAAAACGTCGTATGGTACACGGTTCTTAAGGTTTTTTAAAACGTCAACTCGTTTAAAAAAAACCTCCTTACCAACCTTGGCAGCGGTCCGCATGGTGATGAAATCGATCCGAATCGAAGCGAATCCGACCAAATTAAGTAATAGTCTAATATTACACATAATAGGATTTTTGTATCTACTGCATTTATACGCATTCGTGATAATATCGATATTATCGCAATGCGGACCGCAGCCCTTGTATCATCAACAGAGGTCGGAATCTGAAATTACGTAACTTTGTTACAATCAACTCTGACAGAAATCGCAGTTACATCGCTGCTTTAGTAAGAACCAATGTGATAACTACCTTAACTTAAGCAGCAATGCAACTTAGTTAGCAACAGACTTACGTAATTCGCTAGCCGGTCATTCCAGGGGGCTGATTGTCAAATTTCAAAATCTATCGCAATCGCTTTCAGGATGTGATACATTGATGCTTCTTTTTGGCACAAATAAAAACTTACCAAAGAAATGCAGCAATGTGTCACATCCATCTGTCAAATGAAAGCGATTGCGATAGATTTTTAAAATTAGACAATAGTAGCCCTGGAATGACCGGCAGATTCCGATGTCTGCATAAACTACTATTTTATGTTAGTGTATAATAGAGTGTGTTGTGTAGTGTAGTGTAGTGTGTTCAGTGCGGGAAGTCGGCCCTCAAGTTGAACTCGGTGTAAGCGCTGGACCAGGAGGTGGCCGCGCCCGCGCCCGCGCCCGCGCCCGCGCCCGCGCCCGCCGCCGCCGCCGCCGCCGCTGCATGCGTGCCACATTGTATCACTCATGGTACTATTATACACCGTTCATTTATAACTATATCTAAACATTCAATGGGGATTTCAGACAACGTGAATGAACAAAAAAATAATCAGCTCTTCTGATGGTTCCTTTATGGAATGAAAGCAGCGTATAAAAACTGATATACAAGGTGTTTGGTAAAAGCCTTATAAAGCCGAATATGGTAGATAGGGACCATCAAACTGAACAACATTTACTAAAGACCAACTCTGAAATCACGAAAAAAAATCAGCTGTTTCATACAAAAATTAATAATAAAAATATCAAAATGTATGAAACATCTGATTTTTTTTCGCAATTTCAGAGTTGATCCCATAGTAAAAGTTGTTCAGTTTGTCGGCTTTACAAGACTTTTACCAAACACCTTGAGGTACAAAATATATAATAATAATAATAATAAAATCATTTATTTGTCTCAAAACAATAGTATACATGCAATGATTAAATGCTACAACAATTTGACAAAAAGGTTAATGACTCAGTGACCGCGGGAGGGAAACCCACAGCCTCTGGTATTCTGCCATAACCTGAACAATATTGTGTCCCCCAACAGAAAGACACTTCTCATAATGACATTTTAGGACACCAAGTCTAATAGTAGTAAACGTTTATAAATGTTTCCAAAATAACAAAATATAGCAGTATGAAAAAAGCTACACAGTTCGTCAGACCAATCCGAGCGCGCGAGTCTGCTGTTCAAGCAGCCAGTTATATGCCGTTATGGTCGCCCGCTCGCGCGCTAGGCGGACGGCCGAGTGGGGGCCGTCCGCCGTCCGCCGTCCGCCGTCCGGCCCCAGCTCTTGGGCTCGATCGCCGACCGCCTCCGAAGAATAACGAGCGCGCCTCCCGCACTCCAACACTTCCATAGAAAACTACAACATCGACTCGACTATAATGTATGAAACAGCTGATTTTTTTTCGCAATTTCAGAGTTGATCCCATAGTAAAAGTTGTTCAGTTTGTCGGCTTTACAAGACTTTTACCAAACACCTTGAGGTACAAAATATATGCCGTTATGGTCGCCCGCTCGCGCGCTAGGCGGACGGCCGAGTGGGGGCCGTCCGCCGTCCGCCGTCCGGCCCCAGCTCTTGGGCTCGATCGCCGACCGCCTCCGAAGAATAACGAGCGCGCCGCCCGCACTCCAACACTTCCATAGAAAACTACAACATCGACTCGACTATAATGTATGGAACGGCAGATTTTTTTTTCGCGATTCCGTGGTTGTCCCCATAGAAAAAGTTGTTTTCATTTCTCATATTCGGAAAGTGATGTATATTTAAACTGAGCAGCGGGTCCAAAACTCTTCGTTCCACCCTAGGGTGGAAAAGTAATTTAAAAATAGAACTGAATTAGGCAATGAAAAAGTTTACAATAGTTAAAAACAAATGGTTTAAAAAAAGTTGCAGCCTTGTAGGGCGCATTCACGAACAACAACAAAACATGGTATAAACAGCCAGTGCAAAATTAAAAACATTGGGAGTTGGGAGGAGCGGCCGGCGACGCGACGTGTTCCAAATTTAAAATAAGAAAAAATATAAAATATTGGAGGGAGACTTACCTAACTCTGTGACTTTGAGCTGTGTGTGCCGTATTAAAGTTTTGTGTTGATTTTGTATTTAAGTACTAAAAATGAGTTTAAAACTAAAACAAAAAGCTCAAATAAAATAAAAGAAACAATAAAACTACGCTGTAATTCGCCTACAGGAAACAATACTACAAGTAATAATTATAAGGTCTACCTACCAATGTAGTTACTAGGTAGGTACATGTTTTTATTAATAAACATTTTGGAATAACTAAGACTTCTTTTACTTTCCTGAAATTCGAAATGAAAAGTAGAGTGTTTAACACGGGTAAAAGTCATCAATTCCATTCTCGAACTATAGCCGCCCTCGCTATGCTCGGGCGTCTAAATATCTCGAATGGGAATTGCTGCCTTTTGACCCTCGTATAACAATCTACTATTATTCACGTGGTCTGAAATCCCCTTTTCATATTTAGATATATATACTTAAAAATTAACGGTGTATACAAACTTTTTTAAGGCACTAAGGCCCGTTTATAAACCGCTCTCAACGTCGAGAGCTATCTTGAGATCGTACCTGAGATGCTATTCCTATTAGAAGAGCATCTCAAGTGTGATCTCAAGATAGCTCTCAACGTCGAGAGCGGCGGTTTATTTAGAGCCAAAACGCACTTGCGACCAGTCCCGGCGACCAAAATGATGGTCGCCTCATGGTCATTTTAATAGTGAAACATGAGCACCTTAATCACTTAATCCACCATTTTATACCATGTTTGATGTGAATAAATGATTATTATTATGGGTGTTGAGGCAGGATCTCTTCACCATATATTCAGCGAAAAGGGAAGTACTTCCACCGAGCTAGGTGTCTGTGCTCGGGGACCGCGGTCCAACTGCTTGATGTTGGAATTTGTAATGCAAAGTGCTTAGAAAACTTCGATATCGTGAGTCAGGTCTCCATACATTTTTGTCTCGATATTAGCTTGACGTAGTGCGACGTCACGCCTGCGTAATGTTTACATAATATTGTACTTTTCGCTGATCCTGCATTTGTTTGTCATTCGTCGATTGCTTATGTAGCGGTACAATCGCGTCGCTACAATGGGCAACTGAGCCGGCGACCGAGCGAGCGACTTGAATATGAGTAGTGTTTCTTATACATTCGTGCATGGAAATTGCAATATTATCGTTACAAGTTATAGATAAACAAACGAGGAAAAATTAAGGCACGTCTTTTATTACAAAAACAGATGACCGAGTGCGTACGCATCTATTAAGGCGGTTGTATGACCGAAAGTGGCGCCCTCAGAGGTTTTTATTTAATAAGTTATTAATAGAAAAAGATTTTAATAATGTTTATCGTGGAGATTTTAGGGCCCTTGGTCTAGTATTTTAGAAGGTATCACTACATGCCCTCGTAGTCATTCGTAGAAGTAGATAGCAAATGTGTCAAAAACGGCCACTTTAAGCAGTTTTGTTATCTACTTCTAGCAGTGACTACGAGGGAATGTAACGATACCGTCTAAAAATACTAGACTGTGGGCCCTAAAATCTCCACGAATAACATTTTTAAAATTGTGTATTAGAATTATAATATTAAATATAATTCACCGCGTCGCCACTTTCGCTCAGGGTACCACCTTAAATAGAAAGTACAGTCGCAGTCGACAGTGCATTTTGACTCTTAATCTTCTCAAATAATAAAACTGATATTGTAAAAGCAATAACGAACTCGGCAAAGTAAGAATGCTAACACTGGGCTGAGTTTTGGCTAGGCATTGATATACATTGGTGTAAACTTACAGAGCTGCGCGATGAGCTTCTGCGGCGTGACGGGCGTGGAGCGCGAGTCCGAGCTGCGGTCGTCTTTAGTGTCCGTCTCTGCCGACCAGAAACATTATGCAATGAGCGGTTTTCAAAACGCAGTTTAATACTCAATACTCAAATCATTTATTGCATTCCACAGTGTTACAGTAGTTCTTAAATTATAATATTTTAGATCACTATGGACCCTGTCGGGCACAACAACAACAATAATAGATAGCGAACACTTATTTATCATTATATTATATTAGTAAGTATATTAGTTTCATTACAATAGTAGTTATTACTTAATTAATAAAAACTATTTTATTTATTCAATTATATTGCACTTATGTATTTAATTTAAGTTAGGTATTTTAATGTTTTAATTAAGTTGACTTTTTATCTACAATATTCATATTTCTATATTTTCATCTTCTAAATATTCCTTCAAGTTGTAATAACACTTTTTTGTTAGTAATTGTTTTAAATTATTTAAGAATTTTTTATCATCATTGACATGTTTAAGTGAATCTGGAAGTTTATTGAATATTTTTATGGACATGGCTAGCGGGCTGGACGAATGGTGTTTCATATAAGAATTTGGAAGCATTAATTTATTTCTGTTTCTAAGATTATGTTTTTTAATTTGATCATCTCGTTTAGTGTATAAATTTGGGTATTTCCGAACGAATTTACATATCTCTAGAATATAGATGCAGGGTAAGGTCAAGATTTTATGTTTTTCAAAGTAAGGTTTACAGCTGTCTGATTCCTCTATGTTAACAATGATTCTAATAAGTTTCTTTTGAACTGTCAATAAACTTCCGACATCAGTACTAGATCCCCATAGGATGACGCCATAGCTTAGCCACGCGTATGCATACGCGTAATAAGTTGTTATTGCGGTGGCTACGTCTGTTGTTTTTTTTATTTCTCTTAGTGCATACATAAAGCTATTCAATTTTCGGTGTAGTTTTTTTACATGAGGCTTCCAGCTAACGTGGCTATCAATCACTAGACCTAATAATGTGTGCTCTTTTACTGTTTCTAATGTGAAGTTGTTGTTATGTAGTTTTATATTTAGTTCAGGTTTTTGATAGGGATGAAAGGTCATTAATTTTGTTTTAGTTAAGTTAATTTGAAGATTATGTTCTGTCAGCCAGCTTGTAGTTTTTAATAATATATTATCAATTTTTTCTTCTAATTTTGTAGAGGTTTGACTAGATATGAGGATAGAAATATCGTCCGCGAACATGACACAATATTCATTTAAAGCTTCTGCAAAGTCGTTAATATAAACTAAAAACAATAGACACCCCAAAACGCTGCCTTGAGGTATTGAGGCGTTAACAGTTTTGGTGTTAGATCTAATTTTTTCTATTTTGTGCTGGTTATCATTAAAGTATTCAATTTCAACCATTTGTTGTCTATTATTGAGATATGATTTTAACCAATTGTAGCATTGACCTCGGATACCTATGTCATACAGTTTTTTTAATAAGATATTATACTGAACTTTATCGTAGGCTTTTGACATATCAAGTAGTATTCCAATTGCATATTTTTTATTGTTAATGATGTTATGTATTTCTTGAATAAATTTATAAACTGCTAAGGTGGTTGATTTATTTTTACGAAAACCATTCTGACATTGACTAAAAATATTGTTTAAGGCGAGGCCAGTTCACGATCTAATGAAAAGTCTGATTTTTGAACTTCCAATGTGAAGAAATGATGTAAAATTCTACTTCACAAAAAATACTGTAGACTGAAAAAGAAACAAAGAAGCAAAGTAACCGAACAGAATATTGAAAAATGGCATGGTAGGTAACTCTGTAAAAAAATCCTGAATAACACCATAAAAACTTATAAAAATAAATTTCAAATCGTCAGATTTCGTAATTTTCAACGACAGTGATATGATTTTTTATGCAAAAAGGATAGCTTTTTTATCGATCTAACACAATAACCGAGTACATTTTTAATAAATGATCCAGTATTTCAGAAATCAATAAAAATGTACTAAAATTCGACAAATTTCTGGCGAAGCGTCAGATAAAGTTATGCAATATTCAACCTTATTCTAAAGACATAGTGAAAGAGTAAATTTCGTGAACTGGCCTCGCCTTAAGAAAAAAATGTAGTACATAAAAAAAGAAGCAGATGTTGTTGAACAACTAAGTGGGTAGCTTTTTATGAAAAAGGCAAGGGATGAAAAATGTACAATTACTTTTTTATTATACGTTTGTTGAGTATGTGGTTTGTTGCGTTGTGCGTTGGTGTGTTACGAAGAACTTTTCTATGACCAATATGACCATTAGTGCGAAATAATATTTAATAAATCTACCTAGTTGAGGTAGCGCCATCTATCGGTATAAAATTATACTAGAATTCTCTGCAGTCAGAAAACTATCATGGTATATCATGGCGAATTGAAATGTCTCAAATACCAAAAAAATGTACCTAAAATGTACTATTTAGTACCTGGACCTAAAAAATATACCTAAATTAGAACTTAGTTATAATGAAATTAAGGTACACTCGCTATATTGACGTCAATATGGCGGGTGTTCTTTAATAACTCAATGTTGAACCATTTTACATAAAATATAACTACATCAAAAATTGGTACCTAAAAAGTACCTCAAGGAAAAAAAAACACACGCTCGATTAATTAAGTAGTTTCTGAGAAATCAAACAACTATTTTTTTTGTGAATGACAAGATGGCGGGATCCCTTATGGTTTTTGAAGTATTTCATGGCTAGAATTTAGTGCCATTCATATTTTGGTTTCATTCATTAGGTACTAATTTATTTGGTACCATATAATGTGATTCATTTGTTTCTATTTAGTACCATACGTTTGTTACTATTTAGTACCATTCATTAGGTACTGTTTAGTACAATTTATTTGGTACCATTAGTGCAATTTATTTATTACCATATAGTACCATTCATTTGTTACTATTTACCGTATCGTACCGGGGCGGCGCGCGGCCAGCGCCTTGAGCAGCTTGCTCATGGTGTTGCATGTGTGTACTGTGTATTGTGTAGTACCGTACCGGGGCGGCGCGCGGCCTGCGCCTTGAGCAGCTTGCTCATAGTGTGCATGTGTGTACTGTGTATTGTGTAGTACCGTACCGGGGCGGCGCGCGGCCTGCGCCTTGAGCAGCTTGCTCATAGTGTTGCATGTGTGTATTGTGTAGTACCGTACCGGGGCGGCGCGCGGCCTGCGGCTTGAGCAGCTTGCTCATGGTGTTGCATGTGTGTATTGTGTAGTACCGTACCGGGGCGGCGCGCGGCCTGCGCCTTTAGCAGCTTGCTCATGGTATTGCGCGGCGTGGGCGGCGGCCGCTCCAGCGCGCGCCCGTGGACCACCGATGTATGTCGCTCCAACATGTACCTAGTTAACACACGGTTCGTGAAATTTTAATTAAGTAGGTACGTCCTTAAATTTTAAAAAAATCCACAAATGTTTAGACATGGTAGTACCGAGTGTTACAAGACCCTCGACGAAGCCGAGGTCTACCTATTCTGCCCATCATCAGGACCATTTCTGTTCAAAATTATTGCTGGGAAACGATTTTAATTTTTGGTGTTAAAAAAACATTGCGTACATTACTACGCAATGTAACGCGTACAAAAGACCGCGCCTGCGAGTGAATGCTACACAGCTGCGTGCGGCCGAGTTAAAAGGCAACTTTTATGTGCGTGCTCATGAAATACATTAAGTGATGACTTTTGAAGCCATTGTTTGTTACGAAATACATAAAATTTTCATAATGTTTCTGTAGACAAAAATTAGGAAATAACGTATAAAATATGATTTCATATAAAACATTTTTTTTTTACTTTGACCTTCAATAACATCGTAGCTATTGGTTTCCCAGGTATATTTTTTATTTATTTATTTTATTTTGGATAACAGACGCTATAGTCTAAAAGACAAAAATGATCCTGATGATTGGCGGAATGCGTGGACTTCGGCTTCGTTGAGTGTCTTGTTACACCCTTTATGATCGCGTAGTTGTAGCACGACAGCGGCAGCGGCTACGAAATAAAATCTTGCATTTCGTCACATAAATCACGCACAAAGTCGATTCAAGCGGTATTGCGTGGTCATCTCTACAACTATATTATTTCTTGGCATTTGTCGACTAAACCAACTAATCCGCCAAACAGTTTCTAAATAATTATAGGAAAACAAACAGCGCGACACGTCATTATTTATTGAAAAAATATTGAATTTTATCTTGGAGCACACACAGTAAAGATTAAAATGTAAGTGAAGAAGATGAGTACAAGATGATTACCTCCGCTCGAACCGGTCCGGACAGAAGGTGCAGCGGAACAGGTGCCGCCTCTGCTGCGGCGGCGGCGCCGCCGTGGGCGACTCGTGCGACTTGCTGTGCGCCGCCAGGTTGTACCTGCGCGGAGTACGTATATCAAATCAAATCATTATCTTATTTGCCAGAACATAAGTTATTGCGCGTAGCGTCAAGCGTAGAATCATATACGGCTCGAAGGACCACGAGAATTAGCTTCAAAGTTATTGATTTAAAGTGGTTTGACAAAATTTCTATGTGACATTACATTTTACTACAAAACTCGTAGAAATAAATACTCCCATCACATATCAGGAAAAAAAATGGTGTTTGTAAATGGAGGAGTTGTAACGAACGGTCTGCAGTACTATACTAGAAAGAAATGGATATTAGACGATCGAACGAAACTATGTATGAGTGTGTATATTGTATGTATATGAGTAAGGCATAACACTCATAGAATCTCTTTCGGCAGACACAAAATAGGAGCACCGCCTCTACGTATTTTGTGCCGCAGACAGCGCACTCGTCCGTTTTTCCCCGCTGTGCATGAGCTTGAGGTGTGCATGATGAGCGCAAGTATGTGTATAATGTAGTATATGTATAATTATGTATGTGTAAGGCTCACCTCTCAGAGAAGCGCTTCCCGCAGACGGTGCACTCGTGTCGTTTCTCCCCGCTATGAACTCGCTTATGTCGCTTGAGGTGGGACCGCGTCATGAGCGCGAGCCCGCATACGTCGCACGAGTGAGGCTTCACGCCCGAGTGCGACAGCTTGTGCATCTTGAACGACGATGTGTGGATAAACGACTTACCGCACAGGTCACACTGCGAACAACATTAAGGGACGTAATTAAAGTTGCTACAATTTGCCTGGCCAAGGGATAAAGCTAAGGATCAGTGAATTTACCTGATAATTGAGTTTGCCAGTATGAATATTATTATGCCGTGCCAGCGCACCTTTAGAAGGAAATAGTTTATTGCACTCTTCACATTTCCAATCGCTAATACCTGAAACACAAATCAATACAAACAGGGTTCTGATTAATTTATAAAAAAGGTCGTGGGGTTGATCAGACCATCAAACTGAACAACTTTCATTTTGGGACCAACCTCGAAATCGTGAAAAAAAAATCTGCTGTTTCATACATTTCGATGGAGTGTATGCATTGTACTTTTGTATGGAACAGCTGATTTTTAGGGTTCCGTACCATAATGGTAAAAAGGAACCCTTATGGTGAGACTCAGTCTGTTTGTTTGTCTATCACAGATGGATATATCTAGAACTTGAAATTTGGAATAGTTTAAAACCCAGTTGTTACTGAAACATTTTTTTATCTCGTATCACAGCAGTTTTTTAGTATTGTTACCTTGTTGCATAAATACCAACGAAGACGATTGTCTTCGTTGGTGTGGCCATGTTCAAAGAAGGGATGAAGATCATGTGGTACAAATTGCATTGAACCTACCAGACCAAAAGAAAGGCAGAGGCCACCCACCCGCAACTTGGTGGAAGAATATCGAAAGAGACCTCAAGAAAGCCCAATTGCCTGAACCGACAGCCATCGATCGTACGAACTGGCGCAGGAAAGTGAGGAGACCCCAAATGATGGGATAAGGAGAGGAAGAAGAAGAAGACTTTTTTTTCTTCAACTGCCTTTTGGAAACCGCTCCTTATGATGAAAAATGTAAAAAAATACCGTTCCCCCCCCCCCTCCCCCCTTATCTCAGAAGTTTGCAAAGAAAAAATCTGAAATAATTCTATGTGATAGTAGTTTATGTAAAGATTACAGGAAAAGTAAAACGATGTCTCAATATAACACTCTTTTTTAGAAATTAAAAAACAAACAAAATTTAATTTGTTCCACCAGTCAACAGATGGCGCTGCCCTAAGAAAAAAATAATTAGTTCAACTATTGGTCAAGAGATGGCGCTGACCTAAGAAAATAGTTCCACTATCGGTCAAGAGATGGCGCTGACCTAATACTGCAATAATAATTTTATTACTTGCTCTACTCTGCAGTGTACTTATTTTATGATGGTACGGAAACCCTCGATGCGCGAGTCCAACTCGCTCTTGACCGGTTTTTTTATTTTTTTCCAGGTTGGTCCCAAAATGAAAGTTGTTCAGTTTGATGGTCTGATCAACCCCACGAGAGGTTTTCAATGAACTAAAAATAACCTTATATACTATAAGTACTAGCTTTTCACGTAAATTGACAATGCAATTTGCATTTGCTGGCATCCGTAGTCTTTACCAAGGATCCCAGTTAACATTCTGAATGACATATTCAGTAAAAACTGATAACAAGCAAAATAATATAAACGACGAAGGGATGTCCATTGGTTCACATAATAGTATACGATGATGGATATTGATCTACCTAAAACGGGCATCCCTCGGGTACAAACAAGCACAGTATGACTGACTGGCCTGTGTGTGTACCAGTAGCACTAACCTTTGTGGAGCGCGATGTGTATGTCGCAGGCGCGCTTGTGCTTGTAGTGCGCGCCGCACACCTCGCAGATGTACGGCGGCTTCGAGCCGTCGTGCTTCAGCTTGTGCTGTTCCAAGCGCGCTGTGACCAAAATTTACACTATTATTTTATTAGGAACAACAAACATTTACAAAATTAAGTTATAATTATACACTTACATAAGAACTTACCAATTTTGTAAACAACCACGTTATTCACAGCATTACATTTTAAAATTGAATAGTTTTAATAGCTACATTATGATTTCAGTCAGATCTTACATCATAGTATCTAGATTTTGAAGATGCAGCAGGACTTTTGTCCTGAACTGCCATGGTGTTTAGTTCACTATCACATTGCGACTGTGATTTACTATTATTTTTTATACTATTGAATAAAAAAATAACCAATTGCCAAATGGTTAAATTTTACTCATCACCACAGACAACAATAGAAAATCTATAGTCTAATTTTCCATGGGTTGATGGGTTAAACACTTCAAATATAAAACTTAATGAATAACAGACACAGGGGAAAAAAGATACTGAATAATACTCACATAATGACGAATACTTTGCATCGCACTGGTCGCACTTGTGTATCACTCTTTCTCTCTTCTTTGTTTTAATTTGGACTGAACTATTTTTAGATTTTATTGGTCTACCTACTCTACTCTTTTTGGGTTCTTTGAACAGTTCCTCTTCGGGTAAATAATTAGAACTGTCATCATCATCGTCATCATGGAAATCTTCAAATTCCATTTTAGGTGATGTATCAAAACCATTATTGAAAGTTTGTGACCTAAAAATATATAATACTATAAGATTACCTACTAAAATAACAGACCAATTAGATTATGAACAAAACAAGGCTACCAAACAAAAACACAACTGAGTAGCTCTAAATCCCCAGAAATGCCTAGCAATTAATATATAATTAAATCTTCATTTGATAATATTATTTGTATGCCGGATGGTGGAACACACTGAACTTGGTACGAGGCATATAATTATCTTGAAATCGGGTGGGGATTGCGTGGAATACGTATTTTGAGCATGCGTAGCGGTGAGAGGCGCGGGCGGCAGGGGAGGGGCGCCCGCTATTGGTCGCTCACAAGAGCACGTGCGCGAGCTTATCCCCACTCCGTCGCAAAAAATTTCAAGATACATGCCATACTGTACCATATAAGATTAAATTTGTACCATGTTTTGAACCAATTCAATTTCAATCAAATTTCTATTTCATTAGTGTGAATTAATATAACATAACACACACCCATCACTAGTGTCTTCCTTTTTAATCTCAATAATGACGTCATTTACTTCATCCTGAGTCGATGAGTGGAGTTCGGCCTTGTGTGCCGCCGCGGCCCGCTTGCCCCCCGACTGCCCCACCAAGCCACACTCTCTGCAGTGCCAACTGGAAACGCATATCACAATTTATAAGAAAAAAACACTTGTTGCACTATAAATAACATGTTTTATTCATGGTACATTACCTGTCATTTGCAGTAACTTTGGAAGGTTTTGATTTGCGCTTTCCTATAACTTGGACCTTTTTTTTGGGTTTCCGATGTCTCTTCTTTTTGGCAAGTGCCAGAGGCTCATCTTCAGAGTCAATGTCAAATTCCAGATATCTAGTAGGATTAGCCAAATGTATTTCATGCTTCACAGACTCAAGTCTTATGGGTTGAACGATTGGAGATTCGAAGAGAGGATTCTTACTTATAATAGATTCAAAAGTTTCTTTTAATTTCATGTATTCTATCTCTGCCTGCTCTAAGACATTGATTAGATCGTGACAGCTCTTGCAGATAAACTTGGAGTGCTGTGTTTCGGCGATATTAGTGGAGGTAAACTTGGAAAGAAAGCTGTGCAGCGAGATTCCCGTGGCGGAGGTGGTGGTCGCGTAGATGTCGTACGCGTCATTGCTGCGCACCACGCACACCACACACTCGTGCGGTTCCGGCTTTACTAGTATTTCCAATTCTTTCTTGATACCTTGCACTAAATCTTCCCTGACTATCAAATCGCCCTGGGCGACTTTATTGTCAGATTGCGCTGCGGTTTCGGCCATTCTAGTTAATTACTTCACTCTAACCACTTATCAATAAATTAATGAATGCTATGAAAAACATAGCAAAATAATGAATTAATCAATAAGTTAATATGTTATATTTTTGTGCACAAAAAGTAGAAAGAAATCTGAAAATCGTAGAAAACTTGATTGACATGACAAGAAATTGACGCGACACAAACAAGCAAGAATGTATTGTATGACATTTTACTTTTTTTAAAGTTCAAGGGTGCGTTCCGTGGCTTCGCTTCGCTCGAGTGCACTCTGGTGTGCGCTCTATCTAAAGCCGCGATTACATATTCCAATCTAGCATACCAACTTAGAGTTGCCACCCGTATAATAAGTTAAATTTTAACAATTAATTTAAACAAATAACGCAAAGGTCAACATTGTTTATGTTTTTTTATTTTCAATTCTCAACTCTAATCTTATGCAATGGTTATCTTTCCGTTATAGGGTAAATTCACTTTTAAAATCGAACTTATTATACAATATTTTATTGTCAAGTACGAGTGGCAACCCGAAATTGGTATGCTAAATCGGCGTATGTAATCGCGGCTTAACGCGCGTTCCGTGGTTCGGTGAAATTTTACTTTGACAGCCGTCAGTGGGGTAAAAAATTACGTAACTTTGTGGCAATCAACTTTGACAGAAATCGCAGTTACATCGCTGCTTTAGTAAAAAACCAATGACTGTGACAACTATCTTAACTAAAGCAGCAATGCAAAGCGCGCCGCGACTAGACCTACACGATGAGTAGGGTGCCTAAGGTACACAAACATAAAAACCATCTACTTGTGTGGAATTTTACAAAAACTAAGTGCAGTGAATAGTTATAATTTTATTAAAGTTTAACCCTCAAAATAAATCTTTTCTTTTTGACAAGGTCAATGAAGGTAGTCGTAGATAAAGGGGGGGCATAATCGCTATTGCACACGGGCGTTTTTCAGTATATTCCAGGATTAATTACTGTAAAATAAATCTTTATTTTTTTAATAAGTAGGTAAGTATACTCTATTTTATATTAATATTATTAATAATCCATAAACATATCTATATCTAATAAAAAACGTCTAGCGTGCCTTGCCTAGGAAGGGTAAAGATTTCTCACAAAAAATTTTTTTTGCATAAAATTAAAAGAAATATTTGTCACTTTTTACAAAATTTTTACAAACAATCCTGCCTGCCTAGCATGACCGATTTATATCGCGTGATATAGCGTTTTATCACGTTTAACTGTCAAAAAGACAAAGGAATTTGACAGTTCAGTGTCGATAAAATGCTATATCACGCGATATAAATCGGTCATGCTAGGCAGGCAAATTATTTATTAAATGACTTAAACGGGAAAATCCCGCAGCCCGCGATAAACCGATGTAGGGTGTTGCCAACTTTTGAACGCACGCTTTACGCAGGAAAAAAAGGAAATAGCTTTTTACTTAAGAAAAATATATAACTAATGACGAGGCAGCATGGTCTATTTTTTATTTTATTTTATTTTATTAATTGATCACCAACATAATAAACATTGACACAAGCAATAAACAAAGACAAAATCTTAAGAGAATTCAGCATAATGCTATGACCTTAGCCTGTTCTACGGAACGAAAAAAAAAAAAAAATAGCAAAAGAAATAATGTTGCCAATAGTAAATAATTACCATAATTGCCATCGTTTCTCATAAAGTGCTGTTCCTTTCTATACATTTCACGACGCAAAACTTAAAACTGAGTAAAATTTAGCTGTATGGATATAGATTCGCTTGCCTTTCTTTTATTAAGAGAATTTTGAACACACTTGTTAATTTAGTAGTCTGTGCAAACTGACGAGGAGAAAATTACAAAATATTGAAATCAACGTATGAAAATAAAATGTTAATTTACGTTTTTAAATATTAAAAAATTAAAGTTAAAAAATCTATATTTGGGTAAAAAGGGTGGTATATTAGGAAACAATATTATTATATTAAGCAATAAATTATTTAGAATTATTTATTGTTTTATTTTTTTTTTATTATAAGTTACAAAAAAATAAAAATATTTTTTTAAATACTTAGTTACTACACTTAATATTTTTTTTTATTTTTGTAGCGACACAGTTATGTAGCGACATAGTTTTAGTAACGGTAAATATTCGTAGCCGTAGTGGCCGTAGCGGAGTGTCGTAGCGTAGCTACAGACTGATATAAAATCAGTGGACTTCACTTTTGACAGACAGTCCTCACGCAGTTCTCACACAGTCCTGACGCACTCCTTAGACAGTCCACAGGCAGTCGTCAGTCAATCGGTATCAGTCGCCAATACCTACTCTTTAGTTTAAATAGTCGCATTCCTACACGCGTGCCTACCGGACACTTGTTGTTGTGATAACCAAACTTACGATAGTCCTTTTATTTTTGTAGATGTTATGTGCACAGTAAATTATACGGAGTAGTGACGATAAACGTATTTAATTTATTCCTTCTGATAAAGTAGTGTTAGTGGACATAATCTTTACTTAAAACCACAAAGTGTTACTTAAAACCCTACAGTGGTGACCCGTGTTGAACAGTTTTTGTTGTTATTAAAGTGTTAATATTAGTGCGTTTGAACAATGACAGACAACGAGGTGCCACAAAGTGTTACTCCGCGACCTTAAATCCCGCTCGTGAATAGTGAAGCTCGCGATGAGGGAAATACATTAGCAAGCATCACCGTGGCGTCAAGAGTTAATGATTTTTGGGCGGACCAGCCACGGCTCTGGTTTGTTCAATTTGAGGCCGTGATTGAAACACAAAGATTATCAGACGCGGCCAAACATAATTTAGTGGTGACAAAACTAAACAAGTTCGCGATACAACAAGTGAGCGATTTATTGCTAGCACCACCTGGGGAGCAACGGTACCAGACGCTTAAAAATAGACTGCTCCAAGTGTTTGAGGAGTCTGAAACAAGGCAGTTCCAAAAACTGTTGGGAGAAATAGAGCTAGGCAATCAGAAGCCTTCCCAGCTCCTGCGACGCATGAGAGATTTGGCCCGAGGTAAAATGCCGGATGCCACTTTACAAATAATGTGGAACGGCCACTTGCCACCTGCAGTACAAGCCGTATTGGCAGTTACGCAGGAGACAGACCTGGCTAACCTAGCTAACGTGGCAGACAAGGTAATGGAAGCCACCAGACCCGCGGATATTGCAGAGGTTTCAACCGATGCTGCAGCGCGCGATACAGGATCGACTTCAGCTGATCTGGCGGCGCTGTTAGCTCAACTCAGCATCGAGGTGGCGGAGTTAAGGCGTTCCCGAGAGACCTACCGAGGGAAGCCATTCAGGGGCAGAAGTGCCAGCAATAGCAGAAGATGTGATCGAACTCCGTCAAGGGGTAGAGATTCCAGTAGAGGGAGACGAAACCCCCATTGGCTATGTTACTACCATCATCGGTACGGAGACAACGCTGCAAAGTGCCTGGATCTCTGCAATTGGAAGAAGCAGAAACCACAAGCACCGGCGGAAAACTAAGTGCGATACAGCCGGAGGCGGAGGTTGTTATCGGTTTATCGAATAACCGCCTATGTGTGAAAGACAGAAATAGTGGACTGAAATTTTTAATAGACACAGGTGCGAACGTTTCGGTTATTCCGGCGTCGAAAAAGTGCGAGTCCAACTTCAGTGATAGTGACAGTTACAAACTCTACGCAGCTAACGGGACAGAAATAAAAACATATGGTATGCGAACATTGGTTTTAGATTTTAATTTGAGGAGAGCATTTAAATGGAATTTCATTTTAGCGGACGTTAAACAGCCTATCTTAGGAGCCGATTTTTTAAGCCACTATAAGCTGTTGGTCGATATAAGCTCGCGTAAATTAATTGATCAAGTTACCCATTTAAATGTTCTCGCCTCTATAGTTTGTCATAATGAATGTGAATTATCAATTAAGACTGTTTCAGGTAATAGTATGTGGCATGAATTATTGCTTAATTACCCTGACTTGACGAAATTAGTATCGTACAAAGACACACCTAAACACTCGGTTTGCCATTATATCGAAACTACGGGCCCCCCGGTATACGCGAAAGCCAGACCTTTTCCGCCGGACCGTTATAGGAAAGTTAAGGAAGAGTTTAGTCACATGATGGAGTTAGGTATATGTAGACCATCTAACAGTGAATGGGCCAGTCCATTACATGTGGTGCCCAAGAAAAATGGCGATATTCGGCCATGCGGTGATTACAGGAAATTAAACGCAATAACAAAACCGGATCGCTACCCTGTTCCTAGGTTACACGATTTTAAATATTTATTAGCGGGAAAGAAAACTATATTTACGCGGTTAGATTTAAATCGTGCTTACCATTTCATACCGGTGGCCCCGGAGGATATTTCGAAAACTGCAATTATAACGCCTTTTGGACTGTTTGAGTTTCCGCGTATGACCTTTGGGTTACGTAACGCAGCTCAAACATTCCAGCGATTCATGGATACCGTGGTACTACAGGGCTTAGATTTTTTATTCACCTATATCGATGATGTAATTATCGCGAGCGAAAGTGAAAGTCAACACAAAGAGCATCTAAAGGCAGTTTTCGAAAGATTTGATAAGTATGGAATAACTCTCAATGTGTCAAAATGTGTCTTTGGACAGTCAAAACTGGATTTTCTAGGATTTGAGGTATCCACGGAAGGTGCGCGACCACTTGAGGACAAAGTGCAAGCTATTGTAAATTTTCCGAAACCCGAGACCGTCGAGCAACTACGCCGTTTTCTCGGTATGTTAAATTTTTATCGTGCACATATTCCGAACGCCGTACATTATCAATCTGAATTAAATAAATATTTGCACAACACAAAAAAGCGCGATAAAACTTTAATTGAATGGGATGATAAGGCTGTTGAAGCATTTAAGAAGTGTAAGGAAAGCCTACAAAGCGCCGCAACACTTTCTTATCCTTTACCCGATGCTAATTTAGCGCTGATGACTGAATAAATCCCAAAAAGTCCGTGTTGATTAGGTAAATCAAACAACAGAATCACGCAATAGCGAAAGTTATTTATTCTAATTAAATATTACAATATACGTGTAATACAAAAAATCTTAACACCGCCGTTCAGGATGTACGTAAACAAGTACAGCGCCATCTATCGGTAGCTGGACTAACTAACAACAATAACAAACATAATGATCTCTGAACATTCCGGCCGCCATGGACGTAGTCCATAAACGGTTGGTACAGCATAAAGAAAAAAACTAAAATTAAAATAAAAACAACAAGTTTCATGCTTAACTAATGATTACAATGTGACACTGCAAAAGTGTCTGCTTAACCTAGGTATCTATAGGTAATAAAACTAATTTTGATACAGGTCGTTTAATTTTGTTACCTTTGTAACGTAATGTGACGACACGCGTAAGTTTGTCCGAACCGGGATGTTTTTCGGTTATGACTCCGAATAGCCATCTGGAGGGTGGAAGATCGTCTTCCTTCACCAACACTACACTTCCTACTTCGGGTTCCGGGACTTGTTGTGACCATTTGTATCGGTGCTGAAGTTGAGTGAGATACTCATGTGACCACTTACGCCAGAAGTCCTGAATCATTCGTTGCGTCAGGTGCCATCTTTTCAGGCTGCTAATATTGGCGTTTTCGTAATTATTGTCTGGAGCAAGCACCAACGGCTCTCCCACCAAAAAATGACCAGGCGTCAGAGGCGTTGGATCCTCCGGGCTGCTCGACAACTGAGAGATGGGCCTGGAGTTTAAACACGCCTCAATTTGTGACAAGGTTGTTGTCATTTCCTCAAATGTGAGGGTGCTGTTACCTATGACCCTTTTTAAATGGTACTTGGTCGACTTAACACCCGCTTCCCACAATCCTCCAAAATTTGGAGAATGGGGAGGGATGAAGTGCCAATTAGTACTATTGGAAGCCATCCAATCTGCTATTTCGGTCGCGTACCCTGAATTTTCCGCAGCGAAGAGTTCTCGAAGCTCTCTCGCGCTTCCTACAAAGGTGGTGCCATTATCGCTCCACAAATCAGCGACGTGGCCTCTACGTGCAACGAACCGTTTAAATGCAGCTATAAAACTTTGAGAGGTCATATCGCTTACCACCTCGAGATGAATGGCTTTAGTGGCCATACATACGAATAAACATATGTAACCCTTACTCGAGTGATGGCCTCGGCCCTTTGTAGCTCGAATACTGATTGGTCCCGCGTAATCAACGCCGCTGCTGAGAAATGGTCTAGTTGGGGTTACCCTCGCTGTGGGCAGCTGTCCCATAAGTTGTTGTCTTACTGCTGCCTTTTGGCGGACGCACGAAATACACTTATGCACGTGTTGACGAACAAGATCTTTAGCTCCAATGACCCAATATTTGTTCCTTAGGTAGTTCAACATAATTTGAGGGCCCCCGTGCATAGTGTTTTCGTGTGCTTCATCTACTATCAACTTTGTAAGATAAGAGTTATGGGGAAGGATGATACAGTGCTTTACGTCATCACTGACTTGAGCATTTTGAATCCTTCCACCTACTCTTAGAATTTTATCTGCGTCTAAGAATGGACATAAGGAGGTAAGTTTACTTTTCCTTGGTAAATTTCCCGTTTTTTGTAGGCAGTCCATATCTTCATGAAAGTTTTCTTTTTGACAGGTTTTAATACAGGTGAGTAGTGTTTCATTTATTTCTTTTGCTGATAACCATGTATTAATTGTATTTGTGCTTTCTTTTGCAGGTTTCTTCCATCGCAGAACTCTACGGCAGAAGGACAAAACACGGGTAAGTTTCCTCAGTTTTGAAAACCGTGATAATATGTCATCGATTTTATTATCTACTATCGTTGTGTGACATTTTACCTTACTCTTCTTCTCTTCTATGTCTGTACTATCTAATTCTCCCTTACTATACTTTATATTTTCCAGATGTAACCACTTAGGACCTTGGTGCCAGAGTGTATTTTGAACACACTCAGAAGGTTGCAATCCTCGTGAGGCTGGGTCTGCAGGGTTATCCTTAGAAACAACGTGGGACCATTGTTCTCCATCTAAAACGGTAAGTATTTCTGTTACCCGATTGGCCACAAACGTTTTCCAGCGGCTGGGGTGGCTCCTCAGCCATGCCAGGACTATTGACGAGTCAGTCCAAGCATGCCATCTTTCTTTAGGAACCTCTAAAGTGTCAGCAACTTCTTTTAAAAGTTTGGCTAGCAGAACTGCGCCACATAATTCGAGGCGAGGGATTGAGATTTGCTTTACTGGAGCAACCCTGGTTTTGGAGGTAAACAAATGGACGTGAATCTGCCCATGTTTGTCAACGATACGTGCATACACTACGGCAGCGTAAGCGACGTTGGACGCATCCGAAAACCCATGGAGCTCAAACAATTTCTCATCTCTATCACTTTGTATCCATCGCGGAATCCGAATTTCAGAGAGATGGTGAAGGTCGTTGCGAAATGCAATCCAATCCTTCAGCAATTCTGATGGAAGCTCTATATCCCAATTTATGCCAGCCAACCATGCTCTTTGTATAAAGACTTTAGCTGTAGTTACAGCGGGAGCTATCCAGCCCAAAGGGTCGAATAGCCGAGCGATATCCGAAATCATTTTTCTTTTTGTGACCGGAAGTTGTAAAGGTGGAAGATCGACAGTACATCGGAACTCATCAGCATCTTGATTCCATTTCAATCCGAGAATCTTAACAATATCATCAGATTTCAACTCTACATTCTGACTTGAGTCTCTTGATTCTTTACTAAGTTTGTTCATGAGTTCCTTAGAGTTACTCGACCACTTTTGAAGAGGGAATCCACCACGGTTTAGCAGAGCTGTTACTTGTTCGTGAACCTGGAGTCCTTCAGTAACAGAGTAACAACCGGTCATAAGATCATCCATATAAAATGAGTCAAGGACTCTGGGCACCGCTAAAGGAAAATTATCACCGTCTTCATAGGCTAGCTGTTGAAGGCAACGTACGGCTAGATAAGGTGCTGACGAAGTTCCAAAAGTTACACGCAAGAACCGAAGATGTTGTAATTCGCAATTAGGATTTTCGCGCCAGTAAATACGCTGAAAATCTGTATCCTCATCAGCGACTCTTATCTGCCTGTACATTTTAACAATGTCGGCAACTAATCCTATTTTATAGAGTCGCCACTTCATAATCAAGTGTCGTAGCTCTGGTTGTAACGTAGGACCCACTAACAAATCACTATTAAGTGATGCTCCATTAGAGTCACTACAAGATGCGTCCACCACCATTCGTATCTTAGTAGTGGTTTTATCTTGACGAACCACGGCATGGTGAGGCAAATATACTGCTCTGTTAGTCTCTATGGTTTGTGGCTTTACAATTTCCACATGTCCTGAGCTTAAGTACTCTGCCAAACACTTTGAGTACTCCAGCTTGAGTTCAGGGTTTTTTAACAATCGTCTTTCTAACATTAGAAATCGCTTCAGTGCAATGTCCTTCAAATTACCATGTAAACAAGCTGGATCTTGTGTTTTAAATGGTAATTTAACAATAAACCGACCAGAATCATCGCGCCTAGTGGTTTGAGTGAAAATATTCTCGCACATTTTCTCATCGGGAGTTAGATGTTTTGACTTGTCGAATGACGGTTCCGACTCTAGCTCCCAAAACCTTTTGAGAAGTTCATTCTCACTAGGTTGCGTTAAATGCAAGCTAATTATATTATTGCAAGACTCTCTGTGGCTGAAGTTGCTGTCAGCCCGTATCTTACCGGAAAGGATCCAACCTAAGGTTGTGCGTTGTGCAATAACTGCGCCCTGCGAATCCTTGATCAATCCGTCTAATAATATATGACTGTAAACGTCAGCGCCTAAAAGCAGATCGATTTTATTTGGTGTACCAAACGACGGATCTGCTAATTCTGTAGACGAAAGTGCTGGTAACACTTGGATAGGGACCTTACTAGTCGGTAGTAAGGTTGTAAGTCGACTCAAGACATGAGCTTTAATCGTTATGGTAAAGCTGGGGTCAAGGCGGGACTGAATTTTCACTAGTACTGACGACCTTGAGGACAAGGTCGCTTGGTCGCCGCCCAAACCTGATACTAGGCTAGTGCCTGGTATTTTCTTGAGCCCAATTAGTTGAACAGCGGCTTCAGTTATAAATGAAGCCTGAGAGCCCTGATCAAGTAGAGCTCTCAAGATGAATACGGAGTTTGTTTTAGGTGACTCTACCTTTACTAAAGCGGTCGCCAATAGT
The DNA here is from genome assembly GCA_950108535.1 of Agriphila straminella. NCBI lineage: Eukaryota > Metazoa > Arthropoda > Insecta > Lepidoptera > Crambidae > Agriphila > Agriphila straminella. Next base: position 21,186,962 of record OX467307.1, on the reverse strand, counting down.
ACTTGCCCCATTGCATTTGTAAAGCAGGAAGCAACTACGTGTGAATTTTGAACTTCGCTATGGGAATGTGAGTGTGAGGGGCCGGGAGACTCTACGGCCTCACTATTCACAGACTGATCCGATTTGATTTCGTTGATTGATTTAGGACTTCTGGGATGAAGTAAGGAATGGTCCTTCTGTTAGCCGGTAATTACGGCACGGAGTTGACTTGTACAAATCCATCAAGGCACCGAACGGGCAGTGGATTGCTGTCAAGGGTGCAGTTTTTAGCAGCTGTTGACGTCACGTCGGTTTCGGCGCGGGGGGAGAGCACCCCGGGAAACTGAAACTATCATCGGAGAGGCAAGGCTGGCAGCGGGGGGAGCACCCCCTGGGAAAACTTCAGGAAAATTGCAGAGTATCCGGAGCAGGCTGAAGGGGAGCACCCCTGAAACATCCAAAACAGTGAGTGAAAAGAAGAAATAATTGTGAGTACGATTTTGAACCTTATTGTCAAGAAGTGATTAACTTAGAAAAATCAAAGTTTAGTGCATGTGAAATTGGCAAAGTGTTTTAGACTTAGAATAATTTTAATAAAAGTGATCCAACGGGGAACCTATGCCGGTTTTCTGAGCGAAGTTACAAAGTTCTAAACACTTAGAAAAATTTGCCGAACTTTCGACTTAGAAGAATTCTCAACAATCTCGGACTTAGAATATTTCGCTACAATTTGGATGGTGTTCATTCAGTTTTGTCTTGGAAAAATATTGAAGTGAAAACTTTGGACTTTAATTTTTGTAATAGTTGATTGAAGTTTATGTTTGCAGTTGTTACCGAACTTGTATAAACTTGTTAATTTTAGTTGGTATTTTAAATTGTACTTCTGTAATCTCATTGTTTAGGTTGAATCAGTTCCTGTTTCACAATGACTGAGAACTACTTTAAACTCCAAGAAGATATTTGTAATAAAATTAATAAATCTAAAGTCAATTTTAAGAAAAGTCCTAGAGAAAGACTTACTTTAGCTTACGTAGAAGCACGCTTAGAGTCTTTAGAGCAAAGTTGGTCTTTATTTAATAGAAATCATAACAAAATTATATTGGAGTTGGCTCCAAAAGTGGTCAAAGAATCAAGTTATGAATCTGTTGGTTTATATGAGCAAACGGAAGAGATATACTATGAGTACAAGTCATTGTTAAAAGATATATTGTCAAAATTGGCTTTGGAGAATAAGGAAGTAATTAAGGAAAGTAAAGGTAGTGAACATTCTGCTGTAAAATTGCCAAAGATATCAATTCCTAAGTTTTCAGGTAAATATTCGGAGTGGGTAAGCTTTCGAGACTTGTTCACATCTCTGATTCATAAGAACTCTGGTATCGATGACGTGCAGAAGCTCCATTATTTAAAAAGTTCAGTAACCGGTGAAGCAGAACAGCTTTTACGGTACATACCAGTCACTGCAGACAATTATAATGTTTGTTGGAATCAATTAGAGAGTCGATACAATAATAAGAGATACCTTGCCAACAACATTTTGAAAAAGTTAACAAACCAAAAAACTTTAACATCTGAGACAGCTAGTTGCATTAAACAATTGTTAGACACTACCAAAGAGTGTTTGTCTGCATTGACTAACATAGGCATTGATGTCAGTAGCTGGGATACTATCATAATTTATTTAATTAGTCAGAAGTTAGATCCCGAGTCGCGTAAACAATGGGAGCAACGAATCAGCGACTCTGTTCAAGAGTTGCCTACCTTTGAGCAATTTGAAGAGTTTTTACACGGTAGATTTAGAGCATTAGAATTCATCGATACCAAAGTTCAAAAATCAGAAAAGCAAAACTGTACTCATGTTGCCACTACAATAGTAAATTGTATTTTCTGCTCGGAGGGCCATAAATTGGCTAACTGTAAAAAGTTCGCAAAGGAACACGTTGACGCGCGACGTAACTTTGTCCAAACAAACCACTTATGTTTCAACTGCCTTGGCTCTAGTCATTCAGTGTATCAGTGTACATTGTTAACAAGGTGCCGTCTTTGTAAAAAGAAACACCACTCCTTACTTCATCCCAGAAGTCCTAAATCAATCAACGAAATCACGCAATAGCGAAAGTTATTTATTCTAATTAAATATTACAATATACGTGTAATACAAAAAATCTTAACACCGCCGTTCAGGATGTACGTAAACAAGTACAGCGCCATCTATCGGTAGCTGGACTAACTAACAACAATAACAAACATAATGATCTCTGAACAATGACCGATGCCTCAAACAATAGCGTGGGTGCTGTTTTACAGCAAAAGAGCAATAACGGTTGGCAACCGTTAGGTTACTTTTCTAAGAAGCTTTCGCAAGCGGAGACGAAATATTCAACTTATGATAGGGAATTGTTAGCAGTATTTATGGCCATTAAATATTTTAAAAATTTGGTAGAAGGCCGAGTACTATCTATTTACACGGATCATAAGCCTTTAGTATTCGCATTTACAAAATTAAATAGTGATAAAGAAAGCCCTAGGAGAATTCGCCAACTATCGTACATTAGTGAGTTTACCACCGATATTCGACATGTCAGTGGGGGACAAAAAGTAGTCGCAGATACATTATCGCGGATAGAAACAGTCAGTTGTCTCACAGTACTTAATTTCACGGATATCGCAGAACAACAAGCTTGCGACGAATACTTACAGCAAGCCTTGCGCGATTCGGATAACTTAGTTAGTAAACTGCTGTTTAAGCAAGTATTGTTACCGGAGTGTGGGAAACCTATCTATTGCGAAGTTTCATCAAGCAAAATTAGACCGTATTTACCTGACAGCTTTAGACAGGAAGCATTCCATTCGGTTCATGACTTAGGCCATCCAGGTATTAAAACTACTAAAACTTTAGTTAAGGAACGTTTCTTTTGGCCTAATATGGACAAGAATGTAACCGAATGGACGAGAGCTTGTCTAAGTTGTCAGAGAGCTAAAATAAATAGGCATACAGTAGCTGGATTAGGAGAATTCGAGCGTGCAGAGCGATTCCAACACGTCCACATCGACATCGTAGGAGTGTTACCAACGTCGGCAGATGGACATAGATACTGCATAACAATGATAGATCGTTGTACCGGTTGGCCGGAAGCTTTTCCAGTGCATAACATCACAGCTGAAACAGTAGCCAGGGTAGTGTTTGAAGGCTGGATATCTCGATTTGGAAGCCCATCGAAGCTTACAAGCGACCAGGGTAGACAATTCGAGAGTGATCTTTTCAGTCAGCTAATGAAGTATCTGGGTATTACTAAAATGCGTACAACAACTTATCACCCACAAAGTAACGGCATGGTTGAACGATGGCATAGATCATTGAAAGTGGCCCTTACGGCACGTTTAAATTGCTCAAGTGACTGGGTAGCCGAGCTTCCAGCCGTGTTGTTAGGCTTACGAGTTGCAACTCGCAGTGATAGTGGCGTCAGTGCAGCTCAATTAACTTATGGCAAAACAATTCGTTTGCCAGGTGATTTTTATGAAGATTCTAAAGTAAATTGTACGGATTCGGAATATTTACAAAAGCTTCGCGATTGTATCAAAAGCTTAAGGCCTAGACCGCAAAGTCATGGTAATTCGCGTTCTTTATTTGTTCCTAGTGAGTTAAGTAATTGTAAGAGTGTATTTGTAAGAAATGATGTAATGCGTAAATCTTTACAACCGCCTTATGATGGACCTTATGACGTTATAGTTCGCAGAGACAAAACATTCGATATAAAAATCGGTGATAAGACATCAACCATATCAATAGAAAGGTTGAAACCCGCTTTTATTATTGACAATGATGTAAACAATAGTTTGAATTGTAGTACTAGTAATTATAGTTATTCTTGTTTGGATAACGAGGTCACTCCCAGCAAAGTTCCACAGCAGAGAAACACGCGCAGTGGCCGAGTTATCAGTACACCTGTACGTTTCGCATTATAAACATCTAGTTGACAACAGATAGCGTGTAGTAAGCATTAGGTTTAGCTATTGTAGTAATTATTGATTCGTAAAGATATAAAGGAAGTTTGTCGCAAATAAATATACCAACAATGTAATTAAAGATTTATTTTAGACTTAAATATTGAATTGTGACTAGCCTATTAATTAATTTACTTTAGCGATACGTATTTTGTTTAAAATTAACGGTGTGTATAAAATTGTGTATAAATATAGTACCTATTAAAACATTTAGGAATAACTATTGACTCTAAACAAAAAGTTTTGGAATACTGTTATAAATATCTGTAGCTATTGTTATCACAAAGACAATAACAACCATGAGCCTTGCTCAGTTTTATTTTTCTTTTTGTCATGTTTTTTGAAAGGTAAGGTTTACTTTTAGGATTATGCAAAGATGTGTTTCCTAACAGTATAGATTGTAAAACGGTATTTTTAATATCTTTCCGGTCGTTTTCGGATTTTATCCAAATGGTTTTACGATACTGAGGGATAATGTTGTAACGTTGCACAAACGGTCATAACCTATTGTGAATTCTTTTAAAGGTTGGGCCGGATATCGACTAACGTTTTGTTTTGTAAAAAGTTACCCGTTATGTTCCGTTTCTTTATTACTTTATTAGCTGTGAAAAAGTTTTCGTCCTGCTTAGTGTCTTTATGTTTATTAGTTTAGAATCTTTTTGTAATAACTATGCTTTGTTGTTTATTTTGTTCCTAACAGGACTGTGCTATTGTATATTGAATATCTGTTAAGTACTTTATTAGCTTTAGAATATTTTTGTCCTAACATGACTGTACTTGTGTAAACAATGTTTTGTTATTTTAGAAGCGTGGGAAAGTTTGTTGTCTCAACATTTATGCTATTGCGCAAATAATGTTTGGTGGACGTCACATTCCCCGAAATATATTTGGACAGTTTAACAGCCAATGTGTAATGTAATATGCAGTTGATAATTTTAGAATGTAACTTTGTATATGTATTTTTTTTTTAAAGGGAGGGACGTATGTAGCGACACAGTTATGTAGCGACATAGTTTTAGTAACGGTAAATATTCGTAGCCGTAGTGGCCGTAGCGGAGTGTCGTAGCGTAGCTACAGACTGATATAAAATCAGTGGACTTCACTTTTGACAGACAGTCCTCACGCAGTTCTCACACAGTCCTGACGCACTCCTTAGACAGTCCACAGGCAGTCGTCAGTCAATCGGTATCAGTCGCCAATACCTACTCTTTAGTTTAAATAGTCGCATTCCTACACGCGTGCCTACCGGACACTTGTTGTTGTGATAACCAAACTTACGATAGTCCTTTTATTTTTGTAGATGTTATGTGCACAGTAAATTATACGGAGTAGTGACGATAAACGTATTTAATTTATTCCTTCTGATAAAGTAGTGTTAGTGGACATCCTCTTTGCTTAAAACCCCAGTTTACTTAAAACCCTACAATTTTATTTTTTATAAATTATATAAATTAAAAAAATTAAATCAACACATTATTTATTATTTTTCCATAATAAAATATAAGCACGGACAACTTTTATTTGTTTTTATTGCGAAATTTAGATTTACATAAAATAAAATACGTAAAAAACTCTTTCTCGACCTTCTCGACTACCTACCCAAGGGGTAGTAGACAAGTTTCTCCGACTCAACTGTCAAATTAATGTCAATTGAAGAGAAAAGTGGTCGTTTGTCGAGTTTTGACATAAGGCCACGACAAAGAACAATACGAGTCTACTAGTGTAAAAGTCATAGATATAGTATATTAAAAGGGTAAAAGTGCGAGCATGAGTATCTCGATCTCAACCCGACAAAAGTGACATTTGGGTGTAGACGTAGACAAGCCATTGTTCTGTGAGTCGAGTCTTTTTTCGAGAGTGGTCATGCTACGCGGGGTCGAAACTGCCTTTTTATAGTCTAATTTCAAAATCTATCGCAATCGCTTTCAGGATGTAACACATTGAAGCTTCTTTATGGCACAAATAAAATAATACCAAAGAAATGCAGAAATGTGTCAGATCCATCTGTCAAACGAAAGCAATTGCGATAGATTTTTTTAATTAGACAATTAGCCCCCTGATTGCAGTGTCAAAAATAGTTATACAAGCCGAATATTATGTTAGATGAGGTACCATGCATACAACACACAACCCCAGAAATTTATTCTGCCGCACAATTTTATAAACACAGCTGTTAGGAACATCAGCCACGTAAGTACATAAGTATATAAGTTTTTTAAAACTTATATAATGTACTGTGCATCAGCCAGCACTGTTTTGAGAAAAAGGCGGGTAAAGTTGAAGGCGTCTCTTATTACCATAGAGCTGTTCTCGCGTGATTCAAATGATGCATAAACCACGCATAAACGACGTATAAGTCTTACTTACTGCATTTATTACTAGGTTCTGCTACTTAATGCAAATATGTTAAGAGATGAAGACGAGTTTTTAATATTACTCCATAATTATGCACTGTATCGCTTTGTTATACTGCATCTATAACTAGGAGACATAAATATAAGAAATTTCCAAATGTAAATTTAAGTTACTTACTTATGTAATTTATTGTGAGTTACCAATGTTTAAAAAAGGGACTTTGCCAAATCGAGAATGAAGAAAAAGAAATTAAATGAGTACCATACCTATCTACAAATAAATTTTTAGAGAACATTTATTAAAAAAATCACATACCTAGGTATATACTTACCTACATTTCAATAATAACTTAAGGAGATTGTCAACCACGTGGTCTCCATACAAACGGCGATAACGTTTCCCACCTTCTAAACCTTAACCTACAGTAATTAATTTTTGGTATTTTTTTGAAATGCCTAAATACTAGGGCTGTACGTTTTGATTTTTTAAATATCTATAATAGATTTCGAAATATTTGCATTTTAGTGATTTCATACAAAACACAGAAGTGCCAATATTTTCAAATCTACATACCTTGAATGTCTTTAGAAATAATAAATAATTAACAGGTAAGAAATTGTTTCACCAAGGTTTTCATTTTTTGCAATTTACTTGTTAATTTATCAATATAAATATTATTCTTATACTCGTACTTACAACCCGGTCAAGTTAACTCGGCACCTGGCTCGAATGTTTTTTTCCCACAAAAGATGACTTTATGGTCTGAAACTTTATTGGCTGTGTAATTAATAGTTTTGATTAAATAGGCAATATTATGATAGTGGAATGATACAACATGGTAACAGCACTTGCAGCACAGCACATGCAAGCCTAATATGTGAACGATTATAAGAAAACGTCGCTTTAGACTCAGGTGCCGAGTTAACCTGACCGGGTTGTACATAAATATGATAATACACTTAGGGCATGGCCCGTTGTATGCGGGCAGCCTAAGACCGATTGTCGAGGAGATCCTTCGGGGAAGCCTATACCAAGCAGTGGGTGTCGTGCGGCTGATGTGATGATGATGATGATTAGGGCATACTTCCGGGAATTCCCGGTACAGATTTTACCCGGTATTTCGGAAAGCACAACGGAGATCTTCGAGCATTGCGTTCAGGTCTTCCAAGGTCAAAGCCATATTATGGCTGTTCTTATGAACTGCAGTTCTTATGAACTACATCGTCGGCAAAAAGAGGGTAAGTTAGATACTTGCCCTAGATGTTGATACCTAATCATTCTAGTCCATGAGATTAAAGATGTTCTCCAAGCTTCAACGCCGGTGAACCGTTTCTGAGAAATTACGCCATCCATTCACACACCTTGGATAGACATTCAACATGATTTTCGTCTTTATTATTCGTTAAGGTGTTGAGCCGCTAGGGGGCGCTGCAGTAATCATTTTCCCATTTATCTTCAGAGCGATAATAGGTTTGTAGTGTGTCGGCGATGGTTCTTGGTGTTATGGTGTTGAGCCCCATTGTCGAGTTCATTTGGGGGCAGGTAATGGCAGCCCCAACGGATTTTTCTTGCGTTTGCAATTTATGAATAGGTGCATGCAATGATATTAAATGTCATTGAATAGGTGGGATAAATTATAGTATAGTCACTTTTAGTCGAGGGATTTAAAACTTATTTTACTCTTTTTAAATTAAGACTAACGATTTTAATGGTCGTCGTGGGTTTTTTCAAAATTTTCAATTTTATTTCTCTCGTATACGTATACCCACTTATTGATGTATTCTATTCTACTAGGTATATTATTTAAATACAAGCTCTGAGGGCCTAGCCAAAGTAACATTGGCAAATCTTCGTTATCGCTTCGCTTTCGAAACATGAATGGGATTGACATGAGGTTTCGATAACAATCGAATTTTAAAACGTCAAATCCATACATGTTTCGAAGCGAAGCAATAACGATAATTTGCAAATGTTACTTTGGCTAGGGGGCCAGCTTAGTTTTGGACAACATAGGTAAGTAGTTCTCTATTACGCGTGGTGGTTTGGGACTTAATAATAAAATTGTTTTTAAAAATAACCGAGTTCACAGCTCGTTCTCCGAACTACCTACCATTTTATCAAGATTTTTACCTAGGTAGGTACACAATAACTTTATACTAAAATCTGTGTTCGTACAATATAATTATAGGCTTCTTCTTGAGCAGAACCTACAAATAAAATGCCTAACTACCTACAGTTTCTTTGTTTGGGACTTAAAATAATCACATACACAATGTAGGTGATCAGTTTTCAAATAAATTAAAACCTACCTCATCGTGTTAGTTGTTTTAGTACCTAAGACGGTAGAGCATGGTGTGTGGTGTCCGCGCTGATGGGCAGCGGTCCGTGGCGCAGCCCCACCCTCGCCCCGGCGCGCGGCCTCCGTGCGTGACCCGGCGCGCCACAGCCGCCCGCCATTCCTTACGCGACGGCGCGGGCCACAACTGACCCTTTACACGCCACCTGCCTGACCCAAACTACAACGCGCCAATTTCAAATTTTTGACGCACTTGACTGTTACTGCGAGTGAATTAAGTATTTCGGTGTTGAATATCTTTGGTCGTATTAACTCTTTAAACTTTCGCTGAAGTGTTAAGTTTATTGTGTGAATGTGTGCTCCTTCCGACTTAAAGCCAACGAAGATTTTCACGTTCTTCTCAAGTGTTTGGATTTGAACTTGTATCACGTGAGTAAAAAATATTACAGCTTTTACAAGATAGGGCCATTTTCACAGGTTCCTGATATATTCTACTTAGATATCAAACCTGATGAATAATTCCTTTTTGTGCCATGTATTATTTTATTATTAAGAAAACAATGTGTGGTGTCTGGTGTGGTGTGAAACAAGCTAAAGTAGTTTTAAAACAATAATAAGTGGTATTTTTGTAACGTTTAAAGGAGTCGTTCTTTCCTGGGTTCACTTTTTTTAAATTTTCTTACACCCATAATATTTTTTTTCCCCGTAGATTTCTCTCGTGGGACAAGGTTTCCAAAAAGAAAAAAATATTAATCCCTGCAAATATAAATAACAAAATATTTAAAAACTCGAATAATGGTGCTCTTCATCGTGTATTTCTTAATGTTTTCGCTTTAAAATGAAAGTGTCTTACTATTAATTTTACTCTCCCGAGTATATCAATAAATTCTAATGCTTGTTACAGTTTTTACTGTTGATTTAATCCTGAAAATCCATTTTGTGCCTAAGTATCTTATCAAAAAGCGGCCCCACATTACCTACCTATGTCAAATCCTGCAATTATTCTTGGACTTCTAAAGAGGCGGATTGTGACTTGTGACCAAACTTCCTGTTTTACACAAAAGCGAGTTGTTCGAAAAACATTTAAATTCAAAGTTTCCTGCAATCGTTTCCCTCCAAAAGCTCACCGGTCCAGTGAGCAGGGCGATCGGTGCACTTCCGTCGCACACCCTCGCCATCGCATCGGCGGGGCTCGCCTTTACACTTGCCTCACAGTTACGCCAGCTAAATTGCAAGTTTGGCATTTCATTAAATTAAAAACTTACTTGTACTTACAACACATGATTAAATGTTTACCCATTACACACACGAAAAATTTGTAGTGTAACATGACGAAAATGTAAAAATTAAAAGCTCTGCATTACCTACCTGGGTATTATTCATTCATCAATGATCAGATAGACAGCTTTCGAACAGCATCAACTGAATAAAGCTACTTATGTGTAAGAAAATTTTTCATCGCACTCCAAAGCTTTGAAATTACTTACTTATGCTACAGCTCCACCTGCATCTTAACTTAACGCCGTTACGCAGATGTGGCCAAGACACGGTGTTAATTTACAAACGAAAGTAGGTACTAAAGGACCCCGAACCTATAGTTAGAAAAATGTGGTTTCAGTTAAATATCCTGGAATTTTGATATGTTATAGATTTCGGTGCCCTGAGTAAAAGAGTAGTGCCCTGAGTAAGTTCAATAGGCTCTCCATAGAGACTTTTGAACCCATAGTACCCATGTACTACCACTGTTTCCGCGTCCCTTTCAAAGTTTAGTCTGATGATATACCCTCCTGATCAGGGGGTCTATTACGAAAAGTTTCACGCGATACACGCAGCTGCGTCCGTACTTCGTTATGATTGTTTCCTATTACTATTACAAAGCACTTGCGTATGCGATATCGCAAAGTGATTGCGTAAGTTTGACAGTTTTTTTCTAGCGTATTCGTCATCATTCGTTCAATAGTCTTTGGGCTAGGATAGTCAAATTGAAAATGTGTTTAATAGCCACAACCGACGAACTGCGGACGACTATCGACTACACACCAGACTATATGGTACAAAATCATAAAAATCTCTGAAAGGGACTCAGAAACAGTGGCAGCACCCATAGAGACTTTTACTCAGGGTACCGATATCAAAATCCCAGGACATTTAACTGAAACCACATTTTTTTAACAATAGGTTCGGGGTCCTTTACTTAGCGCCTTAGCTAAAGCGTAGTTAGACATTACCACTAACGTTAACGCAGGTGGAGCCGTAGCATTATAGAAAATATGCTATGGCATCCCTATTCCCTAGTCATGTCATTAAATAATAATTTGTATTTATTGCTTTTCTTTTAAGCGGGAAAATACAAGAATCACCACTTCCTATACACCTAAGCAAAGTTAGAATTATTGATTGCTTTCATTAAGCTTTCAACATTCCGAAAGTAAAGTTCCGAAAGTAAGTAAGTAGTAGTAAGTGTTAGAGGTAGTATAGTATTTTCAGACATGAAGATAAAACAAAATCATAGAAGGAGATACGAAAGTATAGATCTTTCGTAGACGGAGTTTCTGTTTGATCTATCATTATGGAATTTTACAAATGGGTACAATTTAGTTCAAATGGGTAATAACTAAATTTTTTCCCATAAACACAATTAAGTACTTTTGTCGAGAGGTCACCCGAGCGTGGCACACAATGGGCCCATATTTAAAACACAAAACACATAATTTGATAACATTTTAATGTCCTTGAAATGTAATATTAATAATACAAATTAAGTAGGTTAGGAGCTTATTTACATTTTCCTGTGAACTTAAGTCTTATCGAAAGGATAATGTTCTCAGTATTTATAACCTAGGTATGAAATAATAAGCTACGTGTTTAAAGAAAAAAATTGCCACAAGCGAAGTCTACAAGTTAGCCGATATCGTAGCAAACTCAAGCGCAAGGAAAGCACACAACCAAAACAGCTAGACCCAGTTACGCACGCGCGAGACCGAACCGTACGCCCGCTGCAACTGAGTCTACCTACGCCTCATAATGTTTTGCTTTATCAGGAAGATATACCACGAACCGATATACCCTTAAGAGGATTGTCAAGCAAGCGGTCTCCATACAAACGGCGATAACGTTTCCAACTCTCTAAATCTTAACCTACAGCAATGAATTATTGGTATGTTTTTGAAATGCCTAAAAACTAGGGCTGTACGTTTTGATTTTTTAAAGAGTGTCTGAAGACTGCAAAAAATAGGATAAATTAATGCAAATGGCAATATGCAAATAATTTCCAACTTCAGGTTTAGACAAGCAGGCAGCAGTTAATTATTTTTCAGTCTATAACATTTTGATGTTGATTCTAGCTTGAAGCTACCCCACTTTTTTACAATGTGCATCTGCAGACAACAATAACAATGACAGTGTAACGATGACGACACACTCGTGTCATACGGCAAAATGAGCGGCGGCCGGGCGTTCGGCGCGGGCGTCGTCGTCGTGACCGCGTTGCGCGTCGCGCGCCGCCGCACGCTCAACTCACTCGGAACCACTGTTACCCGCGCACATGTGTGCTGCTGCCACTTGCATGCACACTATTGCACACGTGTTGAATATTCAAGGATCAGCGGGAACTCGGAAGTTAGGAATAGCAACAAGTTCATTTAACAAGTTGTAACGAAGTTGAGACATTTTGAAACCATAGAAATGGATATGAGGAGAATGAGCCCCACTCGCGAGTTCGACAGAGTTGAATGTTACGACTTTGAATAGAGCCCAGGCCAATACCATGGCCTTCGGAAGCACGGCGAGGAGCTCGAGATAATACATTTTTGGTCATCAATCTAATGATGATGACTGACTTTATAGATAACGATCGTTGCTTAAATCCTACGCCGCCGTAATCGAAGTCCGAACTCGTTAATCTACGCGCTATCTATTAAGCTCCTCGAGCAAGTTAAGAAATCGCAGAAATGTTGCACCATTTATTTGGATCAAAACTGCTTTCATTCGTGACATCATCCTCACCTCACGGCTTTTCTGGGCTCTCCAAGATCAAAAAGTAATAAATTACCGTATGTTCAGAGGTGAGAGGTATATTGTATATTATTATTAGAGAGACTAGACTAGATAAAATAATGATGGAAGTGTTGTCTGCTGCGGCGTGACGATGGACCTCACTAGAGTCACCCGACACACGATCACAGCCTCGCTGCCTACCCTCGAGGGCTGAAACCAGACACCGCCATCGGCACCGGACTCCGCTTTTTTTCACATTGCCGAATAAAAAACTAGGACGGGTGGTTGAGACCACTCAAAGACTTTGTATGGCCTCACCCAACCAAACATCTGCAAACTGACGAGCTCGAGATAATAAATTTTTGGTCACTCATCCCATGACCGACCCATGCGAACGTTGCTTAACTTCCGCAATCGCTGGGCCAGGCGCTAAACTACTGCGCCACCGGTTTAATAAGTTATCTAATAATAACTAGGTACCCATGCAGGTACTACTAAAACCTTGTCGAAGAAGAAAATAATCGGGTTGGTTAAAGTATGATGATGAAAAAACTGGACGATTTAAAATAACTTTTAATAAGTCTATTTAAATAAAAAATATTTCTATTTCTATGAAAATGCCGTTTTTTCGCACATGATAATATCTTCTATGATAAGATAATTTAATTCGATTGCTTTTTTATGATTATTATTATTATGCAATAAAAATATTTCTGATTTTCTTTCCTAACTTACAGCAAAAACCTGGACCACTTATTGCGTTGCAATAAATCACATTACAACTAATAAGTACACTTAATTAATTGATGATTTATAGGTATAGGTAGGTACTATTTGTTTTATTAGTTTATTTGTTTCATTAGTTAGATTCTTGTTTAAATATTTGTGTATTAAAGTTTCAGAACATCGGCGTTCATGGTTGTTAAATATACTTATCTATTATACATGGCCATTAAAGTCTACAATCACTTACCGCAAAAACTGAAAACCCTCCAAAACGGTACATTTGAAAGAGAACTTTTTAAAAGAATATTTTGAAGAAAAGATTTTATAACCTTGAATTTGTTTTCTATTTTTCCATATTTTATGTTGTTATTTTTAATTTCAAATTGCTTTGTTTTTAACGCCACTATACCTTGAAAAGGTGAAATTGTAATACCTATCATCTTTAATTAACTCAATACTATTGTATGTACCATTTTATTACAAATTTCATGTGGAATAAATGAATATGAAACTGTTAGTATGGAAAATTCAAGTTCTTAAAAATGTATATGCAAATCGACAATTTCATACTTAAACCCCTAAATAATAATGGTTGAGTACATAAATATTCAAGATGAAAAGTGAACACCTCCTAAATAAATAACCACAGAAAGATACAATTTAAGAAATGGCGAGTCGGATCGGTAGCATATTAAATGAGTTTTGCTCGGAATAATTGTATTTTTCTCCAGCTTTCTCTAAGCCAGAGCGTGTAATAGAGTAATTACTATGGACTGACCTGCGGGCCCATTTGGCTCTGTCGAAACTATTTTAGATCGATACGGTTCGGTTTATGGCTCTTTTAAGTTTATTGTCTCAATTGAAAACATGCTTAACCAGGGGGCTGATAACGTAACTCTCGATCGGTTGACACCGTAGTTACATTGCTGCTTTAAGTAAGTTAGTTGTCACATTGGTTCTTACTAATGCAGCAATGTAACTGCAGTTTCTGTCAGAGCTGATTGCAACAAAGTTACAAAATCAGGGAGCAGTACCCTTAGCACGAACCGCTATCGAAAAAAATAACGAGCGTAAAATTACTCGATAGACAATTCTCTATGGAAAATTTAATTTCGCTTATCGGCGATAGATGGCGCTGTACAAATTTCCAATACAAAATTTACCTATCGAAGGATTTTACGTTCGTTATTTTTTTCGATAGCTGTTCGTGCTAAGGGTACAGATCTACCCCATACATGTACGAGTTGAGAACCAGTTGCTACTTTTTTGAGGCGCTAATAGTTTCTCAAAGCTGCTGAAAATCTCATGCAGATGAAAGATAGCTCGGGATTATCTCAATTAATACCACCAAGCTATTGATTTCATAAGAAAATTTATTTATAGAAGACAAAAAATAACACACCGCACCCAAAGTAAAACCTCTTTCACGGTTAATTTTTAAGTATATATCAAAAAATTAAATGAGTATATCTCTTCCCTATTCTAATCAAGTATGTACCTAGGTATATTTATTAGGTACAGTCAGTCCCAAAATTTTACTGATTTCTGGATAAAGAGCTCATTCATAGAATAATTACACGCGCGTTATCTAAAGTGACTATCTTGTTCCTACATAGGTAGGTACGTAAATAATGAAAAGATCGAATCTACGCGCGTCTTGTTATTTTTGTGAGTTTGCCGATAGTGTTACATATATTTAAGATGGGGATAACGGTGTTGGTGGTGCAATGAGTAATACTAGTATATTTATATAATAGTGATGGCTGAAAATCGGTGTTTTGCCGAAAGGCAAAATTCACACACCGAGACTGGACCCTTCTTGCTGCTGCACACACATGCATGCCTTCTTCTGATTATCTCTTTTATATGTCCATTTTGTTTGTCCTTTTTTCTTTTTATGAGTTATTCACTTAATGTACCTACCTATGTATTGTTATTTGTATGAATGTGTGTGTTTTAGCAAATAAACTTTTTATCTATCTATCTATCTATTGTAATAAGTATTGTTTGTTGTCCTAAATAAAAAATAAAGAATTTTTTTTTCGATCTTTTCAAACTATTAATTATTGACTGCACCTTCATATTCAGAAGCGTCGTCTGATATCCCCATTTGACATGAAATAAAACACTTTTAACGGATACTAGCGCGGTTTTATTGAAAGTACTTTGGTAATTAGTTGGTATTTGGTTTGATTTTTGATTTTCCCGACGTTTCGGCACCTTTGCAGCTGCCGTGGTCACGGGAGTCCCCCGTGACCACGGTCACGGGACACGGGAGTGGTCACGGGAGTCCCCCGTGACCACCAACTAATTACCAAAGTACTTTCAATAAAACCGCGCTAGTATCCGTTAAAAGTGTTTTATTTCATGTCTAGTGAGCGCGTAAGCTTGAGAAGTGAATATCCCCATTTGATTTTTAGATATACTTAAAAATTAACGGTGTATTTTGTACATGGTTATTTGTAAAACACCAACAACCTCGCAGGAGTAGATTACCAACATCATAAACAACAACACTTGTTCTACGACTTTTATCATAACTCAATACATTCACCAAAAATGAATTTTCAAGTTTTTATTGTACTGTTTGACACTTTTTACGTCTATGGATGGCGCGTAGAGTTATGAACATTAGAACGGTAAATTAAAATGATAATATTTTTTTGTATGAAAGTAAAATCTAACGAATTATCAAAAGTCGTAGAACAAATGTTGTTGTTTATGACGTTGGTAATCTACTCCTGCGAGGTTGTTGGTGTTTTACAAATCACCCTGTAAAGTTAGATACTAGTTAGATTATCTCCAATAGGGATGTTGACTATTTTTTTTATTTTATGTTACATAAATTACCTCTCAAAAAAAGAAACATTGGTAAAAGAATTAATTCGCTAGCATGAAAACTGCCCGAGATATCAGTGTGAAATGCACAGAAATGGACTCGATCAAAAACGCTCCATACTAATGGCTTGCACGTTATGACGTCACGCCGTGCTAGTTTGTATGCAACGCATAGGAAATTTGTTCAGCAGCTATATTAAATATTGTGTTTATCAAAATGGTTTCTTCGACAAATTTGCTATACATTTTACGGACTAATTAAAGGTATCATTTATTTTAATAAATTGTATACTTTTTAAATGGACTTGTCCACCCAACTTTGAAGGGTCATAAAACAAATAATATGCAATATATAAAACCAAGAAGTATACAAGCTACTCTAAAAGTTTAATATGTTTACGATTTTTATTAGTATTTCGTTATTTTATTCATTAGTCAACATCCCTATCGTAAGATCTCACCGTTACCGTTTTCTGCTCGTTACCAATCGAAATGAAGATAAAAATTGAATGAATAGGTTTTACGCAATCGTAGCTAGTGATTGATCAGTGAAACAATGGTCATATGCAAATGCACCCCGCGTAGAAAGCGAGCGCGGTCGCGGCTGGTGGGTGGCGGGTTTGACGCTTTTTTTTCCGCTTTCTAAATACGTTGCGAGGCCTCGGTGGTGAACGACTGGTCCTATCAGACGTGTGGAGGCACTGTTATTGCGATAGTTGGCTAATCATTAGGGCACTTGCGGGACCGGAAAATCTTCTGCGTACAGAAACAATCACGGGGCCCGTAGAGTGGTTTCAAAGTAAGTACAAGCCTTCAAGTCGCGAGTGAGTGAATAGGTGTCTTATAGGCAAGAGCGTTAATCATCGTAGATCGCATCATCGGTAACCATCAGGAATGCTAGCGGGCAAGCTTGCCTATCTATCATAAAAAAGTGACTTAAAACTTTTCTGGTTGAACTATCGATTTGTTATCATATAAGCTAACAGTGGAGCTCGGTGGCGCAGTAGTTAAGCGCCTGGCCCAGCGATTGCAGAAGTTAAGCAACGTTCGCAAGGGTCGGCCATGGGATGGGTGACCAAAAATGTATTCAAAAAAAAAACAAAAAAATATTTATTCAGTCTAGGCTGTTACAAGCACTTGTGAATGTCAAAGAAGCTACGCCATCGGTTCGCAAACCCTGAGCGGGAGACCTTGTAACTCGTCAAGGGTTGCTTTTTTCTCCCTGTGTATTTCATACAGAGTCGTCAACATTGAAAAATGAGCTCCACATTTAAAGTGAGGTCATTTTCCATCACAATAATTAACAAAAGTTTGCACACAATGGGTAGGTAGGTTGAAATTAAATACCTACTACATATCGGATAGGTAATTGTGAGAGTAAATAACTTTCAACTAGTTGAGAAATCAGTAATCACTATGTCTGCTACTCGAAAGTGCACCTAAGTAGGCAAAATTTACCAAAAAACACTTGATACAAGACATAAAAAATAACAATAAAAAAACGCAATTCTTACAATTCAATATGCGTTAAGATAGGTACTCAGAAGCAGACCCATTCCCACTGGCAGCACCCGTTCACGAGCATGACGCGTGGACCAGCCATCGCTTCGCTCAACCATATTTGAGGGAACGTAACGACCCGCCCCACACGACACCACCGCAGAAATGATTAAAGAGAGCATGACATACTTAGGCTACCCATCCTAAGGCACTGAATTGAAAACTAATATCCAAAAGCTTTTCATAGGCCTTTACTTACAAAAACTACTAACTATAGAAAGCAAAGTGATTGCAATAAAAAAAAGAGAAATCAAAACAAGGTTTACTTGCCTATTAGTTTTAAGTTTTGAGTAAGAAGTGCCATACATATTGATAACATCAAACAGAGAAAAAAAAATATATAAATATACGACGCCCTTAGTACAAGCAGACAGAAGCAGACCCATTCCCACTGGCAGCACCCGTTCACGAGCATGACGCATGGACCAGCCATCGCTTCGCTCAACCATATTTGAGGGAACGTAACGACCCGCCCCACACGACACCACCGCAGAAATGTTTAAAGTGAGCATGACATACTAAAGCTATTATCTCGAGCTCCTCCGTGCTTCGGAAGGCACGTTAAACCGTTGGTCCCGGCTGCATTTGCAGTCGTTAACACCCACCAATCCGCATTGGGCCCGCGTGGTGGGTTATGGCCCGTCCTCCTTACACCCATAAGGAAGGCCTGCGCCCCAGCAGTGGGGACATCAAAAATGGCTGATGGACAAGCCAACAGTATCGTTTCCACTAGAAATACGTAACAAGGAAGTCTATTTTAGAATCGATTATGTTATGAATTTTAAGCGGTACCTACTAACTGTCAAGGCTATGTCCAAAACAATTTTAGCAGAATTTTTCAAAATAAGGAAACTAAAGAAAAGGTAAACGTTACTTTTAACATATCCATCCTGTCTTTGTATATTGTGTTGACAAAAGAATAATTATCATAATAGGTACACATAGTCATTCAGAAAAGAGACTGATATCTACGCACCTTTGTTTTAGTATCCAAGGCCCATTGTTTAGCTAACAATGATTCTGATAGTCATATATTCACGTCAATGAACTTCTCAAGCTGGTGAATTTCAGTAATGTTCCGCAGCATTCTTCTACAACCTACTGGAACGTACACCAAAAAGATTTAGGTGCTCACTATTATTAAATTAACTTAATTAATTAATTAACTAACATTTTATTAGGAAATTAATAATGTCTAACAAATAAAATTATTCGAATATAACATATTTAAACAAAACAGCAAACATTTCTACAAAAGTTTATAAGAATATCTTTGTGACCTATTTCCGACTCAAAAGACATCGACGCGCTCGGAGTAATATTAATATTTCACAATTAAACATGTAAAAACATTGTGCAAAATAACTATTATAATATTATGTGTTATTATTTATTATGCTGTTATTTTGTTTTTTAAATGTATTTGGTAACGATATAATTTCTTTGTCAATATCGTTACTTCTGATTTCTGACAAAGCTGATAAGTTTCTTGCGCATGTCCTTCATGTCAGTTAAAAAAATCTCGAAAAGAACTTTAATTTCTAAGTTTATTTCAATAAATATTTTTTTAATTTCAATTTCAACATGCTGTTTTTTTAATTGTCAACGCGTTATGTGTGCAAAATTTACGATTACGTCTTAGTATAAATTTCCAAAGCTGCAAATCGTTGAATGATCAAAATTGTCTAATGAAATAAACATCGTGAGTAGGCTCAATTCAGATAAACTATTAACTCCATTACGCACATAATAGCTGACATTCTACGTATAATCACAAGTATAATGGACTTAGTGCGCTAAGTGCACGGTTTGCTAGAAAAAAAAGTGTGTTAATTTCCACGAGCGTCTCGTGCGGTCGAGGTTTTGGCCGGTGAGGCGAGCTCATTTCACGCTGTCTTCATTTCGCTTTCATGTTCATTATCGTTACTATTAATAACTGTACCTACGTGGGCTTAAATGGATTATTATTTAGGTATTTATTCATGAATGGCAAGATGATGACGTAGTCGTATTTTAAGTTTACGTTTACTATACTTGATAGCGACTGTAGTTGATATTAGTATAGTTACCGCCAAATTGCATAAAAAAATTGCAGACCACACTCGCTATCGTGTATAGACGTGCAAATTCATAATACAGTCAAAGGACGGTCGTCAGTTAGTCATAAAAAGTAGACTTTTTATCAAAACTTTTTAAACTGACTCATAATTTGGATATGATGAAACTTTTTACAAAAAGCTCTATAATAAAAAATTATAACACGTTTTATTATGTCTCGGTCCGATCGCAAGTGCCTAAACTTAAACGTGTGCAATTAACTATTGCACGCCACGACTATTGCTCAATGCACCCGATGCATATCTGACTGCATTTCTAAACTTCACATTGAAATATTTTTTCTGCTTTTCTGTGAAACAATAACAATAAGCAGATGGACTTCAAGAATTAATGATTACTTCAATTTCAATATTTCATTATAGAACAAAATTACGTGGGTAAATACTTAAATTCTTTCATATCGTGCTCGGCAACAAGGACTCCGTTAGAGATCACCCTCACCTCAAGACACTTACACACAAGACACATTGGGTATTAATTAACACATTCTTAAAAACTCTATCTACTACCCAATGTACACGTTTCATAATAACAACACAACTTTTGCAATGTAGAGGAATGTGCCAATAATTTGCAACTCATTGACATTGTCTGCAAAGAAAAGAATTACTCCTCGAAAGTGTTCCTGTCTTTGATTGTTTGCTTGTTGTACAGGCCGCAGAGTGAGGCCCAGTGGCGGCGGCGGCGGCGGTGGGCGGGCGCGGCACAGCGCGGCATGCCGCCCACGCGGTAGCGGCAGCATGGCCGCCGTACCGCTGGCGTTCGCGGTGCTCGCTCTGCTCACATCAAGGACGAGCGCTCAAGGTACCGCAAACATCACTACAAGTTAACTATACATGTAGTTTTCTGATCAAAGTCTCTTTGTTACAACTTCTAAATTCTGTAAAATACTGAAAAATAACAAAGGACCAAGTAATTTTCTGTGTGTTTAGTTTGAAATTAATTACCTAGCGTTGCTGTTTATGTGAAATATTTTCCGATGGTCAGGCACCGAAACAAGACGGTATAACTAAGCGTCTATTGTTTTGAAAAAGGTGACGAAAAAAGTTAGTGAACCAGAATCAAGACGTGCCAAGGCTTTGTAAATGTATTGTAATAAAATGGTCGTTTAAGACTTATTGAAATTTGGGTTAAGTAACTGTTATTGCCAATACTGATTAATCGCGTGCAAAAAAGCAATACATCTTAACCCTAAACAGACCGCGTGTCGCAAACTGTGTCGTGTCGGTCCGGCATCGTGTGGTCAGGGTAATTAGTGGACTCGAGACCCCTGTTGTAAGAGATACTGAGCAATACTATTATTGTTAGTCGATTTCAATATCACAATACGCAATAGTAGTTTATGATACAAGGTTGGTAAGGAAATTTTTAAAACGAGTTGACGTTTTATAAGCCCGAGCCGTAGGCGAGGGTTTATAATCGTCACGAGTTTTAAAAAACCTTAACAACCGTGTGCCATACTACGTTTTTCAATACATTTGCGAGAAAACATTATAGGTACTGCTGAAATTGTAATCTATACATATAATAAAACTGTAAATTCTAAATATTTGTGCGCGAATTATGCAAAAACCGCTTAACGAATTTTGATGGATTTTTCACAATTTAGTAGATTGAGGTCCAACTTAAAATTTAAGCTATGTTTCATCAAATTCAGGTGGGTGGAACCAGGGAAACAGCTTGAACACTCCGTAGTACTAGCTTCCATACACTAAAGGGGTCATTTTAAACTGGTTGCAATATTTTTCTACTGTCCACGCGGATGAAGTCGCGGGCGGAAGCTAGTAGAAATTTAAAAAAAACGTTCGTAAACAAAAACGCACGGCGCCGGCGTGCGGTAAAATCAACTTTCCGCACGCTGTACTACTCCGTAAACAAAAACGCACGGCGTGCGGTAAAATCAACTTTCCGCACGCTCGACTGTCATCGTAAACTTACATTTTCGAGCAACTGTATTGAAAAGTATTTTTTTCCGCATTAGTATATTTTTTATGCAGCATTTTACGGTCTGTTTCTCGTAGTAATCGAATAATTAGAAGTAGAATGAACTATTCCAGAAGTCAGAAATAAGTTATATGTATTTTAGAGGAAATAAAAATGTCTGCGCGGCTTACCGCGTCTCACATTGCATAATACACCTGTGCAGCCTGCAAGTTAATATGAAAAATAGTGACACCAAAAAAGTATTTGTACATATTTCATAGCAGTAAGTAAGATAACGGAGTTATATACCATGAACGACTAACAGGTTTTGCCACTTTAGCAAAGTTACGACACAAAAGAGTTATGGTGGTCGGGATCAAGAGACTTGAAGAAACGAACTTGTCCATATTTCTAAGGTCTGGGTTTTGACTCATGTGATTTGCTGTGTAATAAATTTTTACAATTACTGTTAATTTATTTACCAATTGTCGGGTGAACTGTGAGTACAATCTCAGCCCTTCAGTAAGCAGTGGTTGCGTGTGGGGGTGACCGCACGCGACCCGGCTGCGAACTATGACCACATTCATAGTGGACGACTAGCTCATTCATAAATTATTATGCTAATTTGTTACATTGAATGCACCATGTTAATTCAATCTGGCTTTTCATTGTTAGAAAATAAATCTTTCTAAATGACATTTTAACCCATTTTAACACCATAGGTCACTCTTCCTCACCCGATAAGAAGAAGAAGAAGAATGACATTTTACATGTCAGGAATTTTTCGTTCATTTACGTGGTAGGTAGGTGGTAGGTCAAAAAGGGTGATTGTCGTAAGGTTTACCCTTACTACAATCGGTACGGTAAGGGGAACAAAGTATTTAATTTAATCAAATCTAAAAGATCTCTGGCATAATCGTAAGACAATAGCTTATTTATATTGTCTGCAATTGGTGTAGGACTGACTGTAAGATGAGGTTTAATAGAATGGATTACAGGTTAGAGGTCGAAATCGAATTAAATAATTCTTATGCTTAAGCTCTGCTAACCGTTATAAAAAGAGTGATTCTATGTAAGTAGGTTACATAATATAATGTTCCTAATACTTGATCCTGACCTACACCTATAGACTGTGCTCGAATGTAGGTGAACGTATTTGTTCATGTCATTGTCGAAACGATGCCGTCCCAATTTCACTGTCAATGATTAATTATCCGTACTGAAATAGGTACAATCTGAAATTGTTTAGATACTGATTTGTTACAAAACTTCGCTTCGTACTTTGCACGTAAAATTGTGAAATTATGATGCTTCTTTTACCCATCAAATCGCCAATCTTTTGACACTGTTATGCAAACCGACATTTTGGTATGAAATATTTTTTTTAAATAATTCTATTAGTTATTATCATTATTACAAGAAAATTACTCGAACTATTTTAAAATTAAGTCGTTTTAGTCATTCTGTCGAAAATCGTAGCAAAGACGTAAACAAAAGGAAAACAAATGAATGAAACGAGGTCGAAGGAAGTCTGAAAATAAATAAATCGGAATGATAAGGGTTGATTGGGGTCAACGACCGCCGCCGCCCGCCCGCCGGCCGGCCGCCCGCCCGCTGCCGGCCAGCCGTAGGCCATAGCACGACACATTTGCATACGCCAGCAAAGAACAACTATTGCTACGGTGCCAAGTCAACCAAACCGAACCATTATACTTATGTATATTTCTTATTAAAAACTGCATTTGTGTTGCTGCGGTTGAAATCCTTACTAGTTAGTAATAATAATTATAAATGCGAAAGTTTGTTACGCCTTAAGATGTCTTAACTATTGAACCGATCATCATGAAAATTTACATACACGTTATCAGGGGTACAGAGAAGGTATGTCCTTCTATTAACTTCGGTACCTTTCATCCCGAAAAAAAGGATTAATGTTCCCGCGGGATAGCAGAAAAAAAAATCCACACAGACAAAGTCGCGGGCGGCTGCTAGTAGAAAATATTTTTAATCGACATGCGATACACGCAACCACGATTTCGTAAACTACTTAGTTTACGATTTATCTAAAAATCACTTTTATAAGTTTTATGGAAGAATTGCTTTTGCCGAAGTGGAAAATATTATATAGGTAATCAAGTGAACTACCTTGCTAGTATTGAATTTTTAGATTTTAGCATTCACAATGCTATTTTTATATATTAAGCTCAGACCCGTCTGAGCTGCTACGGGTGAGTCGATTTTTTCTAGTATTTTTTCAATTATATTAAGTAACATAAAACCTTGCTAGTGTTTCCTCTATAATGTATTATCCTGTTGTTGCCCAAAACCGACTCAAAGTTAGCAGCTTCAGGTCTGGTTGAGCCACCGGTCATTGTTGCCGCAGCACTTCCGACCATTCGGCGCGTTACCGCCGCGACGCGCGACGCGACGGGAACTATCGTAACATTGCAATATTCAACTCTGGGGCGAATCAATCTTGCATTCATAATGCTTGGACCCCGAAACCGCGGTTACGAAACTTCTACTTTACTAAACTGTTTATCTAACTAATTGTAAACTATGCTTTCCATCGCGGTAATCTGCCATGGTTAAAACGAGGATATAAAATTTAAATGAGAAATTAGGTGCATTGAGTTTAAAATTCGCGAACAAAACAAAAAGCTCGCTTAAAGCATACTGTCAGACTTTCTACACGTGCAGTCTGTGGGTTAACTTTACGCAGCGTGCATATGGCGCTCTGCGCGTCCAATACAATAACGCGTTTAGGATATTGTTTGGGCTGGCGCCATACTGTAGTGCATCAACAATGTTTGCCTAGGAGCGCACAGATTGCTTTTATGCAATAATGCGTAAGCGCAGTTGGTCGCTGCTATCGCGCGTGCGCGCCAGCCCGAACAGTATCCTGTGCGCGTTAGCTGAGCGCTGGGACTCGCCACTGCTGATGCGCTGGGTACGCCTACACGCGCCAGTGGCGAGTTACTAGAGTAACCATATAGTTAAGTATGTCTTAGGTTTAATCACTAACACTAGATATAAGCTATCTTGTTACTAACATATATGGATGATTTCCGAAATAATTTTTTTATTATATTATTATTATTATTAAAAGCTCACCTATACACCGTATTTTTTTAAGTATGTCTAAAAATTAAAAGGGTTGTTCAGACCACGTAAATGATAAATTTTTACTATAGGGCCAACCACGAAATCGCGAAAAAAAAATCAGCTGTTCCATAGAAAAGTACAACATCGACTCGACTAAAATGTATGGAACAGCTGATATTTTTTTCGTGGTTGGCCCCATAGTAAAAGTTGTTCATTTACGTAGTCTCAACAACCCTTTTCATTTTTAGATCCCAATACTTAAAAAATTCACAGATTTTTACAGTCCCCGCAAGAATCGGAGCATTGAAAATGAACCCAAAAATTTACGAAAAAGCAAAATCAAATCAAATGCAAAATCCTATTATATTTTTAAAGTCACCTATGTAGTACCTATTTATTTTTACGATTGTGACACTATCGGCTTCGCCTCGTGTCACAAAAGCGCCCGCTGACTGCCTCGACGCGGCCCAAATATTATTAACCGATTTTCAAAATTCCAACGAATGCACTTCTCGTCTGGTTCTGTATCTTTTAACACTATTACCATGACGATCGGTCAATAATCATAGAAGCTACATCCCTTTTTATGTACGGAAACACTCGTTTTTCTACAATTCCAAATCTACAGGTAACAATAAAATTATCAACCGATTTTCAATTTTTTTCGCCATTTTGTAGCCAAACTAATACCCTAGGACCCATTTTTTCATTTTTTCTTAAGTCGGTTTTTTTCCGAAATATTTACAATTTAGTAAACAAACACCACACAAAAAACCTGAATTTACCCGAATTTTGCATTATTCCAAAAAGTTA
The DNA here is from genome assembly GCA_950108535.1 of Agriphila straminella. Taxonomy (NCBI): domain Eukaryota; kingdom Metazoa; phylum Arthropoda; class Insecta; order Lepidoptera; family Crambidae; genus Agriphila; species Agriphila straminella. The sequence goes on along the minus strand of OX467307.1, from coordinate 21,161,251 downwards.
CCAGTAGATTTCCAAAATTCAAACGTTCACACGTGTCTCGATAAATTCCTCAACTTTTGGTACTATTCCCATCTCGATCCTCCCAAAATCCTCGGAGATAATATGTCCAAAAGCATCTGATAACCATTTTCAATGGTAAAATAACGGTGTATTAGCGCCGAGAATAAGTAAAGCAAAACGTTCAATAAATTCTAAACCTACCTACTTTGTATCACGTGAATACTTGGAGTTGGAATGGGAATTAGGATCGATACCGAACAAGAGTTTTAGCTAACAGCATAACATTTCACGTACCTATGTATCGCGGAAGTCGTTAAGATGTTGCCTTGAGGTGCATCGCGCTAAGCCCAAACACATCTCTTGTCGGATGTGCATTGTTCTCACAATCTTCAATAATTTTTAATGTTACCAAAGTACTGCAACTTCCTTTGAAGTCGTTATTAAATTAATTGCCACGTATGCGTATGATTCAAGGTGGGTTTAAGATATTTTAATTAATAAAGAATGTGAGTTATTGGAAAAGTTACCTCGTTCCGATTAACCTCATGGAACGAATGACTTAACATTTTGGATTATTAAATTAAAAGACGCTTTCCTTTTTAGCAGATGTCAGAGTTTGTAATGGTTCAATTTGAATTGGTTTAGTAAAAGTTTCTTCTTTAAGAATCGTAATGAGTTATCTAGCGTTGTTGCGATGGCGTCGCGAACGGATTGGCTCGGCTCTGCACTGTTTGTTTATTGGACACACCACATTGTCTACATTAATTGATAGCGGACTATGTGGAGCAGAAACCTTTTGTAATACTTCGACCTCATTAAAATTCCGTTCATTATTAGTCACATTGCTTCGGTTTAGAGGTATTGTTTTGCGGCTTTTCCTGAGCATAACCTTAAAAGGAACAATAAAACTTCAATGCCTATTACTAAATATGTCATGTTTAACCTAGTTCTTGATACTTCAATGAAGTGTTAGACTATTGTTTTATACTTGAACTGTATTCAAGTATATTGACTTAATTGCACACAATAATGAACACACTATTGTATAATTTTTGCAAACTCTACATGACGGTAATAATTTGCTGGATAACAATATCTTTGTTTATTAAGTGGGCAGTATTTGTGAGCATTCGTGTGTGGCATCGATGCAAGGAGAGTGGCGGGCTGCAGCAGAGGCGGTGTGCGGCGGAAGCACGCACCGCCGCCCGCCGTGTCGCACATCGTACCGTACGGGGGCAGTGCACGACCCCTTTCGCCGACACTTGTCAGTTACACCTTAGGCCTACAGTGTTGACTTGACCTCTGCTTCTACGTATACAAAGCTCAAGAAACATAACCCTTTCTTTGCAGTCAGGTAATAAAAAAGTCTCTAATGGGTGGTAGGAAAATATAGACTATTCAAAAGCACTTAATTTCTAAATTTATGACCCCTGAACGCCGAACTGGCCCTATGAGGCACAGATAAAAAAATTGAAGCTATTAAAGAATTTTTCAATTTCATAAAATAGGCTAGTTAACTATAAGGTGCTAGATATAATTGCCTCTTCGATAAATTATGTGAAATCTGTGGCTGAAAAACGTTTTAATAGTAGTGCAAATGTCAACAATATTGAGTTTGTCGGTAACCAAGACCGGTAGCAAAATATGATACGAGCAAATATCTTTGGCCAACGCTTATAAGTAAGTTGTGTACACCTGTTGACATTATACTTACATAATCCGCTATAAAAATACTGCCCTGTATTTTTAAAACCCGTGCCTCCAGTTTGATTGATTCCCACAAAGTTGATCAGTTTATCACTTTCACTGCTTCCGGCGTTCAATCCGTGGTATAATCATGTCGCATTAACTTCGATAATTCCTGATATGTTATCGGATCAATCTAGTTAATCATCATAACTAGATAACCATCGGTTGCATAATGACGGCTGCACTCAGCGCGACCGGTCTCGCGAATCAGATCGGAAGTGCTTTAATGAGATAAATTGATTCAAATCATAACTAATTTGAAGCCTTTCTCTGGCTGGAGTGATGCAAAAATTATGAATTGCTGTTCTTTGAAATGCTGATGTCACGTAGAAGAAACTTTATACTTAGTTCGCCGATTCTGTAATTGGAAATAACATTGAACGTATTGTAATTTACGTAGGTTGTTTATTTACAAGCATTTGACATGAATTTTTTATAACTTTGATGAGACATAATAAAAACCCTTGTTAATAATGGATGACCAATTATTGGGCTAATTTTACTATTTAAACACGAATTGTCAATTTTTACAACCTAGAGGTAGGTACACGTGGGACGATTCTTTGTAAATTATTAAATTAACTAAACTGCAGCACTTTCATGCTTTTTAATATTACTTTCTTTTTTTCTGTAAGTATCGAAAACAACATAAAAGTTTTTTGTAAATAAAGATGAAAACTTTCTCACTCATCTTGAAAGCCCACTGAGGATTACCATGCATTACTTTAGTGTAAGTAATTATCGTGTGGCTACGGCGGAACGCTATGGAGTCACATCGTGCAATACCTGCGCAGTTACGGCGCGGCGCAAGCGCAGGCAGGTGTAATCAGCCACGGATCACTGGCGATGCGGACTGGGAAGACACACCGCGATCGCTGGGTTGCACTGCACCTGCTTGCACTTTCACTACATGATAAGGTTTTTGACACTCATAAAATTACTCTTTTGTTATGAGTGAATGTTTTCAGATTTTATATTCCTCGGAGTATTCGACGCATTGCCAAAGTATAATTGACAAAGAAATGATTAAGTAATGCAACCAAAGTCTAGGATAAATGATTTCATCCGTGGTTTAAGTAGAGGTATGCTAATATCAAACGTGTATTATGTTAAAACATTTGTTTAACTACAAAATTATAACTGAATCTCTGTGTTTTTGTTAACAAATTGAGTCTACCACATGCATTGTGTTACAATTGAATATTTCACACAGTTTACCATCACTTTCGTCGCTATTCACCGCTACACGTATATAATTAATTCGTTATGGATCCGGTATGCAATTTTCATTAAATGAAATACCTACGATCCGTGAATATAGCAGACTAGAAAATAAATAATATATTTTTACCAGGAAGTTCTCATACTGAAAGCACATTATGAACTTTCAATAAAATTCAATCCTCTCTCAATCGTCTAATTTCATGTACAGTCTGAGCATTACACGAAGTGCAATATAGAAATTAAGCGTTTTGTAGCAAGAATATGGAATAATTTAGTCGACCGATGGAACTACATTGCTACGACTCGCATGTGTGCAGTAAGATTAATCACCTTCCTTCAATACAAATGTCCAGTAGTAAAAATAAAAAATGAAAGTGGGCTTCGACATGGGGACGCGCCCCAATTTGGGGCTCTGGCCTCTGACCAGCGGCCATTTTGAAATGCAAATAGACCGGAAGTGCGCCACAGCGGGGGATTTATAGCGAGACGTCTTCCGGCATTAGCGGTTGTCTCTGCGCACCTGCCGTGGACGATTCCCTGACAGAAGTTCAGCCCGTCGATTCTGTAACCAAACTCGCATCTCACTTCGAACCTTACTTCACTTCGCGTGAATTTGTTATTAGATATTAGCTGAGTATAAGCTATTTTACCGATTGCACAATGTTTTAGGTAGCTACCGTAGCTATCTAAAATCTTTTGTGATAAAAAAAAATAGCCTATCATTATCTCGTTTATGATTTAAAATTCCCGTGAAGTGAAGTGAGGTTCGAAGTGAGATGCGAGTTTCTTACAGAATCGACAGGCAGGTCGTCTTTCAATCTTCATCTTCACGGTTTTTTTATTATTTAATACGTGTGCTCTGTTAAAATATTAGGTAGCACTTTAGATTTAGATACGTGCGTCTTATTTCTTATCGGTGGGCTGGTAAAAAATGAAGTGAAATGACGGAATATATGTCAAAGTTAGTTCATTATAGTTCACTGACTGCCGATACCCATTCGCACCCTAATGCATTACATTGATTGCTACCGGAACTCGCATTAATTATTTAAGGGTACAGCGGTTAAGGCAGCTGTCACAGAAAAATAGAAAATACTGAAAACTGCAATATTGAATTATCAACTACAACCGAATTATGAACGAACGAACAGCTGAGTGATGACGCTTGTTTGCTTGTATTCAGAATCAAACAGGTTTTTTAAAAAAAAAACAGTAAATATTTTTAAATAACACAGCGATAACGTCTTATTGATTTTTCCGATTTTAATGCAAGCGCTGGTTGCAAGATTTTGGAAAAATCTATAACAGAATAATGATGTGTGGCTTGTTGTCCAGTGGAGGTGGGGAGCTCGGGCCCGGCCACAATGGCGGCCATCGCGCTGTCCCTCAGGTCGCGGGGTGAGTGTGCGTAGAAAACATAGAAATTGCACACTGTCAAATCAGCGAGTTTTTTTGGCTCTGTAGCTAGCTACATATAGTAATTAGCATATTTTCTACGATCGGAAAATACTAATTTGGATTTGTCGCAACAGCTTCTAATACTTATTGAAACACTATTCTTTTATAATATGCACTAATAGAAGAAAAAACAACAACTGATGATGCACAATGGAACCATAAAGATGCTTACCAACTGTGCACAGAAATATTTAAAGTGACATGAGACGTTATTGTCCAGCGGTGCCAGCCCCGGATGTGGCGCCGGCCACCACGGCGCGGCCCGCCACGGTGGCTGCCATCGCTCTGTCCATCAGGTCGCGGGGTGAGTGCCACCACGCCACTAGGCAGACCACTAGCCAGACCACACCCGGCATTTGTAGAGCTGCGTTGCAATGTTTATTTTTATTACTTTCGAGCACGACTTAGATTCAGATCGCTATAATATGCTTGTGGAAATAATCATGATCTCTGAACAAGCGACTTGTAAAAACAACACAAGATGTAGGCAATAGGGATGATGACTAATGAATAAAATAACGAAATACTAATAAAAATCGTAAACATATTAAACTTTTAGAGTAGCTTGTATACCTCTTGGTTTTATAAATTGCATATTATTTATTTTATGACCCTTCAAAGTTGGGTGGACAAGTCCATTTAAAAAGTATAAAGTTTATTAAAATAAATGATACCTTTAATTAGTCCGTAAAATGTATAGCAAATTTGTCTAAGAAACTATTTTGATAAACACAATATTTAATATAGCTGCCGAACATACAAAATTCTCAGGCGTGACGTCATAACTAGGAAGCCATTTGTATGGAGCGTTTTTGGGCGAGTCCATTTGTGTGCATTTCACACTGATATCTCGGGCAGTTTTCATGCTAGCGAATTAATTCTTTTACCAATGTTTCTTTTTTTGAGAGGTAATTTATGTAACATAAAATAAAAAAAAGTTGTCATCATCCCTATAATATATGCACCTATTGTTTGAAACCCAGAATCGTCCGCCAAAACATTTCCATACTGTTGTCGTATTCTTTTTTGTGTTTCGTTGAAGTCACGGAAGTTTCGTCATCCACGTATTGAAACCCTGTAGTTTGTTGTTTGTATTTGTATTCGTAGTTGTTTCAACACCAATAATTGCTTTGCAGTAGTTCCAGGCCTTGTAAGATTCCAACACTCACACAGCAGTTCATGAGTAAGCGACAGGGCAAACAATTCTCAAGGTAGTTCCGTCGTATTAGTAGTAAGCTTCACATTTTGTTCTAAACAAAATCACCGCATTATGTTAGAAATAAACACATCACGGCTGCAAATGCGGTGAATTATATTTATATCTGTGCAATTATTCACTTTCGTGGACTTTCACGTAATTATGAGTAGATTACACGGCGGCGTGCGGTATCGGCGTGGGCGTGCGTGAGCGTGCGTGAGTGCGCGATGGGTTGTGATTAGAGCACTTCCTTGCGCGGACGCAGGTCGTTCGTGATGGGTCACATCACGGTATGTGTAATGACAGCTTTCGGATCAACCTGAGTGAACTCCCGAACTTTTATTACAGGTCGTGGGAAATCTTCTTGTTAGTTAAAAAAGTCTGGAACGGGTGATAGGAAAATATAGTTCTTAATTATTATAAGTTTATTTGAATAAAGTCATTTTGACTTTTGACAATTTTTCAGCGTAAGTTTATTGAGATTTATGTGGTAAAATAAACAGATAAACTTTTCAGTATATTTTAAATAACAACTAACATAACCAACTAACATAATATTAGTCATGTTTATGACACAAAGCATACCTAGAGAGGGGAGGGAGATTAAAAACACGAATATTTTTTTCTGCAACCAATTCTAAAAATTATCTTCAACATACAACTACACTTCTTCCGACTAACTAAGACTGTTCAAGAAGGTAACAGGAGTTTCGTGGTGAAAGAAACAGCCCATTGTCTGCAAATAAAAACAATATAAATGTATTGCTACAGATCGTACATAGACGTTCACGGTCCGGTGCGGCCGCACGCGCTTCGCCACTTTTTGCCGCAATTAGCAGAGGGCCTATTACATAAAAGAATCGTGGTAATCGGACGATTTTCGTGCCACTCCGTGACACTATAATCTCACATTAAGGTTCAAAATCAAGTAAATCGAACGACGAACATCGTTTGATGATCGCGATTGTTTTTTTTGTAATAGGCCTCAGTTCACCACACGCGAACCGCGCGAACGCTATAATCCGTCATACGACGTTTTTTCACAACTATCCACATTTGACACGTCCATTTCCACTGATCGTAGTTGCGTGCGCACAGACTGTCCTTAATATTTTTTTATAGTGCCATAAAGATCGATTACAGCGTTAAATTGAATTTTAATGTTTTTGTGAGAAGTCAAATGACAGATGGAGAAACTTATAATATGGATGAGTTTGGTCAACGAAAGATGAGACTCGGTTGGAAATGGAACTAATTTTGCGCATTATTTTAAGGTTCAGTTTCCAATAATTTAACCTCTTAACGTTAGTTTAACAGGTAAAGTGGCGCTGCCATTTCAATCTTTTTTCTGATAATAATGGGGGGAAAGAGTTATTCTACGAAAAATCCTTTGACTGGATGTCCGATAGATAAAAAAACATCCACTTGATTGCTTGGATCTATCGTGATAAGCATGTGGTTCTACATTGAATGAACATAAAATTCTTATTTAAAACTTACTCGTATAATGATAGAGTCTGGTCAACGAAAGATGAGATTGGAGTGTGATACCTGACTACTTGACTCTATCATTATACGAGTAAGTTTTAAATAAGAATTTTATGTTCATTCAATGTACGATAGATCCGAGCAATCAAGTGGATGTATTTTTTTATCAAACGGACATCCAGTCAAAGGATTTTTCGTCAAATAACTCTTTCCCCTATTATTATCAGAAAAAAGACCAGATCCATTCCAAACTATAAACTTGTCTCATTCTTCGAACTGAAACAAGTTAAATTGCTTCAATGTCCTCACAGGGCGAAATTAATCCTGCATACATTAATTCAGATTTAACATAATAATGTCACCGGAACAGGCTGAATTTATTACCGGAACCAAAAGTGGGCAACCGCTTAATTTCCCAAATAGCTCCGCGCAACCCCCCATGTCCTCGATAGATAAGTGCACATACTAATGGCTGTGACCCGCTTCTGCCGTATTATTTCCATAAACGAAGTAAACTCGATACATGTTCCTGATTTTAGCTGATAGTATTACAAGCATTTCATAGAAGGATGACTAACAATTTCGTGAAGCGATTAGAAATTAAAATTAGAAATTTCCTGATTGACAGGAATGAGGCCATCGATTTGGGGGACATTGTCATCAGTACTTTACTGTTAATGTTTATCTAATTGAGGTCCATTGTACCATTGCTTTTTATATGGTTATTTTAATTTAATCTTTTTGACGAATTTATTGGTAAAGGTCACTTGAGTTGTTGTATAGTTAATGACTTGTCTATATGAAATTCTTATTATCTACTTACTGACGTGTTATGGTTGGTAGCGATCCAGGACAGCCGGTGCTACCTGATGAATGGCGGGGCGGTGGAGAGCTTCTTCATCAGTGAGGACACGCCCGTCGGCAGCGTCATAGGTTTGTACCGCTTTCATAATTATATTTTCTGAAGAATCGTTAACCATAACAATTAATCCATTTGCGTTATAATATCAAAAGGCTTAAAGTATTGGATTGTTCTAATAATCCTCTTCATTCACAGATGTTACAAATCATCATCAGCCATTAAAATGGTCTTCCTTATGGGTGGATAAGGAGGATGGGCCATAACCCACCACGCAAGCCCAATACGGATTGGTGGGTGTTAACGACTACAAATGCAGCCGGGACCAACGGCTTAACGCGTGCCTTCCATAGCACGGAGGAGCTTGAGATTTTTGGTCCCCCATCGCTTGCGAAACCGCAAACGCTGGGCCAGGCGCTATTACCACTGCGCCACCAAGCTTCTCAAGTCTTCTTTTGCGAATCATCTTGTAAGATTTCGATCTTTGTAGTTCCAACATGAAGCAGCACCTTACTTTCTTCTCTACGGTTGTTCCGTAACAACTGCATTGTTGGTGTTCAGGTACCCTGAGCGTGAACGGCGACCCGAGCGAGTCCGGCGACATAACCCTGCGGCTGCAGGAGGCGGGCGCGGCGGTGGGCATCGCGCCGGGCTCCAAGAACCTGACGCTGCTGCGCGCGCTGGACCGCGAGGAGGCCCGCGGCCCCTCCAACGTGTACGTCAACGTGCGCTGCGACCGCCGCCGCACCACCGACCCTGTTAGTAACATTTCATTAAGTACCACTTCATCTGCTGTATTGTCGTATGGTCTGTGTCTGCTGTCTAATGGTTGAGGATTAGATTAGAAACAAAAACCTTGTCACTTTTCTGAATGACTATCAATGCGTCTTTTTGAACTATTTGCTATACAGCGAGAAAGAGATGTAGATCTAACTTTAGCAATTCATAAACCTGCCTAGTTTTAAGAGCCGGTAATACCGAATACCTACCCCCCAGTCATTATTTTATTTTAGTTACTTATAAATCAAAGTTCCAGATAAAAAAAATGCTTTCTTCTTTTTATGAGCAGAGCTTCATAATTCCGGTGTCAGTGCGCGTATGGGACGTGAACGACAACGCGCCGGTGTGGGTGGGCGCGCCGTACCGCGTGCGGCTGTCGGAGCTGTCGGCGGTGGGCGCGCGCGTGCTGCATCCGCGCGCCACTGATGCTGACCAGCCCGGCCCGCACGCCACGCTGCACTACTCCGTGCTACCTGCTGCCCACAGCGTGAGTGTACCACGATTTCATGATACATAATCAATGATGTACGAATAAGTATTATTAAAATCCATCCATCCTGTAACTGACTTGATGTGACCGACTATGAGATTCTTGCATCAGTTCTATTTGCTGTTAATTACTTACGAGTATTTGAATGGCGACCGCGCACCGGACGACGCTCCGTAGGTAGGCCCCGACAAGGTGGACCGACGATCTGGTGAAGGTCGCGGAAAGCCGCTGGATGCGGGCAGCGCAGGACCGATCGTCGTGAAGATCCTTGGGGGAGGCCTATACCCAGCAGTGGGTGCGTGCAGCTGATATGAAGATGATGATGATGATGACGACGAGTATTTGGTTCTAGCCTATCATTTCTCAGACAACAATGCCAAAATGTGATGGTGGTATTCATCGGAAGAATAATATCATCATCCTAGTAATCAAAATCGGATTATCGTTTGCCTTATACAGGAATACTTGGGCTTCCTCAACGAGCTGGACAGCGTGTTAGTAGTAAAGAAGCCCTTAGACTACGAGACGCTGAAGAACTTCACGATAACGCTGCGTGCGCAGGACCAGGGCTCTCCGCCGCTGCACAACGACACTACCCTCGGTGTCGAGGTGCTCGACGCGGATGACCAGAATCCGAAGTTCTCGCATGAGCACTATACGGCGATCATACCTGATGATGCAGAACCGGTGAGCATAATTTCATCTATACCTACGTATATATAAGTCCTTTCTTGGTTAAAAAAGAAGACTAGTCACTTGACCTATTAAAAGACTTCTGGCTTAGAATCTTAGATGATTATAGAATGTAAAATATGAATCCACCAAACACGTTAAATCCCGGAAAAAGTAGACATCAGACAGAACTCAAATGAATTTAAAGGGCATATTGACGTTGTCCCAATAGGAGATATCAGAAAATAAAGAATGGACGGTCTATTTCCCTTGTCCTTATCGGGAAGAAATATGTATGGAAAAAGCTCTTTCCCGTCCCCCAGTGGGGAAGAACGGGAATAGGCCATTTAAAGGCGCAAGGTCAGCACTGGGATGAAACTAGTGTCTACACACACTCTACAGGAACCTAGGAAAAAGTCAAGGCTTGACTAGGTCCTGTTATTTTTTTATTTAATTATTGATGCACAATTTTGTACAATGGCGGACTTAATGCCTTAGGCATTCTCTACCAGTCAACCATAGGGTGATGTGGAGATTTTGTGTGGTAGGGTGCACAACCAAGGTAAAAAGAAAAATGTTTATATTATTATGTTATGTTATCCTGTTACCTGTTACGTATGTAACTGCAAAATATCTGCAAGGATAATGTAGCACATTCTATTAAACTTTCAAAACCAATAAGAACTTCTTCAAAAATATCAGGGAACAATCTTGGAGACCTCGCCGGGGCCGATCAGCGCGATGGACCAGGACTTGGGAATCAACGCGCCGCTGCAGTACGCGGCCACGGGCGACCAGCGGCGGCTGGTGGTCATCGACCGCGACTCCGGCCGCGTCGCCGCCACGCAGGACCTGCTGCAGCATCCGGCGCCGCTCACTGTCGTCATCAAGGTGTTGTAGTATTATGTCATGTACTGTATCATGGACGAATTTTCTTATCGAACGAGGATTAGTGACAACCTCTGGTGTTAGAGTTTATCAAGTCGCATGTAAGGCTCTAACTTGGCATTACGACTGTTATCAGATGACAACAGCTGAGGATTAGTGGCCACCTCTGGTGTTAGAGTTTATCAAGGTGCCTGTAAGGCCTCTAACTTGGCTTAACGACTCTTATCAGATGACAACAGTCGAGATCGACAACGGTTTAACGTGCCCTACGAGCGCTCAGTTGTAATGGCACTTAAGGGTCACCCATCCGACACCTGAACGGACCGAGCGTTGGTTAAAAAACGTGATCAAGTACGATCAGTCTGTCAAGCTCCGCCATGAGCGCTTCAATGGACAAATTAAACGACTGTACTCTATACAGGGTGTATTTGTAACCACTCTCCAAATTTTAAGAATGTGTTCAGTCCATGAAACTGATCAACTTTTTCCATGAAACATGTGTCGAAATACGCCAAAAAATTTTTGGTCATCCCATACTAAACTGATCACGTGATCTTTTTGATTTGTATAAAAATTTTTTTTTTTACATATTTGACCCTATGTTTCATGGAGAAAGTTGTTCAGTTTCATGGACTGAACACATCCTTAATATTTAAATTGTGGTTACAAATACACCTTGTATTAACGTAGAGCTCTTTGAGAGGCGAATTGACCAGTGTAGATCAGTTGTTTTCGTGACTAATTAGGTACCTTTCATTTGACGTTAGCTTATACTTCTTCGACACTTTTGTCAAAAATCTTGTTGTATTGTATGTGTAGGCGACCCAGGTGGACAACCCGGACCGGTACGCTCTCGCAACGTTGTCGCTGAGCCGGCTGGCGACCGCGGCGCCGGCGCGCGCGGTGCGGTTCTCCCGCCGACAGTACGACGCCGTGGTTCCAGAAGACACCGCACCCGGCGCCCGCCTGCTCACCCTGCACACTGATCCGCCCGCTGCCACGGTCAGACTTTAAACACACACACCACCAAGGGATATCCTACCCACAATGTTTTTTGAACTGCTGTTTTCTGTATGGTTTTTTATGCACAACGGGATAGTGTTTTGTTTGGCCTTCGTCTGACCCGATTTTATAAGTGACGATAAGGCCGAAGGTGGAAGCGCACTACTACCGGAATCCTCATCACTGAGGAACTGGCTATCTTACCTCTAACTTCCAGAACAACACACTACACAGCCACAATATTGGCAGGTCGTGAGCTTGTCCAGCGATCCCGTTTGGTCGCAGGACGCCCCTTACCGCAGGATGAACTGCAATCATGTGACTATTCATGCAATACGTCAGACGTATTAGGTCTAGCCTTCACTCGTTGCATTATGCCACAGCGTGCCTACTACTGGTACCCACATAACGGCACATGATACTGAAAGATCAATGGTACTTCAAGGGTGGCTACAGTACCTACCTACGAGGCAAATATCTTGAATTTTTTTCGACGGAGGGGGATAAGTTCACGCATGTGCTCTTGTGAGTGACCAATAGCGCTCGCCCCCCTCCCGTAGCCCGCGTACCTCACCACTACGCATACCCAAAATAATTCCGCGCAATCCTTTTCCAATTTCAACATCCTGTCACCTGTTGTAATTATCTGGTAACGATATATTCAAGTTTGTAAATATCGTTACTTAAGGCTGTTACAGCTGATAAGTTTCTTGCGCCCGTTCTTCTTGTCAGCTAAAAAAGTCTAAATATAGACGATTTCACGATTCACTTTCACTTTCAACATACTTGCCTCGTACTGTAAGCAAAAAAGTGTCATAAAATAATATCATTTCTTTGGTGCAGACGCAGCTCCAGTTCTACGTGTCAGACCGCAGCTTCCTGGAGAAGTTCGCGATCAACAGCGCGGGCGAGGTGCTGCTGCGGCGGCCGCTCGACTACGAGGCCGCCGACACCTACCACTACCAGGTCATGGTTACCGACGGGGACACGGTGGGTACACTTTAGTGCACAAAAGAGAGAGAGAGAGAGTTTAATGTGAAAAGTGCAGGGTTTGCAAGAGAACGTGTAACTGGTTTTCAAGTTTTAAGGAAAGCAGCTGTTGATGTCGAGTAGAGATTTTGATAGAGAGGAGTGCAGAATTATTTACGTATGTTATTATATTATTTAACGTTATATACGTTACACTTATTACCATTTCGTACACTTTCTGAATTTTTCTGTTCATTCCTTATCGGTTACGGTATGTTGTCCGCAGAACGATACGGCGTCCATAAACATAAAGGTGCTGAACGTGAACGAGTGGGAGCCCCGATTCCGGTACCCGCAGTACGAGTTCCACGTGGACGGGCCGCCGGGCGCGCTGCTGCCCGTGGGCCGGCTCGACGTGTTCGACGGCGACAAGCCCGACACCGTCGCGCTCACGCTGCGCGGGCCCGACGCCAAGTATGGAGTTAGAAACTCAAATAACAATGCTTATATAGTCAGAGGAAATCGCCTAAAATATTATGTGAAAAGAGAGAGAGATTATGTGAAAGTGCAGGGTTTACAAAGATCGTGCAATGCAAAAGGAAAGCAGTTGATGTCAAGTGCAGAGTTTTGAGCAATAAGTGCAGACACGGCTTAAATATGATGTGTTCATAATTGCGTTTCCTTACCGCAGCATGTTGCAAGTGAACGAGCTGGGCGAGGTGTTCCTGCGCGGCGACATGCTGGCGGCGCTCAACTCGTCCGTGCTGCACGCGCTCGCCACCGCGCAGGATTCCGGCTCCCCGCCCAGACAAGTACGCAAGCACCAATAATTATTATAATATCTGGTTTTTCATCTGTAGGCTTTTGCCAATAACAAGTCGAAATACGCAGAATTGTCTGTCAACCTTCACTAGTTGGAGAGGCACCCTAAGAAGAACTATGCCTTGTGAATGTTTGCAGACGTCTGTCCCCCTGCTGGTACACGTGGGCCCACGGCTGCTGGCGGCGGCGCCCCGCAGCAGCGCCGTGCTGGCCGCCTGCGCATGCGCCCTCGCCGCGCTCGCGCTGCTCGTATGCGCGCTGTCGTTCTACATATACCGCGCGTGAGTTCCATGTTGTGTACTACTCATATCGTGCCAGGTAGCCACATAAACTCGCTGTGTCAATTTATCTGTTATACATAACATTTATAAAAAAAATATATTCCTTTAGGACTTAACAGTACTTAACAAAAAAAATGTGACAATTGAAAATTCGTACTACATAATAATACTTACAACACAAACCACAATTTGCAGAAAACGAAGGTCGAAAGCGGCCGCAGAAGTACAAAGCAAAACGAGCAGTGGGTTCGTGACCCACGAGAAGCCTCGCTCGGCGGGGCCCCCGGGGGCGGGGGTGACGGGGCCCCCGGGGCCCTCGCTGACGGCGGGCCCCGGCGCCTCGGGCTCGCTGCTCAGCGTCAGCGCCGGCGCGAGCACTATCCTCGCCAATTCCACGTCGAGTCTCGATTTAAGGGCTGATGCTGCACCTGGTAAGTATTATACAAACAGTAAGAAAAAATACTACTTAGGCTAGGTAGGACATAATACCTATTACGTACCTACAGCAGAAAACATAAATATTACACAACATCGAGCACAACGCACAAGATCTCTGTATACAAATCTCGAATTCTTAATAGAATTCTCATATTATTTCTCAGCGTAGAATCCTTACTAATATTATAAATGCTAAAGTCCGTTTGTTTCTTTGTTACGTCTTAACTGCTGAATCGATTTCCATGCAGACGAAGTCGCGGGCGGCCACTGTACCAGGGCGGCCACTGTACCATAATATTTTTGCACGTAGATTACATGAAGATACTTACACAAGTTACTTAGTTGACATTTTAATCCTCGTCATGTAGAAGTTGGTATTTGTAGAATTTGGCATTTGTCGACTAAACGCATTCTTCCACCCCGCAGGATTGACAAGCGCGCGCCAGTCCCAGCGCTTCTCCAAGAGCAAAGTAGCCCCCCTCCCAGAAGGCGGGGTGTCCCTCATGAGCGACCACCTGCGCGCGGCGTCGCCGGGCCGCTCGGGCGTGGCGTGGCCCGCCGCCACTATCCCCGCGCGCGTCAAGCAGCTCTCCTGGGACGAGCGCCCGCAGGTGCGGCGCACGGCCTAGCCATCAGCCATTTTAATGTCCCCACAGCTGGGGCACAGGCCTTCCTTCCAGGCGCTATACCACTGCACCACCGAGCCAAAAATTGGCTGATGGTCAGAATTTTGACAGTCTCTGCCAGCTGGCACACAGGCAGTTGCTGTGGACAAAGTCATCTGTTGGTGCCCCGGCAGTGGTTGTCACCATCTTTCACCAACACCTGCTGAATTGTAACTACGGCAACTGTTATAATATACGTGCTGGCAGTCTTTCTTCTTCTTTTCTTTCTTATCATAATGAGGATTAGTGGCCGCCCCTAGTGTTGGAGTTTATCAAGCCGCCTGTAGGCCTCTGATTTGGCTTAACGACTGTTATCAGATGACAACTTACAGTCGAGACCGACGGTTCGTACCTACCCTCCAAAGCACGGAAGCGCTAAGTTGTAGTGCCACTGCACGGTTACACATCTGACAACTGGCCAGACTGAACGTTGCCTAACAAACGTGATCCAGGATCCAGGACGATCAGTCTGTCAAGCTCCACCATAAGTGCTTAAGAAAGAAGGTCGACCGACAGCATAGTGCTTTATTACGCAAGCCAAGCCATCTATATCTAGTCTTTGCAGTCTAGATAATGTCACCAGAATTTAATTACTAATATCTACTTACGATTCTTGGGTTCGACTCCCATGTAAGTGAATTAAATGTTTGCAATGTGATCTCAATCCTCAGTGGTTTCGGTAGCGGAAAAATAAACGACTTGAAAGTCTTGTGTTTTAGAAATCTAGTCTTATTTCCTCTACAAATTATTTAACTACACATTCATTGTCAGAAGAATTGCAATATGAATTGGATATTGTCCTTATTTTAATGTTTATTTTTTATTTTACTCTACTGAGTGTCTTATTAATAAAGCGGTGTAAATTACCACGTTGGCTGGAGCGTGGTGATGTCACACGGCACATTACAGCAAGTGTACGTTTGCAGGGCAGCACCCCCCCGCCCGCGCCCGCCGCCCCGCAGCCCGACCACATGAACCTCACCGTATACTTCTGACCGACCAACACACAAACAATCAACCGCAGGAATACATCCCCCTAAAAGACTTGTCAAAAAACCACAACACTAACGCTCCGACCCACAGTAGCGAACGACTCCCGAATATGACGTCACCGAACACGATGCAAACTAAGACCCGGTACGAACAAAACCAGCACACGAACGCAAATACTTCACGAGATCATAAAGCGCGCGATAGAACTCCAGATGAAGCAAACTCTTCGAAATCGGAGTCACGGAACAAATTCAGTCCTAAGAAAAAGATGTCAACAGAATCCAACGACTCCAACTACCAGAATCAGCAGCGTTACATCCTCTCTACTGCGAACTCAAATCACCCTTTCTCCGTAGGTGCCGTGTCACCGAACCATGTTCCAGTAGAAATTGTTCCGATACAAATAATATCTCGTCACAGGTCACCCGTAAAAAAGCAGATTAAAGCAAAAACACCTAAAACTTCCTCCAAGAGTCTTCCTGCGATGACGCCTGAACCGATCGCATACATCCCTGTCAAGATGAATCATCCTCCTTTGAACCCTGATTTCTTGCCGATGTCTTCTAAGCAGAGCAATAAACCGAGAGCCCTCAAAAGGCCTACTCCTCCAGGACAATCGCGATCGCCCTTGGAATACATTTCCGTGCCGATCGTCAACCATCCTGGACATTCTGGCCATTATCAGCAGAGTCTAGGTCTCCAAGCGATTTCCAACGTGGGGATTCCATACGACCGTGCTCCCAGCGCTCCACGACTATCCACCACGTCCCTGGAGCCATCCGTAGAAGGAGCTCCGGCCTTCGCGAGCATCGACCCTCGCAAGCTGCGGGCGCATAGAGTCAGCCCACTCATCTTCAATAGAACCTACCAAAGGTATCGAATGTTGTGATAGTTCCTTCTAGAAGTACTTAGTTACCAGTTGAAAAAAGTGCAATATATTAACAATGATCTCAAGTAAGTTCCTGTGCTGGTTTTTCTCCCGCCAGTTACTAGATTCTGCCAGTACCAAATCCGTTGTTCGGTGAAGTCAATTCGGTTAAGTTGTAGATTTTAATTATGCTACCTCATTCATCTCTTACAACAGATTGACAGTAAAAACGTGGAAGTGAACTTTAAAGTGTGACTGCAAAGTTGTCTATACTATAGTGTATACGCGGTTTTGAAAAGGAATATTTGCATTAGAAATACAAGTTATTCATCGTTGTTTTAATAGACAGCGTTTTTGACTGTTTCAAAAATACATTAGGGGTGATTTCATCTTCATGTTAGTAAAGACTTTGTCGAATTCGTAAGGAATTTGTAATTCGTAAGGTTATTTAGAATCACAAACAAAGTATTAAAAATACTTAAGTTGGTTGTAAGTAGCGGTGGTGTAACGTGGACTGTACGTCTTCCTTCTTCTATCCGTTACTTTGAATGTTTTATACTTTACTACTATTTGTATCTGTAAATTATGAACCTAGAAATAAGTGGTTAGTTATTAGCGTGTCATTAAGGCCTTAAGGTGGGTCAAATCTCAATATTCAATTCAAATTATTGAAAGATTACGCGTGTGAAGCTATCATAGATAAAATATATAATGTACCTACTTGAAATGTTCTTAAATTTAATTGAAAGCATTTATAAAAATGTTACCACCTTTGATGTAAAAAAATATTCCGTGGACCCTGTTTTTGGTCTTATTTGCAAAATTTCTCGGAATCAGAACCAACCATAAAAATCGGCGAAGAAAAGTGAAGAAAAGTAATAAAAACATGTAAAAATTGAGAATTCGGTGCAAGTTCTCAACGCAACTGCCGCGTTGGAACGTGCACTGATTTGAACCCAAAGTGAGTAGAGTTACGTTCGATTTCACTCCATCACGGATCGACCCGCTCGGATTGACCCACCTTAAGGCCTTAAAGCTGCACAATGATTTTGTAAATATTATTTTCATTCATGTAAAAAACGACGTGATTCAGTAATGCTTGTTCGACAATACAAAAACGATCTGAATAATACAACCAAGGAAATTATGAATTTGTAGAATAAATAATAATTTATTATACACGCTGAAATTATAATCATTTGGTTCCCGCCGTGGGGTGGTTCCACTCATGGTTACAAGCAACTTTTACTATAGGCCAACTCTCCACCTCGCAAAAAAAATCAGCTGTTCCATACAAGGTCGAGTAGGTACTGCACTTTTGGATTGGAACAGCTGTTTTCTGAACCAAATTATTAAAATTTCACGCTGTAGTGTTATCGTAAATACAAAAAAATAGTGCGATGTTACTCTTAATCTAAGAGTATATACTTATAATATTAAGGAATCATATTATTTTCATTTTTTAATTTCCAGAATCATAAAGTGGAACTTGCCGCAATTTCTGTCAAATATTAATTAATTTATAAACATTGTGTTACATGACGAGATGTAATTTTATTGTATAGTTTATTGCGAAGTCGCCGTGACGAGTAAGTGATGAATAATAACTGTTATTATAATTTTGTTGACGCTAAATCTGTTGTTTTATTTTGTTTTAAATTTGGTTTTGGGTTCTATCATGGTTGGAAGATTTAGTTTTTTTCATCGTATATAGCGCCATCCATTTCTAACTGAACCTACTAAAGCAGAGATTTGAGATTGATTCTATAATACGAGCCTTAGATTTATAAAATCTCCGTTAGAAATCACTTTCAATCAATTACCTACCGATAATAATCCCTCGTACCCTCATGTCCTTTTTTACATAATTTCCTGTCGGCATTCGAATAAGAAGTCAGTCACTTCAAATGAATCATTCGGCAGGCTGATTATCTAAATAGAAACTATTTAGCGACCGATTTCATTTGACATAGGTACATTGCTACTTTTCTTTGGTATGTTTTTTTTACCCCAAAAAGAAGAAGCAATGTATCACATTCATCTGTTAAATGAGACCGGTCGCTAGGTGGTTTCTAATTAAATAATCAGCCCGCGGGTGGCATACCTAGTGACTGTGTGACTAAAGCCTTTATAAAAAATAAAGAAAATAAAATAAAGAAACAATATTTTTTATAAAAAAATATTGTTTCTCATTCCTTTCCTCGTCCACGCAGTGTACCTTGCGTTCTTCCTCTAACCTCACTCTTGAATTTCCGCGTCATTCCTCTGATTTCTTCTCCTATTCCTTTTCTGTTCATGCAGTCCGTCTTTGGAACAATCTACCAGCAGGTATCAGAAAGGCCCAAACTCTTGGATCCTTTCGCAATCAAGTCAGGAGTCATTTCCTTTCTTCTATTCCTCGCTAATTATATTTATTATTTTATTTTTTCCATTTTCCTGAATTTTCATTTTTTATTTATTTTATTTTATATATGTACTTAGTCTGTCCCCTAAATAGTAACACCCACTCCCTTATTGTCCTGTATCTTATATCTCTCTCTCTCCCAAGGTTGCCTGGAAGAGATTGCTGTCTAGCAATAAGGCCGCCTATTGTGTACTTTCTTCTTTCCTCTGTTTCTTTGTCTGTAATGTCTTTTCGTGTGCAATAAAGAATATTATTATTATAAAGAATACAAAAACAATCAATCCGATATGACGTCCGAAAAGAGCGGTTTGCAATGAAAGAAAAATCTATGAATTCTCTATAAATAGTGCCCAATACTTATAATTTCCTTGATAGTGCCGCAATCTCTAATCAAATGGAAGTAGCGACTGGAAGATTAGAGAGATCCACTACACAAACGAGAACAACGTGTAACAGGTAAGTTAGCCTAAAAATAATTATTTGTAATATTGCAACCTTTCTGTGATGTGTAAAAGACATACTTGACTACTTAAATAAATAAAATATACTTACTTAACTAAAAGATCTTTCTAGTGAATGAATGAAATCTTTATACTTTATAAATACCCTTTAGTAATGTATAATAATAAATATTATTTATAATAGACTGCAATATGTTGCTAAACGAGAACTTTTTTATTGTTGCTCTTAGCATCTAGTAAAAGACATAAACGCATTACCATAATCTTAATACACAATTTGCTAATTATAATAATATTATTATGGTAAGAATTTATTTATTATGGGTATAATATAATATCACCCATAATTATTTTGTTATCGAGTTCATCAATTGGGTACTTTCTATGTACCTACTATTAGTTAAGGGTACTTAAAATAAATTAAAATATTGACAGGACTGTACTGCGTCAAATAAGAGATTGTTGATTTTTTTGAGAGATTAGTGGTAAGGACTTATAGTATACAAGGGAGGCAACGTCAGTCAACGTCCGGTGAAGTGACCTTGTGGTCGCGGACGCGGCCTTGTGATGAAAGTAGTTGCGCAAGCGCCGCGCCGCTCGTCGATGATGCACCGCTCGCAGCCGCTACGTTCCCTTGTTGTCTAACTCTAAAGTACAGAAACACATATTTAGTGAACATAAGACCTGCCTTTTTATTGTCTAATTAAAAATCTATCATAATCGCTTTCAGCTAGGATGTAACACATTGATGCTTCTTTTTGGTACAAATAAATACTGACCAAAGAAATGCAGCAATGTCTCACATCCATCTGTCAAATGAAAGCGATTGCGATAGATTTTTAAATTAGACAATTAGCCCCCTTTTAGATCTCAGAAACGCGAAGATGTGATCAGTCATTTATTCCCTAGAACAGTTTCTGTTGTATCATAATAGGTCACAGTATGAAGACCATTGCTAAGATATGGGGCCGTACTATAAGCTCTTACTTTTTCGTACTACAACGTCAACGGTTAGTATGAAAGCAGGCCTTAAGCGGTCCTGTTTAAGGCCTGCTTTTGAACTGAATGGTTTCTTATTTGCTGATGGTAAGCCCCGGGTGCCTGGGCCCTTATCACAAACTATCGAAAACATTCCGTGACCAATGCTATGCTTTCCATATATTTACTTTATGCTTTCCGTATTTGGAATGACAATTTTCTTTCCGACGACGATTACCAACCTACACCCTACACCAAATACTTACATAGGTACTTATAAATAAAAAAAGCCTATTATTTCTCGCATAAACAGTTTAAGTACATTACATACATTAAGATTATTATTATAATTGAAAAATATTAGAAAAAATCGACTCACCCGTAGCAGCTCAGACGTTGTGAATGCATAAAATTTAAAAGTTTAAAAAAATACATTACATACATTTTTTTTATATATAGTATTGCATGCATGGTACTTAGCTGTCGGAAATGAATCCTCAAATTATACTTATATTTTCATTTCAAATCGAACTGTCAAAAGTTACGGAAAGCTAAGTAAATGTAGTTAAGGAAAGCATAGCATTGGACACGGAAATTTTTCCATAGGTATAGGTCTGCTTTTTGCTTTCTTCCCGGCACGACAGTTACATCAAGTGAGGTGGTAGGAGAGGCAGCCTCGTCGGTTGTCCATCAGTCTAGTACTCTTTGCGTTTGCGTCAGTCTACCAATACGGCGCGTGCGCACGCTACGCGAGTGGAGAGCGAAAGTGTGAAATTTATCATCTAGTGTTGTGATTTCGGACGGCAGCTGCTGGCGCGGTCAAACCGGATCAGAAGTAAGTTGTTAAATTTTTAAGTTTTACTTCATTATTTAATTATTTTCATGTTTTGCTGGGTTCGTATAGTATTGAAATTGAATTTTTCACAACATAGAAACTGTGTTTGGCGGTAGGGTGGGGGATGATGAGGTAGGGTATATTGTTTAAAAAATAAAAATCGTTTGCAAACTTTGTGGACACACAAACAAACAAGAAGGCAACCTATTAATAACGTGTTAAAAATACTTGAATTTGAAAAGATTACACTGAGCATCAAATCGAAAAAAAATGGAAAATTATCAAAAAGTGTTGTCATAATAATTATGTCAATTTACTATGCTCTTCATCACCGCATTCAGTAACTAACATAACAGGGTTGGCCAAACCCTGGACTGAAATTAAACCTGGTTTGAATTACAGCTGATTTTATCTTCCCTTTAACGTAAAAAGTGAGAGCATCAGTTTACCTAAGAAAACTGTTTATCCTCGTTTTAGACTAAGGGGGGCTTAGCTCTTTGGCTATTTATCTATATTTTTATGTAAGTACCCACATAATATTCAAAAGTGGTCGCTGCTTCGCTTTAATAAATATTTAGAGTCATTTTTCGAAACCATTCAAGCAAATAATTAATGTAGGCTAGTTTGAAAGTAATATGATGGTTGCACAAGAGAGGAAAATCCCAAGTTATCGATATGAATCAGCGAATACGAGATATCCTTGTTTGCGGTGGGCGGGCCGCTTTCTCCGCGTGTTGCAAACGTGTTCGATGTTGTTGTGGTGCGCACGACGCGCAAGAAAAGGGCAAGTCATAGTGGAACAATGGATGATAACTAACGAGAAACAGTTGAATGTTGATGTTTAATCGCCTTTGTGGTCAGTGGTTCGCCCACCCGTGTAAGACGCAGGGGTCCCGGGTTCGATTCCCGAGGGAGAGAGAGAGAGAGTACAATTTGTATTCGGTTTGGTGGTAGGCCTTATTTCAAGTCCGCCTGGCTAGCTACCACCATCTTACCTAAGTCTGACGCCATAACAACAATTTAAAAACTGTTGTTTTCCTGCAGTTAGAGATAAGATAGCTAGTTCCTCAGTGATGAGGATGCCGGGTGTAGTGCGCTTCTACCTTCGGCCGTATCGTCGCATAACATCAGGTGAGGTGAAGGCCAAGCACTATCCCGTTGTGCATAAAAAAAATAAGTCCGCAACTTGGATTTACGCGAGTTATGAAAAAAGTTAAAATAAGTACTTTAAGGTGGTACCCTGAGCGAAAGTGGCGTCGCGGTGAATTATATTTAATATTATAAATCTAATACACAATTTTAAAAATGTTTATGGTGGAGATTTTAGGGCCCACAGTCTAGTATTTTTAGACGGTATCGTTACATTCTCTCGTAGTCACTGCTAGAAGTAGATAGCAAAACTGCTAAAAGTGGCCGTTTTTGACACATTTGCTATCTACTTCTAGGAATGACTACGAGGGCATGTAGTGACAACTTCTAAAAATACTAGACAATGGGCCCTAAAATCTCCACGATAAACATTATTAAAATCTTTTTCTATAATTAACTTATTAAATAAAAACCTCTGAGGGCGCCACTTTCGGTCATACAACCGCCTTAACTTTAAACGCCTCTGTGAATGTGATGTGTGTGTGCGCGTGTAATAGTGATTCGTCCATCCGAGTGAACCCTCGGTAACTTTTATTTGATCCCTTGTCTAGAATACCAATAGTTACCCAGTTCCATTCATCCATTACATAAGACAAAGTCGCATACCGTCACGACCGTTTGTTTGGTAACGATCGCTCGAACGGTACGAGCACAGCATGGTCGGGAGTGGCTGTTAGATAATCCATCGTGCATGACCACTCAGATAAACATAATCATAATCTTACTCAAATGGGTCTTCCAGAACAAAGTCTTACTATAAGTATACGTGAATTAATGAGTCCTACAAAATCAGACAAGTGTTGTCTTAAAAGTTTGACGTGCCGTAGCTCATTTTACGGGTTCATCATGTGTTTCGCCCCCGTGGTGAATGCACCCGATGTTTTAATAAACGTAATAACTTATTCCTTAATTGAAAATCGGGGGCCAATCCAACACACCGGGAGAGTAACACACCGAGGGCGTAACACACTAACCCCATTTTACTTGTCATCCGTCTAACTAGGTGTACCTATACATAATATTATTATATCTTATATAATAATGTTATAGTACATTATGAGACAAGTTAGCTTAGGTTGCTCATTGCACACAAGGCTGTGGGTTGTAGCCCGAGCAGCAGGCGAGGGCGTAACTCAGCCGAGTGTGCAATAAGCAAGAGCTCACGAGTTTCATACGACGTTTTTCAACACATTTGCGAGGAAAAACAAAGTAATATATCACACAGCAACAAATATGGCAAAAACAAAATATGATAATTATGGGAAAATTGGGAAAAGGCGCGCATGTTTTTTTTTGTTTTTTTTTTCACAGGCTAACGCAAGAAATTTTTGCGAACAAAGGGGTGAGGAGCATACAGCCTACTACTAATACTTCTAAAATTATAATTTTAAGGGACAAAATGCAAATATTTTAATATTTTAATATTTTATAACAAAATATTGTGAATTATGAATAATTTGATAATAATTATATATTTATTTGACTTAGTTAAGGACTTACACATTTATTTATTCCAAAAATGTATATGAATTTTCAGCAGCATAAAACCTCTTTGTTGTCAAAAAAAAATAACTGTATTATCCGGCTAAATTGGGAATGCTCTGTTTACTCGCATAGAACTTGCAGTAAGTAAGGTACTAATTTAACTTTGTAGGGTTAATTCTATTACGAACTAGTGTTTTATATATTATTGCACGCGTTTGTTATAGCTCGGTTTATAAGCGATGTATTAGGGCTCACTTTACGAGCAAGTGTGTTGAAAAGGATAGTTTTGTTATGACAAAAAATTATGCGATCAAGTAAACGGTTATCCGCATTCGATCCGCGCCGCGCCGCCGCCGTTACGCAAGGCTCGGACGTAATCGCCGTAACATCGACGACGAGGCACCTATTCAATATGAGTCAGAATGTTTGGAAACGCAAGTAGCACACCAGGGGGTCAAGTCTGCTAATGTTATCGTCAAAATCATAGTTCAATGGTGTTTCAATGGTATTGCTTTTTGACACAGTTCTTGTTTCTTAAACTCAAAATGGAGACACAATGTGTTTCCGTTTTGGGATTAAGAAACATAATGTGTTTCGGTTTTAGGTTTAAGAAACTAGAACTGAGTCAAAAAGCATTATTATTGAAACACCATTGAACCACGATTTTGACGTTAACATTAGCAGACTTGATCCCCAGAAGCAATGCGACACTGACCAGTGCATACTAGACTCACTTCAATTAGTTCAGAGGGAGGTCACTCAATAGGATTTTGCAGATTTTCAGTGAAATTTGACTCGCCGCAACGTGTAAAGAAAGCTCAATCTCAAAGTCTTATCAGACGCGTTGCGATATAGATATGTAATATTTAAACCGTAGTGCGGCTAAACCTTTTTTTTTGACCCAGGAAAAATGAGTGCGGCTAAACCTAGTTTTAGCTGGGTAAAACTAGGTGTAGCCCATTTGCTCGCGGCTAATACTAGGTGTAGCCGGTCAAAACTAGGGTCTAGCCTTCTTTGTGCTTCTACTAAGGGGGAGTAATTTATGGGGTATTATGAAAGTTATTTCTGTTGTCTGTTAAAAAAATAACGTCGATATTTTTTGCTACCGTTTAAATTATGTGCCACCAACTTTTTCTACACTCCCATTCCAGATGAGTGTTCCGTGGTGCCTACTTCTGTTGGCGGTGCTCCTCAGCGGGGCGTCTTGTGACGACAGCGCGGCGGACTCAGACGCGTGTCCCGCCCAGAACCTGTGGGCGGACCTGCTCGAAGAGTGGGCCACCTCCGCCCAGGACAGCGGCGGCAGGCATGGTGAGGCGACACGGTGGATTAAAGTACGCTAGTTTAAAAAGTTTTAATGCAGCGGCAGCGCTTGCACAAAATGAATAGACGGATGCGAGATGGAAGTCACGCTTGCGATAGCAAGATTAATTTATTGTCACTCATCAATTTAACAGATTTCTAAATCATGAATGTTTATGTACCTAATTAGTCAGGTATAGTCGTCCGTGTGTGACCACGGTCCCTGGGGGTCAAGTCTGCTAATGTTAACGTTGAAATCATGGTTCAATGGTGTTTGAATGGAATTGCTTTTTGACACAGTTCTTGTTTCTGAAACCCAAAATCGAAACACAATGTGATTCCGTTTTGGGTTTCAGAAACACCATGTGTTTCGGTTTTGGGTTTAAGAAACAAGAACTGTGTCAAAAAGCATTACCATTGAAACACCATTGAACCACGATTTCGACGTTAACATTAGCAGACTTGACCCCCTGGAAAGGTGTCGAAACGTCGGGAAACTCAAAAAACCAACAAATCAAAACTAAATAATTCTATAAAATAACATCTGAATTAACCAATATACCTACGCATGAATGAAGCTTTAGAAGTGTTTAGGTATAAATCAGCCTTAGGTAGTACCATAGTAAACTCCTGCGTAGTTTGGGTCTAAATGATAAAAAAAATATTTCTGCTGTTTGCAGGTCGAGTAATGGCTCTACCGCCTACCAAAGGATACTATGTAACGGAACGCATAGATGGACCCCTGACACCTCCGCCTCCTCCTCCACACGGATCGCACCACAACGGGCCACCTGGCCCACAATCGGGGGCTTACGGGCCACATGGCCCGCAATCGGGGCCTTACGGGCCGGCCGGAGGAGCCCACGGACCTCAGTCTTATGGGCCAAGTAACCGTGGACCTAGCCAAGTAACGCACTTGGATCACTCTGGCTCTCAGTCCTCCAACGGACCTCTCGCAGGACCGCACTCAGGTCACGCTGGGTCCCAACAGTCCCAAGCCCCTGGACCTCACATGTCTCACGGCCCTCAGCATCACCCCCAGCAGCCGGCTCCTGGCTACTCGCAGTACGACGAGTGGAAGGCCACTCCGCCACCTCCTCCTGGCGCCAGCAAGGTCGTTAACAGACCTCCTAATCCTTATAAGGATAAGTTCAAACCAAGTTATGTAAGTAAACGCACAGTAAAAGATACTTACTTACGTCTAATTATGATTAGCTGATGTTGCTTCATTTAGGACCTAAAATAAAAATAAACCGCATCAAAATTGGTACATTCGTTTAGGAGCTACGATGCCACAGACAGACAGATAGACAGACAAAAAAACACACGCACATGTCAAAATTATTCCCCACTATTTGCGTCGAGGGTTAAAAAGGTAGGTGCCATTTGGGTGCCATTGTCACAGTAATGCAATTACCAATGCAGTCTCTAAGCATACATAAGGTTAAAGAATAAGAAATGTCAGAAAAATATGAAATTACGAAAGACTGCTCAATTCCAGGATCTCATCATCTTTTCGTCCTTTGTCTTTTTTGCATTGCAGCAAATCCCCAACAACCAAGCGAACCAGCCGATCCCAGTGCAGCCGTGGGGGGTGGCGACGGACCGCGTGGACCCTCCCCCTCCCAAGCAGGTGTCGGAGACGGACCTGTACCTGCTCACCGCCATCGAGAAGCTCGTCTACCGCGCCGACCTCATGGAGAAGCGCCTGCGCAAGCTCGAAGACTCCGTGCACTACCTCGTTGCCGGGAAGGAAGTCAAACAAGGTTTGTGTTATTTTCAAACTCTTAGACTCTTTTTTTAGAAGTATACAAAGAACATTACTGTGGCACTACCAAGAAGCTCAGAATAATATTGTAAGATTTTCGACTCAAAATGGAAGAGCTGCGCAAAGACAAACAAATCTCTTTGTGTAAAAACTTGTAAGTTAGTAGGTACTAAGTATCAGTGGAAAAATATGGCGATATAAGGCTCTAAGCTATTAGTTATTTGTGGTCTATGGTTAAAAATTTTCATGGACTTCTTACATAGGGTGAAAAAAGACGTCACGCTCACGTCGTTCGTATAGTTACTGTTAAGCCGTTAGATTGCCGTTAGCGTTGGATTTTGAAAGTACCTTACTTTAAGTGATGGCTTAATTCAAAAACAATATTACCAAGAATCATTACCTAAATTACAAATGTAATAGGACAAAAACATTATTTCTGTCATCTAACTCAGCTATATTTCGCCGTACAGTGTGTGCATGCCAGACGTGCGTGAGATCAATAGAAAGATTCGTAAGATTTCATACGCCCGCCGCCAGCTGTTATAAATGCGCGGTGAAAGTTGGGCGTAAATTTCCGCTGCCATTGCGCACGGTAAACTATCCCTGGAGATAACATTGACGGATTACGTAGGTACCTCATATTTTTTAAACTTGCTGTCTTTAACATTTAATTTCTTTTGGTGGCTTAATTTGAAAAGTGGGTACACTTACGTAATAAAATGTTTAAAAGATAATAAATAACTTCCTAGCGTAAGGACGAATTTTTTAAATTAAAAAAAATATATCAATTGTTTTGTTACGTTGACAGAGTCGTGCGCGATCAACTTCACGCGCGTCGGCTCTGCGTGCTACCAGCTGTCGGCGGAGGCGGGCGACTGGAAGGCGGCTAACCTGCGCTGCCGCAAGCTGCGCGCGCACCTCCTGGAGCTCACCTCCGCTGCCCAGAAACGGTCGCTGTTTGCAACGCTGCTGGCCAACGAACAATATAAAGGTAATAAGTATATCCACTCGACAACAATATGGAAAGGGCTATGCTCGGAGTCGGCAGCTAGACCGCCTATATCAAAGCGATAGCCAAAGCATCTCTATCCGTCCTTGTCATATCATAACACGATGACAAGGACGGACAGTGCACTGACGTAGCCAGAGTCAAAGCGAAATCTACCTCTTTAGCTAATAAGGTTATTTTTATGAACAACGGAATAGTGCTTGGCCTTCACCGTGAAGGCTTCACCTCACCTGATGTTAAGTGACGATAAGGCCGAAGGTGGAAGCGCACTACACCCGGAATCCTTATCACTGAGGAACTGATGGCTATCTTACCTCTAACTGCCGGAACACCACAATTTTTAAATTGTTGTTATTTCTTCACACATAGGTAAGATGGTGGTAGCTAGCCAGGCGGACTTGAATTAAGCCTTACCACCAACCAAACCGAGTACCTACAAATTGTAGCCCCCTGGGAATAGAAGCAGGGACCCCTGTGTGTCTTACACGGGTAGGAAAACTAAGTACTAGACCACAGAGGCGGTTAGGCTTATAGTTAAGTTCCTAAGGAATTTGGAAGTGCTTCTAGCTACGCAATCTAAGCTTGCAAACCAGTTGATGTAAAAGAAAACTTTCTAATTAAAGAAGATCGTGTGATGCCTTAGGTACTTAGTAACTACCTACGTAAGTAAGTAGTTTTAAAAAGTCAAATGTAATTTACACTAACCTACTAAGTATCTATTTGATTGAATCAGGCGTCACTTGGCGGAAGTCCCAAACCATTTTGAAAAAAGTAATATATGTAGCTTACTTCCGCAAACAAAACTACTACTTGTTACTACTTGTTTACTACTTGTTTGCGGAAGTAAGCTACATATATTACTTTTTCAAAATACTAAGTATCTTATCATTACGCAGGAAAAGACTTTTGGACGGGTGGGCTGAACCCCGGGCTGCTGTGGATCTGGGCGCACTCGGCGCGGCCCGTCAACGGCACGGACGGCGCCGACAGCAACGAGGTCAGCACGGTCGTGGGCGCCGGGCGCTGCCTCGCGCTGGTGCACGACGCGGCCACGGCTACGTACGTGTACCGCGGGCAGGACTGCGCGCTCAGGCACCGGTAATATTGCTATCTAATCTACCTACTTAATGTCAATAGTGACGACCTCTGGCTGCAAGGTGGCTGGTCTACTCCTATATTGTGCAAACGGCCCGGACGGCGCCGACAACGACGCCAACACTCCCATATACCGTCGCCGTCGTATAGTAGTAATCCCAATATACCGTGTAATCCGAGGTATTCTTTATCCACACAGAGCCATGAACAATTTTCTTAGGTACTGGGGCTCTATTTTTGAATCGCTCGTATGATATTATGTTGTCGCATGCGACTTAAGTCACACTTGCCTTCCTAGTCGCATGACGCCGATTTTCCGTATTTTTGAATCGTTCGTTTTCGGAATACGAAATGTTGGATTTTATCCGTTCCACGCAGAATTCAGAGAAAACCGATAACTAAGTACTTACCGCAACGAAAACGGAACGTAATATCCATGTTTCTATTGGCTGTTAAAAAATATCTTTGCTTTTTAGTAGAAAAGAATATCGCTCGCCGTACCGTATCGCTCGACTGCACACGGCACTCGTTGCGATCGAGTGATTCCAAAATATGGAAAGTCAAATGTCGAACGAAAATCAGTAGAAACAGCGCTCGACGCCAGTCGAAGGATCCAAAAATAGGGCCCCTGGTCTTCCGTCTGTGAACTTTTTTAATGTTTTTAGATACATCTGCGAGCTGCCCGAGGACCGCGAGAAGGTAAGCAACGAGATCGAGCGGGTGGCGCGCGAGCTGCGGCGCGCGGGCTCCACCGCGCGCACCGCCCGCGTACTGTTGGAACGGCGGTAGACCTACACCTAGTTCCTAATCACGCCAACATCACTGTTAGCACATAAGTAATCCAATAAATACAGTAGGTACACAAATACCCTATTTTGCGATTATTTAATTTGGCCGGATTCGCGCTTACAGCGTTGTCAGCGTGATTCGGAACGCGGCCTTAAGACTGGTTTACATTATCTTAGTCTTTAGTAGTGCTTTAGTTGAAACATGTAAACGGTCGTCTTATGACTAAAGAGAGTAACGCTTTTCAACTGGAATCATCGCTTTCCAGTAGAACCCCCCGCGCGCCCGCGCCACCGGCTCACCCCCCGCGCGACACTTTCCTCGCACTGGAAGCATGTAAATCGACATTTTAGTAGCGCTTTAGTCAAATGACACTGTACTGGAAGCATGTAAACGCTCACTGGAAAGGCACCAAAACTACTAAAGCACTCGCATTCGAATCTACTCGCTAATAAGATAATGTAAACCAGTCTTTAAACTCGTCACTCTGGCAGTCTGCCACCACGCGATATTAGGGCCGTCGCGTCGCTCTTGGATGTCTCCGCACTCCGCCAGTATGTTTATCTGTGACTCCGCCTATGCCGCTGACCTCTTTCCTGTAGTTTTCATACATTTTATATGAAACGCCCGGTGGTCGCCACACGGCATATAGGTACTTTTATACCTTTCATAGAAAGGCGGCGTTAGTGGCCTGCGTACGGTGAAACTAAGGCCCATATTTATAAACTGCTCTCAACGTTGAGAGCTATCTTGAGATCGCACTTGAGATGCTCTTCCTTTTATAAATACGGGCCTAAGTTGAGGGCGGTTGTATTGTAGATATAATAAATGTGGTAGTTTTATATGAAAATAGTAGGCACCAAATTGATGTAGAATAAGCGCAAAACATTATTTAATTTCTATTTATAAATAATAGAATAAGTATTTGAAAGTGAACAGATATTCCTGTATTAAAGTAGGGATTGCATCCCAAATGTGACTAATTTATTTTACAAATAAAGAAATGAAAAAATAAAAACCATACTTTTTGTTGTAATAGCTTATTATTCTAAAAATATTTACAAGTTATAAGAATCACAACAAAGTACCTTATTTTATAATAAATATTATTTTTACATTATCGACTGTTAGTGCGCGTCGGGCGTATTTCGGAACAACTCGCAAGACGGCCACTGGCGAGTACAGTCGACGGCTAAAAGCTCCAAAACAACATTAGAAAGCAATCTTGACAAGAAAAAATACTATGTTCCACTTCTAGCCGTGATTGTACTCGGTCAAAATATTTCAAAGTATGTACACAATAATGCCCGCGCCAGACATAGTTCAAAAATTTGAACACAATCTTGTCGCATGTGTACAGTAGGCGCAGAATAACTTGGCAGCTCTGAACTTCGCGCGGAACGCTGGGCAGTAGACGAATACAGGCGTGCGCGGAGACGGGGCGCGGGCGGAAGCACTCCAGCCTGCCTAGCATGACCGATTTATATCGCGTGATATAGCGTTTTATCACGTTTAACTGTCAAAAAGACAAAGGAGTTTGACAGTTGAGTGTCGATAAAATGCTATATCACGGGATATAAATCGGTCATGCTAGGCAGGCAGGGGGCCTAGCCAAAGTAACATTTGCAAATCTTCGTTATCGCTTCGCTTTCGAAACATGTATGGGATTGACATAAGGTTTCGTTAACTATCGAAATTTAAAACGTCAAATCCATACATGTTTCGAAGCGAAACGATAACGAATATTTGCAATGTTACTTTGGCTAGCCCCCTAGGGGGGCAGAACTATGGAACTCAGCATGTACCCCGCGCGAAATATCACTTGCAGTTAACTTCCGACCGCCAAGTTATTTTGCGCATACTGAACTTGACAAACTATGAACGCTCAAATAACCGGAGTGCTATTTAAAATCAGTGTTATTACAAAAGATTTATAAACACCTGTTTAAATGTGATGCTGTCACTTTTTTTTAAATATTGTTTGAATGAGACAGCATCACATTTAAACAGGTGTTTTGTTAAACAGTGTTTAAAATCTTTTGTAATAACACTGTATGTGTTTAAATCTTTGAAACTTTGCTACACAATGTTTTTATATCTGGAGCCGACATGAGACTTATGGATAACTTTGTTTTGTTCCCACCTGTCCTATTGTGTAGTTCTACCGTAGAACTAATGGGACTTTCCCATTAGTGCTACCACAAAGTACTAAATCGTAGCACTAATGGGAAAAAAGTATCATTATATTTTTTTAAGTTCTACGGTAGTGCCCAGTAGTAGAACAATTGGGAATTAACTGAAACTTTGGCCGATAAGATGGCCCGCGGAACACCAGAAACACTGCTCATATTTAACTAGTGCAAAGTGGAATTGGCAAAGAGGTTATCCATCTGTGATCTACTACATACTTATTTAATACGGTGGTGAATGACATTTTTCTATTTTTAAACTTTTATAAAACCTGGAAGATAGCCGTAATTAAATGTAAATTATTTTAATTTTAAACGATCGATGACATCATGAACACGCGGCTTACTGACACTATAGTCCGTTATTTTAAACTATATTTTAATTTACATTCTTAATTGTTAACTGATGGGAACATAAGAAAATTGTCTGTGCTAATCTCTCAGCCTCATTATGAAAATGTGAGAAATGTTTAACTTAATTTTGTTATACTCTCGTTGTTTTTTTTTCAATCGCTTATTAATAAACTATTAAGAATTAGTATTATAATGATAAGGTCAGTACTAGTAACTGTTTGTACTTTTGAAGAAATAATTCAATAGATAATACACACAAACATTCCGATGTGCGTTCGCGCACGCTGGTTCTCAAAGTTTAAACTTAACTAAACTTTGGGAACCATTATTTTTGAGCGGCCGCACCGCATGTTAACAAGGCAAATTGAATAAAATCACAATTTTTATAAATAC
Source organism: Agriphila straminella (assembly GCA_950108535.1). NCBI lineage: Eukaryota > Metazoa > Arthropoda > Insecta > Lepidoptera > Crambidae > Agriphila > Agriphila straminella. The sequence goes on along the minus strand of OX467307.1, from coordinate 21,128,199 downwards.
AGGGCCTCGCATTCTGCTAATGTTAAAGTCATCGATAGTTATGCTTACTGTCTGACACAGTTTTGTTCCTACAGCATTAAAAACATTGTAACACAATTGAGACACGACTGTTACGCTATTGAGGTCCTATTTTCAAGCATCGTTAACATGCGTTACAATTTGTTAGCAAAAAAATCGGAGATCAATACTCATTATTCCAAGTCTTGATAAGGCTGATAATTTATTTTTTAAGTTAAAAAGTCAATATGCAGTAAGTATTGCATAAAATTCGTTTTAGCAGTGGCAATATTAAGTTATGTTGGCTGACTTAAAAATAATTTAAGAAAAAATTTATAAAATGATAATTAAATTTGACTAATGATGATTCATATAATTTGAGGACATTATTTTAGTTTGTGAGTGATCGAGGTAATTAGTACAGGAAAAGGCCAATAAAAAATTGTCTCTTAAAAGAATACGGTAGCTTTAGTAAATAAATACGCCTTTTAGTTGTTGCTATAAATTATTAGTAATCAAACTTTACTACTACTAATTATCACAATCGTCCTACAATAGTCGTATGAAGGAGTGACGTCATTTTTCTAGCTGTAGCACAGAATACATAATAGTACAAGTGCTGTAGCCAGTTAATTTATTCCGTTGGGATTTTTATGGTTAGTTATTGAATGGTAACTCGTCTAGAATTTTATTACTTGTGAAGGACGAATTTCGTTTTACATCCAGACAAGTGTGTTTTTACAGTTAAAGACAGTTAAAATGAACAGAAAAGCCACTCCCGATATCACGTATTGACAGTACAACATGAAGTCGCAATGGCCACAGGAAGTCGATGGCCAGCGCTAGCGCGGCGCGCATTGGCCACCAAGAGGCCACCGCCACCGACACATTTGTGGCGTCTTCTTTTACCGAGTATAAACTTATTCTCCGTTTATTTGTAGGTTTTTACACTTCCCACTACTCGTCTACAACGAGCCGCACCACCAACTATCATACTGTGACTGGATGGCAAGTTTTTATTAACAATTTGATTTGATTTGATTCAGCGTGACTGGTTGGGAAATTTCTAATAAAAAGATCCCATCAAGTAACAGGAGTAACTCGTTGGGAATTTTTTGATAAAAAACTTCTCAACCAGTTACAGTGTGACAGGTAACGGTGTGACTCGTTGGGAACAAATGATATTCCATTCGGATTCCGTAGTGGTGGACGACGGGAATAGCCAAGTTTTCGAATTCGATTCGAGCGGTTTTTCTGTTTAAGGCGAGGCAGTTCCCGAAATTTACTCTTTCACTATGTCTTTAGGATAAGGTTGAATATTGCATAGCTTTAATTGACGCTACGCCAGAAATTTGACGAAATTTAGTACATTTTTATTGATTTCTGAAATACTGGATTATTTATTAAAAATGTACTCGGTTATTGTGTTAGATCAATAAAAAAGCTATCCTTTTTGCATAAAAAATCATATCACTGTCGTTGAAAATAACGAAATCTGACGATTTGAAATTTATTTTTATGGTGTTATTCAAGATTTATTTACAGAGTAACCATGCCAATTTTCAATATTCTGTTCGGTTATTGTGTTTCTTTGTTTCTTTTTCAGTCTAAAGTAATTTTTGTAAAGTAGAATTCTACATCAGTTCTTCACATTGGAAGTTCAAAAATCAATAATTTCATCAAATCGTGAACTGGCCTCGCCTTAAACACATAACCTATATTTTTATTTTGTAGGATATTAGTTCAAAGTGTTCAGATCAGCGGCCGTACTCTTAGCTCTTACAGCAACCTTAAAGTAATGTTATTATAGGGACAGAGCTATCATCGCGTATAGCGCCATCTCATTTACAACATTGCTTCGATATTACTTTTGACAGTCATGGTAGGGGGCAGAGCAATTTTTACCATACCGTCGACCGTGAGAGCGTTACAGTTTTGAATGGCGTCGTTGAAGTTTATAACGTATTCTAGATGATGGGCCCCGAATTTCATACAAAATGAAGTTTACCCTTACGCGATCGAGTGGGTATAAAACTGGGGGTTATTTTCGACGCGATCGAGTTTACATCAGGATCGAATAAACTTGAAAAATCTGGTTGGTATTTTGAAAACGGTTTCCTTAAATATAGTTCGGTCAACGAAAGAGAAGACTAATTTTGCGCCTCACTTTAAGAGGATTGTCAACCACGTGGTCTCCATACAAACGGCGATAACGTTTCCCACCCTCTAAACCTTAACCTACAGCAATGAATTTTTGGTATGTTTTTGAAATGCCTAAAAACTAGGGCTGTACGTTTTGATTTTTAAAATATTCATTGTAGATTTGAAAATATTGGCGTTTCTGTGTTTTGTATGAAATCACTAAAATGCAAATATTTCGAAATTTATTATAGATATTTAAAAAATCAAAACGTACAGCCCTAGTATTTAGGCATTTCAAAAAAATACCAAAAAATAATTACTGTAGGTTAAGGTTTAGAGGGTGGGAAACGTTATCGCCGTTTGTATGGAGACCACGTGGTCGACAATCCTCTTAAGGTTAAGTTTCCAATAACTTAACCTTTTAACGTTAATTTAATAGGGAAAGTTGCGCTGCCATTTCAATATCATCTTTCGTTGATCAGACTCTAGTATGGTTCTGACGTTCATTCTATTCGAACTCAGTTTCGATTGCGTCGGGAGACTTGGGAGTAATCCCGTTGGAATTTCACAAACAGAATAATATACAAAGTGTTTCAATAAATCTTTAAAACCGAATACGGTAGATAGGGACTCAAACTGAATAACTTTTATTAAAGGATCAACTCTGAAATCGTGAAAAGAAAATCATACATTTTAATATTTTCGTATTGTATGAAACAGCTGATTTTTAAGACGACCGACGTAAAAAGACAGCCTGCCTAGCATGACCGATTTATATCGCGTGATATAGCGTTTTATCACGTTCAACTGTCAAAAAGACAAAAGAATTTGACAGTTGAGTGTCGATAAAATGCTATATCACGCGATATAAATCGGTCATGCTAGGCAGGCTGGGGTGTTATTACGTTTCATGAAAATCTGTCCAGCCGTTTGAAGGTCATCAGCTCTTTTCTGGTCGACGAAGGGATCCGTCTCAACGATATCGGAAGTATACGGTAGGGTAACCGTGACCTGATCGGCCGTTCGAAGATCATCAGCTCTTTAATAGTCGACGAGGGGATCCGACTACCTTCCATATGTCCTATCTATTCGAAATTTAGTACCGTGTCACTTCAATGTGATCGAAAGTATACGGTAAGGTAATCATGACCGAATCGGCCGTCTGTCGGAGGCAGGGATTGATAACGTTATTTTTAAATGTAACGTTATTTCTTACTTTTTTACCGTTACTTTTAACATTAACGTTATGTCAATAAATAACGTTACTTTAGATAACGTTACATTGAAATTAACGTTATTTCAGTAAATAACGTTAATTTTAACGTTATTTCTTACTTTTTACCGTTTCTTTTAACATTAACGTTATGTCAATAAAAACGTTACTTTTAATGTAACGTTATCTACGTTACATTAAAATTAACGTTATTTCAGTAAATAACGTTAATTTTAACGTTATTTCTTACTTTTTGTCACCGTTACGTTAATAACGTTACTTTTTTACCGATAATAATACCGGTACTATTGTACTGGAAAAATTTAACGCTATATTTAACGGTAATTTTACCGGTACAATAATTTTAACGATATTTTTACCGGTAAATTTACCGATAAAATGTTATGACGGAATTTCAATCCCCGGTCGGGGGGTTTATAATAGTAGTTTATGATACTGCACATAACTAGGTATTAAAACACTTGTATTAGCTAGGTATTACCTTGTAATAAGTCATTTCCTTAGCTGCATCTAAAATATCGAGAAGAGTCTAATTTTCTTCACATTTTAAATCAAGAATTAAAAAAACCTACGAAATTCATTACAACAAAATGTTAAAATTGAAATCAAAACATTTTTGTAAAGCTCTAAAAATGGCGCGCATTCCATTAGAAAAAAAATAATAAGATGAGTGCACTGGGTTGCGTTCAGAACCTACGCTCCGAGTGCAACCGAATGCTCTAACGGCGTTCCAAACATTAGAGCGTGACTTCCGGTTGTAACAGCTTTCCCGTTTCAAACGTCAGAGCGTTACAACTTTTTAACCATCAAAATCGGTGGTTGAAAAACGCTGACGTTTGTCTATATTAACATTGTCAATGCCATTTGACATTATTTTGTATTTTGATGTTTTTGTGTCTATTTTTTTTAAATATTCATGGTAGCTCCTCAGAAACAGATTTTATTTCATTTAGAATAAAGGAAAGTTTAAATTATTCGCATTCCAAATGGAAAACGAAGAATTTGTACTATTAATGTCATTTAAAGTTCTTGGTCGTTCCGAACCTTAAAGCCAAAACCAAACAACCGCACTCTAAGCCTCTAAACGCAACCCTGCAAACTAATCGCACTAATGTCATCGATCACCATAGAGTGCATTTTAATCATGGAAAATGTGTGGGAAAATATCGTTGTTTTTTTTTAATATCACGGCACTGCCTACTTCTTGGATTTGCCCTGTATCGTAATGAGAAAAAAAGTTATTTTATCTACACTCACAACGTAATGTTCCAAATATGAATTCAAAAAAGGTAATATAAAGACGTACTTTATTTTCGTGAATAGGTAAAATTTAAAAAAAAACTCATTACGATGCAGTCAGCTGCATCATAAAATAACTTTTTTTCTCATTACGATACAGGGCGAATCCAAGAAGAAGGTAGTGCCGTGATATTAAAAAAAAATACGATATTTTCCCACATAATTTCCATGATTAAAATGCACTCTATGGTGATCGATGACTTATTGCGATAAGTTTGCAAGAATGCACTCATCTCAAATTTTTTCTAATGGAATGCGCGCCATTTTTAGAGCATTACAAAAAAGTTTTGAATTTTGATTTTAATTTTTACATTTTGTTATACTGAATTTCGTAGGTGTTTTTATTCTTGCTTAAAAATGCGAAAAAGATTGACTCTGCAAAATTATTTGAGATGCAGCTAAGGAAATGACTTATTACAAGGTAGGTACATAGCTAATTCAACCAAAGTCTCTCTCTCTTTTCTAACGTTGATCTTTTATTTAGTAGGTTCAATCCTAAATGTATGAGTGTAGATAAAGTAGTGTATGAAACTGCACATAACTAGGTATTAAAACACTCGTGTGATACTATTGAAAACCTCGCCTACGGCTCGGTTTTTAAACACACACTCATGTTTTAATACCCCTTATTATGTATCAGTATCATAAACTACTATTATGATTCAGTTGACTGCATCGTAATGAGTTTTTTTTTTATTTTTCGTGTCCACGAAAATAAAGTACGTATTTATATTACCTCTTTTGAATTCATATTTGGAACATTACGATGTGAGTGTAGATAAAAAAAAAATTTCCACGATTTTAGAGTCGGTCCTATAGTAAAAGTCGTTCATTAAGGCGAGGCCAGTTCACGAAATTTACTCTTTCACTATGTCTTTAGAATTAGGTTGAATATGGCATAACTTTAATTGACGCTTCGTCAGAAATTTGACCAATTTTAGTACATTTTTATTGATTTCTGAAATACTGGATCATTTATTAAAAATGTACTCGGTTATTGTGTTAGATCGATAAAAAAGCTATCCTTTTTGCATAAAAAATCATATCACTGTCGTTGAAAATTACGAAATCTGACGATTTGAAATTTAGTTTTATAAGTTTTTATGGTGTTATTCAGGATTTTTTTACAGAGTAACCATGCCATTTTTCAATATTCTGTTCGGTTAATTTGCTTCTTTGTTTCTTTTTCAGTCTACAGTAATTTTTGTGAAGTAGAATTTTACAACAGTTCTTCACATTGGAAGTTCAAAAATTAGACTTTTCATCAGATCGTGAACTGGCCTCGCCTTAACGGTCTCATCTACCACATTCGGCTTGCAAAACGTCGTAGAGTCGACAGTTTGTGTGGGTGTCCCTAGTTGAAGTGGAACTTGAACTGGAAGGGGCTGCCGTGCTGGAAGTGATGGAAGGGCGCGTGGAAGGGGGCGCCCCCGCGCTGCCCCTCGGGGTCCAGGGGGTCCACGCCCGAGTCGAACTGGGCGCGTTTTTCCGGGTCCGTTAGTACCTGGGGAACGGGGCACAGATATAAATCTACAAGTTTATTTTCACAAGTTTTCTCAGGTTCAACGACTTGCATGCCATGTGCAGGGGGTCAAGTCTACTAATGTTATCGTCAAAATCACGGTTCAATGAAGAAAAAAAAAAAAAAGAAAAAATGTTTATTCGGAGCATATACATATACATTTATAAAAAATACATTTTAATCTAATTGCTATGCAGCCGAAAAGGCCTCCACTCAGCAAAATGCCACAGCATGTTAATGTAATGACGCTGGTGTTATGTGGAACCAGTTTGAGAGGGGCGTATAATAAACAATATGCCGGCTGTTAAATTATTACTGAATTGAAGCAGTGAGAAGTTCAAAATATTACATTATGTGGGTATAAACCAGATATACAAAATTAAAGTAATCTTTAAGGTAAAATAAAAGTTAATCTCATCACAACATTTACCTTATATTACTTATGTTTGGTAATTTTCAAAAAATTTTCAACACAGAAACCTTCAATAGAGAAATTTTCAAGACAAAAACTTTCGACACGGAACAACTGCCTAAGCGCTGGATATTATCTGCTGTTCAAAAAGATGTCTTTTGAGGTTTTGCTTAAAGGCGATTACAGATTTACAGTTTCTAATAGGTGGAGGCAGGTTATTCCAGCACTTTGTGGCAGCGTAGCGAAAGCTACCACGAAAGGCAGCAGTTCTGTGAGCTGGGAACAGTAAATGTGGTACAATCCTAACTGCACGTTGTGAAAACTTAAGTTTATCAAACAAATATTTGGGCCGCCTGCTGAGGAATGTACCAAACAACAAACAAGCAAAATGTAAAGTTCGTCGAGCTGTCATGTTTAACAAATTGTTGCGGTTCAAGAAAGGAGTAATATGATGACGCCGCGGAACTGGAAAACAAAAACGTGCACAAGCGTTCTGGATTCGCTGTATTGCTTTTTTAGTGCGGCCCAGCAGGCACCCTTCAATTACAGTGTCAGCGTAGTTAAGTTTAGATAAAATGAGTGATTCACACAACCTTACTCGCATGTCTACGCTTAAACAATCACGGACCCGATACAACACCTTTAACCTGTAGAAACAATTCCTTGATACCTCTGCTACGTGTTGCTCAAATTTAAGTTTGTCATCTATAAGGATACCCAGGTTACGAGTATGAGTTACACGAACTAAACGATCTCCTTCTATAGTTACAGCAGGGTCTCTGGCTGCGATGTTATCTATTACAGTTTTCGTACCTAGTGTCATAAATTTTGATTTGCTAGGGTTCAAAACCAAATTATTCTGCTCACTCCACTGAGACAAACGATTTAAATCACTGTTTAACTTATCTACTGCTGCACTAGTCGCGTTAGGCTTAAAGGATATATACAATTGTAGATCATCAGCGTATAAGTGATACCTACACTGTTTAATGCTCAAAGTAATGTCTGCACAGTATAGTATAAAAAGAATAGGTCCCAGGATAGATCCCTGAGGGACTCCTCTGTCAATACGCGAGGTAGATGAGTAGGAAGGAACATTACCACCACGGCGGACTTCGACACTTTGCGTGCGCCCAGTAAGGTAGCTGGAAAACCATTGTACAGTATTCGAATCTAATCCATAATAACAAAGCTTAGCCAAAAGTAACTCAATATTTATTGTATCAAAGGCACGCGAAAAGTCTAATAATACCAATAAAGTACCCTCTCCCACGTCTTTACTTGCAAGAATATCGTCCAAAACATCCAACAGTGCGGTTGCAGTACTATGAGCCTTCCTAAAGCCCGATTGTTTCTCTGGTAAAATGTTGTTTGCTTCGAGGTATTCTGTCATCTGCATGCAGACCACTTTTTCAACTATCTTAGACATGAAAGGTAGAATACTAATTGGGCGGAGATCTTTATAACTACTAGGAGTTTGTTTTTTAGGTATGGGTTTTACTATAGCATTTTTCCACAAATAAGGAAAAATACCAGTGCATAGCGACTTGTTAACCATGGCAGTGATAATCCGCAAAGTGCGCGGAAGTGTCAGTAATATCATATCCGAGGTAATACCATCTAAACCTTGAGCATTACTTTTAATGCTTTTTATTATATTGTACACTGTGGTGTTTGAATAGTGGTCCTTTTTGCCACAGTTCTTGTTTCTTAAAAGGATTGTCAAGCAAGCGGTCTCCATACAAACGGCGATAACGTTTCCCACCCTCTAAACCTTAACCTACAGCAATGAATTTTTGGTATGTTTTTGAAATGCCTAAAAACTAGGGCTGTACGTTTTGATTTTTTAAATATCTATAATAGATTTCGCAATATTTGCATTTTAGTGATTTCATACAAAACACAGAAGTGCCAATATTTTCAAATCTACAATGAATATTTTAAAAATCAAAACGTACAGCCCTAGTTTTTAGGCATTTCAAAAACATACCAAAAATTCATTGCTGTAGGTTAAGGTTTAGAGGGTGGGAAACGTTATCGCCGTTTGTATGGAGACCGCTTGCTTGACAATCCTCACAATACACACACTCGAAACTCGAAACACATTCCGTGTTATTACAAAAGATTTTTAAACACTGTTTAACTAAACACGTGTTTAAATGTGATGCTGTCACTTTTTTGACAATATTGTTTGACAGAGAGAGCGTCACATTTAACCATGTGATGTAAATAGTGTTTAAAAATCTTTTGTAAGAACACGGAATTTGTCTCTATTTTAGGTTTAAGGATCAAGAACTGTGTCAAAAAGCATTACCATTGAAACACCATTGAACCACGATTTTGACGAAAACATTAGCAGACTTGACACATCCTAATATATCATCTTTTTATAACTAACATAGCTTTAAGATCATCGTTTCTAACGCTATGGACTGTAATTGTCCGAAATAAATGAAATAATTATTTTAATAATTTATTGGAATATGCCTATATTCCACTGAGAGATATCGGGAAAAAAGTAAAAAAAAATATGCAAAAGAAAAAACTTTATCCCCCAATAGGGGTCAAGTGAAGAACAATGGAGTTAGGCTAAAAAATTTATTTCGTAAAAAAAATTGCACCACACAATGCCACCATCGAATCCACCGAGAGTTTTGTACCACAAAATACTAAATTGTAACTCAATAAAAAAGGAACTCTATAGTTCTACCATAAAGCAATGAGAGCTATTCAAAATGACAAAAAGCTGTAGGCTCGATAGATGGCGTTGCAAAAAATGGGGGATTCAAAGTATTTTTTACTACGCTTCGAAAAGTACTCAGGCAGATGTAACTGACTTCCTTGTATAAATAGAGGTCAATGTAGTACTTTCCTCTTTGGTACTCTTTGGTAGGCCGTTTATTTTTAAAAGCCAATTTTGACTCACCTCTTACCATCAACGCCATCTAGTGAGGCAAATAGTAACTTTTCTTTTTTTTAAATGTCAATTTGAAAACCCCTCATTGGGAACAAAACCATAAAAAAAATAACATACCTCCTTGGCGGCGGCGATGTCGATGAACTTCTTCTCGGCGAGCTTCTTCTCGTCGCCCTGGAAGTTGTCCGGGTGCCATTTTTGTGCCGCCTTGCGGTACGCCTTCACGATCTCCTGCTTGTTGGCCGACCTGCGGGTGTGACGTCTTAGTGAAGGACCAAAAATGGGAAAATCCAATGATATTAAATGTAAAGATAGGTTACCCGCGCTTCACAATGGCAAGACGAAAGCACAGAATATATAATAGTACTAACGTACAGAAGTCCGTCCCCGCGTAGACCATCAAATAATAAGCTACTCTCGCTGCACGGCAATAAAGTACAATTTCAAACTGCACAACGCTGCATGGGTAAAATTATATGCACCTACGAAGAAGAAAGAGAGGCGTCTCTTTCTGTCGCATAGCTCTGTCTCAACCGACACATTTCGGGGTTGCTACTCGCTAGTTACTGATATCATAGAAAACATTCGTTATGCCCATGAATAAACAATGAAATTACTAATAGGTACCTACTTATGAAATAAAATAAATCTACCTAATAGGTGCGCTGAGCATATTTAAAGAGCATAAATAATAAGTATTTCTAAGTAGTTAGAGAAGCTCGATGGCGCAGTGGTATAGCGCCTGGCCCAACGATTGCGGAGGTTAAGCAACTTTTGCAAGGGTCGGTTATGGGATGGGTGAAAAAAAATTAGTATTTTTTAGCTTTTTTCTTTACTGGTGCCATATTTCGAACTTCAATACAACTAAGTATGTAAATATATATACAAAAAATACAATAAACTTTGGTAGGTAGGTAGGTACGTTAGTAATTAAGTATCAAAAACGAAGTGCATGCAGTTTCGCATTCGGCGCTTGAGTGACTGGTTTCGTTGGTGACGTTCACGCGCTGCGCTCTCGTCGCTTGCACACGCCGCGGCCGCGCGTTTCGGTCGGCGCGGTGATATCCCTCGACAATGGCCCTCTTGGAGTGGGCCGCGAGCAGTAGGCTAATATAAAAGTTTAAGCGCGGAGTGATACCCCCCTGACGAAAGTCAGGTAATTGCCCGACTTTCAATTAGTCAGGCACAGTCTCGCGACACGGTAACACACGCGGCTCTCGTCAATCAGACGCAATAAAATTGTGAAATACCATAAAAAAATGTCTACTTGCGTCTTTAGACGATGTACAAATTATACAGCAACGGTCAGAGATCGAAAAAATGCTTTATTTCACACGTAAGTACTGTATTTAATAAAAATATGTATTTTCTATTACTTTATTCGGCCATATTGTACAAAGAGCGAGCTGTCTGCTTTGCGTGTGGGAGTGAAGGAGACAGCTGACGCGCTGTCAATTGGCAGCCAATGAGCATGCAGCGGCCAATGTGTGTATCTATAGTACCTTTACGCTGTTTTAAATAGCAATGATGTTGGCGCATAACCTATCTTTACATTTAATATCATTGGGAAAATCGTTTCTATTGACCCCCTGGTCAAGTCTGCTAATGTTTTCGTCAAAATCGTAGTTCAATGGTGTTTGAATGGTAATGCTTTTTGACACAGTTCTTGATTCTTAAACCCAAAATCGAGACACATTATGTTTCCGTTATGAGTTTAAGAAACACCATGTGTTTCGGTTTTGGGTTTAAGAAACAAGAACTGTGACAAAAAGCATTGAAAGTGAAAGTGAAAGTGAAATAAGCTTTATTCAAATAAACTTAATTATTAAGTACTTTTGAATCGTCTATATTTTTCTACCACCCGTTCCAGACTTTTTTCCATTACCATTCAACCACCAATTAAACTACGATTTTGACGAAAACATTAGCAGACTTGACCCTCAGGGCTCTGTCTGTCACTCCGCGCGCGAGTCTGAACCGCTGGGCGTCCTCTGAGAGGACAAATTTCATACATCAGAAAAGATAAGACCTACGCGATAGAAAGAGAGGCAACTACTAAGTGCATGTTTTGGAGCGAAGGGAGCGCTGTGCGACCTGAATTGTACTTTATTGTGTCGGAGCCAGAGTCGCAATTTATTTAAACGATTTAGCGGAGTGCAACTTCTGTAGGCAAAGGCCTCAAAGGCCTATGAAAAGTTTTTGGATATTAGTTTTCAATTCAGTGCCTTAGGATGGGTAGCCTAAGTATGTCATGCTCTCTTTAATCATTTCTGCGGTGGTGTCGTGTGGGGCGGGTCGTTACGTTTCCTCAAATATGGTTGAGCGAAGCGATGGCTGGTCCACGCGTCATGCTCGTGAACGGGTGCTGCCAGTGGGAATGGGTCTGCTTCTGAGTACCTATCTTAACGCATATTGAATTGTAAGAATTGCGTTTTTTTATTGTTATTTTTTATGTCTTGTACCAAGTGTTTTTTGGTAAATTTTGCCTACTTAGGTGCACTTTCGAGTAGCAGACATAGTGATTACTGATTTCTCAACTAGTTGAAAGTTATTTACTCTCACAATTACCTATCCGATATGTAGTAGGTATTTAATTTCAACCTACCTACCCATTGTGTGAACTTTTGTTAATTATTGTGATGGAAAATGACCTCACTTTAAATGTGGAGCTCATTTTTTAATGTTGACGACCCTCTATGAAATATACAGGGAGAAAAAAGCAGCCCTTGACGAGTTTCTTGCCGGTTCTTCTCGTTACAAGGTCTCCCGCTCAGGGTTTGCGAACCGATGGCGTAGCTTCTTTGACATTCACAAGTGCTTGTAACAGCCTAGACTGAATAAATGATTTTTTGATTTTGATTTTGTACGCTAGTACTATTATCTATTCTGTGATTAAACCATCAAGCTGAACAACTTTTACTACATAAATCCCCTTAAGACTCCGTAGCGATTTTACCGCTGACAGCCGCTCTCTCGCTCGCACACTTCACGTTTTATCAAGATCTGAATACGTAAATGAAAAATGTGTCTCGGCCACTTTTCGCAACGTAAGATTACGGACAGTTTAAGATATATTTCGGTTTCGAGTTGCTGAATTACAAAAGTTTTTTTATTTGCCAGTTCAAAGAACTGTTAGAAACGATAACTTTTTGTACTTTAGCAACAAAAAACTGAAATATATTTTAAAATGTCTGTAATCTTATATTGCGAAAAGTGGCCGAGACACATTTTTCATTGGCGCACTCAGATTTAAGAAATCTTGAGAAAACATGAAATGTGCGAGCGAGAGAACTGCAGTCAGCGGCAAAATCGCTACGGGCCCCTTGAATTATTAAATTTTTTGGAAAATTCGCAGAAATTCAGTCGTACATAAATGATAAGAAAAAAAACACTAAAAAACACATAAGTTAGTAAATATAATATAGTATAAGTATAGTAAAAAAGAATAAAAATACACATAAGTTTTCCAACAAAATAAAAAATATTTGTTTACACAAAAAAATATGTCGATATTGTACACTAAACCCGCCAGGGGTCGCGAGGATAGGACCGACTCTGAAATTGCAAACCAAATGTTTCCTACAAAAATTAATAACGAAAATATCAAAATGTATGAAGCAGCTGTTTTTTTCGCGATTTCATATTTATTCCCATAGTTTAGCTTGATGGTCTGAAAAATCAGTTTTTGTTTTATTCATTAACATCCTGTATAACGTTACCTCTTAACCCCTAATATCTTGTAGTAGTCCCTCTGCTCGGATTGCTTCTGCATCTTCTGCGCGCGGCTCAAGCCGTCCTTAGCGCGCTGGAGCCCTTCCTCTAGCTCCAACGCTTCTTTGAACGACTGGATCGCTGGAAATAACACAATTATGGTATTTGTTCTATGAAATAAAACAGATGCAGGTTAGCATATCACCCTCACATAGTGGATACTCCAAGGGTCCGTACGAGCGCTTTGGCAATACATTTCTTATGCGAACTGCTATAGAATGCAATGCGCCGCCTGCTCATGTGTTCCCGATAGTTACAACCTTGGTCTCTTCAAGGCAAGAATAAGAATAAGAATTTTTATTTGTTCAAAACATGGATATTACAGGTCGTACATTAGTGATATAGCCCAACATGTTTTACCAAAGTTTGGCGTAGGTACAAAATTTCATTACAATAAAAATTTAAATAATTATTAAAAGAATGAATTAATACTTAATAATATACTAGAAAAATACGACTGGCACCAGATCAATACTCAGACGGGAATCGAACCCGCGACCTTTGGATATCCGGTCCAATGCTCTGACCGCTGAGCTACCGAGTCACTAGTGACATCGTCTAGTTTCTTCTAGTATATCCTACTCTTACGCTGCAAGCCAGCGTTATTTCACCAATGTGAGGAATTACCTCGACATTCAATTGAAATATCTTTCCAGATATTTGGCAATCGATTAAAAATGAAATAGCTATAATTTTTTTTTTATTTAATTATTTAGTATTGTATTTTTTAATTATTTAGTATTGTATAAAAATAGCATTGTGAATGCAAAAATCTCAAATTTAAGAATGAATTAAATTAGGAAATAAATTATATATATACCTACTAAACTTTACATTTCATGGATATGTCAATGGAAATTTGATATGTCAAGAGTGAATAGGCATTTCTTGGGCAAGCGTGCTACATCCTGTCAAATGCCTGCCCAGTTACAGATAAAAATAAAACACTTAACGGATACTAACGCTGTTTTAACCGACTTCAAAAAAAGGAGGAGGTTCTCAAGTCGACGGTATTTTTTTTTATTTGAAAGTACTTTTTATTATTATTATTTAGACTTTCCCGACGTTTCGTCACCTTTGCAGCTGCCGTGGTCGCGGGGGGGTGAAGCCGCTCGTGAGTTTCGAGCGATAAATTTATAAAAACGTTCATAAATTCAAATAATTTCTGAACGTTTATTAAACCTAAATTAAACCAAATACCAACTTATTACCAAAGTACTTTCAATAAAACTTATCTGTTAAAAGTGTTTTATTTCATGTCAAGCGCGTGAGCTTGAGAGGTGAATAGGTTTTCTATGTCACAATGAAAGTTTTGCTATGAATGTTGTTAGGTGTGTACTGTCAGCAAAGCTATGAGCTGAACACCCTAAGGTTCATTTCATTATTATTTTTAATATTTTGTGAAACTAATATATAGAAAAATTAAAGAAATTTAATTTTTAGTTTGATTATAAAAAAAAGGAAATAAATAGTCTAGTCATGATCATCGGTGTCTCAAAACGCATGTCTCCAAGTTTTAGGAAATATAGTATTGAGGGTAGGTGGGACAATCAGAATTTTGACAATACTTGTCAGCAGTGGCGTGCCCAGGCCTACAGGGTAGAGCAAGCCCGAACCCTCAAATCAAGCAAATTATTTTACCAGCTCAAGCAAAAAAACAATGCATAATTTTTTTTCATACGATGATCTTTACCAAAATATCGATGCGACACACCCCAGCGCCATCTAGACTAATTCATAGATAACTCTCAAAAAATCACCAAAAGCACACCCCTTAAGCTTACTTTAATTATTCACAAAATGCTAGATGGCGTGACTTTATCGAATTATAATATTATTGTGTAATCAAAACTAAATTTCTCATGTGTCACTCATAATAAATATCTAAATCAATTCACAAAATAATAGCGTCCCTGAGCTTTTGCTAGATAATTCCAATCCTATCTCCTGCATTCCAAACAAACATTATTGTCGTTCAAATGAAAGACTCAAAACTAACCTTACTTATTTATTTTTAAAAGAACAACCAACAATGTAAACAAGTCCACTACAAAATTACGATACTTACATTGAAGAATATTATATTTCTTTGCAAAATACTCAAATGAAAAGGTTTATTACCAGACTGCAAGGAAAGAGTTATTTTGTATTTCTCTTGGATCGACTCGACTCGTGGACACTTCCACAGAGAATAAACATTTTAATCCATCACAAAAAACCATTATCAATCATTAAACTGAAATTTAAACTCATTTTTAACACAAAAACACTATTTTAGGCAAAACACTTGTTGTTTCAAAACAGCTGTCGTCACAGATTGAAACAACTTCACACTGTTCAGCGCGTTGTGCAGTCTACCGAACTGAGCTAACTTCGGAGGCAAGCCGGCTTTCGCTCAGCATTGTGTAGTTCTCATAGAATCTATAGATACGTACAGCAGTACTATGTATGCGGGTAGCACTTTTGTTGATGTTAGAAGAGAGCGGATATATACAGATCGCAAAGCCCGGTTGCAAGCCAACGAGTGCGAGGGAGATAAATGCATTGTAGAGGGTTTATTGAGGAAAGTAATGCAGTTTAGCGACTTGTCTATCGATCAGTTGTTGTAAAAATTGAATTTGTGGTTATTGATTATTGAAAATTAACATTTGTGTTGTAATTAATTACGATTCATTGGTGTAGTGTTAGCAAGTTATTGTTAGGGCAAGCCGGGCTTTTGGGCTTGTATGGAGGTACCGCCACTGCTTGTCAGTACTATGAAAACAATAACAAGTAGTTATGGTGAAGTGAATGTAATGAATTTTTAAGAAAAATGTAACAGTAAGTATTAATTATATGTGGTAGGTTCTTAGAAACCGTTACATAGATTGAGTAGTCTGTATTTACCCAAAAGTCACAAAAGCATCCTTTGTATAAAAACAATGCAGGCAGGTGAAGACGAACTCTTAGTTCCATCCTTGCAAGCGATTTATTTTCAAACTGTTCAGTTCATAACTTTGCTAACTGTACATGTGTCGCCACTGTGCAGTTTATCAAGAATAGTTTTTTTAATAAGCAAAAGCAAAATACAATTAAGTTAGGTAGGTATAGAGTTACCACTATGCAGTTTATCATGATAGAAAATAAGTTTTTCAAGTGGCGGTTTTGGAGATTCAAAATAATTTTTCAGAGTTGTAGGTATTTTATCTACCATATCCGGCTTTTATGTGTAGAAAACCTTTTTTTGGTATTCTTCGGGAACAATACTTATTTTAATGAAAGGTACCTTACGTCCTTCTTTTGACATCGTGTATGTAAAATTTCATGATGATCGTTTAAACAGTTAAGACAAACAAACTAATAATGATGGAATTCGTAATGATATCTCACCGTCGTCGAACATATCCAGCCCCAGTAGAGCGTCTCCTCTGTCGCACAGCACGCGCGCGTCCCTCTGCAGCTGTAAAGCGGCGCCACACTCCGCCAGCGCCTCTGTATACTGCTCGTCCTATAAACATAATATAAAAAAAAAATTGTACACAACGGGATAGTGCTTGGCCTTCACCTCACCTGATGTTAAGTGACGATAAGGCCGAAGGTGGAAGCGCACTACATTTGGAATCCTCATCACTGAGGAGTTGGCTAACTCACCACTGACGAAACACAACAATTTTAAATTGTTGTTATGGCGTCAGACTAAGGTAAGATGGTGGTAGCTAGCCAGGCGGACTTGAAATAAGCCCTACCACCGACCGAGTACGAATTGTACCTCCCCTGGGAGTCGAACTTGGGGCCCCTGCGTCTTACACGGGTGGGCGAACCACTAGACCACAGTGGCGGTTAAAAACATACACCACGAGAACTAAACTAAACTAAAAAATCATTTTATTCAGCCTATGTTGTCACAACCACTTGCGAATGTCAAAAACCCGCGGAAGACCTTGTAAAGAGAAATATGAAAAAAATACTAAACTAACTCTATGAGCAAGCAGCAGGACTACCGGCTAAAAACAATGAAGTTAATGTTAACTGTAATTTGACAGATGTACGTGATACATTGCTGCTTCGTTTTGGCACAAATAAAAACATACCAAAGAAAAGCAGCAATGTATCACATCCAACTGTCAAATTACAGTTAACATTAACTTTATTGCTTTTAGCCGGTAGGCCCCGCTGGTCACGTTTGTGACATTTTTCAAAATGGCTAAAATATGTTTTTTTTTTTAAATTTCAAAAAACTGAATCGACAAAAAAACTAATCATTATCGAACCTGCTCACAAATTTTCACAAGAATCTATTCAGACATGCGACCTGTAGAGGAGAACAAACAGACAACCGGACAGACAGACATACAAAAACATTTTAGCCCAAGCAGAGGGCAGAAGTGGCAGAAGTAACATTGTCAAATCTTCGTCATCGCTTCGCTTTCGGCACATGTATGGGATTGACATACGGTTTCGTTAACAATCGAATTTTAAAACGTCAAATCCATACATTTTTCGAAGCGAAGTGATAACGAAAATTTGCAAATTTTACTTTGGCTAGGGGGACTGGAACGGAGACGCTTCGCTCGCGCGGTCATAAACATTTATTTTATACATTAGGAGCTGCATAAACAAATCATGTAATATTAAAATACGATTGATCCCGACAACATATTGTGTGCCCCCTACTTAAATGACCATCTACTAAAATTAACGTTCATCATATCAGCCGCACGACATTCACTGCTGGGTATAGGCCTCCCCTAAGGATCTCCACGACGATCGGTCCTGCGCTGCCCGCATCCAGCGGCTTCCCGCGACCTTCACCAGATCGTCGGTCCACCTTGTCGGGGGCCTACCCACGGAGCGCCGTCCGGTGCGTGGTCGCCATTCCAGAACCTTTCCGCCCCAACGGCCATCGGTTCTCCTCGCTATGTGTCCCGCCCACTGCCACTTCAGCTGAGCAATCCTTCGAGCGATGTCGGTTACTTTAGTTCTCTTGCGGATCTCTTCGTTTCTGATTCGATCACGCAGGGAAACGCCGAGCATGGCTCTCTCCATTGCACGCTGGGCAAAATTAACGTTAGTAGAATTTATTTCCTAAATCTTACCTTCGACGAACAACTGCACAGCCACTTCCTGGCCTCGAACACGACCAAAGTGACGTCATCCTCTATCGTCAGCACTTTCCGCGCCGACGATATGCAACTAGCGAAGTCGCGCGACTCGCTCGACGACTCGCAGTCGAGCAGCAACTTGTCCACTTTCTTGAGCTTCTTGTAAAGAGGAAAGCATTTCTTGTGCTCGGGGTCCAGTTTTAGGCATTCGCGGATCTCCTGATATTGGAAAGAAAAAATATATATTAATATCATTTATAAGTCTTATATAAAAGTGAAGGTGACGCCCAGCCCAAACCACTGGACCTAGAGACTTGAAATTCTGTACATAGATACTTTATACAGTGTAGGCATCCACTAACAAAGGATTTTTGGAAATTCCATCTGTAAAGGGATGAAATGGGGGTTCAAAGTTTGGGAAAAAATTAAATAGACTTTTCGATCTGGAACTTCGTAGTACTTTTTAAAACAAATAAGCAAACACGTGTTTCGTGGTTTTCCGAAACTAAAAAAAACTAAAAAAAACACAAAATCGATATGGGTGACGTTATTGAGGTTTTATGGGATGCTGATTGCAAATATCTTGAAATCGGGTGGGGATTGCGCGGTACGCGTATTTTGGGCATGCGTAGAGGTGAGGGGCGCGAGCGGCGTAGTACCTTGAGCGCGTCCGTGACGTGTCCGAGGCGGTACAGGAGCGTGGCGAGCCGGTAGTAGCCGTCCGTGGAGTCCTGCTGCAGGCGGTTCACGGAGCGGATATCCGAAACAGCAGAGAACAGATCGTTCTGTAGACAAATATTACACATTTAAGGGGGAATCTTCAGAAATGGTTTACTAACGGTCTATTTCAATAATCTACCTTCAGTAAGAGATAGGCCTACTATATAGACAACTGTTGTTATTTCCCGTCATTTAAGGGTCCATCATAGGAAAACATGGTTTGCGGGGTATATTTTTAAATAGAAAAGGTAAAATTGTAGCCGCAAAAAAAACATACGAGTATAAAATTGCTACAAGTATTAAATTGCGTATAAACCTCACAGATGATTTAAAAAAATCAGAATATCATCAAAGCGCGTACGTAGGTTCATATTTCTGGCGTAAATAATATCGGAAACGTATTGAATTCTACATCAAAATACATTTTATTTAACGTACTGTGAAGTAACTCCAATGAGTTTTATTCATGAAAGATAATTGTGCTAAAGATAATGATGAAAAAACAACGAAAAACATCGAAAAAGTGCAGAAGTGAGGTTATTTTCCATACTTTTTACACGTAAATAAAAAGACAGACAAATGCGGAAACCCGCATAACCGAGCCTTAACATAAATATCTAGGCAATAAATCTTTAGTAAGAGTAAGCTCCCCCGCCTCGGTAGTACGCCTCTGCTGGGCGCAGCTCCTATAATGTCGGACACTGACCGTGGCGATGTAGCACTCGGCTCGCAGCTGCCGCAGACTGGCGGCCCAGGGCGCGAGCTCCAGCAGGCGCGTCGCGAGCTCGGCGGCCGCGCGATAGTCCCCGCCTCGGTAATACGCCTCTACCAGGCGCAGCTCTTCTGCCAGCTCGTCTACTCTGTGGTACTGCGCTATCGCCTCTTCGTTGTACGGGTCCGCGTACGTCTGCAAACGGACGAAAAAGAATAAACTAGTGGCTTTGTAGAGCCTGGCTTTTCCCCATATCTCCGCCATTTTGAAAAATTTTACACACTGAATCGACAAAAAAATCTATTTATTAACACGTTTTATTAGGTTTGTTTGCTTGTTTGTCCGCAAAGTTTGCCAACGATTTTATACTAGCTTCCCGATGAGTTAGAGACTTGATACTTTAAACATAGGTCAGAACCTATTATTATTATTATTATTTAGAAGGGAGGACGCCAGCAAAGCCGGCATTTCACCCATTTCCCCTGAAAGCTAAGGGAGGCGGGCTGCTGCGGCGGTAGGTTAGAACTTGAAAGCAATGCAATATTATGGTGTCATTGAGCTGATCTGATGATGGATCTGGAAAAAGGCCACAGTAACTCTATGATGACACCATACAACCCCATCGTGTCTGGGCTCGTTAGAATCGTCTTGACGAGTACTCTAATAGGAGACGAGGTCCATGGCCTGATGATGAAGCTGGAAGGCAATGCCATAGGAACTCAATATCGAAACCGTGTAACCCCATCGAGTTTGGGCTCGTTTGAATCGTCTTGACGAGTACACTGTGGGGAAATAGTTTCCAGGGTCTGATGATGGAGTCGAAAGAAGGACACAGGAACTCTTTAACAAAACCACGCCACCCCATCGAGTTTGGGCTCGATTGAATCGTCTTGACGAGTACTTTGTTGGGAAATAGTGTTCAGGGTCTGATGTTGGAGCGGAAAGAAGGCCAGTGGAACTCTGTAATAAAACCATGCAACCCCATCGAGTTTGGGCTCGTTTGAATCGTATTGACGAGTACTCTAATGGGATATAGTGTCCAAGGATCTGATGATGGAGCCGGAAGAAGGCCATAGGATTTCTATAATTAAACCATGCAACTCCATCGAGTTTGGGCTCATTTGAATCGTCTTTAAGAGTAGGTAGTCTGTTGGGAATCAGTTTCCAGGGTCTGATGATGGAGCCGGAAGAAGGACACAGGAACTCTACCCCATTGAATTTAGTCTCGTTTGAATCGTATTGACGAGTACGTTGTTGGGAAACAGTTTCCAAAGTCTGATGATGGAGCCGGACGAAGGACACAGGAACTCAATCATAAAACCACGCTATCCCATCGAGTTTGGGCTCATTTGAATCGTGTTGACGAGTACTTTGTTGGGAAAAAGTTTCCAGGGTCTGATGATGGAGCCGGAAGAAAGCCATTGGAACTCTGTAATAAAACCATGCAACCCTATCGAGTTTGAGTTCGTTTGAATCGTCTTGACGAGTGTTCCGATAGGAGCTTTATATCGTTAACTAAAAAGCAGAAAATAATAATTTACTGAATAAAAATCTTTTTTAAAAACACGTTTTTAAAAAGCACGTCAAAATTATAAAAATCGGACTAAAAACATTAAATTAAAACAGACTATAAAACAGATCCTAAAAAGTATAAAATAAATTCTCCTGTAAATATATGTAGTATAACCCTATAACTACAGAAGTTTTAAACCTAAAAACGTGGGGCGCATGCTAAAGACAATTTTACAAAATGCGCCCTATGTTTTTAGTTTTAAAACTTCTGCGTTTTAAAAACGTGTTTTAAAAAAGATTTTATTATTGAACCTGCTCACAACTTTTCAAGAGAATCTGTTGAGAAATACGACCTGTGGAGGAGAACCAACGGACAGCGAGACAGACATACGAAAGCATTTTTGCCCAAGCTGAAAAGACGCTTCGCGGTCATTCCACCTCAGAATGGGTCTGTCCACGCAACAGAGCAATAAGTCTACAATATTGACCGAATCGGCAAAACCTATCTTGTCGAGAATTCCGTGGTTAATTATAAAAAACATATATTATTTACATCATATAAACCAATACTAAATGGGAGTACATTAATACATTTAAAATCAAACAAATTAAAAAAGGAATCGACCTTCCACTAATCATAATTTATCATTAAACAACTTCGATTGCGCATATTATTTGTGTGCGACATTTTAAGTATTGTGCAACAAACATTGTAATGTCAGGTGCGCATGCGCAACCTCATCGTGTCACGTACTATTCCTTCTGTAACTAGTAAAACATAAAAAATATCATATTTTTTTACACCTGCGTGCGTCGTACCACAAAACTTGAATGCACGCGACGAAAAGCGCGGCGCGCCCGTCATACAGATAGCGATATGGCGACATCGACAGTATGACTACCTACTCAGATAAATCATAATATTCATCACCTCTCGGGGAACAGACTATAATTATGTGTATTTTCATATATATTGACAACTTAATAAATTTATAATAAGCAAGCTATTACTACATATTATAAAACAAAGTCCCTCGCCGCGTCTGTCTGTCTGTCTGTCTGTTCGCTATAAACTCAAAAACTACTGAACGGATTTTCATGCGGTTTTCACCAAATGATAGATCAATTCTCGAGGAAGGTTTTGGTGTATAATAAGTTCATGTTTTATGTAAATTGGTAGAAATATGACGATAATTGTTGAATAATTGGGAGCTTGCATCGAAAACGCTGCATAAACCTTTTGAGCAATAACAAAATAATGTATGATGGAATTGTTCATTTTTAATAGGTCTACAAAAAAGTCCACGATGGCATAGTAAGCAAGATAAAATGGGTATAGTAAGCTATTCTTAAAAGATAGATAATCTTTTAAGAATAATAGCTTACTATACCCATTTTATCTTCTAAAAAATTGGTCACTTACAAATTACAATGCGGTAATTTGATTTTGATTTGATTTGATTTGTTAGTTACCTTAAGCATTTTATGCACATTATTTTACCCTTTAACACCATACCATTTAAATGAATATCTTAGCAGTTATCGTTAAAAATTAACGCGTGCAGAAATAAATTCAAGCACGTTTCTTTCACCGATGACGGAACGGGACTGAAACAAACTTTGGAGCGAATGGCTGATGGGATGGGTGTTGTTGGATGGAAGGTCGCATTTGGCAAAAAAGGAAGGACCTGAAGCGAAGCGAGGGCGGGTCGCTAGTAATAAATAAAGATACAACAATCATAACTCAAAAGAATAGAATAGGTACATCATGTTAAATGTGAGCAAAATATGTCAATCAAAATATATATTTAATGAAACTATTCTAAGCATAACGTAAAACCAAAAAATTGCACAACAGATAATATTTTGTGGCAATCAATAGTCAAACAGCATATCACCGACACTAATTACGAAATTAAACCTAGATTGATACACTAACGTCACTATCAGTTGATATTACAGCGTGCAATTTTATCGCAGTTTGCTGAACTTTGCTGATACCTACAATGTTATTAAAATGTTAAGTTATGTATCCTGTATTAGCATAAATATGCTGTCATTACAGAAATAAACAATTTCTAAGCCTGAACAATAAAATAAAAGACCTCGCCATATAAGATAACTAATACATTTTTTGTACTGAAACTGAAGTAAATCTGACATAAAGAAAATTTAAAAAATAAAATGAGACGCCCTAGAGCAGAGGTTCCTAATTATTATTTTTCCTACGTACCATTTTATTACTATCATATAAATTCTGTGGTACTACTCCAAGAGACCTCAAACTCGTGTACCCTTTATTGCAGGAATGATAAATAAAAAAACCGGCCAAGTGCGTGTCGGGCCACGCGCCGTAGGGTCCCTTAGTTATACTTATACCGTACTTATACCATACAATATTTAATACCACTATCATTTTTCGTCTGTAAAAATAACTTTGTTTTTCACAGTATTGGTATGAATAACAAAGTTATATTTGCGGTTTTGGAAAATATGATATATCTCGAAAACTAATTACTATATCTCGTTCAATTTTTGTTAAAAGTTTTTATTAAGATCTATAGCACATATTTTTTTTAGATTTTTCACTCTCTTATTTCAAAAGTTAGAGGGGGACACACACACATTTTACCACTTTGGCAGTGTTTATCTTTCAAACGGTTGACTTTGAGAAAAAATTGTCTTAGGAACTTAAATTTCATTTTTAAAGACCTATCTATAGACACCCCGCAATTGATGATCATTTTTGTTCACAAAAGTAAGTCTAGCTAGAAAACTCTAGTTGTAATACTGACGTATTTATCGTGACTCTTTAAAACTGTTTTACTTATCATCATCAAACTTTGATAATCAGATGTTGAGATAAGAAAAATATGGCAAGTGAAGTCATCAAACAATTTACAATGTAAAATTATCTCTAAGAAATCAATCCCTATGAAAAATTCTGTATGATCCTGATAAAATGCACATTGCAAATGCATAATTATGCACATAGTTTAATAATGAGGATAATAGGATGGAATAAGAACAGAAAAAAGTGAGATTATTACTTTCAAAACAACAGTAAGATTTGGAACATTGTAGTATGATAAATTAAATACCTAATTCATTATTCATACATAGTAAGTTACCTATTTGCATGTGAAGTGAATGACCTTGTTGGTTGTTCTAATAAATAAAAAAAAAACTTAAATTACTAGAGTGGAGTAGAGACTGTATAATTATAAAGTTAGAAGAATTTAGTATTAAAGAAATATCTTTTTATATACTTCATGTACAGAACAATGGAGTTAAATCATTACTGCCTTGCGCATGAATGTTGATGACGCATAAATAATTGCTTTCTAGATAACACAAGTACTTTACTCTGGCACTGTAATGTATAAGATTACATGCACCAATGTCAGGTACATACTACACATAAGTGGTTGGTTTCATTCAAGTAATTTTGGAAACCTTTAATTGAAACTATCTGTAGCCTAATAAGGAACTTAATAAATTACTATTGTGGTTTAGATAAATTAAGTTTAGATAAAATAAGTTTAGATAAAATAAGTTTAGATAAACTACAATAGTAATTTAAATACAGATTTCAAAATGTAATTTCAAAATTTAAAAATAACAATGTGATTGACATTGTCACACCACTCACACGCCAGACGCTCCATACAACCGCCCTATTATAAACAGATGATGTCAGAGCTAGGGAATTCGACCCCGGGATTTTACTTAGGCAATCCCGGGATTATTTCGGGATTGAAGATAAAAATAAAAAAACAAAAATCTTACCAAAATCAGCTCTTTAATCAACACATGAAAATAGTATGGTCCGACCATACCTGATGATCCCGACCTTCGGGATCCCGGGATCGAATCCTTTAGTCAGAGGTCAGAGCTGATGATGTTTTTGTACACGCGCAACTGTGTAAGTCTAGGGCTATCATGCAGTTTTTGTACTGTACTGTATGAGCGGCATTCAATTCATAAAATGAACTTTTAGTAAATAAAGGTTAGTTACGACGTAATGCTTTTAATATCACAATAAAGTTAACAGTTGACAAACTTGAATAAACAAGCACACATTTTGGCACATAAACTCGCAGGGAGGGGTGTGAGGCAATAATTGTTTTTAGGGTGGGGCGGGGAGCATCCTTTCTGTTAGATCTATATTCTGTGACATTTCCCATGTATGACAAGATTGATTTACTGAGATACCACATATGCTAATTTTATTTATTAGATGCAATATTTTAAATGTGAAAATTTGGATATTTAGATGTTTTAATGTTTATTACTCATTCACACAAAAACAGCTGAACGGATAATGATGAAAGACACACAGATAGTTTATAGCCTGGATTGAAACATAGAATACTTTTTTATCCATGTCAAAGGTTCCCCATGGATTTTCCGAACGTCCACGTGAACAAGTCACGTGCGGAAGCTAGTATTTAACAAAATAAAGGAGTACTCACAACCTGAAGATAGTCCTCTTTGGCCTCTTTAAATTGTGCTAATTTGAGGTAGACATTGGCCCGCTGTAGCCGCGCTGATGTGAAGTCAG
Source organism: Agriphila straminella (assembly GCA_950108535.1). NCBI lineage: Eukaryota > Metazoa > Arthropoda > Insecta > Lepidoptera > Crambidae > Agriphila > Agriphila straminella. The sequence continues at coordinate 21,102,316 of OX467307.1, read as the reverse complement.
GCTTTAGCTCTAAAACCTATAGGAAATTATAACATTACTATTTATCATAATATTTCAATCTATTTGCCCTTGCCCTTGGTTCTATACAAGGGCATTAACCCGGCTCCAGGGGGAGCAGAGTCTTCTTCTCTGTTTCCCACTGGGGTAATTCCTGTCCGGCGCGTCCACGTCGCGGGGGTGGGCACCACACACCTCAGTAGGTCGGGGTGTGCGGTGGCGAAGTTCGGCAGGGACCCAGTTCTGCGGGGTATAGCGCGGAGCCCGAGCCCAGGGTTACGGGTGAAGACCTCAACGGCTGCGAAGGCGGAAGTGGAATCCACTGGTACGGCGGAACAGGCGGAAGGGGCTCAAACCCACTGAAAAGCTGCCCTTACATATTGAGGTCACAGGTTGCAGTGGAACTGCAGTGTTAGGCAGGGTGCTGCAGTAGGGATGGTAGCGGATGAGACCATAGTCCAACGGTAGCTCCCACATGCCTCCACGAGGAGTACTGTCTTGGCGTCAGGCGGCAGCCGGCCGTAAAAATCTAAAGCCAACACACTTTTCCCTGTCCAATTATGAAAGTACACAGAAAAAGATTGAGTGCAAATACTAGGGCGTCCCCCTCAAGCGACGGTCATCGAGGCGACACATGCGATCCAGCGAGAAATGAAAATTGTATGCGATTAGCAACCTGGAACCTTGGTTCTATGACTGGCAGAAGCGCAGAACTCAGCGATGTCTTAAAGAGACGTTGCATCGATGCATGTTGTTTGCAAGAAACCAAGTGGAGGGGGTCAAAATCAAGGATGATCGGCAACGGCTACAAATTAGTATACCATGGTACCACCAGTGGCAAGAATGGAGTAGGCATAGTTCTATCCGAAAAACTCATCCAAAGGCTCATCAACGTTGAAAGGGTTAGCGATAGACTGATGGCGGTGAAGATCGCGCTGGAGAGCCAGCCCTGCATGAACATCATATGCGCATACGCTCCGCAGACGAACAGTGGAGACGATGAGAAGGATGCTTTCTGGGATGACCTCAGCGGACTTATCAGCACGATCCCCAACGATGAAAGTATACACCTGGGCGCGGATTTAAATGGTCACGTGGGAGAAAATAACACTAACGCAGAACAATGGCACGGAGGTTTTGGTTTCGGTAAGCGGAACGCAGACGGAGACAGAATCCTACAATTTGCTGCGAGTAACGAACTAGCTATTGTTAATACTTACTTCCAAAAAAAGGAAGCCCACTTGATAACGTACCGGAGTGGGGGACATTCAACCCAGATTGACTACGTTATGGTTAGGAGAAAACATCTCGGAAGGTATAAGGATTGCAAGGTCATTCCAGGAGAAGCGCTGAGTACCCAACATAGAATATTAGTAACAGTTCTTAGGCTTAACAAGCCTATCAAATGCAACAACAAACAAACACCAAAGATCAAATGGAAATCCTTGAGATCGGATGCAGGTTCAAACTTCATCCGTGACATGGAAACTTATTTCGAATCTACTGACCCGTCACGCATAGATAATCCAAACGAAATGTGGAATGACTTTGAAACGTTTTGCAAAACATCTGCAGAAATACACCTAGGAAGAACTAACAGAAAGAGAGCTCCCTACAAGGAAACTAAATGGTGGCAGCAACCCGTAAAAGATGCCGTACAGACCAAGAAATTGGCTTTTAAAAAATGGCAAAGCACAGATGACAGTGCTGATAGAGAGGACTATAAAACCGCGAAGTCTCAAACAAAACGTGTAGTAGCCATCTCCAAAGCCATGGCGGAGGCAGATTTTTACAAAGATCTGGAATCTGCAAATTCAGAGATAGACATACACAGAATTGCAAAGATAAGGAATAATAACACCAAAGATATAACATCAGCTAAATATATAAACGACCACAAGAGCCAATTACTAACGGATGATAAAGACATCACAGATCGATGGGCAGAATATTATCGTCATCTGCTAAATGTATCCAATCATAGAAACACGAACTGTGAGTATCCAGCATCTGTCTCAGGCCCAATACCTTTAATCTCACTGCAAGAAATCAAAAAGGCTATACAACAGATGAAAAACAACAAAGCCCAAGGTCCAGATGAGATACCGATAGAAATTTGGAAACATGTCGGGGATTCCGGAATCGAATGGTTACAAGAACTTTTTAACCGATTTATAGCAGGCCAGAGGATACCAGATGCCTGGCGAAAGAGCCATCTCATTCCCTTCTACAAGGGCAAAGGTGATGTGCGGGACTGCGGAAACTACCGAGCAATAAAGCTGATGGATCACACGTTTAAGCTGTGGGAAAGGATAATCAACAGTCGGCTGAATGGAATAGTGGAAATTACACCTAACCAGTGTGGATTTGTGGCTGGCAAAGGCACATCAGACGCAATTCAAGCTATAAGAATCCTCATCGAAAAGGCAAAAGCAAATAGCACGAACCTGCACATGGTGTTTATAGATCTGGAAAAGGCGTTCGACCACGTGCCGCGCGATCTGATCTGGAAAGCCCTCCGCGCGCATTCTGTCCCGGAGCCATACATCGCACTGATCATCGACATGTACACAAACGTCTCAACACAAGTGGTCTGCCCTGCAGGCAAAAGTGAAAGCTTTGATTTGAAGGTGGGAGTACATCAAGGGTCCACTCTAAGTCCACTTCTATTTAACGTCACAATGGATTATCTAACTAAAAAGTGTCAACAGGATGTGCCTTGGAATCTTCTCTATGCCGACGACGTGGCCCTCATATCTAACAATGCGATGGATCTCCAGCGTGATCTGAGCTACTGGGTGGAGTCGCTGGAAGAAAATGGTCTCAAAATCAGCCGAAAGAAAACGGAGCACATGTCATGTATTTTCGATAGCACATCACACCCCGATGAATTTAGCTTCTATGTGGGAAATGACCGCCTACCAACAGTCAACCAGTTCAAATACCTTGGCTCCGTGCTAAGCAATGACGGAAAGATTGACAGCGACGTCCTCCATAGAGCTCAAACGGGCTGGATGAAATGGCGACAGCTCACAGGCGTCATGTGCGATAGACGAATGCCTCTGAAGGTAAAGGGACGAGTTTACAAAACAGCCATTAGACCTGCCATGCTGTATGGGTCCGAATGTTGGGCCACAAATAAACAACATTTAAACAAACTCCATACGTCAGAGATGCGCATGCTACGCTGGTCAGCGGGCGTCACTATGCTGGACAAAATCAGAAACACATACATACGGGGAAGTTTCAAGGTAGCACCCATAACAGAAAAGCTGAAAGAGAAACGTCTACGGTGGTACGGGCATGTAGAAAGGCGCCCCGACGATCACATGGTGAAAGTTGCCCTAAACATCCCAACGACGACGCGAGGGCGCGGGAGACCCCCTGCCACTTGGCTGACGACGGTTCAGCGCGACCTGAAAGAAGCCGACATCGACCCCAACCTGGCACTCAACCGTGCACAGTGGAAGAGAAGGACAGGGAAGGCCGACCCCAAGTAAATGGGAAAAGGCCCAGCAAGATGATGATGATAATATTTCAATCTATTAAAAATATACATGAAATCTTGTAGCTTTGATTTGTCTTTGAAAAATGCAACTTTGAATAGGTATTCTGTAAAATATAAATCTAAACAATAGTTTACCTTAGTAAAGTCTTGTAATGCAAACTTTGCTTTGCCCAGGGCATAATAGACTGTACCACGTTTGAAATATGTGAGATAATTGTTTGGATCACCCTCTGTAAAAAAAAGAAGATAAGTAACTAATTTTATTCTGAAGAGTTAAGAAGGGAATTTAATACAATATCAAAATAGGGAACTGACAAGGATTTGATACAGTTAATTAATGACGCTCAAGACTGGTCCTCCTTTGAGGGGACTATAATGACCACTTGACCAGTGGTGGTGATAATATTTATATCCTAGCCTAACTCCTAACATTAAACTATCCAGCAAAGATCTTTAACACGGCATACAACCGTCTTAGGTCTGACCTTGACAGAATCTGAGGACATCTTGCTCTTTATTTTGGATACTGTTGAGACACTGTACTCACCGACAGCTGCATGATAATGTGTCAAAGCGTCCGAGAGCTGGCCCCGCGCGAGGAAGTCGCGGCCCAGCTCCAGGTGTTTGTTCACCTCCGTCGGTGTCGCACACTCTGAAACTGTACCATGTCAAGTCAGAACATTACCATCCACACAGAAAACACCACGAAATTCACAACAAATTAGGTTAAAATTCATCAGTACGATACACACATTCTAATACTACTTCTAGCACTAATAAAACAAGGCATGGTGTGACTTTGTTCCAGTTAATATTCACTAAGTAGTCCATAATTATATTATTATTTCTATTACAGCAGTCCTTCGCTAAAATTGCAGCAATTGTATTTATTTCAAACAAAATAATTATTTGACAGTGTGCGATAATCCATTTTTCCTTCGTCTCTTTTCGTGGTTTATTCTGATTGGTCCAAATCAGAATCAGGCAGTAACTTTTTTATGACGTAAACATCAAGTGACAGACAGACATAAGTCCAGAAACTTGTAGATAGTCGATGAAAAAATGTTAATGGATCGATTCACTGATCTGATTTTTTTTTGTAATTAGAGGTCAGTTTAAAATAAATCACATTATCGTCAATTAAATATTAGTTAAAATAATCAATATAGTTAATAAAAATAAACTGATGTTTCTGAACGAAACATTTACTATGTTATGTTGCAAGTAACATGAAAACTACCTTTTTTCTGGGGAAAATCAAGAGGTCTTTGTAACACGACGACAGCTTTTTACCTTATTATTACCGTTTAGGAGTACATAACTACCTAGAACACACAGTCTAGTTAGGTGAGTCCAACCATTCGCGGATCCAGGGGGAGGCCATGGGGGCCATGCCCCCCCCCCCACGTGGTTGGTTACCTTTGCGGATTGCATTGAATTTTGAGGCTGAATAATGGAGCTCTCGTGCTATGTATGACTTAAAATCGCGCTGCGCAGCCGTTTTTTTTCACTTTAGATAAGAGTACATACATGTGACTAAACTGACAAAAAATCGCGTAGACAACACTACAAAATTAGTGATTAGTGAAAAAGTCGCGCTGCGCGGCAGTTTTTCTATTATAGACAGCACTACAAAATTAGTGGCTAAAACTGAATTAAAATCGCGCTGCGCGGCCGTTTCTTGTAGACAAGAGTACAAGATTAGTGGATGAAACTGACTAAAAATCGCGCTGCGCGGCCGTTTTTTTTGCTATACATAAGAGTACATACAAGTGGCTAAACTGACAAAAAATCGTGCTGCGCGGGAGTTTTTCTACTATAGACAACACTACAAAATTAGTGGCTAAAACTGACTTAAAATCGCTCTGCGCGGCCGTTTCTTGAAGACAAGAGTACAAGATTAGTGGATGAAACTGACAAAAAATCGCGCTGCGCAGTCGTTTTTTTTTTTTTTTGCTATACATAAGAGTACATACATGTGGCTAAACTGACAAAAAAAAACGCGCATTTGGTAGTTTTTTTACTATGGACAAAACCACAAAATTTGTGGCTAAAAATCGCGCTGCGCGGCCGTTTTTTCTATAGGCAGATTTAATATCATTGATAGGCAGTCATTTTTTCTATATCAATCATTTTGTGCATCCTAGACAGGGATCCCTTACATAGACCCTAGACCCGAGGCTCCGAGGCCCCCCCCCAAATTTAAATCCTGGATCCGCCCTTGAGTCCAACTTCGAAAAGAGATCTCTCGTTGAATCCAATCCAAGTCGGATAGGCAGCATTCGGGAAGCTTCGAAAAATCTTCGCGTCCCTCAGTGTCTCAAGTCTGACGAAAGTCTATGACCAGTTGCCAGTGATGACTTACGGCAGTGAAAGGGGCTCATAAGAAGGCTCAAGGCACTGACTTGACTGCAAAAACAGTGTTAAACATTCATTTCCTAAAGAAATTAATAAAAGCTATATCTATGGAAAAAGGTTCAGGTAGGAAACTGCTTTTTACCAACAACGGTAGTTGCTTTTCGTCTCCTCAACTCATCTTTCAGCCGAGGCACGCTCCAAGTCAAATAAATTATTATGCAAAAACAATAAAAATTTAGCGCAATGAACAAATAATCATGATTGACATAAATGCCACATTCAACAGAGGCGTCATCTACGTTAAGCTTTCGGTTTTTCACCCTATTGTCAAGAACTTTAAATGGGAGATTAATGTCTAAAAAAATCAAATTTGCTGAATATATTTTTTATAGTTGGAACTTAGGTAGGTAGGACTAAAGCGATTACATACGCCGATTTAGCATACCAATTTCGGGTTGCCACTCGTACTTGACAATAAAATATTGTATAATAAGTTTGATTTTAAAAGTGAATTTACCCTTTAACGGAAAGATAAACATTGTATAAGATTGGAGATGAGAATTGAAAATAAAAAAACATAAACAATGTTGACCTTTGCGTTATTTGTTTAAATTTAATTGTTAAAATTTAACTTATTATACGGGTGGCAACTCTAAATTGGTATGCTAGATTGGAATATGTAATCGCGGCTTAAGGCCCTCCGCTGTGTCTAGCGGGAGACGCGCGCGGGGCGACATAGATTAGACTAATTAGGTCTAATCAATGATATTAAATGTAAAGATATGTCATACTCCAACATCATTGCTATTTTAAACAGCGCAAAGGTGCTATACATACAAACATTGACATATTCCATCAAGAAAGAGACAAAAATGATCACCACCATACGGAATACTTGTTGTAAGAAAGAGATAAACAGACATCATAATATTTCGTCTAATAATCTGCTGCATGCTTATTGGCCGCCAATTGACAGCGACAGCCGTCTCCTTCACTCTCACACGCAAAAAACAGACCTCTCGCTCTTTGTACCAACATGGCCGATTAGAGTAATATAAAATAAGAAAATATATTTTTTGGTTAAATACAGTACTTACGTGTGAAATGAATCATTTTTCCGATCTCTGACTGTTGCTGTATAATTTGTACATCGTCTAAAGACGCAAGAGAGTATTTTTTTTAACAGAATATCACAATTTTGTCGCATCTGACTGGCGGGAGTCGCGCGGTGTTTCCGTTTCACAAGACTGTGCCAGACTAATTGAAATGTATCCTGAATGGTATACCTCTCCACTTATTAAAGCTATAAACGAGAAAGCCAAGTATCACGCCAAACATAAGAAATATAAAAACCCGATGGATAAACACTCTTTCGATGTTCTAAGGAAACGATGTGACTCTTTAATCAACGAGTGCTACAAAAACTTCAAAGTTAATGCCAAAGTGCATCTAAAGAGTAAACCGGGGTATTTCTGGAAATTTATCAAGAAAAAAAGAAAAAATGGAGGGTCCATTCCTAATGAGGTTAGACTAGCTGATGAAACAGCTACCGGAGGTCAACAAATATGTGACTTGTTTTCTAAGTACTTTCAGACTGTTTATTCAGAAAATAACTCCTTACCAGCCGTTTGTAATCCGAGCAGCTCTAATTTTAATTTTAATAACAACTTACCTTCACTTTGCGGCTTTTCGGTAACTGAGGAGGAAGTTTTTGATTATTTGTCATCTTTGGATTGCAATAAGGGAAGTGGGCCTGACTCGTTACCACCAATTTTATTTAAGGTTTGCGCCAAACATCTTAGTAAGCCCTTATGTATGATATATAACACATCTCTAAAAACGGGAATTTATCCGATTAAGTGGAAAATTGCATATCTCACGCCGATTCATAAAAGTGGAGACCTTGACGATGTTAGTAACTTCAGACCCATATCGGTGTTGTCTATTGCAGGAAAGATTCTCGAATCCTTTGTGAATGAGTACATTTATAATGGGGTCAAGAGTCTTTTACACGTAGACCAGTATGGATTCCAGCCTCACAAATCGACTACTTCCAACTTAGTTGCCTATGTCGACTACATATGTAATGTGTTAGACAAGCAGGGAGAAGTGCATGCAGTATATACCGATTTTAAAAAGGCCTTTGACCTCGTAAATCATGATCTTCTTATTCTAAAGCTTAAACACATAGGTATTCACGGGTCACTGTTGAGATGGTGTGAGTCGTACCTGAGGAATCGATCTCAGTTGGTGGCAATGTATGGTTTTTCCTCTACAACCAAAAGTGTACCCTCTGGTGTCCCTCAAGGGTCCCATTTGGGACCGTTATTTTTTCTCATATTTATAAACAACCTAGCCTTTTTAATAAAATCTAAAGTTAAAATGTATGCAAATGACTTTCGAGTCTATAATTGGTACTATATTGGTACCCTTAAAGGAAGACCTCCGAAAGAAACTGGAAGCGTTTGAGATGTGGACATACCGCAGAATGCTACGCATAAGTTGGACGGATCATATTACCAACGTCGAGGTCCTTAAGCGCATGACTAAAAAGGTGGAGCTGGTTCGGACCATTAAAATAAGAAAAGTCACATATCTTGGTCACATCCTGAGAAATCCGCAATATCGTCTTCTCCAGACCATCATGATGGGGAAGATTGCAGGAAAGCGCAGAGTTGGAGGACGCAAAATGTCATGGCTTCGTAACATCCGCCAGTGGACAGGCGTCAAGACGGTTGAACAGTTGTTCAGACTCGCTATGGACAAAGCCAAATTCAAGGAGCTGACGGCCAACCTTCAATAATGAAGCGGCACTTTAAGAAGAAGAAGATAATTGGTAGGACATCCAAATTGTCAGGTTTTATTACTCGGCAGATGAAAATATTTAGAGATCCGAAACTTACCATCGTCGTCTTCAACTCCATAGTGCGTAGTATCGTAGAGTATTGTAGTCCAGTGTGGAATCCTGGCTATCAGGTCCACTCTGAGAGACTAGAGCGTGTGCAAAAGCGTTTCTTGTATCACTTGGCGTACGCGGATGGCATGTGTAGGCGATTACCCTCTTACCAAGCTCGAGTCAATCACTACGGTCTTTCCGTCTTGAATGCACGCAGAAAGATATCTGATGTTATGTTCCTGTTCAAGTTGATCCAAGGTCATATTGACTCGCCAGAAATGTTGGAACACATAAAGATCACTCTCCCACGAATGGGTAGTAGGTTGAAGAATCGCAATACATTCACCCTCCCTCAGTGTAAGTCAAGACTCGGTCATCACTCTCCACTGTATCGAATGTGTCATGCATATAACTCCATCAGATTCGATTTCGATATCTTTAATGGTTCTGTGGACTCAGCAAAGAAGGCCTTAAAAGACATTTACTTATAGAAAGACTTTTAGTTTTGTAATTCAACAAATTCGAATTTGTAATGTTAACTTTTTATTGTTTAAACTATATAATTAAAGTTATGTAATTGAAATTATAATAGTTATAAAATGTTCTTCTTGAGCCGGAAGTAGTCCGTGTTTATTAAAATATTTTACTTACGCATGTTGTGCTTACATCTAGTAGGTTTAAATGTAGAGTAGTAAGTCATAAATGTTTTTTCAAAAGCTTATGTGATCATTGTAAACCAGTTTTGTGAGCCTAATAAAAAAAAAGTCGGGCAATTACCTTACATTCGTCTTGCCATTGTGGAGCGCGGGTAACCTATCTTTATGTCTAATCATTAGACGTTACATACTCATGCACTGCGCAAGCAACTGTCCGTCAAAAACCAGCAATCCATATTCCCGCGCCGTGTACCCGCGGCGGGATCACCTTGACGCAGCGGAGGGCCTAAGGTGTAGGACCTTAGTTCTCCTAAGTCCCAACTATAAAATTAACATATTTAATCTAACATTTATTAAAAATAATATTCAGCCAATGGGGATGGCAAGGCAACGCAAAGCTAATTGTAGATGTCGCTTCGTACGCTTGTTCCTAAGACAGTAGACGTTCAGAACAAAATGTATGCGAAAGTAGGTATTTATTTTGTGGTGTTTTTTTACCGTAAAAGACCATTGACCCAAAATAGATATAAAAGTCTATTCTACAATGCAAATGCTGGAATTCAATACCAAATTAAGGCGTTTTTATTCTTACCGATTTTTTAATTTTTTCTTAATATCCAGATTTTTCGGAAATCTGTAAGTGCCAACATTTTTACAGCTTATTATTGCACAGAATTTGGTCATTTTAATTTTAAAGCTATAAAACGATTTAAAGTAAAAGCCCTTTGTTTTGACGGTTCTTTTTGTGGAACAAGCGTACGTTGCGCCACTTTGACAGTTGCCTTCCTCATTTGATTTTTTTAGAAATTCGGGTGTTGTGATACCTAATTGGCTATTTGGAGTATTTGGTATCAAGTGGTATTTTTAAATTAAATTTGGCAACACCAGACTGCCTTCTTTCAATTCTCAAGAAAACAGTGTCCGGTTAGTGTTTTTAAAAATCAATGTTTTCTTCGTTTAAACCATAAAATAACCATGAATTTGAGATGTGATGATGTAAATTTATATAAATATACTATCTAAGATATTTGATTAACAACTATCGCCAAGATAAATACCGATTTGTTTTTTGGCTGAATGTCAACATAACCTCTCAAATTCTTGTGCGTAATATTATCGTGGGTGTTTTAGGAATGGCAGACGCGCCGTCTACAAGTGTGCCTAAGGCCAAGGCGCCTAAAACTAAGGCTCCCAAAGAGAAAGTTCCAAAGGCCGCTCCAGCTGCACCCGCGGAACCTCCAAAGGCCATCCGCAAAGTGTCATCGAAGGCCCGTCACGGCAGGCTGTATGCCAAGGCTGTGTTCACAGGATACAAGCGCGGTCTGCGTAACCAGCACGAGAACACGGCTCTTCTAAAGGTAAATCAGTGATCAGTGTGGAGAAAGTTGAAGTTTTTATAACCTAAAAACACTGTTGTTTTCAACATGGTTCAGGGCGCTTATTGACTAATTTCAAAATCTATCGCAATTGCTTTCAGGATGTGGTACATTGATGCTTTATTTAGCACAAATAAAAACTTACCAAAGAAATGCAGCAATGTGTCACATCTATCAGTCAAAATGCAAGCGATTGAGATAGATTTTAAGAATTAGACAAAGTACCCAGTTATAGACACATACCTACACTTGCTAGTAACTAGTACAAACTACAAAGTATTCAAATGTGCAATTAATTTGTGGTGTAAATGTTAAATATGTAAAAGAAACCTCATTATTGTTACTTTGTTTTTAGTAGTTGTGTTTGTAATTTGTTGTGTATTAATTTGATATGATGTTTAGACATTTGAAACCTGAATTTATATGTGGACAAAATTCTCCTGATCAAGATTGATATCAATATCAAGGATACTGAGCCTTAAATTGTATTTACAACTTCTATTACACCGATTCCAGATTGAGGGAGCTCGTGATCGACTTGATGCTGATTTCTATGCCGGCAAGAAATGCGTGTTCGTCTACCGTGCCAAGAAGAGGACCCCAATCGCTGGTGGTCCCCGAGGCAAGAAGACCAAGCTCCGTGCGATCTGGGGCAAGGTGACCCGCCCGCACGGAAACTCCGGTAGCGTGCGTGCCCGCTTCAAGAACAACCTGCCTGCACATGCTATGGGACATAGGATAAGAGTGGTGGGTGTTACTCTGTTAACCAATATTATTTATTCTTACTTAATGAATTACTATGCAATAGCATAAGGTCCTCACTAATCTGGACAATACTCTAGTCTGGTCCATATTTCTAAGACGTGACATTTGTAAATGACAATTTGGTGTCCATGGCGTCAGCCAATTTGAATTTAGAAATTACAGACACACATAATGTACAAACATCAAATTGTCATTGTAATTTACAATTGTCACATCTGTGAAATATGGGACCAGGAGCCCAATCGCGGTAATTCTGAATGATAAAACCAAAAACCCTCACTACACACCGAAATAGGAAATTTGTTTTGATAGCGCATTCATCATTAAAATTTTGCAGACTACAATCCGGACACCTTGATAGTCTGCCAAGAGTCTGTTTTTTGCCTGTCCAGATTAGCAAGGGCCCTACTGTATTTACTCAAGGGTAAACTAACTATAAATATTATGTTTGATGTTTCTGTTAATTATTCAAGAGATAACAATTAAAACATACAAAAACCATGTGAACTGAAAGTAAAAGAAGCTTCTTCATTGCTTTGGATTCCACATCTCAGAGCTGGACTCTTAGGCCCATATTTATAAACCGCTCTCAATGTTTAGAGCTATCTTGAGATCATACCTGAGATGCTATTAGAGAGCATCTCAACTAAACATGATCTCTCAACGTTAGAGAGCGGTTTATAAATACGGGCCTAGATTTATTAGTTAAAAATAAAAATAATTCACTAATAATATGATGCTTGGAAGTTAATTGAAATCTGAATTTTTATGTTGATAAGTATTCACTGATTTAAAACTGCATTTTAAGTATGACAATTATAAAGTCCAGGGCTTATCCATTGTCTCCTTGTTTCAGATGCTGTATCCTTCCAGGATCTAAGAGCCTGTTTATTTTTAAGCTAAATATACACAAAACTCCACCTCTTTCTTTTATTTCATTTCTGGGGCTTTAAATACGGGTTATTTGTAAAACACCATCAACCTCTCAGGAGTAGATTACCAACATCATGAACAACATATTTTGTTCTACGACTTTGTCATAACTCTCAATACATTCACCAAAAATGAATTTTCAAGATTTTATTGTACTGTTCGACACTTTTTACGTCTATGGATGGCGGAGGGGCGGGTGGCGGGGCGGGCGGGTCGCGCACACCGGGCGCTCCGCGCGCCGCGCGTAGAGTTATGAACATACAAACATTAAATTAAAATGATATTTTTCTTTTTTAAAATCTAACGAATTATCTAAAGTCTTAGATCAAATTTTGTTGTTGTTTATGATGTTGGTAATCTACTCCTGCGAGGTTGTTGGCGTTTTACAAAATAACACTGTCCCAAAACTGCCACATTAGGAGGGAAAGTACCTTATTGTAAATTGAAGATAGGAAACTTTACTGAAAGAAGACTTCATGGTCTTCCATCCTGTTCTAGATTTCCTTGCACTGATGCATAACTTGATCTCGTTTCCCAGTCAGATTAAAAATAATAATAATTCTGTGATAATATCTTTTGAATCTAGAAGAAAAGCCAAATAAATATGCTATTAGTGACCCGTCGTATACTTAATTCGCCTGAGCTAAATCACCTGGGTGAATCACCACCGGGATCTGTGGAAGTGGTCCTTTGAGAAAGCAGTCATTACGGGAAGTGGACGATCTGGGAATGGTCATTCTGGGATGTGGTCATTTTAAGAAGTGGACATTATGGTCCTAAAGGAAAAATGTAGGGTATTTACATTTTTTTATATCGAATGCCTACTTGTTTTTAAGAGCAAATTCACAAATGAACAAGATTGCGTTCACTATTAACTACAGAAAATATATTTACTTAGTTTAGTCACAGAATAACTAATAGTACAAGTGTTTAGTAAAAAGGTTTTTTTTAATTTTTATTTTTATAACTTATATGAATAAAAAAAATTAAAACAACGATAACATAACAATACTGTTTATATAATATTACCACCCTTTTTTCCCAACTGTAGATTTTTTACTTTAATTTTTTAATATTTAGAAACTTAAATTAAAAAATAAGTTACTGATCGTGTGCTCATTCAATAGCCCTAGACTTCACGCACACAGATGCGCGTGTGCAAAAACTTCACTGTTTCTGTGTGGGTGGTAATTAGAATAGATAGTTGAAACGCGGCGCTTGTATGGAGTGCCTGGGGTGTTGTGATTTGTGACACACACGATAGACAGGTTCAGGCCTTTGACTGACTTTGTAAACTCCATCTTATTTTCTTTGCTCTTACGAAGAGAACAAAACGAGTAGCCATTCGTGTTCGCAACGATTTTGATGTAGGTAGGATTCAGATGGGTTTATACCAGCGCAGGCGCAGGATAGGTAAACAAACGCGAGCTATTTTGGCGCGCTGAGTGATGCGACGGGAGCGACTACATCCGCCGCCAATTGCGTGGCCCGCTTGATTTATTGCCCCATCCGCTTTCTTTGATTGTACAAGTGCGCAACACCGGAGATTTGTGAGAGTCCTATTATTAAGTACAACAGAGCCATTCAGTGCTGACCTATCTAGACTAGTAAACAACTAAGTAGGTAGTCATTTTGTGTTTCGTAGACTAGGTACCGGTTCATTTCCTGTCGTCCACGAGACCTGCGCTGCGACTTGTTTTATTTCTCAAAACTAAGGATTAAATTTAAGTAAGTAGGACTTCGATCCATTGTGCATGAGGGGAGGTTTGCCATAATCGCCACGCTTGGCAGGCGGGTTGGCGATCGTAGTAAACCAAGGTTTTTTGGAGACGCTGTTGCCCGTCTCTTGAAGGCTTTGGTCCCTTAGTCGCACTTTACGACACCCACGGGATGATAGGGGGTAGTGCTATTCTAGGCCGGCACATACACGGCTTAATAGAAGAACCGATGGCCGTTGGGGCGGAAAGGTTCTGGAATGGCGACCACGCACCGCACGGCGCTCCGTGGGTAGGCCCCCGACAAGGTGGACCGACGATCTGGTGAAGGTCGCGGGAAGCCGCTGGATGCGGGCAGCGCAGGACCGATCGTCGTGGAGATCCTTAGGGGAGGCCTATACCCAGCAGTGGGTGTCGTGCGGCTCATATGATGATGATGATGATGAAGTAGGACTTCTGGAGCCGACAAACAGATTGCATGGCTGGCACTACCTAGGTAGGTACCTACTCACGACACCGCTTGAACTGTTTGAAAAAATTGTTTAAAAACAAAAAAACCGACTTCAAAAAACCTGCCTCTAAAAAAAGCAAGAAATAATATAGAAATCATTAGATACGCATTATCATTGTTATAATAAAACACGTCTATTAAAGTCGGGTGGGGCTGGAGTACATCTTCCTTTTTTTATTCTAAAAGCCCCACCCGACTTCAATTGACGTGTTTTATTATAACAATGATAATGCGTATCTAATGATTTCTATATTATTTCTTGCTTTTTTTAGAGGCAGGTTTTTTGAAGTCGGTTTTTTTGTTTTTAAACAATTTTTTTATTTTTTTATTTTTAGTGTAAGTACCTTCTGTATTAGGTAGTGTAGGTATATTATTTAGGTAGAAAAATCGGCTCAGCCAAACGTGAGATAATCGCGGAGAAACATACATACATACAAACTGAATACCCTCTTTTTTTGAAGTCGGTTAAAAAGACTACACAAAGGTATCCCTTCCCCAACAAAAAAAATCATCTAATTCGGTTTATAAATAACAAAATTGTCAAGTTAGTTGATTTAATATCATAGTATTTTCAGGATTACTTGTAAACTACTGAACCGATTTGAAAAAAAAATAAATGGGACCATCTCGCAAGAAAACTCAATCGAACAAAAAAAGAATTATCTAAATCGGTCCATAAATGTCGAAGTTACGCGCGAACAACGATAAAAAAAAAAAAAAAAAAAAAAAAAAAAAAAAAAACATACAATCGAATTGAGAACCTCCTCCTTTTGATGAAGTCGGTTAATAAAAGAACTGTTATGGGCCCCCTAAACGATCAAAATTGCTTGTCAATCATTTACAATGCATTGCTTGTCAATCACATTTTGATCGTCTAGGAGCGATGCTTGACAAGCACCACAGAATAGATAAATTACCGTGGCCAATCAATAGTAGGCCACGCCCCCAAATGGTTAATGCAATGTAAATGATTGACAAGAAATGCTTGATCGTCTAGGGGCTCCATAAGTATTTTATAAGTATTAGAAAATAGTTTATTTATATTTTTAGGAACTTAATAGTAACTTTAAATTTTCATGAAATCAAATCTTACTTCAAGCAGGGTTTAGCGAACAATGTAAAGTCTAAAATAATTTAGTGATTTTGCACCGAACTTATTAGTGTCAAATCTAATAGTACATTACAGCCGTGAACGGGAAGCTAGCGATTGCATTGTCGAGGCAATGCAAGTAGCTTCCAGAACAAGGCTTGTATAGTGCTTTTCTCAAGAAATGCGAGGAAATAAAAAACTTTTCAATTGAAACTTAATTAAATTTAATTAATATTAAAAATGAGTAATCAGACAAATCCTCTGAGTAATCTTGAATTACGTGCAGCGCCATCTACCGCCGAGAAGCAAAAACCCATCTCATTTCGCTTCTCGGCGGTAGATGACGCTGTACATAATTCAAGATTACTTAGAGGATTTGTCTCTGATAAATCTGGTACAATACAATATTTATTTATTCTTATAGTAATACCTATATACTCTGTGCGCACCATTTTTTTTATTGTATCGTTATTATAGTACCTATTAAATAATATTAACTGTCTTGTCGTTGGCTTGCGTGCCAGAAAAAAGGAACTAAAGTTATGGCTGTATGGTGCAAATGTGCCTTTGCTTTTTTTGATTTTGTGAACAGCTAAAACAAAAAAAAGAAGTTGCCGCAGACCACCCAGATCATCTTCGCACTGTACCTACTTCCCGCACTGGTGCTGGTGCGGGAAGTAAGTATTGAAATTCATTCCTGGCCTGAATTTTAAATTTAGAATGTGATGAACCAGACCCCCTCGGAAATGTGAAACGCCCCGCATTCCTATTTCAAATGGAATGATAAGATTTCAGAGCATAAGTGAGAAAAATGTTTTAATACTAAAGGCAAATAAAATCGTAATATGTAATTTGATTCAAAGAAACCATGTTATTCTTTATACTCGTAACAGCATTTTTCGTTTACTTATCTTATCCCGGTTATTTTCCTTAATTCCGTTATTGTAACGTAATAACGGACATCGTTGGTTTTTGGTGTAGGTAATTGCGGCAATCAGTAAATTACAATTAACTCGCTAAAAACTAACTGAAGTAACTTGAAACGGTATCAATCAGTTTGTTTTAAAGTTCTTAAAAATAATTACGACACTTTGTTACGAAAATACTTACTTATTACTTGTAATACCCTAAAGAAAATCCGAGCGGACCTAGCGAATACGCAACACAGTCATGCACTACTGTTATGGACTTTTTTGATGACTAAAGACGCTGGCCAGCGCGACCGCTGCCAGCATGACTGACATTGACAGACCGATGAAAAATAAGACTATCGACGTTATATTCGTGGCCGACTTTGCCTATTTTGCTATGTAAATTAAATTCCTCATAAAAGAAACGGGCTTGTGATTCTCACAGACGACGACGGCGCAGACAAGCGCTTTCATAGTCATTATGGCTGTTTGGCGCTGACGCGCGACGATATTATCTAAGTTACAATAGCCTCAATGGCTCATCACCTTTTACAAAATACTGCTTTTCCCGACGCAGGGACGTTAGCTGTTGAGGAGTTCTCCTGGTACTTCACCATCAGCTCCACTTCACCATATGCATTATGACGACCATAAATAGCCTGTAATCGTTACGCACCAGTGCGCACCACTGATATACTTAGTATTGAATAGTTCCAACTTCCGATGCTCATCTTGTCTTCATCGTCAGTTCCACTTCACCAAAATGAACTTTCCGAAAGCAAATGCAATGAGTTAGGTAGGTAGGTACTTAGGAAAATACCAAAATCGCCATATGTATGCCTATAATATTTGAAGAGTTTCCTTGATTTTTCCAGGATCCCATCATCAGATCCTAACCTTATGACAATGTGTGTGACCAATTTTAACTATATACTTTCAAACAAAAAATGATTTTTAAAATCGGTTTATAATTGACTAAGATAATACCTATGAGGTACTTAACAAACAAAAAAAACAACCGAACTGAGAACCTCCTCCTTTTTTTGAAGTCGGTTAATTAGTTCGCGTTCGGTAAAAATTTTAGTAGTTCGACGAATCAGAATACGTCATGAATATTGAAGGAGACAATAACAGCGCATTTAACATCGGCATCAGCGGTGGGAGCAATAAGTATCCCTCTCGACGTCGTCGTGACGCATTGTTGCAGCGCAGAAAGTGGCCTGGCCACACAAACAATGGGCTTTATCTAGATTCTAGATAAGTGGGTAGGTAGGTACCATGACATTACCATGTTTTCTACACAACCTTACGAGCATCGGAAAATATGAGGAAAATGTAGGAACGCACTTGCGAACCCATGGTCGTTGTCGTTGCACAACATGTGATAGACTTTTCCGTATTGAAAATAGATTTTTTGATGATCTCATCAGCTGTCGCTGGATATTTCCTACTTGATCCCGTTCAACAGTTTATATTTTTGACATTATTATCATTAGATATTGTACCTATAAGAATATGGTTATGTACATACCACTTTTGGAACTTTCCGCAATGTAGGGAGGGGAGGGACCCAAACAGTAAGATTAATATATATTTGTCACTGGAAAAAATATCTTTCTCTAAAACCAGCCCTGGCTTTATTTACTCATGTGCCTTGGGTACAAACAAACAAATACTTATAGGTAGGTACCTAGATCTGACTCTTTTCTGTTTGACGTTCAGTTTTCCATAGTTTCCTCGTGAGTGTCGTGTAACGGGGACGGGGCCGTAGCAGCCCCGACACAGGACACGACCCAGTTGTAGGTACATATCGACCATCGATAAATAACTGAAACATTCACACTCTCCTAGAAACCTCGACTCATATTTGACCGAGCGAGCACGAAGTACGAGCGAAGCGTCTCTGCTTCAGCTTGGGCAAAAATTCTTTCGTATGGTCCGGCTGTCTGTTCCCACCTACAGGTCGCATTTCTCAACTGATTCTCATGAAATGTTGTGAGCAGGTTCGAAAATTATATATAATTTTTTTTCGAACCAGTTTTTGATTTTTTTTTCAAAATAGCGGAGTTATGGTAAAAAAACATATTTCAGTCCGACATTTCAGCTCTGCCTGTTCGCCTCTACAGGCTGCATTTCTCAACCGATTCTTGTGAAATTTTGTAAGCAGGTTTAATAATGATGTAGATTTTGTGTGTCAAACCAGTTTTTTGAAATTTTTCAAAATTTTTCAAAATAGCGGAGATATGTTAAAAAAACCTATTTCAGTCCGGCTTTCCACTGTTGTCTGTTTTCCTCTACAGGTCACATTTCTTAACCGATTCTCGTGAAATTTTGTAAGCAGATTTGAAAATTGTACAGATTTTTTTTGTCAAGCCAGTTTTTTGAAATTTATTAAAATGACGGAGATATGTAAAAAACCATATTTCAGTCCAGCTTTCCGGCTGTTCTCCTCTACAAAGCTTAAGGTGGCCATATATTTGACCCAGGTACTTACATTGTTAATTAAGTTCACGTTTGATATTTTTTTCTCATAAAAATGATTAACAAATTCTTTGTTTTACTTTACTTAATGAAGTTAGTAGGTACTAACACTTTTTGGGATGTAAAAAATCCCTGACCTCCACAGTTTTTCCCTGTTTTCCTGACTGCTGCCTTAAATTCCTGACATGTCCGGAAAATCCGGAAATTCCTGTCATCTGGTACCTATCTCGAGGTCTGCTTATTATGCTGATACACATATCAAACAATTATGAAAGCATTCAAAACAAAGCGTCACCATTTATGCTAGATGTTTCCTGTAAAAGCCTTGATTGTAGATTTGGTTGAATTTTGACTAAAACATTATTAAAGTGAAAGTGAAATAAGCTTTATTCAAATAAAATTAATTATTAAGTACTTTTGAATCGTCTATATTTTCCTACCAATCGTTCCAGACTTTTTTAGCTGACAAGAAGAACGGGCGCAAGAAACTTATCAGCTGTAACAGCCATAAGTAACGATATTTACAAACTTGAATATATCGTTACCAGATAATTACAACAGGGTGACAGGATTAATCTTCCATGACCTTATGAGTAAATTACATAGAAGTAGGAACCTACCTTTTCATAATGTAGAGGAACGGAGAGCTAAAATGTATTTCTAGTTAATAAAAGGACAATGTAAAGCGATAGTCTTGGATATCAACCACAAATAAAAGTAGATATAACGTGCAGTTAGGTAGGTAGGTAGGTAGGTATGTGTACAATTTTTATGAGATGTCTAACGAGCTGCCATAAAATGTCTCATAAACGAGGATCGTTAAACTACTCGCGTGGCCGCTTTATTGCACCGTCTCTACTACGATTGACAAATCTAACAAATTCCAATGAAAATAGTTTTATTACACGACTGCCCAAAAACGAAGAGTGTATTGCGTTCAGGGTTCATGTATGTTTGTATGTGGGTATGTGAGTTTCTTTATTCCACAATAACTTCTAAGAGTCCCTGCAAACTACCGACCAAACTATCGGCCGATAGCTTGGTCGGGCATAGTATGAAGAAGTATGCAAATGCGCATATTACAACGATTTGGTATCGGGGTAGGTACCCAACTATCAGTCGATAGAAAGTCTTAGTTTGCGGGTAGGTAGGTACCCAACTATCGGTCGATAGAAAGTCTTAGTTTGCGGGTAGGTCTAGGTACTCTAAATGTCTGAACAGATTTGGATGTGTGAGACAGCTTTTAGGCCTCATGACCACATCACCATTTAAAATCCTAAATTCCGGGTTAAGAAAACACTTACATATTTACACACTTACTTTACAATAGGTAGGTACCTATTATACTCAACATGCACGCACTTACACTTACACACTATATACGATACACACACTCACACACTACATTTTACTTTTGTTGTCTTATTGTTTTAATACTAGTTTCCTATTCATTGTTTTTATTTTTTATTTTTAAGTCGTCACATCAGCTTATTGGTTACCTACTATGTTATTTTTAATCCAAGGTGGAAGGCACTGGTGACCTGTATTACGGGTTTAAAAAAGCCCATCTCCGGCGCCAGTCTCTTACACTGAGGGTTATTACTGCATTCATCGTCGTAAGTATATGAAGCCATATAAATTATACCTGCATTATATCATCTAACATTTGTAACCTTTGTGTGAAAGACGAATAAATAAATTATTACTATTTACAGTGTATTGAGTAGACAGTAGCATTCACGTGCGTTTGCACGCTGGAGGTGTCAGGTGTGGTAGGCGCTGCGGTCGGGCCTCGCGCTGGCGCCGGCGCACGCTCACCTCCGCTTCAATGTGGTCTCTGCTCCGGCAAACACGTTGGAGTTTTGTTTGTAAATTCAAAATTCAAAAATAATTTATTCAGTCTAGGCTGTTACAAGCACTTGTGAATGTCATAGAAGCTACGCCATCGGTTCGCAAACCCTAAGCGGGAGACCTTGTAACGAGAAAAACCGGCAAGAAACTCGTCAAGGGCTGCTTTTTTCTCCCTGTATATTTCATACAGACTCGTCAACATTGAAAAATGAGCTCCACATTTAAAGTGAGGTCATTTAGGTGAGGTTGTATAAGGGATGCCTATAAGCAGCGAATAAAATCTATGGAAGTTTAGTTAATTGAAAACAAACATTGCTTAAAAATAGCACCACGGGGCTAAACACTTACAACCCGCGCAGCATTTTGTCGGGCCATAGCCTCGGGCCCGCCGGTAACAGACGTTAGCGTTCTTTACAGTACCTACAGTTTGTATATGAGAAAGTTTAGTAGAAAATACGTCATGTGTAGTAAAATGGTGATAAAGACACAAAGGCAGTAAAAAGATCCAAAGATAACGTACTCTATCGTTAGACAAATACTATCTTTGGCCGAGCGAGCGCGAAGCGTGATCGAAGCATATTATGTCTGCTTCAGCTTGAAAAAAAATGCTTTCGTATGTCTGTTTGTTCTCTGGTCGCATTTCTCAAATTGATTGCCGTGAAATTTTGTGAGCAGGTTCGAAAATTATAGAATGCTTGTTCCATAGATTTTACTTCACTGCCTATTAGCATAAAGCTGATGGTATGCTGATAGGTGATCATTGAAGACTATCAATTAGTCACTTGCGACTTCACTACAGATTCACTTCTCAAGCTTACGCGCTCACTAGACATGAAATAAAACACTTTTAACGGATACTAGCGCGGTTTTATTGAGAGTACCTTGGTAATTAGTTGGTATTTGGTTTGATTTTTGATTTTCCCGACGTTTCGGCACCTTTGCAGCTGCCGTGGTCACGGGGGACTGAAGCTACTTGTGAGCCTACCCTCAAGCGATGAATTTTTTAGAACGTTCAGAAATTAAAATTTATCAAATTTAATTAGTTTAATTTTGGTTTGGTTTTAATTTAATTTTATATGTTAAAAAGAGAGAATCTACTGAAACTACTACCATTTCAAAAAATTGGGAGGCCCCTCCAAGAAAGAAATGGCGAAAGAAAACTTGGAGAGGAAGGCCGACCTCCGTCTTTTATATTAATTAATTTATTTGCAAAAGGAACTAACCGTATCATTAGATCTTACAGTGTGTGTTTGGGGCTTTAGCTTGTGAATGATGGGGTCCCAAGCTGGTGGAATTTTCCAACCATCATCTCTATTGAAATTAGGATATTTATTTATTTCGATAGCCTCGCGGAGCATTCTAGGAATGAATCTACGTTCCCTAGCAAGGATTTGGGGTTTGTCAAATCTAATATAATGGTTGGGCCCCTCAAAGGCGTGTTCACTCACTGCAGACTTGTTATCGCGCCTATGTTTCATGTCAGCTACATGTTCTTTAACCCGGGTCCCTATGCTTCTCTTTGTTTGCCCGATGTAGGAGAGCCCACAGTCACAATCTAGTTTGTAGACGCCTGCGGCTTGAAGGGGGATATTACACTTGACAGGTCGTAAGAATTGGTTGATCTTCTTCGGCGGCTTGAAGTAAGTTTTGATTGACGCTCGCTTCAGAATGTTTCCAATCTTGTCAGTGACACCCTTCAAGTATGGTAGGATGGCAGGTTGACGCTCTACTGTGGCTGTTTTGGTGCGTTTTCTGTGACGAAGGCGTGGTACTTGCAACTTGTTGTTACGTAGTACTTGCTTGACGTGCTGAAGCTCAGCAGTCAGGTGTTGTTTGTCACAGATGCCGCGGGCTCTCTGAAACAAAGATTTCCCTACGGTAGCTAACTGTATAGGATGATGGTGAGAGTCACCATTAAGGTATCTGTCTGTATGGGTTGCTTTACGATACACTGTATGGCTCAAGGTTTGGTTCGGATTCCTGATAATGAGAATGTCTAGGAAAGCTAGTTTATTATCTGCCTCTAACTCTTAATGGTGACTCTCACCATCATCCTATACAGTTAGCTACCGTAGGGAAATCTTTGTTTCAGAGAGCCCGCGGCATCTGTGACAAACAACACCTGACTGCTGAGCTTCAGCACGTCAAGCAAGTACTACGTAACAACAAGTTGCAAGTACCACGCCTTCGTCACAGAAAACGCACCAAAACAGCCACAGTAGAGCGTCAACCTGCCATCCTACCATACTTGAAGGGTGTCACTGACAAGATTGGAAACATTCTGAAGCGAGCGTCAATCAAAACTTACTTCAAGCCGCCGAAGAAGATCAACCAATTCTTACGACCTGTCAAGTGTAATATCCCCCTTCAAGCCGCAGGCGTCTACAAACTAGATTGTGACTGTGGGCTCTCCTACATCGGGCAAACAAAGAGAAGCATAGGGACCCGGGTTAAAGAACATGTAGCTGACATGAAACATAGGCGCGATAACAAGTCTGCAGTGAGTGAACACGCCTTTGAGGGGCCCAACCATTATATTAGATTTGACAAACCCCAAATCCTTGCTAGGGAACGTAGATTCATTCCTAGAATGCTCCGCGAGGCTATCGAAATAAATAAATATCCTAATTTCAATAGAGATGATGGTTGGAAAATTCCACCAGCTTGGGACCCCATCATTCACAAGCTAAAGCCCCAAACACACACTGTAAGATCTAATGATACGGTTAGTTCCTTTTGCAAATAAATTAATTAATATAAAAGACGGAGGTCGGCCTTCCTCTCCAAGTTTTCTTTCGCCATTTCTTTCTTGGAGGGGCCTCCCAATTTTTTGAAATGGTAGTAGTTTCAGTAGATTCTCTCTTTTTAACATATAAAATTAAATTAAAACCAAACCAAAATTAAACTAATTAAATTTGATAAATTTTAATTTCTGAACGTTCTAAAAAAATCATCGCTTGAGGGTAGGCTCACAAGTAGCTTCAGTCCCCCGTGACCACGGCAGCTGCAAAGGTGCCGAAACGTCGGGAAAATCAAAAATCAAACCAAATACCAACTAATTACCAAGATACTCTCAATAAAACCGCGCTAGTATCCGTTAAAAGTGTTTTATTTCACTACAGATATTCACGTGCAGTTTAGTCCGAAGTGAATTGTTCTAAACTTTTTTTTTACCAAAGATACCTACCTATTTATTATCCATGATAATGACACTCTCACCACGAATGCTAGATGCCCGTCACACGAGTCAGTGTCACGCGGCTGTGTCCACGTGATTGTCCTGAAGGACGGCCGTGGCGTCATGGGTCATGGGAGCTGCGTATGACCACGTCCCGTGGGAATGCCCGTTTGTGACAGGTTTTGGAGGGAAAACTAATTATGTACGAAGACCACGATGTACTCCGGTGTTTTATCTGTTCATTAGCATTTTTTAGTCAATCTTAACCGAAAAAGTTGTGTGCGGTTAAAAGATAGATCGCTAATATTTTTAACCTAAAGCTAATTATTAGATTTATAAAACTCCATCTACCCACTTATTATCTATTTCTTTTATATAACTATTAAATGCGAAAGCTTATGTGTAAGTTTATGTTTAATTTTTGTACCTACTAAATTGGCGAATACCAGACAAAATATTCCCACAGAGCCGATAACCCTCATGAGTGGTTCTACAGCTATTTGCGGAAAATCCTCCCTCATGTTTAATTCAACGGGAATTTACAGGAACAGAAACGAAAGGGGAGAGGTCGGTAATAAAAGAGTACAAGTTGTATGTTTGACGTAGATATATATTTGCATACATTTCTTATAAGTTCTGAAGGTCTGAATTATTTATAGGATAGATAGAGATATTCTTTGGTAAGAATAGATCCAGGGATCAGGAAATGAAGAAATTTATACTTAAGTACTTGATTTTAAAAAGATGAAGCATATAAAACTTGGAGGCCAAATGAATTTAAGATATACCGGTATAGTATTTTGGCCGTATGCTGTAGCTCTGCAGTTTCAATAAGATTTTTTACAGTATACCAATCTACATTGAAATCTCATCGCACTCTTGACATCATCATTTATTTATTTGAGTTTTTCAAATTTACCTATATTTACAAGCGCTTGTGCACGTTAAATAAGCTACGCACACACTATACCACACTTCTATTCTAAGCAGGGACACTTAAAGTGGTTACAGTGGGATTTGATTCGGAAGTCCAAAAAGGAATATCGATAATGTATGAAAATTACGAACAAAAAAATAACGCATGTGTGGTAGGTCCAATTCTGTGGTAGGTCCAATTCTGTGGTAGGTCCAATTCTGTGGTAGGTCCAATTCTGTGGTAGGTCTATAGATTTGTATGGATTTGCTGCGTTCGGAAACATTATAATTCGGAATTCCGTATGTAGTGTGTGGCTTACTTCACTATCCGCTTCAATAACTATTTTACCAATATCGCCGTCGAACTCCCATGTGCAATAATGTGCATTGTATAGGTGACTGCAGAGAGGGCGACCAATTGCCTTGGCCAACCGTTTGATAGTGCACCCACCGCCACGTGGTCGTGTGCACATCGATCAAAGCTTCTGTGACTATCGAGGCTGACCCGCCAGGAGGGACGGTCGCGGAGACGTTATAACTTGAAATGCTCTATACGTTATTTTGTAGTAATGTTATAATAATAATAATAGTAGATTGTTATACAAGACGCTAAAATGACCCATTGCATACGAGGTAGTTTTATTCCCGAGCTTTAGCAAGGGAATAAATAGAAACCGAGTTACAATGGGTTTTAGCGTCGTGTGTTACACTCAACTTTTCACTACGATTGCGAGAAAATAAAATACAATTAAATAGTTTATACCTACTTCCGTAAACGAATCCAACTCGTTTTTCTATCCTCCACTTCATTAACTTTTGTACAGTATTTAAATCAATGATTTGTGCTTGATGGCAAAAGTTTAAAATTATTTCTTTCCTATTACAGTCACACAATTCAATCAGTTTGTAATTATAGAAAAATTCTAAAGATTTCGCGCCATGGTACCTTTTTTAATTTCTGCCAAGCAACACAATCACGCATGCTACGATTCACTCTCACTCTGTGCACAGAGTATAAATAAGTCTATGATTTCTTCTTCTTATTTTTGTTATGGCAATCTACTCCTCTTCAGGGAGTAATTTTTGCCAGTGTCAAGTGTAATGATTTCACCGAAGAGATGCTTTTAGTTCCATATTCAAAAATAAGAATGAGAAACAGGATTAAGTCGAGCGAGTCTTTATTCGTGTTTATAAATAAAGACTTTTTCGTTTTAGTAGGCTCATTGGTAATTGACAAACATTAAAAAAGAAAAAACTTTATCCCCTAGGGGTTATTTTATCTCAGCTCTTGTACGTTACAATGACGGACTTTTTGAGCAAGAGGAGTAAAAAAAATTATTTATTTGTTCCAGAAAATAAATACATTGAAACCAATAACACAAAAAAATAAATATAAGTAGGTATTACAATAAATTATGAATGATAGCAAATTATAAAACAAATTCGATTGGAACAAAAAGGCATGCAGCTCAGCATCTGACAGCTGAGTCATCAACTGTCGCTGTTCTGCCACATCCCAAACTAAGACATTTCTAAAATATAACAATTTAGCAAGTTAGATAAGAATTAAGTAATGATTTGAAACGTTATTAGTACATAAGTCCACTACAAATTGAACTCCAAACTAGCCGCTTTGTATTGTTCTTCAAGGAACCATAGTTTGCACTTTCGCTTAAAATTGTTCTTAGACATTAAAAGACCATCCCGCAAGGGCGGTGGTAAGTCGTTCCTTATCTTTGAGGCGGCAAATGCAAAGCATCCCCTGGTAACAGTATTATTAAATATAGGCCAAGTCAGTAAAATACCATGATTCCTGAGATTTGAACCACGCATCCTAAATTTTAACTTTTCACGCAAGTATTGCGGTATATTCGTCTTAAACAAGGAATGCAAAAAACAAGCATACTTTAGATCTCTGACCTTGCCCATACACAGTATATTTTGTTATGCACAAAGTAAGGGGTAACATGATCCCTCTTAGGTAACAGTATCGCATGCAAGCGTTTTGCACCCTCTGGACTTGTTGTTCAGTCTTTTTGAGTAAACAAGGACCGTACACCACATCACAATGTGTAGATGTGACAATACTAAAGAGTTACATAATTGTATGTAAGACGGCAACGGTTCCGTTCCGAGACCAAGTTTTTAGCTCTTTTCGTCAAACAAAACACAGTTCACTAGTTGTAACAGCGAGAAAACACCGGCATAGAGCCGGTCGCTGGAGCGATTTTATATTTTAACTCCAGCTAGTAAAAAAGCTGCGAAAAGAGATAAAACTATGAAAGAACGCGTACCCCTTGATCCAGTATACAATAAAACTCCTTCTTATTTCGACGTTTCGACGCTACTGCCGCGTTGGCGACCTAGCGGACAATGAAAAAACGTAATGAATAAATGTAACAAAGTGACGAGTGATAAAATACAATAGATTTATTAATATTATTATTTATAGCAGCTGCGAATTTACAAAGGCTTTTGTTTGAGTCACGAGTCAGACTCTAATAGATGAGCTTTTGTTTATGCATATTACTCGACAAAACCTAATCTATCTCGGTAAAAAAGTTGACTTAAATGGATTAGCTTTTTGCCTTGATATTTAAGCAATTCAAAATAATTAATTTTCTTTCGTAGAACACCCACCAATCAATTCTAAATCAGGCGACGACACTGAAACAAACTTCAAAGTAAACAATTCAGAATCTGAGAACAATATCTATAAATCTATAACTTACTGTTCAATAAAATAACGTAACAAAATATGATTTATCATCCCATAATAAATGTGAATTTATTTATCTCGGTTTTTTACTAGTTTAAAAAAACTCCTAAGTTCAACTGGCAACTTAGCCAGTTAACATTGACCTCGATACCTTCGAAATAAGAAGAGAACAAGGGTTTTTGTAATCGGTCGGTAAGCCACGAGCGCTCGGCCCCACACTGACCCACTTGACTCAACTATTGATTTGACATTAAGCTCAATAAAAGCTTAATGTACCGAATAATTGTTAGTTTTTGTGCATAAGATTAATAGCTTAAAAGCACAGAATATAATAATAGTACTTACCTAAAAGGGTAGAAATAATATTATAAATAGGTACATTTAAGCTTTTGCAATTTCTTCAGCGTTAAAATTCGTTTCCCGAAAGTTTTTCGCGGATATTTCGGGAAAAATATGTCATATCCAAAAAGTAATTTTTATTATTATAGTCTTTTAATTTCCCCACTGGTACGGCACAGGTCTTCCTTATGAATGGATAAGATGGGCCATAAACACTCAGGCCCAATGCGGATTGGTCGGTGAAAAACTAATGGTAATTGCGAATCCCGCAAAGAGAGTGTTACCGAGATGAACGAAAACCTAAATTAACCGAGTTATAGTTGAAGGTTGCTTATTTATGTTTTTAAGGCATTATTTAGTATCCAAAGTATTGGTAACATGGGCAGTTGAAGTATTCGATATTTTTCACAGATATTAATTTTTCAATGTATTAAGTAAGTCTAATTTAATAATAAAAACTTTGGTGGGGCTTTTAGAATAAAAAAAGATGATGAACTTCAGCCCCACCCGACTTCATTAGACGTGTTTTATTACAATGATATGCGTATCTAGTGATTTGAATATTATTTTCACTCCTCTTGCTTAAAAAGTGCGTCATTGTAACGTACAAAAGTCGAGATAAAATAGCATAATAAGCCCTAGGGGATAAAGTTTTTTCTTTTTTAATGTTTGTCTATTACCAATGAGCGTACTAAAACGAAAAAGTCTTTATTCATAATCACGAATAAAAACTCGCTCGACTTAATACTGGGGGTCTATTACGAAAAGTTTAATGCGATACACGCGGCTGCGTCCGTGCTTCGTTCTGATTGATTCCTATTACAAAGCACTTGCGTATGCGACATTGCAAAGTGATTGCGTAAATTTGACAGTTTCTTTCTAGTGGATCCGTCATTATTCGTTCAATAGACTATGGACTACGATAGCTACATTGAAAATATTTGTAATAACTATAACCGACGAACTGCGGACGACTATCGTGACCAAGTTTCGTAATAGGCCCCCAGTTTCTCATTCTTATTTTTGAAAATGGAACTAAAAGCATCTCTTCGGTGAAATCATAGACTTATTTATACTCTGTGTAGAGTGAATCGTAGAATGCGTGTTTGTGTTGTTTAGCTGCTACAGCAGAAATTAAAAAAGGTACCATGGCGCGAAATCTTTAGATTTTTTTTATAATTACAAACTGATTGAATTGTGTGACAGTAACAGGAAAGAAATAATTTTAATCTTCTGCCGTCAAGCACAAATCATTTATTTAAATATTGTACAAAAAGTTTATGAAGTGGAGGATAGAAAAACGAGTGGATTCGTTTACGGAAGTAAGTAGGTATAAACTATTTAATATTGTATTTTATTTTCTCGCAATCGTAGTGAAAAGTATAGTGTAACACACGACGCTAAAACCCATTGTAACTCGGTTTCTATTTATTCCCTCGCTAAAGCTCGGGAATAAAAATACCTCGTATGCAATTGGTAATTTTAGCGTCTTGTATAACAATCTACTATTCTTGCTTTTAGAGGTATTTAATTTTAAAGCTTTTTTGTTTTCATTTTCAGCTTTTTTGAAGTCGGTTTTTTGTTTTTAAAACATTTTTTATTTTTTTATTTTTAGTGTTAGTAAGTACCTTCTTTATTTGGTAGATAATTACTTTAGTTTATTTATATTATCTTATCCAGTAAGTATATTATCTAGGTAGATAAAACCATGGGTAGACCCAATTTTTCATTTTTCTTTTTGACAGACTGAAAACTTTTGCCTTAGAGTGAAATCTATGAAAGAGCTTGTAATAAACGAGAAAAACACAGATACATAAGGGAACTTTCAGCATTTTGTGTACATAACTAGGTATTATCTTAATAAGTTTGCAAGCTTTGGAAGTGAGAGACTCCGAAGGTCCCAAGTACACTTATGGGACTAAGATAGTTCATAAGGCTCCACCTTCGTAGCTACGGAAAGCTCACAAATAAAAGCAGTGGTAAGCTCAGTGTGAGAATCGTAACGCGCGCGGGCGGTCGCTACGAGACGCTACGCCGTAGCTAATATATTTCGTGAATTGTGAAAACATTCGGTGAAAAAATTGGTAAGTACCTATTTGGTAAAAAGGTTTAAATATTAATATGTCTGTTGATTATCATTAACAAATAAGTTCGACTTGTTTTTATTTCGTTACGTACTTAAATGTTGTAATTTCACTAGCTAAATGTTTTTATTTCGTTAGCTAAATAACATGCTTTCCTCAACTTGATTGTTATTTAAACGAAACTAGTTTTGTTTATTATTGAAACCCCAGTCGATAGTACGATTTTTTTATTATTGGTGAAGATAAGTAGAATAACTTACTTTTTTTCAATCAATTGTTTACTTCGACCAGGCCCTCTTTAAATAGGTATTCTAGAACAAAACTATCTGGAACTATTCTGAAAATAAGTAAGTTTAAATAAGTCTCATAATAATATGTGTGTAATAAGTATGTATGCAATAAAGTCACCCTTTATGTATGACTCACGGCGGCATGCTCGGTCGGCCAACATCGTGTAATTACTACCCATGTCTGGCTGCCAGCACTGCCACTGGCCCTCTCTGGAATTTGGTTGGAACAACGCGTATCCTATATCATAACTAAACCACATAGCATGCCTAAACCTAAATATAGAAAACAAGTAACAAACAGAAGTAGATACGAGTGAACGAACTCATAATCCTCCTACCCTTATCCCATTTTATTTGGGTTCGGTGCAGTGCGTCCTTCTCTTCCATTCCTTCCTGTCACTCGTCATCTCCTCATCCACTCCCTTCACATTCATATCATTCCGCACACAATCCATCCATCTTTTCTGCGGTCTTCCTCTTACTTTCCAGCCCTCAACATCCAATATCCATTACTCTTCTAGTAACATGACTTTCATCTCTTCTCATAACATGCCCAAACCAAGCCATGCGATTTCCTTTCAACTTCTCTGTTACTGGTGCTACTTTCAGACTTCCTCTGACATACTCAACTACAATATTTTATTACATTATAGACACTCGATAATAAACAAATTATGCAAACAGTTTAACATGTAAGTAATGTTCGTTTAAAACTAAAAACTCATGCCTCTAGAGCACAGAATATATACTCTAACGTTTAGAGTTAAAAATTAATCTTGACAAATGTAATTTTATTCAATTCAATAAAACAAAACAATCTAAATATAGTATTAAACTTAACGTAGACAAAATAAAGGAAGCGACACAAACTAAGTTTCTTGGTTTAACTATAGACCCGGATTTAAATTGGAAATTACATGTGGACAACCTATGCAAGAGAATCAATAAATTTGTATTCGCTCTAAGGAAAGTCAGAAACGTGACAAATTTAAAAACAGCCATCATGACCTATCGTGCTTATATAGAGTCGATCATTCGTTACGGTATAGTAATATGGGGCAATAGTACGGAAAAAAATAGGATATTTGTTGCACAGAAAAAATGTATTAGGGCAATATGTGGTATTGCACCTGACGTATCTTGTCAACCATATTTTAAAAGTCTTGGTTTGCTGCCGTTACCATCACTTTATATATTCGAAATTTCTATTTTTGTGAGAAAACACAGTAATCATTTTAAAAGAGCATTTGACGTAAATACTAGACTTAAAAGAGACCCCAACAGACTTGTATATACCGATATTCCCAGATCGGCTAAATATAGAAATAGCTGTTTGGCAATGTGTATTAAAATATATAATAAATTACCTGTCAATATTAAAGAGATTAGTTCCAATACTGCATTTAAAAACAAGTTGTTTAAATGGTTAAATGAAAATAACTTTTATGATGTGCGAGAATTGTTTGACTTAAAGACGTAATTAATATAAAATAAGTATCTTTTCAATAGTATATGTTTAGTGTGCTTGATGACATTGTACGCCTTTAATAGGTTAATTGTGAGGGACTCCACTAAATTTAGTTTAATAAGACCGTTATGTAACCACAATTAGAACAATAAAGAGATTATTTGAATATTATTTATTTAAAATGTTGTGAGAGGGGGGCCCCTCCAACTTTTGAAATAAGAGAGTGAAAAATTAAAAAAAAAGTGCTATAGACCTTAATAAACACTTTCAAAGAAAATTAATTTGAACGAGATATGGTAATAAGTTTTTGAGATATGACACATTTTTCAAAACCGCAAATATAACTTTGTCATTCATACCAACACTGTGAAAAACAACGTTATTTTTGCAGAGGAAAAATGATAGTGATATAAGGTAACTACGGAACCCTACGGCGCGTGGCCCGACATGCACTTGGCCGGTTTTTTTATTTTCTTTACATCTGTAAGTAATTAATTTCATCACTAATAAATCATTTTGTCACGATAGTATCGAGAAATGTTATAATAATTATATCGATCCGATTCATTCGAGAGCAGAGGTTAAACTGATAGCGATATTATTATAACTGCTGCAGCAGTATCATAAAGTGCTCAATATAATAATTAATGAACCATCGACATGTGCCTTCATTAAAATAATAATTTATGATTGTAGGTATAAAATTAAGTAGATTGAAATTGATGTTTTGGTAAAGATACTAATATTTTATTATAATGTAATTTCGTTCGTGTACCTATATGGATTATGGATGTCGCCACTAGTCGTGTGTATAAATATAAAATAAAATAAATATTTGACAACATCACATACATTGCTCCGACTCCAAGGTAAGTAGCTAAAGCACTTGTGTTATGGTAATCAGAGACAACGGTGGTATCACAAACACCCAGACCTGAGACAATATTGAAAAGTTCATTTTCTACATTGACCCAGCCGGGGATCGAACCCGGGACCTCAAGAGATGGTGACGCCTTGAAAACCGGCGTGCAAACCACTCGACCACGGAGGTCGTCACTCGTCGACACTCGGTCGTGTATTGTTTCGACCAAATCATTCCAATCCGTTTATTGGTTTCCTTGTGTCGATTTTATGAAAATTATAAATATGATTGTGTTAATAAAGATAAGCTACAGTTATTTTGAAAATTAAATTACTTTTTAGTTTATGTATGCAGATTTTCTTGAATTGTTTTTACTCACTATCACTATGACTTGTGTTAAATGACTTATTAAGTAAGTACTCCGTCCGTTTATCACTTTTTTATTAATATAGAGTCCTATTTATAGAAACTGAAATGTTTAAAGTAGGTATCAATAAAGTTTTAATAAGTTATAAATGTTTCATTAACCGCGGACTAAACTATTAAGTTGTTAATGGCAAGTTTACAATGTACATCGTACGTTAAACATTTAACAACAATAGTATGTAGCAATATATTATGCTGTTAAATATTTATTAGTGGAATCATAAAGACAGTGCAACAAAATCTTAACAATATTCTTATGCACTGTACGAAACTAAGTACCTACCTACTCACAGTTTCATCGTTGTGTTCCGGTAGACAGAGATAAGTAAGATAGCCAGTTCCTTAGTGGTTGCGGTTAAGGACTGCCAGTAAACTGCGCTTTAACTTTCGGCCTTATCGTCACTTACACCCGTTGTAGATAAAAAAGATTAAAAAAAACAACGGTGAGTTCATGTTACGCTGAGTGCAGTGATACTCCGCGCCAAGGTCTCGGTCGAATCAACGGTGTCACACAATTGGATAATTGCAGAGGGCGACCTTCCCTCAATACAATATGCTATGAAACACGGTTTTATTACTGTCAGACGTATCACATCCTGTTGGTTTACACAATGATCGTCATCACTGTAGATTCTTATCAATTTTTACCTACCTACATTAAAACAGTAAGTACCTACTCGACTTATTTACATAAAATACTTAGCTTCCTAATTGGAGATACTTACAGCTCATAATAAAATGATCTCCATAGAAATGAGTTTGCTTTGGCAAGATTCCAAACTAGGTACTGTTATGCTAATCTTTTAAGTAGGTAGGTACATAATAAGAACGAAGTATATGACAAACGACAGGCATTAAACTGATTCGGAAT
Source organism: Agriphila straminella (assembly GCA_950108535.1). Taxonomy (NCBI): domain Eukaryota; kingdom Metazoa; phylum Arthropoda; class Insecta; order Lepidoptera; family Crambidae; genus Agriphila; species Agriphila straminella. The sequence continues at coordinate 21,068,116 of OX467307.1, read as the reverse complement.
ATTGAAAATCTCCTTAGAAACATTATATTATATGAGAAACAACTTAGAATAGTAAGTTAATTGTGCAGGTGTGAGATTTACTGTTTGACATGAGACGTGACTGAGACGTGACGTGAACGCTTCCTTTATTTAATAGGAAATATTTATACAAAAAATCTGATAAGGCATTGTCGAGCGGTTAGCGTGCTGAGCTTTCCATTACCATGCCATGGACGAATATATTATTTTCGTCCATGACCATGCACACCTAAACTAGAATGTGAATTTTGGTGACACGAGCTTAGGCTACTATCTCCGTATTGTTATCTAGTTAGGTAAAAGTTTGCTAAATTATTTCTTACCAGATATGTCAACTAGAAGCCCTGTTCGGCAGGAAGGTCAAACGTCTATTTCCCTTACTGCGAGGCTTATTGACCCAGGGGCTTACAAGCTCTCGACGACGCGCTAATGATAATGGCTGCTGTGGGAGATCGGATACCTAGCAGTTTTATTTTTATAGTTATCTGAGGGAGGAAAAGCTTACTGCAACGACTTATTCGTCAATCGCCATATCGAATCGTGCCATTTAAAAAGTTTAGACGTGAAATCGTAACAAACAGACATACGCACTTACACTGCTGAAATTTGGTATAAAATTAGCTTGATTTATTAGTTTTTGAGATGGCGAGTTGACGCATTCACAAATTGAAATTCGTCAACTGGACCAGATTCGATATGGCGAGTTGACGAATAAGTCGTATCTTTGTTTTAATATCTGTTTCAAATAAGCTATCCTTAATGTGCAGATAAAAATAAGAACTTTTTGATTAAGGCAAGGCCAGTTCATGATGTGAGAAAAAGGTAATTGAACTTCCAGTGTGAAGAAATGATGTAGGTTTTCTACTACACAAAAAAACTGTCGACTGAAAAAGAAACAAAGAAACACAATATTGAAAAATGGCTTATCTGAAAAAAAAACCTTAATTTGCAACATATAAATCGTTAAAATAAATTAGATCGTCAGACTTCGTCGTTTTCAACAACAGTGATATGACTTTTATACAAAAAGGTAAACTTTTTTATTGTTCTAACACAAACCGGGTAGATTTTTAATTGAAAATCAATTCCAAAATTCCAATAATTTCTGGCGAAGCGACATATTTAAAAAAACCCGGTCAAGAGCGAGTCAGACTCGCGCATCATAATAAATACACTGCGATCTTAAACTATTCCAAATTTCAAGTTGATACCATTAGTAGTTCTCGAGATATCCAGCTGTGACAGACAGACAGACAGACAGACTGAGTCACACCATAACTTTATATGTATACCATATCCTTTTTACCATTTTGGTACGGAACCCTAAAAGATATTGAAAGAGTAGATTTCGTGACTGCCTGGCCTATAGCTAAACATATAAACAATATTCGTCAATTCGTAAGTTTTTTTTAAATCTTTGTGTTTGTTATTGACACCTAAGTAACGCACAGGGAAAGTTCATAGTCCCCTAGAGACCGTAAACAAAGTGATTAAAACAAGAGTTATGTGAACTAACCCCGTGAAGGTGGGTGTCGAAGCGATCTTAACCCTCGCCTCGCTCTTATAATCGTTCAATTTTTCTCTGCACCGTGTTAGAGGTTAGAGGTCGTTGATCTTTGCACACAATGCCGGCAATCACGGCGATTACCGTGATTTGCCGTGATTAGCGCTAATTGTTCCGCGTCACCGGCGCGTGCGCAACCGACCGAATGATGTCGCATTATACGTATAGATACAATTGCTTTTTTGCTCTATAATGGACTAAAAGTGATCTTAAACGCTTTTAAAACGTTATGATTGTAAAATGATGTAACTTTTTTGTATTACAAAAAGTGTTTTGTAAAACGAAAACTAAATTGCATGGCAGAAAAGTGTCATTAGCATGGATTCTATTATTTAACACTGCTTCAATGAAATTAAATGAAAAGTAGCAGTTTGTTGGGCCTCACTTAAGATTTAAGAATGTGAGATTACTTGTTTTCAGTGCTCAGCTCAGTAAGTTGGTATTTCAGTTCCGTACCACACTAACATTACAAACTGAAAATTTCAAGCCACGTTTTGTGTTCTAGCACAGAATAGATAATAGTACTAGCGTACAGAAGTTGCACTCCGCAAAATCGTTTAAATAAATTGCGACTCTTGCTCCGACACAATAAAGTACAATTCAGGTCGCACAGCGCTCCCGTCGCTCCAAAACATTCAATTAGTAGTTGCCTCTCTTTCTATCGCGTAGGTCTTATCTTTTCTGATGTATGAGCGCTCCTCCTCTCCGAGCGCTTCAGACTCGCGCGCGGAGTGACAGAGCCCTGGTTCTAGTTTCTGTTTTCTAGTTCAAGTAGTGAATATTTAGAACAACTTAAAAGCAGTAGGGAAAGTTTTACAACCAAGAACTGAATAAAATAATAATTTAACTCTAACGAAATGTAAATGTTTGATCGAAATGTAGTAAATTAGTAGCTTTGGCTATAAAATAACAACACAAAAAATACACAGTAGGTAAGCCGTTTATTTTTGCGACATATTTAAAGACAAAGTATTTGACCTCGAAATCAACTATAGAACATTCTACTATAGATATATCTGTAGTATAACAATTACATATACACCACTGTTTGTCGGCAAACTATGGCGCAGTAGCGGTGGGCGGGCGGCTAGACAGCGGACGGCTGCATCCGCGCCCGTTGGTTTGCTTCCGGCGGGCGGCGGGTCAAGGCCGCCGGTTGATGCGTCTCGCCGCTCGCCAGTGCAGCACAATAACGAAGATTCCTAGTTTAGGCTCCTGAAAGTAGAATTCTTTTAGTGAAAGATCTTCCATTTGGTCAAAATGACGCATACATAAGAAATGGTAAGCAACGTTTGTTCTACGATTTTCCGAAAAAGACAAATAAAATATCGAATTTTCATACAAGACTCGATCAGCTGTTCGGAAATTTGTATGAAAAGTTGATTTATTGTCTTTTTCAGGGACCGGAAAACCCGTTTTTTTGGTTAACCCAATTGATAGAGAAACCCTATTAAAAAACTTACCAAATGATAGGGTTTCCCTTTCGATAGGGTTAGTCGACGTTATGCTTACCGTATTGATAGGGTTTTTGAAAACAAGTCTATGAAATACCCAATCAAAAACCCTTTTAACGGTAAGCGGGTCATGAAATACCCAATCAAAACCCCTTTACCGGTAAGCGGTTCCTGTCCTTCGGCCAAGGTGGAACTAGGTATAAATTGCTTGAACACGTTTTAAAACCCCTTCCTAAAGCCATCATAGGGTTTCCTCGATAGGGTTTTCGTATTCGGTAAGTGCTTACGATTGGGTTACCGTATTGATAGTGTTTTTGAAAACAAGTCTATGAAATACCCAATCAAAAACCCTTTTAACGGTAAGCGGTTCCGGTCCTTGCTTTTTTCCGAAAAGTCGTAGAACAAATGTTGATGTCTATGATGTTAGTAATCTACTCCTGCGAGGTTGTTGGTGTATTACAAATAACCCTGTATACTTTTGCATTAAAGTACCGTACGATACGACATACTCGTTTAATGCAGTTAATCCGTTTCACGTTGTTGACAAACAGATTTGTCATTATCTACATTTTACCAATCTAATCACTATACAAAGTGGATTAGAATGAGGATGTCACTGTCACGGCTATGCCCCGGCGCTTCAGGCTACGCAACCACCCACTTGTACGAGTTAATTGAAAAATCCAGTCGACTAGTTATATGTTTAATTTAGTCTGTTACTCGTTCAAGTCTGGCAACTTCGTTTAGTAATTAAAATGAAGTGACATCTAATTTCCTATGGTTTTTTACCCGTCATTTGAGTAGGTAACTATCTAGTTTGTGATATTCTCGATTAAGCAGTTAAGCTGTCGATTTTGCCTTGCATTACAGTTACACCATTGTCATAATAATATCTAGAGGCGAGTATTAAATATAAGCAATACACACAGAATTAGAACAAGATTCATCTCATTACTGATGCGTGATGCATGCAAAATATGCAAATGCATAACATTTCGTGAGGAGTCGGAGCTACCGCGTGATATTGCGTAGCATGTCACGGCTGTGGGCTGTGTCACGATTGTGGCCATTGTCACGGTTGTGGCCACTGCCGCGCGTGGTCACGGTCTGAGTTTCTCCCATGACACGCGTGTGACATTGCGTTAAAGTTTCGTTGCAATATCACATTGTTGCTTATGAAAAACTCTTGGGAAATAGCTGCGATAGTAATTTCGAAATAATTTGCCGATGTACCCTGTATCCCTTTTCTCAGAAAATATTTTTTTTATTGTTTTGTATTAGTTTTTTTATTGTATCTTAGTAATATCGAATTTTTTTAAAAGTTAAGGTTTTATTATTATTATTATTATTATTATTAAACAGGCGAGCAGTTGTTGCAACTGATAGTGCCTGTATCCTGCAATCTTTGCTCTATTCTACTTTATTTAAATTGGTGTTTGTCCAATCTATTCTTAAATTGGTTCAAGCTGTTGGCCGAGACTAATTGTTCTGGCAAATTGTTCCACGCTTGGACCACTCTGTTGCTCAAAAAGTGCCTGTGAGGGTTGTTGTTGGATATTGTTTTTACAAGTTTGAAGCTGGGTCCTCTTAAGTAGGCGTTACTTTTCTGTGTCAGCATCATGTCAAAGTTTGGAATATCATAATGGCCATTTAGTATCTTAAAAGTCTCAATCAGGTCTCCTCTCTCTCTACGATCTTTCAAGCTGGTAAGATTTAGATATTTCAACCTCGTCTCATAGTCTAGGTTCTTTAGTTGTCTCGGTATTTTTGTAACCTTTCTTTGAACACGTTCAAGTAAGTCTATGTCTTTAACAAAGTAGGGATTCTAAACTTGAAAGGCATATTCTAAAATGGGTCTAATGAATGACTTGTATATCCGGGTAACCATATCAGGTGTAAGTATTCCAAAGGCCTTTCTGACAAGATAGACCAGACTATTGGCTTTCTTCGTGATAGTTTGTATGTGGTTGGCCCACTTGAGATCTTCTGAGATAATAACACCCAAGTCTGTTTGTGTCTTAACATCTTGTAGAACACGGTTGCCAAGCTTATAGGTTTTGCGTGGGTTTTTTTTTCCAACATGTAGAACGGTGCATTTGGAGTTGTTCAGAGTGAGTAACCACGTCTTAGACCACTCTTCAATCCTATTTAGGTCACTCTGGAGTCGATCATATTCTACAACGGGATTGGCAAATATTTTAGTATCGTCCGCAAAGATACTGGATTCACATTCAAGGCAGTGTGGCAGGTCAAAAGTGTAAATGATGTATAGAAGCGGACCGAGAACTGAGCCTTGCGGAACACCGCAAGGCTTCTTTTAGTAAGAAAGTATGAAAATGTCAAGCCTTTATTAGCTTAGCTACGCTAGAGTCATGTATGGTCTCGCTCGGTACAGGCTCCCGTGATATGACCTAAGTATATAAGTGCCATCGATTGTGTTCGAACGAACTGTCTTTCCTTTGTAGTTTGATCTTAAAAAAAGTAACAAGGAATCCAATTATATAGAATCGTCCAATTCAGTTTGTAGTTCACATTTAGGGTCTAGTTCGATTCTCGTTAAGGGCTGTATTCAGCTCATATTTCCAGTGAAATATGTCATTCCAATAATTTAACTAGTTGGCCTCTGGAAGATTCTACCCACGCAGTTGGCCACAGAGTAGGGAATCACTGACACGTGTATTTTTAGCGTGTGTATTGTTCAACCAGCGGATAAGGGCAATCTAAGTCGGGGCCTCCTAATTGGTGCTTAAAACTGCAGCACACACAGCTACTTATTGTTTTTGTTTATAAATAAACAAACATGATGTTTGTAATAAAGTTCAGTTGCTCTCACAATCTTTCTCTCTGCTCTCACTCTTTGTCAACAAACGAATATACAAAAACATTCTATTGTAACTCAACCTACGAAAAGCGACTTTTTATGTTTTGGTTTTTCTAACAAAAGGAAAAATCTTTTTGTTATATCCCTAACCTTACGTTACAATGCTTCACTTGAAGTAAAGATTTTAATATACAGCTTTATTAAAGTTAATTTTATATGATGTACATACTTACTATCCCCTTTATACTGCAATCATAAAGCATCGGTTGAGGACATGACGTGGAACCGAGAATATTCTAGTGGATCTAATGTTCTGTAAACATAGTACTTTAATATGACCTTTCAGTTAATTTTAGGTAGGTACGTGTGTATTTATATTGTGGTTCTATTCAATTCAGATTCTTTGACATGTAAAATTAATGATCAAATGAGCATCAACGTAGACATTTTTCACTGCGAAATTATTATTTATTTCAATCATCTTATTTTTCTTTATACATAAACAAAATATAATAATAACAATATTTTTTGTTACATACGCAATGTTAACTGGATTAATCGTTTGAATGTTTTTTTACATAATTCCTTTTATTCAGGAAAACCGTTGATAACCGCCTCTAAAAACTTTGTTACCCAAATACCAATAATACCTATATCTTTAACTCTAAAGTAATTTTACCAAGTAACTCGAGTCCCAATAGGTAAGTAAGTAAGTACCTAGTTCTCGTGCGGAGTGGGAATAGATCAGTCTTTATCGTAACGATCTGTATTACGCGAGATTTACGGGGCTGTTTGTGAACACGCGAGTGGAGGCCAAGGTGACCTCACATGCCTGTCTTACTATAAGATGCTATAAGTGTATTACTCCGTAAGGATCAAATGGGTTTATTGACCTTTGAAATTGAATGGAATAGTAATAAAGAGTTTGGATCGAGTGTTCAATAGAAGTGCATTAATCATGAATCCAAAGTTTGATGCTATCATTAATTTGATTAAGTAATTATTTTATTGTGTATCAGTTTCTTTTCAGTTTTTCTTTATCGCAATTTTAAATAGAATACTTCGAAAGAACGTGAAGGAAAAAAACATGTTAGTTCATTAATTGTCCTCGTGAAACTCAAATCAAAATTTTCCACTCACTTACGTATATAAATAATGAACTGAACTTTTTATGATTTTCAGCAATGAATATACTGGGTGGAAAACTACCAACGTAGGCAGAACACTTCCAATTTCACGCATGATAGCACCTTTCCAATTTATACGAATCATGTAATACTATCGCCTATAATTAATTATGTTATGGTACAAGATTTTTTTTGTCTTAGTCGTTGTATTGAAACCTGTAAACATTTTATCTGAGGTATATTGGGTCTCAAAAGAAGTATCTTTAGAATAACAAATCACGTAGTTAATATATTCAATGTTCAATTCAATTCAATTCACTTTATTGCATTCCACAATGATAACAAGATGGTAGGTAGGTAAAATAACAGAGTACATTGTAGACCCTGAATAGGGCACAGCAAATTATTGAGAGAGGAGTTGAGAGGACGACTTACTTTTTTTCAATTAAATGGCAATACTTAAAATTAAATACTTATTTAAATTTTTAAATCTTTATCATTTAAAAAATCTGAAACACTATAGTAGCATTTTTCCAAGAGCAGTTTTTGTAACTTTTTTAAGTATAAACTATAACTTTTTTCTTCTGTTAGTTCTTTCGGTAATTTATTGTGTATTTTTACTGACATTTCGAGTGGACTGGATGAGTTCATTCGAAGCCTATGTACTGGTATCATTAACTTGTGGCCATGTTGGTAGTGATATTTCAAGTATTAGAACAGAATAAATAATATTACTAGTATTAGTACGCGCGTAAATATAAAAAAATATAGCCAAACGAAATCCAATTGGATAAACTATTTTGGGTATTGGTATGGATGTGTGCGTTACCACCGTGCATATGAGCAGAGAGCTCCCAGGGGTCTATAGCTACGGCCCACTCAATCTGTTAATGCAGATTCGATTCCTGCGACCTTCATCGCATGTAACCTGTCTCTATTTTATACACTCTTACATTACATGATGAAGATTAAACTTGAATTTTTTTATACTAGTTGCGGCTTTTCTTAATAAGGTTATTCTCATTGTCTCTTAGACTAAAAGGAAACTGAAGGATTTAACAGTACTATGATAATAAAGATGATTATTTTCGTTTTCATTTCATTTAAGCTAAGCTCTTTTTAATTCCTTAGTATTTTGTGAGTTTTTGTATTTTTATTCTTATCAAAATATACAGCAAATATTTGCCGCAACTATAATTTCGATTAATTGAGAATAACGCAAAACATTATATGGAAAAGCCCTTTGATATGGAATTATACAATTTTACATGAATATCAAACATTTTATCGTTTAACGTAGGTAGGTAATAGTATTACGGATCGCGCTCGCGCTTGTTCAGTTTACGTTGTTAGTTGTTACATTACTTTATTATGAGGCGATATTATGGAGCTCGGTGGCGCAGTGGTTTAGCGCATGGCCCAGCGATTGAGGAGGTTAAGCAACTTTAACCAAAATTTTAGTATCTCGAGCTCCTTCGTGCTTCGGTAGGCACGTTAAGCCGTTGGTCCCGGGTGCATTTGCAGTCGTTAACACCAATCCGCATTGGGCCCGCGTGGTGGGGTTATGGCCCATCCTCCTTATCCATCCATAAGGAAGGCTTGTGCCCCAGCAGTGGGGACATAAAAATGGCTAATGTCGATTATCTTCAAAAAACAGATAGAGAATCTCCAGCCAGGTCAATTCAATTTCCTCATCACCGGCCTCTTTAATGCGTTGTATTAGTGCGGAGTGCGCGGGCAGTTAGCATTCGTTCCGGAGTTCGCTGCTCGGAGGCTGCATAACGGCGAGCTACAGCTGTAATATCCATGGGAGGGTTTAGTGCTGGACTAATTATTGGTGGCGATCGGGGTCATTCACATTAAGGTGCACTTAAGAGCCCGTACTCATTTTGCCGCTGACTGCCGCTCTCTCGCTCGAACATTACATGTTTTCTCAAGATTTCTTAAGGTGGTACCCTGAGCGAAAGTGGCGCCGCGGTGAATTATATTTAATATTATAATTCTAATACACAATTTTAAAAATGTTTATCGTGGAGATTTTAGGGCCCATGCTCTAGTATTTTTAGAAGGTATCACTACATGCCCTCGTAGTCATTCAATGTGTCAAAAATGGCCACTTTTAGCAGTTTTGCTATCTACTCCTAGCAGTGACTACGAGGGAATGTAACGATACCGTCTGAAAATACTAGACCATGGGCCCTAAAACCTTCACAATAAACATTATTAAAATCTTTTTCTATTAATAACTTATTAAATAAAAACCTTTAAGGGCGCCACTTTCGGTCATACAACCGCCTTAAATCTGAGTGCGTAATTTAAAAATGTGTCTCGGCCAGGGATTGATAACGTTATTTTTAAATGTAACGTTATTTCTTACTTTTTTACCGTTACTTTTAACATTATATATCAATATATAACGTTACTTTAAATAACGTTACATTGAAATTATCGTTCTTTCCGTAAATAACGTTAATTTTAACGTTATTTCTTACTTTTTGTTACCGTTACTTTATAATTAACGTTATTCCAATTAATAACGTTACTTTTTTACCGATAATTTTACCAGTAGGTAGATACTATTGTACCGGTAAAGTTTAACGCTATATTTAACGGTAATTTTACCGGTACAATAATTTTAACGTTATTTTTACCGGTCAATTTACTGATAAAATGTTTTAACGGTATTTTTTTTGTTTCGTTATTTTTTTAACGGTATTTCAATCCCTGGTCTCGGCCACTTTTCGCAATATAAGATTACGTACATTTCAACATACTTATATTTCAGTTTCGAATTGCTGAAGTACAACAAGTAATCGTTTTTGCCCTAGTTCAAATAACTGTTAGAAAGAAGAATAAAGAAATGATTTAATCGAACAACGTATCGTCCGATTACCGCATCTAATTTTTTGTAGTAGGCTCACTTTAAGAGCCCTCATTTTGCCGCTGACGGCCGCTCTCTCGCTCGAACATTTCATGTTTTCTTAAATCTGAGTGCGTAATTAAAAAAGTGTCTCGGCCACTTTTCGCAATATAAGATTACGGATATTTTAAAATATGAGTACTTTACTACTAAACTTTTTGTACTTAATGTTCGAGCGAGAGAGCGGCCGTCAGCGGCAAAATGAGGGCTCTTAAAGTGAGCCTACTACAAAAAATTAGATGCGGTAATCGGACGATACGTTGTTCGATTAAATCATTTCTTTATTCTTTCGTTATTAACGTCACGAAGCGGAACGATTAAATATCGTAGTTCACTTTTCGGAATGAGATCCGGGTTTATCGTGGATTTAACAAGAATTTTGTAAAGGCCACTTTTGCGCCAAGTCTGATATAAGTTTTCTGAATCGATGACGATCCTTATAAGTACGATTAATATCAATTTTCAGTCGAAATACCTCACATAGCATAGCGTTCAAGTTCACTTAGCTATAAATAATTGTGTTAGAAAGGGACTTTCCATCGAGTTTCCAATGTACCTACTGGAAATTAGAGGCAGGCGCGGGCAATTATCTATAATGACATGACGTAGTACCTACATCGACTAACCACCATCGAAATAATTTGGTGGGAAAACTGTGAGTGTTTGATGGAGTTCATAGTAACTTTTATAAAATATCGGTTTCCCTGAATAGTGCATTTTAAAGGAAAAACGATAAGAATAAGAATAAGAACTATTATTTGCATAATACCATGTACAGACAGAGTTAGAGGTCAATGTGGATCAATAGTATTATACCTTATGAATGTAGGCATGCAAATACTTCTAGTGCTAATATTTATTACAAATTATCAGTCAACAGCGCAAAATAAAAATAAAAAAATTAATGATGTCAAATAAGTGAATAATAGAACGTACAAAATTTACAAAAACACAATAACAATATGAATGTCATAGTTCTTTTGATTCTAGATACTCCTTGATTGAATAAAAGTTTTTATCAAGGAGCCAACGTAGTAAGTTATTTTTAAATATATTTTTATCCATTGGTAAATCTCTTATGTGTGATGGTATCTTATTATACAATTTTCTTGCCATACAGTATGCATTTTCCCTAAAAAAAGCAAGATTACATTTTGGTATTACTATTTTGTTTTTTCTAGAATCCCGAGCATTTGTCTTAACTTGGCTGACCTTAGTGAAGTAGTCAGGGTGATATAAGTACATTTAACGGAAATATTAGACCTAATGTGCTAGATACCGACGATTTGTGCACTCAACCATAAACATTCGTCGTTGACCTGGTGATCGACCTTTCGGCGATATCAAGTATGTAAGTAAATATTCTGTGGCTATATGTACGAAATTTGAATGAACTTGCATTTACTAACGAAGCTCTTGGTGATATTATAATGATTTATAACACGTACGTCAGTGTTTTACAGTGTTGAATATTAATTTGACGTCAAAAGCACGTTGAGGCATAAAACTGACGTTAAAATTAACGCAAGGCATACTTAATGAGGAGGCTGGAAACCAGATAATTAGCGTTGAGATGTAATTAGCCTTTTAAATTGAAAAATACGAGAAGAGAGCTTCTTGGCTTAGCTGACTTCACTTGAAAAGAGCAAAGGCAATATTAAACATGGTCTGGTACAATAATATTAATGCTAATAATATTACAACTTACAGAAAATTCAGTTCCGGATTCGAATCGAAGACATTATAAGTACTGCACATTCTTAAACCTCGATTTGCAGAAATGTTAATACTAGATTGGTTTGTATTGTAGACATTAGTGTAAAGTTACTATATAGAATTAATAAACAATAAAAAACCGGTCCAGGGGTCGTATGTATGAACCTCCACATACACAATAAAGTTGGGAGTTATAAGTCGTGAATAGTCGTGTCATAATAACGTTTGTCCGCATTATCTGTAGGCTGTTTTTAACTAATATAAATAAAAAAAATAACAAAAAAAACATTTAGCTAGGCCAAACTATCCTTACAAACAATTCCATACAGCGGGGGGTAAAAGTAGCACTCCATCGCCTTCATTTTAAAAATTATAACTGTCCTGTTAGCTAATAGGTCAACTTTCTGAAAAATTACACAATAACAATTTTCAAACTTCATTTTTTTTATTCTGTCTTCGCACTTGTTTAAGTTTTTACATAACTACCTCAAGGAAGCGTTTTTTAGGTAACTTTGATTATATTTTTGTAATGCTAACTATATTTTATACTATTTGAGCTTAACCCAAGTACGTCAAGAACCTTTAAGGTTCCTTGACCTGTCCCGTATAGATTCTGGATTATGTAAATAAGATGTTCAGGAACTCCCATTTCCCTTAGGACATGCCAGAGTTGCTTCCATTTCACACAGTCAAACGCCTTTTGGTAATCCACAAAGCACATCAACACCGACGTTTGAAACTCATGGCATTTTTCATTTGCGTCAGCTTCAGGATTTGCTCTCTCGTTCCCTTATCCCTGCCAAAGCCTGCTTGTTCTTGTGGTATGTCAGTCTAAGGTATGCTCTAAGGCGACTGTTGATAATGTGCAGAAGGACTTTGCTGGCACGTGATATCAGAGCGATAGTCCAGCGGACTCTTCTTGAGCAAATTTTTTGAAGTGGAAGTATCTGTGATTTTGTCCAATCTTCCGGCCCTGTTTCCCATACAGCATTGCATTATGTTTATAACCAAAAACTTTATAGTGGCAGTTTACCAAGTTATTGCACGGGGGCGTCGCCATCGCCGTCAACCGTAACTCGCAATCAACTTGGAAATGTGCCGGATTATACTCTTCAGAATACTCTGTACCTCTACAGTCTAAATACTTGAAGTAAAACTGTACTCGATTACTGGTCGCTTGATCTTGAACAACAACAGTTCCCTCAGTACCTTCAGTCGTATTACTTGATGCGCAGATTGTCAATGTCGTTGTTGAATTTGCCGTTTTGCCATTCGGAGAAGATACAGTTATAGTACTGTTGGGTCCTTCAATCCATTTTCCATAATCAAGCTGCGACCTGACGACTTTCAAAACTGTATCACGTTGAGGTTGTATTATTAAGCAGTACATCTTGCATTCAGTGTAAGGAGTCGGTGGTCCCGCCGCCGACGAGAGCCCGATGACCCCGATGATGATGATGATGGATAGGAGTAAGCCGTTGGACATTTTGCTTGCTTTTGCTTGTTGGACTGATAAGTTTTGAATTCGGTCTCCAGTATTTAAATACTGCGTTATCGTGTTGCTCTGACTTTATTATTGCAAGTGAATGATAGCAACACGGTTATCTGCGGGTTGTGTACATCCAGGACCGCGGCTGCCAGTGATAGGAAACAAAAAGTTCACCTCAGTGACTCCTCCAATCTCACGAACATACTTATCAGCAAAATTAATATTTTTTTATCGTTTTAACTTCGAACATTTTAATGCTTTGCGACGCTTGCAAATATCATTTAATTGCCATGCACCTACGAGCTCACGAACTGCACACCGCTTATCGACACCGCTTTCGCACCGCAAAAAATATATGAACGTATAGCGGCCGCCCGCGGTTTCACCCGCGTGGTTCCCGTTTCCGTGGGAATATCGGGATAAAAAGTATGCTATTTTTTAATCTACGCTATCTACTATCTGTGTGCCAAATTCCAACCAAATCCGTTCAGTACTTTCACATTTATAATATTAGTAGGAAGTAGGATTGATGAGAATGATCAATATATTATATTGATCATTCACATAAATACGTTCATTGAAAAATTTGAGTCATACATGTAAGGTAACGACGAGTTATTTTTAGTCCGCAGTCCCGCCATGTTACGCGAATGTCTGCGTATGCGCCGCACGTCGTCCCTACCTACATATTCCTAAAAAAATAAACCGAAACTAGAAGAGTAAAATTTTTTGTTCAAAAGTACATTAAAGTACACTTTTTTTAATATGTACCACAAAAAAATTAAGAAAATCCTTCGTGGTCATTCCAGGAATCACTTGTTGCACTGTTGTCACTTTGTTACTGATTGGTTGGTTTTATGGAGTAAGGAGAACAATCAACTAACTGACGAAATGCCTATAAAATACTCGTAAGTGACCACAAGTGACCATCACAATCTTATGTTGAAACAAGATTTCCTCTACTCGGGTCATCAATATTATTTTTTCCTATATTTTTTTTATACTTATACAATACATATTGGTAACGAATCTTCTGAAATAAAGCAAAATATTAATCAATGTCTAATTGTCTGGCGGCCTCAGACATCAACATTATATTTTAAAATCTCAAATATTTTCATCACTATAAAGATTAGGTCTTGAAAAATGAACTGAATGTTAAACGGTTTAAGAATAATTACAATTCAATTTGTACATTAGGCTATTGTAATGAATATTGGATTGAATGTTTCATGCGATCAATACGTGATCAGACTCGGAATAATTAGATTATTATCGAATCAGTCGACGACGACGCGACGCAAAATTATGGCTACGAATGACTGCGGTGATGATCTAGAATATTCTAATGTGAGCTAAAATGGTTTGAAAGACAACAACTAAGAGATCATTCATTTTCGATATTATTTACACCCATATAACAAGCTTGTCTTAGTTTGGGGATAGATGGCGCTGTGTGAAATTGTCCAAGCATTATTTATTTATTATTAATTAGCTCACCTATGTAAATAAGTAAATATAACTTTGCTGTAAGTAAACAGTGTTGGGTTGAAAAATATGCAACTCCACTATTTAATTTGTGATGAAAGGCTAAAATAAAATAATGCAATTGTCGCTTTCGGTGTGTTTGCCTACAGGCTCCTCGCCCTAACTTCACTTTAACACGAGTTTTCTAGTCATGTTAGTAAATAATGGGATTTATAAGAATGATTCCATACTTCCCTCTTTCATTAATGCTGAAAACATTGCAAGTTATAAGTTTCATACTTTTTACGGACTTTCAAAAAAGGGGGAGGTTATAAATGATTATATTCTACGCTTGTATTTTGTCGTTTGTTATGTTTGTTCAGCATTATTTTCATGAGTTTTGTAAATTATTTTCTCTTTAAAAGAAAATAGAGGTAGGTACTTCCGAGGTGGTCCCATAAAATTTTTACTTCGATACCTTTATATATTATTATATTTATCTGCTTAGCTTCTGTGTAGCGTAAAGCACATTAAAAAAAAGAGAGAAACCAATCGAATGACATATTATAGGAATTCATGTCATATAAGTACTGCAATTGTTACCAAGCTGATGTGTCGCCGGCGCGGGCGCACGCCACGCAGTTTCCCGTATAATTCAACAAACAACTGCAATTATATTGCAATTAGACACCGCCAAACTCACCAATTACATTTCACTATAACTTTTCAGGCATTCTGACAATGTAATTCTGATATTGGTATTTGTTTAAAACGCAATTTCACAAACAACAGAACCAATCACTAATAACAATAAATCGGTTGGCAGTTTGGGTGATTTTTTAACTTTAGAAATCGTTATATTCGTGATTTTCCATGATATTTATGAAAGTGTGTAGATAATTACTTTATGTTGGTAAAAAAATAATTTAATTCTAAATGAAATTTACGTTCAAAAGTACAAGTTCCTAAATAATTTTACTAGATTTTTGTACAAATCATTTGTGTTTGTGATGCATGTAGAATTTCATTCGGTGCGATATTCGCACTTGCACAGGTGCATCCGTTCCTTATTCTTTTGTTATTATTACAGTGACAAAGCTCGAAAACAAACTACTTATCTCATTGTTTACTTACACCTTTTTTAAAACGTAGAATATGAAAATGTTTTAAAATGTACACTGTACAGTAGCCTATTTCATTATTAGGGTAGAGTTTACCTAGATCAGAAAATTAGTAAAGACAAGAGCTTAAAGATTTCATTAAAATTTTTAAACATAACAAACATAGTCATGTTGTTATAAGAAATATTTATAACTCTTCAAACTTTGGCTACTTATTTAATACCAAGGTAAAAGCACTGTTAAGATAACCAATGCTTGCAATTTTTTGAATGCAATTTTTTTTTAATGCAATTTTTTTTTATAGCAGAACGGAAAATAACTGTATGATCTATCTATATAGTAAACATTTGATGAGCTTGGTCAACATAAGCATTAAGTATGACGAATGGTTGTAAATTTTGTGTTGACACTATTGTGGCGATTGGATTAACTTCATTAAATTCAAAAGCCATGATAACACATATCACTTATTTCAGATTACAAATTGCACGAGTTCAATAAAATACTTAGATAAAAAATGTATGCCTTAAACATTATCAGCTTGTCTTGGAATTCCGAGTGTGTTTCAGTTTTTTTGTTGTTAAAAAGTATGATTACGTTATCTGATTGCGATAAATGATAAATAATATTGGTCAATCAAGCTTTAATCGGTAAGAATGATCTGGTACATGATAGATATCTATACACTTTTCAGGCATTCACTGAAGTGTATGTTTGCTTTGTTACTAAAGTCTTAAGTAGCTCTAGTTTAAGCTACTCTATCACTTGTTAACGTTTTGTTATGCTTTATTTTACTAGCAAGCCTTTTTTCAAAAATAAAAATTCATTGAATAGAATCAGGCGTTACCTAAAGGTTACCTAGCAGAAGTTGATTATAATTGATGCAAGAACAATATATAGCAACAACTTCCACACAACATACATCAAACAAAATTATGCACCGCCCGCCCGCCCACAAATGCAACTACACACCGACACCAACACACCTTGCCCTTTTGCTGTGATTTTAAAAATATCATATCCCTTTTGCATCAATTAATACAAGTTCAATACTTCACTCTTCCAAGTACATAGCCTCTACCAGTACAAGTTCAAAATAATAAAAAATTCTATCGTTTTCATAGCCCGGTGTCCTTAGTCATTTAATCCAAATATTTGATAACTTCTTATGTGTTTATCTTGTTACTCTTAACTTCTAGAGACATAATGCGATTTAGTTTTTTGTTACGTTATAAAGGCAAATGAAACAGTAGTATTTTCATTACCCAACGCGTCGTCTAAATGCGGTACCCAAACCTTATGTGTTTCTGCCATCTTCTTTTCAATTATGTAATAAGTTATTACTGTTATTCGAGTCAAAAAATCAGGTGCATTCACCTCGGGGGCGAAACACACCGGGGGGGCGTAACACACGAACCCAAATTTTAATGCAAAATTTCAGTAATCGATAAGGCAACGGCTTATAAATAGTGCAGTCGCAATACTTACGAAGAGAGTACCATTGCATAACCTTATGTAGGTATTAGGTAGTCGTCATAACACAATCGTCAATGGTGCATTTGCGGCGGTCTCGCAACTACTTACCATGCTGCACACACGCGGTGCCGCCATTTTCAAGTTATGCAAACCTGGGGATTTCCTCGGTATTTCCAAACTTGGCCAATTTATATCAAACAACAATAGATAGGTTTTATTATTTTTTATTTATTTATTATCAGACACAGTGTAATACATTTTTTATTTTACAAAAAAGTACTATTTAAACCTCTAGAGTTTGAGTATAGTACCTGAGAGATTCGTACACGTAGACAATAAGGTGACTTGGTAAAATAGAGAGCTAAGTATATTGTAGAAATTGAGTTTCATAGGGTTACATAAAACAGATTCTGTGCAATTATACTTTTTTTTAGTGAAATCATTTTATTTAAAAAAAATACAAACAAATTTTGAAATCTTAATGCTAAATACAATATTTACAAATAATACACTTCCTCCAGAGCATCCCCACGAGGCATGGTGCCCAGAAGGCTGGCAACATTTCCCCTTTGAATGGCTGGGCGAAAAATACTTAGATCTCTATTTGTGAGTAAGACTATTTAGTATTGTTTAAAGTGAGACTTATAAGTACTTATACACAAAAATTATAACAATGTATGTATTTTTTTGTCTTCTTCAATTTGATTTACATACAATAGTAGTGGTAATTGTTTTGTCATTGAATTAATTAGTACCGTAATAAATTTTAAAGTTAATGCAGTAGATTCTAATCTGTATCTATATACCTCAATAAAATGAGGGACCTTACTATGGGTTGAAATATGTTTTCAGACTTTTGTCTCTGAAAATAACGTTTCAGTGACGTGACTAAAGATTCTCAATAACTATTCAAGTCAAGACTGAAAGTTAAAAGCAGTTCATTGAACAACAAATTCAACCCTGCGTCACTACACTAGCGCCTTTGTCGAGACATGCGGAGACAATGGTGGGGCAGATATCGCGGCGGGTGTGACATTTGAATGCCTACGGCCGCCACCCATCCCGACGCTTTGCTTTGTTGGGATGTTCGCCAGACACGACTACTGTTAAATAGTATACATCGATGCAATTAATTTAACAATACAACAGAGTGACCAACTTCAGAGCGTTTGCGGTATAAAACGACGTATCTGTAAAATTTTCTCTTTGCCATACATTCTCGAGTTAAGTTGCAGAGGATCACTGCTTTTGCCAGTTAAATCGCATTTTTACAGGTATTTTTTTTTAAAAGGTAGGTTAGGTAGGGTTATTATTTGCCAATTTGGGTGGGTACTTATCAAGTAGCTATTTCCTTGCATCATCAATATCATTAATTACCAACCCCACAAGTCATATTTATTAATAGTCATTAAATTAACTTACGAGTTTTTTTTAAATTAAATTAAGATTAAAATTTATTTTAGGCACAGGGACCCATAATTTTTCATTAGGTACTTTACATACATTCTAAATTGTTAACACATTGATCCCATACAATGGGTTTATTGAGTGCTTTTCACAATGACAACAACTGTAGGCGTTGATAAAAATAGGTGACAATTTTTTTTACTAAGCTTCGAAGAGTATCAACACCATCTAGTGAGGCAAATAGTTACTATTTTTAGGCTTCGAAGAGTATCAACACCATCTAGTGAAGCAAATAGTTACTATTTTTATTTTTTAAATGTCACCTTGAAAACCCCTCATTAATCAATTTAATGCGGTGCTTACTCATGCTTAGTGTCGTCCAATAGCCGTGTGGCTCCAAAAGGAGCTAAGAAATAAGCAAGTAACTATTAGAATGTTTTCATTCAAGATAACATATGCTAATACCATAGTTATATAGGACGGAATGTAAAGAAAATGTTAATTATTTACATGGTTATTGGTCCATCTGGGAATCGAATTTACGAATGACACTTAGCTTTTTGACCAATGAGTTCGTAACAAAATGAAAAATATAAATATATTGAACTTATGCTTAAAACTAAGTTTAAGTTTGCTGTTGATGCTCTGACCAATTACGGTCACTGCATTGTTTTTGTACGATGTTTATGAAATATTGCGGTTACTAAACGACAATAACATTAAAATTTTTGAGAAACCGTATGACGCTTACAAAGTCGTTTAGTTAATGCATGTAATAAGGTACTTAACACCCAAAAATATTGCGAAAATATTGAAATTAACTATTGTTCGTGTGTTGCACTTTTAGGGTAATCATACAACAGGAATTTGCTGCATTTGGGTAATTAAGCCTTAAACTGTGGGGCAATGACTGGGAATTTGAGGGGCATTTTTTATCGTCCAAGCGGCTATTACACTACCGTCACCACGCATTTCATTATTAATAGATCGTCTTCATCATTGCCAGCCGCACACTATCCACTGCTGGGTGTAGGCCTCCCGTAATGATCTCCATGACGATCTGTCCCTGCCCGCATCCGGTCGTTTTCCGTGACCTGGGGGGTTATTCACGATTGTCGGAAACCAACTTTCCGAATCGAATTGGAAAGTCTATAGTCTTCGATCTTAATTTCTGCCTTATACTACCAAACTTTGTAAATGCTTTCTCGTCGAAAAGTAAATCGAATGCCAGTCGAATGTATTTGTGCATAGCAGTTTTTTAATCTATCGGAGGATACGGATTCGAATCGAATGCTTTCGAGTAGATTTCCGACAATCGTGAATAACCCTACTGGATCGTTAGTCCATCTTCCTACTCACGGAGTTCATCCGGTGCGCTAGTGCAGGCTTTCTTTAGTTTTACTACAGATATTTTTTTTAACTATCAATTACAGGCCTCAACCCTAATCTTGTGGCGTATTGTGCGTCGTTTGACATGCGCGTCACGAAGACGACATTGTGCAAACTGAGACGGTGACGGCACCGCTGCGTATTGTTGGGAAACGGCGATAAACAACGTATTGTCGTATGTGGTGCAGACGAGTGTGCGTCCACCTGTGACATCTTGACGTTTAAGTGAAGATGGTGATTACGAAACTGTATTTCTTTTGCCATAGAGATCTGAATTTCCTCCCTCTATACTTAAAACTTTGTGGAAATATAATGGACTCTGTCATTCTGCGTATTTTGGGCTTGGAATCTTCTAATAGTTTCAATCGCATTGAGTCTGAGCAAATTCTAACAACAGTTGTTATGTAGGTATGGTTGACCTCGCTAACTCTTGTTTTATCGTTAATAATAAGAATTATGATCTAACCTATGATATAAACAAGGAAGGAAATGATGCCATAATAATAAAGAATAGCGCTAGATATGCATCGCACGTGTTCCCTCTAAGTTCTTTATCACGCGTTTAATTTGCGAAAGTTTTGTGGCAGAAGTTTCCAGCCGCCAAGGACGGGCGGGCCGGCTGATAGTCAAGGTCTTAATACTGTAGGTAGGTACTATATGTTTTAATAAACCACCTACTCTATAAGTCTATGTCTACATGATGCGCGTGCAGAGAGACGGAAAACGGAAAGTTAGACTGAGTAAAACTTAGAGCATTAAAATTCTCTAAGGTGTGAAAGGATTATAATATTTCACTTTGAGAGTAAAGTCATCTTGTTCAGCTATTTCATATTATCAGGAAAGAGAATGGTTCATAATAAACCAAGTGCAGTCAATTTTGATCGGTGGGTATAGCAGGTGAAAAAGTAGCTGAGTATAGGTATTGGTAATTTTACGAAATCATTATTATAATTGGCTCACAACGGGCGAAGTTCTCTGAAAAAGGGACAATAATCATAACATACTTTTATCATAATGATCAAAAGAATGAAAAAGAAAATGCCTGCTTTGTAGATACAAAGGTAGCTGCCGCCAAGGCAAAATATATCTATAAGATATTATAGTAGTTCAGTCAACTGAAGGTTACGTACTCTAATGGAATTAAAAAGGTATATACCTCGACTGATTTTCTACCTTCAATATGAACTTGAAATCAATATTGGAAAAAAGTTTTGTATTAGGTTGATGACCTATTGGCTAATGACTACAAAAAATAATTTAGCCTACGACGCAGATCGTAAAGAAACATGACTTATCGTTGATTTATTGCTTTGAATATATTACCAATTCATATACCTACTCTTTTTTGTAAATAATTATAATTTTTTGTTAATAATTATGACTTTCAAAACCGGTGTGCGTTTTGCTTTGGCTAAACAAATGCAAGTGTCCCGAACGTTATTATGTTTTTAGGGTTCAGTAGTGAAACAAGGAATTTCGTTCAATTATAATATCGTTCAGTTCGTTTGTCTGTCCACAGTTTTGAATCGAATTTGATGAATTTATAGTACATTATGAGACAAGTTAGCTTAGGTTGCTCATTGCACACAAGGTTGTGGGTTGCAGCCCGAGCCGCAGGCGAGGGCGTAACTCAGCCGAGTGTGCAATAAGCAAGAGCTCACGAGTTTCATACGACGTTTTTCAACACATTTGCGAGGAAAAAACAAAGTAATTTATCACACAGCAACAAATATGGCAAAAACAAAATATGATAATCATGGGAAAAGGCGCGCATGCTTTTTTGTTATTTTTTTCACACGCCGAACGCAAGAATATTTTGCGAACAAAGCGGTGAGGAGCATACAGCCTACTACTAATACTTCAAAATGATAATTTTAAGTGACAAAATGCAAATATTTTAATATTTTATAACAAAATATTGTGAATTATGAAATTTGATAATAATATATATTTATTTGACTTAATTAAGGACTTACACATTTATTTATTCCAAAAATGTATATGAATTTTCAGCAGCATAATACCTCTTTGTTGTCAAAAAAAAACTGTATTACCCGGCTAAATTGGGAATGCTCTGTTTACTGGCATAGATCTTGCAGTAAGGTACTAATTTAACTTTGTAGGGTTAATTCTATTACGAACTATGGCCCTACCATGAGTTGATGCAAACTGTTTACGTTACCGTAAACTATCGGATATACTGCTCACAGTCAGTGCGAGTGAAAGAGACAAAACGATAGTTTACTGTAACGTAAACAGTTTGCATCAACTCATGGTAGGGCCACTAGTGTTTTATATATTATTGCACGCGTTTGTTATAGCTCGGTTTATGGCCCTAAAAGCGATGTATTAGGGCTCGCTTTACGAGCAAGTGTGTTGAAATAGTACATTATGAGACAAGTTAGCTTACGTTGCTCATTGCACACAAGGCTGTGGGTTGCAGCCCGAGCCACAGGCGAGGGCGTAACTCAGCCGAGTGTGCAATAAGCAAGAGCTCACGAGTTTCATACGACGTTTTTCAACACATTTGCGAGGAAAAAATAAAGTAATTTATCACACAGCAACAAATATGGCAAAAACAAAATATGATAATTATGAGAAAAGGCGCGCATGTTTTTTTTTTCTTTTTTCACACGCCCAACGCAAGAATATTTTGCGATCAAAGGGGTGAGGAGCATACAGCCTACTACTAATATTTCAAAATTATAATTTTAAGCGACAAAATGCAAATATTTTAATATTTTATAACAAAATATTGTGAATTATGAATAATTTGATAACATTTAATATTTATTTGACTTAATTAAGGACTTAACCATTTATTTATTCCAAGAATGTATATGAATTTTCAGCATCATAAAACCTCTTTGTTGTAAAAAAAAAAATAACTGTATTACCCGGCTAAATTAGGAATGCTCTGTTTACTCGCATAGAACTTGCAGTAAGGTACTAATTTAACTTTGTAGGGTTAATTCTATTACGAACTAGTGTTTTATATATTATTGCACGCGTTTGTTATAGCTCGGTTTATGGCCCTAAAAGCGATGTAATAAGGCTCACTTTACGAGCAAGTGTGTTGAAAAATACATTATACGTGCATAACTACATAAACATACTTCTGTTGGAAATCTAAATTTTAACGTATTTTTTTTGTTACTAATGGCAATTCATATTAATTCCGTTGCGGAATTCCGTATATATGTTCCGTACATTCCGAACGCAGCTAATCCATTCAAATCTATGGAACTACCCCACACATGCGAGATTTTTCCGTACGGAACTTCCATACATTATAAATTTTCCGTACGGAACTTCCATACATTATCAATTTTCCGTTCGAAATTCCGAATCGGGATTCCATCCTGTATGTGGCCAGGCTTACTAATAACATTTTACTTCCTGCTTTGTACATACACGTTTTCTTATACTGTTGAAAAAAATTAATAAAAGTAATATCGTTTTGTTGTATCTACATGCATACATATATAACCTTCGAGGTTTCCTCGTCTTCACCTTCTCGTTTCCTTGAACTGTTTAAGGAAAATTAAATATATTTGTATGGTTATTCTACCCTAGTATGAGATCATTTTGCATTAAATATTGATGTTTTGATATGGATGTGTTCTGTTTATTTTTTCTTTTTCATTTACTTAAGATTTATGATATAAAACCACAGACCATACAACATTACTTTAAGAAACATTTAAATTCTATTGCATCTCGAACGGGACAGTCCCATCTGATATGTTACGGGTAAGTCGTTTTTTTAAAAGGTACATAATATTATTTTCAACACACTTGCTCGTAAAGTGAGCCCTAATACACCGCTTTTAGGGCCATAAACCGAGCTATAACAAACGCGTGCAATAATATATAAAACACTAGTTTGTAATAGAATTAACCCTACAAAGTTAAATTAGTACCTTACTGCAAGTTCTATGCGAGTAAACAGAGCATTCCCAGTTTAGCCGGGTAATACAGTTATTTTTTTTTGACAACAAAGAGGTTTTATGCTGCCTAAAATTCATATAAATTTTTGGAATAAATAAATGTGTAAGTCCTTAATTAAGTCAAATAAATATATAATTATTATCAAATTATTCATAATTCACAATATTTTGTTATAAAATATTAAAATATTTGCATTTTGTCACATAAAATTATAATTTTGAAGTATTAGTAGTAGGCTGTATTCTACTCACCCCTTTGTTCGCAAAAAATTCTTGCGTTAGCCTGTGAAAAAAAAACAAAAAAAAACATTCGCGCCTTTTCCCATAATTATCATATTTTGTTTTTGCCATATTTGTTGCTTTGTGATATATTACTTGTTTTTTCCTCGCAAATGTGTTGAAAAACGTCGTATGAAACTCGTGAGCTCTTGCTTATTGCACACTCGGCTGAGTTACGCCCTCGCCTGCGGCTCGGGCTGCAACCCACAGCCTTGTGTGCAATGAGCAACCTAAGCTAACTTGTCTCATAATGTAGGTACTATTATCATAATATAAAAACAGCATTATGAATGCGAAAAATAAAAAAAAAATACATTTGGTAGGTATGTGCTCTTTTATATAAGTAATGTCTACCAACTTGTGCTTTAAAATTTTATTATTATGATTAAATTTTTTAACAAACTAACACTTCAAACGTAAGATCATCTTGAGACAGCTTAATATTGTCCTAATCACTTTGAGGTAATAAATATTTATTTTACATTACATTCGCATAGTACAAAAAGTGTACAGAAATACATAGTGCAAGTATGTGTATGTGATGACTGATGATGATGAATCCACGATTTAATTGATTCCGAGAGTTGTTTTTTATCTAATTCGCTTTGCCTGCTCCCGCGGCTTTGCTTGCGCTTGTATTTTGTATTTCTTTATACTTTTGTGAAGATCTAATTTTAGATCTTCACGAAACAGTTCGAAAAACAGCCGAGACTTAGTCTAGGCTGTTTCGGGACATTACGAGTAAGTTGTAGTTTTTTCGTATGAATTGCAAATGTGCTATTAAAATAGTAACATACAAAAGATGATAACAATAACAGCCGATAAAGTCTGATTTTGTTGGGTTAGTACGGTGTTAGAGCTTTGAGAGATAGGAAAATGTAATCATGATATCAAATATGACCGCTTATCATTGCTTGATTGTTACCTATAATACAAAAAAACCCTAAAGGAAAAGTTTCATCAGTCATCAGAGTTCAAGGTATGGGTCTTGAAAAAAAAAATTGCCTAAAGTGTATTTACAAAATTAAAGTCCAAAAGTGGTAAAAACGTAATGGTACGACAGACAGACAGTTCTTATGCATTCTTTATTATAAGTAGTCTGGCTGGATGTCATTCATCCATTCGAAGAAGAACAAAATGGTATATTGTATGTAAATGCGAGAGAGAAACTTTAACGAAGCTAAACTTTTTTAAAAAGCTATGAGATCGCTGCTGTCAACGCATAGTTATTGAACTATAGAGTTTTTCTGTAAATATAGTTTCTAATGACCCGTAAAGCTTTACTATTCTGTTTAAATGCATGTATTTTTTGTGCAGATATATGAATATTTTTTTCATTACTACCTATAGAGCAATAGAATTTTGTCTGAAAACTAATAAACATAAATATACACACTGTAATCTGTAGAAAGTGTTTTATTTCTATTGAACTCAAAAACACTACTATATCATTCGTGCAGTATTATTTATGTGGATTTACGACTCTATATTGAAGTTCAATAATTGATAGTAACAACAAAGTGCAATTTATAACCTAACTAAACTTGTGAGCACTAAGTAATTGGTAAATCAGGTTTCAAACAGAGCAATTAACTGCTCGTTAGTTTCATTTAGCGGAGTGTGACGTTGCTGTTGACCACTTTAATTAACTAATAAGAAAATCAAAGCCACAGTTATTCAATTGCTCTTGGGTTCGAATACTGAGGGCTTTTCAAAGTGACTTTAAAAAAATGTAACTATTTGCCTCACTAGATGGCGTTCGGTGGAAAGAGATGAGTTAAAATTGGTTTTAAAAAATAAACGGCCTGTACTAAAGTGGCGCCAAGTAAGCGCTCGCTGGCTGACATCTCCCCAAAGAGAAACATTTTAGCGATACATCTGCCTTCCTACCTGAATACTCTTCCAAGCTTAGTAAAAAAATCACATTGATACACACATTTTTATCAACGCCATCTATCGTGCCTGCAGTTTTCGTCATTTTGAAAAGCCCTCATTACAATACTAAATAATATACTAGAAAAAATACGACTCGCACCAGATCAATACTCAGACGGAAATCGAACCCGCGACCTTTGGATATCCAGTCCAATGCTCTGACTGCAGAGCTACCGAGTCACTAGTGACATCGTCGAATTTCTTCTAGTATATCATACTCTTACGCTGCAAGCCAGCGTTATTTCACTAATGTGAGGAATTACCTCGACATTCAATTGAAACATCTTTCCAGATATTTGGCAATCGATTAAGATGAAATAGCTATATAATTTTTAAGTTTGAGATTTTTGCATTCACAATGCTCACATGCGCCCCTGAGTGAGTTGAGTTTGTCAACTCGAACTCAACTTAACCGGAGCCCACTCCTTGAAATACAGCGCTTACAATTTTGAGTTTTATGACACATTAATAAGCTGCGTTATATTTTGTCGATGCAATTGCACACGCCCCGCGTTCAACCCGACCTCAACCCGAACTCACCTCAAACTCACCTGAACATTACTCAGGAGCTTATTAATGTGTAGATTCAAAATTGTAAGCGATGTATTTCAAGGTGGGCTGCGGTTAAGGTGAGTTTGAGTTGAGTTCGGGTTGAGGTCGGGTCGTGCGTTATCGTCTGAACGCAGCCAGCCTGCCTAGCATGATCGATTTATATCGCGTGATATAGCGTTTTATCACGTTCAACTGTCAAAAAGACAAAAGAATTTGACAGTTGAGTGTCGATAAAATGCTATATCACGCGATATAAATCGGTCATGCTAGGCAGGCTGAAGTCGCGGGCGGAAGATAGACAATGTATAAAATAGTATGTGCATCTTGCTCTCACACACTCCTAGTTAAGTAGGTATACCTGAAAACTCTTTTATTTAAAGATTACTATGTAATGTAGCAAGAATGGTAGCACATTAAACACAATCAAATACCAAAAACAATTATTTTATACCTACACAAAGCAATGATAATTTATTATTATGAGCTTGTTGACTCTACTTAATCAAATAAAGTGTTCAATACTATTATTTGTTTATATTTTAAACATGACACAAAACAATCAAAACAGCCGTATGTTGTTTGTCTCTGCGATTAAACAAAATATAAATTCTAATAAAAAAATAACACCTTTTTTTCCCTTTAAAATGCAATATTGATTGATTATAGTGATTATAATAATAATATTATGTATGTATGACAGATATGCTTATGTATACTCGAATTTAAATAAATAAAATTCAATAAAGCTCTTTTATTCTTTATGCATCTAAACAAATATATGTATGAGTATGTAGAAAAGATGTATTTTTTATTATTATTATTAAGTATTTATATTTATTAATGTAAACAATACAAAGACAACAAGTCACGCTCAAATACCTAAATAAGTACTTATTAAATTAAATTGAACATTTAGCTAAAATTTACCCAAATAACATTCGGGCCTAGGTTGTAAAAAAATCCTTTAGGTTCTATGTATAAGGGTCTTAAAAAGGTCAATGCTGTGCTATCTGGTCATATTATGAATACTTGAAAATGATTAATAAGTCTTAAAACTAATTGTTTATAATTACAACCTTGGAGCCGCTGACAGGGGTTTATATGCCAACAAATTAATCAAGAAAAACCTTTTTACGAGATGCGCAAAAAGTTAAGTGTTTTCAATATTTGGTCGCACTACGTCTGTTTACATTCACACCTGTGTCATCCATAAAGTTAGGTTCACTTATACGCCATACCACCTACTATTAGCGCCGCCAATATATTTATTTTGATTACTAGTGAACCAATCAATATTTAAAAAAAGCTGAGATAGGCCCTCTTAAATTGTCTTTAATAGTTTTTGAATAACTTTTCAACAGTTTTCATTCTTTCTGTAAGTTTTAAAATTCATTCTAGCCACTTTGAGCTAAAGTTTCAGGCCAGAAGTAGCTAAACAAGTACTTTGTCACAAAAACTAAAGCGCTTGTTCAATAACTTGCAACTCTGTAGCAGTACGACATGGTATAACGTTCGAGTGTTAGGCGCTAAGGTGTTTTCCAATCACTTCGGGCCCAAGTTGTTTGTTGATTTTCCCTTCATACCTCGACCTTGAATTATAAAATCGCGAAGCAACGTGTCAAACCAGTATTCTTTTGAAATATTGCCTCGTGTCATGACTTATGGGAGCGTTGTTGTTGTGATTGTTTTGGTTCGATATGATATAACAGAAAACATTTTAACTTAAAGAAATAATACAGGATGTAAGGGAAAAACTTCGAAAAAAACTTGCCGACACTTCCCTGACTCTAACAAAATTTTGCACTTTAAAGCGATTATGGAACAGCAGATTTTATTTCGCGAAATCAGAGTTGGCCTCATAGCAAAAGTTGCTTGTAATCATGAGTGGAACCACCCCACTGCGGGAACCAAAGATAAAAATTTCACGCTGAAATTACAGACAGAACTATTATTATCGTATTAACTCTTCAACGCCCGGAAAATGAGACACAATAGAAAATCTATTGTGTCTCGGTCGCCAGCGACCGCTCCGGCGTTAATGAATTAAATGATTTGATAATTATGTTACTTTTTACTACGAAACATTAACCTATTTCGATTGACGTTGTTAATTACTAACACCATTAAATATGTTGATAGAATTCTTAATTTATAAACTTAATTTATTGATAAAGTAATTGTCCTTGGCATTCCTTTGTTGTCCATTTTAGATGAAGCTATAAAGATACGTATTTTGCGTCGTAACTGAAAGAGTTCTTTGGTTCCTACCCTACTCCTTGTAAGGTAGGGACCAAAGAACTCTCTCAGAGAAAAAATAATAATAAGGAAAATACTTAACAGTGGGATCAAAGTATTTATAAAAAATATACAAACAATGAGCATTTGTGGAAATTACTTACCAATTTAACAAAAGAAAAACAATGATTAAAGAGAAAAAAGAGAAAATGTTAGAATTCAATATAAGTTAAGAATTTACTTGAAAATAAAGTTTTCATGATTAAACTGCACTAATTGAGATAACGCTCATCAATTTGACAGAGTTGTGTTTTCAGTATCTGTCAGACGATGTTTAAAACATTGTTAAAACGCACGGTAATAAACATATTAATTATGTTCTCTTTTAACTTCCATTCTGCGTTTTGATATGTATTAATATTACAATATAAAGTTATAAAGTAATATAATTACATTAATCCCTGTAAAAAAATGTTTAGTTAGTTATTTGCAAGTTCTTAGACCGATCGATCTTAGATGTATATAAGCGATATCATAATCATAATCATAAATCATTTATTTGCTTGAATATGGTACAATACAGATTTTAATTAAATGGTTCCCGCATATTCTACCGAATGGTTCTATGTACAAATACTTTAATTAATGTCCAATGTTTATCTGATTCAAAATATAATGTCAATGAAAATAGAAAATGTTAGTTAAAATAATAAATAAGAATAACGCCACTTACAATGTCACATCGATAAAAAATAATGGAAAAAAAAAATACAAAAATATGGGTCATCAATGGTCAGAATTATTTAAACCACACAAGTATACAGTCATAATAAATTTAAATCATAATTATGTCAAATTGCTTAGTATAAGTTAATTCATATCTTTATATTTGTTAAAAAAATGCCTGAAACAAACTTATTAAATGCCTAAGTTTAGAGGATTTAAGAACAATGCAGTTCATTGTCACACATACTCTGGCACCTGTCGTGGTCATAAAGGAGTATGAAGTCTGAACTACTCTGAACTCGCATCACGTACCGACAGTACGCGCGATAGTCAAGTCAAATTCTTTATTTTGTTTTGAATCGAAGCGCGAAGGTTGGCGATACGTGCCGAAACTGAGGCTCTTAGTTAATCATTTATATGTCACATTTTGTTGTTCAGTTATCATAATTAATTGGTTATATTATGTCACTAAAAATGTGTATTTTGAGAAAAAACTTTTCTAATAGAAATTCTAAACTAAAAAAAACTGTACACCAACTTAATGAGTTCGTCATTAAGTTGACGAAAAGATTCCTTAAAAAATTGTTTATAGTACAATTAGCTAATTTTTAATATTATCCGAAACTTCCAATAATATTACTTAATATAACTGAAAACTTAATATATATAAGCATTGTGAATGCTAAAATCAAAAAATTCAATTCCAATAATATTGTTCAATATAATATTTTATTTTAAATTTAAATTTTAGATTTGTTTAAATACTTAATTATATTTATTTCGATTTGAAGCATTGTACGGAATTTTTGTGGTTCGGCCAGGTACCTATAAAGTGCCAGAGCTCGATTTTATTGACGATAGAGCTCGGTAGAAATGTTTAAATAATATTAGCAAGGAAAACCTCTTTAAAATCTATGGTTTATTTAAAGGTATATTTACCGGTCCGCTAAGCATGCACAACAGAATCCTGAAAACAGGCAATTCTCAAAAATATTGAACTAAATTCAGGGGGGTTATTGTTTTTGAGATAGGCATGACACTTACTTAAACAAAAATAGTTGATCCAAACCTCAAGTTTTATAAGGATCAATAAGGATTTCTAGTTACAGTGATCATGATCAGGTGTTCAGAATGTTTGTTTGTTGTTTACAGTGCGGTGCAAGTGCAGGCAACGGGACGCATTATCGCCGGTCACAGCGAATCAAAGCTGGGATCAAGCGACCGCGGTGCGCGGGCGCACGCCACCGCGCCGCGCGCCTCCACTCCTGCGCCGCGACTCTCCGCGCACACACGCGCCGCGACTCGCGCAACCCGCTCGAAATACTTTACAGCGCTCAGTTCGTTAACTAAAACTCTACTACAACAATAATTAAATAGCAATAGTGTCGTGCAACAGTGACATATTGAAAACCTCAATCGAACAAATTATTGTGAACGTTTTCTCCTTAGAACGGACAAGTGCATTGAGTAAGTGTAGAGAAGGCTACATTCCAAACCGGTGTCGTTCTTTAATGGACGAGGTGTGTACTACTCTGTGTGTGTTTTATTAACTCTAGGAAAGTGACTACGGTGGTATTGGTACCGGAAAATTTGACACGGACACGAAAACTCTGGTAAAAAAATATTTAAGGTCGCGTTCCTCTCAGCCATGTGATAAATTAAACGAGCTAAGCTCGCATCGAAGAATATGGCTCGTGGAACACTGAGCGAAAAAGAGCGCCAGTGCTTAGACACTGGCGCAAAAAGTCAAATGGACCGTCTCCAAGACGCAGAAAAACCAATGAGCGGCGACTGCAAGCTTAACGGGCTTAGAGTCCGCTTCCTGGACGAGGAAGGAAAAACTGAGAGGACGTTGAGCACCGACGAGGTCGACTGCGCCGTGGCGCGCGTTAAGAAGATACACATCCTCAAGAATCGCAGCTCGAGCGAGACCAGCATCCTGCTGCGGAACGCCTCCCTGAAGCGCCACTACGGCGAGCGCCGGCACAGCGATGGCCTCAACAACAATTCGCTTAGCGAGAACCTCAACGGACGACTCTCCATTCTGAAGGAGAAGTACGATAAGACTGATGAGTCCGAAAACACCAAAGACGCAAGCAACCACAGCTTTAAAAAGAACTGTCACGTGTACAGTGTGAACCAGGCGAAGACGCTCACTCCCGAGAGGAAGAGGTCAAATCCATTGACGATGCCCCGTCTGCTCAGCCATAAGGCACAAGATAGCGGGCAGGGCAAGTCCATCCTGCCAGGAGAAGTGTGCCTGGCCGAGGGCGCGGCGGGGAAGGACTTCACGACGCGCACCATCGGGCGGCTGTCGCGCAGCCTGGGCAAGCTGCTGCGGCGCACCAACAGCGTGCGCATCAGCGACCCCGACCCCGTCTACAAGGTGGCCTACCTCGGGAACGTGCTCACCGGCTGGGCTCGAGGTCAGTCCAACATTTCCTTATTTGTCCCCCGATTTCGTTATCATCGGTCATATACTAGAGCACTATGGACATTCGTACTAAACAAACCATTGCTGATCTTGTTATCTTCTCTATATGGGTCACTTAGACCGATACATAGGTTATCTGGTACCTACGAAACAGTCTTGCGATGAGTGCTACCGCACCTGTATTTTGCTTTTGTAAACAATTTGGAATGCGCTTCGTCGTGATTTTGTACTACGTGCTATCTCTATTCTATTTATGCTCTGATAAACAGTACAAAGTCTTATTTCACATGAATGTCAACTGCAATGACTTAATAGTTATACAGTGAATCATAAAGTGTGATAATTCATAATGTAAATTTGTTTTGAGATAGTGTATTCCTTTGCTTATTTGCAGAAATAAAATTATTATAAGTAGCATTATTACGCAAACTGGTTCAAGGCGAATCATCGAAGCGAAGCGAAAAGCGTTCGATCATCGAATTCAAAAATTAATAACAACGGTTCGGTCATTTAATCCCAACAAAATTTTAATAGTTGAATTGTAATCGATTAAATCTAAACGGAATTCTGGTTCCAGTTTTACAATAACTGTTCATGGAAACGTAATAGGTTTAAAATTCTTATTAGCCGGCAGTTGCGGGCGTTGCGGCCGCGCTTAGTTTTTCCATCTTTGCTTTGATTTGGTCTGTTTATGTAAACAGGTTTCATTTTGCGTATGTTGCAATTCCTCCTTCATTTAAGAATTAACGTTGTTTAAAGATGTTATACAATTCACCGTACTAAAGACATATTTTAGAGAAAGGGGCATTATCAATAGAAGCGAGCGTACATAGACGATACTTTCGTTTTGCGCTTCTGGCATGCGTCGAGGTTTCTTATAATGATTGAGTTATCTCAGACAATCTCGGTGAAAACGAAATTGGTTCTTTTATTCCGTTCTTTTGAACAAGCGCATTGAATGAGACGAAGTTAAGAAATTATTCTAGAGTTACATATTCTAATGTAAATGGAACCGATATACAAGGACAACTTACAGTCATCATGGTTTGATTTCGTTGAAAATTAACTGTAATTGGATTACCTAGTTTCTTAATGAGGATGCATACTGAGGAACTGATGGCGCCACAAGCGTTTGTCGTAAAATCGCTTGATTGGCTGTTTCAAATATCAAGTGTCATTTCTGACGTGTTTTAACCAATCAAATCCATTGATAGCGGTCGCTTCGCCGCTAACGCCATCTAGCTTACACTGAGAAAAATGTCATTTTGGGGTAATCTTAAAATATCGTGGCGTACGTTTAAATTAAGTGCGTTGTCCTAAAATAAGGAAATAATAGGTTTATATTACGCTATCTTGAAACGTGTTATGATGTAGTCGAATTATATGGTTAAATAAGGCAATATTATGACACTTATCATCGTAAAAATTGGTCATCATAAATAATATTATCTTCTTAATATTATAACACTATGTAATAGAAAATAGCCCACTGTCCTATAAATATGTATGATAATCTATAAATAAGATTATAATTCTAAATCACAATGAAAGTGCCACCTTCCATAAAAAGATGTCATAGTATTTGAGAAGAAGCATCTCTAGAATACGGTGACGTCCCCTTATAGTAGTATGATAAAATTATGTGCTAGTTCCTTTTATTTTGAGATTACCTTCACTTAAAATATAAGGAATTGGCATCAAAATTTAAAATGAATCCTACAAAAATACGATTACAGAAACTTATTTAAGAGTTTTGGCCAAAATATTATATCGTAAAAATTGGTCATCAAAAATAATATTATCTTCTTAATATTATAACATTATGTAATAGAAAATAGCCCACTGTCCTACAAATATGTATGATAATCTATAAATAAGATTATAATTCTAAATCACAATGAAAGTGCCACCTTCCATAAAAAGATGTCATAGTATTTGAGAAGAAGCATCTAGAATACGATGACGTCCCCTTATAGTATCAAAATTAAAATGAATCCTACAAAAATACGATTACAGAAACTTATTTAAGAGTTTGCATCAATTTTTGTATGATTCCTAAAAAATACGATGACAGCACGTAAATTCATCGTTCATTTACTCATCGACTTGTCGTTCGTTTTGTATATTCTCTCCATTCAGTCAGTCGAAGTCGCAGAGTCGCAAGGACAGTTTTTAGCGTGTACAGAATTTATTTATATTTGACAATTTTTTTAAATGTGAGTGAGTGCAAAGTGCAATACTTATGGATAAAGCAACTCATGACTTGCTAAAATAATGGAATCTAGCTCAATACTTATATACAACGTTTTGAAGGTAAGTTGCCAAGCCTATGTTGTGCGCGTGCACACTTTATTGGGGGGGAAGAAAATTAACTTTTTATATAAAACGTATCATTTTGGAGGGCAAAAAACGTATTTGGGGTAAATTTTAATTTTCTCTTCATATAAAGTGTACTTATCATTTGAAGGAAAAAAACAAATGATCATATTATTGCCATTGAAATGGACCTAAAACATTGAATTCTTATCACAAATTACATGTTTGATTTTAGCTTAAAATCCGGCGGTCTCGACAGCTTCGAAGCTCAGCAGAAGCTGAAAACCACAAAGCACAAGTTTCTTCGCAAAAAAATAACAGACACACTAGCAGTTTGTGACGGTAAGGATTTATGTAATTATTCTGGTCTGTCCTCGTTTGACAAAAAAATAAATTAATAATAATGTGTAGTGTTATATACAATAAGCATTTTTTTTTTCAGATACAAAACCAGAGACTAAATTTCATTGCTGTCATATTACTCCTCGGTTGCTTATTTAACATACCTCCTGCGGCTCCTGCCCGTCGCTTCAGGAAAGATTGGCAAACATCACGAGCAGAAATATTGGAAGGATTTGACGAAGACGGTGGGTGTAACCCACAGTATCTTGCAGAATGCTGGGTGGTTCTTATCTTAAGTCATTGAAAGCGAATCATGATTTTACTTATTAAATTATTTTGCATATTTTATGGATTTTCCTAAAGATTGTTCTTAGTGTCATGAGTATAATTAGGTACTTAAGTAAGTTGTGACATGCTAAATAGGTATTTATTTTTAACTATTCACTTCTCAAGCTTACGCGCTCACTAGACATGAAATAAAACACGTGACCACGGCAGCTGCAAAGGTGCCGAAACGTCGGGAAAATCAAAAATCAAACCAAATACCAACTAATTACCAAAGTACTTTCAATAAAACCGCGCTAGTATCCGTTAAAAGTGTTTTATTTCATATTTTTAACTATGTAAATTATTTTTGACTGACAAATACTGTGATTGTTATAAGCATAAAGGTACGGGATTATAAGCATGGTGTATTAAGCCGAAAGGGGGGCATTGTACTCATCCATTAAATAACTTTTACTATCGGGTAAACTCTGAAATTAAAAAAAACTGCTGCTACTTAAGGCGGTTGTATGACCGAAAGTGGCGCCCTCAGAGGTTTTTATTTAATAAGTTATTAATAGAAAATTATTTTAATAATGTTTATCGTGGAGATTTTAGGGCCCTTGGTCTAGTACTTTTAGAAGGTATCACTACATGCCCTCGTAGTCATTCGTAGAAGTAGATAGCAAATGTGTCAAAAACGGCCACTTTTAGCAGTTTTGCTATCTACTTCTAGCAGTGACAACGAGGGAATGTAACGATACCGTCTAAAAATACTAGACTGTGGGCCCTAAAATCTCCACGATAAATATTTTTAAAATTGTGTATTAGAATTATAATATTAAATATAATTCACCGCTGCAACACTTTCGCTCAGGGCACCACCTTAAGTAAATTTCGTCGAATTATGTTGTGCCCAAAGTAAAAGTTGTTCACCATAATGAGTACAATGAGTCCTTTTTTCGGATTAGTACACCGTAAGCTTATAAGCCTGTGTTATTATAATTAAGTACTATTATGTGCTCAATTTGCGAATAAGTAGGTACATTATTTTTGGTGTCTTTTTTTCTGTTGTACAATACATTTATTAATAAATAATTACTTATATAAAAGTAAAAAAAAATATTGTAAAAATTAACGTTACTTACTTTCAAAAAGAAATATTGATATTGCAATAATTAAAGTTACTTTCAAAAATAAATAAAATTACTCTTGATTACTATTTCTGTTTTTTTTTATACTCGTGTCTTCCTGTTCTCTTTAAGTTTTTAATGCAATTGCATATTGCCAAGTTATGAAGGTACCTATTACTTTTTCTATATTTCACATGCTTTAAATTGTTATTTTTTACTTATACGTGATCCTCTTTTTTTAAGTATTTTAGGAATGTGAATTAGGTAAGAAAGAAGTAGTAGGTACAGTCATCTTTAGATATATTGTAGCAAATAAGGTGACTCATATCCTTAGTTAAGTCCAACCAATTAAAATAGTCTTTTCTTGTGTTTTGGGTAAGATCCTACAATTTAGCAACGATTTTCTCATATCTCCGGTTATATCCTATTACTTTACGTACCTACTATTTATTATTAGGTACATCCTCTTACCTTGGGTTATCCTAGTACAGGCGCCATCAGATATACTGTAGCAGAAAAGGTAATCAAATACTTCTGAACAGTTTAAAATATCAATAAATTCCATACACTTCGTTTACAATTTGTATGGAATTTATTGATATTTAAACTTTTCAGAAGTATTTGATCACCTTTTCTGCTACAGTATATCTGATTTCGACTGTACTAGGATAACCCAAGGTAAGAGGATGTAATAATAAATAGCACGTAAAGTAATAGGATATAACCGGAGATATGAGGAAATCGTTGCTAAATAGTAGGATTTAACCCGAAATACGAGAAAAGTATATTTTAATTAGTAGGACTTCACTAAGGATATTAGGAAGTCACCAATAAATAGTAGAAAACAACCAAATATATGAGGAAATAATTTCTAAATAGTAGGAAAAATATTAGGACCTAACTGGAGATATGAGGAAGTCATCAATAAATAGTACGAAAAACAATAGGACATAACTTGAGATATAATGAAAGAATATTATATTTTTTTGACATAAGAGGATGTCATCGAGAAATAGTAGGAAAAATAATAGGATATAACTCGATGTATAATGACAGTAACCATAAGTAGTAGGAACGAGCATACAATTTTTTATATTGTAGGACGAGCATACAATATAAAATATATTGTATGCTCGTCCTACCAAAGGTATGGTGACATGTCATCTTAAATACCGTTATCATCAGCAACAGTAGTATCATCGTACTTTTTGGTGATATCAGTATACTCCGTGCTTTAAGTGAATCCATCTTATTTTAATCTGAATTCACGTCATTTATGATGGGCATTTTTCTCAGTGTAAGCTTTGCGTGGAGATCCCCATTGAAAGGAAACAAAAATAATACAATTTAATATCGATAAATTGATGTTGAAAAATCAAGATAGTTAGAAACTTCATTGGGTAATGTAATGTATAATTTAACCGATTGATGCTGCTTTAACGCTATTACTTTAATATTTACTAATGAAAATATGAAATATTTGATTACAAGCGTAATAAAAATAAATGTCGTTGCTACTGAGTCTACGTTAAAATAAATGTATATACCTACCTCAATGTTATTTTTCAATTTCTGCAACGTTCTTACAAACAGCATCAACACTGTCCGGTAATAATGATGAAAGTTGGTCCAAGTTGTCTGCGCGCGCAATAAACTCGATTTATTCGCCGATGTGGGGTCGACCGTGCCCCAAGATAGTGAAAGTACCATCTGCGAATATTTTGGCATCAAATCCTGATGTAACTTGACCAACATTATACCCTCTGTTTGTTTTGTTGCTACCATCGTCGGATTCATATACACCTTCTTGCTGGTGTAACGTCTATCCTTAAATCTTTGGGTTATTAGGTTTAGTTAGTATTAATTGTGAGAGCCTTCACCATATCAATGGAATGGTTGTCACTTATGTTTTATGACGTAATGGAACTTTTTTAGTAAAACAATAAAAGTCACTAAGCCATTTCACCTCTTTTAAGTAATTTATTCCACCCTGGCTGACCCTGCCTCATTTCGTTAATAACAGAGCTGATTAACACTAGCGTATAATTATGTCGGCGTTAATCTGTTTAGTGTGTGTGTTTACGTTGGTTCTGTAGCAAGTTCAACTATCATATCATAATTAATAGCTATCTTCATTTATGACGCGTGATCCCATGACACTGCTGTTACTGCGCATAACGCTAAGATCAAGGATCACTATAGTTAGTCACGTATTGTGGATTAATTAGAGATTTAACTCACCGCATTATGAAGGATTTATAGAGATTCCCAAGGATTTGAAATGCTAACAACCTACCAGACAATACCGGTTAGTGGTAACTTAGTACGGTATAAATAAACAATAATGCCAGTTGATTACAACGTTGTAATGCATTCTATATCACAAACTGTAAATATATAGTAGTCTTATAACAGTAGAAGCGCCATAAAAATTAAATATCTTACAAATTAATTTATAAAAACGCAACATTGATTCGATGTTAAACTAAATGCCAAGGTTGATAAACAATTTATATCAATAGTGATGTCAAATGTGAATTATCTTTTTCTACCTTCGTTTGTAGGTTTATGTGACCAAGGCACAGTTTTGGCGGGCAATTTTACAAGATCTTGATTGAATACAACCTTGACGCATGAGTCCATTTAGTGCTAGTTATTTTTCAAAACACCCGAAACGATTTTTTTTTTGTTTGTTTTAGCATTAGTGAGGTTTCTTTGTTTGCACCTGACTGTGGCTCCCTTCTTTACCAGCGGAAGCGGTTACCGGTGGGTCTACCCGTCTCTTTCTCCGGGTCGTCTCTCTTACTTTTTTAGTATCAAATTCCAAGCATCATTGTCTGAGGTTCTCCCACGCTACGCTTCGCGGCTTCCACGACCGCCACCTTTTGATTTATCAACGAAATAATCTTTATTACCATCAGTGAGAGTTCAATGTAGTGTTACTTAGCTACAACTTGTAATTGGTCCTAAGTTCACTTGTTTAGAACATTCATCAGCTCCATTTAATTCTAGATAGGTATTCATTTGTTTTATTAAGGGGTTATATTTGTGTAGTTAAAAACGTGAATATAACGAATAGAAGGATTTTGTTTTTTTGTACTTACTTTCAAATTTCGATAATGCAGTAAATTAGTGGAAAGCCGATCGTGACATTTGATGCAATATCATTAACTATAATTTAAGTACGAGGACTATAAATACAGCAACTGGTTTCTAAATGTCTGCTGCCAAATATTATTAACCTGTCTGTAGTGATGGAGTGATGCTTATGCGATAAATATAAGCACAACATTTCTTGTTGCTCGAAACTTTTTAGAAGTTAATAATCATGATGTTTATTAAATTTCAAAAAAAAAAATTTGCTCAATAATTCAAGACCAGCTATTCATTTTTTGATAGAATTAATAAGAAGTTTCTCGTCTGCCATGCCCATAACTATGCTATGTGTAAAGGGACTACTTCCAGAAAGCGTGACGAGATTATAAGTATTCTAAACACTCATAGCGATACGGTCAGTGACTTTTGAGTGATTAGAAAAATGTGAGCGCGCGCGCATCACTTCATCCTGCTCGACTAGTTTTTGTATCACTTGTTTGATTTCAGAGGGCCTAGTACGAGTTGTGTTCTCACCTCACTTTGTGAATAGTATTGGATGTACTGCTCACAGTCAATACGAGTGAGTGAAAGAGAGGAAACGATACGTTAACTATTCGCAAAGTGAAGTGAGAACAAAATAGCAACTCGTACTAGGCCCCCTGTATCTTTTATGTTTATCCTTTTTGGTGAAATTTCACCTTTTCTTCGTTTAATCACGTTATAAGCAATATTGTACATACCATGTCATATTCGTTCAATCTTTGTCGATGTGATAAATGAGTAACTCAGTATTGTAATGTGAATGTGACATAGTTATGTTTCATTTTAATATGACATGTGATGAATTTTCATGAAATTTTCACAGTATTTTGCGACTTTTTTGTATTGAATCGCGTCAGATAGACAAATTGCACCCGGTGTGAAGCGATTGCTAGAAGAGTATTATTTGTCTACTACTTAACAGCTTCGTCTAGTCGAGGTTAACATTTGTTTACTTAAGTTCAAGTGCAAGGAATTATACTAGAGAGTTCGTTGAATAGTGACTTTACGACTATGTTTTGAGTAAATATATCTAGGCAGATAGGTACTTAATTAATTATTATTTTTTATAAAGCTCAGGGTGACTTTATTATAAAGTCGTTAAATTATTTTTTATATTATTTGACAAGAAGAAATATGACTAAGACAAGAATGTTTATTGTAGTTTACCAATACTATCTAAGAAATAATATGACTCATATTGTTAAAACCTAGGCTTCTAAACAGCCGTATACACATATTAACCATAATTATGATGAAATTGAAAATATTCAAGCAATATTATGTTATATTATTCTTTGTAAAAGTTGATTAGGTTCCAAAATATCGTCATAAGAAACTTTATCCTTATTTAACCCATAACAGCAACAAGAAATTTTGTCTGAAAATATGAGTAACAATATTTTTTCTACGTATCTTTATTTTGTTTGTTTCTTTAACATAACTTTAACAATTGTTATGGCATAACATCAGTTAGTTCATAATCAAATCTCTTGAGCAGAAGCCGTCCCCGCTGCGCAGGCGCAGCGTGCGTCGCGTCGTCGCGTCGTCGGTGGGTAATCGGTATGTGTCGATGGAATAGCGGTTATCGCAGGGTTGTTAACCCAAATGCATGTTCATGCATACCTGTATGCGCGCGCGCACCAGGTGATAGCATTTCACGCTACAAATCTAATTTACAACAAGATTTTATTATTTCATTCACCATAGAAAATCAAGATTCAAAGCAATCCATGAGGTTCAGCCGACAATACGATTCTTGTCAAGATAAACTAATAAAAAGTTAACTAATATTTATACAATACAACAAACTAAATTAATCGCAGAAAATAATGTATTGAAGGAAATTGACTATCAGAATCTTAAGCATTCAACCAAGTAATGCTCTAAGATCAGAATGCTAAAGTTTTTTATTTTGAAGAAAGATAAAGGTAAAGGTTTTACACATAAAATTGAGGAATGAAGGCTTTTTTTAAAACAGGAATTATTATGTAAAAAAACAAAATTGCATTTTCTACTTCCAACAACAATATAAACAATCGTAAAACGAATTAAATTATAAAAGATACTTAACAAAAGCTATAATCGTATTGAAAATTTCAGGTATATTAACATTTTGACAACTTTATAACTTTACTCAATAAATTATGTTTTCCACAATGGGGAGAGAGGAGAGAAGAGACGAATTATTTTATAGTATCGATTTTAGAGCATCGACACTTGAAAATGTAGAGCAACTTTCTGGTTATTACGATTTGATTGTAGGTTTGAACCTTTTTTTATTGGAGGTTAGTCAAAAGTAATCGAAAAGTATGACACACAGCTACAGAGCAAAGTATTTAAGAAAAATTACGAAGATAGAGATTATAAGATTGTTTTAAGTTACTTCTCAGCAATTTCAAAATAATTAAACGTAAACTATATCATTAATATGACTTTATCCTCATATATAAATTAACAATAAAGCACATTGGAAGAAAATATACATAGGTACAATAACAATTGTGTCACATAAAAAATGTGCCTTAAGATAGCACACGTGCAATAGTTTGGTGTGTGACCTTCGCAAGCCGTTTTTGTCTATCATGCGTGATACTACTAACAAGTTGCTGACATTGTTGATGTTAACGCATAATTAATTATGTTGATAATAGTTTGTAAATAAACCAATCAGGAAACTTTTAAGGAAAACCATTTGAGTAATTGAGGGCGAGGAAGAGGGGGAAATAATTAAACGGTTTTGTCAATTTTTATTTCACAATGAATGTTGTGTGATTTTGCTTACATTGCATTCGATACTTTATATAGCAAATATATTGTTTTTACACTTAATGTGTACATAAAACGAATTATATTAACCGAGCGAGCGTGAAGCGCTAGCGAAGCGTGCCTGTTTCAGCTTGGGCAAAACGGCTTTAATATGTCAGTCCATCTGTTTTCCTCTACAGATCGCATTTCTCAACCGATTCTCGTGAAATTTTGCGAGCAGGTTCGATAGTTATTTTTTTGTCGATTCCGAATTCCGAAATTTTGAAAAAAAAAAACATGCAATTACGAAAATGTTCAAAAATATCACAAACGCGAGCTCTACAGAGCCAGTATTGTACATTAGCAGAGTCATTCATTTTCCTTATTAAATAATTATTGGATAAAAAGAGCCACCCGTTATGTCATACATAATAACCTTAATGTAACCACGATATGATTGTAATTCAACATCACTATGCGAAACTATCATTTCGGAAATAATACATTCATCCAACTAAAGATGACGCAGCATTTAAAATAAAATTATAAGTTGCGTGTCCATTAGACTGTGGCGAAGTGAAATATGGATAGTTCCGTTGGAAGAGTTTTGAAATGCTGTCGATTGTGGTCATTTTCCTACACATGTGGAATTTTATAATGTGTTTTTTATTTCGTAATCAGAAAATATTTGTGTAACTATGTAATTTTATCTAAAACTAGATCTTCCAATGTACGAAGTTGTTAGTGTTTGTTGCTCAGTATAAAAAAATTGTGGTGAAAAGTACCACTTTGATACCCCAGTCAAAGTGGCGGTAATTACGTAGAAAGTAGAAAGAGTCACTCGCTCGACTTGCCAGTAATTTGGTATCGGTGGACGGTCACCTGTTATTGGTCGTGGGCCGATGCGCCCGCGCCGCCGCCGGGGACATGGCGGAAGACGCACGTAACGTAAGGTTTTGTTGAAACCTGCTGATCGATGCAATACTTATACTGAATCGGTTGAAAAGTTTCGGACTCGTAACTGGTGGTTATTATGTTTTTATACGTTGATTTCTTTAACTTACTAGTATGACTCTATCGGATAGTGATAATTTCGGTAGCTAAAGATAACTCTATATCTACATTACATAACATTTAACAAAACATATTTACCCTAATGGCGAATATGGTAGATAGGGACCATCACACTGAACAACTCTAAAATCGCAAAAAAAAACAGCTGTTTCTTTTTTTCGCGATTTCAGAGTTGGTCCTATAGTAAAAGTTGTTCAGTTTGGTGGTCGGTATTAGGGGTTTTTATAACGCTTTGAATAAATTAAAATGTATAAATAAAAATGACAATGAATACCACTTACATTAGCATGTCAAGAAACCTTTACTATACTAACGAGAGTAGTTCTATAGTTTTGTTATTGCAGAGCTTAAGTAACGTCCGTCATCGGTATGCAAGCGCGATACTTAAGAATTGGTTCATAATTCGATTTTTAATTTGTAACCTTTTATTTGTAGAAACTATGTGACATGTAATGTTAGTAATTAAGTATTGCTCTGAAATACAAATCGAAAAAAAAATGATATTCATTTCTCCGAAAGAATTCATTGATAATAAGTTGAACTGTTTAAACAGATGTTAGTATAAATACTTAGGTATCTACCTGTTTAGTTTTAAACATCGGATCGGCCAACATGTCGGAACTTGAAATTGTACTTGCAAATTAACATTTGGCGGTCACATTAGCAAAAAACTAGTCTCGTCGTCCAGACAATTTTATATATTCATTTCTGTCTATTACTTAAGAAGATTGTCAACCACGTGGTCTCCATACAAACGGCGATAACGTTTCCCACCCTCTAAACCTTAACCTACAGCAATGAATTTTTGGTATGTTTTTAAAACGCCTAAAAACTAGGGCTGTACGTTTTGATTTTTAAAATATTCATTGTAGATTTGAAAATATTGGCACTTCTGTGTTTTGTATGAAATCACTGAAATGCAAATATTTCGAAATCCATTATAGATATTTAAAAAATCAAAACGTACAGCCCTAGTATTTAGGCATTTCAAAAAAATACCAAAAAATAATTACTGTAGGTTAAGGTTTAGAGGGTGGGAAACGTTATCGCCGTTTGTATGGAGACCACGTGGTTGACAATCCCCTTAACTACATCTAATTTCGATGACTTGACTTTTTAAGTAGTGACAATTTAGATAATAACAGTGATGAGTTCATAATAATAATTATCACCTTAAAATGCAATGCATTGAAATGCGAAATCTCCATGGAAATTGAGAAAATATTTTATTCCTAGGTATTTATTTTGACGAGTAAAATTAATTTCGGCAAAAAAGAAGTAGAAGAAAGTTTTGTCTAAACTATGTGTCTTTGAACAACTTAGATGTCGGTCGATCAATATTTTAACACCTTAAACGCCACCATACAAACATATTTTTTACAATTCATGAATGAAACACTAAAAATAAATTAACAAAAATAAAAACGTTTGTAGAACATTTCAGATTTCATACACAATATCAAAAATAAACGAAAATTTCCTTTGGGAAAAAAAAGAAATTATTAATTTTAAAATTGAGGTCACCGGTGACCTACGCGGCGTCTACGGTGTTAAGGG
The DNA here is from genome assembly GCA_950108535.1 of Agriphila straminella. Classification (NCBI taxonomy): domain Eukaryota; kingdom Metazoa; phylum Arthropoda; class Insecta; order Lepidoptera; family Crambidae; genus Agriphila; species Agriphila straminella. The sequence goes on along the minus strand of OX467307.1, from coordinate 21,023,467 downwards.
AATATTTTCGTAATTTTAAAAGTACCTTTATCTATAAGTACCTAGTTATATATTATATTATTACCCAATAAAACCTTGTCCATAACAAATCCAAAACCAGTAAAACGTCTAATAACGGACTTAGAAATTCAAATTAACATAAAAAACAATGTCCAATAAAATTGATCGTACGAACGTACACATTTCACACGTAGGATTATAAGTAGAATCTCTCAAACACCATGTAGACTTTGTGTAAAAGAAGATAAAGTTTATTTTAGCATAAATTAAAATGTTTATTTTCACCTTTTCGAGCGATGACTACAGATGATATCATCGTCGGAGGTTATAGCACCTATATTATAGTTCCTTATGTGGTTTCCTATTTCTTCAACAGAACAATATTTTGCATGATACAATTAACAATAATTTTGTTACACCCGGTAAATAATATGAGACCAAAATGTTTTTAGGATACCTATTACAAATTAAATCTTTTAGCATTTATTTATTTGATTCTTATTCGTAAACTAATATTTTTTTTAGAAATTTCAAAAAAAATGATCCGCTTTGTTCATCATCAAAATTTGAAGTTATGAAATATTTTGCTTCATCATAATAATGTATCAGGTATCGTGTAACAGTCAATGGATTTAAAACTGTGAGTGTCATGCAAATTTACGAAGACCGTGAGAAAACAGTAAATTGCAAATTGCGGTATGTTTATGTGCTAAGAAACATTTTAAATCTTCTCGCGATATGTGCCAACACATTGGACATGGTTTGGTTACTTAAACTTTTAACACGTTATTATATTTCAGAATATGATGAATATCTACTTATCTACTTACATTTTTTTAAAGACGTCATGGAAAAATTACAATAGAGGTAGGGAGGTAGGTACGATAAATAGAGCAAGGATTTTTTCTAATCGAATTTCTAAAGAATAGGCTTGTTTCCATTAAGAATAAATATAATAGATAGGGGTTTATAATGATTAATTATATTATGGAGAAAATAACAAACAATTTTAATTATTAAAAGCGTTAAAGATTAATAATATTTTAAAAAAATAAATTTCGTAAAATGAAACCTTTAGTCACGTGACAGTGAACACCAATCAGAAAGCGTTACGTCACGCCGTGCGAAACTCCAATCTTGTCTTTGACGTTTCGAGTATCACTACCGGAGGCGCGTTCCAAACCTACACTCCGAGTGCAACCTAACCACAACCGAACGCAAGTTTTAGCCACTTTTTCCGTATTTCTCCATTGTTTGGAACATATATAAATAACTGGTTTGGCGTTTTTATAGTCGTGCTATCACACTGGGGCACTATACAGTACTTATAATATGAGAAATTCATTTTTAAACGATAAAAACTAGCTATAACGTACGAAGACACGATCGCTCTTTGGTTTGTTTCGCACGGCGTGACGTCATTCAAGACGCCATGACAGTCTTGTGCGTTTTGGAACCAAATTAAAATTGTTTTTTTAAAACGCGAAATTTATAATGTAAACGCTCGATTAATAAAAATTAATAAAAATAAATAAACCTTTTTTTTCGATAAAATGCCTAATAAGCTAAAATATTAAGCAGTTATTGAAATTTTGTCAACTAGCCTATTATGATAGTTACTTAATATTGATTTTGGTGGTAGGCATTCTTATAATGAAATAATAATCATAATCATTTATTTGCATTAAATAGGGTATATTTTACAATAAAGTTGGTCGTCATTTGTTAAGTGCTTACTTATGTAGCCATATGAGATAGCATGCAAATATTATAGAATTTTCATTATTGATTTTACAAAGTATACTATTTTTATTTATATGATTAATTAACAAGAAACAGCCAGTTAGTATAATTTAATGTCAATACTTTTTTGTATACTTTTTAAGTGAAAAGATTCTTAGGAACTTTCTTTGTTTAGTGGTTTTTAGTTTGTTACTTTGAATTTAGATGAAAAGCACTTATGTTTAATTATATTTTGGGACAAAAAATTCATATTTTATGCCAATTCCTCAAAAAATAAAAAACATAACAAACACACGGTCCAAAGGCAATTGCACAAATATCTATAAAATATCGTTAACACAAATTAACTGCTAAACAGAATCTAACAGGTCGCGGAACCTGTTCTACGAACGTTTAACATATCGGCCCGACATATATTATGTATGTATATCACTATGTTCCTATGTATTGGAACTACTACCATAAGAATAAATATTATGCTACTACTGCTATGCAGTCTAGGCTGTTACAAGCACTTGTGAACTGCTTGTGACTGCCAAAGAAGCTACCTTAGGGTTTGCGAGCCGATGGCGTAGCTTCTTGGACATTCACAAGTGCTTGCAACAGCCTAGACTGAATAAAAATGATTATGAAGTTTGACTCGACTATTCATCTTATTATTAACTTGTGCAAAAATACTGTGCATTGGTGATTTTGTTTGATCTTTATGAAAATCTCATGTGATTTATTATTACCCCTTACTAATAAAGATTGTACAGCAGATGTATAGTTACACAATGATTACTCTCTGTCAAACTATTTGAGTTTGACATTGAAAAGAAAGTGACAAAACACTGTGTAACTCTACATCTGCTATACAATCTTCATTAGTAAGGGGGTTAATATATAAACTTGAATTTTAATTAAGGGTAAGCAGACCGACAGAAGATAATTTGCTTTTCAAAAAAAAAAACTCAAAATTGCTATTGTAAAGCCATTGCACAAAAAAGGGGAAAAAAATGACATAAAAAATTACCGCCCCATAACGCTTTTATCAATACTCTCAAAAGTTTTTGAGAAGGTAATGCATGCTCAGCTTACTAGTTTTTTGAATAAATTTAGAATAATAAATAAAAACCAATTCGGGTTTCAAAAAAATAAATCAACAGCACATGCTGCATTTGATTTGGTTGACAAGGTTCTGCAAAATGTTAATGAAAATAACTACACAACAGCGATACTTTTGGACATGTCAAAAGCCTTTGATTTCGTTTGCCATGATCTACTCTTATCCAAATTAGATCGCTATGGAATCAGAGGCCCGGCATTAAGATGGCTGCAGTCCTACTTAGACAATAGAGAACAAAGTGTGGAAGTAACGCAATTAGACGGAAAAAATGTCGTCCAAACATATAAATCAGAATCATTGCAAAATAAATTTGGGGTTCCACAAGGAAGTGTGCTGGGACCATTGTTGTTTATATTGTATATAAATGATTTAATAGACATAAAAATGATATGATACTGTTTGCTGACGATATTTCTGTTATAGTGACGACAAATAAAAATCTGACAATTGAACAACATAAAACTGACATATTAACAACTTTGACATTAATAATGAAATGGCTTCAAAATAATAATTTAAAAATAAATTTATCAAAGACAAGTATAATGAATTTTAATAATTTTAAAAATCAATCAATTGACATTTACATTGATGGACATCTTCTGGAAAATGCAAAAAGTGCAATATTTCTGGGTCTTTTAATAGATACAAAATTATCATGGAAGGGACATATAGAGAAAATTTGCGGCAAAATTAATAGATTTGTATTTGCGTTATACAAACTATCTAAGGTAGCAAGTGTAAATGCAGCAATTACTGCTTATTTTGCGTATATAGAATCTGTATTAAGATATTGTTTGATAGTATGGGGAAACGGCACTGATATTAAACAGCTATTTATTGCGCAAAAGCGGTGCATAAGAGCTATTTGTAACATAGCTCCAGATATATCATGTAAGCCCTATTTTAAATCTTTAAAAATACTGTCCTTTCCGAGCCTCTATATTCTTGAAGTGTGTGTATTTGTAAAGCAAAATATGGATAAGTTTACAATGGCGAAAGACATAACCCAAAGGTCAAGACGCGACCCCCATAGACTGGTTTTAATGACGGTCCCAAAAACTCAACGATTCCTTAAAAATTGTCATGCTATGTCTAAAAAAATCTTTAATAAAATACCTATACAGCGTTTTAAAACACTTTTGCGTAGGTGGTTGCTAGAACACACATTCTATTCCATCGATGAGTTTTTGAAACATAAGGAGTCTTGTTATAGTCTATGCACGGCTTAGTTGAATTTAAATCAAAAAAAAAGAGTATTGACATTGAATAATTATACAAACTGGCTGTTTCTTTTTAATTAATCATATAAATAAAAATACTATACTTTGTAAAATCAATAATGAAAATTCTATAATATTTGCATGCTATCTCATATGGCTACATAGGTAAGCACTTAACAAATGACGACCAACTTTATTGTAAAATACCCTATTTAATGCAAATAAATGATTATGATTTCTTAAATATTTCATAATTATAATGATTTGCTATCGAAGAAGAAACTTAAACCATTTCCTGTTATTGGTTAAATGGACAGGTTAATTTCAAGTCATAATAACTGCCGTAGTAACTATTCTAATTGAAGGTCTGGTGTTCACTTGTTGTTGAACCTCATTAAAATACTTTAAAAAATACATACTTTCTCCGTTTTATGAAAACAAAATTTTATGATAACAAAATTTTGTATGAAAAATTATCTAGCAGAAGTTTGATCCCAAACCTTGCATATTTTAAATACCCAACCTACTTAAAACTTTTTATGTAGGTAGGTATATAAAATAAATACAAAACCCATAAAAGTGGCTTGACTTGGAAGATGTTACAAAATAAAGGGTACAGGGGAAAAACATGCTATATGTCACATTTTTATAGCAATTTTTTGCAATAAATTGCCATAAGGCATTGCCAGTTCAAAAAACATAAAATGTAACATAGCATATTTATCCCCTGTACCCTTCAAATAAAAACAAAAAAAGTAATAAAATAACATAATCAAAAACATAATCATCAGTCAAAATCGAACCGAACCGGACCAAAGGGTCACTTTGACAAGGGTTGCCCTTTAAAACACCAAGTACAATGAATACCACTTCCTTGGTAACATTAATCGTCTTTATATTTGTTCACATAGTGGTCATAATCGCATGTACACAGAGCAACGCTCGTCCTTCCTTGGCCGTTGACTTATCCTATAATGATTTACACCTTTCCGAAGCATACAATTTCTTTTCATAATTATTCCAAAAAAAGGACAACTGGCTGTTTTTATTTGAAAATAAATGATTATTTGAGGTCAGTATTAATTAAGGTTGTTCTTAAAATATAGCACTATACCTGAAATATTATTTCCTCTGTGACAGTACCAACTGTAACTGACTTGCCAATTATATTATGTAACAATAAGTTACCGATAACAATGAAATAAAAAATAATAGTTTTGAGTTCCTAAGTTGGCGCGCTCACTAGACATGAAATAAAACATTTTTAACGGCTACTAACGCAGGTAGTTTCAGTAGATTCTCTCTTTTTAGCATATAAAATTAAATTAAAACCAAACCAAAAAACTTAAAACAATTAAAAAAATAATGATAAAATTTGATTTCTGAACGTCTTTAAAGAATCATCGCTTGAGAGGCTCACGAGTAGCTTCAGTCCCCCGTGACCACGGCAGCTGCAAAGGTGCCGAAACGTCGGGAAAATAAAAAATCAAACCAAATACCAACTAGTTACCAAAGTACTTTCAATAAAACTGCGCCAGTATCCGTTAAAAGTGTTTTATTTCATAGTATTCCCTCTTGAGTTAACTCAAAATTATATTTTTCTTTGATAAAAAAATCTTGGCAATAATTTGTTATCCATGAGTGATTATATTTTTTAGTGCCGACAAGTCTGGTTTACGGAAACCAGTATTTTAATTTAACATATTACAAGTGCAACGCCATTTAAAATTTATTCAAAGAGGAATTTTTTGAAGGAACGTTGAAAAAAAAAAGTTAAACCTAAAGTTTTGAAAGAACGAGTTTATCTCACTTTAAAAATAAATTATAAAATGACAAAAAGTTTACAAGACGTTGGGAAACCCTTAGCTACATTAAGATTTAATCCTGTTGCGAAGATTCATTTATTTTTAATAAAATTGACATCTTATTATTGAGCTAGAATTTGATAAATTCTATCTACATGTATAATAACTAGCTTCTGCCCGCGACTTCGTCCGCGTGGATATTAGAGAAAATCCTTCCCCGTCCCCGTCCCCGTCCCCGTCCCCGTCCCCGTCCCCGTCCCCGTCCCCGTCCCCGTCCCCGTCCCCGTCCCCGTCCCCGTCCCCGTCCCCGTCCCCGTCCCCGTCCCCGTCCCCGTCCCCGTCCCCGTCCCCGTCCCCGTCCCCGTCCCCGTCCCCGTCCCCGTCCCCGTCCCCGTCCCCGTCCCCGTCCCCGTCCCCGTCCCCGTCCCCGTCCCCGTCCCCGTCCCCGTCCCCGTCCCCGTCCCCGTCCCCGTCCCCGTCCCCGTCCCCGTCCCCGTCCCCGTCCCCGTCCCCGTCCCCGTCCCCGTCCCCGTCCCCGTCCCCGTCCCCGTCCCCGTCCCCGTCCCCGTCCCCGTCCCCGTCCCCGTCCCCGTCCCCGTCCCCGTCCCCGTCCCCGTCCCCGTCCCCGTCCCCGTCCCCGTCCCCGTCCCCGTCCCCGTCCCCGTCCCCGTCCCCGTCCCCGTCCCCGTCCCCGTCCCCGTCCCCGTCCCCGTCCCCGTCCCCGTCCCCGTCCCCGTCCCCGTCCCCGTCCCCGTCCCCGTCCCCGTCCCCGTCCCCGTCCCCGTCCCCGTCCCCGTCCCCGTCCCCGTCCCCGTCCCCGTCCCCGTCCCCGTCCCCGTCCCCGTCCCCGTCCCCGTCCCCGTCCCCGTCCCCGTCCCCGTCCCCGTCCCCGTCCCCGTCCCCGTCCCCGTCCCCGTCCCCGTCCCCGTCCCCGTCCCCGTCCCCGTCCCCGTCCCCGTCCCCGTCCCCGTCCCCGTCCCCGTCCCCGTCCCCGTCCCCGTCCCCGTCCCCGTCCCCGTCCCCGTCCCCGTCCCCGTCCCCGTCCCCGTTCCCGTTCCCGTTCCCGTTATTTTTAGACATGCTCCTACGAATTTTAAAGTTGTAATGTCTATTTTATATTATTTTTTTCATACAAAATTTAAACCCCATTTTCACCCCTTTAGGGGTCAAATCATGTCCACCGTGTTGGACTTCAAAATAAATGTCATTTTTGCAATCACCATCCCATAAAACCTCAAGAACGACATCCATATCGATTTTTATGTTTACTCACCCCATTTACCCCTAAGTGGTTGATTTTCAAAATTACAAAATATATGTTTGCCTATTTATTTTTAGATGTGCTCCAACGAACTTTAAAGTTGTAATGTCTATTTTATATAATTTTTTCATACAAAATTTGAACCCCATTTTCACCCCTTTAGGGGTCAAATCATGTCCACCATGTTGGACTTCAAAATAAATGGCATTTTTGCAATCGTCATCCCCGAAAACCCCAATAACGACATCCATTTTTGGGGTTTTTTACCCCTTTGCACCCCCATTCATCCCAATAGGGGTTCAAATACTAACAATAACAATATACGTTGCGTTAGATGTCTATCCATAAGCCTAAATTAAAAATTTAGCTATTTTTACTTCGAAAATAAAGGATTTTCTTCAATACACAACTTCATCCCCCTTTTGACCCCTTCGGGGGTAGAATTTTGAAAAACGCTGAGACCCGTATTTATTTATTTTCAATGGTCAGTCTAAACACAAAATTTGAAGATCCTAGCTTCAAAACTGAGGGACTTTCATACAAACTTTGATCCCCTTTTTTACCCCCTTAGGGGGTGAATTTTGAAAAACCCTTTCTTAGTGCACCCCTAGACCTCATAAAGAACCTACGTGCCAAATTTGGAGTCTCTAGACCCAGCGGTTTGGGCTGTGCGTTGATAGATCAGTCAGTCAGTCAGTCAGTCATTCAGTTTACGATTTTATAAATATAGATTAGGCGATACCGTTGTTCATAATCATCACAAATTCGAATTTGCCAAGAAGATAGTAGATTTAGCTACCTACTTGATTCTATAGCTTGAATTTGATTACTGTGATATTTGTTATAGTAATGTGTCAAGTTCTTACATTATTAGTGTGTAATAATGTAACGTAATTTCTTACTTTTTTACCGTTAATTTTAACATTAACGTTATGTCGATAAATAACGTTACTTTAGATAACGTTACATTGAAATTAACGTTTTTTCAGTAAATAACGTTAATTTTAACGTTATTTCTTACTTTTTGTTACCGTTACTTTAAAATTAACGTTATTCAAATTAATAACGTTACTTTTTTACCGATAATTTTACCGGTACTATTGTACCGATAACGTTTAACGCTATATTTAACGGTAATTTTACCGGTACAATATTTTTAACGTTATTTTTACCGGTAAATTTACCGATAAAATGTTTAAACGGTATTTTTAACGTATTTTTTTAACGGTATTTCAATCCCTGGTAACAAGTGTTTTAAAGAACATTAAACAGTCACTTCGGTAGATAGTGAGTTGCTTCAAATATTAACAGCAGAAATTATTGAGGATTGTTTTCTTAAATTCAACGCATTTAACGCACTGCCAGCATAAACAAGAAATGATCATTAAAAAAGTTTTAATAACTTCCGTGTTTCCAAAGAGTTTGGAACCAGTTAAAACGCTCTGTATAGTCTGTGAGCGGGTCGTTACTCTAGTCTGGTTTTTCTGCGTCCCTGGAAGGTTACGGGGCGGCCTCACTGATGTCACCGGGTGACTGGGCGACCTTATTGGTTGCACAGTTATGTCGCTGTCGATATCTAAAGCCTTGTTCAGACTACACAATACCGCGCTGTATCCATTTAAGTCGAGTTACGAGTCCATGCTTAGTATGGATATTTTAAATTACCATTCGTGCTGTCAGTATTAGTAATTACTCGACGACGAACACATAACAACTAGTCGGTATCACTACTGCATTTTCTTTTAGTTGGAAATAATTTTGTAGTTAAAACTTAAGACTCTATCGTCCCTTGCATAAGGTAGCTGTAACTCAAGGAAGTATACTTTCAAGATAACTTTGTATATGTTGCTAACCAAGATAATGAACAGTGAAGTATGCTCAAGTTTCGATACTAACAGTTTGGATTATATTACTTACTGATAATTAGTACAACAGAAACTGTAACATGAGATTGAAGTTTACCTAGTAAAACTTTAAAGATTCGTTATCTGTAATTAAAACAAAAAGAAGCGGATATTTTTCTATGTATTTAGCTTTATATAGTATTTATGCGAGTCGACTTGGCGGGCGCTTGCTTGTCGATTTACGTCAACTTGTGCTTTTTAATCGACAATCGCTTGTAAAATTTCATGGCAAACCTAACTACAACGAGGTGGCTTTTAGATTTTACAATAAAAGCGCTAGTTGACTAAAATCGACCATCAAGTCGCCTCCAAAGTCCACCCGTCTTAATACCACTTAAGAAATCTTTCTTGTAGTCTCATCTATGTTTTGCATATCATTCCAACAGGTAAATTCGATATTTCCGTAAAGTATAATTTAAGTTAACGCCAAAAATATCTTGTAAGGTTTTAATACCTCTAATGGAAGGCGCGTCTTGATCGAAGGCATCGTTTATAAGAACTTCAAACCACTTTAATATGTCTGCAGTGGAACTTCAGGGCACAATCAGAGCATGTACAGTCACGAGCAATGAAATGTATACAACATTAGACCATGTAGCTCTATGTATGTAGGCCCTATGGCTACATGGTCCAATGTACGCACGACAGCAAGCTAGGTTAAACAGTTGAACTACGAAAACAGCTTTTATTACGTACGGCATAAAGGTGGTCTCAAGGTCAACATGTATAGTCTGATGTGCTGCTGACTGACAATGAAAATTTTCCGCTAGAAATACGAAGACAAACACTGAAAAAATCAATGCCATTTGGACCTCATTCATTGATTTTTTCAGAGTTTGTCTGGTGGTTTCGAACATTATGGATTTCGAACTACATATTGTCTTCCATGTAGGGTTTCAAAAGAATCAGCTATGATAAGAAGTACGTAATATATCGATAGATATTAATACATATTAATGATGCTTAACGACATAAATTTTGTTTGTTTTTTAAACTATAGAGAGAGATTACTCTTCCTCCATAATAATCATGTAAAGGTTACGAAAATGTCAGTATTTTCAGGATTGCCTAATAAAAACAGAACTGTTTTTTAAAATTTCAAAAAATGAGACCTATCTGTTCTTTGAAATAAATAATAGTTATTTGTTATACAAGTGACCAAAATGCGAGTGCCGACTTTAAATCACGAACTAGCGAAGTAGTCTAGAATTGAATCATGAGCGTAGCGAGTGATTCTAATATAGACTACTGAGCACGTGTGATTTAAAGGCACGAGGCAGAACAAAAATTTGGTCTCGTGTAAAACATACAACTTTTCACCTCTACCAGCGAGAAAAATTTCACGTCACTTTCCTGGTAAAAAGCTAAATTCAGCATCAGAAACTTGTTTTCTCGACTATTTTAGAGTAAGACTATCTTCATCGTTGGACGCACTTATTTTTTGTAATTTATCACAAAAATAGTTCGATCAATTCTATGCTGAAAAATTTTATTCTTAAAGGACCTAGATTTCCGTCGTTTTGTTTTAAACGACGGTGTGTTTTTCTCTTATTCATTAATATCCTATCTTATTTATTTATTTATAATCATAAAACACTAACTTGTTAATAAATTTCAATTTTTTTCTTATTTTATATTTATTTCATACATGCGACCTCATTTCGTCCGTTTTTTTTTTTCGAATTATCAGCCTTCATTTTTTAACAATCCTTATTGAAAACTCCTTGGTGTATCCGTGCATTTTATTTTTTTACTTTTTAATTCGTGTAAGACACCATGAAGCACTCTATCTATCCTTTTTTGACATATCAATTTTACAAGTCTCATCCTTGTCACTTTATTTTTTTTTCTCTATTATTTATAAAAACAATGCATCAACTCCTAAACGCGTGATTTTCTACCAATATCCGCATAAAGGCTTGCGTACATCACCAGGCGGCGAAAAATGGCTCTGTTTTCTATACATTTCTTTATATTAAATTAGCATGAAGTCACGCCGCCGTACCTATAGGAATGTATCTTCATACAAATTCAAAGATAATTAAAATAAATAAACGGGCAAAGCTTGATACGTGGAAACGTGTGGTATGTCAGGCAGTTTAGTATTGCGATAGCAAGGAGCTAGGGCATCGTATCGACTCGACTAATGAGCTTTCCGGCACACCGTCTATTTATAGGGCTGCGCCCGCGCAGGAGCAGGAATTTGGCCCCGTTACCCGCCGCTAGCGCCCGCCCCGCCCATTCACCGGTCGGCCATTGAAGCTAAAGCCTCTATTACCAGTTGGGATCAACTGGAGAATACTGATGATACACAATAAATTATACTACGTAGGTACGTCATAGGTATCACTAATAGGATTGTAGGTTAGTTAGTTGTAGTGCGATTTGAGCAAAAAGCTATTTGTTATATTGTGTACTGAATGAATTAAGTATACTAATACATAAGTGCACCAATTAGTATACTTAATTTAACTCAGGGGATTTAGCTCAGGTGTATTAAGTCTACGACGGAAAAATTTGTAGGTATACATTATTGAACTTTTAGATTTTAGGCATTCGCAATGCTATTTTTTTTAAATTATATTAATTACCTTAATGTAGGTATACAGTTTAGAATTTTGTCACTTTGTTGTAGTTGTAATTTGTCATTGATTTCTATTCAAAAAAGTAATAGCTTTTAGAGTGACAAGGTATGAACTGCATTATGTACATCTATAGACGTGACTATACTAGTGTAGCATTTTTTCTTTATTATTCTTTATTCTTTTTTTGGCAACAAACAGTCATTCAAACCAAAGCACTTATATCTATATTACTAGCTATAACAGACCTATAGTGCCGATAAGGATGATTATTCGGACAAGTTATATATAATACTTAACGAAAACAAAACAGTAGTAAGTAACTAATTTACACTTCAGTAGTAGGTACACATTAGTCGTTTTGTGTATTAAGGTTTGCACATATTAATCGTTTAAATTTAGGTAAAGAGTTACTGAAAATAGACTTCTGAATCAACCATGTCAAGATTACAATAATCATCATTATATTTATTTATACTTCTGATTAGAAATCTATTACGTTTTGGTTTTTTCGCCATTATTATGATGATTGAAATAATTTAAAGATTCTGAGGTTTTCCTTTTAAATAACAGTAGATGTTTTCAACTCCTTTGAAGGGGCGTAATTAAAGTAAACTAATAAAAAGTTTTAAGTTAGAAAAACTTTAACAATGCAATGTCTTGTTCATTAAGTTTATTAATGAGTCAATTAAGACTGAATATACGTTTATTTTCTATCTATACATTATTAAAATTAATGAATGTAACTTTAATCCGAAGTTTCTGTTAGTTTAATAGCATCATTACTACAATTTAATTAGGTAATACTCTTATTAATTATTGAAATTATTATACAAATGAAGGAATTAGTTTTTTTTTTATTTTTTTTTTATTACTGAAAAACATAGAAAAAATAATACATTTAACTTTCGCCAAACTGCATAACAGTTTGTCGGCGAAATATAAAACTATGCTCTAGTTCTTAACAAAAGACATACAATATAGGTGTTTGGAGTTAATTTAAAGTAACCTAACAAGAAACATTAAACAGAGTGCATACAGATTAGCTACTTATTAATATAAATCTGAGAAAGCATTCTTCAAATATTTTTTTATAGAATACTTGGACTTTAAATTATTGTTGATTAAACCGAGTTTATTAAATATTCTAGGGGTAACATAAGATCTTGTCCGTTGTTTATAATAATTACCTGTAATTGGCTCTTTGTACTTAATTTTTTTAGATTGTCTGGTATTATATGTATATAATCTTATTTCTTTAAAAATACCCTTTAGATTTAGTTGACATATTTTGTTTCGGTTAGGGATTCTGCGAACTTATATCTTGTCAAAAAGCAAATGTAACTTTATCCACCTCCGAGGCGACCGTCGTTTTACAAAGTAAAAGGAAAATCAAACAAAAATGTTTCGTCCACCCCGAGCTATTTCGAGTTATCATTTTTGGTACGCAAAGGTCATCGATCGTTCATTTGATACAATATGATAATCATGTGTCTGGTACCTATGATAATAATAATTGGATTTGTAGGTTTTTAGGATAAAAAAGTTTCTTGCGCCCTCTTATCAGCTAAAAAAGTTTTGAATGGGTGGTAGGAAAATTTTGACGATTGTAAAGCGCTTAATTTTTACGTTTATTTGATTAAAGTTTATTTTGACTTTGATATAGGAAGTATAAAACAGTATTTTCCTGCTAATAGTTTCAATTAAAATTACAAACAGTTTTATATAGCATGGACTAATTAATTATTTATTACCTAAATGTTTTGGTTTTTATCATAGAAGGTCATTATTTAGTACAGCATTTTCCTGACGCGGACTTCAAGAGGAAAGTTAAGAATTTGTCTATGTGTTTTTGTTTTTGTTTACCAAACGCATACAAAAACAATATTTACCAGCATTACATAGGAACTTAAACTCATTTCACCTCAACTCATCAACTCAAACTACCTAAAACCTAAATCTTACATGATTGAATAAGGAATACAAAATGGGATGCGTTTAAAAAATTGTGGAAAAAGACGTCTATAGGTTAAATATGGAATACCTAACCCAATAGTATGCCTTAATTTGGAGATATTCCAAGTCCGCCTCATCTGTTCGTAAGCTTGCTATAAGCTGCTGAGTTAATGTATGCTGAATTAAGGATTGTTTCAAGATATGAAATAAAACACTTTTAACGGATACTAGCGCGGTTTTATTGAAAGTACTTTGGTAATTAGTTGGTATTTGGTTTGATTTTTAATAATAATAATAATAAAAATTTTATTTCGGAAATCATCCATATATGTTAGTAACAAGATAGCTTATATCTAGTGTTAGTGATTAAACCTAGGACATTCTTAACTATATGGTTACTCTAGTAACTCGCCACTGGCGCGTGTGTTTTTGATTTTCCCGACGTTTGTTTCAAGAATTCTGAATCACTGAACTGAATATTACACTGCTTAAAAACATTTTAATACTAAAAGACATTTACTTTGAACTTTTTTCAATTACATTTGTAATAGTATTTATGAAATTAAAAAGTTTATATTTCACGACAAAGATAATTGTGAAGTTGCCAGAATTCAACAATGTCTAAAATATTTTTCTGTTTATTTTCAGTCAACTTATATTTTATTTGTAGGTACTATACATTCTTGAAATAAGATTATTTAACACAATAGTTAATTTATCTTGACTCTGAAACCTTACTTTTTTATGCAACAAAGCTACTTTATTTTTAAATTATTTCTGGCAAATGATGATAGTATTACTATAGTTTCTATAGTTATGTTTCGTATCTAATTTAGTGGGCATCTGTTATAACAAAGCTCGCCGATCCTCAGATCTTATTCCCGTTTTTGCGCACGTTACTTGGGTAATGGCAGAGCAGACATGTTTATGTGATGGCGGGTATTTTTCCATCAAATTAGCCGAAGTTTTTCGCGGCATTAAGGAGAATAAAATTAAAAAAAGCATAATGAGTTATTGTATTTTTACGGAAGCCTAATGGTGTGGACATTAGTGTTTAAAATCACGAAATTGGAAGATGAATTTGGTTAGAGTTTTTTTGCGAACACAACAGATAAATTGTATGCTATTTTTAACCGACTTCAAAAAAAGGAGGAGGTTCTCAGTTCGTCTGAATTTTTTCAACAGCAATTCTATTGCAGGAAAAATCGAATTTCTCTACATGACGTGTGAATTATTTTAGCTATTAGTTTCCTATGAATCCGACAGAGGCTTTGTTTTATTGTTAAAATTATACGAAATTAAATTCTGTATGTAACTTTGATTTCATAAACAATTAATGCTAAATATTTATAACAGAAAAACCAACTCTTAACTAGAATCTAAACATCTAGAGATGATTTTATTTTACTCTGGTTCCGCCTCACTATTCGTCTTTTCTTATTTAAAAATATTTACTATTGTTTATCATATTGTAGTTGCTAAGCAAAACAAATAAACAACATTCTATAACAAAATATTTATAATCAGAAAGAGTTACTTCATTCTGATAGATGTAGAGCTTAGAGGTGATAATCTTTTAACATTCAAGAAGGTTAAGTTTTTTGTCTTAAACCTCAACCTAAACACCATTAACATCTGACCCAATATGGTGGCTGACTAACGTAGTGATTATTTCCTCTGTGGCTGACTATGTCACTATAATATAATGATCAAGTAAATTAATTATATGTCAACTCATGGCTTTTAGCTAATTTACTTAATGTTAGGCGCATTTTTGTTAATCTAGCCAAATGTATGTACTTATAATACATTAAGAAATTGTGATGTTTGGTTAGTAAAGTTTTATAACGACATTGTTTACTATCGTCTGTTAACATTATGCAACAAAACCAGGAGGATAAGCTTATAACAGTTATTCAGTGTTTTACTAACAAGTAAAAATATAATTATAATATAAACATTGGGAGTATGACAGGACAGATGACAAAAACAAAATAAAAATTCTATTGAGATACCTTACTGCTCGCCTAAAGGCCGGAAGATAACAAAAAAGATACTAGTTCTGCAAATAAGTTAAAAACTTGACGGAATTTGGCAAACTGTTGAAGTAATATTTACTAACATAATATAAGGTAAATACGTGTACACACTGCACACACACATAGGCGAACGCCTGAGAGTTTCAAAGGACCGAAAATAAATACGTGACTATAAAAAAGTTACCAAAAACATTTGTTCAGATTTGTGTACTTAGATATCAACAAGATGAAGATAATAGCATCTCGGCGTTGAAAGGGCACGAGGAATGTGGGTCGGTTCGATGTCCAGTTGTGACCGGATTTTGTCACTTGCACCCAATAAGTGAAGACCACAGGGGAAAATTGAGAAATGATGTCAATCAAAGGCAAATTTGCGTAAATCAATATTGAAATTTTAAGTCTGAAACCGTATGACACTGAGGAAAACAAATCAGTAAGTGGTATAAATGAAAAAAGAAGAAAATGACAGGAAAAAACAAATAAAAAAATTAAAACCGTCAATGGCACTTGTCATTAATTAGAAGGAATATCTATGGTTTTGTTTTGGCTGACTTCGGCTGACCCTCATGATTTTCTAAAACCGTTATTATATAGCCAATGACAATGACGTTTATTGCTTTAAGGTGAATACCCCACTGAAGGTGGCGCCTTCTGAGGTTTCTATTTAATAAGTTGTTAATAGAAAGATATTTTATTGTATGTACCCACAACGATTGATCTAACTAATGCCTCAATAACCTGTAACTAAGGAGTGGAAACTTGGACAGTTAGCGTCGTCCTTGCAGCACAATAGTGGTAGAAAACAGTTCGTATTATGTAAACGCACACAATCGTTGCACTATCGTAATGATATAGGTATTGTATCGTAGATACAATAGTATCTCTATAATGCATGAAAATTGGCGGGCATTCACATAAATGGTAAACCTAACATAATACTTGATTTGACTTATTATTTTGTATACTGACAAATTGTAGACGAGATGATATTGTTTGTTATTCATGATGTTTGTATTGTATGTTTGTTACTCAATCACGCAATAACGGCGGTACGGATTTGGATGAAAGGCCTGGAATAAAACATAAGATACTTTTTATCCTGGTCAAAGGTTTCATAGGTATTTTTAGGTGGAAGTTTGTATAAAATAAAGTATCTATGGTTTTACTTAAAATTAAGTATAAGTACTTCATTTTTGATCAAAACCATTTATCAAGGAAGAGATCAGAAATTAATTCTGAAGGTTCAATAACGACAATTCTCCTTATCACATAAACTGACCGGTAGAAAACCGTTACATACGATTTTGACATTATTTATATCCTTCACAATCGATTTCTATTCTCTCTCCTCTCATCAATAAAGACACACTTATTTGTCACAATTTAGTATTTTTCATTAAAGTCAGGGAAAATATATTTATCGTTAACATCCTAAACATTTTTTTACCCATGTTATGTTTGTTATTTTGATGCTAGCGATTATTTATTATTCTTTCAATGTTTGGGATTTTATTGGGATGTTGTTTGTTCGAAGTGAGTTTTGGAAAAAATAGTTGTAGTTCCGGCGAGTTCTAAGCAGCGGTTAGGACAGCGGTTGCAATTCGTCAGGCCGGCCCAAAACAGGTTCTACGTTTTCCTAACTGGTTTGCGAGAATTGTGAGGGCACCGCGGAGAGAACGTATAGAGGAAGATTAGATTTTTAGGTTCAATCGTATTAAAGAGTTATCTTTAATTTTTATTGACAAAAACATACAAACGGCTGGCTTTCTTTATTACTTACTCTAGCTAGGTAAGCATAATATAAAAAAAACATTTATAGGCATGTTATTTCTAATATTACTTACCAGAACACATGAAACAATGCTCACTCAAACTTTTTACTAATCTGATATTATTCGTGATTTTCAGTTAACCGTTATTAATTTTGGTTCAATGTATAAAAAAGTAATTTTATACATTTTGTAGCTACATCACGGTATCATTTTACCTCGTAACTAATGTGTAGAAAGTTATCAAAATATAATTTGACGTTACAAACGACTGTGACTTGAAATAAACACGAATTTAGTTACAACGATACTTGAAACAAGAAATACAAAACGCCACCGATTACAACACTCGAGATTACTTACTTTCACTTGTGTACACGTTTTTTTCATGCTGTTTATTCATAACTATCGGTGTCTGTGGTTTCATTTCATGGATACGTAAATTACATCCATTTACCTACTTAAATTATATTAGTACACAATTACTACTTCCTTACAAAGTAGAACTTTGTTATTATAAAACAATGGGCTTTGCGTGAGCACAGTTTGGTAAAGGGCGTTGCGCAAAATTGTAAATTTATTCTACCTTTGATTCAGTATTCAGTTTAAAAAGTAATTCTAACGATATTCCCCTCTGTGTAAGCAGTTACGCTCTATTAAGGTGGTATTTGGTGCTCGTATCGCACAGCCAAATATTAGTCCGTCTTTTCGTATTTTGTTTGGCGAGCGTGCCATCAGTTTCCATGGAGGTGCGTCAGACTAATGGCATTACTATCAATACTTATCGCGATACTAACACGTTCTTCAAATAATTACAAAATAACTTATTTAGGCTGTTACAAGCACTTGTGTATGTCAAAGTAGCTACGCCATCGGTTCGCGTAACGAGAAGAACCGGCAAGAAACTCGTCAATAGCTGCATTTTTCTTTATATTTCATACAGAGTCATCAAAATTTAAAAATGATCTCAGCGTTTAAAGTGGAGCTCGGTGGCGCAGTGGTTTAGCGCCTGGCCCAGCGATTGCGGAAGTTAAGCAACATTCGCAAGGGTCGGTCATAGGATGGGTGACCAAAAATGTATTATCTCGAGCTCCACCGTGCTTCGGAAGGCACGTTAAGCCGTTGGTCCCGGCTGCATTTGCAGTAGTTAACACCCACCCAAAGTGAGGTCATTTTCCATTACAATAATAATGATTTAATGACTGTTAAAAGTGATAAATCGCTAAGTATATCATATCGCGTTGCGGTGGTGACGAGGAGGACTGGAACGAGATTTCCTATACCTTTTGACGGTATCGTATTCTCAAATAATTACCTATCCGATATATAGATAGTTTTATATCTACCAATTGTATGTAAACTTTTGTTAATTATTAACAAAAGTTTACATCACTTTTAACAGTCAAAAGACAAATAGATTTTGACAGTCTAGTTCGATAAAACGCTATTTAAATCGTGTTTCGGTGGTCATGCTAGGGTAATATCATTATTATAGGGTTAAACTCTTCTCGGGATAGATAGCGTCATAATCAGAGACTGAAAATAATTATTTTGTTATTATTTTTACCTACAAGTGAAAGTTTTGTCCTGCCTCGCAAAGAAGAGTTTTAGGCATAACACGCACTGACGTAATGTTAGACATTCTAATAATCAAAATTAATCATGTAGAATTAAACATAAAGATTGCTAAACTACCTATTTAAAATATAATTTACGTATTAACATAAAGTTCTTGTCAAGTTTTTCTTAAGCGCTCATTAATCCGTTGACTTAAGTGACGCAAGAGATGCTGTTATATATATACCTAGATTACGTATGGTGTTCATGTAAGTAAATGATGGCAAACATAGTCATTTCTGCATAATAAGCTGACAACAAAAACGTTTAACAAAAAATAGTAAAACGAATAAGAATTGTGTTTATAAAATAAAACTTTGTTCAATAAAGTGCTGTCAAAGGTTTTTCCATGAATAGAATTTAAAAATAAGAAAATGTAATATCCTATTGGCACAGAATACATAATAGTACAAGTCTATTGGGAGATTATATTCCGTCGCATGTGTAAGGGAATTGGAATTCTGATGATTGTAATGTTATTTGCATTCACAGTGCTATTTTATATGTTATACTACCCAGGCCCGCTGAGTTACATATAATACAGGGACTTCACAGTTATAACATTTTGTTAATTTAAATAAGGGTTGTTTCATTATTGTTTTTCATTCTAAATATTATTTTGTTTGTTGCAGGTACACATCAGTTTATGATATAGTCGCTGGTATTCAGGCTTTGTTCAATTGATATTGAATTAAGTTTACAACTCAGAGAGAGAGTTCCGGGTAAAGTACTCAATAAAGTACATAAAGCGTCACCGTTTCTGCTTGGGCAAAAATGCTTTTGTATGTCTATCTGTCTGGCTGTCCGGCTGTTCTTCTCTTAAAACTTGCCAGGTTTATGAATTGCTATAGTTACATCTCTTTCTCGCAGCAAATAAAAAAGATGCATTGATAGCCATTCAGGAAACTGGCAATTCTCAATCGATTCTCGTGAAATTTTGTGAGAAAGTACGATAATTATACAGAATTTTTCTGTCAAGTCATATTTCAGTTATTTCAAAAATATCACAAAAGCGAGGTCTGCAGTTCACAGAGCGAATAGTTATAGAAGAATAGATAAAACATGAAAGTGGAACTTTTTACTGCTCTGTGGAATTATTTATTCTCCAACTTTGATTTACTTCAACACGGTATTTATAGACTCCCAGACGTGAATCAGTAAGCTAAAATTAAATGAATGACTTTTTGGAACTACATTGCGATAAAAAATCGTTCAACTTAAGAGCGTGTTTTTGTGTGCAGATCAGGATTTAAATAATGAGCAAGAAATTCCTGTTTGCTGGTTCTAATAATATGCTCATATTGATTTTCAATACAAAAACTACTGAATAAATTAAAATAAATAAGATGGTGAGCGTGTTCTTGCTATCAATAAGAAATTCCGTCTGGAGTTGCTCGCTTGCATCAGAAAATAGCACCACTTAAGCTAGGGTTTCGTAGGATAGCGGTGCCGTCATATTACGGCCGTTATTTAGCGGCGTAGAACGTTGTCTATGTAAACAATACGGCGTGGTTTCCTAGAGAGCGGTGCTGGACACCGTAACGTCAAATTGTTTACATAGACAACGTTCTACGCCGCTAAATAACGATCGTAATATGACGGCACCATCATCCTAGAAAACCCTAGCTTTAGAGGCACCAAAGTAAAAAAATGCTACTGGCAGCGCCCTCGCCAATGTTGTGTTTAAATAATATTGTTCCCAAACAAAACAAAACAAAGACTTGATTATAAATACACTAATGTGTGTTAATCTGTTACACTGACGTCAAATCAAATGAGTTTGCTCGTGACCTCTAATTGCACTTCTCGTTAAACATAAATATAGCATACTTACGTAATTAAGGTTAGATATAGGCTGCTACGAAAATCATATTATCTTAATGGTTATAATGCTCTTAAACGATACCTTATAATGTCCATAATATAAATTGTTTCTACTTAAATAAGTTGTTTTAAAACTATGTCAAATGACAGATATTTAGCCACGTGTCTGGTCCTAATGGAAGTGTAAATTAAAAACTAATCGTTTATCAAACAAGACATGTACTTATGATCTATTAGAAACGATTTTAATGAAATTAATTTATGCTTCTTTCTATGAGTATGATGTTGTAACCATTAAACTAAACGATTCGGTGAATAGTAAAAGACGATCATGTCAATATGAGTGTAGGTAATGTTGATTCCTCAGGAGCACTTAGGTTTTCGCGTTATTAAACAGTGATAAACTATATTCAGAGATGCAGTACACACTGCAAACGATTTTATCGGAAGCGGTATCATAAAGCAATTTTGGAGATGTAGGAAATTGTTTATCTTGCCTTAAAGCAGGAACTGCCAAGTGAATAGGTCAAGTCAAGGCTGATCATTAAATATCTCTAGATCATCAATATCAGACAAATATACATGCATACTCGAGCTCCTCCGTGCTTCGGAAGGCACGTTAAGCCGTTGGTCCCGGCTGTATTTGCAGTCGTTAACACCCACCAATCCGCATTGGGCCCGCGTGGTGGGTTATGGCCCGTCCTCCTTACCACCCATAAGGAAGGCCTGTGCCCCAGCAGTGGGGACATAAAAAATGGCTGATGGACATACATGCATAAAGATTCAATTGCAGTCATAACGATGTTTAAAATAGCTAAGGGTTAAAATATTCATAAAAATCGTGATTTGCCACTCAGGGATAACGGAAGTGATGCCGCCATCTTGTCCACACGTGACTTCCGGAGCCTTTCTACAAACAAAAATACTGTACATGTATTGTGGCAACCTTTTAGTTAGTTGATATGTCGTTAGCATGTCAGTCGGCGATGTTGACGAATGTAAATAGCTTTTAAATGCAAAGTATTGACATTTAATTTTCGACGTCTTGGCGTTGCGCGATACGATAATCAATTTATTGATATGTTCATATTGAGAAAGATTAAGATATTGGAGTCTCACAGGGTTGTGCGCTGAGACGAGGGTTGTTGATAATTTAACGGTAACCGCTTATCATAATAAACTAACAGTTTGTCGGTGTTTTAGTGAGTCGTTTCGGTCTACATGTTATTGTTATGTCACCTAGGACCAGTTGGCTATTAGAGCAGCCACTTTTGATTCAAACGACTCATTACCTCCTCACAGCTAACCGTGAGATAACAGTGACAATTAAAATAAACTCGACGTCGATTTAATTTTCCATTATATACGGTAGTTAGCGTTTTAAACGGCATTATTAGTATTACTGAGCATAATATTGCGTATATCTCCTTGCGGTCTCTTTGTTTGGTACAAATGGAGAATTTATTGAGCAATGTGATTAACAGTAAATTTAAAACAATATAATTATTATATTAATGACTTTAAAACCAGGATAGTGATTATTTGTGAAATTATATTTACATACCTATGTAATTACACTATCAAAAAAAATATGTTTAACGATGTAATACCTAAATCCAATCAAAAGTAGTTAAAATGATGATGATGATGACAATTTCCAAATTATGGTTGAGTACAAAGACGAATGAAGCAGATTACGTAAATTAGCCAAGTTAATGTAAATGATGCGTTGCAAATTTACATAATAAGTTTTCGGAGGACGTCCGAAATACTGACACGCTTGCGACATAACTGTTGATATATGATAGAAAATGTACTTTCTTAATTGTTCCCTCATAACTGAGGATCGTGATCACCGGCTGCTTTTATGATTTGCCTCCATCGGTCTCGGTCCATAGTTGCTCTCACTGCTTGATGGAATTTGCTCGAGGAGGTTGCTACTCTCTTAATCAGTCCATCTGGTTGGTCTCTCTTGCCTTCTATTATCTCTCTTTAATCTATTATTTTATACACTAACTCTACACCTTTGTCAAAATTCGTGGCTTAGCCGTTTCGTTACAACAAGATCAATTTTTAACATCTGAATGTAGCGAAATGGCCAAGCAACAAATTTTGACTAAGGTGTAGAGTTTGTGAAGTTAGGGCTTGTAGAGTCATGAGGTCTGATAACTTTTTGACAGTGCGAGCCATATGTTCGCATCTTGGCAATATTTTACATGTAAATGATTTTGGTGGGATAAATCATGTACCAGTGCAATCTTAACCATTTAAGAATAATTATAGTGGCAATCTTAAATGCCAATATCTCGTTTATTATTCTACTGTTCTACTAACGTTTTAATTGCTCAACTCATCGACTTAATAACTCGTTTTCCTTGAAAACTAGTCTTATGATATTCGTTAAAAAGTAGTTTCGGCTAGTTCTTTTAGATTATATTTTTAAGTCAGCCCCGGAAAATGAGACACAATAGATTTTCTATTGTTGTGAGTTCCAATCGGGCCGCTTTACGTTGACTAAATAAAACGGTATTTTGGTCATGATTTCGTTGTTTATGCATAAAATGAGTCATAAATGACTTTTAATGCGTAGAAACAAACTCATATGCCAATCGACTGTAGATTATGGCAAGATCCTCACCCGGGAGTGGCCTACCTCCTGCAGTTCGGGCTTATCATGATGACAGTCAGTGGCACCTCCTATGTAGACCATAGCACACTGGATAGCAGTTAAGCCACTGTTTTTATGGTGGTAGAAAGCGCAACCGGGCCGCATGCACACGTAGCATTGTTATGAATATTATGAATTTTTAATCCGACTCGCTCCGATACTGTCAAGTGACACAGATCCATTCAACTCGATACTCGGTTTAGAATCGATTAGAATATGAATAACCCTTGATGAAGGCCTAATCGAATCTGGTTTTAGCACATTTACTGAATTTAAATGATGATGAAAGAAGTTGTTTTCTTAATCCTTGACTTTCTTTTGATTAACAAATTCTTATAATGATCTTATGTCCGGTTCACATTATTCCAGTAGCAAAAATACATTTTTTTGTACCTTTACTTTATTCAATAACACGATATTCACAATTAAGGTTGTTTATTGGACCATTTAGCCTCTAATTATCACTCACACGCAGTGTACCTATACAGAGTTATGAGTTGTGGCTGTGGGTAATTAACCACACTCTCTACATAATTAAGACAGTGAAGTCTTGTGTCTAATATTTTTTTATTTCTTCACACATTTTAATGTCCTTTAGTCGACTTTTATTGTACTATAAAATTAAAAGAGTTTTTGTTTTAACATCCTCATTGTTGCTGAGAAAATAACCACTACGTAGGTATAAGAAAAGTAGTTACATCACCTAACAAGATGAATAGCCGTGGTCTATAAGACGCTGGTCGAGATTACATAACGACGATGGCAACACCGAGTTCTGGCTTTGTCAATTAATTGCTGTTAATAGCTGACTCACGCGCTGTCTCTTCGATCTTTTATAGATTTTTGTATGCAAGCAAGAACAGGAAAAAAGTAAAACCTAAGTTGCCTAAGACTATAAAATATTGTATGGAGGAAGGAATACCTCACTTTTCGCAAAGGAAGCAGCTCAATGGCTTAGTCAGAGTATCACAGAATATACCGCGCCGATATGATTTTTGTGCAAAATTATGTGCCTAGAAGTTTGTGGCAGCGATAGGCCAGTATTTTTTAGAGTAGGCTAGGGACTTACAGTTTAAAAACTGTTGACAATGTTTTAGAATAGAATAGAAAAAACGTTTATTAACAACACACAATAGGATTAAGAAGAGAAAACAATATATAGGTAGGTACACATTTACACAATCGTCAATCACAATCGTCGTTCGGTCGCTTGCGAGTAAACACGTTATTGTTTCGCTCCTCAACCTAACTTTAAAATGGTGTTCTAAATACATAAGTTTTAGTATTTGATATAGTTAGTTATCGATTTGCTAGGTCATTGTATAATTCACCTGTGACTAGCTTAATTAATTGCATTCCTGACGTGACGAGTTATATGATCATACCGTACGCGTGTGCCTACTACCCTCGCCGAGCTAATTAATATTTGCAGCCGATTTGTGATTAAGTGATTTTCTATACTACATAATAATAATGTCTACAACGGAAACAAAATGTGCCGGTTGCAACAGTGTCATGAAAGATAAGCACTGTTTAAGTTGCACTCTGTGTAATAAAAAATACGATCTTATGTGCGCAAACATCTCTGAAGCACGATATCGTTCCTTGGCCAAGGAAAGTAAAAATTCGTGGAAGTGTGCTATATGTATGAGCCGGAAGCCGAAGCCACAGAATGACAACACGCCATCATCGGTACGCAGTGACGGTAACGTTACTTTGCGTCGTGGAGTGCCTAGTGACTCGCATGGTGGAGCCAACGTCCACACGGATCATTCTGTCGCCATGGATGTTTCATTCTCTTCTGGTGACGGGTCCGTCGCCGCCGCAATTCGAAATCCTGTCTTGGAGTCTCCTAGTGACTTGCAAATTTTAGTCAGCGAAATTCGGTTGCTCAGACAGGAAATGCAATCAATGAACAATAATATACGAGATCTGGGGGTGGCTGTGAGTGATCTTGGCTTGAAACTGAGTGAATGCGACAAGCGAATTGGCAGTGTAAATGCCCGTGTTGATGACCTTGAGCGCCGTATCACGCAGGGGCCCAGTGATGATACTTTTGCGAATACCATAGCTCAGCTCAAAGCTGATCTTAATGACCGCGACCAAGAGCTTCTCTTAAACGAGATAGAATTTACTGGTGTTCCTGAGCACAAGGGTGAGAACGCTTTGTCCACGGTGGTTATTCTGGCCAAGAAGATAGGAGTGACCGTCGAAGAGGGCGACATCGTGAGCGCTACGCGGGTGGGCCGTGTTCCTGAGGTCACCGAGAACGCATCGCCTTCGCGCCCCCGACCCCTGGTGCTGGCGCTGACCCGCCGTGCACAGCGCGACCAGCTGCTGCAGGCCGCCCGAGTTCGTCGAGGTGTTACTACCGAGGGCACGGGTTTGCCTGGCCCGTCCACACGTTTTTATGTCAACGAGCGACTTACTCGTCATAATCGTATCTTATTTTACAAAGCACGTGAACTAAAAGCGCGTTTCAACTGGCGATTTGTCTGGACCAAGCAAGGTAGAATTTATGTACGACAGCATCCGGGTATGGAATCGCCTCCGTGTCGTATACGTGCAGAGAGTGATCTGATTCGTGTTTTTGGTGTTCCTTCTATTTGAAACTATTTTTAACCTATTTTGTGAGCGATATACTTTTGTGCATATGCCTATCAAATATTTGTTTTCATATCTTTTTTTTCACATCAATTTCTGCTTTACATGTTAAAAAAATTTTATTAAGCAAATGTATTTTACTAGGTGTTTTTCAAAAAACTAAATTACTTAAATTATTTTATGTGATATGGTGTTGTAGCAAAGTTATGTTTTATTGCCTACCGGGGTGTGCCATTGTAACTATTCTTTTTTGTCTCTTCATCTATTGGTCGCAATGTAAATACACAGATCGTTGTTACTGCTCAATTCTAAGCTGCTCAAGTAATACAATCTCGTATAAGGTACTCGTACTATTATTATTTATTTTTCATGTAATTACACATAAAATAAACAGTTATATATTTTTATCAATAACACAATTATTAAAAACAAATAAACCGTTACTATGTTTTTTTATATGTAGGTTGCAAGATCGTTGTTGCAATTACGAACTGTTGAACAATATACTATTTATTTTATACATTAATGTTCCTACTTATAACAGAATCGAGCATAATAATATATTGTTTCAAAGAAAAACTAACTGTAATATATTTTTATTGTTAAAACTAATTTTGGTCATTATTATTTTATATTTCTCGTTATTATGTTTATGTTAATGTACAATTTAGACAAATATATGTTATTGCTTTAATTGGGTATTTCTCTATTTCCAATGAACTATCTACTGCAACAGGCGTGACCTTGATATTATTGTCTCGGCGGCGTTTGAACAATCATACCTATATGTTATTTTTTCAATTACTAATAATCGGTAACAGTATTTTACGTTGTAATGGGACCTAAAAGGCAATTTCTAAAATTAGGACTTTATAATGCAGGTTCGTTAGGAACTGGACATGATAATTTTCTTATGGCTATGGATAGGTTTGATGCCGATTTAGTTGCAATTAATGAGTCGTGGATACGAACGGGCGAGGAGGCGCGCGCGCCTGCGGCGCCCGGCTATCGCCTGCGCAACACGCCGCGACCGACCTCGATGCGAGGTGGGAGAGGGGGAGGGGTTGCCTTCTATGTCAAGTGTGGCATACGTGCTCGTCTCGTTAAGGTTCCTGATGCTCCCATAGAACAGATGTGGTTTTCTTTGAAGATAAATGGCTATAATTTGTTTATAGGGACGGCATACAGACCGAATTGGATAAACGTCGTATAATAATAATAGTAATATCTTTTAATGTATTGAAGTACACACTTTTGTTTTGTGTTTTTGCTTGCGACCAAACGATGACAGGGGCTCGGCTGAAAATCAGTGTCTGGTTCTTCGGAACCATCAACACTGAGCTTGAGTTCCTTTTCAGACTGCCACTGCTGCACACTCCGGTACGGTATTATCTTGGACAATGTTTTTAGTTTAAGTTATCACATTTTTTTTGCATTTTCTCAAGTGTTCCTGTTGTTGTTGTTGTTGTGTGTTGTAGTGGTATATGAATAAAATTTTTATCTATCTATCTATCTACACAGAACAGAAGAGGGATAAAAAGGATAACAAAGTGTGCTGCTAAAAGGCCCTGTCTCAGTATGTAATAGTGATGTTTCTCAAAGAGGCTAGATTAAAACTACCCCAGTTTTCATCTAGCCTCTAGCAGGGGGACTATTGAGTTCCGAGCTATTGTTAAGTCGGCCGAGTAGTTGGTAAGTATAAAATTTGCGTGAGATGGACTCGACTCGGCTTTTGGATCTAAATATCAGCCCCAAGAGAACATAATACTAACCTTATAAAAATATTCAATATTCATTTATTGTAAGTCACGAGTTGGAATGGGTGTTACAATTATATTGGTATGTACATACAAGTGACGCCCTGCTATAGGGCACAGCAAACATGAGGGGCAACTATCGCCTCTTACCACAGAATACATAATAGTACAAGTCTCTTACTAAGAACATACTTAATTCTTTCTTCTTCAATTTTTTGATGAGAGGACAAATCTCTGCTAAATGTTGTAAATATTTGTATGAAAAATATCAGTTATTTCTTCTCTTACAAATGTATTGTTTTACATTGGAATTAGAGGTAAATACAAAATAATGATTTTATCTTGTCGATACCTAGTCCGGAGTTATTCCATATTCATCCAATTATATTGACGATCATTATTTGTATATTAAAATAGAATTAACTGTTATTTGAGAATTTGTAAACATGTCAAAATATGTAATATACACCATCGCATCGCACTTCGTTAAATAAGCTGAATTGAAAAGAGATATAACATTACTAATTCTGAAGTAGGTCAGTTAGTCAATAAGTTTTGTATATCTAATACGCTCAAAAAAGCTTTTAAGTTTGAAACAATAGTGAAAATTAGCGATATTGAATTACACGATTGAATAACACCCAATCAGTAAATTTTGTAAGCAACTGGTTTCCAAGGGATTGAAAATTTAAGATGATTATCATAATGAGCTTGTTTTGTTCCATTGTGGTCGCCAGACCGTATAAATAATTCATTACAATGGGATTCACCTCACAAGTCACAATGTCACTTATTATTATCAAGATATTTACAAAACGACAATGATATAGAATGTTGGCAGATCAACGCAACTGCACAAACAATATTCATCATAGTGATTGTTATACATTGTTTACCCTATATTATAATTTGCAGTCGTTTTCTATTGGAATTTTGCAAATAAACAATAATTATTATCTTAGTTTCCGTTATGAGGACGAACTCAAAGTCCGTCTCTTAAGTCTGTGCATTTATTAATTTAAAGTTTGTTGTATGATAATATTATTTTTTAAGTTGAGAAAGATTTTTTTGTAAACCTTTTTAGAAGCTTACCCAATTAACTTATAAGATACATAATTTATGTCTTTTATATTATTGGATTTAGATATTGTTGAAATATAAAATGTATTTAATGAAATTAGTCAACGTGTTTTGTAGTATCGATATTTAACTAAAAGAAATATAAATATTAACAAGTTTTTTTTGGGGAATGATGCACTTATTACTTAACTCCTGTGAGTTATTATTACATAAGATACTCTACCTTTATAATATTGCGTATTGTTTAGGGGTCTAGTAAATCCATTTCATACGCTTTCCATCAGTAATTCTTGTCACGGTAAACAGATACTTTTTCATAAAAATCGATGAGGCATGAAGGCAACCAATACCACACTATCACATGATACCAAGCGCGCAGTGGTACATAATGTATCACTGCGCTTTCCTATGGGCTCAGGAGAAGACAGCGGTATCGTTTTACAGGGAGATTTTAAAACCCTTTGAATTCTTAATTTAAATATGTTTCAAGACAGGAATTAGAAGCGATTGTTTCATGATTTTATGGACAAGAAAAATGCCGGAAGTTTATTGTTAATAGGTGTCTAACTCTTTGCTAAAGCAGTAAAATTATCCATCTCTTAATTTCTTTCCATAATTATAATAATTTTGACTCCACTAATGAAACATAAAAATTACCTAACATCTCTGACTGCGGCTGCAAACTGTTTTAATTTAAAACAAAGTTATAATGTTTCAGTAACAAGCTATTAAAATAATTTTCAATACGTGTACCTACATCAATAGGGTTCCCAACTTTTTTTACACGTTATAAAAAAAAAGTAACATATTTTGGACTGAGAAGGAACTGTATTTTGTTCAACAGTAAAAAGTATAATGTAGTAAAAAAACAGTACGGTCAGCTACAGCAACCCTGACAACAAATTAGTTTGTGTGAAACGGAATAACTGCAAGTTATTAAAGGAGTTGTGATATCGCAACATTTCATGAATGAACGACATACATTCATCATGATATTAAAGTCTTTAATAGAATTGACATTTGCGGAGGTCTGTCGAGTGCACAAAGGCGGCCTAATTGGGATTAACTTCTCAATTGCGTCCTTGTGTACTTAATTACTCATAACTGGGAGAGCAAAGGTCACGTGAGTCAACTGCGCACGCGCTTCCCAAGTCTGCGGCTAAAAACTAAAGAGTACTAAACGAATTTGTTTCGAACACAAGAAAGGGGGTAGAACTTTTAAACAAAAGAACGACAAACTTGGAATTATTTGTTTCCTCTTTCTTTTGAGGTGGTTTCTTTCAGTAAAATTGAGGAGTGCAAACCATTTTACTCCACTGAAGCTGAAAACTGCGTCATACCTAATCATAATCTACTTTTGACTTCGAGAAACGAAGTCGTCTTAGCGATTCCCACACACCTTCGGGATTCACAAATACATTCCCCCTACTATAAAAAGGTGGAACTGTTTTGGGCGTACAAATTATAGAAGTTATGATGGACTTATGTTTATCTGGTGATGATGTGTAGTAACCAATATTGTTATTGCATAAGGATATTTCAAATAACATTTTACAATATAACAAATAAAATCAGAACTAAGCTTATTTTTAGCACCTATTGTTGAAACCTCAAGTCATCAAGAAAATTGCAATTTTCCGGTTGATTTCGATTAAAAACGTGATATCTCCGTGAATTTCCTTGACGTAATGCAATAAGCATATGGTATGGTGTATGCAACGTGACCAGCACGTGTCCGTGACGTGTACGTGATATTATGTTATTACAAACCATCGAATTAGATGACGGACAATCATGTTCCTTGTTAAGCATGGGTATAACTACGCGGATGTGTATTTTTAGATTCAGACAATCATATTGAAGGAAGCCTGTATACCTATTGTACTGGACTTGAAAATTAAATATTAAGGAACTTTCGTATTTTTAGGTTGCAGAAATTCTGTGTCGTCTTGTCATTTATTATCGATTTCCGAGTTAATATAACTAAAAGAAATTATTAACTAACTTGTCAAATAGTTTCATAGAAATTAAGTTCAACGTCTACTGATATTTAGGACCCTTACCGTGGATGGATAGTGAAACTATATTTGCAATTTAACCGGTTTTAAACCAGAATATGGTTTAAAACCACTAACACATTTCCAGTGCATAAATGCAATAATAATATAGTCCCTAATAATACTTTAAAAATAAAGGTAGAGGTCAATTATTTCAATTAGCTTCTTTATTTTTAAAGCGTTGTTTCATTAATGTGTTCATATTATTATCATATGATTAAATAAATTAATGTACCTACTGAAAACATGGTTGTGGTTTTAAACCATAGTCTGTTTAAAACCAGTTTATTTGAAACAATAAGTGAAGCACGCACTTTGATTTGCACAAGTTTTCAAAAACCATTTTCTGTTCAAAAGTAGGAATTTCCAACAATAGAAATGAGTCACCCACATCGTATTTTCCTTCACTTTCCTCCACATACGAGTAGGTACTACTTAAATGCTGGAATGAAGGAAATTTCTAGAATTAGCATAGCGCGGGCACCGGTTGCATCGCTAAACAACGGCTGATTTGTGAGGCTAAAGGCGGCGACATCCTGTTGGTAGCTGAGAACCTACTCTGGGCCCCGATTCTCGGGCACTAAGAGGTAATATCTCGAATTCGACATTATCTCTAATCACAAATCTCTATGCCAGCCAAAAATCATATTCTCAGCGATTTCCGACATAACAAGAAGAACAACTTTGCAATCTTTATGATTTCTTGACATTTACGAGACATCTCGAATTCGAAACTATGTCGCGCGCTTGAGAATCACCTCCCTGGGGGCCGATTCCCGCGCACTGCGACATATCTTGAATTCGACATTATATCTAATCACAAATCTCTATTAAAATGTTACTAAAATCTCTATGGCAGCAAAAAATCTTATTCCCAGCGATTTTCGACATTACAAGTCGAATCACTTTGCAATCTTTATGATTTCTTGACTTTTACGAGATATCTCGAACTCGACGCTATGACACGCTCCCGAGAATCACCTCCCTTCGCGATCGAAACTTGCTTCACGATTTCAAATTTATGAAGTCAAAGTTAAAGATCAAAATGTCTCATAAATTGTACTTGTGAATGAATCTTCTATATTTTCCTACCACCCGTTCCAGACTTTTTTAAGTGATGATGATGATGAAGTGAAATATACTAATGCTCTACCTATATTACTACCTTTTATAGGTCCAACAAAATGGTATTACCTAGAAGTAAAATGGAACTGCAACTACAAACTATCTTTTTTGACATAACGTATTGTTACGATTAATGTACCTAATATTTACCATATAAATAATAAGTATATTAAAATAGTTATTATAATAATTCAATCCTAATGATCTCTAGTTCCTCATAAAATTATGAATACATTTTCAGTCACGTTTTTACAGAAAAAAAATATTCATACAGTTAACACAGTTTTACACCTAAGTACAAACAAATTTAATTTTCCAGCTGAGAACTTTTCTCCTCATTATTAGAGATATTATAAAGAAAAAGATGATTGTTAACTTGATTTCCAAATAGAATAGTTTAAATACTGGTAAGGTATGTATTGCAACAATGGCATTGCGGTGCAGCGCGTTGCCACACTTTGTAGTTGGCTGCAGCTATCGTTCTTAATCAGACATGCATTGTGGTTTTACTAACCCCTAATTTTGCGAATTCTAAGCTTGATGAAAATATTTAAAAAAAATACACCGCAGCATGTGAAAATCTATTGATAAGTCATAAATATTATGTGTCGAAAATGAAAATTTTTTGATGGATGGAGGGAAAGAGAAAGACCTCAAAAAAGATGGATGGATTGTGTGTGCAATGAAATGAACGAAAGAAGTGAATTTCAATATGATGACAAGAAAGAATAGAAGAGGAGGGCGTATTACGCCGTCCCCAACGATGATGACGATGATGAAATAAGTAATTCAACGAGTAAACAAGTTATATTACTAACTATGAGCGTTAACTTCTATCCGTCCATAAAGTCTCGTTAGCGAATAATGAAACATGTTACCGAGGTAATCCCTCTTTTATGGTGATCTCGGCTTTTAACATCTCATAATGTTGGTTTTATATGTTCCAACTACAAATTAACCGAAGCTTCAATCTGTAATACAAAGTCTGTTTCTTATTTTACATTCTATAATTGTAAGTGTAATTGTATGTATAATTGATATGGTTTAATAATTTTATAAATTTTAATTCAATTTTTTTTTCAATTTTTACATGCTAATTTGTAAATGGCTGAATAAGCTGAACTAAATTATTATGACCAGCTTAAGTGTAACCTTATTCAAATGCAAATAAACCTTCAATCATTCATTCATTCATATAACTAGTTTACAAACATTAGTTTAGTTTCAATAGTCGACAAACATGAATTTCAGCACGGACCGTAGTCATAGCACGTACGAAAATGGTAAATTATGTTCTATAGGAAAATTTTACTAACACACACCTACTAAAGTTGCCCTTTGAATGTTTGAGGAGCATTGTCCAAGTGAACTTCAAGGTGAATAACAAATTAATGGCAAGACAATAAAACCATAAAATAAAAACTTGTCTTCTCTTGATAGCAATATGAGATAAAGTACAGGTATTATTTTTTCTGTGATACAGGTCGGCTTAGTAATTCGTTACTATGAATTAACCGTTATTTATTAATTAACCGAAGATTATTCAAATTATGTTTATTTTGAAATGTACTATTTAGTACTTAATTAGACAAATATTTACCGGCTTACTTAATTATTTTTAAATAAAAACTTTAAGGTGGTTCGATGAGCTCAGTAGCGAATTAGCAAATAAATCATTTACGTTGTATCAAGGGCTTAAAATAAAAGTTTTGGATATTTTGTGCAAATAGAAGAGTAAAGAGCAATTTTTAAATATTTTTCATGGCCTCAAATATAAGCAATAAGTTATGAATGTCGATATTGCTAAATGTGGCCACTATTGGCACTAGTGTCATGCACGACTTATTGCTCATCGAACCGCCTTAACGCAATAAATTGGTATAATACCGTTAGCCACAATTTTTTTGGCAAAACTATATGTACTCGTAGCAACTATAGTCACTTTTCGCACATTTATTGGTAGTCCAGGCATTTATTTCAACAATAACAGCGTAAAATCGCTTTCTGCCAACATTAATGAACCATTTGCAGGTTTTGTTTGTCAAAGGAAATACTGAGTAATAAAATACGCTACGCTGCGGCAAATTACTCACCCCGCAAATATCAGAGCTACCATATTTCTATTTATGTGGACTGAATCACTTATTCCTGTTACAACAAAACTGTGTCTTTAATGCGGGTAAAGCTGAAAGCGATAGCAGCTGTGTGTGTGTAAGGTATAATTCCACTAATTTGTAGTTTGAATCGTTCACTTCCGATTACAGTGATGACGTTAAAGGATTTATACGCTACACTAGCGCCGGCGATGGAAAAAAAAACGTTATGCTAAAATAAAGACTAAAATGTGAAATTGTGTTCTTCTAGTGTACTCCGAAGAAGCCTTGTGGTACTTTTTATCGTTTAAACAATATTTTATAACCGGTCGTTTAGTTTATTGCTAAAAGTGTCCTTTAAAACTCTATTAAACTAAACGACAGACTAGAAAATATTGTTTAAACGATAAAAAGTACCACAAATCTTATTCGGAGTACACTATAAGAACACAATTCACAATTTCGTCAATATTTTTTTTACATTGGCGGCGCTAGTGTAGCGTAAAAAGCGTACTTTTTATAATCATCATCATCATCATCATCATGAGTCTCTTTGGGTCCATTTCTGGACATAGTCCTCTCCCAACTCCCAAATTCTTCCACTGGGTGCGAAGACCCAGTGGAAGAAGCCTTCGTCGTCCAGTTGCACTTCCTCCCTAAATGACAAGCACAAATACTTTACAAACACAAATACATTTTGGCGGAATCATCATAATTATTATTATTGTATGTGAAATCAGCATAAGTAGTTTAAAAAATTTACTCTTTTTAAATAGTTGTAAAATGAACATGATTGAACGAAACACAATCATACTTAAGTAAAACCACAGAATCAAAATCAAAAAATCATTTATTCAGTCTAGGCTGTTACAAGCACTTGTGAATGTCAAAGAAGCTACGCCATCGGTTCGCAAACCCTGAGCGGGAGACCTTGTAACGAGAAGAACCGGCAAGAAACTCGTCAAGGGCTGCTTTTTTCTCCCTGTATATTTCATACAGAGTCGTCAACATTGAAAAATGAGCTCCACATTTAAAGTGAGGTCATTTTCCATCACAATAATTAACAAAAGTTTGTACACAATGGGTTGAAATTAAATACCTACTACATATCAGATAGTTAATTGTGAGAGTAAAAAACTTTCAACTAGTTGAGAAATCAGTAATAGCTATGTCTGCTACTCGAAAGTGCACCTAAGTAGGCAAAATTTACCAAAAAATACTTGATACAACACATAAAAATTAACAAAAAAAAAAAACGCAATTCTTACAATTCAATATGCGTTAAGATAGGTACTCAGAAGCAGACCCATTCCCACTGGCAGCACCCGTTCACGAGCATGACGCGTGGACCAGCCATCGCTTCGCTCAACCATATTTGAGGGAACGTAACGACCCGCCCCACACGACACCACCGCAGAAATGATTAAAGAGAGCATGACATACTTAGGCTACCCATCCTAAGGCACTGAATTGAAAACTAATATCCAAAAGCTTTTCATAGGCCTTTACTTACAAAGACTACTGACTATAGAAAGCAAAATGATTGCAATAAAAAAAAAAAGAGAAATCAAAACAAGGTTTACTTGCCTATTAGTTTTATGTTTTGAGTAAGAAGTGCCATACATATTGATAACATCAAACAGAGAAAAAAAAATATATAAATATACGTCGCCCTTAGTACAAGCAGACAGAAGCAGACCCATTCCCACTGGCAGCACCCGTTCACAAGCATGACGCGTGGATCAGCCATCGCTTCGCTCAACCATATTTGAGGGAACGTAACGACCCGCCCCACACGACACCACCGCAGAAATGTTTAAAGTGAGCATGACATACTAAAGCTGACAGATAACTACTAACCCATTTTGGCGTAAATATTATTAAACGTATTACGAATCAACAATGATTAAATTGGCTATTATTCCTGGTATCAACTGAAAATTAACTTTGTTTACATTATTGATTTATATTACTAACGGCCGAAATAGATAGATAGATAGATAGATAAGTAGTTTTTGCCAAAACACACACATTCATACAAATAAAAATGCATACATTAAGTTGAAGACTAAAAATAAAAAAAAAGTCAAACAAAATTGACATCTAGGTACACATAACATAACAAAAGAGAATCAGAAGAAGGCATGCATGTGTGTGCAGCAGCAAGAAGGGTCTAGGCTCGGTGTCAGTAAAACACCGATTTTCAGAAATAGTAAGTAGGTCCAATGAACCATTTACATAGGTTAAAGCTGCTCTAATTCGTAATTGAAAAGAGATAGAATGATGGGATAAGATCGCCCGATGATGATTGATGAATTGATCTTTAAACGATCGATCTGATTATAATTGATCGCTACGATTGATCCAATCAAAATCATTTTAGAGGTCAAACTCAAACATTTAAATGGGTATCAAGCTTTGGAGTGTCTCTTTCAAATAATTTTTTAAGATTTTTAAGATACCTGATAGTGAATAACAAAAAGTAAAAATATATTTTATTAACTCATTTTGTTCAAACGCTGAACTCTATATTTTTTTGCCGCACTACTGCCTCTACTTAAGTAGCGATAAAAATGAATTAAGTATAATGATTTGCTTCAAGTAAAGGGGCATTTACATGGGTTGATTTTTCGGGCGACTTGCTATGCGACTTTAGTGGACTAGGGCTTTTTATCGACAATCGCTTGTAAAATCGAATCGCTACATCATTGATATTAGGTTTTTGATTCGATTTTATAACCGATTGTCCATATAAAGCCCTATTCGAAAAATCAACCCATGTAAGTGCCCCATAACTGTTCTAATAGCGTGTCTAATTATTAATAACGTAATCGTTAATTATGTATTGAATCCGACGTGATGCAAATATCGGCGAGCAATATGCATGCGATATATTTAATTATGCACTTGCAATTACACTTGATCAACTTATTAAGTATTAGTAGTTTTTTATTGTTTTGTTTGTAATGTCCTTGATCAAAACAAAGTTCTGCTTTATAGTGTTTTTATAAAAAAAAACGAGTGGACGATTTTGAGATGAAAAATATTTAATAAATTGGCAGGTTTTTTTTCAGTGCTATTTTAGTCAAAACTTTAAGTTATGGAGTGGTTTATTTTGCTTTATTAAATCAATTCGAGTTAATTGCAAGATGAATAAAAATGTCGCAACTTAAAGTATGCCAAACACATTTTAACGAAACAACATAAATGTCTCGCTCCACATAGTTAAAAGTTAAAATATAGAGATCGGTCCAAAAGATTTGGCGACATGCTCATATAAGGCGAACTTATTAGAACGTTCCGTGGAAATGTCAATGACTTTGCGAAAAAGGAAACTTGCACACAATCAATAGGATTACGACGTATACGATTATGCAATGTCGAAAAACTAGACTGACCAATTTTGTAACACTCCTACGGAAATTATTTTAAAATGGACTGACGACTATTTCGAGGCTACTTTTTAAGTTAGTTTGTAGATAAATCTTCTTATAAGTGTAAACAGATTTGAAAAAAAAGTTTAGATTTTGAAAACACTCAAGGTAATATTGTCTAATTTCAAAATTTATCACAATCGCTTTCAGGATGTGACACACTGATGCTTCTTTTTGGCACATATAAAAACATTCCCAAGAAATGCTGCAATGTGTTACATCCATATGTCAAATGAAAGTGATTGCGATAGTTTTCGAAAATTAGGCAATAACTACCTGATATTTATTCGTGATCTTGATTGATAAAATAATACTAATTAAAAGCAACGTTTCACTCCTCTGATTAGTTTACTCAATCAATCTAAGAGAAATAATTGAGTTTAAAGTATAAAATTACTTCCATTCGAATAATAGAGCCTCATAGCTGACCAGTTGAAAACAAATCAAAACTTGCTTAACAAATTAACAAGTTGTTTATCCATCTACCCTTTGGCTACTAAACTCTATCTCAAAATAGCAAATGAAAATGAAAAATCTAGTAGAATGTTCAATATTCACAAATATTTCAATATTAGTCTCTAATCTTTGGTTTATTCACAATCTATGATTGGGCACTAACCTATGGTTTTATTTAAAAACGGGCCAAATGCGAGTCGGATTCGCGCACGAAGGGTTCCATACCAAAAAACGGCAACAAATCACGTTTGCTGTATGGGATTTATTTTATTCTGTTTTTAGTATTTACATATTAATTGTTATAGCGGCAACAGAAATACTCATCTATAAAAAATCAACTGCCTAGCTATCATGGTTCATGAGAAGAGCCTGGTGACAGACAGACAGACGGACAGTGGAGTCTTAGTAATAGGGTCCCGTTTTTACCCTTTGTGTACGGAACCCTAAAAATGGAACAGAATTTATATGAAATCACTCGTCACAATATAGGACTTTGTACTTGACACAGAGTCTCCAAACTATAAGCATAACACAATGTTATTAGTTAGTCAAATTGTTATCGAGTTATGTTTATTTTGTACTAATTACAATTAGCAGCGGGTACTCGTACGGTCGGCAGCAGCATTCACACTCTGATTCACCGCCCAAGGTCTGTTTTGTTTACGGTACGCCTCTAATGCACACAAATCGTTTTGGCGTAAAATACGAAGGCAGCAGCCGTAGGATTTAAAAAAAACCGAAAATGATTTTAACAAAATTTATTATAGAAAAATTACAATTATTTCTTATAGCTAATTGACTGATTCGAAGTTAGAACCGAAGTGTTGGGCAAAAACAGACGCGCGGCGTCGAAGACGCGCGGGGGGAGTCGACGTGCATGTGCAGCGGTCACGTTGTGCAGCGTCGGCGATTCCGTAATATTGCAATAAATGTATGCTCCAATTTGGATAGCGCGGCGTCAGCGTTCTTCGTAGTCTTGCACAACGTAATTCGTATGCCATTATAATAACGGTCCGCTAACCTATAAGTTAAACAATAGGATTAATTTATAAACAGGTTCTTTCGTATTTAAATAACCTTCTAAGTCTTTGTTATATAAGTGATAAGTCTTTGTTATTGTAGTTGAATAAGTGATAATAAGTAATTAATAAAAATAAA
Organism: Agriphila straminella; assembly: GCA_950108535.1. Lineage (NCBI taxonomy): Eukaryota > Metazoa > Arthropoda > Insecta > Lepidoptera > Crambidae > Agriphila > Agriphila straminella. Next base: position 20,984,204 of record OX467307.1, on the reverse strand, counting down.
AAACTGAAGTATTTTTAAACATAAACAAATTAAAGAAAAAACTTTGATGTATTCTGTGCTCTGGCTTTAAGTATTTTTCGATTTATTTAGATTCAAATCAATTTTCCTTTTCTCATTTTGTCGGCGCAGCAGCGGATCCAGTTACGGTGCATATTTTGTTAGTAACAAAATATGCACCGTAACTGGATTTACTAGTAACAGTAACAGGATACTAGTAACAGGGTGCCTATTACGAAAATAACATACGCAACTGCATAACGCAGTCACTTGGTCACGATAGTCGTCCGCAGTTCGTCGGTTGTGGCTATTAGACACATTTTCAATTTGGCTATCGTAGCCCAAAGACTATAGAACGAATGATGTCGGATACGCTAGAGAAAAACTGTCAAATTACGCAATCACTTTGCGATATCGCATAAGCAAGTGCTTTGTTATAGGAAACAATCATAACGAAGCACGGACGCAGCCTGCATGTATCGCATAAAACTTTTCGTAATAGACCCCCTGGATTAGTCAAAGATGGCTGGACCAATTGAAATGATTCAAACCTTATTACATTAGGTAAACTCCCAAGTTGGTCCCATTTTTTTAAATTTGGAAATCGGTTCAGTACTTTTCAAGTAATCTTGAAAAAAGCACGAAAATAGTATGATTTTGTGTGAACTACCTCGATGATCAGTCGTATAACTTCTTTGTTTATGTACTGAATAAGATAATTTTTTTTTGTTTGAAAAGAGATATCTTAAGTGTAGTTCTTTAGGCGACTTAAAAAAAGGAGGTTCTCAGTTTGACCCGTATGTATGTACGTTTCTCCGCGATTAACTCACGTTTGGCTGAGCCGATTTTTCTACCTAAATAATATACTTACCTACACTACCTAATACAGAAGGTACTTACACAAAAAATAAAAAATAAATATTTTGGAAGTCGGTAAAAATGACTTTTGCACAGGCCGTTTCTTTTTCAAAGCCAATTTAGATACTTCACTTGTTCATCAACGCCATCTAGTGAGGCAAATAGTTACTATTTTTTTAAAGCTCTCATTGATGTGACAAAATACTGAAGTGTACGGCCACTTCTGAGACTGACTGTACACAGACTAAAACCGTGTTGACGAAACTCATATTGAATCGTCTCTTTGTTTGTTCACAGGTAAGATCCAGTTACGGTGCATATTTTGTTAGTGCGCGCACTAACAACTTGTATAGCATAGCATACAATGCAACATAAGCCAGTAAGTTTAAATGTAAAAGTAAGTAGAATGTAGAGGGCAAAAACCTAACTAAAGGTCATGCTTAGCATTGTATTCAGCTGTCATAAGCAAATGAAGTGGTTTTCTTTGGGATAAATTTCGCATAATTATAACTCAGTCACGTTGAGGAGCTCGGTGGCGGGAGAAGCTCAGTGGCGCAGTGGTTTAGCGCCTGGCCCAGCGATTGCGGAAGTTAAGCAACGTTCGCAAGGGTCGGTCATGGGATGACCAAAAATTTATTATCTCGAGCTCCTCCGTGCTTCGGAAGGCACGTTAAGCCGTTGGTCCCGGCTGCATTTGCAGTCGTTAACACCCACCAATCCGCATTGGGCCGGCGTGGTGGGTTATGGCCCATCCTCCTTACCACCCATAAGGAAGGCCTGTGCCCTAGCATTGGGGACATCAAAATGGCTGATGGACATAACTCAGTCAAAAGTGTATTAGAGCGTATACTAGAGCAAAAAATTCGTAGCTGTTTTTAATAGTTACACAGTGTTTGTGACACGTAGAGTTGGAGATAATTTACACAATGGCATTGTAAATGTTATTGTTGTCGTTATAAAAATACTATTTGTCTCATAATTTACAAAAAGACACATTTTGTCACGACATAAAATTTCTAAACAACATAGTAACGTTAAGAACATCAAATTAATCGATTTTCGAGATTTTGCTGTAGCAATATCGACCTTAACTTTTTGTTATTAAGGTCGTGTTTTAGATATTATTATTGCCAACACTAGAACGGTAAAGATAATTAATTATAACACAAAAAAAAATATTAAGCCTGAAAAATTGTGTGCATGTAGCAATGCGAATATTCGATATATTTATACTATTGAACTGTGTGTACTCTATTATCGTTAAAAAGTCCAATTAGAATGATAAGGTTTATATTTTTATACAAACAATCTGCGGTTGCTACCTTTTTTTCAATATATAAACACAACATTGCCCTCAAATTATTGTCCAGTTATATTATGTATCTAAATACATATTACTTATTATTACTATACCTACGGTCTCGATTTCAATATACTATACCAAAGAGATAATCAAGACAAATAAAACCATGCGCTCTATATACCATCAAACTTACATTGCTATAACAACGAATGTGATACATTGCTACTTTTCTTTGGTAAGTTTTTATTTGTGCCAAAAAAGTAGCAATGTATCACATCCATCTGTTAAATGAAAGCTTACCTGAATTTCAATGTTTTTAATAGGAAGCTTATCTGTTTGCCGATAGAGTTCAGTACCCTTAGCACGAACAGCTATCGAGAAAAAAAACGCACGTAAAATTACTCGATAGACAATTCTCTATGGAAAATTTAATTTCGCTTATCGGCGATAGATGGCGCTGTACAAATTTCCAAAACAAACTTTATCTATCGAATGATTTTACGCACGTTATTTTTTTCGATAGCTGTTCGTGCTAAGGGTACAGGTAACAGAAGATCTATCGCTAATCTGCGTAATGTGTTTACCAGTGCGGTAAACAATAAACATGGGTTGTTTACGGCGGTGGTTGGTAAACAATCCGTGATACAGATCAAATTCGATTTGTGGACATTGATTTGAAGCTAATGGTCTTTGGTTTAGACAGAGACACAGATTAGATAAGTAGTAGTAGTTGTTGTATTCGTCCCCTTTTCAGGACAGGCGAGGGTCTAGGCCATACTGCCAGTTCTTGAGTGTTGGTTTCAATCATGTTTAAAACAAAGGCAAAGCCAAATCTTGAGTCTTCTTGGTATTTTTAAGGCAAAAAGCCAAATCTTAAATTATATTTTTTGTAAAATCTTGTTATAGCAATTTTAAGTAAGAGGTTTCACAGACGTGTCAATCGAGGCAATTTTTCAAGTGATATGCTAATCCTATTGTAGATTTAGTTGTTGTATAAAGACACAAAATAATTCTGCTCAAATCTTCGTCAAATTGATACTTGTAAGTAAACAGTTCTTTGAGTGCATACCAAGAACACATTTTTAGACTAATATATGTACAAAAGTGGTTTGGTATACCAAACCAACTTTTTATGTAAAGTTGGACTTAAAAAGTTCAAGACCAATCAGCCTGTGCCAGTTAAAAGAAACATTTTTTACAGTTTTTAAAGTATCAACTTTGTCCAAAATGTAAATAAATCTTTTTTCTACTCATTTACGCACACACACACACAATAATTTTACCATTGAAAACTACGTTTGATAAAAAGACTTTTCTACTTAAAAAATACAGTTTTTTGTACACAGAAAATATTTCAATAATATTAGTATTAAATTGTTTATAAATGATATCAGTAAAGCAATATTACATCACGTAAAAATGCATGATAAAGATTAAGATTAATGGCTACGGATTATCTTATCTATGACGTAACTGTTATCTAAGGAAGATTAATTTTCAATTAAACTAGTGCAAACTTTTCTTTTTAATTCAGCGATAAGATGTTATTAACCCTATGTCAATCGTGTTTCCAATTTATTTTATTATGCAAAATAAAATGTAATCTTACTGGAAATATTGCTCGTTACTGCGAAAAATTAATATATTTTATTTTGTAGAATTTTCATTACATACATAATGATAACATCATCACTTTATACTAGCAAAATTATGATTGCTAATCTAATAATAATTGCATTAACATCAAAACATTTTTATGATATTTCACTTTTACAGGCACCATAAACAATTTATACGGCGCAAATAATGTTAAAACTTCATAAAAAGATAGTAAAAAAATTCACATGCCTTCAATTTTCGTGTACATTTTTAGAAACCTCTTTGTTAGTAAGCTAGCATATAACTGTCTCGTAGTAATTGCATTACGCAAGTCCATTGAGGGCATTGCGTAAAATAATACGGCTATATCCGTCAGTTTCCTGGCATTGTATGTGATGTAATTGACAAAATTCGTCACTTGTTCAACGGATTTGTGAAAAGTAATACCGCTTTGAGCCGACCTAACATAATTTTCAACATACTTGCTCGTAAAGTGAGCCCTAATACACCGCTTTTAGGGCCATAAACCGAGCTATAACAAACGCGTGCAATAATATAATAAAACACTAGTTCGTAATAGAATTAACCCTACAAAGTTAAATTAGTACCTTACTGCAAGTTCTATGCGAGTAAACAGAGCATTCCCAATTTAGCCGGGTAATACAGTTATTTTTTTTTTACAACAAAGAGGTTTTATGCTGCCTAAAATTCATATAAATTTTTGGAATAAATAAATGTGTAAGTCCTTAATTAAGTCAAATACATATATAATTATTATCAAATTATTCATAATTCACAATATTTTGTTATAAAATATTAAAATATTTGCATTTTGTCACTTAAAATTATATTTTTGAAGTATTAGTAGTAGGCTGTATGCTCCTCACCCCTTTTTGTTCGCAAAAAAATGTTGCGTTAGCCTGTGAAAAAAAAAACATGCGCGCCTTTTCCCATAATTATCATATTTTGTTTTTGCCATATTTGTTGCTTTGTGATATATTACTTTGTTTTTTCCTCGCAAATGTGTTGAAAAACGTCGTATGAAACTCGTGAGCTCTTGCTTATTGCACACTCGGCTGAGTTACGCCCTCGCCTGCGGCTCGGGCTGCAACCCACAGCCTTGTGTGCAATGAGCAACCTAAGCTAACTTGTCTCATAATGTACTATTAAATCGAGTTGAGTTTATAAATTTGCGCACGCCAGCGTTACCTTAATATTAATTTATTATAGCATAGTTGGTAGAGAACTCTGAAAGTCAGTAAAAACATCGATATCAAGGCCGTGTTACAGTAAAATCGAAAACAGCAGTCTGAAAATTTTGGAAAATAACTAATTGATACAAAGTATCATTTTTTTTTAAATAAACCAAGAAATATCAACAAGAAAATCGGCAAATATTTTATTGGATGAATATGGATAATCACGGTCACAATATCATCATGAGTGTTGTGATTGCATTGTAACTATGTCATTCATTTATTGATGCGTGGACGCAGAAAAGTATTCATAGGTGTTAATATTCTGTAAAAACATTTAATAATAGGATTTAAAACTATTACTATCTATTACAGTCGATATAATTAACAGAATTTTTAGAGATCTCATTTTTAGATCCTTCGGCTGGAGCGCCGAGCGCTCTTTACTCAGTATTAATTTTTATCCGAAATAGCAAAGTCCGTATTTTTGAATCGCTCGTTGGTCAGCAACTGTCACTCAGTTTCTTGGTTTTGGAGTGTCATATTTCAATATGACACTCCAAAACCGAATAGAATGATTCCCCCTGCCTTTGCACAGAACGTGCACCTAAAACTCATTTAATTATAGCCTGTGATAATAGCCGTTATTCAAAGTTGAGGAAGTAATAAGCTCGAAGCCCGGTGGCTGTTTTTATAGCGAATTCTTGGCAAGTGTGGGCAACGAGCGCGGCGTAGGATTTCTCATGATTCTCTGTCTAGCTCGTGTTTGGTTTCCGCGTTTTTTCATTCAGTAATAATAATGTGACCATATTGAATGCTGTAATAATAATTATAATATAATGATGCTGGTGTATTTATGACAGGAATATTATGTGAGAATATTGGTTGCTGCTCTAGCCAGCTTCCCTAACGCGATTTATCACTTTTAACTGTTAAATTTATTTTGACAGTTGTGTATCGCTAAATCCCTATATCACGCGATAGGTAATAATAATTATATCGTGTTTCGGTGGTTATGCTAGGGGGCAGAATGTCCTAAAAAGTTAGTTTTTTTTTACTTTTTAAACAAAAATAAGAATTAGTACAATTTTACCTTTAAAGTTTTTCACGAGTTGTAATTGATTTTGTTCATTTGTCATCTAAATTGAATCTTTATTCGTTACATCGCTATTTCTTACAAAGCCTAAACCTCATCTGTAAGCATTAGCAGTTTAGTTAGGTACTTATAATTAATAGTTTAAAATCATTTTTTATACACTTCTTTGTTTCAAAGCAATGGAAATCTATTTTTAGCTCTTTGTGTTACTTATTTAAATTCACGAGTGATGTATTATTTCTGTTCATTGTTTAAATTTACAGTCACGCAATTGATGGATTACTGTTCTTGCCTTCAATAGTGTCTGGGCATTAGTGGGTAGAGTAACTCTAACCTAATATTAGAGTATAAACACGTCTCTAAAATGCAAGTCAAACTGACTGTTGTCCACTTTATCCTTCGTAGAAAAGCAAAACATGCGGATTAAAGTGTCCAAGTCCAGCATGTAACACAATAAACTTTTTGTGTTCTTAAAATATAAGTATGTAATTAATAATTATTCAGGAAATAAATATCGTTCACGGCGCAAACAGCGAAATCGTAATCTAAATAATAAAAAAAAATTAAACGTTAAACATTGATCTTTAATTATAGGTACGTGCTTAGAAAATCACAACCTTAAAAACAATTCATTTTAGTTAGAATAATGTTTGTAAAAGTTGTGAAAAATATGAGTTCTTGGTAGGTTTACTCCTGCGATTCGGAGAATAAGCACATTTCTATGAAAATTAGGTACCTACTAGGATTTGTCATGATTCAAAAAAAAAATTAGAAATATTTTTATTCAGCAATTACAATTATTACAATGTATGCAGTGGAAAAATTTCATCAACTTTGTGACAATTTTACAATAACCCCAATACAATCGAAGTATGAAGTGGAAAAATTTCATCAACTTTGTGACAATTTTACAATAACCCCAATACAATCGAAGTATGAAGTGGAAAAATTTCATCAACTTTGTGACAATTTTACAATAACCCCAATACAATCGAAGTATGAAGTGGAAAAATTGCATCAACTTTGTGACAATTTTACAATAACCCCAATACAATCGAAGTATAAAGTGGAAAAATTTCATCAACTTTGTGACAATTTTACAATAACCCCAATACAATCGAAGTATGAAGTGGAAAAATTTCATCAACTTTGTGACAATTTTACAATAACCCCAATACAATCGAAGTATGAAGTGGAAAAATTTCATCAACTTTGTGACAATTTTACAATAACCCCAATACAATCGAAGTATGAAGTGGAAAAATTTCATCAACTTTGTGACAATTTTACAATAACCCCAATACAATCGAAGTATGAAGTGGAAAAATTTCATCAACTTTGTGACAATTTTACAATAACCCCAATACAATCGAAGTATGAAGTGGAAAAATTTCATCAACTTTGTGACAATTTTACAATAACCCCAATACAATCGAAGTATGAAGTGGAAAAATTTCATCAACTTTGTGACAATTTCACAATAACCCCAATACAATCGAAGTATGAAGTGGAAAAATTTCATCAACTTTGTGACAATTTTACAATAACCCCAATACAATCGAAGTATGAAGTGGAAAAATTTCATCAACTTTGTGACAATTTTACAATAACCCCAATACAATCGAAGTATGAAGTGGAAAAATTTCATCAACTTTGTGACAATTTTACAATAACCCCAATACAATCGAAGTATGAAGTGGAAAAATTTCATCAACTTTGTGACAATTTTACAATAACTCCAATACAATCGAAGTATGAAGTGGAAAAATTTCATCAACTTTGTGACAATTTTACAATAACCCCAATACAATCGAAGTATGAAGTGGAAAAATTTCATCAACTTTGTGACAATTTTACAATAACCCCAATACAATCGAAGTATGAAGTGGAAAAATTTCAACAACAAGCGCAGTAAGGGCTAAAAAAACTAATTTTAAAGCAAGAGCAATTTTTTATCGGATGATTATGATACAGTTGTATTATTGTAGCGTGTCTAACATGCTTCGCCAGTAGACACTACACCTAAACATCTATTGTACACCAAAATAATGATCAAGACTGCTATTTGTCCCACGTCGCAACGCAAGCCATTGTCGGTGTCAAATACTCGACCGATTTCAGTATCACTTCCTCCGCCATTTTCGAGTGCGACAATGTCTACCATTATCCATTGTTTTTTGTAGTTTTGTCATAAATTAAGATAAAGAGGTCAATGTTGGGACTGTCTTCGAAATGCGAAAGCATATTTATTGTAGATTAAGACCTGGAAATACACTTTTGTAAATCAAATATTTCTAGCCGTTCAAAGTGGTATACTTTTATCCAATCTAATACTGGGGCCGTACCGGCTTGCGCATCGAACTTCGAAAAGTCTGCCGGGTTTCAAATTAAAAAAGATAAATCGAGCCCCGATTAGGCCAAAATGGTAAACCCCGATTCATGATGTCACACGAACATCGATATCTTCCAAATAACTTCAACAAATAGTACAATACGAAATTCCTTTACTTTGATTTCTTTGTTTTAAATTGAAACTCGGCAGACCTGCCGAAGTTCGAAAAGTTAGCCGGTACGGCCCCTGGTGATAATGATAACACATCTTTTTTAGAAACGTATTTATTACAAAAACATGAGCCGGTGAAGTCTATTAATACAAAATAGCTTTTGTAATATAAACGCAACTGTCGTTAAAACAGATTGAATCCTGCCCAAGAATTTGTTTTTTAACATAGAGGAGCGTATTAGTTTTTATAAAATAAATTATAAACAAAATATTCGTTATACCATTTATGTATATCCTATCGCAGCATACAACAAAAATACCACCAGCTTCAGCGTTAAGTATAGTCATTTCATTCCGCTGCGGTTGCATCCATAAACATATCTACTCGCCGAACTATTAATATACTATGTTTAATAACATATTGTATAATATAATTCGCAACAATAATATGTGCCACAACACCCGAGGCGTCGCAGCTACTTCCTGCATCACAAACAGATACCACAAACAGGAAACTTCGAAGTAATTACAGTCTGTACAGTTGTATTATCTGTGCATTAAATTGCTTGACCACAGGTCTTGTGAGCATCTTTTATTGCTTTGATTTTTCCTACACTAGATGATGCAAATTAGTAAATATGCCTTGCCTTAGTGGTCACCGCAGTTTAAACATTTGCGAGACTATATAGATAGACGAAGCCAGCTAAATGCTAAAAAAATACTCAATTCTTTTACCCGCTTTGTGTTGTCCACCTAAAGAAATTCCTACCTCTTCTGTTCTGTCTTTGCTCTCAGCCACCGGTTGTCCATGACCAGAACCGGAAGTAAGTCAGATTTCCTGTCGGTTTAAAATGAAACCGTAAAAGTAAAAAAGAACAAGGCAAATTCTAGAATATGTTGTGAATGCTTTAATGCCACAATCTTCAATATAATTTTTTTAAACATAATTATGCAATGCAATAGTAGATTCAGAATTGGTTTAAACACCTATGTGTTTAAAACAGTGAGAACAAGTACCATACGAGCATGATAAACGACAGCACAGTTCACTTACAGTGACGCACAAAATGCTGCCTGAAAATACACCCTTTTTCACATTAAAGTGCACTCATAGGGCTGTTACACCTAAGGTTTTTCATTTATGAAATAAATAAGACAAAGAACCGCTTAACGTTAACATCTTTATATTTAAATTCGCTGATCAATCTAGTTCTTATATACTCTATCACTGTTAAAGTTTAAATTATAACGGTCTTTCTATGCCTATCCTTAAAATAAGTATGTGTTACCCATAAACAGATAACCTTCCAAATCTAATCCCAATTTTTAAAAAAATAGAATGTAATTATGTTTTGTGCAATAATCTATCATTAACTTTATCTATATAAAGCATTACATTTATGTCATCAAATGTAGATTTACTATTTATGCCAAACTCTAAGCTTCAAAAATCTTACCAAACTGTTAAATCAAGCAAAATAACACCATTTCATATTCAAGTTTCAAGTAACTTATACTCGTACATTTACAATAAGTTAATGATTTACAATGACAATGTGATGTGCCAGTAAAGGTTACTCTACTAATGCAATAGTAAATAAAATGAGCGAAACTGCGAGAGAACTCTTTATCGAGATGTTTTCGACATAGGTGTCAGTGTGTCGGCTTCGTGTTTGGCGACCACTAAACCGGTTCGGTGTAAACATCGATAATTTGACTGCGAGTCGATAACATCGACATCGTGTTCGATATAAGGTACGCAATAAGATTACTGCGGAGTTTCGGATTTATGTTTGAAAATAGTATTTGTGTTATTATGCTAAATTATGGAATGGTAATACGCAAAATTTATAAGACTATTTTTAGAAATATCAAATAAATATTAATAGAACACAATACATACGTCACTTAAATATTTTTAACAATAGGCCAATACATAAAAATACTTTTACCTGCACTACAAATAAATTTGCGTGAGTAACTATAGGTATTTATTAGTTAGTAGTTACAGCCCGCCTCTTCATCCGCGGAACATACAATGTTTACAAAACAAAGTTTCATCCAAATCCGATCAGCCGTTTTTGCGTGATTGAGTAACAAACATTCAAATTTTCACACTTTAAATACGAAGTGGGATAAAATATAAAAATACATAGTATTTATCGATATATTGGCCTCCTTCCCTCGCCTGGCAGTGAAAGCCAGCCGGCTAGCGTTTGGCAAACAGCCCTCGAGTGCCAGTTCTCTCCGAATGTCGGAAACATCCGCAAATATTGTGGCCGATGTGGCCAGGAATGTCGCTACGAATATTGGCATTAGAAATTGTTGGATATGGCAATAATTTCAAATCAGGTGAATGAAATGTTCTGATCTAATTCTCAACAATAATGGATAAGATTGCCTACGTGCATGATAAAAAATTAATCTAGTTACACCTAATATTAAAATATCTTTGGTTACACGACCCAACGTCAAAAATATATTGACCCAAATAAAGTCAAATTATTATTTATATTTTTTTTTCTACCAAAAAAGTTTAGACTTAAACGTTCATATTTTTTTAAATATTTGTAGTTAATTCGATTGCATATTCTAGTCGTTGTTTTTTTTTTAGAAATACCAACTAATTTCTTAATTTAAGGTTTTAAGAACTTACATTGACTAATTCCTAGTATTATTTTGTTGAATTTGTTTTGAAAACATTTATTAGGCTTCAGAGTACCTAAACAATAATCTTCTGTCTGAATACGTGTTAGCACCAACTGATATAAAAGTTAGTCGCACGCCCGCCCTTTCGAGCCAGTGTTACACTCCTCATTGAAAATTAGCAGCTTCTATAAATACCTTAACTACTTATATTATTCATGTATAGGTTAGTGTGTACAGCAAAGCATCGTGTAAGATTTTCATTCCTTCCTTTACTTTTTATGCACGTTTCTGATTCAAACTGAACGTGTAATGAATACTGACTAAAGAGATGCGGACGGGATTATATTATAAAAGTTTTATCAGTTATCCTGTAAATAATAACATAACAAAAATAAACTCAGAAAGGTGGGAAATAAGCAAACGTAAACTTACCATATTTTTCCACTTGTGGTTCTAAAAATGTAATTGGTAGGTATAACTTTGCCGTTCTATGAGAAAAAGAAACCTACGGAGAATTTTAAATAAAAACTCAAGAATACTCTTTGAAATTTTAACTAACACCAAAGTTTGCCTATGTTTGAACAAAATTACGTTATCTTCTTTTAGGTTAGTATTTGTGAAAAACGGATTATCTGGGAAACATTTTATTTAGAAAACGTAGGTAGGTATCATTTAAAATAATGATAATATCGGATCGGATGTTTTAGGGAGGGATATTTAAGGAAGCGGATCGAACGTTCCGAAAAGGTTATACGGCATAAGAATAAATAAGATATATAGGTCTGTTGTTTTATGTAAACTTCCAAGTGTAGCGAAGAAATCAGTGCATCAACTCTCTTGGAAAGTAAAATCGCCTTCGGATTGGCCACCAGATTGAGAAGCAATCGCTTCCTCGTGCGATACCTGGGCACGTGTGCCGCATGACGATATCTCCGGAACTATCCGCGAGTTTCTTCTCATTTACGTGCGTCCAGTATACCTGCTTGATAGTAGATACGGACATCCTACTGTCACATGAATGACATCAAATTCAATTCCGCGCATAATTAAAGTAAACGGCAGGCAATACATGTAAAAACATATATTTTATTCTTCGATATGGTAAGCAATTCGACGGGTCAAAACTGTTGTATGTCTGTAATCAATAGTAACCCCGCTAATTTTTAACGATAAAACCAAAGCTAAATCGTTACCGTTTCAGTTTCGTTTACAGATAAATACTCGCTTAAGTTTTGTTAAAATTGTTAAATACTCTGCCTGAGGAGTCTAGGATTACAATCTGGGACAATTTAAGTGAAAATTATGAAGCTAAACCAAAGATTTTTAGGTAAATATAACCTAAATGACGTAACGTTTTTGGTTTTATCGTTCAGAATTACCGCGATTGGGCTTCAGATCTTATAATGAGATTTCCTGACTTTTCCCCTGATGTTTCAGAAAATTCACTGACATAATGACGTTTTGTATACACGACGGCACCTCAAACTATACATGTTGACCTTGAGACTGCATTTATGCCCTATATACGTAATAAGAGCTGTTCTCGCAGTTTAACTGTATAACCTGACGTGCCGTCGTTTGTACATAAACATTCATATATATTCTTTATCTTTTTTATCCAAAATGATTTAAAAATGTGTGTTTTCATTACTCACACACTTTCTTTTAAGAATTAAGATAATTCCTGACAATTACAAATTTTCCCTGTTTTCCTGACCGATGGCTATAATATCCTGACATTTCAGGAATATTATTATAAAAGTCTGCTCAAAATCAGGGTAAAAACAAAAAGCCGGTCACGTAATATTAATCGGGCACCTTTACTGAGATGGTAATTTCAGAAGAGGTCAGTTCTTTGATCCCATGTAATTTATATATGCTTCTGAATCTTTTTTTCACATTGTTATTCAGTAAGTGCCTACATTATTTTTTTTGCTAGATGATGAGGTATGAGTAGATTATAATTCTATAAGAAATAAAACTATTCTTTAACTTGAGTATTAAGCTATACAGGAAAATCGATTCAAAAAATATATCACTTTTATCTATAGCGACATAACACGATCAACTAACTCACGCCATGCTTGCTAAGCTCTAGGTCATCCATCGCACGGGTCCATAAGAGGTTATGCAACACATTCACAAGCACCCACACACGCTCGTTAACCATTATTTAATATTATTTTTAAGGCTTTCATCGATAATACTTTTTGCAGACTATAATAACATCGCATAGGGTCAAAAAACTTGGTTGAACGTGGACAGAAAGTAGCAGGAAAGTTTTTTTACAGACATCCCTGCCCTTAAAACTTAACTTTATTGATTTGAAATTGTTCTTCTTTCGACTTAGCCAACTCTTATGTATGCGTGCTTGTATGGGTAGGTGTTCATGACTTTTTTTCGTTTGTTACTTTTTGATTTTTATTGTAGCACTTAGAGAATTATAATGAATGTGCTATTCAGTACAATAGCAGATCCATTACTACTCTAATAATGATGACGATATAATTAGTTATACTATAGGTATTATTGAATGTGTGGTAATTAACCATGGTTAAAAATAGGTGCAAGGACCGCTTGCTATGTATATTATGTGTACAATTTATACATAACTAGCTTCCGCCCGCAACTTCTGCGTAGACGTTTCGAATATCTCTAATTTTATTACTGGTTAGGTATAAATATACTTTCTGTGGACCATCATTCAAATCCGTTGATCCGTTTTTACGATTAACTACATCCAAACTTTTACATTTATTATATTAGTAGGATAGGATAATGCAAGTTTCTGTAAAAAAAATTGACACTAAAAATAACTCTCTAGGTAACGTGGTAAAGGTCTTATCTCTTCTGTCGGTCGGTGCTGAGACTTGGCGATCGTGTACAGTGACCGGGGGCCTAATCGCAATAATTCTGAACGATAAAACCAAAACCGTTATTTAGGTTACATTTACCTAAAAATCGTTGGTTTAGTTTTAGAATGCTATTTGAAATTGTGCAATCCTATAGGCTCCCAGGGTATTCCAACAATTTTAACAAATCTAAAGCAAGTATATTATCTGTAAACGAAACTAAAAAAGGTATCGATTTAGTTTTAGTTTTATCGTTGAAAATTATAATAGCGCGATTGGACCCCGGGTCAATGAACCGTCATTGCAGTTGCGATTAGGTTATCGAGTGAAAGTGTTCTCGAGTCGAGTAGTCACCTCACCTGCCAAGGGCTGCTACGATAATTGTAAATCTTAGTAAATAATAAAATATTCTTTTCAACACACTTGCTCGTAAAGTGAGCCCTAATACATCGCTTTTAGGGCCATAAACCGAGCTATAACAAACGCGTGCAATAAATATAAAACACTAGTAGGTACGTAATAGAATTAACCCTACAAAGTTAAATTAGTACCTTACTGCAAGTTCAAACAGCAGCAAACAGAGCATTCCCAATTTAGCCGGGTAATACAGTTATTTTTTTTTAGTAACAACAGAGGTTTTATGCTGTTGGAAATTCATATAGATTTTTGGAATAAATAAATGTGTAAGTCCTTAATTAAGTCAAACAAATGTTTATTATTATTTAATTATTCATAATTCACAATATTATGTTATAAAATATAAAAATATTTGCATTTTTCCACTTAAAATTATAATTTTGAAGTAGGCTGTATGCTCCTCACCCCCTTGTTCGAAAAATATTCTTGCGTTGGGCGTGTAAAAAAAACAAAAAAAAACCTGCGCGCCTTTTCCCATAATTGACATAATATTTTGTTTTTGTCGTATTTGTTGCTGTGTGGTAAATTACTTTGTTTTTTCCTCGCAAATGTGTTGAAAAACGTCGTATGAAACTCGTGAGCTGAGTTACGCCCTCGCCTGCGGCTCGGGCTGCAACCCACAGCCTTGTGTGCAATGAGCGACCTAAGCTAACTTATCTCATAATGTACTATTAAGGCCCCTTTATATACCTCAAAAGTGGTGTCCTCATCATAATTAAATTTATTGCCAGCTAAGTAGGTACATAATGTATTGAAAATTCACATGTATAGATGGAAGCTAAGGTTCTATAGTTTATTTACAAACAATAACCAAAGGTAGGCAAACGAGTAAAAAAATTGTTTCTAAATAAACTATAGAAACTTAGCTTCAATCTGTACAACTATGACAAAATTGAAAACTATGAATAAAAAACATAAGTACCTAAATAAAAAAATAAAAAACATTTTTTTTTCTTAAAATCTGTTACAATTTTCTGTATTTATAACCTTTATCAAGTTACCTTTAATATTTTCTTGGTTGATGAAAAATGTATCCGTTTACAAGCGCCATTGTAACTTTTATTTAATAAGTTATTCTCTGTTCAAATAACAATATAACTCTGTTCAACAAAAAGTGCCAGCCCTGAATGCCTTCTCATAACTTCCGCAAGCAAGCACGTATGCCATACAGAGCTGCGCTCACATGCTGATGCGTTTCAAACAACCAACGCTATTTTGCTATTTTTATTCACATCATTACTTAAGTATTATATTCAAAGTTACGTCTACATGATACAACCTATAGTTTACTTTATTTTAAGTCTTTATTGCTGTCACAAAGCAAACAAACATTCTAAATATTGGTACTAATTATAAACTAAATACATTTTTATTCCTTTTTGGCTTTAGTGATCAGCGTGTCTTGTGACACGTAGGCCTCTTCCAGCTGTTTCCATTCTGTTCTGTCTTTTGCTTTTCGCGTCCAAAATGTTCCTCCAATTTTCTTAATATCATCTGTTTCGGTTTGTTTTCCTCTTTTCCTTTTCCCGACCCATGGTTGCCACTTTGTAATAATTTAAGTCCATTTTTCCCTGCTTTCTCTAGCCATATGACCAGTCCATTGCCATTTAAACTGTCTTATTTTCCGTATCGTAGTGATTATTTCCTCTGTGATTATATCTTCCACTTTCGTTTTTGTTCTTATTTCCTCTGATTTTTGGCGGTCTTTCAGCGTAACACCTATTAGGCTTCTTTCCATTTTCCTCTGGCATGTTCTAAGCTTTAAATAATGTTTTTGAGTCAGTGCCCATGTTTGACACCCATAAGTCAGGCACGGCAAGATACATGAATCGAATACTCTTTTCTTGGCCGTCATAGGGAAATGTTTATTTTTGAGTATTTCTTTGAGGGACCAGTACCTTTTCCAGGCGCCAGATATTCTTCTTTTTACTTCTAGGTCAGTTTGGTCTCTGAATAAAATAATTTGCCCTAAGTAAGTGTAGTTTTTCACATATTCAATATTTTCATTAAGTATCTACTTTTACGGCTATCTATTTCCTGTTTGTCATTACTTTTGTTTTTGACAACCTATAAATAAACTCTATATTAACAAATAATCAATAATATTCCATTGGATTAAAATGACTATCCTTGATTTTGTTTATATCCAATTAGATGTTATTTATCGATTGATTCAGAAACTGACTCATTACATAAATTAAAATAACTGTGTACGTAATGAAACACTCGTCATACCCAAGAGTTTGTTAGTGTGAGTGTAGCTAAGAGTATCAGATTTGTATCAAAATTATCTCTTTACTTAAAAATACAAACCAATGTTATCGGCACAGTCGTTTTAACTATTAAGTATTCTGTGGTAGTGAGCATTCTGTGTATCGGCGGCACAAATATAGTGTACTAAGTATCGGAAGAATATCGGAGAAACGGACGTTTAAAACTTGAATTTAAATTAAACGTGTATGGTCAGCCACTATATCTAGACCTCGTAGGCCGTTGTTCGTCTCACAAAAGGAAGTGACAGGCGTAACTTAACACTTCAGGAGGTCGAAGCCTTGCCTCTACTCCGAGACGAAATGTGCGTGCAAATCAACGTTGTATTTCACATACATGGCTGTGTGTGGTACAGCTGATATTAAACCTTAGCATAAAAGAGACGCCATATACATTTATAATTAACTAAGCAATCGTTCGTTAAGTGATCGTTTGGTTATAAATATATCATCTACTATCGGCGTTGATGTCCGAACAACTACCGATATTCAAGTGTTGAAAGAAAGAAATCATTAATTTTGTCTTTAAAGTGTTTGTGAAGATGAAATAATAAAGGTCAATAATGTATCTTTTAGATGTATGTAATCTTTTAGAATGTTGGTCAGATCAGTTAGGTGTGTATAGCGATCTGAATTTCCTTCATTCACTCCCTGGATAGCCATCATCAGATCACAGCACAGTACATCCCTGGCAGAAAACCAAGGCTTCAAAGTTACCTCGTTTGTATGAAAATAAAACCTGTATCCCTAGACAAAGTTGATGTGTGTAAATTAAAACAATGATACCTAGTTATGCGATTAATTAACATAAGCAGTATAAAACGTTTCCATTATTAAATATAGAAGTTTGATAATTACGAACCCACTCTTTTGAGCCCATTGAAATTCAAGGACTTTCTTCCTACGCAAACTAAACTCCAACTTCTTGAACTAATTCATTGAAATCAAACTTTAACAAATTAAGTGCTTATCTTACTTAAAGAATAATTGAATAATAACAGTATTTTTTATATATTAGCGGTAATATTTATTTAATTATAGATAGATTGACGTGCTACGATTTTTATATAAAAAATCATTACGCAATTTTCAATGCAATACAGACATTCAAGTTAGATTTTTGGTGTTTTGTCGACTATAACCGTCTTATTTCTCTCATAAACATTCTCATAAACTAAGTGATTCCTGTGCGTCTGATTTTCTCCAATGATTTGCTGGTCGGTTTATTTACATCTCGGAATCACATATCCCACCCGGTTTTGAAATGTTGGTCACCTGCGCTCTCTGAAGGATGCCGACTCGACCGTTTAGGATGTGCCAATTGTTGCAACACAGAATCGGCTATTTAGATCGATAATCGTTATAATTTCAACTAGCACCTCCACAGGATGCTGGGTTAATTTGAACATGCACCTTACAGCATAGCAATAAAATGAGCTATTAGATGATAAACTTTGTTTTAAATTACACTGCAAAATCAAATTATATTTTTAACTACATAAAGTTAAGTAAATAATATTTGAGTTCTTACCGTTTACCTATTTCTACGTATATTAAATAGTAAGTAGTATCTAATACTTAAATAAATAAAATTATCCGAAAATGAAAATGGCGAAATGAAAATGGCGTCAGGCGTTAAGTTATTATGATTTGTAACGTGCTCCACGTGTAGAATAGGACCTAAATGCATATAAAATTAGCAATATTTCATCTAAGCACAAATAATATTTTAGGATTCTATTGTGTTTGGATTGTTACTTATCTTTGACATCACAAAGAACACATAAAAGTAATAACTTATGTTTTTCCATCTTTACCTACATTGTTTTACGCTATCATCACTTTTAATGTTTATCGAATGTTCTCAAAGAAAACCACAGCAAATGACTTCGGTTAAAGAGTTTTCGATTTCTACTTTGAAAGCTTGAATAAAGTTCAAACAACTATTAAAATGACCATGCTTCGTAGTTTCGGAGTATGTTACTTAAAAGGATATAAGACATCCTCGTTCTGGTTCAGCGAACCAAGACCGAGGGTCTCATTGTCTACGCTTCGCCTTCAACTCTAAATTTTAAATGTATTCAAAGGAATTTTAAACCAGTTGCATGTCTCGGTGTTATCTAGTTTACCTCGATTAAGCATACGATACCCGTGATATGAAATGAAATGTGGGCGAACAACTTTTAAAATGTATGTTAACGTTGCTGTTTCTTTGCTTCCAGGTGAGAGCTGCATAGAGAAGCCCCTATCAACGCTGTGGAGGAACTACCAGCAGTCGACAAAACCTGATGTTGTCATGAAGCTGTCAGTCACCAACTCTGGTCTCAAAGGGTTCACAAAGGAGCACGGACTCACAGAATACTGGTCGCACCGCATCACGTACTGCGCCAGCCCACCGCACTATCCCAAGCTTTTCTGCTGGGTCTACCGACACGAGGGCAAGAAGCTTAAACATGAACTTCGCTGCCACGCCGTCCTATGCACCAAAGAAATTATATCAAAGAAAATCACAGAAGAACTACAAGTCAAACTCAAACAGGCGTTAGTCGAGTTCAAAAAGGATAGGATCTCCAAACAGAATGCAAGGTTAAGTCTCGCTAACAGCATATACGACAATCCCAGCATGCCACGACGGAAGATCCTTCTCAGCGTGGGTGCTATGAACTACCGCCCACCGCTCGAACGCTCTAAGTCAGCGCCTAAGCTAGGTGCCATCGAAGAGCTTTGCTCCGAAGAAGATGAAGAGGAAGCAGAGATGAACGCTACACGCACCATCTGCAATGACTGGACGAATAATAATCTCAACAACCTAGAGCTCGATATCTCACATACCCTCGACAGGAGACGACCAGAGATGAAGTCTCCTCGTAAAATGTCGTGCCCAGAAGGCGTCATGGAGAGAACTCGACATGACTCCGGTTCGAGTCATGAGCCGGTTTCAGACGACTTCCTGGATCTTCTCGTAAAAGAAAGCAACGAAAAATGTACTGAAAATGAAACTAGTCATAAAGATAATGCGGAGTCGAGGTTGCAGACTCTCGAATCTATCGCCGAATCAAACGAACTGAAGAGCGAGACGTCTGATGGCGATGGCAAAAGTTTGCAACTGCTACCTCAAAGTAACTTCCTCGTCTCGGACAGCGACGACGGATCCGTTTCTTCGGGCTGCGAGACCGCGAGCACTGTCACCTCATCCGACACTGAGCCGTCATCGCTCCCCTCGAACTTCCCGCAAGAAGAAATACTGAAAGAGCACTCAGAGAGTGAGGAAGAGTGCGTGGCGACATTTGGAGAGCCGCTGGGCTTCAACCGAGCCAGCAGGGGCAGCATGAGAAGCTACTCGAACTCAATCCACGTCTTAAATAATGAAACTGACCTCCCCAGCATCACCTCTACCGAAGAAGTGAATCATGTACCGATTGGGGAAAAGAACACTTTCCGTCGGAGATCCACGTACCCCCCTCTACGTGTAGAATCTATTCTGAGCAGTTTCGAACCGTTACTCGATAATTTGACCGACGTTGACAGTTTAAACTCGAGCACTGAAACTGAAGTTTTCAAACACGTCGGGGATAATGACAGTGCTTGCAGTGATGAGTCTGGCTATTCTGAACTGCTCGATAACGGCAAAGATAGTATAATAGGAAACACTATTATGGTATAGATAGATCATCCGTAGTAATATAAATCATTAAATAATTGGGTAACTGAGCAATGCACACATAGATTAATAAAATTATGTATATGTAACTTTAGAGATAGAAGTTGTAAATAACAGGGTACGTGTTGTACTTGATCCAGTTAATGTATTACTACGTATAGAATGTTTGTATATATTGTATTTTAAGTTCACCTTTGACATTCTCAGAGATTTATCAAATTTGAATGTATATTTTGTAGATGCTGCAACTCTCTGTCCACGTCCCTTGTTACGTTGTCTACTCCTGTATTTATTGTTTAGAGTTGTGTCAAATCACTGGTCTGTAGGTTCTAGACATTCCACATAACTGTCATCAGGCCGCTCGTCAAAAGTAGGGAAACATACTTGGTGAAATTAAAAACAAATGAAAATTAATGTACCTCTTTCATTCTTTGCTCCTGTACTTACCTACCTTACCTATTACATCTGTACTGTTATGTATTTTGTGTTATACTAGAACCACATTAGAGGAGACACAATCTCAAGTGCGCTGCAGAAATTTAATTCACTGAAAGGACAATGAAAGGAAGGATATTATAATAATTTTGAATACACAATGTCATAATTTAACTACAGCTTTATTCATTGTTGAATTACAAATTATGTACTATCAATCTTTGGCATCTTCTTCTTATCGAATTAGGATTAGTGGTAGTAACAACCTCTGGTGTTAGAGTTTATCAAGCCGCCTGTAAGGCATCTTACTTGGCTTAACGACTGTTATCAAATAACAACAGTCGGGACCGACGGTTTAACGTGCCCTCCGAAGCACGTAAGCGCTCAGTTGTAATGCCACTTTTTCGTCACCCACCCGACACCTGGCCGGACCGAGCGTTGCTTAACAAACTTGATCGGGTACGATCAGTCTGTCAAGTTCCGCCATGAGCGCTTCAATTCACGCTTCAATCATTGGCATGATCACTATTTAAATGCATCACGTATATTCGGTAAGAGAAATACTATTCAATTACTTACTTATCTCAATGTAGCAAAATAGAACAGGATAAAAACCACTGAATCGCGTGCGTGCAATAATAACAAAACCAAGCACATGGTCAACGAGTGTTAACGTATAATATAATCTTTATAGCCAGTTGCCCAACAATAGTGTTATCATTGCATTTAAGAGAAATAAACTCGGTAACAGTTATCATTTACCAAAAACACAGACAAAACAATGATAGTAAAGAAATGTAAACAACGATAAATGGTCGTTAACACGGGGTACACACAAATAACTAGTTTTTAAACCTATCAAAACAAAACATGCTACAAATGAAATGAAAATGGAAAGGTAATAAGTAAAACATCATGAACGGCACACACGGAGCTAAAAGCACTTGACTTTTGTAAATCATTAATCACCTGCAAACATTTAGATAATTGTTTTAATCAATTCTATATTTTAGCATTCACAATGCCATTTTATACAAATATACATATTTTTTATTTATTTGCACAAGCTTAACCACAGAATATATAATAGTACTAAGCTTAACACTATTATTACAGGTCTAGACCTAATGCAATAGTGAAGCTATATTAATTAAATCAGTACATTATTAATTAATTTTACATACTTACATAAAATACCTATATTATTATTATACATTATTAATTACTTGCCAATTAAACATTTTAATTTACTATATTGCCTACGATAAATTCTCATAAATTATTAATTATTGTATACATTATCATAACATATTATAAATAATGCTATCTTAGTGAATTCACACAAGGAACTGGAAAATATGTCTAATTTACAGCTAATCGTATTTAAAATCCTCATCGCTCATATAAGTAAGTAATATTAAATAATATAACACACAAAATCTACTCGCTGAGAAAATTATCTGTTTTTTTAGTAGGTATATTACTTATTTAGCTTCAGAGAATTTTAAATAACTTTTTTCATGACTCAGACTAGGAATGGATCCTGCTACAAAATAATACTAATAAACTTTCGTCGGTTCTGCAATCACGTCACAGACCAAACATAAATCGTCTGTTCGAAGCACTCCGTAATAAAAGGCACCATAATTATTATGTCAAAAGTAAAAAATATATAATAAGGTATTATTAAACTTGATTGTGCTTCAGTAAAGGCGACAACAGATTTGATCTCCAACTAAGATGTAATCCATCTTACATTTTTCTAAATTTTGGACTTTGGATTAATTTTGGACACTACCATAAGTATCACCTGCTCTACTGCACGAGTAAATAACAGAAACACCACATGCCGCGTCGGAGGCCCGTGGTAGGTACCGAACCGTGACGCCAAAATTATGACCCCTTCTCCATAACGATGACTAGAAGCCATAGATTGATGGTCTTTTATATCTTCAATTGTAGAAAACATATTGATAAGGAAAAACCATTTGATATGTTGTATAAGCTGCTCTGAAATAGCTCAAAAATGTTGTACCATGTCGAGCCAATGATTGCATTAGTGAATAACCGTTAAACTTATGACAAAGTCTTTGATTATTTTTAAATAAATCTAAGGTCAAAGTAATAAATGTTTTCAGCTACTTTTGCACGTAGGTTCTAGTGTGACTAAAGTCTCTTTTCGGCCAAAAACTACTACTACCTACCTACTATTATTTTAATGCAAACAAATTGTAAATATTTATGGAATATGGAAGTGTAGATTTCATGGTGAAATCAGCGCGTTGATTGGTATTATTTGATGGAGTGGTGTTGTGGTGTGGTAGCCATGGCGACGGCCTGGTTCGACTCCCGGCCAAGCTCAAATATTTAGGTCAATGAGGGGAATTTACTACTTTACGGAGTTTACTTTTTACTTCTTGAAATTGATGAAGGTTCTTTGTTTATTGATGTCTACTAAATTATACAATAAAAATATAGCTAATATGGTCAGTGTTGTCGAATAAAATTAGTTTGAATAAATATTTCAATTGGTTACTTTTAATTTTCAAGTGGTTAATTTCGCAATAATTTATAGTTTATGTGGTTAATTTTATTTCATCATCATCATATCAGCCGCACGACACCCACTGCTGGGTATAGGCCTCCCCTAATGATCTCCACGAGACGATCGGTCCTGCACTGCCCGCATCCAGCGGCTTCCCGCGACCTTCACCAGATTGTCGGACCACCTTGACGGGGGCCTACCCATGGAGCGCCGTCCGGTGCGTGGTCGCCATTCCAGAACCTTTCCGCCCCAACGGCCATCGGTTCCTCTCGTCATGTGTCCCGCCCATTGCCACTTCAGCTGAGCAATCCATCGAGCGATATCGGTTACTTTAGTTCTCCTGCGGATCTCTTCGTTTCAGCTAGGTGATTGCGTAAAGTCAATCGTATTCATTTGACAGTTCATATTGTATCATAATATAATAAAATGTCATCGCATACAAATTGCAACCGATGGAATACGATATGAACTGTCAAATGAATACGATCCGACGACCTTACGCAATTCCACACTTGATTCGATCACGCAGGGAAACGCCGAGCATGGCTCTCTCCATTGCACGCTGGGTGACCTTTTATTTGTGAATTTTATTTGTTGACTCTGAATGTAGCTAGATTGACAAACAAACTGAAATAGAATACGGAAAATTAAAATTGAATTTAACATCAGTACATTTTTTTTATTCATTCGCAATGTTTAAAATATCATTTCTTACTTCAGAGAAACTATAGGTAGGTACGAACTTGGTAATGATCCATCGAATTTAACAAAATGTTATGTAGGTATCGTCATTTTCTTACCTACCTAGACGACATGTTTTATAAATCTTAACTACCCACAATAAGTTTAGAGTTGTAAATGTAAGTAAGTAAAGAGGCTGACCCTCATTTCCGTAAAATACCTACCAACAATGACAAATGTGTGTCAATAATAAAACAAAATCTCCGCCATTGTATCTGTAGTCAACAATAAAGAAAATTTTATAAAGACGAGGTATTTTAATAATACTAATAAGGCAGCCATTGCATACTCAGTCCAGAGCATGCGAGACTGACAAAGATTGACAGAGATTGACTTTGTAACGTGTTCACGATCTGTATCAATCTTTGTCTATCTTGTGTGATCAGATCATGCTGCACGCGTAGCATGAGCAAACGGGACTCTTGTCTACGAAGACTTGCTTGTCGGGTCCTCAAAATATGCGAGCACAGTTTGACAGACAGGTGGGACACGCTCTCAGATTTTTACAATCTTTTAATGTCTTTTTATTACAAATATGAATTTTAAAAGGTAACATTTTTATTTCAACATCAATAAACGTCGAAATTATCTAAAATGATCCGAAATAATTTAGTTTAAACATGATTCTTATTTTAAAATAAGTTCTAAGATAAAGAGACACTCAAGAGAGCGTTCACTTCCGTAGACAAAGCTCGAGAAGAAATAATGTTGCCAATAGTAAATAATTACCATAATTGCCATCGTTTCTCATAAAGTGATGTTCCTTTCTATACATTTCACGACGCAAAACTTAAAACTAAGTAAAATTTAGCTGTATGGATATAGATTCGCTTGCCTTTCTTTTATTAAGATAATTTTGAACACACTTGTTAATTTAGTAGTCTGTGGAAACTGACGAGAAAATTACAAAAAATATTGAAATCAACGTATGAAAATAAAATGTTAATTTACGTTTTTAAATATTAAAAAATTAAAGTTAAAAAAATCTATATTTGGGTAAAAAGGGTGGTAATATTATTAGGAAACAATATTATTGTATTAAGCAATAAATTATTTAGAATTATTTATTGTTTTAATTTTTTTTATTAATATAAGTTACAAAAAAATAAAAAAATAAAATTTAAATACTTAGTTACTACACTTAATATTTTTTAAAAAAAAAAAAAAATCAACACATTATTTATTATTTTTCCTATCGGACAGCTGCTTTTGTCTTTTGTGCTGTAACTTCTCTTATTACCTTAATAAAAACAATTTTTATTTGTTTTAATTGCGAAATTTAGATTTACATAAAATAAAATACGTATAGAAAACTCTTTCTCGACCTTCTCGACTACCCAAAGGGTAGGAGACAAGTTTCTCCCACTCAACTGTCAAATTAATGTCAGTTGAAGACAAAAGTGGTCGTTTGTCGACTTTTGACATAAGGCCACGACAAAGAACAATACGAGTCTACTAGTGTAAAAGTGCGAGCATGAGTATCTCGATCTCAACCCGACAAAAGTGACATTTGGGTGTAGACAAGCCATTGTTCTGTGAGTCGAGTCTTTTCTCGAGAGTGGTCATGCTACGCGTGCTGGATTGTCAATTTATGTCAGTCAGGATTAGGGTTACCTACCAGTGGCCCTACCATGAGTTGATGCAAACTGTTAACGTTTCCGTAAACTATCGGATATACTGCTCACAGTCAGTGCGAGTGAAAGAGACAAAACGACAGTTTACGGTAACGTAAACAGTTTGCATCAACTCATGGTAGGGCCACAGGTTACCACCTTTTTTTTCAAGGTAAATAGTATTTTTTCAAAACATTGCTAGAATATAGTTACTTTTGGGAAATTACACAGAGACAGACAGAGATAAAAATAATCTTATGTTTTAATCCAGGTTATAAACTATCTGTGTGCCAAATTTCATCCAAATCAGCTAACAAACCGCACCAAGATCCAATAATTTATCACAGTAGATTGTGGTAGTAGATTGACAATCTACCACAATCTACTGGGCTGAACTGATTTGGATGACATTTTTCGAGTTTGATCAGAGCACACTGGATTGACCGTCTCGCAACCAACCGCAAATTCAAATTCCATCAATCTGCTGCGATCAGCGGTCTTGGTCAGATTGACAGTCTGGATTGACTGTGTAATGGCCACCTTAAGCAGTAATACGGTAATACTTAAGTATTCTTAGGAATATGCATGTAACATGAAAATAAGTGGGTAATAGTGACATTTGCATTCCGAATCGGCTGAGCCACTTTCATATTATTCGAGTGGAATATCTTGATAGCTATCGGAATTCTCGTAATGGAGCGAATCTTAAGGAATTTGTGCAATTCTGTAGTTTGTTGTAAACTAATTATAAGCTACACTATACAATGTGTATCAAAAACCCTGTCAGATACTGAAACAGATGATATTGTTGCTAAAATCGAACAATATTTTCTCCATGGAGCATGGTCGAAAAACGAAAAAAAATATTTCATACTCCCATACAAAATGTATTGGTCAGCTGACCGACTTACTATGGAAAGGCGAAAAAAAATCATTTTCGGCCTATGTTCCTTGGAGAATGTTGTTCAGTTTTAGCAACACTATGTTTCAATATCTGACAGGGTTTTTGATGCATCAAAATCCCTGTCAGGTACTACAATGTGTACACTGTAGATTTTACGTATTGCCGAATGTAGAAAGAAATTGAGATTACTTAGGCTACAAATATACTTAACATTGACTTAGGTACAACCGCGTCTATAAATACTTAAGTAGAAATTTGTGACTCTAAAACCTGTTATTTTTTTAACAGAAATCAGTGACAAATGAGAGCTACCTACAAGAGAGCGACAAAGTTCTAAACTCTACATATTTTTACACGTTTTTTTCTTAGGTCTGTGTATTTTAACATCCGACAAGTAGTCACAAACCGGGCATTAGCACAGAATATAATTGACATTAGTTACTTTCGAAATAATAATTAAAATTTTCGGAATCTTACTTATTCCTGAGTAAAAAAATAAATAAAACAGAACGAAAAAAAGATAGGTAAGTACCTAATGAAAACACTAGAAGAACATTAAAAGCAAATGCTTGTAGAAAATAAATAAAATAAGATATTATTTTATTCTTTTTCTTTTTTGGCAACAAACAGTCATTCAAACAAAAACACTTAAATCTATCTTACTAAATAGCTAGAGAAGAAAGATATAAATTACAGAAAACTGCTAATTATATATTATTATTTTATTGAATTTTGTTTGATTTTATTTAATTTTATTTTAATATTAATTGACATATTAATGACAGCTAAAATATTTGCATATCGTTAGAGAGTGGTAAAACATGTATGAACTTTATAATAGTGATAAGATCTAAATTGTACCATGTTTTCTAATAAAATAAACGAATTCTATTCAATGAAAGTTATACATAGATAAATAATACTATAAATAAATAATAACAGTCACGTAACGTTTCAATTAACGCCTGAAGTTATCTCAGAGCGAATTCTACGAAAAAAATCTTTGCCATCCTGTATTAGGTAAATAAATATCTAAATAGGTGCTATATTAGCAAAGTTAATTTCTCAAATAAAAATCTGTATTTTATACGATTACGATCTGTTTTTAATGATATCTAAACAACGTGATTTTTTATCATTAATTGGTTCCCGCAGTATGGTGGTGTACTATAGGTACAGCGGGTGCGGGGTACTATACTGCGGGTGCACTATTATATATTCTGTGGCATGGTGGTTCCACACATGATTTACTATGGGGACAACTCTGAT
Source organism: Agriphila straminella (assembly GCA_950108535.1). Taxonomy (NCBI): domain Eukaryota; kingdom Metazoa; phylum Arthropoda; class Insecta; order Lepidoptera; family Crambidae; genus Agriphila; species Agriphila straminella. Next base: position 20,956,296 of record OX467307.1, on the reverse strand, counting down.
ATCGTGAAAAAAAACGACCTCAATGTATAGAGCAGCTGTTTTTTTATCGCGATATCAGAGTTGGCCCCATAGTAAAAGTTGCTTGTAGTCATGAATGGAACCACCCCACTGCGGGAACCAAATGATTAAAATTGCAGCGTGTATAGATTTATGTATATAGGTACAACACAGAACAACAATACTTTTATAATCACCGACCTATTTTCATTTCAAACTTATCTCGAAAAAAGTTAGCATAGCATCAATCATGTAACGTGTTATTTTTGTCAGCTACCTAGTCCGGAACTACGCCTTTAGTTTTTTATTAAGAGTTAACACTCTGTAAATCCCATTAACAATGGTTTATTTTATAATCTGTGGGAACGTCAATGTTATCCGCTCGCAAATCGTAACGGAACCGCGAAACGCTCGCCGGTTTCGATAGATCCTGCCTCCCTGCCTCGTATGGAAATTATGAGTACCTACTTAATTATAAAGCCGCGTTCCTATCTGTGCGCGCTACCACGCACGCGTTAGTACTATTATATATTCTGTGACGCACGCACCGCAACGAACCGCACGAGGACGTTAGAGAAAAACTCTTGTCTGGTGCGCTCTCGTGCGTCTCCAGACGCACCGGTGGGAACGCACCTTTATACGCACATGCTAATTTTAAAATTATTGTTCATCGAGGTTTGGTGAATGTTTAATAAGCTACTTATTATGAATTGCTGGTCGTTGTGACTATTAAGTATTCTGTGGTTGTGATTAAATTGTACTTACAAAAAAGTAGGTAAATTGATTGTAAAATAGGTAAAAATTAAGCAACTTATTATTACGGATGCTCAAATGCTATAATTTAATTTGAATTTACTCTAGTATGAGCAAGAATTATTTATTAAGTTTTTATTATATTGCATTTTAAATCATCAAAAAAGTTTTTACTCAGTGATTTACCTATAAACTACTTATAGTGCCATCTATCGAAATGCAATAAAACTTTTATTTAACGCCACCTGTGAAATAGCTACTAAACTAACAGCAGCTACTTCACTGCGTGCAATGACTGTGCTTTAGTCTCGATTTATACATTCTCTTAACACGTAGAGATGGCGCTACGTCAGTAAATGTAGAGTTTAAAATTTTTTCGTGACAGAAAAGAAAGAGTTTTATAATGTTACTGTAAAAGCCCGTATACCTATTGGTAAATCCTAGGTTTTATTGGAAAATCTTAGGATTTACCAACTCCAGTTGGCGAATGTAAGGATTTTATTTTATAAAAGCACAGATTACATAATTAAGGAAGAACATTTTTCGACCTTATAGGTACCAGGTTTTACCAATGACGGTAGGTCAAGAATCTTATATTAATATTCTATTATACCGGTAGGTAAATGTTGGATTTTTACATAAAAACTAAAACAGTGAAAGCTATCATAACTGGGTGGAGTGGATTCGACCAAACTTCAATAACTAACCCCCGTATCTATAGACGAGTAAGTAATAACTTGAGTAAAACTTGCAATTTTCAAATGCTTCTAATATTATATTCACACGCATTTTATAGTATAAATTAACGTTAAATGGACCAAAACTGCACTAAGAAGTCATTTAAGATGAATTTTACTATAAATTGCATGTGAATATGATATAAGAAGCATTAGAAAATTACAAGTTTTACTCAAGTCATTACTTACTCGTCTCTAAATACGGGGGTAAGTATACGAAGAATACATCTATTCCAAGTAAAGAAATGGTAATTTTTCCAAGCAATCCAAAGATAAGTTACTCTTGGTTACTATTCCTTCATTAGTGAGTGAATATGTGAATGAACGTACTATCCGGCCAATTGTCATTGTTCTATAAACGAACTACTTATTTAAAAGGCAAAGTCTTGTTAACTCTATTTTGTTGCCGTGTAGGTACCTACGAAGCCGTGTTCGTAGCGGTCAAAGTCAAATGTCGAACAATTAATGCCACTGACATACGGCATGCCGGAATAACTCTGTTATTCCCCGCGAAATAGTGGTATAGTGACTATTCCTGAATAGGCAAAATACTCTGAGAATAGTGCGTGGTAAAACGTAATTTCGATTTACATTACATTTATTCTCACTTGGTCGAATCCGCCCGCCATTTATTTCAAATTACCGATAGGTAGTAGGTAGACCTTTGAATATTTTTCATTATCATTTTGATTTATTTTCCACTATCATTAATATTTTTATTTATTTTATGAGTTTTTTCTTAATATCTTCTTCTTTATCTATCATTATTATTTCTTACATTTCTATCATTAACATTTTTATTTATCGTAGGAGTTTTTTCCTATCTTCTCCATTAACTATTGTTACATTAATATTTGTCTCATTTCTATCATTATTATATTGATTTATCATAGGTAAGATTTTAGTCGCAGCCATTTACACTAAAGTATTATAATAATATACCTAAGCACATAATTATTGTAATTTAGTTATACTTTATTCTTAGTAACCTATGAGTACCTAAAGTATAACTAAATTACCATAGGTAACATAAAATTATAAAATATATCTGTTTTTTATTTCGAGAAAGTAGGCATTCTGTATTTCAGGAAACAATATAGAAAGATAAGTACCTACACCATTCTTATGATATTCATCGTGCCAGCTGTCATAAAATTATTACTGCTGGCACGATAGTTGTTTTGGGTATTCCATGACTGTGCCTAGTTATGAACTCCACGAATGTATCGGCAAACAAGGAGCAAAGATGGAGCAATTCACACCCCATCAGTTTCGCTTTTCATATACTTAACATAGATTTATTTCCATTCAAAAAGCATCAAAGCTTTTAACTTAAAAAAAAGCATTCTCAGAAGACAAAACTTGTATACTTCCAACTATTTACAAAATGACAATGGTTGCTCCTGAAGATATTGTTCTAAAATTTTGTACAAAACAGGTACTGTGTCTAATTGAGACAGGTACAGGGCACAGGTTGTAAATTTAACATCGCAACAAGTGCTTTTATGGACACAAGGCAGTAGCTATTTGGAGGTAAATATTTTGGTCTGCGATTGTGCATTATGTCTTTGTTTCACGACGGGGTGGTGTTTGAATGGTTAAGGGGAAGACAGGTAAGGTAATACACAACAATCGGCATGAATCACACTTTTTGCTACTTAAATTAAGTTGAAAATTTTGTTTCCCTTTTCTCTAATATTTTTAATCCCTTAACAGCCTAACTCAATACCAGAATAACACCAGCATTAGATGAATTCTGCTGGTAAATCATTAACTTATAAGTTTAATATACGTATTCAACTTTTCTATTTGCAAAAGAGTTAATGACAAAGCTAAGTATAAGTAAAGTAACTGTAAATACTTATATACCTTAAATTTTCACAAAATTACAGTGTATGTAATACATCGAATGGACATCCACTTCAAACGTCTGTTCTTAAGTTTTACTAAGTTTAATTACCTATTAAAAGAAGGAAGACAGTGCTCATCATCTTTCGATAAAGAATAGGTAAGTACGTATAATATTGCAGACATCGCAAATTGTGACGTGACTTGACCTTAAGTTCCCAAATTGGTGTAAAAAATCACCGCACCTTGCGCAGTATTCAGTAGCAATATCTCCGCCGGGTGTGACCAATGATCTCCCATAGATCCATTGTCGTCTGTCTCAACACTTCCTTGCGCAAAGGTGCGTGCCCTTAATAATAGATGGCAGTATAATAGATGTTTTTTTAAATTAAAAAAAAACAGGAGTCGGCTCTTAACAAAAGGAATGTTAATTTTTTTCTGCGTCTGAAGCATTTTGGTCCAGATTTTCTTGTAAAAATCTTATGGTGGTCCATACCAAAAATGATTAACTATCAAATTATGTAGCCCTTAAATCTGTCGGTTAAGCTCATTAGTTAAGCGGAGGTGTCTAACCGAACAGCTAATTACGTGCTAACTGGGCCGGAGCGGAGCGGCGCCGGCGCAGCGCTTTAGCGTCAAGCGGTAGTGGGAAATTGATTGATCTGTGAATTATGACCATTCATTCATTGATGGAAAACAAAATGAAAAATGATGAGAATAATTACATTATCATAATAACTGTAGCAGTCTATCTATGGAGTAAGAAAGAGATCAATGATTGTAACCGATTTTGATACCATCGCAGTTTACTCTTGATTTGGCAGTAGGTAAGTATGTAAGTACATCTAAATTGGAAAAATGGTCATTATAACTATCTGTATGTCAAGTTTTATCCCGAATCGATTAACCTTTTCAAAGATGCAAGCGGGCTGATGAAATTTGACAATGAAAGTAAATTAAATTGTCCTTATTGCCCAAAAAATATTTATTATCCATTAGTGAAATTGCTGGATCATCAAAAACAGTTTTATAGTTTACTTTTTTGAGACGCCTGACATGAGTCATCGCCATAATAAAGACCTGAACAAGAACATCGATATGTGTAACACGCTAAATAAAAAAAGTAGACTCCAGACATTATAATATTATGTTCATTAAGACTAAGTGTCGGCCACTCAATCACCACGGGTCCAGTTTGACAAATCGCCAGATAATCCAATCGTTCGCCGCGACTTATAAATAAATCATATTTTGAGGTCAAGCATTTTTTTTACTTTCTGTTGGCCTGCTTTAGTTTTTCTTTCGATGGTGCCGCTGTTTACTTGTATTGAGTAGTTGCTGGTCATTAAATGATAAGGCTATTTTGACAGATAAAAAAATTGTACAAACATTTACGTGATACCCTTACCTTATTACCTTTTATGTTTTGGAACGTTGTATATTTATAAGTTTATAATTTTTAATTAAAATGTTAAAAAATGTTACATTATTAGGTTGTATAAAATATTGGGTTAAACTTAAAACGTTGAACTCTAGTTTGAATAAAAAATATATTTTTTTTTCTGAAGAAAACTTACTACTTATACCTACTTATAATAAGTTTAAAATATTAGTTTTTGATTGAATCAGGTGTCACTTGGCGGAAGTCCCAAACCAATTTGAAAAAAGAAATAAGTATACTCGTATGTAGCTAATATTACTAGCTAAAGAAAAAATTCACAGATTTTACAGTCCCCGCAAGAATCAGAGCATTGAAAATGAACCCAAAAATTTACGAAAAACCAAAATCAAATCAAATGCAAAATCCTATTATATTTTTAAAGTAACCTAAATAGTACCTATTTATTTTTACGATTGTGACACTCGGCTTCGCCTCGTGTCACAAAAGCGCCCGCTGACTGCCTCGACGCGGCCGAAATATTATCAACAGATTATCAAAATTCCAACGAATGCACTTCTCGTCTGCTTCTGCATCTTTTAACACTATCACCATGACGATCGGTCAATAATCATAGAAGCTACATCACTTTTTATGTACGGAAACACACGTTTTCCTACAATTCCAAATCTAAAGGGACCACCTACAGGTCACAATTATTAACCGATTTAAAAAAAAAACTCCATATTGTAGCCAAACTAATATCCTAGGACTCATTTTTTTCATTTTTTCCTAAGTCGGTTTTTCCGAAATATTTACAATTTAGTAAACAAACACCCCCCAAAAAACCCGAATTTACCCGAATTTTGCAAAATTCAAAAAAAAAATACCAGTAGATTTTCAAAATTCAAACGTTTACACGTGTCTCGATAAATTCCTCAACTTTTGGTACTATTCCCATCTCGATCCTCCCAAAATCCTCGGAGATATGGCCAAAAATACGTTTTAGGCGATTTGCATCTGATAGAGATATGGTCTAAAATACGTTTTAGGCGATTTGTATTTGGTAACCATTTTCAATGGTAAAAATCTTCTGTCGTAGACAACTAAAATAATACAGAAGAATGCAATCTACCTCTAAATTGACAAGACTGGATTAGAATGCAGAGTCTGCTGTTACAGTGGTCGTCAAGTATTAAAGTGCAATATAAGGGACCGACAAGACGGTAAAGAAGTCATTTCCGACCGACATCGGGACAATGCCTACATTGTTCTGCTGACTGTCCATTAGACAAGTCCTGAACTAAGTAACGGTTATGGCCTGCATTTACATTGAGTGTCACCAATGAAAAACTGAGCTAGGTACTTAGTTTTTCGATCCACTGCAGATCTAGATCTTATTTTTACGAGTATAGTTCATTAGGAAAGTATCGTTTCAGAATGTTTGTATAAATTATTGTAAAACACTCTTCTACCAATAGTGTTGATAGTTCCTCGGAACTATCAACACTGAGCTTGAGTTCCTTTTCAGACTGCCACTGCTGCACACTCCGGTACGGTATTATCTTGGACAATGTTTTTAGGTTAAGTTATCACATTTTTTGCATTTTCTCAAGTGTTCCTGTTTTTGTGTGTTGTAGTGGTATATGAATAAAATTTTTATCTATTTATCTATCTATCTACCAAGTTCAATTCATGTAAGATGTGTACACAGTCGAACTTTATGGCCGATCAAATACCTCACCCACCGGTCAAATAGCTTTTCGTTGACTTGGCGTATACTTAGACTTCGTTAAAAGTCATAAATACGAAACCCAATTTAACTGCCATATAATATTTTATTCAAAACTAAACCCGCTTTTTCTTAATACTTAGAATAAATGAAAAATAAGCTCTAAATGGTTTTTGCACATTCCTGCTTGCTAAGTAGTATTTTTAGTGTCGAGTCAAAGGCCGGTGGGCAAGTGAGCCGCGCGCATAATGGATGCCGCGCTCTGCTTTGCCGCGACTCGTGGCCAATCAGCGCGCTCTCGTTTTCGGCAAACCGGCGGGACGGTGGCACAACGGGTGCAACGTGTCACTTGCTATAACATTTTTTATTCGATTCCCTGACCGAAAGTGGCACTCTCAGAGGTTTTTATTTAAAAAGTTGTTAATAGAACAAAAAACATTCAACTTTTCGTGGAATTTTTAGGGCTAATAGTCTAGTATTTTTAGAAGCTATAACTACATTCCCTCGCAATCAATCGTAAAAGTAGATAGCAAATGTGTCTAAAACGGCCATTTTTAGCAGTTTTGCTATCTACTTCTAGCAGTGACTACGAGGGAATGTAATGATACCGTCTAAAAATACAAGACTGTGCCCTAAAAATTCCACGAGAAGTTTTATTAAAATTGTGTATTAGAATTACATTTATTTAACAATTATACAAAAATAATCATGGACAACTATCTTTTATGTGAATTAACCACATGCAAGTCTTTGTGTTAAAAAGTTATTTGAAATGAACACAAAATTAAAAACATCTGCTCGTATTAATTTCTCCCATCCTTAAGAGCACGAATGGAAGAAAGAGGAATGCGTGCTATTAAATTGTAATAAAACAGTATCTGTGTTGCTACGAGCAATTAATTAATTTGGTATCCATCACTTGTAGACAATTCTCAGCCTAGTATTATGGAACAAAATCAAACTCAAATCTCTGCTTGAGAACACTCAAGCATAGATTCGACTTCAGGCCCGTATTTATAAACTGCTCTCAACGTTGAGAGCTATTTTGATATCATACCTGAGGAGCTGTTCCTATAAGAGCATCTCAACGTCAGGCCTGCTGCGCCCTCACTGGATGCATGAGCACAGCTCCCACAGCTGCTCTAGAGGTAATGCTGAACCTAACACCACTGCATCTCCACATTCAACAGGAGGCAGCCAAAACAGCGTTAAGACTAAAACAACTGGGATCTCTAAAATTTGAGAGGGTAAAACATCTCAGAGGACTACTGGAGGACTGGCTCAACACCCCTCTTATTGAAGCAGCATGCGACAAAGTTAAGCCAACCTTCATTTTTGACAAAAAATACAGAATACACCTGATAGATGACATCAGCTCCAAGAAAAAACATAAGGCTCTCTTGATTTACACTGACGGCTCCAAGACCTTATCGGGTACAGGGTCGGGTGTTTTCTCAGAGGACCTCAACATACAAATTGCATTCCCCTTAAGCTCATACAACACGGTCTTTCAGGCTGAGTGCGTGGGCATAACAATGGCGGCTAAGGCAATCAAAACAAGGGAGGTAAAAGACCGCGACATTTTAATTCTCTCTGACAGCAAATCCGTCCTACAGGCTCTCCAGGGCAGTCGCATCACATCGAGCCTTCTACTTGAGTGTCATGATGCCTTAAATACAGTAGGTGCACTTAATACTATTACTATCCAATGGATCAAAGGTCACAGTGGATCGCGGGGAAATGACGCAGCCGATGAACTGGCTAGGCGCGCATCTGGTTCGACGCCTGTTGGCCCAGAGCCGATGGCGCCTATCCCGACAAGTTGGTTTGCAAGTAAGATCCGTGAACACACAATAGAATTACACCAACAGAATTGGAGCTCGCTGGACTCGTGCAGACAGGCGAAACTCGCACTACCGCGCGTGGTCGCTCGTCTATCCAGGGCTCTGATACAACTGTGCAGACCGCAACTTCGCCTGGTAACAGGCGCTATTACTGGTCATGGACAATTTAACAGACATCTCTTTAACTTAGGTGTCACAGACAGTCCCCTATGCAGAGGATGCATGGAGGAAGAGGAAACAGCCGCCCATGAAAGTGAAAGTGAAAGTGAAATAAGCTTTATTCAAATAAACTTAATTGTTAAGTACTTTTGAATCGTCTATATTTTCCTACCACCCGTTCCAGACTTTTTTAGCTGACAAGAAGAACGGGCGCAAGAAACTTATCAGCTGTAACAGCCATAAGTAACGATATTTACAAACTTGAATATATCGTTACCAGGGTAACATAATTACAAAAGGGTGACAGAATTATTGGCAACAACATAGACTTATTATATTACTTTAATAAAGTACTTATATTAGCAAGTTATGTGTTACCTACATCATTTCCACGCATTTTGATCTTTAAGATAATCGTCAACTTTATAATAACCTTTATCCATGAGCGTTTTTTTAACATGGTTTTTAAATTCATGCAAAGGAAGATCAATCACTTGTTGTGGAACTTTATTAATAAAGGCTATGCCTTTCCCCATAAATGAACCTCTCGTTTTTGCAAGCCTAAATCTTGGAACGGCAAGTTTATCTTTATTTCTTGTATTAAACTGGTAAATGTTGCTGTTCTTATCAAATGAATCATAGTGTTTCCTTACATAAACTAAATTTTCATAAATATATTGGCCTGCCAAAGTTAAAATATTTATTTCTTTGAACAATTCTCTCAAGGTATCTCTCCGCCGTAGATTGTATAATATGGCGCGAACAGCTCTTTTTTGGAGTACAAAAATATTTTCAATACTGGCTGCTGAGCCCCACAATAGCAGTCCATAAGACATTACACTATGAAAATAACTAAAGTATACTAACCTTGCCGTTTCAATATCAGTTAAAAGCCTTATTTTCAAAACAGCGAATGCCGCTGAACTAAGTCTACTTGACAAGGCTTCAATATGTGGATCCCATTGCAATCGAAAATCTAGTGTAATACCTAAAAATTTTGTACTCTCAGTAAAGTCTACTTCATCGTCATTCAAATTAATATTTAATTTTGTCTGCTCAACATTAGGTAATGAAAATTTTACTCATTTAGTTTTTTTGGGGTTAAGTGCTAAATTATTACTATTAAACCAGTGTGAAACTTTAGAGAGGGCACTATTTACTTCGTCCGAACAGTTATTACCTCGGTTTACTTTGAAAACTAAGGAAGTATCATCCGCAAATAGTACTGTCTCACATAAATTACTCGCGAAGTTGGGAAGGTCATTTATATAAATTAGAAACAGCAATGGGCCCAATATTGATCCCTGTGGCACACCCATATTGATGGGGGCTCCAGTAGATTCAGTTCTATTAATGTACTGCTGGAATGCAGAGGGGTGGCCCCCTACCGGGCGAGGTACCTCGGCTCGCCGGGCAGCGTCCAGGAAGCGATCACGAATGTGAAAGCCCTTGGAGCGTTCCTGGCTGAGCTGGGCTGGCTGGAGTGATCCGGCCGCACACCCTCCAACGCAAAATAGGCGCAATAGACGTCGAGTTGCGGAAACCGCCTGCATTGACAAGAAGAAGAAGAAGAGCATCTCAAGTCTGATCTCAAGATAGCTCTCAACGTTGAGAGCGGTTTATAAATACGGGCCTTAGTGTGCCACCCGCGTGAGGTGCAGGCGTCCGCAGGCGGATTCGTTTGGCGCTGCGCGGGCGCTGGTGCTCGCTCCACTTGCATTCGGGGTTAAGACGCGGCGCTCGTTGACATACTAACCGCCCCGCCTAAGCTAACCGACGGAAGCCGCCAGGACACGAGCTTAACCGAACTGTTATTGATGGAAGACTTCATCATCAGCTTCCGCAGTACTGCGGTTGACATGAGCTTGCTTGATCTTTAACTTTATCGCACACGTTTAAGAGGGTATGTTTTATTAGAAAAATAATATTCGCATCGCACCATTTTTTTACCAGCAGCGCTCACTTTCATCTGACCAGTTAAGGGACTATAAAGCCCAAAACAAAACTTCATCAGAAATATTAGAATCTGACGAATTACAGCATGGTTCTGGAATCCAAATATGTATTGTTATTATTGTTATCGACGGCAGTTTTAAAAAGTCGAAGTAGTAGAAAACGGAGGCGTTCGTAATACTCATCTTCATAATTAATTTGCATTTACAAATAGTAATAACGATCTCGTTATAATCTTTCGTAACGCCCTCTATGGTAACGGGATATTTACCAAAATTTTACCAGTGAAAATCTGATTGTTTGTGCTCACCAAATAATAATAATAATTTAATAATTTAATTTATTTTCCAAAAAGCCTTAAAACTAATAACATGAAGTTAACAAACAAACTGCGGCTATACATGGCTGAAATAAGTGTCCCATTATTGATGAGCAATTATCAATTCTGGTGGTTAGGTTAAGTTTCATAATAAAAAAGTTAAAAACTTAGCTACTAGTGATAATAATTTTATTCAACTTCTATTTAAAAAAATGTAACTAGGTACTAGAATACAATTGGTGCTTACTCTGCTGATAATGAAGGGAAGAAATAAATTAATAAATGGCCCATTTTAATCGTTGGAATCTACAATAAAATATCACACTCATTATCCATGGATATAGACTTACGTTCCATGGGAAAAGTCTATCACCGGTGATGATTTTTTATAATATACACAAAACAATTATAATACTTACTCTATTCACTATTGTTTCATTTTTTTACAAATGGTCAACTGATGCGACGCATACACTTTTGAACTAAAGAAAAACAAAAGGACAAAGATGTCAAAGCTACGCGCTCGCGCAGCTTTTAGAAAGATAAAGCTTAAAAGAAAGCGTATTGTCAAACCAATAAAGAATGCTGTTAGTACCAAAAATGGTTTTAAAAAACGCGATCACATGTGTTAGCTGTTAAACCGTGAACACAGAAAGCAAATATTTTGGCCGCACAATGGACCAGTGTAAACAAATAATTACGATGTTATTGTTAAGAAGAAAGCAAATTATCACCAACAAATTTTGAAAAAAGGCCTTTTTGAAATTGCTTCAGAATACAGAATCACACCGTCATCTGTTTTTAATTAAACTTTGTTGTGTTATTTGATTTACGTTTTACGCCTTTTCGAACAAAAGCACCTAAATCATGTTTAATGGTTTAAGAAAAGTAGGTACCTACTTACTAAAAATTAAATCTTTGCGTAGCGTAGGTGTGTACAGGGTGACAAGAAAGAATAGTAGAGAAGGACGTATGTGGAGCTCGGTGGCGCAGTGGTTTAGCGCCTGGCCCAGCGATTACGGAAGTAAAGCAACGTTCGCAAGGGTCGGTCATGGGATGGGTGACCAAAAATGTATTATCTCGAGCTCCTCCGTGCTTCGGAAGGCACGTTAAGCCGTTGGTCCCGGCTGTATTTGCAGTCGTTAACACCCACCAATCCGCATTGGGCCCGCGTGGTGTGTTATGGCCCATCCTCCTTACCACCCATAAGGAAAGCCTGTGCCCCAGCAGTGGGGACATCAAAAATGGCTGATGGATGTGCTAAACTAAGCTGCGACAAATATAAATTAAATTGGGATAAGGTCAGAAAGATGATGATGATGATGAAAACTATATATACTTAATACTCTATTCACTATTGTAAATGGATTGGAAAATAGTTCTTAAATATACTATTTGAAGAAAATATTATGTTAAATCTGCTAGGTTCTGAAGTTGTTTCAAAATCTACTAAACAGATTAAATTATAGTAAGTATGGTGTTAATTAAATTAAATGCCAACACATTTTAACACGATTAATCAAAAGAGGAATTACATGCACTGTTAATTTTTTTTTATATGAAAAGTAATTTAATTGATAACCGTTGCGTACTTATCGAAGTTTCGATATCAACTTATCGATCGGTGTCGGCATTGACAGCCGATTGTTGCCAACAATGAGGCTTATGATTGCTCACTTCGGTCTTACTTACGCCATGTCATTAAAAAGCAACTATATATTTTAACGGTTGACAAACTTATCGTAAAAAAAATTGCAAAAACTTTACGTATCTCTTGTTAATAATACCAGCAACGATAGTAAATAAAAACTCAGTTAAATCTCTCTCCAAGTTTTCTTTCGCCATTTCTTTCTTGGAGGGGCCTCCCAATTTTTTGAAATGGTAGTAGTTTCAGTAGATTCTCTCTTTTTAACATATAAAATTAAATTAAAACCAAACCAAAATTAAACTAATTAAATTTGATAAATTTTAATTTCTGAACGTTCTAAAAAATTCATCGCTTGAGGGTAGGCTCACAAGTAGCTTCAGTCCCCCGTGACCACGGCAGCTGCAAAGGTGCCGAAACGTCGGGAAAATCAAAAATCAAACCAAATACCAACTAATTACCAAAGTACTTTCAAGAAAACCGCGCTAGTATCCGTTAAAAGTGTTTTATTTCAGTTAAATATTTTACTTTGTGTTGATTCATATATTATTTTGGGTTACGTTAGTCTATAGTAAAATGAAAATAATGATAATACACTTTGCCCTACTATACGTTTAAAGCGTCTATTTAAAAAAATGGGGGTAGGTCGTATCATAGCTGAAGAACGTTTTAAAGAAAACTGCAATCAACTAACTCTGCCAAATGATAGCGTTTGAAGAAGAATTAGTTATGCCTGTTTATCTACACTATGCTTAGTTAATGATCAGAAAGGTCCAAACATGTTTAATACTTAATACTGCTTGGAATATCAGAGGACCTAACAACTTTCAATTAAAAAAATGCTACACAGTAAAACATTCATTCCTTATTGTCCATTCGCAACGCAAAGCTAAACTCTTGAATTATAACATCATTTGCTTATGATATTTTATTGGAAAACAGTTCTTGTCGCAATGTATTAGAGTGTAGTTTGATTAATGTTTTTTATACATTGCGGAGAGTGTTCGTGATGTGCGCTCCATTCCGCGGGGTCTGCCGAGCGCGACAAGTGATGAATTAAACGCATCTGCGGTTGGCGATACAGATGCCAGATATAAGCCTTCTGCACGATTGTAATTGTGCTCGCATTGACACATAAACTTCCTTTGGACACGTTTATAACAAATGTCTACAACAATTAATTAATCGACTTAGCAATTTGACTAGACAGACAGCGCGGCGTCTCCTATTTAAGGGCCCTATGTCCCTCAAAGTGGTGCTCTCATCTTAATTATTAATTATTATTAATATTCGTTGTAGTAGTAGTAGGCAAAAGTGCCTAAAGTGGCATTTTTTTATCTTTTGCCCAGTACTACTTCAACGAAAAATATTTTACTAAGGTTATTATTTGTCAATAAACTATAGAACCCTAGCATTGATTCTGTACTTGTGATTTTTTGATAAAATGTGTGCTTAGTGAGCTATAGTAATTTAATTAAGATAAGGGCGCCGCTTGGAGCTATAGAAGGCTGTGAATTTATAGAAAATTATTTACATTTGCAAAGAAATGCAGAAAATTAAGAACATTTTAGTTTATTTTAGTTACAATATTATTTCAGTTTACACACAGTTAAAATAAATGAAAAAGTTTATGTATATAGTTCATTTATTAAAAAAAATATTTTCTGCATAGAGTTTTTAAAAGACATTCCTCTACTTCAGGCTTCAAAATATCTCGTTTTTAATCCAGTACCTATGTACTTTAAATTAGAAACTATTATAATAATTTTAAGTGACGAAATGTTCTAAGAATTGGTTATTTAGTATAATAAGTAAAAACACTGCTGAGTACCTAATGTAACATAGACATATAGATAACTGTATTATTTAAAGACATTTATAAAACGGTAATACGACCCGTCTGTTTATAAAACTCACCATCACCATACCTTCATACCAGCCTCGTTCGAGACAATCAGCGCAGGCGCAAAAAGTAAATTAACCAAACTAACTGTACCCGAATTGGCGAGGCCCTACCGCCCAAACAAACAGGCGGGCAGCTTTACCACTAGCTTTTAAACTTTTATTTGGAGTAAACTGGAGATATATTTCGTTACGGTTAATTTTAACTACGGTCAGTTATTGTTTGGTGGCGGCTTCTTTTGAGGTTAAGACAGGTAAAGTCGAAAGAAAGGTGTTTGGGTGTATATGAATTGTTCTATGACATTGTTTTTATTGCTACTACACGAATTTTTTAGTCGGCAAATTTCAATATTTCGTTCATGGCTTCTTCACCGAGGGGTAGTCAAAGTTTAATTTCTGTAACACATACCAAGTACCAATTAGAATTCAATTAAAATAAAAGAAAAAAAAAGGTTATCTTTATTAACACACGCGTAATAACAATACACTTCTCACAAAAATAAACGCTTTAATACAACGCATTTTGTTTCATATTTTTACGAGTGTCCACGGGATTATAATTTAGTGAATTCGTTAAAACCCTCTCCTTTCGTTCCCCTTTCTTCCTTTTCCCGTCTTTAAAATATAAAAACAAGATTTATGGAAAGTAAAACACAAAATGCGACGTATTATTATTCTGAAATAGTAGATTGTTATACAAGACGCTAAAATGACCCATTGCATACGAGGTAGTTTTATTCCCGAGCTTTAGCGAGGGAATAAATAGAAACCGAGTTACAATGGGTTTTAGCGTCGTGTGTTACACTATACTTTTCACTACGATTGCGAGAAAAAAATAAAATATAATATTAAATAGTTTATACCTACCTACTTCCGTAAACGAATCCACTCGTTTTTCTATCCTCCAACTTCATAAACTTTTTGTACAATATTTAAATAAATTAATTGTGCTTGACGGCAAAAGATTCAAAGTATTTCTTTCCTACTACAGTCACACAATTCAATATTCTAAAGATTTCTCGCCATGGTAGTTTTTTTTTAATTTCTGCTGTAGCAGCTAAGCAACATTCACTCTGTGCACAGAGTCTAAATAAGTCTATGATTTCACCGAAGTTTAGTTCCATTTTCAAAAATAAGAATGAGAAACAGTTTTAAGTCGAGCGAGTTTTTATTCGTGAATAAAGACTTTTTGGTTTTAGTAGGCTCATTGGTAATAGACAAACATTAAAAAAGAAAAAACTTTATCCCCTAGGGGTTATTTTGCTATTTTATCTCGGCTCTTGTACGTTACAATGACGGACTTTTTGAGCAAGAGGAGTGAAAATAATATTATTTGACATCCTTAACGTCCGTTCGTCCGTCCGTATAAAAGACTTCAACGAGCGCTTTGGAGATAATAAATTAATAATTAAAAAAAATGTTATTAGACGCTTTATTCTTAAGTTATTCGCACAAAAATGTTATTATGTATTAAAATAATTATGACCAAATTAAGTATTATAGAAACCATTTCTTCAAATAATAACAAGTATTTCTTTGTATGTAGCTGCTAGTTAAATTATACTCATAGTTTTGCTAGGAGCAATATTGAAATTACTTATAGGGTCTTATTTTTAACCGTACTTACTAAAACTGCAAAAATACTGAAATAAAAAATACAACTAATTCGTAAAGTTTTTACAAGACTTCCATTTTTGTTCATCATTGCCTAAGAGATTTTTTTTAATTATTATTGTTTACAACTTTGAATTGGATGAAGACTTTTCATGGCATAGATAGACTTGTCGATGGAATACAATAATCTATTCTCGATACGAACTAAATACATTGGTATAAGTATATACACTCGAATTCGAATCTGTTTCCTTAATTATTTATAATTAAGTGGTTAATTAGACTAATTATTCTTCGCGGCCTAATAACAGCCTCGATTACATAACGCTGGAACTGCGTTTCGGACGCGCAGGTTAACGTCATCCTGCAAACGTAGTACGTTATGTTTCATGCAGACATTTGACTGAAGGGTTCCCGACTAAATGCGCAGACTTTACATGCAAAGCATTGTTTATTATATAAAATTATTTTATTTCATTGATATGTTTTGATTTAAAAAAAAATTGTTAAATTAAATGTTTAACTTATATCTTGATAAAACTAAGCATTCTGTTTTTACCCCTAATTGTGAGTAGCTTTTAAAAGCAGCCCTTGTTATTCAGATTTGATAAAATTATCATAATACTGTTATTTAAAGTAGTAATCCAATTACATAAACACTTGGTCCATCACTTTAACACGACAAGTAATAAATACATAACACTAATTGGTGGCCATGGCCACCTCTGGTGTCAGAGTGTATCAAGCCGCCGTAAGGCCTCTGACTTGGTTTAACTTCTGTTATCAGATGACAACCGGGACCGACGATTTAACGTGCCCTCCGAAGCACGGAAGCGCTCAGTTGTAATGCCACTTAACGGTCACCCATCTGACACCTGGCCGGACCGAGCGTTGCTTAACAAACGTGATCGAGTACGATCAGTCTGTCAAGCTCCGCCATGAGCGCTTCAAAGCATCTTAAGCATGATCTCAAGATAGCTCTCAAAAGAGCGGTTTATACAGGGTCATTTTGTATTCACCATCCAAATGAGGATGTGTTCAGTCCATGAAACTGAACCACTTTCTCTAAAGAACACATGGCCCAATATGTAAAAAAAACGACTATCCATACAAATCAAAGAGATTACGTGATCAATTTACTATGGGATTACCAAAATTTTGTGGCGAAATTCTACACAGTTTCTTAGAGAAAGTTGTTTAGTTTCATGGACTGGACAGTGGACACATCCTCGAAATTTGGATGGTTAGTACAGAATGTCCCGATATGTACGGGCCTAAGTGACCCACAAGATTGGGCCCTGCGCAGACGGCCCCGATCGCCGCCCGCCCACACACTCCCGTTACTCAAATGATATGAATCAGTCGCGGGTTCGAGTACAAGTCTAGACGTGTTGCGCGTCACGCTCTCCTCAAGATGTACCTGTCTGAAACTATTTAATATACAGCTTAAATTAGGTCGAAAATCTTAATCAAAGTACCTTTGCCCTTGTTAATAATGGTTGATAGTAGTAACACACCTCTATAACATATGATCATCGGAGATTTTCAATGTCTCTATTGCTAGGGCACAGACCTTCCTTATGGGTGAATTATGAGGACACACCACGCAAGTGGGTTGGAGGGTGTTAATATCTGCAAACGCAGCAGGAAATACAGCTTAACGTGCTTTCCGAAGCACGGAAGAGCTCGGGATATTAAGATTTTGGTCACCCATTCCACAAGCAACCCTTGCAAATTTTGCAGTTGCTGCAGGGCAAATGTGCTAACGGTACCTAAATTGGAAATAACTTAGAAGAATGTCATTACTCCCAGTACTAAATATGCTGGCAGAACTTTTTTGTTTAGAGCTTGTGATTTTTAACAGTGATTAGCAAAGTTTCCTCTGATAATTAGAACATACAAAATAAACTACAGGGCAATTTGAACTTAATTAAATTCACAGAGTAAGTTAACAGTTATACTACATCTAAAATGGAACTGTTAATTAAAGATATGTTAACAATTAGGTACAATTACCTATTCATCAATCAATTCATGTATATGATTTTTAAACTGAGTTATACTACAATTGAAAAAATCTATTCCTTTTATGACAAAAGTTATAGTAGTGTCATATTCCTTTGTCATATTCCTTATATGACAAAAGTTAAAGTAAAGTATAACTGTTAACTTACTTTGTGAATTTAATTAAGTTCAAATTGCCCAGTAGTTTATTTTGTATGTTCTAATTATCAGAGGAAACTTTGCTAATCACTGTTTTATATTATTTGGTAAAACTAAATGTACTGTGAAATTGTTTGTTTCCCAAATAAACTAAAATAAATAAAACTAAAATAAAATTATTGTACAAACATTTTTACGAGTAACTTACTAATAGTCGATTTCCTTTTAAATATAAAATTAACTTTACTGATCCTCAAAAACTTGCGTTTAACATCGTTTAATCAAAGTTGCGTAAAATGAAATATGAAATGAAAGTAAAGCCATAACAAACAACAAGAATTATTGAAAACTATTGCTAGATTACAACACGAGTAAAGAAAGTACAATTTCTTAGGCAGCATCCGCCAAAATATGATCCATCTAACGGGGCTTGGGCGGCCGCGCGGTGACGAGCGAATCGTCACGATTGCACAACCAGTCGTCATCGCCATCGGGGACGCTAAATGGGGTCAACTAACATGGAATTAACACTCAATAGGTTTGAGGCTAACAAAAAAATCTTGAATAGATGTGCGATTTAAAAAAAAAGATTTTTGGCACAATTTTTTGCACCATAGTTTCGTGTTTTGGTACGTTTTCAATTGTTATAGTCACATGAAAACGTGAAGTGTTTTTAGTAAGTAGGTAGAACATACCAATTTTATTTAGGTAGTAGGCATCACTTTTCTCTAATGCTGTGCGTCAAATCTTATTATTTTTCGATAGCAAAAAAGAGACTCAAGTCGTTAATTTTCTTTCTCTTTTCTTTAATCCTGTTCTATTCACAAATTTATTATAAAAGCAAATTGATGTGCTAAAACTTACAAATAATACTTGAATAGTTTTTAGTTTTAATAAAATGTAGTATAATAATATCTTACTATAAACAACAAGCAACTTATTATTACCAGTAATTGAGTTACAGAGTGACCGTTTGATTATTTTATTACATTTAATTTACGTATCGGCTAAAGACATTGCGTTACTAACCTTATTTCAAGACTGGAACTGAAGCCTTAATTAAACAAAGCTGTCAGGACTTAGGAACAAACGCAACTAGAAGCATTTGTCTCCGATACCTCTTTAAAAAGCAATTGTAAGTCGTTTGAAAGCGAAACTGTGAGATTATTCGGCGTGCTTAAGGTTCTAACGGTTCTCGGCGGGCGGCGGCGGCGGCGGCGGGCGGCTTGTGCCAAATTTTTGCCAATGCGAACTTGAGGTGATGTTGGCGGTGTAAATCTATTTATCTGTAATTTTACTTCTATTGATATGTCAAGCAATGCTGATGCTTGGGATGCGTATAAATAAATGTCGAATGTTATTGACTTCTAACTGCCAGAACATAACATTGTTATTTTTTTGTTTTGACTTAGGTGAGAGATAGCTAGCCATAGCCAGGCGGGCTTGGACAAGTCCCACCACCAATTAAACCTAAAAAAGTTCAAATGTACACTGTTTTGTGAATGAAGCAACTAGGCCACAGAAGCAACTAAATTCAAACCTCATTAACAAATACGAAGAAATTATATTTACAATTTCACACAAACAAATTGCTCGTCTGAATCTCGGACCAATTTATTGACGCACATGTATATAACTGTCTCAAGTTATTAGCAACATAACCGGGAGTTTATTAATATAACAAGCAATAACTCTTGTATGGGCGGACAAATTAATGACTCCTAGACAATGTGGGAATGTGGAAGCATGTCAGTGTGTCGCTTGAGAGCCAACGCCGAATTCTGCGCGCGCGCACCTACGAAGAATGTCATAAGCGATAGCGGATATTTAAGAAATTACACTGTATAACAAAAAAATACTATTTAGAAAGGAAAATAAAAAGTACTAATTAATTAGATAGAGTTTCAGCGAAATCAAAAACCACAGGAGTTTTTTGACATAAATTATAAATCGTGATTAGTATTTTTTTTGTTAAAATACTATATCTTAAGGCTGAAGTTCACCAACACTTGAACAGCTATTAAGTTTCAACCGTCTGTTTTTGAAGTTTTTTATGTATGAAGAAAATGTCAAAAATGGATAGATGGTTTAAACTTAATTGGCTGTTTAAGTATTTGGTGAGCTCTGACCTAAATGGTGTGATATTTTAAAGGCTCTTCCAAACTCTACTGCTTAAGTACAGATTTTAACTTAAGTCTCCGCTTACTATCACACTCAGTGATGGGTCATAGATACTATACAGATACTTGATTGGCGATCCATCCATCTTAGTAACGACCGCTACCACAATGGCTGACGCATGCGTACAACGGTGCCCCACAATTATTCGCCAAATATCATACCATACCACAACATGTATGTACCTAATATCATTGACGTACTATGTAATTGGATTTGATGAATTGAAACTTTTCATAATTGTACAAAACGAGGTTTTGATCGGCGGGGTCAAGAGGATGACATGATTTTTATTCATTAAAATTTCCATATACTTTGGTACTAATTAGATCTTTTTTGTAGGTCAAATATTTATGCTTTCATATCTCAGATTTTTAATAAACATTCAAGTAGATGTAGTTAAGGAGAAGTTACTTTAATGGATCGAATAGCAAACTTTCAACAAAATCTCTAAAACTAAACTTAAAGTAAAACCTAATTAAAACGGTGTCATAACTGTCATGCAGCTGTCATTCGCTTAACTATCTTGGGCGAGCTCTAGTAGGGAAAAGACTTAGGGGATTCTAAAGTTTAGTGCAAAAAGATGTAAATCAACTAGTCATTAAAAGTGCCTCCAATGTGACTTAACTTTTTTGATCAGACTTTAATCTAAATGTTTTAAAAATAGGCGATGGATCAGCAACATTTAGCAGACGACTGACGTTACTAATATCATCAGTTAGTAGGTAATAGTAGTAGGTAATGGCACGGCAGATATTCTTTTTGATAAAAATAATAACTAGAAACGTTGGTAAGTGTCTTTATATTTTTCATTAGGTACTCTTAATATCTATTATTTACTTATCAAAAACCACGTGAATGATAATTTTCTGAACAGAGTAAACCAATTATTTGACGACATTGCGTAAGCTTTTGCAGGTTAATTATATTTTGTCATAAAATATTAACTAATAAATTGACTCAACAAAATTCCATTAGTATGTACGCCATCGGAAGACCACCAGGAAATGTTAATGACAAATTGGTTAATTAGAATAGCGATCGTTGCTTAATAACCCATTGACATTAACATTACATTTAGTTTATTCTTGTCTGCTGTATTAAGTATTACAATGGTTCACAGGTTAAATAAGGATTAAATGAAATTATAAATAACATATACATAAAAACATAGTTATTTATGAAATAAGGTTAATGAGACTGAATACCTGATGGTTCATGATCATCGTTGTTCTATTTTTAGGGTTCCTTATACTTTAAAAAGGTTCAATGTATAGGGAACCGAACTTAAAAAGGAAACAGTTGAATTAAAAGGTCAAAATGTTTCATAGACATAAGCTTTTTAGTAGGTAAGTACCTATGAAATTTAAAGAAGCTTTTAAACCATGAAAATACCTCTTATTAGTTTATAAGGGACATACAGACTTAAGTCATTATCGTTATCAACTGTTTCGTCGTTTATCTGTGGAAGCTTAGCCCTTAAGTACTTATATTTATTTCTATAAGTTTTTAAATGAGCTGTAAGCTCCACAAAGAAAATAAAATAAAACAGTTAAGTATCACTGATTCGAAAAGCTGTCTAAATCCAAGAAAGAAAAGCTTACGCACAACAATGTAAGCCAGATTTATTTTACGTAAACAAATTATATTGACAATTTCAAGGGATGGATGATCGTCATTTGACGTAAACTAATATAAACGAGAAGCGCTTTCCAGTATTTCAAACTGCTGAAAACCCTCATGAGCGCAACGTCTAATAACACGCAAAATTTGGAGACGAACTTCCCCAAAAATCCAGGAGATCTTATAACAAGCATATTGTTTCAACGGGTACACTAACGCCAAAGCTAATCTAACACGCAAAACGCTGCGTACGGTAAAATGGTGAATTATGCAGAGTTCGGGCACAATTAGCGCCTGGTAATGAGCTCCATTATCATAACACGAATCTGCCGGCATGGATCCGACCGGCACAGTTATTTAGACTTATATTTTTGACATTATACAATGATACCGTATAAAAAGTGTTATATGACATGTAGAGGTTGAGCACCCCATGAAGCATTCGATTGCAAATAACAGGCTTCTATTTCAAAAATAAAGCACAAAGAGAGAATATGCTTGCATTAACATTTTTAAACCTTATTTACCTGTTTAAGAAATATAATGCTTTATTTTAAAGTAAAATTTATTTAAGTGTAATTGATTATAAGTAAGTCACACATCCAAAAATATACTTGTTTATACTAAACTAGCTTCTGCCCGCGACTTCGTCCGCGTGGATATTAGAGAAAATCCTTAGGGAACCTTCAACCAGGATCTGACCAGCCATTTTTACGCATTACGGCTTCCCGTTCCAGTTCCCTTTCCCGTTCCCGTTCAAGTTCCCGTTCGCATTCGCGTTCGCGTTCCCGTTCCCGTTCCCGTTCGCGTTCGCGTTCGCGTTCGCGTTCGCGTTCGCGTTAGCGTTCCCGTTCCCGTTCCCGTTCCCGTTCCCGTTCCCGTTCCCGTTCCCGTTCCCGTTCCCGTTCCCGTTCCCGTTCCCGTTCCCGTTCCCGTTCCCGTTCCCGTTCCCGTTCCCGTTCCCGTTCCCGTTCCCGTTCCCGTTCCCGTTCCCGTTCCCGTTCCCGTTCCCGTTCCCGTTCCCGTTCCCGTTCCCGTTCCCGTTCCCGTTCCCGTTCCCGTTCCCGTTCCCGTTCCCGTTCCCGTTCCCGTTCCCGTTCCCGTTCCCGTTCCCGTTCCCGTTCCCGTTCCCGTTCCCGTTCCCGTTCCCGTTCCCGTTCCCGTTCCCGTTCCCGTTCCCGTTCCCGTTCCCGTTCCCGTTCCCGTTCCCGTTCCCGTTCCCGTTCCCGTTCCCGTTCCCGTTCCCGTTCCCGTTCCCGTTCCCGTTCCCGTTCCCGTTCCCGTTCCCGTTCCCGTTCCCGTTCCCGTTCCCGTTCCCGTTCCCGTTCCCGTCCCCGTCCCCGTCCCCGTCCCCGTCCCCGTCCCCGTCCCCGTCCCCGTCCCCGTCCCCGTCCCCGTCCCCGTCCCCGTCCCCGTCCCCGTCCCCGTCCCCGTCCCCGTCCCCGTCCCCGTCCCCGTCCCCGTCCCCGTCCCCGTCCCCGTCCCCGTCCCCGTCCCCGTCCCCGTCCCCGTCCCCGTCCCCGTCCCCGTCCCCGTCCCCGTCCCCGTCCCCGTCCCCGTCCCCGTCCCCGTCCCCGTCCCCGTCCCCGTCCCCGTCCCCGTCCCCGTCCCCGTCCCCGTCCCCGTCCCCGTCCCCGTCCCCGTCCCCGTCCCCGTCCCCGTCCCCGTCCCCGTCCCCGTCCCCGTCCCCGTCCCCGTCCCCGTCCCCGTCCCCGTCCCCGTCCCCGTCCCCGTCCCCGTCCCCGTCCCCGTCCCCGTCCCCGTCCCCGTCCCCGTCCCCGTCCCCGTCCCCGTCCCCGTCCCCGTCCCCGTCCCCGTCCCCGTCCCCGTCCCCGTCCCCGTCCCCGTCCCCGTCCCCGTCCCCGTCCCCGTCCCCGTCCCCGTCCCCGTCCCCGTCCCCGTCCCCGTCCCCGTCCCCGTCCCCGTCCCCGTCCCCGTCCCCGTCCCCGTCCCCGTCCCCGTCCCCGTCCCCGTCCCCGTCCCCGTCCCCGTCCCCGTCCCCGTCCCCGTCCCTGTCCCTGTCCCCGTCCCCTGGATGTGCATGTCCAGGTCCAATCATGGCCACCGTGTTGGACTTAAAATAAATGTCATTTTCGCAACCACCATCCCATGAAACCTCAAGAACGACATCCACATCGATTTTCATGTTTACTTACCCCATTTACACCTTAAGGGAGAATTTTCAAAATAACAAAATATGTGTTTGCCTATTTATTTTTAGACATGCTCCTACGAATTTTAAAGTTGTAATGTCTATTTTATATTATTTTTCCATACAAAATTTAAACCCCATTTTCACCCCTTTAGGGGTTAAATCATGTCCACCGTGTTGGACTTCAAAATAAATCTCATTTTCGCAATCACCATCCCATAAAACCTCAAGAACGACATCCATATCGATTTTTATGTTTACTCACCCCATTTACCCCTAAGTGGTTGATTTTCAAAATTACAAAATATATTTTGCCTATTTATTTTTAGATGTGCTCCACTCCAACGAACTTTAAAGTTGTAATGTCTATTTTATATTATTTTTTCATACAAAATTTGAACCCTATTTTCACCCCTTTAGGGGTCAAATCATATCCACCGTGTTGGACTTCAAAATAAATGTCTTTTTTGCAATCGTCATCCCCGAAAACCCCAATAACGACATCCATATCTATTTTTGGGGTTTTTTACCCCTTTTCACCCCCATTTCATCCCAATAGGGGTTCAAATACTAACAATAACAATATACGTTGCGTTAGATGTCTATCCATAAGCCTAAATTATAAATTTAGCGATTTTTACTTCGAAAATAAATGATTTTCTTCAATACACAACTTCATCCCCCTTTTGACCCCTTCGGGGGTAGAATTTTGGAAAACGCTGAGACCCGTATTTATTTATTTTCAATGGTCAGTCTAAACACAAAATTTGAAGATCCTAGCTTCAAAACTGAGGGACTTTCATACAAACTTTGACCCCCTTTTTTACCCCCTTAGGGGGTGAATTTTGAAAAACCCTTTCTTAGTGCACCCCTAGACCTCATAAGGAACCTACGTGCCAAATTTGGAGTCTCTAGACCCAGCGGTTTGGGCTGTGCGTTGATAGATCAGTCAGTCAGTCAGTCAGTCAGTCAGTCAGTCAGTCATTCAGTTTACGATTTTATAAATATAGATTAGCTACATACCTACGAATTATTCATATAGATTAAATAGATGCTAATTAGTTGATAGGCTGGCAGAATATTCAGTATCAATGAATTATGTATCAGAAACGTGTAATAAAATCTAGCATTATATGGATGCATCTGTCATTATTTATTAAAGATTTCTATTTAATTTGATCAGAAAGAAAATATGACTTTGATTAACCTTAATATCGAAAATATAATGCTAGAATTTATTCATTTGCGATGTTTGGAGAATTTCTTATTAATAGTATAATATACCTTTTCTATTAAATATCATAAATCGGAGACAATCCAATTGGTATTTAATTAAAGTTAATGATAGTTAAAGTCAGTCAATTAGGCTTTATGACAGAAGTAGTCATAAATGTTAGTACTTTTAATATCTACCGTTCTTCCTATAAGTTTGCCGTGTTCATGTAGGTCAGTGTCAGCAATAAATCTGACTGAATGAGCTTCACAACTACATCGAGTATGACCTCAACATTATCGACTATAACCTAAACAAGGCCCACCAGCCCGCGGTAGGGCCAGTGAAGAAAATCATTGGGTGTCCTACTTACAAGCTTGTGGCAAATTCCGGCCGGCGGCGACGCCAGAGTAAAAGCGATCTAATGCTTGAGTAGTAAGTGTTAGTTTACGTGAAAGTACCTTTTGTAGGTCTGTAGGCCTGCCATGGTCCGTATGTAGGCGAGAGGCGTGCGCTTGTAGGTGTGCGTGTACGCAGCGGAGATAGCAGACGCCGGCCAGAGCGGACCAACTTCAGGAGAAATGCGTCGCAGGAAATTTAATACATTTGTTTGTTACTTTTAGCAAATTGTGATCTTATATTATTTGTAACCAAGAATAAGAGTGATAAATTATTGAATCATCATCCAAATGGTCATGACTGTTGCCTTTTTAATTAGAAATAGTAATAATAAGTTTGAATTTAAACGAAAAAACGTAAAAAAAATGTACAAAGCTTCGACCTGACTTTTATTCAAATAGTTAAATTTATTTTTTGCTGCTTAACTTTTTAATGCTCATATAGTATCACAATGCAATGCGTGTCGCCCGCGGCGCGCAGCTACTAACTGACCGACCGTAGCTACGTGGTTACGATGTAGCGGGCCGCAGTTCGCCCGCCCTGCCTCGCAGTGGTGGTAGAAAATTTTTGGTGGGAAGTGAGTGGGGTGCGCGCACGCCGCAGTCAGTCGACGACGCGCGCGGCGCCCGCCCGCATGAGTGATATCAGTGTTGTGCCAACCCTAACCTCGTACCACGGACTATCGAGATCACAGTGACGCTCAAAAACAGTGTACGTTGACGAAAACAAAAAAGAAAAAAAACACGGAGATGTTCCATTTTCAAAATTTCTTTAAATACCGGGGCACACGATGTGTTTTTGGGAAATGTTTGTAATTGGCATTTAAAAAGTGACGTGACAGTGCCGCGGATTGTGGTCGCAGTGGAAACACTTCGGAAGCCTGTTTTTACTTATTTTTATTACTTTTTTTATTTAAATGTCTATCCACCCTCCTTGTAAATATTCGTGAGAATATTGTTGTTTTTAATCTCTTATTTTATGCCAATCACATCTTTCCCTTTTTTTTCTTTTTTTAGTATATTTTACTAACAGTCAATTCTTAGATACTAACTGCATGCTGATTTCTTTATTTATAGAAGTACCGGTATGTTTATGGAGTAGGTATTTAATCGGAAAAGTGGGTTCCCTCGGTATCGGTGCGCGCGCGTTCAGTTTTCGGCTGATAACCCGAAGGTCGGCCAACTGGTTTTTTTTACAGTTTTAACGGCGCGCGCGTCGCTCGCGACACCGAATAAAGTCCATCTCTTTGTTTTCACCTCATTTTCACATATTTAATTAAAACATAATTATTTCTCAACTACTAAATAATTTTAAAATATGCAAATTTTGTACTTTACGTAGGTATTTAAAGGTAGGTAAACTATTTATAAATTATTTTTCAATAAATTAATATTAATTAGATAATTTATAATTAAAATCATAAATTACTGTGCTTATTCCAGTAGTTAAATAATTTGGCACTTATTACAATAAACCTTAATCACAGGCAATTATGACAGTAGGTTACTATAATACTAACAGTTTTTTTCGAAGTCGAGTACTTATGTAGTAACTAACACACCCGTACTCTTTCATTTCAGTATTCTCAACTACATGTACTTTCCCCGTATCTCTTGCTATACTTGAAACCGGGTTCCCCTCTGTGCACTGTTTAAAGGACCTTAGTGAAACAGTTTTGAACGCACTGTCTTTGACAGTTAATTTAATGGACTGTGAAGTTACAATGTTTCGGATTTGACGGAACTCGACTCCAAACTCTTGCAGCGCCGGTGAGTATCAAAAAGTTTCATTTTGTAACTTGGATTTGGCAATTTCATTGCAATTTTATTTGCAATCGGGTTTGGTTGGTGTTTGTCTCGTTGGTTTTTATGGCCATTGCAGTCGTTTGGTAAAATAAATGCAATGTTATCTTTGTGTCAGACAAATTACTATAGTGAATAGGAGCGACAAAAATTGGCTGTTCGATGTTCTTGATATATCAACCTTTTTTGTCATAGTACTGATGGGGCTGAAATGACAATTTTTAAGGTTTTTCCTAATTTTTATAGTTTAAAGTTCATTTCACATTTATGAGCGTTGTAAAAAAAAATTTTTAGGGATCCGTAAAAACGGGAGATTTTACCCATTGGGTACAGGGTATAGGGTCCCTCTTATTTTTATGTTTTTTATAAAATCTTGTTTTAAATTCTTTCCTCTTTGTAGTCTTTTTAATGACACAGAAAAATGGTTAACCGTATTAAAAATTCAAGTATTGATACCAAAAACAACAGATTCAAAAATCACAACACACATTCAGCTGACCCAGTTCCCCGATTGGTTCCGTACACCCACGCATTGCCTAACAGCGGTTCTATCATATGATTCATACAAGAGCTCGTCCTTATCACCTGAGCTTTAAAGGTCAAAGTCGTGTGACACATGGGTTCGGCTTCGGGTGTATCACTAACACTTGAAGGCTTTTAGTAAGTTAGTAGACATCGGAAGGTTACATATTAGTAATGAAAATGTAGGCTTTAATATTAAGAAACAGATCTATCAACCCCTTATAGTTAAATTGCAAGTTGTAGGCATACTCGTAGAACACAAAGTATCCAAAAGGCCCGTTTGACCGTATTCATAATACAGACTACAAACATTTTTTTATGCACAAAGGGATAGTGCTTGGCCTTCACCTCACCTGATGTTAAGTGACGATAAGGCCAAAGGTGGAAGCGCACTACACCCGGAATCCTCATCACTGAGGATCTGGCTATCATACCTCAAATTGCCGGAACACAACAATTTTTAAATTGTTGTTATGACGTCAGACTAAGGTAAGATGGTGGTAGCCAGGCGGACTTGGAATAAGCCCTATCACCAACCAAAATATTTATAGACTTTTTTAACTGACAAGCAGAATTGATGATTGCAAATTCGATATCCTTATACAAAGAAATTGTTTAAACGGATTCCTTCCAAACCTTATTTTCCTCAATTTAATAAAGAGTTTACCAACACTTTAAAGCATCTACAATCTACATAGTCACACACAGGAAGGTTATTTTAATGGTCAAGCTAGACTAAAGAAAGAAGAAAATTACACAAACATTTTTAAACATAGTTTTCGTATTCATTGACTTATTAATGTTACACATTTGAAACACGTGAAATTGAATCTTGTGACACTGTTTATAAAGATTATGTTTAGGTCGGTACAATTTAAAGTCGATTAGTCAATACTTATTAGCTATTAAACAGGTGTATTTACAGTAGTAAACTTATCCAAAAACACAGGACAGATTCAGGCCCTTTTCTCATTATTGTCGTCGCGCCGCTCTAAACCTAGCCAAAAAAAAATTCTAACAGTATCACCTGATTGGGGGTTTTTCTCATATTGGGGAAAAATAAAAAACTTTGTAGAACTTTTGGGGGAAATGAAAACTGTGAAGAAAATTATGAGGAACACTACAAGTAAGTAGTTAATGTGTGTAATTTTAAATAAATTAAAAAGATGAAAACTGTGTTTCATTTTCAGTGAATGTGAAAATTAGTAATAAAATATTACGAAAAATTAATTTCCACAATAGATTTATTCCATATGAGATACATAATTATTTTAGGGAAAATTGTAGAAAAAGGTATCTTTTGGGGGAAATTTTAAACCTGATCTGGGAAAATTTCACATAAATAATCTGGAGACACTGATTTCTAAACAGTTTTACATTTTGTATTTTTTTTAAATAACGCATGATTATTTTGCCCATAACCGAACAAGATTTTGAGTCATCTACACTAGCGAATTGATTTTCTGAACTCAGCTGTATTAATTTGTCTTTCTTACAATAATGACCAGTGATTCCAAAAATTTAGTTTTATTGATCAGTTTGTAATTAATCAACACGCAAATCTTTACAGTAGGTATTTAATAAAATTATGGTTTATTATATCAACAAATTAATGAAATTAATCGATATTCCAATATGAAATATTTATTGGTCTACAACATTTGTAATAACAATTTCTTTAAAAAAATCACTAAATGTCAAGCAAACTAGAACAATTTCGTAATAAAATTAATGAATACCACCGACTCAGAGATTATATCTATACGACAGATCATGGGAATACGCATACGAACAAAGCAGAAACCATACCTAAGCCTTGACTTTGGGAAAACGTCGGCATTGTTTTGGAGTGAAAACTAGGGAACTGGAGCGTTCAGTGGGGTGCTGACTGTGGCGGTGACTATGGATGGATACTCTGAATATGCACGCTGACTATAGGCGCAGACTATAGATGGATACTCTGACTATGCACACTGACTATAAGCGCAGATTATGGATGGATACTCTGACATTGCACACAGACTATAAGCGCTGACTATGGATGGATACTGTGACTATGCACACTGACTATAGGCGCAGACTATGGATGGATACTCTGACTACGCACACTGACTATACGCGCAGACTATGTATGGATACTGTGACTATGCACACTGACTGCAGGCGCAGACTATGGATGGATACTCTGACAATGCACGTTGACTATAGCCGCAGACTATGGATGCTCTGACTATGGATGCTGACTATAGGCGCACACTATAGGTGCCGCTGATTTAAATATTTATTGATGTTCATTGAGACGATATAAAGAAGTTTGAATTGCGTGATGCAATAAGGTCGATTTGAAGGTGCAAATCAATTTATTTTCAACTTAGATGTGTACGTTGTTTATGCTGTATTCCTATAAGTTATTCATGCAAATACTTGACTTTCAACTTGGATTCATTATTGCAATAATGTAACCAGGATTTATATACTAGCCAATAGTTTGCTAATTTGATTTCTTCATAACATAAAACTTAACTGCCAACAAATTGCTTACAGGTCTTCGATCATCTATACCTGTGGATATTGCATGACAATGGCATTTGTGGAACACCTCAAACTCCCCCAAAACGCAGCCCACTATGAAAGTCCCCCAAGAATTGTCATACAACATGACATTTAGTGTCGCGTGATTTGTCAAACGGCATGTGCCACATTTCAGCTTTGTTATTATATGACTTGCTACATCCTCAGGTATAGATGATCGAAGTTACAGTTATAAGAAGTACTATTCAAAGTAAGGCATATGAAGTTTTAAATGCTGTACAAATGTGTATTTACCAAAGATAATAATATGTCAACAGGCCACTGCCAACTATCTTAATTAAAATTTTCAAGCTTGATTTCAACTTCTATAAACATGCAGCCTCATTTTAACTGAAAACTTCATTGAATCCTGAGACCAAGTACACACTTAAGTGAAAACCAATGGAAAACTTAACATGTTTCCTCTTTTAATCATTCATAATATGCAGCCGTTCACAGGTACATACACCATCTTATAATATGCACTGCTCAAAAGAAAATAGGGGCCACCATAATATGATTTTCCACACAAAAGACCTATGTTCTGAAAGGCATTTTTTTGATAAATTCAGTCTGATTTTATTTGAATTTGTTCGAAAGCTGTAATAGTCAACTAGCCGACTAAACTATCTAATGTATTGTTCTCCTATTCACTGTTTATCAGTTAGATTAAAAATAAATTGAAGTTTCATACAAAAATACACGAAATATAACATTTTTAAATCTGACACACGGCGAATAAGAGAAATTATACAGTAAATTTAATATCAAAGTCAATAAGTTGACTATTACAGCTTTCGAACAATATAAAATTCAAATAAGATCAAATATAATTAATCAGACAAATATCTTTCAGAATTTAGCTCTTTTATATTGAAAACCATATTATGGTGACTCCTATTTTATTTATGCAGTATATAACAAGATTTATGTATCGGAAATATTATTACTACAAAAGATATTGTGATCAATTCAAAGTAATATCGTTTTTGGAAATAATACTTGTAAGTAATTAAAAAGTTATTAGGATCTGTACAGACGTTTCTTGAAAACTGTAGGTTAACGTTTCTTGCTTGATATTTCACACTTCAGTTTTTCAGCCAGCGAAATAGAGCTCCACCAAAATTCCGTCCAACCAAAGTTTATTGACAGATTCATAAGTAATCTAAAACATCCATCAAAACTAAAATACGTCTGACCGATACGTGACAGATTCGTAAATGTTAAACCCCAAACAAGCATTCGCCTCCAACAGTCCATCAAATCTAAAATGAAAGTCGGCTCGGATCTAGAACGGCAAAGGTCTAAGTGACACATATTCCGCGGTGGGGGGTGGTGGGGCAACTTTCACTCGGAGATGCGCGCGGCAATGACCAACGCGCGCAATGTCAAGTGCACCGCAGATTTCTATTTTATGGCCCGCCCGGACGCCACACGTTTACGAGTATCCACGAGTTATCATTATCATATAGGGGCCAAAACACGCTAATTTACAAAGATAAAACAAAAAAATCGTAATGGTTTCATGAAATATCTATTTAGTTAGAAAAATGTAGAATCTTGCAAAATTTCAATGAAAATACAAAAGAAAAACCAAACAGTTTATAAATTAAAAAAGAGAGAGTAAAATCTAGCGCAATATTAGAGCAGAGCTGATCGGAATCTCAGTTTTGGCCATTGAAAAACATATTAAAAAAACGTGTTAAAACACTAGGCGAGTCAAGTAAGTTCCTTCTAGGTAATAAAATGAGAAACTTTAAAAAAAAAAATATAATGGTTCAAGATAAGATTTCAGATTGCTATTTATGACCCGTCCGTCTGCTAGTTTTTGAATCCTTTCCTAACAATAACTGGTATTAGAAAAAACAATGTCATGTTTAAGGACACAGAGCCGTCATCTAAATAGTGAGACAAAAGTTAACCAAACATGAACAGTCAACTATTGGAAAATCTCTCTTAAGCAATGACGTCGGTCAAAAGACGCACGAATGGACCGCGGCCTCATCGAAGGCTTTCAGCCACTTAGTGTCGACACAGTAGCCGGAATGCTCTATGAATCATATGTGATCCTTTACGTAACTTAGCTTGCACTTACCGATGCAGATTGCAGCGATGAGTGAAACTTAGGCAATGGGGAAAATTCGCTTAGTAAATGGTTAATCAATCAATCAATCAATACTTTTATTTCAGACTTTTTCGGTCCATAAAGTGTTAGTAACAATTTTAATCTTAAAAACTAGTGTTAGTAGGTACATGGTACATTTTATAGCCGGGTGTGTAGCTGCACCCAACGACACAATACAATACACAATACACCGATCTACAAACACATTCAGCATTCCGTTGGCGGCGCCGCGAAGGCGGGCTAGCATGGAGGCGCTCCTTTTTCTCATAATAGCATAGAAGTCATCTGTGTGCGCCTCCGCAAACATCCCTGAGGCACTACAACGCCACGGTAGCCCCAACAGAACCCTGAATGCGTTGTTATACTGGACCCGCAGTATTAAGTATGATAGAAGTACGATAACACTGTTTTTCAATGAAGATTTTGTTGTTTGTTGAAAGAAGTTCATAGTAAAATCAAGCTTTATTATAGTCATTGTCTCAAGGAGCTCGGTGGCGCAATGGTACATTTCATTAACGCCGTATGAAATGTATACTAAAAAAATTTGCTTAAGCAAAGTACCAATTTGTGTGAATCTACGTAAACAAACCTAACATTTGCATTTTAACAATAATTATTACTAGGAAACAAAAGGCTAATTTTCCAAAAGTTTCGTTTCTCGAAAACTTGCATAATTCATACAACTTTACTACAAAGTGGTTTTAGTACAGTCGTCCCCTGTCGATTCTGAAAACACTATTGCATACAACTTTCAAGGCGAAGACAATGGCTATTTTCCCCACTTATAGTTCCTCTAGTACGGTTGGCATCAAATATGGATGGATGAACAGTTTGGCACCTTATGTATCACAACAACTAATGCGCTTGTTCAGTTAGTGTTTTGGTCTTTTAATAATTTAGTAAAAGTGGTAGGTATTTCTCATTCACAATATTTTAAGTAATATAGGATACTTGCATAGATTAAAGAGCTTTGCACAACATTTCACAACATTTTCTTTTAACGATTTAAGTACTTTTTACATTCATGTTATTCTTACATAATATATTTTTTACAAATAGTTTATTAATATTAATATTTTAACACCAGTCAAATACCCCAATAATGGCACAGTTACGAGCAATATACACACACCCACCATAGAAGTAGTAGAGATTTTATAGAATGTAACATTGTTCTATGGTCGTGACTGTATTTAGCTACTACTGACGTCGACCGTACTAGAGTTCTGCGAATGAGTGTGTATGTCTGCGCACACGCACCCGTTGAATCGCTAACGAGCAGCGGACATTGCCCACGGAGAAAGCTACCAGGATCAGCTGATCGGCGCACGCTACTCTGACCCTATAGGGAAGATGGCTACTCGTTAACCCTATAGGGAAAAGATGACATGGACGAACTATTTTGCGTTTTAACATCGCAATTGTTGTTTACTTGAAAATATGTTGACATTCATGTGTTTTGGCATTAAGGTCTGGAGGGAATTAAACAAGCCCTAAACGTAAAAATTTTGGTTGCAATTAGGGTTACCATATCTCAGGATTTGTCCTGAGATCTCAGGATTTTTGGACTCTTCTCAGGGTTGCAGCCGAATTTTGCAAATCAATAATAATAATATGAACTGAGAATTTAAAAAACCACATACCTATATATTATTATTATTATTTATTTAAAGGCATAAAAAACCCAATAAACAGTCAAGTCAAATACAAAATAAATTAAAATTAATAGTCAAAGTCAAATTTTAATCGAGGTGGTTCATAATTACAGTATTTAAGAGTATATTTGCGATTCAAATATTCAGCATAATTAGGTATAATATTTTACAATGCCGTTTGCAAGTATTTCATAAATTATCCATTAAAAGCAAATAGTTTAAAGTTCAATAATTAATTCTTTCAATACCATATCAATCCTTAATTTTATTATATGAAAATCTATATTAGAAGAATTTTTCTATCAAAATTAAGTGGTGCTACAGAAAAAAACTTAAAACAATATTTATTGTCTCAATATAGGAATTGTTTACTCCTATTGTTTTGCGTTAGAAGCTACATCTAACGCAAAACAGATAATAATATATTATGGAAGATATAGCACAAGTGATTCGCATCTGGCGGGGCGGGGCGTGGAGAAAGCGGCGATTGTCAAGACCGGCTCCCCCCGCCAGTCTAGACCTGCTTCTAGCCTAGACAAGGCTTTGACCTATATTCTAGCACGACCTTACAAACATCTATAGTCTGATTATCCCTGGGTTATCCTTATGTCTTGTCCTATTTAGTAAACAGTGTTGACATTGACATTCGTCTTTGAAAAAACGTCGTGTTTAAAACTTAAATCGTTATTTAAAACACATTGTCATATTATATCAAATTGTTATGAATTATTAA
Organism: Agriphila straminella; assembly: GCA_950108535.1. Taxonomy (NCBI): domain Eukaryota; kingdom Metazoa; phylum Arthropoda; class Insecta; order Lepidoptera; family Crambidae; genus Agriphila; species Agriphila straminella. The sequence goes on along the minus strand of OX467307.1, from coordinate 20,921,279 downwards.
AATTTCTTTCGTAATCTATTTATGGAAAACCATTTATTGTATTTTATAAGAGGATATTATTAATGAAAATATACTGGCGATTGTTAATCGGATACTTTATTAATTACTGAATTCGAGCAGCGACAATGTAATGTAGAGGTAATATTTGCGACAAAATAACTTAAGGGAGTTACTGCGCTACACTATTTAAGCACTATGATTTTTTTTTCCATTGGCGGCGCTATTGTAGCGCTTAAACTCTCTTAACAGGATCTTGACAAATTGTGAATTATAAAAAATACGTAAAATTTGCAGCTATAAAAAGAGATATTTAAAAATTGCATTGTAAATAATAGCAGTTATGCATCTGTCGATCAGCTTACTTAAATACAATTTAATGATTAGAATCATTACACTTTCATTCGCGAAAAGAAAGGCATGTGACTTTTGTAGCTTTATGAATACTTTCGACAACAATATACGAAAATATTAAAAGTTCCACATACCTTCATAGGAAACAAACAGCCAACTCTGAAAGGAAAAAACATCGACATTCGATCAATAACATCAGATAAAATGTCAATTCTTACATTTAACCTGAGATATATTGCGATAACTATTACAATAAATCCATTTGGCATTCAACACCTTTATAAATATAAACTTTTCTTTGTAATAACGACTTAAAAAGTTCATTATTCTTGTATCCTGGTAACCCATAAAGGCTTCAGGTGGATTCCCACAGGAATATACCTGCCGTATCCAAATATTGATTGAAGGGTTCAAAACTTCACATCTGTCGGTCGGAGAAAGTCCAGAGGTTTTTGGTAACATGTGTACTATTGTGCGCACATGTTTTGGTACTCAATGTAATGTGTTATTAGTTATTTTTCGGATAACAGCCTTTTGTTATGCAAGCTTTTTGTATTAAGATCGTTGTTAAGAAAATTAAGCATTTTAGTGAAAAAGACATCAACGCGTTCTTTGTTACGTAAGCAATTTTGTTGGAGAAAATATGTTTTGATATTTATTTCTTGTTAGTCATAAAATGTAACTACATTTTAAACAGGTACGCAAAATTGACAATAGCCAGTGATCCGCTGCAACTTTACTAGAGAGTATACACTCTCTATGTATGTATTTTATTTAATCTGTAAAATTTTCTCTTTGCCTTGAAGAGAAAAATTTACAGATTAAAATACGTCGTTTTGCATCTGAAGCGCTCTGAAGTTGGACACTTCAGTTGTACATTCTTAAATTAATCGCATTGCTTATGATTTTTTTCAGGATGATAAAGTTCTTAATAAAGTAAAATAAAAATGATAAACAATCTAATATTTTTATTACGATCTTTTGAATATCTTTTACAGTGTTGTTGGTTGTGAGTCATCGATTTGACATTAAGATAGAAATCTTTAATGTTGAAACAGCTTATCTTTACAGGTAAAAAACATCAATAAATTGTTACACTCCTGCAAATTAATAAAGTCAGTACCTATCTAAAATTAAAATAATGCTTACTTAGTAACGATAGGTATTATAAATTAAGGATGTGGTTAAGATAAATGTAAGTCCTAATTCTTATAAACATAAAAAACCCTTTCTCGTCCAAATGATAGGTTGCACTTTTGAATAAATCGAAGGGTAGTATTTTTTATATTAAAAAAAACCTCCATCCCTTAACCCATTATAGGATGCAAGGCGTCAAGTTACACGTGACGTCACTTCCTTTTATTAAAACGATATCCGGTGCAGTCCGGAATCGAACCTGTGTAAATAGGATGTTTATCCATACATTGTTGAGAAATAATAATAGGGTAAGATGTAATGGCTATTATTAGAACAGTTCATAAATGAAACGTACACCAATTTATTATCTATCGGTAAAAAAATGTACGAATATTGTATTTTTTTAAGTTTAGGTACAGTCGTGTACTTATTTTCCTTTTTTGTAATACAAAGATCATTTTCAATAAAATAGTTTAATATTATCATTAAATTCTTTAAATCTATTTTGCAAAAGTTTATAAAAATAGTCTCTGTAAGAATTTATTGGAAATATAACTCTTGACAAGATAAAACAAGAAATAATTTAGTGGCCAAGGCTCCTCATTCAAAATTTTGAGAATAATCTAAAATTAATAAACTTTATCTTTACGTTATAAGTTAAAATACAAAAGTGCACCCAAGTTCAACGCACTTTATCAAACGTAAAGCAATTATTTCTACACTTGTAACAATTTATACTTGACGTCGTCGGACTTCATTTTTAACATCAAACGGGGTCCCTACAGCCTCCAGAGGGAATGCGTGTGAAAGGGACAACGCTATAACATGCTATAGGTTAGAACGGGAAGGGGCGCGGGCAACGTCCTGATTTGTCAATAAACTTGACCTACATTTCATTGAGCGCGCCTGCCAGGAATCTTTATAAGGGCTACTTTACATTGTTGCTTTTTTATTTAGATATTGAAAAGCATGGCTCTGTGATATCAACCTTCGCTTACGCTAATGTATGGGATTGATTCGTTATTGCTTTTTACAATTGACTCTGTTTGGGGCTGTTTTACTTTCTAAAACTTTATACTACAAAAAAATTGTTTAAAAAAAACAAAAATCCGACTTCAAAAAACCTACCTCTAAATAGCAAGAAATAATATTCGTAATAATAAAAATACGTCTATTGAAGTCGGGTGGGGCTGGAGTACAAACTTCTTTATTTTTTATTCTAACAGCCCCACCCGACTTCAATAGACGTATTTTTATTATTACGAATATTATTTCTTGCTTTTTAGAGGTAGGTTTTTTGAAGTCGGTTTTTTGTTTTTTTTTAAACAATTTTTTATTTTTAGTGTAGGTACCTTGTAGGTAAGGTATATTATTTAATGTAGAAAAATCGGCTCAGCCAAAAGTAAGATAATCGCGGAGAAACATACTTAAATACGGGTCAAACTGAGAACCTCCTTTTTTAAGTCGGTTAAAAAACTACACTTAAGATATCCCTCTTCCAACAAAAAAATAATTATCTTATTCAGTTCATAAACAAAGAAGTAATACGACCAATCATCGAGGTAATTCACACAAAATCATACTATTTTCGTGCTTTTTTCAAAATTACTTGAAAAGTACTGAACCGATTTCCAAATTTTAAAAAATGGGACCAACTTGGGAGCGTACCTAATGTAATAACGTTTGAATCATTTCAATCGGTCCAGCCGTCTTCGAGTAGTCGGTGGACATACACAAAAAAAAATAAAAAATATACAGACGAACATAGAACCTCCTCCTTTTTTGGAAGTCGGTTAAAAATATAGCTAATTCGTAAAGTGAGTAAAAAAAGTTTTTTTTAAGAATAATCAAAAGGTTTCGGCGAAACTGTAGTTATAATTAAATTCAAAGCTAATTGCTCATGAAAACTTTTGATCCATCAAACAATATTCTTCTTTCATGTTTACATATAACCCCTAATTTTACTTAATTGAGGTTACTCCCGACGCGATCGAGATCGAATTTGAATCGAGTAAATGTCAAAACGGTAGGTACCTACTATGAAAACCATGGAAATCGTTTTCAATGTACCAAAATAACAGATTTATGACGTTTATTCGATCTTGATTTGAACTGGATCCCGTCGAGATTAGGGGGGCCGATTTCTTCACTCAACGTTTACTAAAAAGGGTCAGATTTGATGGCCAGTGTGGTCAGTGGTCAACGTGAGGTCCTTGTCCTAACGGTGCAGGGTCCGGGCATCTCCCGACGCTGCCCGGCGCAGGCGCAGCGCACCGTGAACCGTTACTTTTTTATACCACCTGTTTAGTACTGTCATTTTTAAAAAATTGTTCTTCTTGGTAGTTTGTAATTTTTCATTACACGACTGTGTTCTTGGCGATACATTTTTTTTTTATTTAAACCTTTTTTTGTTTTGATGATAGAACTATAAAAAGTTTTGAGACGGTTTGATTTACAAATATGATACTGCCGTATGTAACAAGGATACTTATTTAAAAAACTTGTCTTCATTTATTGACATTATTTGTCTACATTAAAATATATGCAAAAAATATATTAACAAATCTGTTTTATCTCCATTTAGAATATTTTTTTGCGGTTGCTACGTTAGAATCGAATATAATTACAGTTAAACAGACATCTTTGAATACAATTACGTTTGTTTACCTCAGTTTAAATTTATCGGGTATGATATTTCAGAAAATCGACATGCAATTAAATTAATTATTTGAACTTTTAGGAGATCTGTTACTCAAACTTGCATGATATATCTTACAACGCAACGTTAGTAAACAATAAACATAAAATTTTAATAAGAAAGTACCTGTCCCGATAACAGTTATTCTCGCAAGCAAGAGGGAATCTTAAACTTTTTGATCATAATCTGACCCAAGTCACTCTAACTAAAATTTATCTATAGAATTTATAAAGTAGCTCATCACTATATAGGGTGGATTTTCTAAAGTGAACCTGAAGGAACAGTTCTCTAAATAAAGGATTTTTTTTTAAAGAGTTTTGAGTATGAGACTCGACCGACCCTATCGCTTGGTACCATAAAATACAGGGTGCTTTTTTTGACTTAGTGTCGGTTTGATTCCCATCTATGGCAAACGTATTGTTAAGTAACGTAGTTTTGCTTCTTTTTAGAAATAAAGGAATGTTTCCTTTAACTCTTCAACGCCCGGAAAATGAGACACAATAGAAAATCTATTGTGTCTCGGTCGCCAGCGACCGCTCCGGCGTTAATGAATTAAGGCGAGGCCAGTTCACGAAATTTACTCTTTCACTATGTCTTTAGAATAAGGTTGAATATTGCATAACTTTAATTGACGCTTCGTCAGATTTTTGACGAATTTTAGTACATTTTTATTGATTTCTGAAATACTGGATCATTTAATAAAAATGTAGGTACTCGGTTATTGTGTTAGATCGATAAAAAAGCTATCCTTTTTGCTAAAATCATATCACTGTCGTTAAAAATTACGAAATCTGACGATTTGAAATTTAGTTTTATAAGTTTTAATGGTGTTATTCAGGATTTTTTTAAATTTTTCAATATTCTGTTCGGTTAATTTGCTTCTTTGTTTCTTTTTCAGTCTACAGTAATTTTTGTGAAGTAGAATTTTACATCAATTCTTCACATTGGAAGTTCAAAAATCAGACTTTTCATCAGATCGTGAACTGGCCTCGCCTTAAGCAAAAGCAAAAGGCTACTACCTCCTTTATTTAGGCTCGTATTATAGAATCAAACTCAAACCTCTGCTGAAGTTCAATTAGAAAGGGATGGCGCTATATGCGATAAATGGCACCATCCCTTTCTAACTGTACTCAAGCAGTGAGTTTGATACTATATTACGAGCCTTCAGAGTACTTTCCCTTCAGGTTCACTAAAAAAATCCACCCTACCTACTTATATACGGTAGAATTACATCAAACGTGTCGCCTATTTCTTGTCTCGCACAGTACGTATACGCATGAGGTACAGTTACTAGAGGCGCGGACGATGACGCTGAGCAAGGACGTTCGACGCCCGCGCACCCACGTGCCGCGAGCCGCCAATATCTACAACTGTGACTCATGCACTAGGCTTTTGATTTGAACACTAGTGTTGGTACTAGAAATGTTATTCATTATTCGTTAAAAGCTACATAAATGTTATTTTCAGAGGTCTTGCGATCCGTTATTAAAATACTGTTTTTGTTGATAAATCATTACATTAGTAATAGAATGGTGAAATTGTATCGTTGTATTTATTTGTATGTTAATATAAACATATGAATAAAAATATGAGCATAGATTTTGACTGTATCACCATGTATCACTTAACGCCATTTTGAATTATAGCTAAAGTCGGACATTTAGAGTTGACTGCAGGCAAGTCATAACAAAACAGTATACGTAAAATATTCAAATCATCGTATCACACCAAATTAGAAAAGTGAAGCAGCATGGAGACTGCCTATCAAGTATGGCGGAAAATAATTACTTGTAACCCAGATCTTGTAATATACATATTTAAAAAGAACACAAACAGATAAGAACAAAACACTATCAAGTAATCATGATATCACATAACATTAACAAAACACCATCGCGAAATCGCCGCATCATACCAAAACGGAAAAGTGAGGAGACGCAACGTGTAGCGGGTCGGGTGCGGCGTGGTGGACCGTCTCTCCGTAACGGCACCGCGCGTGGCCGCTCGTCCGCCGCGCTCCGCCGCGCGCGTGACGCTCGCTCGTTAGCGCTGCCTAACTGACCACCAAAGAACATTGTACCTTACTCATCTGATGATACCTATCTAACACCACCGTTGATCCGTTAGTCAGTTAACTCGTATTACACCCTAGGTGGTCACAGACATTTGCACTCATTCCATCATGAACCGATGGCCATTCTGGCGGAAAGGTTCTGAAAATGGTGATGATGCTCAGTATGACACTTCATAGGCTCTACAAGATCCTATAAGATCTTGAAATGTGGACCGAACGTATTGGATAACTTTCAGAGAGGCCTATGACTTATGGCATGGTGTGATATTATAGTATTGTGACACTCATTGCAACATCTAAATCATATGATTGATCTTCTTTAAGAAATGTATGCGTTTTCTTGTTCCGAATCATCTTTCTACTTATACCGTCCATCTTAACCTGGTCAACCGCTACGGGAAATGAACTTGTAATTATTTTAAAGACTCTATCGAGCAGTGTTAAACCTTTTTTTTATTATTATAGTGAGGGCAAATACAATCTTTAAGTATACCATACCTTAATACTAAATAATATACTAGAAAAAATACGACTCGCACCAGATCAATACTCAGACGGGAATCGAACCCGCGACCTTTGGATATCCGGTCCAATGCTCTGACCGCTGAGCTACCGAGTCACTAGTGACATCGCCGAATTTCTTCTAGTATATCCTACTCTTACGCTGCAAGCCAGCGCTATTTCACCAATGTGAGGAATTACCTCGACATTCATACATTACCATACCTGGCATGCTGGGCTCGGTCAGTTAGCAGGAAGCCACTCCTGGTTTGTCTCTCGCCGCCCCTGGGTCCCCCGTCAAGCCTGAATAGTAGGCTCTGTGGCTGATACGGGGGGTTCTGACCTCTCCCCAGAGGGGGGAGAGGGAGAGAGCCTCCTCCCGATCTAATTGCTCTCTCTCCGTCAATCATTCACGGGGATGTGGTGACAGTCACCCCTTTGACTAGACGTGTGGCCTAGCTCTCCGGGCCCCTACACGGCGGGAGACGACCGAGCAAGTGTAATCGTCTCGAGCAGTGTTAAACCTAAACTTTTTTGCGTAATTGCTAAACTTTAACCAAATCGACCATTATCAATACCGTACCGTACTTCAAAATCAGGGAACCTATTATGATCAGCCCCCGGACTACGTAACTCTGTTGCTAACAATTCTCGATTGTAACCGCAGTTACACTACTGAATTAAGTAAGATAATTGTCACATTGTTTCTTCATCATCATCATCAGCCTATCATCGTCCACTGCTGAACATAGGCCTCTCCGAGAGCACGCCACTGAGCACGATCCGCGGCTATACTCATCCAGTTTTTGCCAGCCACCTTGCGAAGATCATCGCTCCACATTGTCTGAGGGCGTCCCACACTACGTTTGCCGATACGCGGTCTCCACCCAAGAACTCGTCTGCCCCAGCGGCCATCGGTTCTACGGCTAATATGGCCGGCCCACTGCCACTTCGGTCCGGTGGGCTATATCGATGACTTTATTGATTGTTTCTTACTCAAGCAGAAATGTATTTTATTATTTATTTTATTTATCGTTTATGGATAGCTAACAGCTTATAAACATACAGATAACAACAAATATATATAACTAAAAGCTGTAACTGCGATGTAACTGCGATTTCTGTCAATGTTGATTGTAACAAAGTTATAAAATCAGGGGGCAGATATGTTCTTCCCCTTTATAAACTAATATTCAATATAAACCATCCGTCTTTTCTTTTATAGAAAACAATAAAGCGTCCGTGAAAGCGCTGGGCGTCTGCGTTACTATAAATATAGATCCTCAACTACGTCTATCGACGCTCCATTGGTCTGAGAAGCCCGTTGCAGCGAAAGTCGCCGGCGGTTAATAAGCGTAATCTATACCGCTCATAGAACCAGATTAATCTTGCTAGATAGTCTTGAACCTACTTATCATTTGTTTGGTCGAAGCTTCGAGACGTTGAAATTATACATGAATCATTCCGGTCTATTTTTATTAAGTGAAACGAAAGTTTTATCTGTTCACTTTTCGGCTTCATTATAGCTCTACTCGAAAAACTTAATGTGAAAATTTCTAGTTAAATCGATCTAAATGAATTTGAAATTGATATAATAACGGTTGAAATAAATAATTATACGGATATAAGTTCAATATAAGGAAAACGGAAAGTATTTGAATCTTTTTAGCCTCTTATTTAAAAAAAACCATTTTAGTAAAATATAATCTTAAATTTTCGGGAGTGACGCACAGAAACAAAGATATCAACAACTGCAGATGTTTATCATAACATTCTAGCAGTAAGTGCCAAGTGGCAAGTGCTAAGTGCAAGAAGATTGTATGCAAAACTAGTAATTCTTATTCTTTAAATTAGAGATGCGCCGAGTGCACGGTTATTACTCGGTACTCGGCATGCTCGGCAAATTTTACAGTACTCGTACTAGGCCAAGTAAAAGCCGGATTAAATGCCGGGTCCTCGGTTGAATGAAAAAAGTGGAGAAAGAAAGGAAGGAAAGAAAAAGAAGATATTTTTCTCTTCTTCAGAATCTATTTAGTCTTCAGAATCTTCAGATCAATCAATCAATTTAATCTTCAGAATCTATTTATAACTGCCTTTATAGTGTCATCAATGTGTCGTACTGACACCATGAAAAAAAAATTAAAAAAATTATCAAAATAATTTATTCAGTCTAGGCTGTTACAAGCACTTGTAACAGCTTGTAACATGAAGATTTTGATAGCTAGGTACTGGGGTTGAGAAAATTCTGCGCCAATAAAGCTTTTTCATAAATTAACTTTTTTAGCTTATAGGCTGTTGATAGATCATGCCATGTATTTGGGGTTTGTGACTTGGGCAGTAAAGATAATTAATATATTATTAGAAAAAATGTGTAGCCCGTCGAGTCCCGTCTCATGTGCTACGGTTGAGTCGATTTTTTCTAGTATTTTTTCTAATTTATTAATTATCTTAATATAAAAAAATAGTATAAAATACAATAATTGGGAAGTAAAGTTACCTATTGTAGCATTAAGTAATCGATTTTCTTCCTGTATCAGTTTGATTGTATCGATTTCTGTATAAATTTTTGATACCATTTATTCTCGTTTAATTAGGTAGGTAAGCATTTTAAATTTTAAAACATGAAAAAGAATTAGGTTAGTACAATGGAAAAATTTATTATTACAAAAATAAATGATGACATGACATTTTATAAACAAACATACAGTCGGCAGTGATACTCCGCGACCATGTTTTAACGTGATTTCACTACTTTATACCGAAGCTCGCGCTTTTAACCGAGTAACGCAGCCGAGTATTTGGTTAAAATCAACCCTAGTAATGCTCGGCACTCGGAAAAATTGATACTTGTCGCATCTCTAATTTAAATCATTAAAAATAATTTTCTAGTTTTGTTACTAAAAGCTAGTGATTCTTCACTCAAAATAAAAGAAGGTCAATTTAAAAATAAAAAAAACTTAATGCGGCTTAACCCCGTTTTGGCAATAACCAACCAAATAAACATGCAACGACTTTTTGCGCAGTAAAAAGAAGCCGATCCATCTGTAGCCAATTTGCGATCGACTTAGGTGACCTAACTGGGTTACAAGTTGGGACTTTTTGTAAATTATACCGTGAACCACCGTTTATAATTCTAAACAGAAACAGGTTGATAAGGGTAATACTGTTAATAGAAAAACTGTAGCAAAAACTAATTGCTCAGAATATAGAGTGAAGCTTTTTGTTCAAATGTAGGTTATTCGTAGCTTTAATGATTAAGGCGCAGTAGGTCGTCAGCATCATCAGAATGACAGGTCATTTTAAGCCCTCAGTAGGCTTGTACCTTGGTAAAATTTTGCCATAAACTCTACGCTTCGCAGGCGGCTTGGAGATTGCAGAGGAAGAGTTGGTTCTATTCAACTCTGCAGGATGCCACAAAGCAACAATAAACTTATGATATTTGTAACATTTGTACCATACGACTCACTTTTTCATCCACAATGGGGTAGTGCTTGGCCTTCACCTCACCCGAAGTTAAGTGACACTACACCCGGAATCCTCATCACTGAAACTGGCTATCTTACCTCTAACTGCCGCAATACAACAGTTTTTAATTGTTGTCATGGTGTCAGACTTTAGGTAAGATGGTGATAGCTGGCTAGACAGATTATACGGATATAAGCCCTGCCACTAACCAAACCGAGTACATAATGTACCCCCCTCCAGGGAATCGAACCCGGAACCTGCGTCTTACCCCTGTGGACGAACCACTAAATCACAGAGACTCGAACTTAATTTTGAGTTCGATTTGAATTGACTAGTGTTATTTCCTTTCGGAATTCGGTTACAGTTAGTCGTTGTAAATAAGGATTAGCCGCGTAAAGTCGTAAAGTATTCTATCGGAACGCGTTTAACTGTCGGCTGTAACGGGTCTCGTGATCAACACTTTTTTGAGAAACTTTTATCATTATTAACAATATGAGAGACTTCCAGACTGAAAAACGGTAAAGCCGAAGTTGAAGTTGGTTTCACGGAATTATCGCTCCGTGAAAATAAGATTTTTACATTTCAATATTAGACAACGTCTGAACATAAAATTTGTTTATTAATTTTAAAATGGGTTTTAGTTCTAGTAGTGTATAATTCACCATCAATATTACTAGCGTTACTTGTTGGGCATATTTAAAAAACTTGTTTCAAAAATTTGTAGGTATTTGACGTTGTTTGCAATTACTTATCAAAATGTAGTCTGTTTTTTTAGTCATGTTTCGATTTTTAATTTTGAGATTTTTGCATTCACAATGCTATTTTTACACAATACTAAATAATATACTAGAAAAAATACGACTCGCACCAGATCAATACTCAGACGGGAATCGAACCCGCGACCTTTGGATATCCGGTCCAATGCTCTGACCGCTGAGCTACCGAGTCACTAGTGACATCGCCGAATTTCTTCTAGTATATCCTACTCTTACGCTGCAAGCCAGCGTTATTTCACCAATGTGAGGAATTACCTCGACATTCAATTGAAATATCTTTCCAGATATTTGGCAATCGATTAAGATGAAATAGCTATATAATTTTTAATTTTGAGATTTTTGCATTCACAATGCTATTTTTACACAATACTAAATAATATACTAGAAAAAATACGACTCGCACCAGATCAATACTCAGACGGGAATCGAACCCGCGACCTTTGGATATCCGGTCCAATGCTCTGACCGCTGAGCTACCGAGTCACTAGTGACATCGCCGAATTTCTTCTAGTATATCCTACTCTTACGCTGCAAGCCAGCGTTATTTCACCAATGTGAGGAATTACCTCGACATTCAATTGAAATATCTTTCCAGATATTTGGCAATCGATTAAGATGAAATAGCTATATAATTTTTAATTTTGAGATTTTTGCATTCACAATGCTATTTTTACACAATACTAAATAATATACTAGAAAAAATACGACTCGCACCAGATTTTTTCGACGGTTCGATTCCCGTCTGAGTATTGATCTGGTGCGAGTCGTATTTTTTCTAGTATATTATTTAGTATCATGTTTCGATACTAAAATGTGGTTTCCCTTACTCTCTGCTTACCTAAACTACCCAGACTTACCGAATTTACTTAATATACTTATTTATTAAATTAAATAAATAATTTGACCGTCACCTTTCCTCATTTAACCGACAGAAGACAACATAACAATCACACTAATGTCAAAACTAGTTCACGTTCAAGTTCAAAATTAAACGTCTTAACAAAAAGTTACACTTGACTCCCGATTGAGGTTTCGCGGCCACGAGGGGGGATTTGGGTCTTAGAGGGGGAAAGGGGGGGTCTCAAAAAGTGAAACGAGACAACTGTAATCGGCTTCAACACGATTTATACATCTCTTTTTAAAAAGCATTAAGATTCACATTCCATTAGCATCTTTAAAAATTATTCATATTGAGTTCTAAAACTTTACGATTTATTACTAGTCGTTAATAATGGGTTTGGGTTTATGGTTTTGAGTGATAGGCTGACGAGTGATTTATGGGTAGACACCAGTTTGATGGATGCGAAATCTTTGCTAATTACTCTTTACAACGAGGTTGGAATGACGATTAAAAATATTCACGAATAAAATAAATAAAAACATTATTTATACAATACTAAATAATATATTAGAAAAAATACGACTCGCACCAGATCAATACTCATTTATGGCACAATTTTTAAGATGGTTACTATTTTGTCTCTATAATATTTCGATCATCTATAATAACAAAACTATACTGTTCAAAATGTTTTGGCTTGTAGGAAGTAAAGTAAGTTCCTTCTGATAACATTTTCACGTCATCTGATGAAGATCAAGCAAGCACTATCTGATGAAGATCAAGCAAGCACTGTCTCGCTATTGATGAAAAATAAGTTGTTAAGAACTACCAATCTACATAAGGTCTGAGATAGGTTTGTGGAAATAAGAAAGAAAAATGTAGATTATAAGAGCAATTACGCGCTGCATCAGATCTGTGTCCGTTCTCAAATAGATGTAAAATTATTTGTATGAGGTTTAAATACGGTTTCTATGTATTTAAACTGTTTCTGATTAGAAGACAGTGCGCAACCCTTCTTAAGCCCTAAGGGAAGCTCATATAAAATTATGTTGTAAATTTTGTACTAAACTACGTTTTTTTTTGTTGCAGGCGTGCCGTCGACGTCGCGGCTTACTTGTATCTCGGAATAGAACCCCCCCTCGCAAAGTGGCCACTACACTCAACGGGGGCGCGCTCAGCTATGGTCTGCCGTGGCTGACACCAACAAAACTTTATCGTAATAGGTAAGTAGGTTCCACCCAAACATAATTATTAAAAATGATAATTATAAAAAAATATTTCGACTACAAAACAATATTTAGCAATAAATTTCACACAACAGCTGATGGTAAAATATGCAGGAAATCTATGCACCGCCCGCCTGCATAAATAAATGCACATACAAATACCTACAGACCCACGGATATCCTTGCCCTTATACAAACTACCAGATAACTTTTAAATTATTATCATTTTTGTTTTCTATTGCATTTCTCTGCACATATTTTTATTACACGATCACTCACTCAACTAAAACATAATTATCTAAGTGATTTTCCTCATATACCTGGTATATTGCTTTCTTATAACCCGATGGGTCGCAAAACGTGATGACTGCACTTTCTCCGAGTGACGTCATGCCGGATCCTGCCGACTCGTTATTCACCAGGATGCAAACGAAATTGGGTTTCGCAGCCAAATTCCTCGGCACTTGAGAGGGATCCTCTTATTCAAGGCACATTTTTTGTATAATAAATTATGATTAATAATTCAAGAATGTATAACCATTTGACACCACGCGTGGCAATGAAACACTCGTGTTTGATTAACAACAGTTGTTGGTGTTGCTTGCAGAGTTTATTATTCAAAATAGACAAAAACTGATTAGAGTCCAAGTGAAAACAAAATGTGTTCGATAAAAATAATCAAATATTGAACAATAAAATCATTTTTTAACTCTTCGGAAAATGAGACACAATAGATTTTCTATTGTGTCTCAGTCACCAGCGACCGCTCGGGCGTTAATGAATTAAGTTTATTTCATAACACTGTTAGTAAGTTTATTAATTACTGCATTTCCCTCGTGGAATGAAACACACAACATACTTAAGTAAAACATATGTTTTTGAGACCACTCGTTGAAAACAGACAAGAGCCTCCATGCAGTAAGACCCAAAATGTTCAAAACTTTGATAAAATCGTGGAGTAGCCATCTGTCGCGCGAGCCTTGCGCAGGCGCTTCCAAAAACCACGGATTGGGGTCACGCGGCCATCCCGTTACGGCCCAACCTGTTCGGGACCCGACGCACCGACTGAAACGCTTTATTATAGTCCTTATTAATATTTTATATTACGGTTATTCATTTTTCTCCATCTTATGGTAATCTAGTTGGAAAAACTTTATGGGAAAACACTCTAAGATCCTGCTTTTCGTAAATAGCAGGATCTTCAAATTACAAATTACAAATTTCTATATTTGCCATAAATAGGGTGATACATAAATGTGGTGTTAATATAAAATAAGGGATAAGATTCTTAAAGCCTATTTAGCCGTATTCAACGGCATGCAAACTTATATGGTAATTAATCACTAAATAATGATACATTTCATAGCATCGATCACACTCAACACAACAAACAATTAAGATTTAAATTTAAAAAAGTCTTCTATTGAATAAAATGTATTGTTAATCAGCCATTTCCTTAATGAAACACAAAATTTATTATATTGTAATTGTTTTATGTCATTGGGTATTTTATTGTAAATTTTTATACACATCGAATAACTGTTTCTTTGGAAGCGCTTTGTTTTTGGCACGGTATTAAGAATAAGTTTATTCACATTTCTCAGGTTTATTTGTGTTACATCCTTTGTCCGCATCAAGGCAATATCTTGTTTTTTGTAAACGAAAGAAGGCAGCCTAATTTTGATGAACTGGTCGGTAGATTTTATTAAAAAAAAAAACTTTTATCAAGCAGGTTGATATGCCATCTAAAGGGTAACTTTGACACAGCCTAAATTTTGCAAAGATTACCGTTCGAATTTCCTAAAACTAAAAACATCATCAATGCAAAAAATTGTCTATGAATGAGTAAAATAAACATAATAGTGTCAATTGCACACTCCGTTACACCTATCATTGGTTGTAACAATACGGTGTATTAACAAACTCCGTATTGTCGGTCTGTGTACCGTAAATTTGCTATTGAGTATGATTACCTATATGCCTAAAGTTATTGACGTATACGTTGGATTTGGTTATCATGGTTGATTGTTTGCGGTGTGCAAAAAATGCGAATTTGATTAAGTATGTAGCTGTATGGTTAATTAAGATGTCATGTTTATTGATATCATAGCTATAATTAAATGAAATTTACTATTCATTGTAAGAGTTTACAGTATTATTTTCTTTAAATAAATAATGTCAAGTAAGTGACATTTCTTAATTGTTTTATTAGATAAAAGTTAGTGTTAGTTTTTGATGTGAAAAATGTAAACCACATTGAACGGGGCAAAAATAGATTTTGCTAATGGATCTTAAACTTAGTGCATATAAAGTCATTAGGCTTTAGTGTGGCCTTAGCATTACTACTTATATTTCAGTTTCTTCAAATTAAAAAAAAAATCACATGTTTAAATAACGCATTCAAAACTATTTAAAGCAACGGCAAGCCTTCAAAATTCGCTAACCGTAAGTTCGCCCAATTACGCCGCACATAAGGCTCCGTTACACGTTTGTTATTCCGCGAGCACCTGCCGCGTGTAAACACCTCTAATGACTGACGTCACTGCATAACAGAAGCATTGAGATCAACGGAACTAGAAAAAATGCAAGAAGATGATGTGGCTCTGTGATTCATGGAAGATCAGAAATTGGAAAAAAAAACATATTAATGGAATTAATAGCAAAGAAATAGTAAGATAGGTATAATTATAGGATAGAGTTGAGGGTTGTTGAGAGCTGATGATGTAATTGATAAACTAAATCTATTACTTTGTCATTTCGGTTATATTTGCCTGATAGTATACACCGTCATTTTGTAGTCGTTTTCATTAACTTAAGGGACTATACCAATGAAACTAAACATTTTTGCTAAAGAAACATGGGTCGAACGACAAAAAATTTTGGTCCTCCTATCTATACTAACTAGACAGCTAAAACGTTGTCCCTCTTAAGGTCCCGGGTTCGATTCCCGGCTGGGTCAATGTAGAAAATACACTTTTCTAATTATTGTCTCAAGTCAAATTGTAAAATAACGTAAAAAGTGTTTTATATCTATCGATATTTTCACCGAACTGCGAAGTCTACGACAAATGTGAGTACACGATAATTTCTCTATCGCCCAACGTCCCCGATCGCAAGAAGGTCAAGCTCAAGTTATCTACGCATCAGCAATAAAGATCTATAGATCCGCCGCGTCTGCGCCGATCGCTGCCAATTAATCTGTGCCACAGTTTGTCATTGCTGACGAGTCTATCTTATAATACTTTGATTAGTCCATCTCATTTATTGACGCTTTGCCAATTATGATAGTTAAATAAAATATTTTTACAACTTTTAGATGGCGGTGTGTGATCTGGGTCATGATTTGGAGAAACAAGTCTTCTTTGAATGATATCAATAATCTTAACTGATGGATGATATTATATTTAAAACTTTTATTACGGTATCTTAACTAGGTAATGCTTCCATTTTGATATCTGATTTATCTGCCAACACTTACTTTTGATAGCAACTTGATGTAGCAGGCTAACCTGCTCAAATATCTAAATATTCATAATTATTTTTAGGTAACTCATGGAAAAATACGTATGACCTATTTAATACGATTTCCAGAGGAGCCAGCTAAAAACGCCGACGTCTTAGGCGGGAAAACGTACGAGTATTAAGCGGGATAGAGAAAACCCTATTGTATTTACTAATTTAGTATATATGCATACTCATGTATTTATAAAGTGGAATAAGGAATTATGCATCTACATTAAATCTAGGGTAGTCGTCTAACAATGTGGATTACATAGGATTTAAGCTCAGTAGATGCTTAACTGTTTGAATATTCTTGTTTTGTTATGCGTTTTGCTATACAGATGGCGTATATTATTATCATAAGTATTAAGCGTTATAAAATGTATGAAAAAAATGCCTTAAGTTGCGCACGGACTGACGTAAAACGGCGTATTATGTGGGAAAGCCGGTTTTACTGTATATTATAAGTTTGAGCAGTAAAATCAGCATATCAGTTAAGGGTAAGCTCTTCAACACTAGCATCCTACCTATCCTAACATATGGGTGTCAGACATGGGCGTTAACTAAATCTCAGCAAACTAAACTACAAACTTGCCAAAGGGCCATGGAACGCAGCATGCTAGGCAAGCGAAAAATAGAAAAAATCAGACACACCAAGATAAGGAAAGCCACCAGAGTACAGGATGTCGTTGTAAAACTGAGAACACTTAAATGGAAATGGGCTGGCCACACTATAAGAGGTGACGAAAGATGGAGTAAGGTGGTAACCAACTGGTACCCCAGAGAAGGGAAAAGAGGAAAAGGGAAGCCACTGAAGAGATGGGAGGATGATTTGGTAAAGATAGCAGGGAAAAATTGGATGGGAATGGCTAGAGAAAGGGAGAAGTGGAAAAGTTTGGAGGAGGCCTTTGCCGGAGGGCACACAGAGGAGTAAAACCAAAATATTTAGAAATTATTAAAATGAATTTAATATAATAATGTAATGCAATTAATAATATTTCAAAATGTACTAATAACTCAATTTTTTTTTTTATAATGAATGTAAACTCTGAATAAAGGCTATAAATATAAAATAAGTTTGAGCATATTTACTTTTGTATACTATTTTTTATTCACTTTTTTTGCTAATGAGCTACGAAGGTTTCGATCTCCTAATTAAAGTCAGCTTACCATTACCATGCCATTCGTATCATTACCACCTTTAAAATATTAACTCGTCGTCGCGTCGCGTCTGACCGAGTAAAAAAAATTGCCCCCGGTGTCGGTAAAAGGCTACTAATGGTATAGGAAAAATCTACGTAAAGGTAGATCCATGGCGTATCAGAACATTGTGTCTTTATTATACATCACTAGTTTGATTTGACGTGCGCTATTAAAACACTGTAACAAAGATACGATGTATGATAAAGACACAACGTTCTGATACGCCAAAATGTTACAAGTGTGGACCCATCTTTACAATGAAAAATCTTGATGAATATTAGTTGCAAATAGACGCGGTTCCATAATATCAGACAGCCAATAATGAATAAAATACAAATTAAAAATATATTATCGCCTAGAGATAAAGTTGCTTACTTCTTAACTGTAATTAATTTTAAATGTTAACATCATTACAATTGGTGTGAAAATGATAAGTTAATTACAGACAGCACCAAGTTATTACATTAAATTAATTCAGTAGCTTAAAATTCCTTTATAAAAATAAAAATTGCTTCTTACTTAGGAATTTCAAGATGTTTTAAGTAGGTTCGGTTAAGAGGATTGTCAAGCAAACGGTCTCCATACAAACGGCGATAACGTTTCCCACCCTCTAAACCTTAACCTACAGCAATGAATTTTTAGTATGTTTTTGAAATGCCTAAAAACTAGGGCGGTACGTTTTTATTTTTTTAATATCTATAATAGAATTTTTGTTTTGTATGAAATCACTAAAATTCAAATATTTCAAAATCTATTATAGATATTAAAAAAATAAAAACGTACCGCCCTAGTTTTTAGGCATTTCAAAAACATACTAAAAATTCATTGCTGTAGGTTAAGGTTTAGAGGGTGGGAAACGTTATCGCCGTTTGTATGGAGACCGTTTGCTTGACATTCCTCTTAATGTACCTAAAAGTAAATAAATTATTCTGTTCGATTAGAGAGAAATAAACTAATATTGTTGTAACTCAATTAAAAGACGATAAAAATAATCAAAAGTATTTTGCTATTAGCCATTAATCTGACCTGTGATTTAAATCAATAAAATGCAATTTGTGTGAGTTGCACCAAAACGCTGTCAAAGTTAAAGTTATCGTCAAATGATAAGGCTTACCGCTGACGGGCGCTATTTTGTAGCTGCGATAAGCGCGGCGTTAATCGCGGCGATATCGCTGCGATAAACGCGGCGATAATCGCGGCGACAATCACGGCGCTTTTTAGTCGCTGACGTAGGTTAACCCTAAAAGGCACCCGGTAATAATATTATAGAACAATCACTTTTATTATTGCTAAGCTCTATAAAATAAAGTTTATGATTTATTTATGTCAGTAATTATATACTTTTCACAAATGAAGCAAACCATGTATACGATTCAAATGTCTTCAGTACCCTTAGCACGAACAGCTATCGAGAAAAAAAACGCACGTAAAATTACTCGATAGACAATTCTCTATGGAAAATTTCATTTCGCTTATCGGCGATAGATGGCGTTGTACAAATTTCCAATACAAAATTTATCTATCGAATGATTATTTTTTTGATAGCTGTTCGTGCTAAGGGTACAGATCCTTTTATCGTCAAAATAATGTGAAGAACAAAAATTCTGCATTTACTTTATATGCGCAAATTCAAGAATTAATAAAAATTTGTTCGATACCTACTGGAAGGTTTTGACCCCGAAAAAATATTGCGAGTCGCTCGAAGTGTTTGTTTTGCAGACATAAGCTAGTTTTTGTATTACATCATTTTATGACATATTAAAAAATAATATTTTTATCCATGTTCCACAAACGGTATTTTTTATGTGTTTTAACTGTTACTGTGTATGTTACTATGATGAGATTTTGATGACATGTTATAGTGTGTTTTATATTCGCAATATACTCACAAAGCCAAAGGGCTTTGATATACCACATGGTATGAAAAAAATCTTTGTAAGTACTGAAAACTTTATGACATCACAGTTTCTACCCCCGCCATTTTCACGCTTTTCATCTTATATATTTGTGATCGGGGCATCGTATTGAATGCATCGATACCACATTTTCGTATTTTCGTGATGACTTGTGCGAAAAATAACCTCAAACCCTATAATTACCGATCGGCTAACAGTACAATAGAATATTTTATTCATGTTTTTCGAACGTTATAGTTATCTTTTTTACTATAAGTTCTATACTATAAGGAAGGAACGGTATGTTTTTACATTTTTCATTATAAGTCGAACACTATGCGGCCTAAAAAAAGAGAAATGTTTGAAAATGTGCTAACAACACTCTTTCATTATGTTATGATACCCACATGCCCTACTAGTAGCCTTACTTCCAATTTTTAAGACCCCTTTTCAATTCCTGCTGTAAAAAAAACATCCTTATTTGCAAAATATTTGGGCAAACGTCATCTTAAACTATTCCAAATTTCAAGTTGATACCATTAATAGATAGTTATCGAGATATCCAGCTGTGACAGACAGACAGACAGACTGAGTCACACCATAAGGGTTCCTTTTTACCATTTTGCTACGGAACCCTTATAAAGAACCCATAGAATGCTTATGGTTTTTCTTTTTTTGTGTAAAAACTCGCAATAGGAAATAATACGTAAAACATTTCGCAGATGGCGCCATTGTACTCTGTGGTAAACAAAAATGGTTTTGATTGGCTAAAATACGTCAGAAATTACATTTTACATCTGAAACATCAAATTTAACGAATTTAGGACAGTCGCATGTGGCGCCATTACTTCCTCAGTATTATCCCCTATTCCATGCCCAAAATCATCTTACTTAAAAAACTGAATCTTGCGATTCTTTTACGCAAAACAGAAGTAGGTAGGTAGGCATTGTTATGGAAAACATATTTAAACGGCGACTGCTTTGATTTTCATTATTTATAAATAAATAAAATTTACTAGATGTTTGTTCTTAGACAATCCGACAGTGCTTTCAATACGATTTTATTAGCGACTAGTCAAATTCTTTAGCTAACTTGATGTTTCTTTTGTTACGTTTACGTTAAGTTTTCCATAATAATATAGGTAAATTATAAACTTATGATAATCCCATAACAATAATTGCCTATAACCGACCTTGGGTTCGTAGTGTGTTCCTACCTTTTTTGGAACAGGATTAAAAACTATATAAATTGGTAAGCATATCATGTAATAATAATTCTCTTACTTTTTATTGCAAACTCTACCATTACAAAAATAATTATGTCAGCCAGCGAAAAAAATTGTGGTGTCTTTTAGGGTTAAAGCCGCTTGTCACTCTTGTCAGTGTCATTTCGTGGGCGATTAGTCGCCGAGCTATGTGTGAGCTACTTTTTGTAGCTCGTGGGCGTTTACGTATTGAACTCCATATGTTCTATTCTGGGCTACAAAAAATCGCTCGGCGATTAAGCGCCCGTGAGCGTTGGCGCTAAAGCTACCTATTTTTCACGTCAAACTTGTCAAAGGACATCATGCCGGCTGCCAACCTCTTTTTTTGGCTAACTTGTGCTTAACCGGTACTTTAACAAGCTTGTTATTGTTAAAGTTAGATAGGTAGGTATTAATAGTTTTTTTCCAATATGAATTTCTGATAATTCGATTAGAATTAGTACATTCAGCAATTATGTATGGAAAAGACATCAACGCGCGCTATACGGTTTTTATCCGTATCTATAAAAATTGCCTTTGCTTTTATACGTAAATCCTTTTTAATTACTTATTCCTAAGCTACTAGTTACATTTATTTCATTTTAACCATTTTTTTAGCTGTTTGAGAAACGGTTTCATTTATAATCCAGTCACGATGTTCACTTTATACGTGTAGATCCGGACTGATTTGATTGTAAAACAATTAACCTACAAACGTGTACATATGTTTGTAACATCTTGGTCATGATAGGTGTTGTTAAATCAAAATATAGTTATTGGTTTTTCGCCTTTTGTAGATAACATTTCTAGTGTTGTCCCAATTTTCCTAGTTTGCAAAATATGTATTTTAATAGCATCCAGCAAATATTAAATTAAATTAACATCATTTATTTCAGGTACAGGGATTGTAATGTGTCCAATAATACCTATGTGAAAGTGAAAGTAAAATAAGCTTTATTCAAATAAACTTAATTATTAAGTACTTTTGACTCGTATATCATATAATATGAACGCAGTCTATGGGCGGTGAATGTGACAAATGCGTTTGACATCGGTCAGTTGCACGTAGTGTGGTCTGGGTCCATGACTTCGGAAATACGAAATTGACGAACGGCCCGGCCGAACGCCACCGGCGCCCATAACTTTGCATTACATTGTCATCTGTCAAAATTGTCAACTGTTAAAAATATTTTTTCTTACAGTAACTAAATGCCATTTTGACCATATTGCATACCTAGCCTACCTACTATTACATATTCTGTAAGTTTAGTGTACACTTTCACTATCCACCAAAAATTACCAATATTGACAAATGGACAGTTCGGGAAAAGTAGATAGATGATCGTATTAGCGTGTGTACGCGAAATGTAAAAGTTGTCAACTTGTGACGAGACACTTTTTTAAGCCATATTGAACTCTAATACAAAGGTATAAAAGCACGCAATAAGTTTGACTTGTTTTCTATTTGCTAAGTAAAAGTTTTGTTACATATTCGAAGTGTTTACGAAAATCGCGATGTACTGTTTCGATCGTTTAAAATCGAAATCAGGTAGCTTTAAAGTATGAGTCAGTTTTGCTATTAGCACGTAACAACAATATTTTAGATGACAAAAATATTATTTATATTATATTCATAACTATTACTAAAAGGACTCTATAAATAATGTAATACAATGGTATTTTCAAATGTGAAAATATAGAAAAATCATATTAGTTAAATTTCTCAAGCGCAAATAAAGAGCATTAAAAATTAACTTGGAGTATTTTGCTGACCGAACATAGATATCTTTTGTTTTAGAAAATAAAGAAAAAAACTTTCCGTGGTATTACAAAAGATTTTTAAACACGGTTGAACTAAACACATGTTTAAGTGTGATGCTGACTATGTCAAACAATATTGTCAAAAAAGTGACAGCATAACATTTAAACATGTGTTTAGTTAAACAGTGTTAAAAAATCTTTTGTAATATAACACGGTTTTAGATTATGCTATCTCATAGTTAAATGTTATCATTATTAACAAAATAAGTCTATTTTTATTAAATTTATTACGGAGTAATAAATAAATAACAATAACAAAGTGTAAAAGTAAAAGATGCATTTTTCAGATTAGGCATGTTTCCCGTCTTTGCGTAAAATAAACCGATAGTTAAATTAAACCTGTCAAACTGGCTTAGCCCTTAATTGAGGCGAAAGGTTAAACCTTCGTACATTTCGTTGTTTGAGCGAGTCAACGTTTTGTCGGGCATCGAATCCGCACCTGCTTAAAGACACTGTTGTATCAACTTAAAATTGACTCTTATTACTTTACAATAAGAAAGTCAAAACAAATATTAGCATTGAAAAGGTGAATGAACTTTTTAAATGGGGCGTCTGAAGTTATGACCTAATTAGTTTCTAACCCCTTTGAGCTTTGTTTATCCATGGTTAGTTTGCATTATGAGCGTCTTGATTATTATTTTATTTATAAATTCTATGTACCATATATATTCTTACATGACATCCTCTGGAAAACATAGACCTTATAGGGTTTGTACCTTATTATTTTGTTGTAAAAACTAGAAAAAATTTCAACTTCTTTTGGTAGCCTTTCCTACATAATTTTCTTAAACTGGATCGGATTAAGATCAAGTTGTCGTTGTAGCCGGGACGAGCAGCGCCAGGAACAATAGCTAACTGTACCAGCGGCGGCGCCTGCGCAGGTCAGGTTACATGCACTGACCGCTTGCTTTGGTTAAACATTAAACACTGAGCGAATCTCAAATAATCTTAAAAAATAGGCTTTAAAGATGACGTGATATAAAGAAACATAATTCCATATAGGGTCTAATTTCTCTGAGTGACTGCAGTAGATATTATTAGATTCATTGATTAGAGTATTTAAATACACGGCCGCCCAAAAAGAAGTGTATTGTGTTGATTACCAACATATTCTATCCTCTGCTAGATTATTTTAAGGCATACCTTACAAATGTGACCCAATTAGACAGAACCGCGCATGTTGTTTACAAACAACCTAATCGACCGTTGAGATCCCCAATCCCCATTCATCCAGAAAAACCCCGCAGGAATAATCGGTCACTGACCCACACACTGGGTGGTTGAAAGGAACACCCTTTGGTCTGCGCGTGCGAGTGTCTAGAAATATACTATATATAAACTCTTATCTTCTACATAATATATGTGACTCTAATGTGACCCAATTAGACAGAACCGCACATGTTGTTTACAAACAACTAATCAACCGTTGAGATTCCCATTTATACCGAAAAACCCCGCAGGAATAATCTATCACTGACCCAAACACCAGGCGGTTGAAGGCGGTCTGCGTGAGAGTGTCTAGAAATATACCTACTATATAAACTCTTATCTTCTATATGTGACTCTAATGTTATCCAATTAGACAGAACCGCACATGTTGTTTACAAACAACCTAATCAACCGTTCAGATCCCATTCATCCAGGAAACACCCTAGCGGGAATATCGGTCATTGACCCGCGCACCGGGTGGTTGAAGGGAACAACCTTTGGGCTGCGCGGGAGTGCCTACGTCACAACGGCGCGCGTGCGTGACACACACATGCTCTCACATAGCGTAAACGTAAAAAGTAGGATAAGGTTGTCAGACTTTCGTTGATAAAATATTCAGATTAGCAATTTTTGTAATAGGAAAGTTTTCATACACGTACCTAATTAAAGTTTCTTATTTGTTAACCAAAGACTAATTCATTGAAAAGCTATTTTTTTAAGTTTTATTAAGAGTTGTGTAAATATTCCGAAGAACGTGGCGCATTTTTAATCATCATTATCATCATCATCATCATCATATCAGCCGCACGACACCCACTGCTGGGTATAGGCCTCCCCCAAGGATCTCCACGACGATCGGTGCTGCCCTTACGCACAGCGGCGCACCGCGACCGCGCACCAGATCGTCGGTCCACCTTGTCGGGGGCCTACCCACGGAGCGTCGTCCGGTGCGCGGTCGCCATTCAAGAACCTTTCCGCCCCAACGGCCATCGGTTCTTCTCGCTATGTGTCCCGCCCACTGCCACTTTAGCTGAGCGATCCTTCGAGCGTTGTCGGTTACTTTAGTTCTCCTGCGGATCTCCTCGTTTCTGATTCGATCACGCAGGGAAACGCCGAGCATGGCTCTCTCCATCGCACGCTGGGTGACCTTGAGCCTCCTTATGAGACCCATAGTTAGCGACCACGTTTCGCTGTCCATTTTTTAATTAATATCATAATATTATTTATTAAAACTGATACTTTTTTCTAAGAAAAATATTTTCTATGTGTCAATTTGTTCACATTAATGTTGGTTTTACTCGTAGGTGAACTTTTATTTCAGAATTATTATATTGTTATTATTATTATACTTAATCATATTTTTTTAATAATAGTCATACTGTCATTATGCCTACACTATGACCATCGACACAGCGGCCAAGTTCACGTATACAATAATTGTTAATGTGTGTTCTCTTCAGGTGGCCACGACACACAGTGAGTAATTAGTTACTCAACCAATGAACTCTGTTTAACCCTTAATTAGTAAAGAAAGTATTACTTTCTTCGTGGGATGAAAAAACAGGAATAAAGTGTATGAAGATAAATGTCAACACTAATTCATTAATTAGCTTAAATGTGTGATACGTTGGGTACCGACCAAATTTGTTTTTGATAATGGATTATTTGATCTGTCTCATAAGTATTCGTATATGAGTTTAAAAAAAACATTCACTCGCCTATAAGTTGCATAAATTTTGAAATATTTTCCTTTCATTTTACTAGTCCAAATACCTTAGAATAATAACACCAAGAAGCCGTGTCCGCGTATGCAAAGTGAAGCAACTAATACTAAGCCAAAATGGCTTAGTTTTCAGATTTATATCCTTCATACGTTACACTTACATTTCATTTTTCCCGAGCGAAAAATCGTTATGTTTCTATTTTTAAAGTTCAAAAACGTTCGAACACATTCTACGCGCAGCCTGTGACGTCACATCGTTCGTATTCCGAAGGCGCTTGCGCCAAGGCCGCGAGAGGTCGCTCGCCCGGCCGCTGCGCTCCCGCTAACTGTAAACCGAATCATCCCGAATGCGTTCGTTGACCCCGTCCTGCACCTTTACTATTTTAAGTTTGGAAGTCGTGATTCCCATACTGGTTTTATTAATTTATTACTTTTTAATAATAAATAAATATTCACTTCTATAAATAAATAATAATAATAATAGCCTCATAGTTAGCAAAGTATCAATGTCCTTTATGAATGAAAAAAAAAATAGTTAAAACTTATTATTGTCCACTATAACACTGCACAGACTGCCTCTCCCGTAAGAAGAAAATTATTTTCATAATCTCCACGCTAGCCAGACGGGTTAGCTGATAGCAAATTTCATAGAAATACACAGCCCCTTAGTTCACGAAGGTTTTAGTCTACACTGCTAAATTATTTGTGAAGATTGGAAGCTATTGACGACCTGAGTGGTGCAGTGGTCAACATGCCGCCTACCACGCTAGAGGTCCCGGGTTCGATTCCCGGCCGGGCAGAAATTGAAATGATGAATTTTAATTTCTGTGACGGGTCTGGGTGTTACTATGTATAATAAGTATATATTTAAAAAGTATATAAGTAGTATATCAGTTGTCTAGCACCCATATTACAAGCTTTGCTTAGTTTGGGGCTAGATGGCGCTGTGTGAGATTGTCCAAGCATTTATTTATTTATTCTGCCAGCACGCCACCGAATAGCATTTTCTTTAATTTTTGCTTAGAATAATTCTATGAATTATTCTTCTTTGTTAAAATAGAATTTCGAAGTACTTATTGAGAATTTCTCATGTCTTACGATTCCAGAAACATCTGCAAAAAAGTAACGTTTACTGATTCCAAAACAAAATTTACAAAGCAGTTACAGCAGCAATAAAATTTACATAAACATCTTAAAATGTTAAATCCAATAAAGGATCCGTTTCCATGGACATGGGTTATAATAACAATTTGTTTACTCATTGCTTTGTAATGCTAATGCCACGTATTCCTGACATCTCACAACACATTTTACAACACATTGTTATGTTAATCATGGTAGCAACCAATTAAACTGCACAGTTCAATTTTCAAGGGTTGTATTTGAGACAATACCGAAAAAACAAAACAGTTAATTGTTTGTTTTAAATCTCATTCAAGCTTGCAAAGGAATTTCCCTAAATATGTAGGTTTTTCCACTTATCACATTAATCACAAAGATGCCACAGAATGCTCTATCTAAACGTAACATATTAAGTATGTAAACGGCATTGATTATGATAACCCTGTAAATTGTTTTTTTTTATGCACAACGGGATAGTGCTTGGCCTTCATCTCACCCGATGATAAGTGATGATAAGGCCGAAGGTAGAGCGCACTACGCCCGGAATCCTCACCACTGAAGAATTGGCTATCTTACCTCTAACTGCCGGAATACAACAATTTTTAAATTGTTGTTATGGCGTCAGACTTAAGTAAGATGTGGTAGCTAGCCATGCGGACTTGAAATAAGCCCTGCCAACAACCAAACCGAGTACAAATTGTACCACCCCTGGAAATCGAACCCGGGACCCCTGCGTCTTACACGGGTGTGCGAACCACTAGACCACAGACGCGGTTAAAAGGTACAATGACAGTGGGCATATTTTTTAACCAACTCTTTAGAATTATAGATGATTCGATGGATAGAATTAAGGATAACTTAGAGTGCTTTTTCAAGGTGCTGTTTTTTTTAATTAAACACAATTAAGGCAAACGTAGACTTCCCCGCTGACATCGATCGACACGTTTCGCCTAACAAGTCTAATTCAGTACCCTACAAATGCAATATTACTGCATAAAGCGACACTGGCTCACTTTACAATTTACAGCGTTCTGTCGCAGGGTGCAATTACAAGCCGTATAAACGTTGCAACTAGACCAAAGAGAATGTAGACGCAGACCTTAGGGTCAGGTAAACGATGCCTCTCATTAAAACCAACCATAGCTACGGTAGCTGCATTCTTATTAAAGATCTCATCACAATTTATTTTCAACGATATTTTTTAATACCTTGATACGACATTAATTATTTGTTTGAAGAAGCAATTCTGGCATTAAAATAACACGAACTTTTAAGCGAAAAATTTGGCTACCTTTATTAGTTTACTTGTATATATGTTACCGTTAAAGTACGGAATCCGTTAATCTGCAGATTTACTAGTGAATCTGCAGATTAACCTGGTCGAGTCAGTTAGAGTGCGATTTTTTTCTTAAAGTAGACGATATCCGCACTTTAACTAGTTAATCTGCACATTAACGGATGCTACCCCGTCAAAGTGCGAAATACAGTGAGTGAAATAGCCAAGTCTTCAGGAAATTTTAATAAAAGACCTATATTGAAAGTTTATTTTACAAAAACTTCGTTTCTGCAGATTAACTAGTTAATCTGCAGATTCACTGAATTCCGCACTTTAACTGTGACATATACAATAGGTACAATGTTTGTAGAAAATCTAACAAAAATACATAACACATTGGAAACTCAAGTAATATTATTATAACGTTAAGTATCATGTTACTTCAAAACCAATACAAACAAAAAACCATGAAGGCATCAACAGAAATATAAAAATCGCTTTTCTATTATCACTATAGCCGTTAATGACGAAAGCTTCTAAAAGCTTGAACATTTTCGCAAAGACCCAAATACAAAATTAGAAAGAACTAAATATCAATTGATCAAACTAATAATCCGTCATATAAAAACTCGGTAAAAAGCACAGTCATATTAATTTTAAAAAATAAAAATAAATAAATAGTGTAAAAGTACCGTCCAATCTTTGTCCAGCTTGCGCATAGTAAGATCCACTCCCAAAAAAAAACCCCGTTGCGCTGGTAACGGGACCGAATGGACCGACAAACAGTTTTATATTAGGCAATTAGGCGCAAGGACCAACGGACTAACAATACTCGTCAAATAACAAGGATTAACTTACAGTTAGAATTGAGCTATTGTGTATTTTACTATTTTCAGGTAAGATTTTTATGATGCAATAATGTTATGAAAAATGGGGTTTGGGATAATGCTTATACTTTCCGTCAGTTTTTTTTTCCTATTAATTTGCAGTCAGACAATATGATAATTAATCTAACGCGTAAAAAATATAATGTCTACGCCTAATTAATTTGACTATTGTTATGTGTATTTGAATATTAACTAGTGGCTATTGAGCTATATATCTCGCGTTTGTGCATTAAAAAGTAGTTCAAATTATAATGCTTACCGCTGACGGGCGCTATTTTGTAGCTGCGATAAGCGCGGCGTTAATCGCGGCGATATCGCTGCGATAAACGCGGCGATAATCGCGGCGACAATCACGGCGCTTTTTAGTCGCTGACGTAGGTTAACCCTAAAAGGCACCCGGTAATAATATTATAGAACAATCACTTTTATTATTGCTAAGCTCTATAAAATAAAGTTTATGATTTATTTATGTCAGTAATTATATACTTTTCACAAATGAAGCAAACAATGTATACGATTCAAATGTCTTCAGTACCCTTAGCACGAACAGCTATCGAGAAAAAAAACGCACGTAAAATTACTCGATAGACAATGGGGTTGGTCAACTTTTCCAAAACTATTGTGAATTATATATTTTCTGGTAGCTTTTGGCTTTGGAGTCAGGAATAACCAATTGCGGAATTTTTATAATACTTCATTTTAATTTAAATAAAAATAAAAAAATTCATTTACAGCATAGTACAATATATCACTATTACGGCTGTATGCGTAGATAATGCTTTTGCTCCAAAGACTTCTATGTTGTTGCTCAAAACAAAAAAACAAAGGTTTGGCATTAGCAATGTCAACTATAGTAGTCATGTCAGTCACAGTCAGCTAAAATAAATAACTCTTTTGTGAGTAAGTTTGTAGATATACATACATTTACGTGATCATCACAAACGTATAAAGCTCTTTGAGGACAATTCCTGTTTTATCCTCTGCACCACATCTCTTTCAAAGGCATGGTAAGTACCTAATTTGTAAAAAAATTGTTCTGCGGATGGACACGTCTATATTTCAAACAAAACGGAACAAAGCAGTGTAGGTACTTCATCGGCGTAATAAGCTGGATTATGGATTTCTTCAAGCAGATTCATTTCCAATAACTGAACAAGAAAAACACTAGAAAATCACAGTAATAAGCTGATAAACAAATAACAACATTGGGTAATGATTATGATAATACTCTTTGTCACTGTCTGTCAAATCTCAAATGATCAAATCTGTCAATCAGTTTTTTTAATCAGTAAATGCAAAGGAACTTCGTGTTCAGCTGTACGTTTGATATTTTATCGCGATAATATTATAAAAAAATATATTTGGTTAACAAAGTAAAATAAAAAAATCATAATATTATTTTCTATATTCTTCTAACTTGTGCTATCAAAAAAAAATATAAAACAATTCTCTTCGAAAAAGTTTACCAAACCCATTCTCTATGGAAAATTTCATTTCGCTTATCGGCGATAGATGGCGTTGTACAAATTTCCAAAACAAAATTTATCTATCGAATGATTATTTTTTTGATAGCTGTTCGTGCTAAGGGTACAGATCCTTTTATCGTCAAAATAGTGTGAAGAACAAAAATTCTGCATTTACTTTATATGCGCAAATTTAAGAATTATATAAATTGGTAAGCATATCATGTAATAATAATTCTCTTACTTTTTATTGCAAACTCTACCATTACAAAAATAATTATGTCAGCCAGCGAAAAAAATTGTGGTGTCTTTTAGGGTTAAAGCCGCTTGTCACTCTTGTCAGTGTCATTTCGTGGGCGATTAGTCGCCGAGCTATGTGTGAGCTACTTTTTGTAGCTCGTGGGCGTTTACGTATTGAACTCCATATGTTCTATTCTGGGCTACAAAAAATCGCTCGGCGATTAAGCGCCCGTGAGCGGTGGCGCTAAATGTTGTTTAAAAATTAATCTAATAGATGTCGCCCCAGGCTTACTATGAGGGCTGTTTGGTAGGTATTTTATTATTATTATGTATTCGAGGCTAGATGGTGCTTCTAATTTTGAACATAATTCGAAATGGGTGAATTTTTCTATTCGAAAAATTGCGCTCGACATAAAAATCTATAATTAATAATCATCGAAACTGCTCATAAAATTTCGCGAGAATCGGTTGAAAAATGCGAACTGGAACCCAATCGCGGTAATTCTGAACGATAAAACCAAATACATTACGTTGTCATTTAGGTTATATTATATTTACCTAATAATCTTTGGTTTAGCTTCATAATTTTCACTTTTGCCCCAGATTGTAATCCTAGACTCCTTAGGCAGAGTATTCAACAATTTTAACAAAACTAAAGCGAGTATTTTTCTGTAAACGAAACTGAAACGGTAACGAATTAACTTTGGTTTTATCGTTGAAAGTTAGCGCGATTAGACCCCTGTAGAGAAAAACAGACGAACAGCCGGACAGATATACGAAAGCATTTTTGCCCAGCTGAAGCAGAGACGCTCCGCGCTCGCTCGATCAATTAAAACAAATTTATTTTTAAAAGGTCAGAAGTCATGCTTACAGGAAAACGAAAGCGTTATTTATATTATAAAGAGTTAGAGGAAAATATTTGTGATTTAGTGAAGTTTTAAGAGTTTAGTTTCTATTTTTAATTATAACTGATTTTGGTATTTTTAAATAAGATGTTTATTGACTATAAATCATGATGAGTCAGCTTCACTAATGCCATATACATGAGATGCCAAACTTGTATGTGCTAGATGACTTGACTTCACCTTGACCTTTCAGAGAAAAGGAAAACAGTGGTCGCCATACAAATCTAACACCCAGTGAAATGTTGGCCAAACTATCGCCAACACCATAGAGTGCGGCCTACTAACCTATAAATACCCCAAAAAAATACGCATCACGAATTAATTTTTCAGGCCAGCCCACACACTGCGATGGTTGGCTACTGACTGACTTATATTTATATTCGCGGACGTATATAAGTAATAATTAATAAGTATACGGACTCACAGAGTAGGTACGTATATACGAGAGGTAGTAGATAAGTAATTAATTGATAATAAAAAATGCTCGAACAATTTCACACAGCGCCATCTAGCTCCAAACTAAGCAAAGCTTGTATATGGGTGCTAGACAAATGATATACTTTTTTAAATATATACTTATTATTATACACAGTGACACTCAGACCCGTCATAGAAATTAAAAGTCATCATTTTAATTTCTGCCCGGCCGGGAAACGAACCCGGAACCTCTTGCGTTGCAATTGATTTTTAGGGGTTCAGTAGAAAAATACTTTTGTTAGAAATTGTATAATGGAGTATTTATTGTTTTGTATAATATTGCCACTTAAAACTATATTAAACATACAAAAATAACAAAATATTTCTGCAATTAGGCATACATAAGATAGATTGGCAACCCTATATGGACCCGCATCGAAATTTTGTCGCGCGGAGAGCGAGATACTAATAACGCTCGAACGAGAGTGAAAGAGACGGCGATAAGCAAAACAGGGCCGGCTAACGGTACACACACGGAAGTGTGTCAGTGGCGTAAACCGAACTACGGCGTAGGCAGGTCGCAAAAGCCGCCGCGTGCGCAACGAAATTCCAACCTTGACCGAAAGTTATACGGTCGACTGTTGCGTAGCTACCGATCAGGTTTTCGATTTTCACGGTGCTGATTCACGACAATAGCGATGTCCGCTTCTGTTTGACGATTACTTAGACAGTCCAGTTTTAAACCTACCTCAAGGCTGGGCGTTTTAATTCCATTTAGACCGTTACCCATTGAGGTTCCATCAAGCTTTTGTCCATAGTTCGAAGTATTTCTAATTTAGGTGTAACGCAAGCAGAGCAGAGCTGAAACTGTTTTTGCCAAATAGTGCAAAGTTTTTTTGCCTGAAATCTAACGGGTTAAACAATGGAGGTCATCCATTAAGATGAGTAGATTTATTTATAGACCTAAAAAAAATTGAAATATGCCGTTCAAGAGATAGTTTCTATTAATGATAAATGAGATAATGAACAATATCTAACAATTTATAAATTAGTACCAATTTTCAATATCTGCCTGCCGACAACAAAGTGTGGCCTAATAGCGCATAAAGCATTTTTATTTTTACTTTTTGTGATGACAAAATCAGATCTTATACTATACCTACTTATTTATCTAAAATTCAGTTAATGCTCAATTATTTACTTTTGCCAGGCAACAAATATTGGCCTGTCAACAATCCTACCTAATCTTCATATTTCACCCGACAATCAATATTAAAACGCGAATACATCCACCCACGCCAATTGATAATACGCCTGGCGGCCATTATTTTAACCTCAAAAAGGAAAAATAATTGTAAAAATATTAACACTTACACTATCATAATGAAAATAATAATCCAACAATGAATAATACTATATTACCAATAAAAAAATTCTTGTTTCATGTCATTTTTGTGACAAGGTTTCTGCGCATTAGCAATTGCGGGGCAATGGCAGGGATAGTACCTTTTGTCAAAAACACAGGACACCCTAGCGACAGCAAAACAGCTGATAAGTTATCAATTAAGCCGTGAGCGCTAATGGGCGTGCGCAGGCGCAGCGCGGCGGGCGGCGCCCTTGAACGTGAGGTGTCATTACCCTTACGCCACGTGTGCCGACGGCCTTATCTGCGTCTACGTCACCGCAAGATATTATTATGAGCTTATGCAACTTTATCTTACGAAGATTTATCTTACGTTTACTTAACATGCACATACAAATAGTAAAGCAAATATTTGCAAATAAATAAAAATAATACTAAATTATTTCAGATAATTTAATTCTATCAGATATCCTATCCTATACTGGATTTTATAGAAAATATTTTATTTATTTCACTCTGCTTCTGAGCTAGGAATAATGAAAAATTACATATAAAATTAATTTTCAATAGAAAACTTCGTCAATGTAAGCATGAACTTTGTCAAAGATAACAACAAAGTATAGATATTTCAGCAACGGTAAACTGCATTTCATAAACTTAATCTATTTTCTTTTTCACGATTCAGAGATACCAAATAAAAAAGTTAGCTCGTCTATTTATCCTAAACTCTTTTGCTATTTCGATTGTGATATGAATGAGCCGCAAAAACTGGAATGTCTTACACGTGCCGTAGCTCTGCGAATTTGGAGTTACGATGTTTGTTCCTATTCCATATTTGGTCTAAATACCGCTACCTTTCAGGTTTCGCATTTTAAATTTGATGATTAAATGTTAATTAAAATGGGAGTGAAGAAAGGCATGCTGAAGATGATTGGCAAAAATGATTTTTAACAATTTTTAAACCATTTTGGAGTTTTAATAATTTGTTATTTATAAAATATACTTAATGTATATTTATAATTTCAGTTGACAGTTATGTTAAATAATTAAATGACTAAAATATTGACAAAGCTAGTGTCGATGTTACGGAAAACCGGAAGAATGAAATCAAATTTGTGATGGAACCTAATATAAAATCGAAAAGTAATTAAATTAACGATTGGCCCATATTTTCTACACCAACAGACGCAACGAAAGATCTCACGAAAATATTTATTTGTCATAACAACTTTCACTGGCCTGCCCACCGGAGCGTATAATAACAACTGTGACAATTTCACGAAAACTCGAAGAAATGCTAATTTTGGCGGCCATTTGTGGAGCGAGACAAATGAATCCTACAATGAACACTTAAATGGTACTATCACGGCTTTGAATTGACAAAATTGTAGCTGAAATGGTTGACATATTTTTGCAGAAGTGGGCAATTTTTTTGCATGTGGCGGCAATAATAATGATAGCAAAAATAATTAGCCTGACTTGTTAGTATAAAATAAATTAACTGTACTTACAAAATGTTTTCATCACGAGTAAATAATATTATACTTAATTAACCAGAAGTGTGATAATTCATCTAGCTAATAAATTAGGTAATTAAATTAAACCCTACCTTTGCAGTCAAAGAGAAAACTACAGTTAGTATTTAAATAAAGGACATAATTTACCGATATCTATTGATAGATAAAAATAACATAAACCCTAAAATAACATAAACTAATGACAAGTTTTTTCACACTATTTTTAATAAATTTGCGCGTGTATTTGAGTTTATATCAAGACAAATTACAATTTCTATGAAAGTATAAATTTTTCAGTTATTTTTTCGATTTTGTACAGAAATTTTTAATTGTTGTTGTGAACATTACAGGGTAGACCTAAAAATCTAAAATGCACTATTTTCACGTGTCTTTATTTGCTTACTTCCATACAAATTCCTTATGTACAGTTTTTCCACCCTAGGATGCAATGTTTGCTATGAATATGCAAGAAATGAGCATGGTAGAACAAAGTGGAACAGAAACACTGACTTATACTTCTAACTAATTTTTACTTAAGGTTAAATAATAAAAATGTATTATCCTATTTTACATTTATCTATAAATACAGTGACAGATTGTATTTTTAATAAGAACAGAAGGCAATCATAAAGTCAAAATATAAAGTCTATGTTGATAACTGACTGATGTTTTAATTAAGACAAAATAGGTCAATAGTCAAAAATTTTGAATTGTGAACTTGCAAGGTGCTATCCAAATCTGACGTATAATAATTTCCTCAATAAGTAGTTTGGAAGTTATGGTAATTTCGGCGCGAACTTGCTTAGTAGAGCGAGACAAATGAGCTCTTGGCGATTGTAATGGGACAAAAGCGTTATTAACTTGTTCTTTTATTACTGAATTGTTTGTGGTGGAGTTTTTTTGTGAAAAATAGCCTAATAGGTGCCGTGAAAACATGTCAAAACCAATAGTAAAAAGTAAGCTAGCATGAAACTGGACGAAACGTTAATAATGAAAGAAACATCATTCGAAAACGTTATGTCTGTCTAGGTTTTTTACCTTACAATATTTTATAAAACGTTTACCAGTAAAGAAGTGGGATAGAACTATCACCTTATCATTTGCCAAATGAGACTCAATTAAAATATCAATTTGCAGTAAAAATATTTCGAGATAACATTTTAATTGTACGGCATTTTTCAAAGCAGTATTTCGTGTCTAAAACAATTTATTACAGTAATAGTCAGATAATGTATTAACATTCGTTTGATAGCATGATACGATCTCTATACAAGCTAGTTTAGGCGAATTTTGCTGAAATATTATGCTGAGAAATTATTTACTTGTACTGCTATTTGAAATACGATAAAATCTGAACGAATTCATTTTAAAGATGAAAATAATAGTTGTCTTTTTCGTTTACTTTTTATATCATTTTATGTTTATTAAAAGCCGTTTACTTATGACGAATACCGTATAAGCGATTCAAACCTACGCTCTGAAAATGATACAGTTGTTATGTAGCTCAGGCCATTTCAAACTTTTTCACGATTTAAATTTTTAATTTCAATTTTGCATTGTGCCTCTTAATAGTTTCTAGCGGACACGTTTCAGATATGAACGCTTTTTTCATAACTTCACACCTGTACTATTTGAACCAAATAATAAACTCGCAATTCGAGCTACTTGCAAAATATTTCCAACAAAATAACTTTTGCTTAACATACTTGTTACAAAAAGTACAAACAAAAGGTGTCGGTTTTTGCGGGACGGTACCGAGTCACGTTCGGAACGAAATCGGGAGTCTTGTAATTTATTATTTTTTAAGTGCATTGCGCCACGCGGGTTCGACCGCCAGCGCCACGGGCCGACGACCCGAGCAATCAACCTTTTATTCACACCATTTGCGAAAATCCCAACCAAGGCCGCGCACTTGGCAGCCGAAACAAATCAATATTTTAAAAGTATTTTTTACTATTATTGCGAGGCGTTGCGTGCCCGCGTTGACCAATGAAGTGCGTGTAGCTGTCCACGGTTTTTTAATACAAAATTACGAAATTTACCTGGTGCAAAGTTTAATGACGGTCACGACAATTTGTACTTAAATATTTCTTCCTGTTATCATCACAAAAAAGATTGTACTACCTACTGCAATGTAGATACCCGAATTTACTGTTTTGTTATACGAAAAAAATATATAGACTGGTTTAAATTTGCAAAATTTAAAAAGCTAACGATTTAAAGCACACTTTTTACATCGTTCTGCACAAAAAGTCGACCTTTTCTAACACCGCGCCGACAGCGTTTCGTATTGCGATTTCGTCGTTTTGCAGTTAGAAACAACACGGTCAGCTGGCTCGAATAACTCGGTTAATTGCGCATGTACATACATAAGTAGATCGTTGAATGCAGCGCACGAGCTATCTAACTAACCATCGGCAATTTCCTTTGTTATGGGCCACTATCAAGTATATTTCATAGCAATATACATAGTAACTGTATTTTTTAATTATCAAGTGAATCTTCCAAACATGTCACAAAATTACTTATTTTAGAACTAATCGTTTGTTTAACAAAATAACTGTTATTAATAAAATAAGATAATCATAAATAAAAATACCTATAGTGTTGGTATTCAAGGCACCTATGCCTACTGAACCGTGACGGCGCAGGCGCAGGCCGACAAAATGGAAACAATTATTGAGCTCTATATCTGTGATTGCGCCAGTCGTTACCTCAAATACCTGGCCGTCGAGTGTTAGCTAATGTAAAGTTACAAAAGTTTAACAAAAGATCTGTTTTTATCTAGTTTTGAGTTTAATTACTGAAAAGCTTGGCGATTGCATACCAATTGGCTATTATTGACAATTCGTTCATTTTATACCTACTGTGTATTTAGTATTACAAGTACAACAAAACGTGACTGTTAACAAATATACATGTATCAATAACTAAAATCAGGAAAAAGGAAAAGAACATATTTATTAGACATACAGACGTGAGATGAGATTTACATGCTGCGTCGGTTTGTACATTAAAGAAAGATAAACCAAGAACAAAAGAAAAATAGAAAAAAATTAATCTCACGGCTGCGTCAAGTTAGGAAGCCAATTCAGCATGTGTCGTGTTTGGAAGCTGATTTCATCATTCGTATATTGGTTGTTTATTTGAATACGTATCACAATTAAGTAAAATTTCATCATAAGAATAGAAAACAATATCGAGATTTTTCAATTTCTAACACCGTATATATTTTTCCATGATAAATTAAATTCCATTGCCAATACCAATCACATATTATTCTATTTTATTTAGGAAAGGACTTTTGTTTGTCTTAATGAAAAATATAAATAACCAAATGTAATTTTTGCATTGTTCCAGATAGCGCGGCAGGGTGGCGGCGTCCAAGTATGGCGGTGGCGGGGTGTCGCTGGGCTCCGGCGTGGGCCGGCGTGGCATGAAGTGCGGCAGCGACGAGCTGCTGCTGGGGGCCTGCTGGCTCGACCCCAAGCTCGACGCCTCGCCCCCCGCGCCCTGCCACGACCTCCTCGACTCGCTCCTCGCCCCGCCCCCTATCGCCGAACTCAAACCCCTCCCCCCTTTCACTGGATACACCGGCCACTTATCCATCAACGGCATCTCCGGACATCACTTTCACGCTATCGCACAACGGCTCCCTGAAGAAAACAACAACTACCCCACCCAAAGCGGCTACGGTGAAAACCATGACGTCGTTTCTTCTTCTACTTGCGCAGCGGACGCTGAACCTCCGGATTTGGAAGATGTCAAACCTTTTCTTGATGCACCTGACTCAAAACTCTTTGCCGAATCCACTGCATCTGCCGCAGACTCCTGTGCTGCTTCCTGTTCACCCCCCGCGAAACTTTTCGAGGACGGCCAAAAACAGGATGTGTACGATGATATCAGCTCGATAGACGACTTCGCTGCTATTATCGGATCTGCCATGGCGGACACGACTGTCCCTTCGCAGCCTGAAGATCCGGACCGCAATGACTCACGAGACAGTTGGATGGACATAGATGCCTGGATCGCCGGCGCTTGTAATCAACACGGCGACAAAATAGTGCCCCATGACTTGAACGAGTTCGTCCTACCGACATCACCTCCACCGCAAAGTCAGCAGATCCACCACGGACTCGAGTTCAGCTGCAAACAAGGGCAGGACTTTGCGAAAAGTCAAGAGTTATTCCAAAAGAACTTGGGCCAAGCGGGTTCAACATTACAGACGTTGTTGACGCATGGCTATATGCCACTTCTACAGAATCGGTTACAGAATGGCCCACCGGTCAAACAAGAGGCGCCGAGTTCAACCAGCTATGGCATGGACGTGATATCGACGTCGTCACCACCCGGCAACGCCGTGTCGACGACAGATGGTGTTAGTGGGATCCTGAATGGGCGGTACGCATCTCACTACGCGCTCAGCTTGAAGCCAGACGGACTGTGCAGCCCAGATAGACTGTTAGGTTATCCGCATGCACACACTACAACTATAACACCCTCAAGCAAAAGCAAAAGGAGCAGAGTGAAAGCGAAACAGGCGAGTGGGAACATGCATGGAAGCTCACTCTCCTTCCCTTCAGCAACGGCCGCTGAACTCAGCGGCCTTCTAGGCAAAGAGAAACCAGTCCACCGCTGTGGCATCTGCAATAGAGGATTCCTCAACAAATCCAACATCAAAGTGCATCTCCGCACGCATACCGGCGAGAAGCCCTTCAGGTGCGACGTCTGTGCAAAGGCGTTCAGACAGAAAGCGCACCTCATAAAACACCAACAAATACACAAGCGAATTGGGAGGGACTAACATAGGTTGTAGATAAGTCGGCACTAGCTCAAAATGAAAGCATTTTAATAGTTTATAGTCGTGCGTGTGTGATTGGCGCGTGCCTCGGGCCGAGAATCTCATTCTAGGATATTGTGTGCGAGAGTTTCATTGTCTTCTAACTTAGTTAAGAGCGATGTTTATATATTATTTTTATAATAACCCTTAGCATAACATTCCTAAGGACAAGTGCAATGTTAACTAGTTTTAAGCGTCTTTACTTGTAGATAATTGTTTATATTTTGTTGCGTGGCGAGCGATCGTCTAGGATCCTCCCCTCCACTTTGAACGCTATTGTATAGTATAGTCCGTCTGGTTAGGTTAGTGTCTAAGTAAGTCTGCGGTCGTGGGATGCCAGCGTATGTGTTCTTTGGCACAGTTTAAAAGTGGATGAGAACGGACAAAACATGAACGAGTAAAATTCAAATCTATTATTTATATAAATATTCGTATGTGAATGGTTACTCCGATTACCTACTTATAGTCAAATTATTGTGTAGATTTGTAATGTATATTGGTTAGCACTTAATTAATTAAGACAAACAAAGATGACAAAGCTAACGAGGCTACAAGAGAACTGTTCGAACTTTTGCCACTTCAAAAGATTCGCTTTAACTTTTTCTATTCTCATTTGCAATCTAATTTTCATTCTTCCATTTCATTCATTAACACTAGTATGGTATTATGGTTACATTATAATATTTTACATAAATACTTCATATTTAGAGTAACTTTAATCGATTATACGACTAGATATCTCCTCCATTCATTCTTAAACCACTACATTTCATCTACATAAATATCGATACTTATTATTTTAACTATCAATAACGAACAAGTTTTCGCCGTCCATCTTCAGTAACAAGTATTGCTTCATAAAATATGAAATAAATTCATTTTTCGTGCGGTCCTTCACTGTGAGCACACGCGAGCAGCGGAACCGCCGCGTCCGGGAAGCGACGGCAAAAAATCAACCTACACCACTAAATATTACCGATCCGCTATTGCTCAATGTGGCCAATTAGGACCAACGAAAGGGCAGTTATTAACACTGTTATCCCGAACTAAACACTTGCACGATACATTGATTATTAAAAAAAAGAGCATGATGCTACTAAAAGGACAGTTGTAAGTTCTGTTTATTCTATCTTGTCTTATTTGGTAAACAATCTTCACTCCACTCTTTATTTAAATGGTTTTCCACACATATAATACGAAAAATATTGTTAATAATAATGTCATTT
Source organism: Agriphila straminella (assembly GCA_950108535.1). Taxonomy (NCBI): domain Eukaryota; kingdom Metazoa; phylum Arthropoda; class Insecta; order Lepidoptera; family Crambidae; genus Agriphila; species Agriphila straminella. The sequence continues at coordinate 20,880,358 of OX467307.1, read as the reverse complement.
TTTTTAAATAGCGATCTAAGTTAAAAAGACGTATGACAACTGTCAAAATCTGTTTACTAAATAGGACAAGTAAATTTAAATATAATATATTCTAAAAACTAGTAGTCAACCTCCAAATTAAACAAAAACCATACTAAGAAACAATAAATCATTAACTTATAATGTTCATTCATTTTTCAAATCAAATCAAATCAAATTGTTAATTTGCATAAACATGTAGTATAACAATGGTCTTAAAATTAAACTGTACCATTACATGTCTACCATATGCAATTGGCGTGCAAATATTTGAAAAATAAAGTAAGTAGCAATTACAAAAGCTTCAGAATTAAAATAATAGTATTATTGCAAAAGCTATGTTAAATTTTAATTCATAACGTTAACATTTATTAAAAGACACTTCATTGACTTCGCACTCATTTATCAATCGATTATTTCCATTGTCACGTCATACAAACATTTACCCAATTTAACTTCTATCATTTTCATTATTTCGTCGGTAGTTAAGAAAAGATGAAGCGTTTAAGACGCTCGTCTATAGCCTGAGGTAAGAGCGGTTGTTATGCACGCTGTGAGAAATAAACGCGGTTTTTTATACAGAATGATCAAAAAATTTTGGTGTTATCAAAACGAAAAACTGTGTTACAAACAAATATGATTTTGTTATGTTACTTTTGTTGTATACTTGTGCAGAAATAAAAACTATGCTTAAGTTTGGCGTTAAATAAAAGACTGGAATTTGGTGCTAATAAAAAAAAAGTTTCGTAAACTTATTGATATATAATTTCAGTGTGGTAATAAAAATGTTTTGAATCCGCCATTTCTCACGCGTGTGTGGTAGACCTTAAAAGTACCTTTGCTAGCGATTAGGCGTTTAGGAGTTAAGTATTTATTTTTAATTGTAATTTTGCTGTAATTATTATAAATGTACATTCTTCCGCGCAGTGCGCGCGCATCTTATCGACTTTTAAATACAATTAAACAGAGAATGTTATATTTTTAAAAGAGGTTTTGTCCATTTCCATTTATAAGTAAAGTGTAAATTAATGTAAAAATAAACGAGATTTTTTTTGTTAACGATACTTTCTAGTTTTATTAATGAAACTGCGACGGAGACTTGGAAGTATGGTGTTCTTTAATTAAAACATTATGATCGTGATCTCATGATTTCTACATGCACAATATCTCATTGATCCCAGGAAATAAAAACCGATCAATCACACACTCTTCTCGGGTTCCCATGCAAAATGGTGGGTTTTCTAAAAATAACCTGATGCATCACTGGGTCACACTAGACATCGATACAGCAAACAAAGGTGTGAGCGCGCGGTGAGATCCGCAGTTCACAGACGACGAAGAAAGTCGGATGTGAAAATTGACACTGCGCAAGCATTTGCGAAGAAAATCGCCTTTTGTGTGTGAATATGCGAGTTTGCGCACGATGTCGAGATGCGTTTGAAATATGGTGACAGTTAAACACACGTAAATACTTTATATATACACCAAAATATTTGTTTTTTACACGACTTCCCAAAAAAGGAGTTTATTGTGTTCAGGGTTCATGTATGTTTGTATGTAGGTATGTGAGTTTTTTTAATATTCTACGTATTAACGCTCTCCAAAACATGCTAACGTAAATGGCATTTTCACCAAGTAGTTATAGAAATAATAATGTGAATATTGATTTAAGAAAAGCTAAAAAAAAACCGGACAAGTGCGAGTCGGACTTGCCCACAGAGGGTACAAATTTGTAGGTACTAAAAAAAAAAAAAAAATTTAAAATTTAAACTGTTTATTTTTTAAAGTTTTTTCAATACAATAATTACAATTGCAGGCAAATCTTAAAATTAAAGATTGTGAGGCCCTAGTTACCCTCTTATTTGTTAGTTATGTTGGAGTTTGAATGTGGATCCGACCCTTTGTATAGGAATTGATCTTTTAAAAAATACTTTTTTAATGTATTTTTAATTTGCATGGTATTTTTATCTTTGATTTTATCTACAAAAAATTTAGGTAGTTCATTTAAAATTTTAGGAAGGTTACACATCCATACTCTTTTACCGTAGTTGTTGGTACATTTAGGTATTTCATACATGGTGAGATGCTGCAATGTACGCAACGAACTTGGTCTTGTTTTGGTTTTTAGCAACTTGAAATTTAGACTATTTTCTACAATAACTGCAAATTTTGCTTTATCAAAGACATTCATCACATTACAATACTGGAATAGCTTATCATAATTATCTTTAAGTTTATATTTAATTTTAAGAGGAACAATAGTTTTCAGCAATCTAATTTGAAGGTTATAAATATTTTCTAGATAAGTCTTATACGTTTGTCCATAGCTTGAAATACCATAACTAATAACAGAATCTGCTAATGCCATATACAGCAGTCTCAATGTATTATAAGGTAGTTTATGTTTAAGGATACATAGCTTGGCAAGTATTGCCCTTAGCCTATTACATACATGATCTATATGAGGACCCCAGTTGAATTTATGATCAATTTTCAATCCAAGGTAGGTATGTTCTTTTACTAATTCTAGGGGTGTACAATCACAGTGCCCAGGTTGCAGATGCATACAGCTATGATCATGAGCAACGATTTGGGGTATGTGTTTACATTTAAGGTATGGTGAGTGTATATGGAGCAATTTGGTTTTTTGAAAGTTTATAGATAATCCTACATCGTGTGCCCATTTACATAGTTTGTCGAATTCGAGTTGCATTGTATGCTGTGCAGCCTCTAGGCTTCGGTGAGCAGTTATGAGGCAAGTATCATCAGCGAACTGGTATACAGAGCACTGCCGGAATAGGTTACACATATCGTTAACATAAACAAGATATTCGGTTGGACCCAAAATTGAACCTTGAGCCGTTCCACGCAAGGTTGGAATTAAATCACTTTTTTCCCCGGCTATACTTACAGTGTTAAACCTGTTTCGGTGGTAATTTTTTAACAATTCCAGCAGGGGACCCTGTATACCAGTTTGCTGCATTTTTTTATATAAAGTTTCGTAATTTAAAGTATCAAATGCTTTACTGAAGTCAATCATGACTGCAAGTACATGTTTCTTATCATTTAAGTGGCCATTTATTTCATCAGAGAATAGGGATAAGAGTTTGGTTGTACTTTTGTTTTTTTGAAATCCAAATTGTTTGTCATTAATGATACCATTCCCTGATAAGAACTCATTAATTTCCCTTCCTATGTATTTTTCTATAATTTTGTCAATACATGATAATATTGTAATAGGTCTGTAGTTGTTTGTGTCGGTAAAGCTTCCTTTCTTGTGTATTGGTCTAATAACACCAATTTTTAACTTATCTGGATAACTTGAACATGTTATGCATACATTTATTAAATGAGTTAGGACAGGTGTTAAGTCCGAGGCTATGTATTTAATATCCTTTGCCCTTATTTTGTCAAATCCTGGACTTTTATTTGCATTAATACTGTCAATTATTTTTATTAAGGTTTTCTCATTTATCTTATTTAATTTTAGTGAGATATTTGGTGTATTTATATAAGAGTTCTCATCAAGTATTGGCACATTACATGTATTCAGTATTTTTTTTACATTATTTTCGAAATCATAGGCAAATTTATTAGATAAATCTTTAGCTTTCATTTTGAAGTACTTAATCAATATATCATCAATTGCTTGTACAACCCTACCCGATAACCTATTAATTATTTCCCACATTTTTTTAGGATTCTTAGAGTTATTACAGATATCTTTTTTCGTTGAGTTATTTCTGGCCTTATTTATTAATTTATTTGTTCTATTTCTATATTTTCTATATAATACTACTGGCCTTATTTATTAATTTATTTGTTCTATTTCTATATTTTCTATATAGTACTAAAATCAGACTATATTTTTTATGATTTAATTCCTTCCTAGCATGACCGATTTATATTGCGTGATATAGCATTTTATCGACACTCAACTGTCAACGTCCTTTGTCTTTTTGACAGTTAAACGTGATAAAACGCTATATCATGCGATCTAAAACGGTCATGCTAGGCAGGCAGAGGTACATTTCAACTCGATACCCTCCACACGTTCCAGATATAAAGGGCCTTGACAGACAGACAGACAGACGGACAGCAATGTGATCCTACAAGTGTTCCGGTTTTCCTTTTGAGGTACGGAACCCTAAAAATACACGTATTGCATCTCAATACTGAATAATGTGGTCGAAAGATGAATAGACAACCGACTATCACTGCTATAATTTTTTATCTGATACATATTATTTTACAAAATACCCAAAAACTTGGAAACCGTAAATATCATTAAAAAATTGTCCATCAGCCATTTTAGATGTCCCTACTGCTGGGGCACAGACCTTCCTTAAGAGTGGTAAGGAGGATGGGCCATAACCCACCACGCGGGCCCAATGCGGATTGGTGGGTGTTAACGACTGCAAATGCAGCCTGGACCAACGGCTTAACGTGCCTTCCGAAGCACGGAAGGCACGTTAAGCCGAGGGTTTTTATGGATTACAGCGCGTATATTATTATCCAATCAATAAAAATAAGAAAACCAAACTAAATTTATTCTAAAATAACACCTGAATTAATAATATTATGCGCTGTAATCCGTAAAAAGTGATTTATTTTTAATAAAATATTCGTTAAACAATTGCTCCTTCTTAAGAGGATTGTCAAGCAAACGGTCTCCATACAAACGGCGATAACGTTTCCCACCCTCTAAACCTTAACCTACAGTTATTAATTTTTGGTATTTTTTTGAAATGCCTAAATACTAGGGCTGTACGTTTTGATTTTTTAAATATCTATAATAGATTTCGAAATATTTGCATTTTAGTGATTTTATACAAAACACAGAAGTGCCATTATTTTCAAATCTACAATGAATATTTTAAAAATCTAAACGTACAGCCCTGGTTTTTAGGCATTTCAAAAACATACCAAAAATTCATTGCTGTAGGTTAAGGTTTAGAGGGTGGGAAACGTTATCGCCGTTTGTATGGAGACCGTTTGCTCGACAATCCCCTTAAACGAATACAGAGTTACTTAGTGACAATCGTGAGTCTGAAAAAGTTAGGCAATATCTTTGACAAGGCCAGCGATCCAGAGTCGTTAAGTAAAAAATTTCAAAATATCTATCAATTATGTTTGTAATAAATTTAAACTTAACTTGATAATTAGCAATTTAGTTACGGATACCTAGTAATCAAAAATGATTGGACACTTATATAATTTGTCGAATAAGAATTACAAACGACCTTTGATTTCAGGTTAGACCATAAAACAATAGGATTTTAGGTCTTATTTATTTTTAGGTCTTAGCAATTTGTAATTTACTCGGTCACAAAATTTGTAACAATTATTTAATTACTAAGCAAAGACCCGTGAAATGGTTTGGCATTAATTTGAAAATTGCCTAATTTTTTGAAGAAAATTGTCCAGCCGAAAAGTCAAATCAGATCAACAAAATGAATAAATCTTAGTGGCATATCAATATTTTCTTGAAACAATTAAAATTAATTTTGACCGAGGTTTTATTTTCCTTTTTTATAGTTAGATGAGTAAGTTATAAATAATAGAAATCCTGCTACGACCAAATTAGTTGTTGTAAAGAAAAGACTTCAACGCGTCACAGCCAATGTGACAACGACAAACCACGCCGGCGGGGACGGGTGTCGGCGTGACGGCGTGTCGGCGTGTCGGTGTGTCGGCGTGTCGGCGCACCGGCGTGGCACGATGACAAGTTATTTCGCGCGGTGCGGGCGGATTCTTTCACCAACCCACTTACATAGAGAGGTTTGATTTCACCGCTAACTACTGCGCGCGACTCGGCACGCTCTGGACTTGACACATTTCATTATTGGTTTATATGTAATATCAAAAATAATACATATAAACGATTTATTCCATCTGCCTGTTTACTTACTTGCGCAAAAAGTTATAAATACAGGATTATTTGTAAAACACAAACAACTTCGCAAGTGTAGATTACTAACATCATAAGCAAAACGTTTCTTTTCCGAAAAAAGACGTAAAAGTACGACTTTCCATACAAATGTCCGAACAGCTGATCGAGTTTTGTTTGTTTTTCGGATATTCGTAGAACAAACTTTGTTATTTATGATGTTGTTAATATACTCCCGCTCCTGCGAGGTTGTTGGTACCCTGTAATATTATGTTATTTGTGAATTGAAATGAAATAGGTACTGAAAAAGATACACAACAAATGCTATGCTAATATACATTATAAAAACATCAACAAACTAAAAACTATGTAACTAACAGGCTAGATTTTCAAAAACTGTATAAATTGGCGTAGTCCACACATTCGGTGCGCGCGCGCAGTGGGTGTGCACCGCAGAATGCGCGTGACACGAATCCGCGACGACTGCACCGAGGTTGGGTATCAACTTGAACATGTTATTATATTATGGCAATGATATTGAAAACATTATGATTGTCTTATAAAAATAAACCATATTGTAAGCAATGGTAGATTCTTCAAATCATCAATATGAAAATCGGAAAGGATTGTGTAGATATTAAATCGCGTAAACAAGCCTCATCTAAATGTCAGGCTGTAAAGGCAGGCTGTGTGTAAGAACACAGTTTACGTGTTTTGTTTTCTTCTTATTTATGTTTTTGAAGATATTCAAATCCCCCTAGCATAACCACCGAAACACGATATACATATATCGCGTGATATATACCTTTATACTGTGGTTTTATCGACCGTCAAAATACTTTGTCTTTTGAAAAAAATAATCATCAAAAGCGGTCCATAAACGTCGAATCGCGCGAACAACAATAAAAAAACACAATCTAATTGAACTGCCTCCTTTTTTTTAAGTCGATTAAAAAAATTTAGTTTACCTGTTAAGATAATGCCTTCTTATTTAAGCTCGCCTTCAAGACACCTGAGGCTAAAGTTGCCGCATTTTCGATGGTTAAGAAATGGTCTTGGTCTGCCAAAAAGCAAGCGAATTCCGTCAAAATCAACACGTGTAAAAACCTACGTGTGAAAAGCTGCAATAAAAAGGCGAAGTGGGGACCTGCAACCTTGACCATAACCTCCGCTTCCGATGGAAGCTGCGCGAGCGAGAGGCGCGTGCGAGTGGGAAGGCGACAGTGGAAAGTGTGTTAGTGACACAGTTCGCGCGCCTGCGCCACATCCGTAAACATGCTGATACACTATCTAGAAGTGCCGGCGAGTTTATTCTACTGTATTTTGTGGATTTTAAAATTTGCAGACGTGTGCGTAGGTAATGATAATTAATATAAAAGGAGTCAAGTAGGAGACGCGACAGGGTGGAATGGAAAAAAAATACGTCATTATATCACCCGCACGACACCCGGCATACTGCTGGGTAAGAAAGACGTCTATTGCCCAAATAAACTGAAAAAGTGTAGGAACATAATATAATATGCGAGGATTGGTATTCTATATGCCGGCTCCACACGTTGGCCACAGTATTGGCAAACTTATCGTACATTTACGGTTTTGTAACGAATGCTTCAAAGGGGTTCTTTCAAAAGCATCAACGAACGATACATTGGCCAAGGTTTGGGCTTACGTGTGGAGCTGACTAGACGAAGCTGTCGATGTTCTCGGCACTTGAGTGATGAGATTATCTATCTCGGGGAGTTCCAGCCATCACAGATCAGTTAAACAAAAAAGAGTTAAACTAAGTTATTTTGGCATTTTCTGTATATAGTGTTTGTGATACCACCGTTGTCTCTGATTTCCATAACACAAGTGCTTTAGCTACTTACTTTGGGATCGGAGCAATGTATGTGATGTTGTCAAATATTTATTTATTTATAGTGGTGGCCAGATAATTAAAGAAACTTTTCATACAAACGAGGTAATTTTAAGCCTTGGTTCTCCACCAGGATTGACCTAGCTGTGATCTGATGATGGCCATCCAGGGAGTGAGTGGAGCAGATTCAGATCGCCATATACACCCAACTGATTTGATCAGCATATCTTTTTAAATGATAAGCATATCATTTGGGTGTATAAATTGTAGCATCTGCTGCTGACTCAACTAGGATAATAAATCCTGTATTAGAACATACAGCGCCCGCTGTCCTAAAAGTTATAATAAAGGTTACTATATAGCGATCCTCTATTTACCCCCTGGATGGTCATCATCAGATCACCTAGGTCAATCCTTGGCATCATAATAATGCGGTAGTATTATAAGATTGTGCCATGTGTCAGAAATTGTGTGTCAAAAAGTCGAATTAATAGCAAATATTTAATTAAGATTTAGTAAATTTAAATTCACGTTTAATTGTGTCAACATAATTTACAACCCATGCCCCTATAGAAAATAAAATAAAAATTACAACATCTATACAGGTCTAGTAGTCTGTTAGAACAATTCTAAGCAGCTGGTTAGTTCAGTGATTGATTGTGAAAAGCTGATCCCTGACATCCAGCAATCCACATCGGTCAGTACGCAAGATGAATGGAGGCCTGTCCGGAATCGGCCCAGAAATTCTGCCCTAAATATTGGGCTGTTACTTCGCTACGACGTAGTCTGTGCTACGTGCTACGGTGTAGCTAACCTTTTCGTAATATTAATAGCTACACCTTAATTTACTTTTAATTAATTAATTACAGTAAGTACCTTTTTTCTTATTACAAAATGTCTAAATCTTGAACATATGCTAAGAGCTGGTTCTACTAATCTCTTCAGCATTATCAGACTAGTTATGCTTAGTTAATTTTAATCCTAATTTCTAGATTGTTGACCTTAATTATCTCTACTAACTCAAAAGTACTTTGAAACACGCACGAACAATTTTTTATCAAATATGGCCGTATTATATTTCGTACCAATGTCCTCTACGTAAGTTTTTCTTTGCAACCGAAATCTAGTCAGGTCTGTAATCCATACATCTGTTAAACTAACTTGAAGTATGGAACAAGCTCTTTTCTACTAAACAATAGCGTACGTTACTTGGCTAAGCAAATTTGCCGTACGCACGAATGGAAACAGGGAGGGGGGAAGGGGGGTAAAAGTAAAAGTTGCGTCTAACTGTACCCGCATTCGCTCTCGAGTGAAGTGACACACTTCGCGAGCAGGTTGTACCTCCGCAGTGCGGCGATATTAGGACAGTGTGTCATGGAGTATCAGGGATCGGGGATACGTCGATATTTGGGTAGGTTATTTAAAACATGTGGAGCTCGGTGGCGCAGTGGTTTAGCGCCTGGCCCAGCGATTGCGGAAGTTAAGCAACGTTCGCAAGGGTCGGTCATGGGATGGGTGACCAAAAATGTATTTTGTCGAGCTCCTCCGTGCTTCGGAAGGCACGTGAAGCCGTTGGTCCCGGCTGCATTTGCAGTCGTTGACACCCACCAATCCGCGTGGTGGGTTATGGCCCATCCTCCTTACCACCCATAAGGAAGGCCTGTGCCCCAGCAGTGGGGACATCAAAAATGGCTGATGGACATTTAAAACAAGCAACTTCTTGGATATTTCTACGAAAAGATATAAGGTTGAAATTGGCTGAGCATAAATTAAATATGCATCGAAATTTAGCAGCTGTTTCAGTTTTTAGGATTTTAACAACATATTTTTTAAAAGAAACTCGTATTTGAACGCACAGAAAATGGAGAATAATGAGTTAGAAATTTAAATCCATTGTTATTTTACAGTACGTTTTAGAATACAAAATATTATGAATTGTGCTATGCAACGTTAATTATGATTAAAATCGTAGAAGAACTTCAGTGACCCAAGATAATAGTGATAAAAAGTCTAGACACATTTGCTATATAAGTACTGACCATAAATGTTATGACTTAGCAAGTATTTTTGAAAAGACGTTTTTTAAATTTCTCCATGTCATTCAAATGTTGTATGAACGGTTTATGCATTACAATGCAGAATTTGTACCGGTCACATTAAACATGGTGATTCTAGACTAAATGTTGTCTAAGGTTGAAACTTGACTGCGTATCTCAAAACTTATCAAGTATTATGAATTGGTTTTGCGTCTAGACGAGAGTCAATTTCTCTTTGTACCTGAATTAAATACACTGTTCTTAATATGAAAGGAGTTACCCATCCATCTATTAGTGTAATAATTTAGCTGTGTAACTTCACCGAGTGTTATTCCTTACATGATATAAATGAAACTACATAATATACATATACAAAATAGAATCGCCTACCATAAACAAAGAATCTCCCCACTATCGGGTACAAGCCTTTCTTAAGGTGGATACCCCACTGAAAGTGGTGCCCTCAGAGGCTTTTATTTCAGAAGTTGTTAATAGAATAAGATTTTAATTAAACTTTACGTGGAATTTTCAGGCCCCTTGGTCTAGTATTTTAAGAAGGTATCACTATATTCCTACGTAGTCATTCGTAGAAGTAGATAGCAAGTTATGTGTCAAACACGTCCACTTTTAGCAGTTTTGCTATCTACTCCTAGCAGTGACTAAGAGGGAACGTAATGATACTTACCGACTAAAAAAAGTAGACTATGGGCCCTAAAAATTCCACGTAATGTTTTATTAAAATTGTGTATAAGAATTACAATATTCAAAAAAATTCGCCGCGGCGCCACTTTCGTTCAGGGTACCGCCTTGAGAACGGATTGGATGGTATTAACGACTGCAAATGCAACCGGGGCTTATCGTGTCTTCCTAAGAACAGTGGAGTTCGAGACAGTAAATATTTGGTTACCCATCCGAAGTCTGACACTTACGATAGTTGCTTAACCAACGCAATCGCTAGGCAAAAGCTCTTTGAGCGCCTCCACAGCACACATTTTTTTTATGATAAGATAAGTTCACAAATCAAAAATTTAAAAACCGCCAAGACACTTTCAGACAAAAGATAACGGCACATTTTTAGTTTTTGTAAATCCGCGGGGGCTGAATCGAGCGACATTGAATAAACTAAGTAGCCAAATAAGTTGGCAATAATGAGGTTATTGATCTTGAACAACAGTATTTGTGTAGGTGCGAACTATGCGAAGGCTTTGATCAACTTACCTTCTTAACACGAATGAACATTGTTCTGCTCCTTTATAATCGAGTATCAAGCTCTCCACTTGACAAGATCCATAATGTCCATTTTTGTTGACACTTGAGACACAAAACAACACCAATTCGAATAAAAATATTCACAATTTAGAAAAAAACAATTTAATTTAACTACCGAACAACTAATTGACAAAATTGTGCTGACAAAGAGTAAAATGTGCTGAGTACTAGTTTTCTTTTTTTAATAAACTTTTCTTTTACAGAGATTGCAATAGAATCTATATCCATACAGCCTTGTCTTTTATTTTTTAGGTTTTGAATGCGTATTGCATTATTTTTTTTTGTTGTGTTTATGTGATTATTGTTATAAAATATGTGAGTATGAGTAATCCTTCTTGATAAATATCGATAAGGTAAGTAAATAAAATAATAGGTACATACAAATTATACTTTTAGCTCCACTTAACCGAGTTTTTTTTGCATTAGAGTGTCAATGTCAGGTGAATTGCATTACTTACAGAGCAGTGATATTCTGATACTTATTTGATTATGAAAATTCAAAATATAAATTTTTTGAAGTGTCATTTTGATGATAGTTATCAGCTGGCATGACATGAAATCGGACATGCTTATCCCAAGTATGTCTTAAATCAGATAACTCGAAGAAAGCCACAGCTATAATAACCTATTATCTAAATCTTGTTTTACTACATTACAGATATTTCCTACGATCATTATTATTGAGTGCCATGACAGCTTTCCATCTCCGCTCCCTCCTTCCCCCCTTCTTAGTACACGCGTCTCGCATATAACAAACACGTGCGCATGAGCAAGTCTAGTCTTTGCAATGCCTAGGTTACTATCGCCAGTAGTATATCAAACTTGAATATGAAAACTTATTCTTTAGTAAGATTCCCAAAAGCATTGATTAAATTTGAAGAAAAGTAGTAAACAAACATGGGTGGAATAAATCATAAATTAATTAAATAGCAATTTTTTTAAATCAAATGATGGGATATTACTAATTGAAGTCGAAGGTCGCACTTTGAGTATAATATGGTTCGATAATTGATTTTTTTTTTCTTGTCAGCTAAAAGACGTATAATGGGTGGTAGGGTAAAAGAATTGACGATTTAAAAATGCTTATTTTGTGAGCTTATTTAAATTTCAATTTCTATATAAATCACTTGATTCCTAACAGTCAAAGCTGATGTCTGAGTAACATTATTGCTTAGTTTGGTACCTACTACGTTTGAGTCGCTCGATTATAGAAACATTTAATAAATCAGAGACGAAGCTATTGATATAATTACAACATCTTAATTTTAGGCCTACGTTTTGCAGAGTTATAATAATAATAATAATAATATTCTTTATTGCACACGTAAAGACATTACAGACAAAGAAACAGAGGAAAGAAGAAAGTACACAATAGGCGGCCTTATTGCTAGACAGCAATCTCTTCCAGGCATCCTTGGGAGAGTTATCATCGTATTCTTTGGAAATCAGAACTATTAACCACTTTTTGCGACATCCTTAATCCTTATTGAGAAAGGTTGGTAGGTATGTTTCTAAAATGCTAATTAACACCACACGACAAAAAAATACACAAGCACACAGCAACTTTAACACACTATTATAACTAAATCATCGTCTTTAATTACGTTAAAATTTAATTCAAATTAGTATAGGGACGGCTTGGCTTTTGCGGTGTATAGAATCTGCTTCAATATTGTTACCAATCTCAATGGATGCATGCATGCATGAAATAAGCACTGTCGTAAATAGGGAGGTGCCACCGGTGCCCAGGCATTTATTTTGGCCCACTACGGTTTACAAAAGTACTAAACCTGGCCCTCCACAAAATTGTGTTGGACACCCCTGCTCTAGGGTACCCGATAATATCTAAAAAAAACAAGAACGCAATCATAGAAGCTCGCACATTGCGCAAAAAAGGTTATTTACGGCGCTGAAATAAGCCTCTGTCCGACATATCCCTTAGCTCCTCCATCCGTTAGCCACATCTATGGGCTCAGTGTGACTAGAATCCGATGAATTTCCTTACCGAAGTATTCTTGTTTCGCCGATAATTTACCTTGTTCAAAGTAACCACATACTCCTATAATAGTTGACGTAGAAAGCTGCTGTGCTACTAAACTAGGCGTCTTTTATTCGTCGATACTTCCTACTGCAACTATGTTGCATGAAACACAAATTACTATTCTAGAAACGGTTGAATATCAACTCATTTCAATCAACTTATCCAAAAAGTCCGCAAGTTGACTATTACTGCTTTCCAACAATATCAAATTCAAATAAAATATTGAGTTTATATGAAAAAAACCTTTAGCTACGAAATTAGCTTGTTTATATGGAAAACCTGGGGGTCAAGTCTGCTAATGTTAACGTCAAAATCGTGGTTCAATGGTGTTTCAATGGTATTGCTTTTTGACACAGTTCTTGTTTCTTAAACATAAAACCGAAACACATTATGTCTCTTAAACCCAAAACGGAAACGCATTGTGGCTCTTAAACCCAAAACGGAAACACATTATGTCTCTTAAACCCAAAACGGAAACGCATTGTGGCTCTTAAACCCAAAACGGAAACACATTATGTCTCTTAAACCCAAAACGGAAACGCATTGTGGCTCTTAAACCCAAAACGGAAACACATTATGTCTCTTAAACCCAAAACGGAAACGCATTGTGGCTCTTAAACCCAAAACGGAAACACATTATGTCTGTAGGTGACCTTCCTACATTTATTTATTATTTACACAAAATATTTTATATTTACAATTATTTATATTTTATCCTATATTATCTTAAATTATATTTACACTATTATTATATTTACATAAACACACAAACACGTATTACAATAATATTTATTTAATTAACTAAAACTAATCATATTTATTTACACGTCATTTGCCGTACGTACAAGCCGGACGGCGAAAGTGGAAACACGCATCCCAAACCAGTCCTTTTGTCTTGCGACCCTGCTATCGGAGCAGCCGGGCAGCGCGTGCGCACCGATCGCGTACGCCAGTCGAGATCATACCACGACACTGAGCGCTCGCAGCTTTGCCTCAGATATTTTGTTATTGTTCGCGGCTAATGCTTATTGCTATTTGTTTTTCTGCTTCACCAAACTGTTAATTGTGTTTCTCGAATTCTTCCTTCTGCCTACCTAAACTATATCTGTGCCTGTGCGTGATTCTTACTCCTTCTGTGTACTGTTTTATTTATTTGTGTGTGTAAGGACAATATACCACTCAAACCGTAAGTCAGACTAGTTATTGAACTATTTACCTTACCACCAAACTGGTGACCCTATGTCGAACACGGAAAAAGAATTCCAAGACGCAGAAAGCCACACCCAACAAGAGCGCGTGTCCACTGTCATGGACGAGAATAATGCCGGACGTCCTAGCGGACATTCTGAAATCGGCAAAGTGAGCGTTAGGGTGCCTCCGTTTTGGCCAGAGGAACCGGAAATTTGGTTCGCCCAGGTGGAAGGACAATTTGCCATTTCCGGAATTACTAATGACGCGACCAAATTTAATTACGTCATTAGCCAACTGGATAACAAATTTTCGAGAGAGGTTAAGGACGTTATTCTTAACCCCCGGCTGCCGACAAATATGGCAAACTGAAGACGGAGCTGATTAAGAGACTTACCGCATCCAAAGAAAAGAACCTGAAGCAGTTGTTGATGCATGAGGAGTTGGGCGACCGTAAGCCTTCGCAGTTCCTGCGGCATCTCAAGAGCCTCGCCGGATGTGACGTCACCGACGAATTTTTGAAGACGATGTGGATTAGTCGCCTTCCTACCGGCGTGCAGACGGTTCTCGCCGGCCAGCCATCCACTAGCAATACCGAAGACTTGTCGGATCTCGCAGATCGTGTTCATGATCTTGCCAATACAACACCGAGGGTTGCGGCTGTCAATAATCCAGTGCCTGGTTCAGTCGTGAGTGAGCTGACGAGAGAGATAGCCGAGCTGAGACGGCAAATCCAGAAAATGTCCACTGATAGAAGCAGCCGAGGACAACAACGGACATCACGGCGTAACAGGAGCAGATCTTCATCACGACAGCGGTCGGACTCCAATTACCGAAAGTTCCCGCTGTGTTGGTACCACGCGAAGTTCGGTGAGAGGGCAGACAGTTGTATCCGGCCTTGTGACTACAAGGCGGGAAACGCCGGGAGCAGTCGATAATGGCGACTGACGACTGCTCACCTCACTCATCGGGTCGCCTCTTCGTGACTGACCGCTCATCAAAGACGCAGTTCCTGGTCGACACTGGTAGCGACCTCTGTGTCTTTCCACGGTCTTCGCTACGAGAACGACGTGCCCGAAGCAACTTTGAACTCTGCGCAGCCAATGGTTCAAACATAGCTACTTATGGTTACGTACATTTAGATTTAGACTTTGGTTTACGTAGAAGCTTTGCTTGGCGCTTTGTAGTCGCCGATGTTACAAAACCTATAATAGGTGTAGATTTTTTAAACTATTATCAGCTTATAGTAGACGTTAGAAACAAAAAGTTAATTGATCATACAACTAGTGTATCTACTGTAGCTAGTTCTGCTTCTTGTAATGTGCACTCTGTAAAGATCTCCACTGGCGATACCCGCTATCATAAAATCTTAGACGAGTTTCCAGAAATAACCCGTCCTGCTGGTATTCATCGCACTACACCTCATAACACGGTACACCATATCCGCACTACACCTGGTCCACCTGTATCTTGTTCCCCTCGTCGTTTAGCTCCCGATAAGCTGAAGATAGCCCGCCAAGAATTCCAGTCGATGATAGCGAATGGCACAGCCCGTCCGTCAGAAAGTCCTTGGGCGTCACCTCTTCATCTGGCGCCGAAGAAAGACAACGGCTGGAGACCATGCGGCGACTACCGTATGCTCAACGCACGGACAGTGCCCGACAGGTACCCAATCAGGCACATACACGACTTCGCCCACAGCATCTCAGGGTGTAAAATCTTCAGCACGCTTGACCTCGCTAAAGCGTACAACCAAGTGCCGGTAAGTCCAGATGATATCCCTAAGACTGCCATCACCACGCCCTTTGGATTGTTTGAATTTCCGTATATGACGTTTGGTCTACGGAATGCGGGTCAAACATTCCAAAGGCTCGTGGATGAGATGACCAGAGGACTCGATTTCGTCTTCGCGTATTTGGACGACTACTTGGTCTTCTCAACGTCAGCAGAGCAGCACGAGCAGCATCTCCGTATTATCTTTGAACGCCTGAAGAAATACGGAATGCTGGTTAATACTTCCAAATGTGTGTTTGGGGCTAGTGAGGTAACCTTTCTGGGATACCACATCTCAGAGCATGGTACCCGACCTCTTGACGCCAAAGTGCAGGCGATTAAAGACTTCCCTGCCTCCACCACCGTGCGCCAACTCAGGCGATTTTTGGGCATGATAAATTTTTATCGGCGGTTTCTTCCCCAAGCTGCCCAAATTCAAGCGCCACTTCATGCGCTATTGACAGGTAACGTCAAAGGTTCTCACCCCGTCAACTTGACAGGGGACACCTTGACCGCTTTTAACACCTGCAAAGACAGTCTCTCCAGGGCCGCCATGTTAGCACACCCGGACTGTTCTGCTAAATTAGCGCTTGTAACTGATGCGTCGGATAAGGCGATCGGCGCAGTATTACAGCAACTGCGAGATGATGCTTGGGAGCCATTAGCCTTCTTCTCTCGGAAGCTTAGCCCCTCCCAAGAGAAATACTCGCCATATGATAGGGAGTTATTGGCCATTTACGAGGCCATTAAACATTTTAGGCATATGCTCGAGGCCAGGCATTTTACTGTCTATACTGACCACAAGCCAATCAGTTTTGCCTTTCATGAAAGGAAGGCCAACTGCTCGCCTAGGCAGTATAGACACCTGGACTTTATTGCTCAATTCACAACCGACATACGCCACATATCAGGCAAAGATAATGTGGTTGCCGATGCTTTGTCGCGTGTCGAAGAATTGAGCGCAACTGTCAGCCTCGAGACACTAGCCGAAAGTCAAACTTCCGACCTAGAACTGTCTAAATTTTTGCAGGATGGTTGTTCCTTGCATTTAGAAAAACGTCTATTACCTGGGAGTCGCATTGCACTGTACTGCGACGTCAGTACCTCGACCCCCAGGCCTTACGTTACGAAATTCTACCGCAGGCAAGTATTTGAAAGCTTGCATTCATTGAGTCACCCTGGCGCCAATGCTTCCGCTAAATTAGTTGCGGAACGGTACGTTTGGCCGGGCGTCAGAAAAGACTGCAAAAGCTGGGCGCGTGCTTGCATTGCATGCCAACGCGCCAAGGTAAACCGTCATGTGACCGCACCACTTGGTACATACCATTTACCTCGAGCTCGCTTTAAAGAAATCCACATCGACTTAATTGGACCTCTCCCACTGTCGCAGGGTTATCGGTACTGTCTTACTGCCATTGATCGCTTTACGCGATGGCCAGAAGCGGTACCGATCGAGGACATTACTGCCGAAACAGTGGCCAAGGCTTTGCTGTCGATGTGGATAGCTCGGTTTGGTTGCCCAACGACCATCACAACCGATAGAGGCCGACAGTTTGAGTCAGCCTTATTTAAGTGTTTGTCCAAAATCGCTGGGTTTGACCACAAACGAACAACGGCTTATCACCCTGCTTGTAACGGGCTCGTGGAACGGTTTCTCCGTCAACTGAAAGCGGCGATAGTATGCCACGCAAATGATCGGTGGACTGAGTCATTGCCATGGGTGTTGTTGGGAGTGAGAACGGCCTTTAAAGTGGACCTGCAGGCTTCATCTGCTGAGTTAGTGTACGGGGAGCCATTGAGACTGCCTGGCGAATTTTTTGAACCTTCAGTTCCTGGCACGACCGATGCGTCTGAATTTTCAGCCCGGATTCGAGATTTCGCCAGTAAACTGCGTCCCGTACCTGCTTCACGCCATTGCAGTCCCAAAGTTTTTATTTATAAGGACCTAGGCACATGTGATTTCGTCTTCCTGCGTGAAGACGCATTGCGAGGTGCACTAACTAACGCTTATACTGGTCCTCACAAAGTATTAGCTAGAGGTGACAAAACTTTTAAATTGTCACTAAATGGCAAAGAAGTCACGGTTTCTATCGATCGTGTGAAACCGGCCTATATATTGGCTGATTATAGTGTAGAACCCGTACCAGAGCAACAACCAGAAATGCAAAAGGAGCGAACCACTCGTAGTGGACGCCGGGTACGATTTCCCGATTTTTATCGCCCTTGACGGTCTCTGGAGGGGGGTGGTGTAGGTGACCTTCCTACATTTATTTATTATTTACACAAAATATTTTATATTTACAATTATTTATATTTTATCCTATATTATCTTAAATTATATTTACACTATTATTATATTTACATAAACACACAAACACGTATTACAATAATATTTATTTAATTAACTAAAACTAATCATATTTATTTACACGTCATTTGCCGTACGTACAAGCCGGACGGCGAAAGTGGAAACACGCATCCCAAACCAGTCCTTTTGTCTTGCGACCCTGCTATCGGAGCAGCCGGGCAGCGCGTGCGCACCGATCGCGTACGCCAGTCGAGATCATACCACGACACTGAGCGCTCGCAGCTTTGCCTCAGATATTTTGTTATTGTTCGCGGCTAATGCTTATTGCTATTTGTTTTTCTGCTTCACCAAACTGTTAATTGTGTTTCTCGAATTCTTCCTTCTGCCTACCTAAACTATATCTGTGCCTGTGCGTGATTCTTACTCCTTCTGTGTACTGTTTTATTTATTTGTGTGTGTAAGGACAATATACCACTCAAACCGTAAGTCAGACTAGTTATTGAACTATTTACCTTACCACCAAATGTCTCTTAAACCCAAAACGGAAACGCATTGTGGCTCTTAAACCCAAAACGGAAACACATTATGTCTCTTAAACCCAAAACGGAAACGCATTGTGGCTCTTAAACCCAAAACGGAAACACATTATGTCTCTTAAACCCAAAACGGAAACGCATTGTGGCTCTTAAACCCAAAACGGAAACACATTATGTCTCTTAAACCCAAAACGGAAACGCATTGTGGCTCTTAAACCCAAAACGGAAACACATTATGTCTCTTAAACTCAAAACGGAAACGCATTGTGGCTCTTAAACCCAAAACGGAAACACATTATGTCTCTTAAACCCAAAACGGAAACGCATTGTGGCTCTTAAACCCAAAACGGAAACACATTATGTCTCTTAAACCCAAAACGGAAACGCATTGTGGCTCTTAAACCCAAAACGGAAACACATTATGTCTCTTAAACCCAAAACGGAAACACATTATGTCTCTTAAACCCAAAACGGAAACACATTGTGTCTCTTAAACCCAAAACGGAAACGCATTGTGTCTCGATTTTGAGTTTAAGAAACAAGAACTTTCTTTCTAGACCGAGTCCAGTCGCGCATGTGAACGCTGCTGTGTTTAAAATGTCGAATTGATGAGTTTTTTGCTGTTAAAAGAGGTCTGGAACATCAAGTATACAAAAAGACGGTGTAACATTTCACATGAAAGTATTTTTTTATCGTATTATTGCTATTTGTTTACATTTAAACATTAAATTCGTATATTTTATTCTTGATTAGTTGTCAGATTTGTTCAGTGACATCGGGTCTGCTAGTCCATGGCTCGTCCGTACAAATTTCAGATCTGTCGCTAGATAAATCCGAGTTCTCGCCGATGGGCAACTTAGTGATGTTACAGTTATATAATGTTTGTCGATAAAGTTTTGGTCAATGTTGGTCTTTGCACTGATTCTGCGTCAAATTCATTTGCGATATTTTTGCATGACATGATGATGTGAGCGCGACAGACATCGTGAGATAAATGTCGAGAAATAGTCACGGCGCTCATCCTAGCGCGGCTGGTTTATACGATATTAACCTACGTCAGTAGTAGTCAGCTGACGGAAAGGCGTAAAAAATCGTTTTTCGACCTTGGTTCCTTGGAGCAAGTTGTTCAGTCTAAGGCCCGTATTATAGGACGAGACTCAAGCACTGCTTGAACTCTAATCACCTGATCTCTACTTAATTACTGAATCTAGTCTCAAGCACCATGTTGATTCCAAAACAAAGCTTGAGTCGAGACTCAGCTGATCTCTACTTAAATAGAGAGAGTCGAGTACTCAAACACTGTTAAAATTAGCGTGATCTGAGTTTGAGTTTAGTTTGTTAAAGCTCTGCTCAAGCACCGTTCTAAAATTAAAACTCGACTCAAAAGTCAGTTTAAGCACAAGTTTGGCACAACGGGTTGTTAAATTGTTGTTATCGCGTCAGACTTAGGTAGAATGGTGGGGTTGTAGTGTAGCTAGCCAGGCGGACTTGAAATAAGCCCAAACACCAACCAAACATTACAAATTATACCTCCCCTGGGAATCGAACCCAGGACCTCTGCGTCTTACACGACACGGTGGGCGAACCACTAGACCACAGAGGCGGACCACATAAGTTGTTCAGTTTAAGCAACACTATCACCTGTTTAAGTATCATAATTCATTACTCATCTTATATTTTTGTTCTACATGAAGACAAAAAAATATTATGTAATAAGAAACAATAATAGTAGATTATACAACAAGTGAAAAAAGAGGGAATTTAGTTCGAGGGACTAAGTTGGATCCCGAGAGCAGCGAAGGATTCTAGAGTTGAATCCCGAGCGTAGCGAGGGATTCAAAAGTAGAATCCTAAGCGAAGCGAGGGATACAAAGGACCGAGATGAAATTTTTTTTTCACGAGTTGTGTACTCTACTTTTTACCATTGACTGCGAGAAAACGAAAAGCAGTAGGAACTTATACCTACATATATAATTAAATAGTTATCACATTTTTATTATTTAGGTAGGTAATCAGTAATAAGTATTTAAACATTAGAAAATAGTAAAACTAGAAGTTTTCCAATGACATAAAACAACCACGCTAAGAGGGAAATTACATGATCAGTTTGGAATCAGTCCTTTTCATCAGTTTGTATAAATAAATTAACTTTGAATTTTTACAGACTGAAGATCGTACCAGACTGATGCAAGACTGAACATCTAATCTCCCTCTAATATATAGAAAAGAATCCAAAGACGAGACACTAAAAAGGACCTAATTAATTTGGCGGGATATTTTTTAGAAAAGAACCCTAAGATAAGACACTAAAAAGAACCTAAATAAAATTGGCGGGATATTTTTTTTAATTTATTTGTATAATTATGGCTTTATCTATGGAATAACTCCATATTTTCAGCACGTTTTATTTTTTTTCTACATAATTCATACGATGCGCGCTTGTTCCAAATTCAAAATATTTTTATTCACTCGGTGAATAAAACAGCGTATTATTCACTCTCATCGTTGAATTAAACGCACTTTTTCGAGTGGCGATGGTAAAAACACATTAACAGCGATTATAATTTAATGTCAGGTGGTTAGCTGATGGCGTTAGTAGGTAACTTGTTATTTATTATTAATTCTGATTGTCTTTTCATATTAAAATTATTGATATGTACACCTACTTTACAAGATATAGTAATTTATAATAATAAAGATTAATACAAATAGTAGTAAAATGTTTGAGTTTGTTCATGTTTGACCTTTATTCCTTTTTCGAAATTTATCGATATTGCTGCATCAACAGTTGAGCCCAGCCCTTTATGTCAAAAACGTGTCATATTTTGATGTGTGACTCATCCGTACACAAATTTTTGCTGTTTTGTTTTATTTTTTATGTGTGAGTGTCGTCATTACAGTGTTGTTTTTGTATGTGAGTGTGCGGAACTACACTTGTGTGCACTTTCCCCCCCCCCCCGCAAAAAATGCCAGAATAATTTGGATGGAGTTAATCGCTAAGGCGCCTCCCTTCGGTACGAAGCCGCGATGCTCGAAGCCGCTAGTAAGGCAAATAGTTACTATTTGTACCTATTTTTAACCGACATCCAAAAAAGGAGGAGGTTCTATGTTCGTCTGTATATTTGTTTTTTTTTTTTTTTGTGTATGTCCACCGATTACTCGAAGACGGCTGGACCGATTGAAATGATTCAAACGTTATTACATTAGGTACACTCCCAAGTTGGTCCCATTTTTTAAAATTTGGAAATCGGTTTTGTACTGTTCAAGTAATTTTGAAAAAAGCACGAAAATAGTATGATTTTGTGTGAATTACCTCGATGATTGGTCGTATTACTTCTTTGTTTATGAACTGAATAAGATAATTATTTTTTTGTTGGAAGAGGGATATCTTAAGTGTACTTTTTTAACCGACTTAAAAAAGGAGGTTCTCAGTTTGACCCGTATTTAAGTATGTTTCTCCGCGATTATCTTACGTTTGGCTGAGCCGATTTTTCTACATATATAATATACCTTACCTACAAGGTACCTACACTAAAAATAAAAAAATAAAAAATTGTTTAAAAACAAAAAACCGACTTCAAAAAACCTACCTCTAAAAAGCAAGAAATAATATTCGTAATAATAAAAATACGTCTATTGAAGTCGGGTGGGGCTTTTAGAATTAAAAAAAAAGGAATTTGTACTCCAGCCCCACCCGACTTCAATAGACGTATTTTTATTATTACGAATATTATTTCTTGCTTTTTAGAGGTAGGTTTTTTTAAATGTCACTTTGAAAAGCCCTCATTCTAAAGTGGCTACCTAGCAGTATCCGACTCACTCACAATGCAATGAAACTTTTTGCGAAAACTTCACACAAGAGGCCGCTGCACTCGCTCATTAAAACGAAATGGGTATTGGGCACAAGCACAAGTCGCCAGCCGATCATTAATATACAGAATAATGACATTTTGCCGGCAAGTGCACCGAAAGTAGCGCGAAGAAGCCATTAACTCGAATTCGACTTTCGGCAGATTAATAATCGATTCGATGAAGTGACGTTTTGCATGAACATGAAGTGAATTTTCATTTGTGTGTTTTCCTTGATTGGCATTAAAAGCAAGACTAATCTATTAAAGAATAGACACCAAGAGGAAACATTTATTATTGAAGTAACAAGTTTAAGTGGGTTTTAATGGTGATAGAAGAGCTTTTAATGTTTATTTAAGTAATTTTAAGTAAGTAATTAAATAACTGCAAGTATCTATTTTAAAGCCCTTATAAGTGTGCATCAATTAACAGCTCGACTTTTGAATAGTAAAGTTCTTTTACAAAAGTCCTCAGTTATGAGGATTCCGGGTGTAGTGAGTTTCCACCTTCGGCCTTATCGTCACTTAACATCAAGTGAAGTGAAGGCCAAGCACTATCCCGTAAGCTTTATGTCCCTATTCAAGTTGAAACAACATAACAGTTAACCCTGCAATTGATATTGAATTGTCCTTACCATTGCATAAAGCCCGCGTCCCATTTGCGCAGATAAGCGGTCGCTAATGATGACTTACCGGCCCGGATCAGATCGGCTTGAGCGGTGCTCCATCTAAATTTGCGCCTACGCACCTCCGGTCCTCCCACCACTCTAGGGCTTTCAAACGTTAGAAATGGTTTTATTTCTGACTAGTATTTCCAAAACAAAAATACCTATTTACTTACAAAAAAATATTTGTTATTTATCAGATTTGCCATTAGGCGCTTACTTCTGATTTACTTACAAGCTGGAATTTCGCGATTTACCTTAGATACAAAAAGATGGTAATTCGCGATTTACCTAAGATACGCTGGATTTTTGTAAAAATTATGAACATTACTCGGACGATTGCAAAAATCTGTCTTAGATTCTGATTATCCGGTATTTACAATTTTTGTAAAAATCCTGTTTGTACAATTATCCTACGACATACTTATCTAAGAAACATCTAAAACCATAGACAAATCAGTCGCACAAAGCAGGCGGTATACGCAAGTCGCACCACGTGTTACCCAGCCCTACGCGGCGCGGGCGCAGAGAGAAATGGCGTGACCTTGTTTCTTGACCCACTGCCGACGTCGCCGCCGTGCACGGCCAAGGCACACGGCGCGCTTGCGAACTTTGCTGCGCGTGCGCGCGGGAAGAACCAACTTGACAGCAGTTTGAATTTGGAATCGCACTTGAAATAGTTATTATGTCATTTTTTGCGGTTTGCAAACTTTACTACAAACGGGAAGAATCAACTTCACATCACACAGTTTGAATTTGGAACTGCGTTAGAAATATGAGAATACTTTTTTTACTGAGATTGTCTTTGGCTCAAAAGCACTGAAAAAAGATGGTAAAATTGTAATAAGGTTTATTTTGAAATTGTGGGAATTCTACTTTATTATTGTTGAATATAGAACATACTTAAATACTATACTAGATAACAAAGAAACACCGCCTAAGCTAGGTAGGTATGCAAATTAGTATAAGTACTATTCTTAGAAATTACAGGGGTAGCTTACGCGTTATAAAATGCTAACCAAACGCGGCCTGATAATTCATCACTTTGGCGAAATTATTAAGGAACTGAGTACCTAACATAACACATTACGACATTTTACCATTTATTTACTGTAACTTTAAGTTATTTTTAACACTAGAAAGAGTCAAAGGTCAGTTTGTCAAACCCATTGTAAATCAGCTATGTTAAATCGATTGTAAATTAAAGTTTTAATAAGAGCCTGTTGTTAAAATCTGTGAAAAATATTTCGGTCGATGAATTTGGTGTCGCACGTATTCTCTTCGATGCGATGGGTGATCAAATAGACCGTAATAAAAATTGACAGACCTAAATTTACTAACACCATGGCTCCTGATAAGTTCCGATTAAATTTGAAAGATAATTGCTTCAAAAAATCTATTCCATTTTAAATGAAACAAGTACATACCTAGATAGTGCTGTCCGCGATCTTTGAAATTGGCCATAAATAATATTACAAACTCATGTTCGTGAAAACTGTAATTGATAAAAGTCATATAATTACGAGGGGAGGTCAAAAAGTGGAATGGAGGGGTTGTAGGGGCGAAAGGATGATTTTTTTACTTGCACTAGTTGTTGAGAGTATATATACAAAGTTTTATAAAAATCGGGTTATTATTTACCGAGATACAGATCAATAAAAAAGCTAATCCGGAAAGAAAATTTTTATCATGAGAAAAAATCAAGTTTCGCGCTGGCATTACATGCCTTACCAATCGATGAAAACTCATCCGATTATTTTGGAAGAGATATTTTCTGTTTATGGGGACTCTTAACCTAGCAAAAAAAATAAAAAAAAGAGTTTAAACAGAAGAAATCTTCCAGTGATGAAGAGATGAAGAGGGCAACCTCTGCCTAATGAATGAAGGGTATGATGTGGAAAAGGTCACTTTTTTAACGTAAACTAATTTGTGACACTCATTAGTAGTATAATAACAAAGTTTAATAAAAATCAGGTCATTATTTACTGAGATAAAAATCAATAAACAAACCAATCCGGAGGGGAGTTTGCTTACGAGGAAAACTTCTCAGATTTTATTAAAAATATGTCTTTCGTTTGTGTCCTACATCTTGGCATGGACCACTTTGAAAACCGCAATTCTGACTACATGGAAAATTTCTCCCCAATTAGTCCCAACTAGTCCTACTTTTTCGGAATTAGTCCCAAAAAGGACTGAAAGATATAAGCGATTTAAATGGTCCATGCCAAAGCAAACCTTCATTTTGGCAGGGACAGGCTATATCTAGTGAACCTAAACACCTAGCCAGGATCTGATTATTCAAAAAAAATCTCCCTTTTTTATGGATCCCGCAATGCCTAGAATCAAAACGAAATGAAGCGCCGTTCAAAAAATATAAAGGAATGATTTGGTCCCTGCCAAAATCAACCTACATCTTGGCGAGGACTTTTGAACCAGGTCACCTAGAGAAAATCTGATTATTGGAAACGATTCGTGTAAATTAGTCCCAATTAGTCCTAAAGCCACAAAATTAGTCCCCCTTTAGTTTAGGAGAAATTTCGTTTTTTGATATAAGTACAGTCATGTACAAAAGCGTACAGTAAAAATTAATTACATAAAACTATTCCGTTCCGTAATGCGCAGTGTTCCGATTGTAAAACATTAAGCACGAACTTTCGTAGATTGAGGAATGCACAAACAGTATACATAAGTTTTACAATCGGAACACTGCGCATTGCGGAACGGAATAAAGTTTTAGGCCCATATTACACTATCATATACACACAAATAAACAAATCATGTATATATCATCCGAGATATATGTTTACTATCTTTCTTCGGAGATAGCATCCGATAAATAATATATGATAGTGTAATATGCTCATGCCCCATAGCATGACCATCGAAACGCGATAATATGATATAGAGCTTAATCACGTTTAACTGCCATAAAACAATGGAATTTGACAGTCGAGTGTCGACAAAACGATATATATAGTGTATTGTCGGTAATGCTAGGGGGGTCTTAGCCCTTCCTCCCTCCAGTTAAACGTGATAAATCACTGGGTACCATATCACGTTTCGGTGGTCATGCTAGGCTAAGAGGGAGGGATTGTAAGGGCGTTTTCCTACGAACAAACAATGACACGACACGATTGTCAACAGTGTTGCCAGAACGTACCAAAAAGTACAGTTGTCAGCACTATAGTGCTGACAATACTGTCGTGCAGCTTGTGAATCATCTATCTGTGTCATCCATTTGAAGCAAAATGGACGAGACAGGTACCTAAATGTTGCGAAACATGTTGTCTAAATGGCTCTTAACCAAGCCATACCACACCCAAAAAAAAAAGTTCGTTTTTGTCATACATTACATGATGTGTTGCCGTTATAGCGACATAGTAGCTGGATTAGCGGATTTTTTTAATATTTTTGTAATTTAGTCGCTAAAAAAGTATAACTTACCTAATATATTTAATGTTTTTAAGCAAAATTGTGAAAAATTGAATGCTATTACATATTTTCGTAGGTACCTACACCTTTGTTAATTATGTAGGTACTATTTGCCTATAATTATTAATAAAGGAGTGCTTGATTTCATAAATTCGCTTTTATTTACACATTTTTTATCAAAACTATTTTAATATTCTAGTGACTTTTATCGATATTTTTAGTACCTACCTATTTTTTTTTCCAAATTTTTACACAAGTCAAAAGTTACGAGAAAAGTACAATTAAAAACATAATGATGGACAAATACATAAAAGTCCAATACCTTACTCTGTCAAAATGAAACAGCTGATTTTTATACGGAAATGGTTTAATCAATCGGCTCACAAACAAAAAAGTAAGTTGCCATCTTGGCTTTTTATTTTTTAATATTTCATTATTATTTTCTTGTCAAAATAGTACCAGAAACCGAGATTCATCAAAATCGGTCCACAAACAAAAAAGTTGGCCGCCATCTTGGATTTTTTATATTGCGTTGCTGTTTTCTTGTCAAAATAGTACCAAAAACCGTGTTTCATCGAAATCGGCCCACAAACAAAAAAGTTGGCCGCCATCTTGGGTTTTTATATTTTTAACATTGCGTTGCTGTTTTCTAGTCAAAATAGTAGCGAAAAACCGAGTTTCATCGAAATCGGCCTACAAACAAAAAAGTTTGCCGCCATCTTGGATTTTTTATATTTTTAACATTGCATTGCTGTATTTTTGTCAAAATAGTAGCAAAAACCGAGTTTCATCGAAATCGGCCTACAAACAAAAAGTTGGCCGCCATCTTGGATTTTTTATATTTTTAAAATTGCATTGTTGCTGTATTCTTGTCAAAATAGTAGCGAAAACCGAGTTTCATCGAAATCGGCCTACAAACAAAAAAGTTTGCCGCCATCTTGGATTTTTTATATTTTTAACATTGCATTGCTGTATTTTTGTCAAAATAGTAGCAAAAACCGAGTTTCATCGAAATCGGCCTACAAACAAAAAGTTGGCCGCCATCTTGGATTTTTTATATTTTTAAAATTGCATTGTTGCTGTATTCTTGTCAAAATAGTAGCAAAAACCGAATTTCATCGAAATCGGCCTACAAACAAAAAAGTTGGCCGCCATCTTGGATTTTTTATATTTTAACATTGCATTGCTGTATTCTTGTCAAAATAGTAGCAAAAACCGAGTTTCATCGAAATCGGCATACAAACAAAAAAGTTGGCCGCCATCTTGTATTTTTTTATTTTTTTAACATTGAGTTGTTATTTTCTTGTTAAACTAGAAAAAAAACACCTGTTCCATACATAAGTACAATGCGTAGGTAGGTACTCCATCGAAATGTATGAAACAGCTGATTTTTTTTTTTCGTTTTCAAGGTTGGTCCTATAATGAAAGTTGTACAGTTTGATGGTGTGATGAGAGGTTTTAAATTAATTACAAATAACCCTGTATAGGTACAAAGTTTCAAGTGAACCCATTGAAGGAAGAAAATCACTCTCTACTCCAAATATGAATAGTTTCGAAAGAAAAGCAATATAACTTTAAAATTCAACTTTATACATGACCATTTCATACTTCTTTTGAAATTATTTTGTACGCGACTGTACATGTTTATGATATAGTCCAGGAGCCCGGGATCAAAATACCTCTAAGAAATCATTTTTATTTTATGACTTAAAAATTAAGGTTTTGAGTTTCGAAAATGCATAAAAGTTACGTATTACTTTTGTTTTACATTATACGTTAATAACACTTCATTATTTTAACACAAACACGCAAAAATAAAACAAGTTACAAACATCGTCACTAAATAGGAAGTCGGCTCCTGTACTATAAAAACCAAACTTTAATTCCGATTATCTCCTAAACTAAAGGGGGACTAATTTTGTGGCTTTAGGACTAATTGGGACTAATTTACACGAATCGTTTCCAATAATCAGATTTTCTCTAGGTGACCTGGTTCAAAAGTCCTCGCCAAGATGTAGGTTGATTTTGGCAGGGACCAAATCATTCCTTTATATTTTTTGAACGGCGCTTCATTTCGTTTTGATTCTAGGCATTGCGGGATCCATAAAAAAGGGAGATTTTTTTTGAATAATCAGGTCCTGGCTAGGTGTTTAGGTTCACTAGATATAGCCTGTCCCTGCCAAAATGAAGGTTTGCTTTGGCATGGACCATTTAAATCGCTTATATCTTTCAGTCCTTTTTGGGACTAATTCCGAAAAAGTAGGACTAGTTGGGACTAATTGGGGAGAAATTTTCCATGTAGTCAGAATTGCGGTTTTCAAAGTGGTCCATGCCAAGATGTAGGACACCTTTCGTTTATGGGGACTCTTGACTTGGTAAAAAACAATAAAAAAGAGCTTCAATACAAGTAATTTTCCAGTGGTGACGGGTGAAGACCGCAATTCTGAACAATTAGACCAGAAATACAAATCATTTTTTTTTTGACGTTTTCAAAAAATTAATTGATAGATCTAATAAATGTATTAGTTAAGAAAGAATACATTGCAAAGAAAAAATGTTTTTGATTTTTTAATTCTTACATCATACCCTCCATTCCGCGATTTTTTTTGACCTCCCCTCGTATATTTCAGCAAAATCATAATAATTGTATTTCAGCAAATTCGACCATTTGAAAAATAATAAGCAACATTTGCACGAAATAATCTGAAAATACCTTTGTATTAAATGTGTAGAGACGCATAAACAAAAATCTTTTGACTTTGCTACTCCATTAAGCGCACACATGAATATTTATTTTAATTTAAACTGCGTGTAAATGTATTCATTTTTACTTCAGTAGGTAGTGCGGTAGTAGGCAGCTAATTATGCCACTGACCCCAATATGAACGGTAAACACTACGCCATGACATAGTGTACCATAATGTATGGATACTTTGTATGACCCCCCTCCATGAGGAAACATCACATACAAAATCCAGTTTATGACGGATTACCATGGCTCTTGAATCATTACCTGACATCTTGTTCAATCACAACCTCAAACTACTCCTATAACTCAAATATTTAGATACGTTATATGATTAAAATCATAGGTATTAAACTTATTAGTGATAGGCATTTACACACCTATCTTTTGTAGCTAAATTCCAGACGCAAAAGATGATGGACAATCACTTTTGTTTTTAATCTACTTTTTTTCAATAAAAATAATATGCAAATCTTTAAGGTGCGAAAGTGGCGCCGCCTTACATTATATTTAATATTATAATTCTAATACACATTTTTATAAATGTTTATCGTGGAGATTTTAGGGCCCACAGTCTAGTATTTTTAGACGGTATCGTAACATTCCCTCGTAGTCACTGCTAGAAGTAGATAGCAAAACTGCTAAAAGTGGCCGTTTTTGACACATTTGCTATCTACTTCTACGAATGACTACGAGGGCATGTAGTGATACCTTCTAAAAATACTAGAACATGGGCCCTAAAATCTCCACGATAAACATTATTAAAACCTTTTTCTATTAAAAACTTATTAAATAAAAACCTCTGAGAGGGCGTCACTTTCGGTCATACAACCGCCTTAAGCAAAAGACATCAACGAGATCGTCAAAATTTTACTGGTTAAAAAGTTATTCTTATTTTCCCTACCATCACTTTAAAGCACTAACTATGACGCTACAAAAACCATAGACCCAAATTTTTCCGCCAACGATGCGGGCTAAATTAAATTGGCAAGTAAACTGCACTGTATCTACCGCAATTTTGGTTTCATTTCACCAAACCCGCAAACCATGAAAGGAGCTATTAAATATCATATTATACGTTACACAGATCTGCATAATCTTTACATCCCCCCTCAGACCCACATCCACGACATACATATCCAAATCGACCGGATTGAGGTCTACATATTTTGGGACTGATAGTGTGAGCCAAAAGCTACCCTATCGACTAGTAACAGAGTATACTATTTCTTTTACCTTATACTACCACCGAAATACTACTTTATTTCACAGTGTATAAGGTTTTGAATTGAAAAATGATGTTATCTTTCAATGAATTCAAAACGGTATGCGGCGTCTTGATGCGCGAGTTTAAATTCGGACGAATTTATAAAGGCTTCGTTAACTACCCGTCAAAAGAAATTGAACCTTATTCGTAAGTGTGATGTGTTCAAGTTTTTTTATTGCGAGTATGTCACGGTGGACTTTGCATATAGAAGCGAGCGCGGCGTGCGACTTTTTTTAATTGTTTGTTTGCATGAGCTTGCAAGCGCGGCTGTCCGTTTGACACAGTTCGACTAACTTTTACTATCTGTGGTCACCCGTGATAAAATAAATCATTTTATTTATAGTCAACATGCTAAACCAATCTACCTATATCGGTAAACTGAAATATTTATAGCCTCATCGATAAAATTGATTTAAATCCTTTTAACATTTGAAATTTTATTTAAAAGTTAATTAACAGAAATGTTTATTGAGATAAATCGTAAGAAACAGGTAGATGGCAAAACTAGGTTATTTTTGTCTTTGCTACTGTGAATGACGATATTATTACATACATACATAGTACAGATTTGACACAAACGGTTACAAAATAAAAAAATTGGTGACACTAGCATCCATGCTAAGTTGAGAAGACAACTTGTATAAAAGGTGCTAGGCCCAACCCTGAAAGAATGAACCCTGAATTATTAGATAAAAGTTAGTTAGGTAAGCGCGTTTCATCGTAGATCGCACTAAGGATAGCGGTGCCGTCATATTACGGCCGTAATATAGCGGCGTTGAATGTTGTCTATGTAAACAATACGGCGACACGGTAACGTCAGCAACCGCGCCGTTTTGTTTAATACAACATTCTACGCCGCAAAATTACGGCCGTAATATGACGGCACCGTCATCCTAGAAAACTCTAGCTTTACTATCAGGCGTGATGTCAAGCGCTTGTCCATCAGTCATTTTTGAAGCCAAGTTAAGCAACGTTCGCAAGGGTCGATCATGGGATGGGTGACCAAAAATTTATTATTTCTAGCTCCTCCGTGCTTCGGAAGGCACGTTAAGCCGTTGGTCCCGGCTGCATTTGCAGTCGTTAACACCCACCAATCCGCATTGGGCCCGCGTGGTGGTTTATGGCCCATCCTCCTTACCACCCATAAGGAAGGCCTGTGCCCCAGCAGTGGGGACATCAAAAATGGCTGATGGACAAGCGCTTGCCTATCTATTATTACAAAAAGTTAAGAAATAAAAACTAAACTATTATAGACCAGTCTTTATTGATCCCCCAAAAGATATACCATACCACCACCAAAATAGAATAACAGGTAACAATCAACCAAAAAAAAACCACTAAGTAGGTAGGTACTATAACAAACGGAATAGAGTATTCTATCTTTAAATAACCAATTTTAACGCAAAATATTTAACTTTAACCTTATCAAATACTGTCTTTGGTTCAATCATAGGAACTTAACTGGAATTATGAAAATACTTAATTGGTATACTTATGACATTAAATTTTTTCTTTATTTGGAAAGTATATGAACCAAAGAATATGATTTTATTTATCTCAAATATCCGTTATGGAAATTACAAAATCTAGCTTATGTTCTAAGCTTCCATACATTATAATGTGATGTCAGACATTCATATAAAATTCAGTCATTTTTAATACGCCATAATACATTATATTGTACCTATGAAACTTATTTACTAAATACACACTACATAAAGTAAGTACTTAAGTACGCGTTCAGTTACTGTCAAATTATCTGTCAAGTAAGCTACTCAGAACTTACTTTTACATTGTGGAACAGGCCCGTATTGTAAGCCTATATAAGTTGATATAATACTTTTTTTAATAAAGTGACATGCGGATAGAAATGTCAACAATATTTTATTTTGAAAAACTGTAAAACTGTTAGAAAATAAGTCAACAATTTTCATAATTGTTTAACTTATTTTATTGAACAAAAATTAACTAAAAGTAGCATATCTTGCAATTTTTAAGGTTGTGATTTAGAGTTTATTAAGCTCGCTTGGAAATTCATAAAAAATAACATTAAAGTAATTTCAATGTGTACAACATTGATATTACTAAATGCTTCAAAAGTAATGATGTTATAAAAGCTGAATATTTCATTAATAAGCTGAATAAATCCGCTAAAGTCACAAAAATTTTAAAAATGATTTAATTTTAAACCGATTTAAATGTATAGTTTGGATACAAAACAATAAACTGATTTCAATTAAGGCTTACAAAGAATGCAGCGTCTGTAAACATTTAACTTATATTTATATTGTCATAAGTAATTATAATACTAGTCTTATGTTAAAAACTAATCAACAAAAATCTAGCAATTTTGCTTGCATATTAGACGAACTAATAGGTATTTAACAAGGCAAAATACTTGCTAACAATAAAAAAGTAATCTATAAAAAATATCAAAATAACACGATCCTATAAATTTTAGTCAAAATAATAAATCTATAAAGTAATCAATTCTTAAAATTATATTAATTATGATCCTACAACATCGTGTAGAAATAATACTAAATCTTAATTCTTAAAAGCGCCATCTAACGGCGTTCGCAATCAGCGTTACAACAATCATCTTTCAATATCAAAAGCACCAAGAAGCTTAACCAAAAGCATATAGCCCTATGTCAAAGCACTCCGCCAGATGGCAGAAGTCATAATATTTCTAAAAACACGCTTTTTATTCTGTACTTGTGCTATTTAGATGTTGAAATAATTTAAAAAATTTACTTTTCTTTATTCTTGTTTACTAAAGCATAAGTTTTTGCTCAAGCGCGGCCCACAGCGGGTCGAGGGGCGCAGTCCTCGCATAGCTGTATGCGTTGTCCTGGAGCGAGGGCGGAGTGTCGCCGAACATTACGTAGTCCTGGGGCGAAGTCCGACGGCGCCCGGAGGCCTGGCGCACGCTGCGCATCATGGCTGCAGACTTGAAACGCTCTGCGGGAGTTTTTGGATACCAATGAGGGCTTTTCGAAATGACAAAAAATTTTAGGCTCGATAGATGGCGTTGATTAAAAGGTAGGTGTCAACTAGAAAACGTAGGAAAACGCACGTAGGACAGGCTGTTTATTTTTCAAAGCCAATTTTGAAACTTCCTTTGACCATCAAAGCCATCTAGTTAGGCAGTTACCCATCATTCTAGCGTTTCTATAAATGATCCAGTAGTAGGTACCTAGATGTTTTTGGATACCAATAGCATTTATTTAAGGATCATAAAAACAAAGTGATATAATAATAAATCGACACATCAATATAGCAAAAAAGTATTCTTGTTTTTCAGAAGAGGAATTTATAGCGCCTGCGATAAAACTACAAGCAAAGAAAGCATTTGTAATATTAGTAAAAAAATAAAAAGTTTCAAATGTCAATGTCAATCTGTAATAATTTTACTGTCTATCTAATTAGCAAATCATTTTGTAGGTAGGTAGGTATTTGTATATAAATAACGTAGACCCAGAAATAAAAGAAAATATTTAACGGTGAATGAAGTTATTTTAATCCAAGACGAGCGGTTTATTACATAATCTATGATGCCGGCACTTGGGCGTTTTGGCGTCTCGGAAATAAGTGATCTGTGGTTGGCGTACATAACCGATTTTGAAACAAAAAGGATCTCTTCAAATGCAATAGAATATTAATATAAGATTCTTGGCATCAACGAACTAAACACTGGCCGCAGGGCGAGCGTGTGGAGCCGACATGACAGCAGCATTGTGTAATGGCAGAAATCTTGGTGGTTAGGTACTCTCAGAAGAGCGCGCCAAGTGCGGCAACCACTGCGCGCTGTCTCGATGTCAGCCTCCACGGGGGCGTATACCGGCTAACGCTCCGAACTTCGGCAAAAACTGCCGGGCTTAAGTTAAAACAGATAAATTGAGCCCCAATCGGGGGCCGTACCGGCTAACGCATTGAACTTCGGAAAGTCTGCCGATTTACAAATGTGAGGCGTATTGCGTACCTTCGTCGGTGGAGAGCGGGCAGTACTTGATGGTGTGCGCTTGGTCGCCGCGCGCGCCGCAGCGGCGGCACACGAAGGCGCGCAGCACGGGGCAGCGCACGCGCCCGTGCGCGTCCTTCAGCGAGTGCGACCGGTAGTACGACTCGCGCTCGCCGTTGTTCTTGCAGAATCGGCACTCCTGGTATACAATTACGCCTACTATGAATACGACAGCAAATATCCATTCGATGCACTCCCGCCCCCCTAGCATTACCACCGAAACACGATATAGGTTATATCGCGTGATATAAAGTTTTATCGTCACTCGACTGTCAAAATCCATTGTCTTTTGACAGTTAAACGTGATTAATCGCTAATATCATATCGCGTTTCGATAGTCATGCTAGGGGAGCTGGAGAGCTCTAAGGGCCGGGGCCCTACCGGCTGACTTCTCGAACTTCGGCGAGTCTGCCGAGCTTCAACTTAAAACAAAGAAATGAAACGTAGAGAATTTCGTATTGTACTATTTGTCGAAGTTCGAACCTGCCTTTCTATTGTCTAATTTTAAAATCTATCGCCATCGCTTTCAGGGTAAAACACATTGATGCTTCCTTTTGGCACAAATAAAAACTTACCAAAGTAATGCAGCAATGTGTCGGATCCAACTGTCAAATGAAAGCGATTGCGATAGATTTTGAAATTAGGCTGCCTTGACTAAAGTAAAATTCATCAAAATTGAATAGTTCGTCTGCGACTCTCTTGCTCGCGATGAACGCGACGTCTTTTACCACTAAGAACTCGACCTCTATATAATTAGGCGTATAACAGCCGAGTTCATGACATCGTTCTGGATGATTAAAACACTAAAATACCAGTCTTCTTCTTATCGAATGAGGAATAGTGGCCACCTCTGGTGTTCGACCATCCGCTCCCTTAAATTTGACCATAACTAATGAAAATATGAGCCCAAATCAATGCTCAAGCGTGGTCTCGACCATATTTACGTAAACAGAGATCAAATTCTTTCTAAGCAGAGATTTTAGTTCTAAAATTAGTCGAGCATTACTCGAGTATCGTTTGAAAATTAGCATGAAGAGTTCATCAAGCCGCCTGTTAGGCCTCTAACTTGGCTTAACGACTATTATCAGATGACAACAGCCGGGACCGACGGTTTAACGTGCCCTCCGAAGCACGGAAGCGCTCAGTTGTAATGCCACTTAACGGTCACCCATCCGACACCTGGCCGGACTGAGCGTTAACAAACGTGATCGAGTACGATCAGTCTGTAATAAGTACAATCACCGGATAGTACTCCTGGTATTTAGTGATCGGTATGAGAACCGATCTGCTGGAATGTAACCCTCCATTTTATTAACCTTCGGTTTTTAAGCATCGGTATTTAGTATCTTAGGTAAAATTTCCTTTCGTGATTTTAAACGTACGGCCTAACAACCATTCGACCTTTTAATTTTCGGTCTTTCGGCCAGTCCATAGGTCTTGTAAAATTCGGTCTTTTCAACTTCGACATTGTAAATACATTTACATTTCATGAGGTAGAACAACTATAGGTACCTCTGGGTGCTTCTTCTTCCGCTCCGGCTGGCGGCCTTGCTCCATGTCCCTGAGCAGCGGGTACAGCACCGAGTCCGGCAGCGAGAACAGCACGCGGAGCTGCTCCGTGGTTATACCCTCAGGGGGCACGGGGGTAGACGTGGCGGGGACTTCGGCCCGGAATTCTAAACCTAGTTGATGAAATAGGTAGGTTTTAGTATTAAGTAGGTATCACAAATTATAGGGTAGAAGATCAGCTCGGAACAAATACGTTTACGGAGACGTATACATTTCGTACATGCAATCTCAGTTATTTTTTCAGCATTGTCACAGAATAAATAATAGAACAGTACTGTAACCTAAATGTAGGAGTTACCGAGTAATCCCCAGTGCAAAAAAAGCAAATTACAGTAGCGTAGCGAAACTTCTGTCGAAAATGATAATAGGTACTGCTGCTCGGTACACGGCCAAAATGGCAAAAAACGGAACCCTTATAGATTCGTCATGTCATGTCTGTCTGTCCGTCCGTATGTCACAGCCATTTTATTCCGAAAGTATTAGGATTACACAGTTGAAACTTAGTACCTAGGTAAATGTAATCTGTTAACCGCTTTACAATTTGTTAAAGCGTTATTAAAATTCTTCATACCAATACGTGCGGTGTCTATAGATAGGTCTTATTTTATTTTATTTTTTTATTTTATTGATAAGACACGCCAACAGAGTAAACATAAAACATTACATAACACGAAGTTGAACATATAAAATCCTGATGTGTAAACCTATAACAGGCATGTACAGCATTCACAATTACAAAATCACAGTCAACAAATAGTTAATAATTGAAATATAAATTTAGAAAATTTAAGTGAAAATTATATAGGTGCCTACTCAAAAACCAAAAAATTAAATAACAATAAAATAATATTTAAAAAAAAACACAGGAAACAAGTATTATTACACATCGAACAGAAACACAACATTATTAAGATTATTTGGCAAATGAGTCCAGTATTTTAGATCTAAAACCGGGCAAAGAGTCGTGAAAAATATCGAGATCGTTCAGTGCACCATTTAACACGTTAAACTCATTACACATTATGATTAAGGGGGAAGACCGACCAAGATTGGTGCGACATGGCGGTGTATAAAATATGGTGGTGTTGGGATGTCGAGGGATAGTGTACGGAACCTTAAGAGAAATGCGAGATAAAGTGTCATCATCAGCAAGGCCATCGTTCATAAGCTTGTGGAGGAAAATTGCACCATGGAGCTTCCGACGGTCGCGCAGAGTATGCATTTTGAAAAAATTCAAACGTTGGTCATAGCAACAGCGATGAGTAATGCCTCGGGAAAAAAAACGCTAAATGCCTGGTAAAGGAACGCTGAATACTCTCGACTCGCTGTGAATGTACTGTATAAAACGGACACCACACTACGCAGGCATATTCGAGAATGCTCCGAACGAGTGCATTATATAGAAGAATTTTGGTGGATACATGCTTGAATTTCTTCGTATTACGCTTTAAGAAACCTAACATGGACGCAGCTTTAGTGACTATTGCATCAATATGAGCTACAAAACGCAACTCGCTATCCATGACCACACCAAGATCACGCATCGTGTCAACCCTCTGCACGTTCGTTCCTGAAATCTCATATGAAGATTGAAGTGAGTTTTTCTTCCTAGAAAACTTAACATGGTAGCACTTCCCTGCATTAAGCTCCATATGGTTACGAATACACCACTGATTTATTCTGGATAAGTCATCCTGAAGAAGTTCAACGTCATCCACAGTGTGTATTGTTTTATAAAGTTTTAAGTCATCCGCGATAAGTTGGAACTTGCAATTTCTGATTTCATAAGAGATGTCATTCACAAACACTGAAAATAAGATAGGTCCTAGATGGGATCCCTGCGGTACGCCGGACGTAGCGTAATAAGGTGCTGACTCGTATCCATGGACGGAAACAATTTGTAGTCTCTTTGCTAAGTATGACTCAAACCAGTGCAGCAGAGATCCCATAACACCAAATCTCTCAAGTTTCCTTAAAAGTATAGTCTTTAAAAATGACATTGAGGTTCCTAAGACAATTTTTTTGAAAGTCAACCGCAAAGTCATAGCAAAGGTTTTGTGTGTTTGTGTAAAAATGATGGCAGACCTGATAAAAATAAATAAATATTATCATTATTTAAAGAAAAACCTCGCTTACCAATATTTTGGGCAGGCGCAACAGCGCGTGCGGCAGCGGCGGCGTCTTCTGCTGCAACCCATTTAGTGGAGCACACCGCGCGAGGCGGCAGCCGCGGCACCGGCGTCCGGTCCGGTTCCGGCCACGACTTCTGCCGGAGGTACGCGCCGGACGGACCGAAACCGGCCAGCTCGTCTGTTCAGTAATTGTCATGGTTTATTTCATGTCAGTAAAAGGCGAACATCTAGGTCGGGATTCGGAGCTAGTCCTATACTAGTTACATAACACTACAGGGAGAACTCGAAAACAATCGACAGATTTTGTAGTGTGACTAAACTGAACAACTACCAACTTAATTACAACAAAGAAATAATCAGCTGTTCCATATAGAAAACGTCAATATCTACTCGACTGTATGGAACATTTTGGTCGAGTAGATATTGAAGTTTTATATGGAACAGCAGATTAAATTTTTGCTCGATATATTGGTTCCACAGACGAAGTTGTTCAGTTTGTTGATGGTCTAAGCCTCCACAAAGTTTGTAGACTGTTCCAAAAATCACCCTAGGCACGTATGTACCACCGGCTAGAGTCCCCGCAAACTATAGACAAAACTATTAACGGCTGATAGCTGTTGGGTCGGGCGTTTAATCAGTACGAAGAAGTACCTATGCAAGTGCGCACATTACAATGACAATGATTGATTGATGATTTGGTTTCGGCCGATTCTTCGTTATTAAAAATGGTCCGACCAAACTATCGGCCGATAGAAAGTCTGTAGTCTGCGAGAGTGCAATATTTTCTTACTTCGATTTATCTGTCTTAAGTTGAAGTTATTGTGTGTGTATTATAGCCTCCGTCTGAAAAACAGCGTTATTGCACCAACATCAACGCCGTAACATATGCTGAGCCGGGGACCTTTTCTCCACTGTAGCTCTGCTCACATTTCTAAAGTACCTAGTAAATAAGAGTTTAATTTCTATTTTCATTTGCATGTTTTTTTTTTTTTTTTTTTTTTTTTTTTTTATTTATTTATAATTATACATTACATGTTTTCACATTTTTATATCTCGCCAAACTGCAGTGCAGTTTGTTGGCAATTGTTATTGTATGCATTGTTATAGTGTGTGAAATAAATTATTTTCATTCATTCATTCATTCAAGTCCGGCAGACCCGCCGAGGTTCGAAAAGTTATCCGGTAGGGCCCCTGTTTTGGAGTTGCCTCATTGGGGAAGGAATTTTAGTGATGGAATGTCTAAAAATCAAACTAGCTAAACCTTTATGTAGAAATGAGTTCTCTTAATAATAGGAAAAAGTTTCAGAATTTTTGGTAGGTAAAATAGGTACCTAGCGTGAAAAAAAAACTTGTATTTGCAAAAGTAGGTAGGTACCTACATAGGTAGCAGAATGGTGATTATTCCAGCCACCACTTGCCACAACCACAGCCACAACACAACATGTAGGTAGGTAGGTACCTATTAAAAAAATTGTTAATTCTGTTTTTACAGTGCGACAAGACAAGTTCCTAGGTAGGTAAGTAAGTCTCTTTTGACTAGCACTTGGCGAAAATCGGAACTAATTTTGGCAGCTAAGTAATACAGCTGCGTTGACATGATCATACCTACTTAAGAACTTGGACCTTGGATGCTACTTGGATCATGTAAACGAGCAATCAAAGCGCACTTTATGTCTGCCAATTTGATTTTCCCTCAAACATTGATTACTGACCATAGATTACAAAGGATTTTGAAGTTTGACATTTATTTGTCATCTGATGACGTTTTTTTCGATTTTAGGCCGCGTTTCCATTAAGCAAGTAGCTTGCATACCTACACTGTTCTGCAAAAAAACTTAAAAGGAGCTAGGTAGGTAAGTACCATGGCGGATATCCGGCTGAACAGTAATAGCAGGGGGGTATAACTCCGCGCTTAAACTTTTATATTAGCCTACTGCTCGCGGCCCACTCCAAGAGGGCCATTGTCGAGGGATATCACCGCGCCGACCGAAACGCGCGGCCGCGGCGTGTGCAAGCGACGAGAGCGCAGCGCGTGAACGTCACCAACGAAACGAGTCAGTCAAGCGCCGAATGCGAAACTGCATGCACTTCGTTTTTGATACTTAATTACTAACGTACCTACCTACCTACCAAAGTTTATTGTATTTTTTGTATACATATTTACATACTTAGTTGTATCGAAGTTCGAAATATGGCACCAGTAAAGAAAAAAGCTAAAAAATACTATTTTTTTTCACCCATCCCATACCTGACCCTTGCAAAAGTTGCTTAACCTCCGCAATCGTTGGGCCAGGCGCTATACCACTGCGCCATCGAGCTTCTCTAACTACTTAGAAATACTTATTATTTATGCTCTTTAAATATGCTCAGCTCACCTATTAGGTAGATTTATTTAATTTTATAAGTAGGTACCTATTATAGTAATTTCATTGTTTATTCATGGGCATAACGAATGTTTTCTATGATATCAGTAACTAGCGAGTAGCAACCCCGAAATGTGTCGGTTGAGACAGAGCTATGCGACAGAAAGAGACGCCTCTCTTTCTTCTTCGTATGTGCATATAATTTTATCCACGCAGCGTTGTGCAGTTTGAAATTGTACTTTATTGCCGTGCAGCGAGAGTAGCTTATTATTTGATGGTCCTCGCGGGGTCGGACTTCTGTACGTTAGTACTATTATATATTCTGTGGTAATAGGCCGGACATGAACTACTTTATTTGATAATAAGACAGTAGTACATTACAGCCGAGAACGGGAAGTTAGCAAATTCAAATTCAAATTCAAGCATTTACATTGTGGAGGATGATTTGAAGCCCGAACCATAGGCGAGGGATTAAATCATTCGAGGCAATGTAAATAGGTTCCCATAGAAGGCTTGTATTGTATAGTGCTTCGCTCAAGAAATGCGAGGATATAAAACTTTCTAAGTATTTTTTTTTAAATTGATTCTGTGGCTATGTGAAAGGAAGTAGGAAGTGTGCGGGAAGTCTTCTTCTTCTTCTTCGTTTGAAGGCGAATCAAATTTTATATTGCCAGTACTCCGACACAGCCACCCCTCGGGGAGTAGCCCTCCGCAAGTCGTCGAGAGTGCAGGTGGTGGGGCAACGTGGGCACTGCCTCAGGTGTTGCATGGTGGGGGAAGTAAGTATTGAAATTCTTTTCTCCAGCTTTTCAAATGTAATACTAATAATTATTTCATTCAGAGCAGTGAGAAAACGTATTCTTTGGGATCTTGTATGTGCCAAACTGACCTTGCCGACGCGAAAGCCAGGCGCCGTCATCCTCGGGCGTGTACGGAGAGTCGGTGCCGTTCATCTTAAACTCCTGCATTACATCGTCGATGGTGCACCGGCCCATCATCACTGAAAAAAGCAAAAAAACTGCATAAAGTAACTTTTTCGGACTCTCATAAAGTTTATGGGGATAGGCCGTAGGCTTGTTGTAAGATGATTTGAACTAAGAGCTAGCCCCAGAAATAGGTGGATAATTTACAGAGCGACGAAATCCCTCTAGTTAGTTAGCCATAAGTACTATCATTATTATATTAACAGATCAGGGCACCTCGCAAATTTTCAGTGGTGGGGGTAGGAGTGGTTGAGCAACAAAGAGGCTGAAAAGCGATTGAAGGTACACACATATTAACAGGAATTTTGACTGGTGGAAAAGTAGTGCCAGGTGGCATCAAACTTTACCACTTTTTCGCGCATTTTGATGCCGCCTGGCACTACTTTCCTATCAGTTAAAATTCCTGGCAAAGTTATATTCGATTAAGATACATGATTGGCCTGCTATTATACCACACCAAATCCAGCCTGCCTAGCATGACCGATTTATATCGCGTGATATAGAATTTTTTCAACACTCAAATGTCAAACTCCTTTGTCTTTTTGACAGTTAAACGTGATAAAACGCTATATCACGCGATATAAATCGGTCATGCTAGGCAGGCAGAGCTTTGTAAATTGTATACCTACCTTCAATCGCTTTTGGAATGGAAAACTAATAAGAGGGATTTCGTCGCTCTGTAAATTGTCCACCTATTTCCGGGGCTAGCTCTGAGTCCAATTGGTTTCATCTCGTCTTGTTAGGTAATTTGTGGAGTGGGTTGCTTAATAATTTCCAGAAAAAAAACAGACTTTTCAATCTGTGGCGCTGGCGCGCAATCGAATAGGTGAATTCTGGGCCGGCTTCATTTTTCCTACTAAGTACATTACAGTTCATGAACCTATAGCTTACTGTAGTAGAGGTTTATTGATACTTACAGTCGACGTAGCTGGATGATATCTGCTTGTTTTGTCTCATGACTTTTTGCGGTCCGCTCCAGGTTGTGGACTGAAATTGAACCAAATAGAATGATAAAAAAACAACAACTGAAGTTAGCTTAGTAGGTAGGTACTA
Source organism: Agriphila straminella (assembly GCA_950108535.1). Taxonomy (NCBI): domain Eukaryota; kingdom Metazoa; phylum Arthropoda; class Insecta; order Lepidoptera; family Crambidae; genus Agriphila; species Agriphila straminella. The sequence goes on along the minus strand of OX467307.1, from coordinate 20,837,362 downwards.
TACCAAGGAAATTATAAGTAGGTACCTACTTCGTACAACTATAATTTCCTTGCTTACTACCTATCTATACTTATATCCTATTTTGTGTAGTTTTGCTGTTAGGGTGGTAATTAACGTACCATACATTAATTAAAGGCGAGTGCGGAAAGTTAGCATTTACGTTGTCAAGGATGGTTTGATCAAACAAAGCAATGTAAATTGCTTCCCGCACAGGGGCCGTACCGGCTAGGGTTGCCAACCGTACTATAATATATATAGTATTGTACTATATTTCGGGTCTGCGTACCATATGTCTTATTAATATCAAATTCAAAAGCTTCAAACGATAGTTTGGTCAATGGTTGGTCTGCTGATGGCTCTATTTTTTGTATTGAGATTTTAATAGAAAATAGAAAAATAGAAAAAAACATTTATTGACGCTCACACAACACAAGTTACAGGAAATAAAACGATAAAAAACAACTTAAAATAAAATAAAATAAAACAAAAGGATTTATAATAATACCTAGATAAAAGACAAACATAGAAGAAAAAACAGAACGTAAAAATAAAAATCAAGATAAACACATATATTTTGTGTGAGGCCCATAAATTACCCTGCCTCAGCATCAAGCCTCTGTGCCAGTCTCAGTTGGGCAGAGTGAGCACAAAGGCGCTGTTATTCTGACAGGGTCAGTGCAGTGACGCACTTAGTAGGTACATTTATGAAAACAAATGGTTCTGTGGTTCGCGAAGTAGTTTACTGCTCTTTGCGCTTGACTGACAAGACAATTGACATTGACATTGACATTCGGAAGTATCGGACTAAAACATAAAAATTATTTATTAGGACACCAACAAAAAACAAAAATAAAATGACATGAATAAACTGCCACATGTTGCCACGTCGTCGAGCAATTTTATTGAGTAATCATCTGCAAAATATAAAATTGTTCTTTCTTTGAGAAATATAGGTCTTAGATAAATTAGTTATGGAAAGTGGAAGCGATAACGAAAGTGCGTTAAGTTCAATTCAAGTGCGCCGCTAACGCCGCGCCGACTAAAAAGCGAAGGATACAAAAAAGACTCCAGAAATATCCAAAACTTGTTGAAAAATGCATAAACTGAAAAAATATAGTTTTTATAAAAATAAATAAGTACCTAAGTAAAAAAATATATTCGCCTAATAATACCACAGAATACATAATAGTTGATAATACTATATTTTTTTTAAGTGTACTTACCTACTAATATTTCGCCAATAACATGTTGGCAACCCAAGTACCGGCTAACGCTCCGAACTTCGGCTTCAAATTAAAAAAAAAACAGATAAATCAAGCCACAATCAGCCCCCCTAGCATGACTGACGAAGGACGCGTTTTATCGACACTCAACTGTCAAAATCCATTGTCTTTTGACAGTAGGTACGTGATAAATCGCTATATTATCATAATATCGTGTTTCGGTGGTCATGCTAGACTAGAGGGGCTGGCCAAAATGGCGAACCCCAATTCATGATGTCACACGAACACCGATATCTTCCAAATCACTTCAACATCGACAGCACCTTCTGCCTGCCTAGCACACAGACTAGCATGACCGATTTATATCGCGTGATATAGCATTTTATCGACACTCAACTGTCAAACTCCTTTGTCTTTTTGACAGTTAAACGTGATAAAACGCTATATCACGCGATATAAATCGGTCATGCTAGGCAGGCTGGTTAAACAGTTAAACACCTCTACTATAAGTTATTCTGTGGTTAAAGGAATAAAGGCGGTTTCAAGGTCAACATGACATGTAAAGTCTGAAGTACCTAAGTAAATAAAATGTTATTATACTTACTTATAGTTAAAACTATTGTAGGTGGCGCTGCGAACGATTGTTCTTATAATAGTAACGTTTTTGCTTGTAAACAAAATGAAAATTGGTAGGTAGGTAGGTACCTTCATTAATAAGCAACAGAAAAACACAATTTATCCTAAGTACCTACCTAAAATGTGTATAGGCATAGGCACCTACAAAGTACCAACTTAATTATTATTGTTTTGTATTGAATGAGACTAAAATAAAAGTTGAACCACGTTGAGCACTTCCCGTTGTACCTATGTAGGTAACTACTAACTAACATAAGTAGGTAGGTACTTAGTTAGGTACCTACCTAATAATCTACAATTACTTAGGTGAGTGGAGTAGGACAGGTACCAAACCTATGCTAAGTATGTATAGTAGGCACAAATGCACGATAAAATTTAAGTACTTATAGCACAAACTTATTTATGGGTAGGTAGGTACAAACAAATAATGGACAAATTATTAAATACATCCATGGTCCAATACCTACCTACGTACCTATACCTACCCTTATAATCAAGTTCCTTCTATCTCTATCGAGCCTTCGACAATTTTGTTTTTGTGTTTCAAACAATCCACTTGACTTGGACTTTCATGCAATCGAACGCAAAATTAAGTTGTAATTTTAACAAAACAAATCTGGTTTAAGCACTTACCGAATCTGTACTACTGGTGCTCCCGTAGTCACTAAACTCGTTCCAACGCTGACCCATTTTAACTTTGTAAAATTTTAATTCGAGACAAGTTTTTTATTTTATTTAACAAAAATACTGAACACACTGCGCACGCGGCCACGCGCCCGACCGACTTTCTGCCACAATCGGGAATGCCGTATTGTCATTGGTTCGATTTTTAAATCCATAGCGACAGGAGTGGTTGGCCGAAATGTTGACAACTACGAAACGCAAACGAGGCGAGAAGTGGCGGTAAGCAAAAAAAACACACAAAGAACGTGCCGCCCGCCCGCCCCGCTCGTAAAATATCTTGTTTATGATATGAAGGTTTATTTTTAAACAAAATAGACTTTTTAGGATTCCGTACCAAAATGATAAAAGGGAACCCTTATGGTGTGGTGTGACTCAAGCCGCGATTACATACGCCGATTTAGCATACCAATTTCGGGTTGCCTGCCACTCGTAGGTAGGTACTTGACAAAAAAATATTGTATAATAAGTTCGATTTTAAAAGTGAATTTACCCTATAACGGAAAGATAAACATTGTATAAGATTGGAGATGAGAATTGAAAATAAAAAAACATACAATGTTGACCTTTGCGTTATTTGTTTAAATTAATTGTTAAAATTTAACTTATTATACGAGTGGCAACTCATGTATGCTAGATTGGAATATGTAATCGCGACTTCAGTCTGTCTGTCTGTCACAGTCACAGCTGGATATCTCGAGAACTACTAATGGTAGGTATCAATCAACTTGAAATTTGGAATAGTTTAAGATGACGTTTGCCCATCTATTTTGCAAATAAGAAAGAAATACCTACTTAAAAAAAAAAATTATTTACAACAGCGACTGAAAAGGGGTCTTAAAAATTTGAAGTGGGGCGACTAGGACATGTGGGGTATCAATTATTATAAAAGAGCGCTGTTTGCACATTTTAAAAGATTTTTAAAAAAATTTTTCACTCCTCTTGCGTATGCGATATTGCAAAGTGATTGCGTAAATTTGACAGTTTTTCTCTAGTGGATCCGTCATTATTCGTTCAATAGACTATGGACTACGATAGCTACATTGAAAATATTTGTAATAACTATAACCGACGAACTGCGGACGACTATCGTGACCAAGTTTCGTAATAGGCCCCCAGTTTCTCATTATTATTTTTGAAAATGGAACTAAAAGCATCTCTTCGGTAAAATCATAGACGTATTTAAACTCTGTGTAGGTACCTACAGAGTGAATCGTAGAATGCGTGTTTGTGTTGCTTAGCTGCTACAGCAGAAATTAAAAAAAGGTACCATGGCGCGAAATCATTAGAATTTTTTTATAATTACAAACTGATTGAATTGTTATTGAATTGTGACTGTAATAGGAAAGAAATAATTTTAATCTTCTGCCGTCAAGCACAATCATTTATTTAAATATTGTACAAAAAGTTTATAAAGTGGAGGAAAGAAAAACGAGTGGATTCGTTTACGGAAGTAAGTAGGTATAAACTATTTAATATTGTATTTTATTTTCTCGCAATCGTAGTGAAAAGTATAGTGTAACACACGACGCTAAAACCCATTGTAACTCGGTTTCTATTTATTCCCTCGCTAAAGCTCGGGAATAAAAATACCTCGTATGCAATGGGTACTTTTAGCGTCTTGTATAACAATCTACTATTAGGGCCGCATAGTTTTCCGAAAAAATAGGTAAGTACCTACCGTTTATCTCCGAAGTTTACAAAGAGAAAAATCTGAAATAATTCTATATGTGATAGTAGTTTATGAAAAATAAAACGATGTCAATATAACACACTTTTTTTTTAAATTCAAAAACAAACAAAAAATTCATTAGTTCCACTACCAGTCAACAGATGGTGCTGACCTAAGAAATATTAAATTAGTTCACTACCGGATTAAGAGATGGCGCTGACCCAAGAAAAAATAGTTCCACTATCGGTCAAGAGATGGCGCTGACCGAATACTGCACAGAATAGATAGATTAGCCTTATAAAAGTAGGCCACGCCCCCAAAAGGTAAATGCAATGTAAATGATTGACAAGAAATGCTTGATCGTCTAGGGGCTAGTCATGCTCATGCAAGCGTCATTCAATTCCATCAGTCATGAATTACGTTTGACTGATGGAAGAACAAATTAATCTTCAACAAAATTAACTTCATGCAACCATCAGTCCATAGAGTAAGATAAATAAAATCATCGGTCACTACATTAAACGGTATGTTAATCGTCAGTCCCAGCCGTGAATGGATGCCTTAGGATGCGATGGTACGGAAACCCTCGGTGCGCAAGTCCGACTCGCTCTTGACCGGTTTTTTAATAATGCATCGTTTGCTGGACCTACTTAGTTTCTTATAATTAGGCCGCACAAGCACGTTACCTTCGTATCTGTAGACGAGTATACCTAACCTATTGTAATGACTAGAGTTGCCGCGAATACTCGCTTATTTGGGTAGGGGAAGGTGGGGCTCAGTGTAACAAGGGGCACAGTATAACAGTGGCTATAACTCTTTGACCTTCTAATATTTTACTAGGGTTTCTGAACTGAATTGTCAAACACATCTGTCGCCATCTTAGGCCAGTTGTCATTTTTGACAGTTGTCTCTGGGTACGTAAATTTTAAACGGCTGTTATATTTTATGTATTTTGAAATTTTAAAATAGCAATAGTATATTTGTGTTTTAACCTACATTATTGCAGCTTTAGTGAGTAAGTTTATTTTGTATTGTACCGCTATATTATGACACGTTTAAATACTAGATATTTTGGCTGAAATTATTACCTATAAATTTTGGGCAGGTTTGTTTTTAAACTTCGATACCATGGGGTACAGTGTAACGGGGTACAGTGTACCAAGTTATAGTGTGCCCCTTTTGTTTTACAGGTTATATATAAATTATTTATATTTTTTATCGTTTGTCATATATTATTTTGCCGTCTCCTACTTTGACAAATAAAATAAAAAGTCAAAATTTCCTCATAAAACTTTAAGAAAATATAATTTAATAATATAGCATTTTGTATGAAATACAATAAAATTCTTTATTCCTTTTTTATTTCTTGATTTTTAGAATTTCTATTAGAAGATTTTGAAATAACTATTGTTTATTTTGATAATTCCATATTTTAATCATCTTTGTTGATTTATTAGAATTTCTACATTTTAAAATAATTATTGTTTATTTTGATAATTCCTTATTTTGATATTTTTTGTTAATTTTTTAGAATTTCTATGTTAATTTTGAGATTTTAAATGTTTTACTACACAAGTTTTGCAGTATTGTTACATAGTACTCCTTCGTGTTATATAGTACCCCAGGGTATGTTACAATGAGCCCCTACCCTGGGGTTCAATGTAACAAAAGACTGCTTTTTTAAAAATGATTATTCTGATAGTTTGTAAGGTTAATTAGCGTGATATTTAGATTCCAAATGAGAGACTAAGGACTGAAGTTATATTGAGAGACTTTAAAAGTGCCATTTCATTAATTATTTGATTTCCACGAGGGATTATATCTTTTTAGTTACACTGTGCCCCACCTTCCCCTACCTATTACTAGTCATTTTTTTGATATTCGTCGAATACCGAATAATAGCTAGTATTATTCGGCTTTTGGCGAATAGTGGTGGTAAGAGACACAATAGATTTTCTATTGTCTCATTTTCCGGGCGTTGAAGAGTTAACGAACAAAAAAACTAATGAGTTAAAAATAATATTTTTTTAAATTATTTTCCCTAATAAAACAACACACAATATCAATTATTATCTGTAATATGTGCCTGTGCCTATCATATTCATGAAATTAAATTAGTTAGGCTTTTTAATAAATATCAACAGAGGCAGATTGTGGTGTGCAAAAAAAATTTTTTTCTGCACGTTCGGGGGTCTTTAACTTTATTGTTTTTACTCACAACCTTAGAAGAAATTAGAAATTTTTTTTTTATGTCGAATACCGATTAATCGCCATTCACTTTGGCGAATAGTCTAATAACTCGACATTACCTACGAGTTATTAGACTATTCGCCAAAGTGAATGGCGATTAATCGGTATTCGACTATAATTCGCTATAACCACTATTCGCGGCAACTCTAGTAATGACCTTGACCTAGTAAAACTTGCAAATATTCAAACACTTCTAATAATATACCTACTGTCTTATTCAGAGATGTTTCATAAAACTGGGGTCCGCAGTCTAACGTCATGTTAACGAACGCACTCTGAATAAGACAGTACCTAAAAGTATTATGCATTAAAACTAGGTACTTACCTAATTACTTTTAATATTAGTTTATTATAAATTACTATTTTTCTTATGTACCTATACTATTGAATACTTATAATAAAATAATAATAGGTATTAGAACATTTAAAAATTGCAAGTCGTGCCCACCCCAGAACAGTATGTCCACCCCAGAAAAAAACCTGATATATTTTTCTATTGCCGTTCAAAACTCCAACTTTTTAGGCACTATATAGCTCTATATATAAAACAGGATTTACATCGTTACCTAGTAGGTACCCGCAGATTAAAACTTCGCATAATAACATAATTAATGGTAATGTACAACAAAATAAAAGATCAGAAATATAAACACAGCATTTATTACAGCCTCAATACAAGTTTATACCACAGGTTACACCATAGGATATGAGAATACTGATCATTTGCGAGAGGTATTGCCACGCATTCTTATTGTCAAACTGCATAATTGCGCCGAGATTCGCGAACACATGTTTGCTAAGTGCAAAAACCCATTAATTTACTAAAAAAATACTTAACATTAACAATACCTTAACTCCATGATTCTGATCAACAGAAATTCCGGAAAAGATGAAAAATCTATGCATTAGAACAGGCTGTTCGCATTCGTTTCGCTAGTCGAACTCGCGGCGGAACATAATGCGGTGTTCCGCGGGCAGAGGTGTGTTAGACCGCGTTTCCACCTGCAAGAAAACTTCTGCAAGAAGCGTCTGGCAATCTGGCAGACAGTACCTTATAAACTATTCTTCTTGTCGCCAGGCATATGCTATTCTTCTTCTTCTTTTTGTGCTTTGGCGGTTCCCTTTTGGATTTCGTCAGTATCCAGTTGTTTGCTCAGTTATTTGTTCCTACAGACTCTGCTTCTTCACGAGGCGTATTGTGAGAGTACAATGTCTAATGCCCATTTGCACTAAACTTGGGTTAGGCTTGTCCTAGTTAAGATACACCTAAGCTTAAGAGCAGCCTATCCAAAAATTTGGTTTTTGCACTAACAGTTCTGTCTCAGCTGTGACAAAACATGAGAATTTCTTAGTAAAGCGAATGATAAACGAATGACGAACGATTGAAATGATAGATTGTTTATGATCTATTATTTAAAAAAACAAAATCTGTTTGAATTTGTCAAACCACTGAACTATTCAACACTTGATACTGGCAAAAGTTACTCCCTAAAGAGGAGAGTAGATTGACATACCAAAAATAAGAAGAATGTCTTTGACAAATGACAGAAAATGACATAAAATACTTTTTTATTTTGCTGTTTGTCAAGTAAAGTTGGACAGGCTAAGGAAACCTCCATGCTGTAACACAAAAATACTACTTAGGTATCGCCTAACGCGTTGGGCGCTTCCTATTCGAGGTCATAAAGTTAGGAATGTCCTAAGTGGATTTAGGAATGGCTTAACGTTAGTGCAAGTAAATTTTTTGCTAGGAGTAGCCTAAACAAGTGAGGCAAGAACTTAGGCGATTCTTAAGTTTAGTGCAAATGGGCATAAGAGTAAAAGTGGTTAGGCTTAGATTTTGAGACTGTAGTAGTAGTTAACTAACACTTGTATGCTACAGTCTGACAGGTTATGGAACACTTCTTGTAGTAGTTGTCTTGCAGGTGGAATCGCGGTCTCACAGGCGTAACAGTTGTTATGTACAGGATGTATTTAGTTGGCGCCAGTGAAGTATTCCTGCGCGGCCTTGGTGTCGGGCTTGATGGTCTTGGCGCCGGGCTGCCAGTTGGCGGGGCACACCTCGCCGTACTTGTCCGTGTACTGGAACGCCTGCACGAGCCGGAGGGCTTCTTCCACGGACCTGTGGACAGGGATTGAAATGCCGTGAAAAAAAATAACGATAAAAAAATAACGTTAAAAATACCGTTAAACATTTTATCGGTAAATTTAGCGGTAAAAATAACGTTAAAATTATTGTACCGGTAAAATTACCGTTAAATATAGCGTTAAATTATTGATGATTTATTTGATTTATGATTTATTCAGAAAACCAACAGCTATATTAGGTACAGATTGAGTAATTACATAAAAGTCTTAAATAAGCCAATTATAGGTTTCCATAGCTATAACAAATTTATATCATTATTACAAAATGGATGTTACAGATATCGTTACAAATACCAGAACATTTGATATTCTTGTGAGATTAAATTAATTGAATTCGTATACGCTAAATTTAACGGTAATTTTACCGGTACAAAATTATCGGTAAAAAAGTAACGTTATTAATTGGAATAACGTTAATTTTAAAATAACGGTAACAAATATAAGAAATAACGTTAAAATTTATGTTATTTACTGAAATAACGTTAATTTCAATATAACGTTATTTATTGACATAACGTTAATGTTAAAAGTAACGTTAAAAAAAGTAAGAAATAAGGTTACATTTAAAAATAACGTTATCATTCCCTGCCTGTGGACACAAATACAAAACTTTTATTGCAAACTAAGGCTCAGTTGCACCATCTAACTTTAACGATAACAAGCTTGTTAAAGTACCGGTTAAGCACAAGTTAAACAAAAAAAGAGGTTGCCAGCCGGCATGATGTTCTTTGACAAGTTTGACGTGACGAATAGGTAGCATTATCATTTGACGATAACTTTATTAACTTAACCATAACTTTAACAGATAATATGCTACTACTCCACCTGCCTTAACGTTAATATTAATGGCGATGTCCAACTACGCTTTAGCTAAGGCGTTAAGAAAATTTAGTACTGTCGTTTGTAAATTAACACTTTAAAAGTCTTGGCCACATCTGCGTAACGCCTGGAGCCGTAGCATTACAAACATATCTGACTCGATGACAGCGTCGCTGTCGTCTATGGCGTAACCTAGGTAACAATATGTAATAACACCTTAGTTCCACTTTTGACCACTGGCTCAGATAAGTTTGTATCTGTTAAAGTTATGGTTAAGTCAAGATGGTGCAACTCAGCCTAAGTGTACACAGGTGTTATACATAGAAATAACAATACGTTATAGTGACCTTTTTCGGACACAGCAATTTAAAGAGGGCTCTATAATTAAAAAAGAATAAGTTTAACAAAAGCTGAGGAAAAGTACTATTATATAAGTTGATAAGTACCTTAAACTAAAACTTAAAATCTAAATAAAATAGGTAGGTATCATTTTTTAAATTCTGAGATCCTAGCATTCAAAATTACCATAAGCCATTTTTGATCACCCCACTGCTGGGGCACAGGCCCTTCATTATGGGTGGTAAGGAGGATGGGCCATAACCCACCACGCGGGCCCAATGCGGATTGGTGGGTGTTAACGACTGCAAATGCAGCCGGGAACAACGGCTTAACGTGCCTTCCGAAGCACGGAGGAGCTCGAGATAATAAATTTTTGGTCACAATGCATAAATACAAATATGAAATTGCGGTATTGAATAAATAAATAAATGCTTCATCGCCATCTAGCCCCAAACTAAGCAAAGCTTGTAAAATATGAGTGCTAGACAACTGATATACTACTTATATACTTTTTTTAATATATACTTATTATACATAGTAACACCCAGACCCGTCACAGAAATTAAAATTCATCATTTCAATTTCTTTCAAATCTGGCTATGGCAAGATAATTTGGCTAATTCACGAATCATTTACTAGTCAGCTCACTACCGCTAACTTGGCGCTAATGTGGATGTAGACCTGACATTTTGTTGTTTACTATAATTTTTTGAATATTGGAAGCGAATTTTAGTATATAATTTTTTTCCAAAACAGTTTAATTATGATAAGTAATAGTAGATTACAGCCGAGAACGGGAAGCTAGCATTTGCATTGTCGAGGATGATTTGAAAGCCGCAGGCGAGGGCTTCAATCATTCGAAGCAATGCAAATATTGTATACTTTTATCACGAAATGCGAGGAAATAAAATGTTCTTAGTAAAAATGCGATTTTTAAATTGGTTCATGTAGCCATGTTAAATGACCAGTCATGCAAGCATAAAGTTTAAAAAAAATAATGCTAGCTAATGAATGACTTCTACTTTTTGAAGTGCGGGAAGTAAGTATTGAAATTCATTTCCGCACTGAATTTCAAATTTAGAATGTGATGAACCAGATCCCTACGGAAATGTGGAACGAAATGGAATGATAACATTTCAGAGCATAAGTGAGAAAATAAATAAAATGAGGAAATCGGAATAAACTTCCGTACAAAGGTCTCCAGCAGCAGTAGCGAGCGCCACCAAGCGGGATACATTTTGTGACATTCCGCCATTGTTATCGAAATCGCACAAAGCAGAGAGAGGGCAGCGCACTGCGTTGAAATAGAGCTCTGATTCGTTCCTTTTATACGTATTACGGATGATTGAAAGTTGTAAGATGGAAAGTTGACACTCTGTGTGTCCGCGGGCACTGTGAGACCTCATAGTAAGTAATGTTTGTAAATAATGTGAATATTAAAACAGTCTGGAACGGGTGGTAGGAAAATATAGACGATTCAAATGTGCTTAACAATTGAACTTATTTGAATAAACACATTTTGACTTTGACTTTGCGCGTTGCTCGAGTGCACTGCGCACGTAGTATTTTTTGTACAGCTCGCGAAAAATAACTAGACCCATATTTTAGTAGCACGTGACTTGCGCAGTAGTAATTGTCATCGCACTAAGTTTACGTTACATAATTTGCATGATTAGTGCATGAATCAACTAGCTTATCCTCGTGGTATAGTACTATGTCCAAGGCCGCGCGTATCGTACACGTATGCGATAAAGGACAGACTGCGATAGCAAAACTATGTAATGTAAAGTGGCGGTCACATAATTAAAGACACTAGCCGATTTTCATACACACGAGGTATAACTTTGAAGCCTTGGTTCTCCGCCAAGGATTGACCTAGCTGTGATCTGATGATGACAGTGTTTTCAGTTTCAGGATTTCAATACATTTTTATGCTAATTTCTCGGTTTTTTTTAAACATATCCTAATATATCTTAGAATGCTGATCAGATCAGTTGGGTGTGTATAGCGATCTGAATCTCCTCCATTCACCCCCCTTACAGCTAGGTCAATCCTTGGCGGAGAACAAAGGCTCCAAAGTTACCTCGTTTGTATGATATCGACTGGTGTCTTTAATTATGTGACCACCACAGTATGTAAATTTAATAATTTGTGTAAGTATGTTTAATTAGGGCTAAACAATATTAGGAAAGGACAAAACTGAATCCATATGGAATAAATATAATACTTGACTTTTGTTGGATATAAGGATCCTTATATCCCATAACTTTACGCATGACACATTTTGATTACGCAAAATGACACATTCGCAAAATGACACGTACGCGAAATGACACATACGCGAAATGACACATACGCGAAATAACATGAATTTAAGACGTAAAATTGAGTTGCGCGTGGATTTGTTATTAAATACCTATTATATACGTGTCAGTGTCATTGCAACGGTTGTGGTATGTGACATGAGATCGCTTTTTTTGCATGATGTTTTTGTTATTGTTAATGATAATAATATGTTACTAAAATTATTGTTTCCTGTTACAATAATTCAACAACATAAGTGTAGAATATTATACATTACGATCTGTTTATGCTATCGCGAACAATAGCTATTTTATTCATTCAGTTTCCTATCATAAATAATATTTCCAGTTTTAACTACTCTGCGATATAATCACTCAATATCGTTATCAGAAGTCTGTGCGATTCGGCTAGACATAGGCAGATAACAATCTGATAACTCATTATTAATTGAAGGTACAAGTTTAACATTATCTACCTTTTATTTAATAAGTTATGTGATTAGTAATAATCATTGATTGATTACCGCTTATCTTAAAATTGTTCGCGTGCTAAAAATGTAGTTCAAATAATTATTGTTTGTATTTATGATTCTAGGAATAATAATTTTAACTTATTTTTTTTTCTTTTTAAAACTGTAAAAAATCAGAAATAATACATGATACTCCGTATTAAACGTATTACGACTTGATATTAACCCTTTTACAGTACTTTTATCATTTTTATCGATCGGCAAACCTCTTTCGGTCTCCCTTGTCATTAATTAGGGAATATAAAAAGAACAGTATTTTTGACCTCAGAACAGCTGATGAAACACTGGCCTTCCCACGGACATGGGCCCACAGAATTCTAAGAGATATAAGTATATATGTTTCAAAAAATCCGCGAAATTAGCATAAAAATGTATGGAAATCCTGAAACTGAAAACTCTGATCCTTATATCTCTTAGAATGCTGATCAGATCAGTTGGGTGTGTATAGCGATCTGAATCTCTTCCATTCACTCCCTGGATGGTAATCATCAGATCACAGATCACAGCTAAGTCGTTCCTTGGCGGAGCTCAACCTAGTGAACTTTCGGGGACGTGGAATTTTTTTTTTCGAAGTCAGGTATCAGTATCACACTCAGAAGGCTCCAAAGTTACGTCGTTTGAATGAAAATCGACTGGTGTCTTTAATTATGTGACCGCCACTGTATGTACACACATGTTACTTAGCTTCCATGACACGGACAGGTCGTTGACTGTCATCTGGCGCAGGTTCTGTTTGTCGTCAATGATGAACAGTCCTCGGAAGAGGATCCCAGTCTCCTCGTTGAGGACTCCGTAGGTAGACTATACATACACATATATGCCAGCACAAATGTGACACTACACATATGACACTGACCTTCCCATGGGCATGTCGTTGACTGTCATCTGGCGCAGGTTCTGTTTGTCGTCAATGATGAACAGTCCTTGGAAGAAGATGCCAGTCTCTTCGTTGAAGACTCCGTAGACTATACATGTCACTGTACACATATGACAGCACAAATATGACACTACACACATGACACTAACCTTCCCACGGGCAGGTCGTTGGCTGTGATCTGGCGCAGGTTCTGTTTGTCATCAATGATGAACAGTCCTCGGAATGGGATCCCGGTCTCTTTATTGAAGACTCCGTAGACTATACAATGGCACTTTACACATATGACACTATTACATATGACACTAACCTTCCCAAGGGCAGGTCGTTGACTGTGATCTGGCGCAGATTCTGTTTGTCATCAATGATGAACAGTCCTCGGAACAGGATCCCAGACTCTTTATTGAAGACTCCGTAGACTATACAATGGCACTTTACACATATGACACTATTACATATGACACTAACCTTCCCACGGGCAGGTCGTTGACTGTGATCTGGCGCAGATTCTGTTTGTCATCAATGATGAAAAGACCTCGGAATGGGATTCCAGTCTCCTCGTTGAGGACTCCGTAGTCGCGCGCGATGCGGTGCGACTTATCGCTCAGGATCGGAATGTTCATGGGGCCGAGACCACCTGGTTAACAATAAGTTTGTCACGATTACCTACTTAAAACTGCATGTTACGAGAAAAGATGAAAGGCATATTACAGATGTTTTATCTCACGAATGCGGGTCGGCTATAAATGTTGTTAGGCTCTCGTATTACCAGACCACAGAATAGCTAATGTAATACGCACACTAAAGTAAACAGTACGAGACAAATATCTTGAAATCGGGTGGGGATTGCGCGGAACGCGTATTTTGGGCGTGCGTAGCGGTGAGGGGCGCGGGCGGCGGGAGAGAGAACTTATCCCCACTCTGTCGAAAAAATTTCAAGATGTTTGCCTCGCACTGTATCAGATGCGTAACGACGAACGGCGACGCAGGGGTCCCGAGTTCGATTCCCAGGAGGGGGTAAAAATAACGTTAAAACTATTGTACCGGTAAAATTGTCGTTAAATATAGCGTTAAACTTTACCGGTACAATAGTACCGGTAAATTTATCGGTAAAAAAGTTACGTTATTAATTGGAATAACGTTAATTTTAAAGTAACGGTAACAAAAAGTAAGAAATAACGTTAAAATTAACGTTATTTACTGAAATAACGTTAATTTCAATGTAACGTTATCTAAAGTAACGTTATTTATTGACATAACGTTAATGTTAAAAGTAACGGTAAAAAAGTAAGAAGAAATATCGTTACGTTTAAAAATAACGTTATCAATCCCTGGTTAGAAGTAACATAGCAAGTTCCACAGTGATGAGGATTCCGGGTGTAGTACGCTTACCTTTCAGCCTTATCGTCACTTAACATCAGGTAAGGTTACCAGCCAGCCCAGCATCCCGTTGTGTATAAAAAAATAGACGCGAGACGGGAAACAAAATAGTGACTAATGAAAGTATAAAGCAAGGTATCGAGCTCCTGGACCTACAAAGTCAGCTCCTGAATCTAATTGGTCGTGGCGTGGTACTGTGGCTGAACGCAAATTAGGTAACTTTACTTTGTAACTTTAAATTAAGACAGTCTTTCTCAAAGTGGGCGATGACGCCCCCTTGGTGGCCTTGGAGCCCTAGAGAGGGCGATAGAGGGAGATAGGTATTTAAAATATGATTTAAGTGTTTTAACGAGTGAAAAAGAAAGAAATTTCAATGTGAAATAAGTTGTGCCCTTGTTTCTTATGTCCATTTCTTTTCTGTTTGTAATTGTGTGTGTACAGAACCAATAAATAAATAAAATAAATAAATAAAAGTTTACTGATATTAAGATGTGGTGGTGCGGTAAAATAAGTTAGAGGAACTGGATTAAAGTTTAGAGAAAGGAACTGACCATGAAATATTTAACACAAGAGTTAGAAAATAACACATAAAATAACATATGAAAAAAATATCTGCCAATTTGTTACAAACATTCTCAATTGCAACAACCAACAAGTTAGTTAATTACTCTGTCACAAAAAATATGATTATTACATTATTAGATGATGTAACTTACCCTGCTTGCGAGGTGTGTTGATCCACGCCAAGTGCGTGAAGTGCGAGTCGGTGGAGGCGGCGATGATCTCGCACCCGATCTTCCTGAAGTCGTCCGCGCGCTCCGAGAACGAGATGATCTCGGTCGGGCATACGAATGTGCTGCGAAACGAATTTGTCCAAATGTTAGGACTTTTATCTTTTTCTCTGTACTGTAGATATCAGATGATGTGATGTGATCTACGATGAGACGCGCTTGTTTAGAAGATAACTATTTATTTACTCAAAGGCCCCCAGATTGTAGCTATCTGGAAACATTTAATGAATGAAATTGAAATGAACGCAATCATCATACGTTTCGTATGATGATTGCGTTTAGACGCACAAAACTGAATCGATCGATACAATTTTTTTTATTTACAACCTTAAATTTTCTGTTCTATTTTTCAAAAACGCGGCTGATGCTCTCAACTTTTTGTTAAAGGGAAGACAAAAAGGACAGTAGTTTTAATTTTAAGCTAAGTTTAATTTTATTCCACTTATTTGGAATAAGGTAATATTTCGTTGGCGTAGTTAGATTTGACCATCAATAATATTGCTTTATGATGAGATTTAATGCGTTTCATCCTTACCTTACTGGCGGTTGTGAAGTAAGAAGTTAATAACAATGCTCGTAGCCGTGCCCCACCACTCGCTTCATTCTCATTCACCCACTTACCTACATCGGAATTGTGTTTCGTTGTCTCGCGTGAGGTTTTGAGCGCCAATAAGCTTGAATTGAAACGTACTGTAGTTAGTACTTACAAGTCCAAGGGGTAGAAGAAGAGCACCACATATTTGCCCTTGTAGTCGGATAGGGAGATATCCTTGAACTCTCCGTTCACCACCGCAGTGGTCTTGAACTGGGGCGCGGGCTTGGTCAACTGCAGAGGCATCCTGTTGAAACTGCAACCACAAGATTAGGCGTTATTACCAGCTAATGAGGTCTACGGGGAATTGATGATGTATCTGTTGATGATAATAAGACTTACGGCCGTTTGCACTAAACTTAAGAATCGTCTAAGTCTTTTCCTAACTACAACTCGACCAAATTAAAACGGTGTCATGAACTTAGCTGTCATGCAGCTGTTATGCGCCTATAATTACTCGTATCTTGGTCGAGCTGTACTTAGGAAAAGAGTTAGGCGCTTCTTAAAATTTGTAATCTAAATAATCTTTCTCGAGTTTGGGATCTACGTTAAGCCTTATTACACACAAATACAAAGTAATCGTATAACTCTTAGACTAAGCAAAAGGGTAGGTACCTACATTCCGCTTTTTTTCTTAGTCATATTTTTTTACATTTTTTCGTTTCATTACCACTCATTGACACGTCGCTTTAGCACTATAAGGTAATGTTAGATATTAATTATCGAGTTGTTAATTTGTTAATGTCCCTGGATATCTAGTAAAAACATTATTTACAGTTTCGTGACTAACTGAAGTTAATAGGCACACGAACATCTCCATACACTAATATCTACAAGGTAAATATTTTCAATATTAGGTGTGTCACGCCACGATTCTGCACGCCACGCACATTTTGTAAAATGTCATTCGCATTAAAATGCTTCACATCACGATTATGACCTTGCTTAACTACCATACCCCGTATCTAAATCTCCCTCTATATCAGTATTCTCGGTTTGATGTTTATCAGACTTATCCGTCGAGAGTCTAAGGGCTCTAAGTTTCTTCTCCTGTGCTGGGATGTCAATTTCAACGAGTTTTCTGTTGCGGCAAGTATTGCAACACATCCATCTCAGCATTTTCTCAAATCCCTGAAAATGTTATAGGGCTATAGTTGAGATGGACGGTGTTTTTAATTGTTTTATTTTTACGGCCCTTAGTTTTTTTACCCACATTCCGGTGATCCGATCCAAATCATTGTATAGAAACGATTACCTACTCTAAAAACTAACGCGTTTAAAAATTCGCAGAAAGGCACATTGACTTAACAGAGCGGAAGATATAAGACTTTTAAGGTTTTACCATAAGTGTCTCTCATGTGAAAAAATGAAGATATTAGCATGGAACTTTATCACAGTAATAAAAAACTGCATACAATGGTTGATCTCCTGGTTTGTCTACATGAAATGTTTAATTAAATAGCCATATACTAACTGTCTACCTGATAGTACCTTTGATTGAGCACTACTAGTACTAAATCTGGGTAAACTAAAACGGTTGGAATGAAAGAACGGCTGCATATAATGGTTACTATTTACAAATACTCTGCTGTATACTGTTGCAGACATTGTGAAATATCCTATCGACGCTCAGTCTCGAACATTCTACAGCATGTCATGAAATATTATCACCATATTACGCAAGAAAACATCTAAGCAGCACTCATACGTACCAACATCAAAGGTCAATGCTAAGGCAGATACAAGTCAACAGATAAAACTTCTAAGGCAAAATGCTACAGCTTCATCTACTCAAATTCCGTAAATCTTTGACAGACCTAATAAAATCAGCAAAGGCGGGGTAGTATCGAGCATCGATTTCGTGTACAGGAATTCTGATCTGTTCAGTCGCCTGCCATATGGAAACTAGGAGGTTTCCTTCCCCATGAAACAGATATGTGGTGAGCTGTCCACATGCGAACATATTCTTTAAAGTGGTCTCGAGGTTATCAACCCTGTGAACAACTTAGATTTTATGAACCGGTTGGTGATAGACCATAGACCTATTGTCTATCGTTCATGAAATGTTTCATTCTTATTAAACCGCAACGTTGATGTAGGTAATTCAGAACATTTCATTTCCCACGCTTTCAAACTTATTGTATGTCGAGTAGGTATCATACTGCAAATGATATCATTGTCTCGCAACTCAGTCATTTTTATCAGAAGAACTAATTTCGTCACACCGCGCATGGCCATAAAAATAAAACAATAAAAACATACGAACTCAATTGAACTTAACTTCTCAAATAACCTTAATAATTAGAAAATATAATAACTTACTTGAATTGATGCTATATCTGAAACATGTGCGAAAATGAATGCACTCTTCGAATGACTGACGGAAATAATCTTATCAAAAAAATACCGAATTATAATAATTTTTAATCGAGACCTATCCGAATGATAGATAAGGGAATAATAATAAAGTTTCAAGTCTCTAGCTCATCGGGAAGCTAGTATAAAATCGTTCGAAAACTTTGCGGACAAACAAACAAACGAGAAAGCAACCTAATAAAAACGTGTTAAAAATGATTGATTGATCAATAATCAAAAATATTTCACGTGACAAAATGCAAATTATTATTTTATCTTGGAAATAATCAGTCTTAGGCAAGTATGTGAAACTGAAACAGTCTAATTGAAAGAAGTTTAAAGTATGATTTTTGTATTTATTTACTTGGTGATTGCCTAGATTTTCATGACATAAAATGACAAACTTTATAAAAAACTTATTTTTAAGTATCTTATCATGCTTACTTAATAAATGAATTTCTACACCTGTGCAGTTAATGTCTTTTAAATTTTAATTGCCAATAGTAACGGTTTGATTCATTTACGTCATGCTTCCTGGCAACCCTGTTATAGAATTTTCTATTTCTAAATACATGATGAAATTGTTCAGAATAAGTACCGAATTAGTACATACTCAGAAAAAAATGTACCCTGACAGTTAACGAGTAAATTCGTACAAATTTTGGGGTTGCTGGAGAGATTCTCTACAGCAACCTTCAGGTACCTTCCTTTCCTAGACTAATCCGCAAGTAGACAGGCCTTTTATGTATATGCCAAACTTGAAATTTAGGGGTGGACAAAATCTTTGTCGGGTTCGTCATAGACAGATACAGTTGATTCATTCAAAATAGCACAAACTGTTTATAAACTATGATTATATTTCGTCGCTTCATTCTTCAGATACAGATAACTAGGTAGTCCCTTTAGCCTACAAGGCATATTCGCACGTTTAGAGGATCGATTTTTATCGATAGTCTTTTTTTTTTTTTTTGTAATGACAACCCTACTGCTATGTGTGATCTGTAGCGGGCGGTTAACTTCATTCCTTTTTCGTGCGAGGCAGCGTTCGCACGTGCCACGCAACTCAAAATCAGTTTAAACTAAGTGTGGTTTAGAGTTTAAAGTAACAGTGAACAATATGCCAAAAAGAAAGATTGAAGATAAGATCGAGCGTTATCAACGCAAAATAAGAAAATTGGAGGGAAAGCAACGTAAACACACGAGAATTTTATACTCGTCATCAGACACGGATGCATCAGGTTAGTGTACAATTTCATCTTACTAAGTGTTAAATAAAAAACTCGAGCTCGTTTTTTTTTTCACCTGGAGGTTGACCGCGTGTCATCACGAAGGCAATTTGATTCCGAGAGATTAACCGTGTGTTAATACGAAGGATGGTAGTTGGTAGTCGAGAGACAACCAATTTTTCTTTTACAAATCGAGCTAAATAATGGCAAACGAAAAATTTCGTATTTATGCAACGCCTGGAGGTGGATCGTGTATCCTCACGAAGGCAATCCTAGATATTACCTTGCATTCATAAGGCCGAGAGGCGGACCGTGTGTCCTCACGAAGGCAATTAATTTCGTTCAGAAATAAAAATATATATTTTTTTTTTCTTGCGAAAAATTTTCAACTTACCCTCAATAACATCACGTTATCATTTATTTATAGATAACGAAGATATCGTCGTTGCCAAGGCAGACGATCAGATCCCCGCCACTAACCAGGACGAGGCAGGCAAGGCAGAAGAACCAGCCGCAGAACTGGACCCGGATATCCTTTCCGCCTTGGGCGAAACCACGGAGGAGCTACCCAAATTCGGGCCTAAAATCCATGACAAATTGTCACGACTCTGGATACCCATTTTAAAAAAAGGGATAAGTAAGGAAGCTAAGGAAAAGCTCGTCAAAGACTATTCCATACCGGAAAATTGTCCACTTTTGCAAGCACCCAGATTAAACCCCGAAATATCGGCTGCTATAAACGAGGGCACACGAGCTCGTGACAAGAGAGTAGAGGCCGTACAGCAGCAACTAGGCCAAGGCATAGCTGCTCTTAATAAAGGCTTGGAACTGCTCCTCGACGACGGAAAGGATAGACTTCAAGCCATAAAACTCCTAAGCGACAGCAGTCGCATACTATGCGATCTTCATCACATCGAAACGGAAGCTCGTAAAAAGTTTATCACCCCAGGACTGGACAAATCTTTCTTGAACATTATGCAAGATGTGGACAGAGATGAGCTGCTTTTCGGAAATGCACTTTCCGAAAAAATTAAAGCTACAAAGGTGATTGAAAAACATGGCTTACAAATAAAAAAGGCTCCACCAAACCCAAAAACGCCATCAGCGTCTTCGTCGTTTCAACCATCGGCATCGACGAGCCGCACACGCCATCAGGGAAACTGGATGGGCCCTCCTCGCTTCTCGTCGAACAAGGGGGGCAGAGGAGGCCCGAAGAGGCATGCCGCACCAGCGAGTCGCAGGGCTCCGTCAGGCAACTCCACGCAGAAGCAACCTGCTCAGAGCAAGCAACCGCGTGCGACGGGCCAACAATAGAGGTACATGCTGGACGAATCCGTTATTTTTATGACTGCTGGGCGCACATAACTCAAAACCCTGAAATACTCAAATGGGTATCAAAGGGCTACCCTATTCCATTTTATAAGAAAGTTAGTCAACATTCAGCTCCGCGTCATTCATTTTCCAATGGTGATTGCGCAGAAATGTCACAGGCTATTAATAAATTATTAGATCTAGGTGCCATATCTCCATGTCGTCGAGTTAAAAATGATTATTTATCGAGTATATTTTTAGCTGATAAATCAAACGGCAAAAAAAGGTTCATTTTGAATCTAAAGTCCTTAAATAAATATGTTTCGTCTACCCATTTCAAAATGGAAGACCATAGGACAGCAGCTAGATTAGTACCTAAAGCTGGTTTCATGGCTAATATAGACCTAAAAGAAGCTTATCTTTTAGTGCCCATTGCCAAAGAACACCGTAAATACTTACGCTTTGAACTTAACGGAAAATGCTTTGAATTTAACGCCATGCCTTACGGCTTATCAGTAGCACCAAGGGTTTTTACAAAACTAATGAAAGAGCTCATAAATTATCTTCGAACAAAGGGCTTTAGATCCGTTATATATCTGGACGATATTTTATGCATTGGAGACACTTATGTCGAATGCCAAGATAATGTTAAAAATACCTTACAATTGCTACAATGCCTTGGATTTATCGTAAATTTCGAAAAGAGTAATTTAGAACCCCAACAAGTCTGTAGGTTCTTAGGCTTCATTTACAACTCGGTCGACATGTCTTTGAACCTTCCAGATGAAAAACGAAATCGTATCTGGCTATTAGTTAAAAAATTTATGTCATTACCAAGATGTTCCATTAGAGAATTGTCACAATTCATCGGGGTACTTACGGTGGCGTGCCCAGCCGTGAGATACGGCTGGCTATATACAAAAATATTAGAACGCGAAAAATACTTAGCCCTTCAAAAATATGACGATTTTGAAGCAAAAATTAAGTTATCTGACGTGGTCCTACCCGATTTGTCCTGGTGGGGACAAAACATAATGTCAATTAACAACACCTTAAGGCCAAACCAAAATTTCAAAATAGAAATCTTTACTGACGCCTCCAGAACTGGCTGGGGCGCCTACTGTAATGGTAAGCGAGCCAACGGTGGGTGGAAATCAAAGGAATTATCGTTTCACATAAATCACTTGGAATTACTTGCAGTTTTCTTAGGATTAAAGTGTTTCGCCAACACTTTTTCAAACTGTTCTATTTTGCTTCGTATTGATAATACGACAGCCATGTGCTATATCAACCGTATGGGAGGAATCCGGTTCCCCCATTTGAACAGCTTAGCGAAAGAAATTTGGCAGTGGTGCGAGAAACGAGGAATATGGCTCTTTGCGTCGTATATTAATACACGCGAAAATGTAGAAGCTGATGAAGAATCGAGAAAAACTAATGTGGACACCGAGTGGGAGCTCTCCGACTCGGCGTTCCAAAAAATTGCACGATCCCTAGGCGAGCCCGACATCGACCTCTTCGCCTCTCGCACTAATACCAAATGCTCTCGATATGTCTCATGGAAGCCAGACCCTGATGCCATAACTATAGACGCGTTCACAATCAGTTGGCATCCTACCCTTTTCTACGCTTTTCCACCGTTTGCTCTTATCCTAAAATGTCTACGAAAAATTATAGACGATAAAGCTACTGGAATCCTTGTTTTTCCATATTGGCCTGGCCAAGCTTGGTTCCCATTACTTAAGAGAATGCTTATCTCCGAAGTCATAATATTTGAGCCTAAAAAGAATCTTTTACGTTCAAATTACAGATCGCGCCACCGACTTCACCGCAGCCTTTCCCTGGGGGCCGCGATGCTCTCAGGGCATCATTTACAAGACTAGGCACCCCGGAGAAAGCATTGGACTTAATGTTATCTTCTATCTCGGACAACACTATGAAGCAATACTCGGTGACGTACAAATTGTGGTGGTCCTTTTGCGCAGAGAACTCAGTAAATACCTTTGAAGCACCACTATCGGCAGTGATAACATTTCTCGTTGACCTTTTTAATAAAGGAGGCTCCTATGGCACAATAAACACACATCGATCTGCCCTATCATTACTCCTAGGGAATAATGTCGGATCAGACGAACGTGTCAAACGACTAATGAAAGGTATTTACCGCCAAAAACCATCCTGCCCAAAGTATAACACCACTTGGGATCCCAAAACGGTACTAGATTATGTGTCCTCCTGGTATCCCAACAGTGACCTAAGCCTAGAAAAACTTACAAAAAAGTTATCAATATTGTTAGCCCTTTGTACCGCTCATCGGGTACAAACATTATCCCTTATTAAAGTTACCAACATAATTAAGACCCCGTCAGGCATTAAAATTTCAATACCCGACATAATAAAAACCTCGGCAGCTAACCGCGAACAACCAACGCTTTTCTTGCCCTATTTCATAGACAATCCAAGTATATGTCCCGCCAGAACCTTGGAAGACTATATTTCAGCAACGTCTGAAATACGACCCGAGGTCTCCACTAATCTATTTATAAGCTACAAAAGACCTTATAAAACAATCACATCACAAACGCTCAGTAGGTGGATAAAACAGATCCTCGCGGAGAGCGGCGTCGACGTGTCGACGTACACCGCGCACAGCACACGCCACGCCTCCACCTCGGCGGCGGCCTCCGCGGGGGTCTCTATCGACACCATAAGAAAGACAGCTGGCTGGTCCAGCTCATCCTTGACATTTGCTCGATTTTACAACCGTCCGGTATCGGACGAATCAGTTTTTGCTCGATCTGTGTTTAGGATATCAAATTAAAGAAAACAAACTAAAATTTTGTAAATCATTGTTTTATTACATAAGTGTAAATTTCGGTTCACGTTGATTGTTCACCCGTTGATTGTATTATGATATGAAACCAATTGTTATATTTCGTTCATATCGGAATATCTGAGTAAAATAAAGAGTTTTCTACTTCTATGATCTAACGTTTTTTACTCATAAAAATACATTAATTTACTTAACATACGATACATCTCTGAACATCTACCTAGTTATCTGTATCTGAAGAATGAAGCGACGAAATATAATATAAGATCAAACGAACTTCTTGAAGTGAAGTTCGATCATTATTATATGAGTCGCTTCATTCGAAGATACAGAGTTCCCTCCCACCCTAACCCAAAGTAGAAAACTTAAAAATCTCTGAACATAATGAAGTTAACCGCCCGCTACAGATCACACATAGCAGTAGGGTTGTCATTACAAAAAAAAAAAAAAAGACTATCGATAAAAATCGATCCTCTAAACGTGCGAATATGCCTTGTAGGCTAAAGGGACTACCTAGTTATCTGTATCTTCGAATGAAGCGACTCATATAATAATGATCGAACTTCACTTCAAGAAGTTCGTTTGATCTTATATAAAAAAGGTAACTTTAAGTGGAGCAACTGGTTGTCGATTGTCACGAACTTTTTTTAACTTTCGAAAGCGATTTCAGACTTTTACTTTTGTCAGTGTCAATACCTAAAAGCTTCGTGATTAATCACTTGGGTCACTTGTGTGGAAGCTAGAACTAATTAATTATTTCAGAGGAAAGAGAAATGTATTTATTACACAGTTTAAAACACGGTATGTATGTCCTAATAAAAATACGGAACTACCGACTACGGTAGGACGGTAACTTCGTTTTTTTAGAACATGAAAATAATAAAAAATAGAATAACGATTGACTCTATTTGATTAATCCCGATTCCCGAATATAAATGGTTTCGATGAATAACAATGTAGGTACCTAAATTATATTTTTTTTCAGAAGGGGGCGATGGTCAAAAAATTTGGAAGCTTGTGCTTTTGCATGAAAAAAATTACTTCTGTGGCAAGATTTTTTACAGTCGCTTTATTTAAAAATTATGTGGTCAAATAAAGTACCTAGCTAGCCATAATCGAGGATGGTTAACATAAAAGGTTTCTTAAGTGACTAGTACATTCATTTACATGAAAGGAATGTTATCAAATAAAAACCTATAAGAAATATTTCCTCCGGTGCTGTGCAGTTATCATGTACATGTACATCAAACAATAACTGAATAAATAAAGTCATTTTATAATTGCTACAGTAAATTAGGAAAAACTAAGTTAATAATGTTTTTCACATCTTGAAAGTCGTGCAAGCCGAAACAGACCTTATAGTCAACGGAATATAATAACTTTTAGCTGTAGTATGGTGAAGTTTAGCAGCGGCTATGATTGAAGATCGATGGAATAACCCTCCGATTGTCTACAAGGATGTTAAAAGAATTGCGCAATATGACGTCACAATCACAAGAGCTATAAAAAAATCAAAACGTCTTTTATATTCTCAACCTAAGTTTTTTAAGTTATAACGACGCGTTCTGGAAACTAAGCTAATTAAAATAATAAATTATTGGTGTTCAACGAAACAAACCAATAAATTAGTAGTCTGAAAGGTTAACATGAAATTAGTAATATAAGTACTTATCTATTCATTCGACAATCGTCCAAACTGCTGGGGCAGACATTTTTAATTTAAGTTTACCTTTGATTAAGTATTATAAATTATCAAAGTTTAGTATAAATCTCTTTAGGGGCGGCGTATGCCTAGCAGTGGGTGTGTGTGTACCAGGGATTGAAATACCGTTAAAAAAAATACGTTAAAAAAAAACGTTAAAAATACAGTTAAAACATTTTATCGGTAAATTTACCGGTAAAAATAACGCTAAAAATATTGTAAGTACCGGTAAAATTACCGTTAAATATAGCGTTAAACTTTAGCGGTTCAATAGTACCGGTAAAATTATCAGTAGAAAAGTAACGTTATTAATTGGAATAACGTTAATTTTAAAGTAACGGTAACAAAAAGTAAGAAATAACGTTAAAGTTAACGTTAAAATTAACGTTATTTACTAAAACAACGTTAATTTCAATGTAACGTTATCTAAAGTAACATTATTTATTGACATAACGTTAATGTTAAAATTAACGGTAAAAAAAGTAAGAAATAACGTTACATTTAAAAATTACTTTATCATTCCCTGGTGTGTACGGTATGGCTGATCTTGTGACAAATCTATTATACCAATCTAAATATTAATACTTAACTAGCCTCCGCCCGCGACTTCGTTCGCGTGAACAGTAAAAAATATGGGGACCAGTTTAATTTACCTCCTTAGTGTATGAAAGCTAGAACTACGGAGAGTACAAGTTGTTCTCTGGTTCCACCCACTCAAATTAGATAAAAAGTTGCACCCCAAGCTACCAAACTGTGAAAAAACCAGCAGAATCAGTTCAGCTGTTTTTGCAAACACTTGGAATTCACAGTTTTATTCTATTTCTACGATTAATTGAATACCTATTTCAACAAGAGTTCTACAGAAAAATTACTAATTTTGACTATACATTTCACTGGAAAAATACATACATCTGATACTACGATAGTACTAACTACAGTCCCAAAAGCTACAAAATGAATAGGAAAGGAACCTCATAGAGAAAGGTCGCATCATGGGCAACAAATGCTCCGGTTTATCTAAGTCCAGGCTACTCGCTTCATCGCCACGACAGTAACACTTGTGCTCCATCGACATCTCTGCAGTATCACTTGCCAATTTTATCTATGTACAAATGGTAGACATTAAGGCGAGGCAGTTCACGAAATTTACTCTTTCACTATGTCTTTAGAATAAGGTTGAATATTGCATAGCTTTAATTGACACTTTGCCAGAAATTTGACAAAATTTACTACATTTTTATTGATTTCTGAAATACTGGATCATTTATTAAAAATGTTATTACTATTATTTAGAAGCGGGGACGCCAGTGAAGCCGGTCGGGTGTTCAGTCACCTTGATCGGAACCATTTCACCCATATCCCCAATAGATAATAGATATTTTATATTAACTACTCTTAAAAGATAATGTTAAAGAAATAAAATACTCTTTTTCAATTGAAATTAGAGATATTGTAGGAACTTATTACTGACTATTTTGTGATGATTTTGTTAATATAAAAAAATATATATTGGCAAAATCAATAATAATGCCTGCACAGCAATGCAAACAGTATTTTGTCTACAGACTATGAAACAGGGGCCTTATTATGACCTCTTATTTCCTGGCAGTTTTCTGACTGGCTATCAATCTATCTCTTTTATTTGCTATACAGCGAGAATGAGATGTAACTATAGCAATTCATAAACCTGGCAAGTTTTAAGAGGTTGTAATACCCCCCCTGGACTGTGTAATAAATGGTAAAATAACTCGAGACATCACACGCTCAACATTGTGCAATAAGAATGAATACCTATAAAAAGTTAACTTATTCTTGGAGAATACAATGACATATTTTGATGAGTCATACATAATGATGAAACATTGACAATTTATCATTTGATCTAACACCTGTTCAAATTCATGCATAAACATGCTTTGTAAGAGAAAATAAATTTAAATTAAATTGAGGAATAGGCATTTTTTATATTTTATTCAGCATAATTTCATGAATATTAACAAATTGACGTCATGCATTTACATAACAGATTTCTTCGTAAGACTATAGATATTAGTATTAGCTTTAAATATTAGTAATTATGTCACTAAAAATTACAGTAATAAGTAAACAAATTCTTTATCCATAAATAGATACAATTTAGACTAGGGCTGCTATAAATGCTGAGCTGCCGACCGAGACATTTAGAACAAAATAGGGTAAACCATGGATTTTTCAAAACTTTTTAATATTTAAGTTGCTGACCGGGACACCGGCACATAGTGTTGCTTGGTGACCGGGACACAACACTTCAAACCGAGACATGTCATTGTCCCAGTGCACCAGGACGTATGTTAGACCCTAAATGCTTCAATAAATTAATAGGTAGGTACATAGATTATTTAATTTTTATAAGTAAGCATGGTTTGTAATCTGGTTTTGATCAAATCTTTCAGCATGCTATTCCCAGCACCAATCCACAATACCTTTCTGGAATTGGTTTTTTGGCTATACTCCCATTCATTTCACCATGGGATTCACTGCGAGGCCTTTTCCTATTTGCCTGGTCTTGCATCATATTTACTGTACATATTATTAGATATTATATATTATTCGGTATTAGATATTGAAACAATAGGTAGGTATGTAAGTTTGAAAAAAATTACCAGAAAAAAAAATTGAGTACCTTCAACTATTAGATAATTTGGATCATTATAATGTAAGATAATATTTCTACTAAAAAGATAGATGGAGTAACAAATAAGTGGCTGGAGAAGTAATGTATAATTTTGGCTATGTACGTTAATTAACTATCTGCTTCTAGAATGGTTCTATAGACCTAACCATCCTTTCACTCGAACAATGAAAAGCCGAATTAGCCGAAACAGTAATGTAAAGGAAATGATTAAATGTAGTGTTTCGTTTTGATTTCAACACCGTTTTGAGGCCGTAGGTACAGAAATGGAAAAAGTTTTGTACTTACATGGAAAATGTGGTGAAATTACGGATAATAACGGAGACCGCACAACACGCGTTTACCAGAAGAACGTTAGCGTGAAATTGACATTTGATTTGACCGATTTTGACACATGACATGAATGACAGTTAAAATAAAAAATTACATGACTTGACAGTTGACATAGGGTGCATTCTGCTAGACTGCTAAGTCAGCGATTTCTAATGGGGAAGAAAACGCCAAGCATAATGCAGATGGCGCTGCCTCTCTCAGACCCATAACAAACAATCTGTCACTTTGAGCTTGTCGATTGAGTGGTTATTTTTTATGATAACTGGTGATATTTTTGTACTTTTCTCTTTGAATATAAAATAATGTACCTACAGTAATTGGACTGTGAAACAGTTAAAAGAAGAGTTGAAGACCTGAGGAGGGACGTTAAAGGGTCGTAAAGCGGATCTAGTTAGTAGGTAAGTAATGGATAAAATAAGGTAGAAAACAAGTATAATTTAATAATTTCATGTTGTATCCGGAACAATTAATACGTTGTGTTCAAGACTCAAGTCTACATCCTGTATTCTGTATTTGACCAAGTAAACATAACCTCAAAATAATATTTTTATGTAAATATAATAAAATATGAATCACCTACTGAAAAGCTGCAAACATTTCACGCTCCCAAATCAGTATTGACCTCCACACCAATTAAATCATCACGCCTTCCATCGAAAAGGAAAATAGACAATATTTTATTTTCTCCATGTAGTATGAAAATTAATAAAAATGAATATAATCAAAAATTTCAATCTTTTATCCTTGGGAAAGTGGTGGTTACCATTGTTATTACATCCAATTGCCACACAACGCGGCATGACGCTATTAAACGAGAAAAAAGTAAAAATTTAAATTTCTGTTGTATGGATTTTGACAGATGTCGTGGGTCCGTCGAGTTCGCAGCGCCACTGGCGGCGAGTATTGTCAGTTTTCTTCCCCATTATCTGCTGAATGCTTCATAAATCCGATGACTTTTCAGCGATTGAGTGACATATTGGGTGTATTCCAGCAGACTAATCGCTGAGCCATCGATCGCCATAGAGTATATTTTAACCATAAGGCGATGGCTAAACGTATGGTAAGGTCTGAGCATTTAAATCTAAGGGTAAGGTAAATACTATGATCCATCAGTATTTAATCAGGGGCCTATTTCATAAAATAATGGTAAAACTATAATAATGAGCGGTTTTCAAAAGGCTGTCTAAGAAAAAAAAGTAGTATTATATACTTAAAAAGAACTAGATATCGTTGAACAACTAATTAAGTAGCTTTTTATGAAAAAGGCAAAGGATGAAATCTAATTACTTTTTTATTATACGTTTGTTGAGTATGTGGTTTGTTGCGTTGTGCGTTGGTTGTCCGAATGACTATTAGTGGGAAATAATATTTAAAAAAATCTACCTAGTTAAAGTATTCATCTATTGACATAAAACTATACTAAAATTTTCTGCAGTTAGAAAACCGCTCATTACCATTGAAACGTATAATTATTATATCCCAGTTTACTACGACTATGGTAAATAGGTCTTATTTCATAATATTTTATAAAATAAGCCCCTGATTTAAGTCAGGCAACTAAATTTTCGCGTGTTAACAGTAAATAGTAGTAGGTAGTAAAAGTAATTTTAAAGTAAAATCACAGATAATAATTAATACTATACTAGTAAAATTAAATAGAATCTTGTCTATTTTTTGGGCAAGTAACCGCGCCGCCCGCACCACATGCCCCTCCCTGCATCCCTGCCCCCCTTTCGGTAATTCGGACTTTTCGGATATTTTGTAACATAAATAGAAATTATAATCAAATACTGAATGGTAGGTATGTAAATAAAACGAGAATATCGATATGAAATCGCTTGCACCCGTTTTTTAGCTCGTGAAGTTTAAAAATGGATGCAAGCGATTTTCGACCTTATTGTCATTTATCAAAATATCGGTTTTTAATGAAACAACAAAGTAAGTGAACGAGATTATGGGAAAAGACAACCAAATTTCAAACGTCAATAAGGTCGAAAAAAGCTTGCACCTGTTTTTTTGTTAGTGAAGTCAAATAACAGGTGCAAGCTATTTTCGACCTTAATTCTGGCTTGGCAATCGGGTATTATGGCCTTTTGTAATCGGCAACACTGGGCACACTGGCTACTTAGGCCGGCCACACACAGACGGAATCCTGTTACGGAATTCCGTACATACGTGATTCCGAACGCAGCTAATCCATACAAATCTATGAACTACCATACCACACACATGCGGGATTTTTCCGTACGGAATCTTCATACACTCACAGAATACATAATAGTACAAGTACAGAAGATCCACTCCGCAAAGTCATTTAAATAAATAGCGACTCTATCCCAAGCGCAATAAAGTGCAATTCCGTACAAATAGACCGTGTGAACGACTTTTCACTGTTTAACTAAAAATTACTTAGGGCCAAGGTGGGTCAATCCGAGAGCGGGTCGAACCGTGATGGAGTGAAATCGAACGTAACTCTACTCACTTCTATTCTATATACAAAAGTAGGTACTCTGTGACTTACTTTGGGTTCAAATCAGTGCGCGTTCCAACGCGGCGGTTGCGTTGAGAGCTAGCGCCGAATTCTCAATTTTTACATGTTTTTATTACTTTTCTTCGCTTTCAAGTTATTTAAGAAAAATCTGTTCAATTAAGATTGAAGGTACATCGCCAATTTTTATGGTTGGTTATAACATAAACGAATGTTCTGTTTAAGAGAAATTTTGCAAATAAGACCAGAAACAGGGTCAACGGAATATTTTTTTACATCAATCAAAGGTTTTAACATTTTTATAAATGCTTTCAATTAAATCTTTTGTGTTTCTATTGTGTTAAATCTATTTTTTTCCATGATAGCTTCACAAATGCTTTCAATTTTTTTTTCATTAATGCTTTCAATTAAATCAATTTGAATTGAATATTGGGATTTGACCCACCTTAAGACCTTAAGTTGCCCATTTAGTTACTACTAAATCGCTTGACCCATGTAAACATTGCTTCCATTCTGCTGTTACTTCCGTACTTTTTTGAAGACAAAGTTATTTTATTTTTTTAGATTTATTTCTCGTTACCGAAATATTTCTACCTATAAAATATTTGAGCCTATTTGATTTTTTCAGACATTCCCCATTAGTACATCTACCGGATAATCAAAGAACTAAAAACTAACGCAATCTCAAAGCATTGCTTCAGCCGTGTACAAAATGTTTTCAAATAAGTTTTACAGATGTCGCTGTATGTACCTATATCGTATTTAGTTCTCATTTTTTTTGTTTGAAAAGGAACATCCAAAGGTTCTGATGATGGGAGAAATCAAGGAAATTCTTAAAATCAAGGACTAATTCAGGCGGAAGGTTAGGTCCCCTGAATATTATCTGGAAAGTTCCCCTGATTTTAGTATTTTCTAGTTATCTCAAAAACGATTGAAGATAGAAGAAAGTTGGTGTTAAAAAATTGGTGTTAAAAATATCCAAGCCGTCGACACTTCAATCATTTCGATGTGAGCTGTATACATAGTCTCTAATAGAAAAAACGTTTCAAAATTTTCAGTGAATATATAAAAAATAATAATATAATACCTACCTAAATCTTCTTAGGAATAGTTTAAGATGATGTTTGCCCAACTATTTTGCAAATAAGAAAGAAATATAAAAATAGTTTTTTTACAACAGGGACTGAAAAGGGGTCCTAAAATATTTAAGTGGAGCGACAAGGGCATGTGGGGTATCTTAAGAAAGAGCGCTGTTTGCACATTTTAAAACATTTTTTCTTTTTTTTAGGCCGCATAGTTTTCGACTTATGATGAAAAATTTAACTGGCCTAAGATAAAAAAAATAGTTCCACTATCGGCCAAGAGATGGTGTTGACCTAATACTGCAATAATAATTTTATTATTCTGCAGCAGCTCTGCAGTGTATTTATTTTATGATGGGGAAACCCTCGGTGCGCGAGTCCGACTCGCTCTTGACCTGTTTTTTATTTCATTCTGCTGTTACTTTCGTACTTTTTCGAAGACGAAGTTTTTTTTTCACGCAACCAAAAATTCTGAAACTTTTTTCCTACTAAGCCCAGCCACATACCTACCTACACACGTTAGTACTATTATATATTATTATTCTGTGCCTACACGACGGAATCCCGATCCGGAATTCCGAACGGAATATTGAATCGGGATTCCGTCTGTATGTGCGTGTGGTGTGAGTGTTCCTATCCTAGAAATTGATTTGACCATACGAAGATTTTAAGAAATAATTGTGAAAACTTGATGGTGAAATCGAAAAATTTGTGAAACCTATGTAGACTAAGTTATGGTCGATTATATAGAACACTCACACAGCCAGTCTCGCGAAAACGCCATACTTGATATCATAAAATATACTAGACGTATGTTAATAAAAGATATATGGAAAATTTGTGCTGAATTTGTGACAACTATTCACAAAATAATCAATTCATAATCATGATTAATTTGGATTTTATAAGGGTTTTTTAGGAACACTCACACCACACGGTGTGTGGTGTGAGTGTTCCTGAAATTACTAACTTTAACTGAATAATATTGAAATTTTATTATTGTATATGATAATTTGTATTCAGAGTAAATTTGTGACACATAAATCTTGTCACAAAACGTGATAGATCAAGAGCAATTAAACATTTTGTTTTTTTTTCAATGCTCGTGTGAGTGTTCCATATTTTGGCATTTATTTGATTATCCAGACCTCGTATACGAGTGGAGGCTGCAGCCAAAATTGTGAAAAGTTTGTTCTTAAAATTTAAAACATCTTCTATTTCCGTAAGTGTTATACTTTAATAGTTATATATTTTTTTACATTTTCAAAGGAATATTTTATGTAGGGTGGGTATGCTTTTTTATTTTGTCGGACACAATTTTCGTCTACCCTCGTATTGGCTAACCTTTACTCGTAGTTTGGCGTTGTAATAATTCTATTTTTATTGCAGTCTGTTGTTAAATTCTCCAGTGTTTCTGTTTACTAATAACAAGTAATCATGTAAGTTATTATATTTTTCTATAGGTACTTTTTATTTATTTTATCTAATACTAGCTTTTGCCCGCGACTTCGTCCGCGTGGATATTCGGAAAATTCCTAGGGAACTTTTGACCGGGGGGGTAATTATGCAACTCTGTTGCAATCAAATCTGGCAGAATCTGTGTGCCATTCCAAATCCGTTCAGCCATTTTTTGCCCCCCCCGACGCAAAAAGAGAGGGGTGTTATAAGTTTAACGTGTCTGTGTATATGTCTGTGGTATCGTAGCTCCTAAACGGATGAACCGATTGGTAGGGTAACCATGACCCGATCAGCCGTTTGAAGATCATCAGCTCTTTAATAGTTGATGAGGGGATCTTACTAACTTCCATATATCCTATCGATTTGAAATTTGGTACAGTATTACTTTAATGAGCTTTTGATGAGAGGATCTGACTACCTTTCATGTGTCCTATCGATTCGAAATTTAGTATCATGTTATTTCAATGAGATTGGAAGTATTTAAGGTAAGGTAACCATGACCTGATCAGCCGTGTGTCGGGGGTTGATTGAGTAACAAACATCTAAACATCCAAAACATTAAACTTTCACATTTTTAATATAAGTAATTCCCGTTCTCGTTCCTATTCCCGTTGCCGTATTTTACTTAGGGGAATTTTTTTACAATAGTAAAGATGATCCTGTTATTTTACATTCTCTGTCATACGGACTTTTAGACTTAAATAAAAAAGTGACTGTGACATACAGACGGACAGACAGACAGACATGACGAATCTATAAGGATTCCGTTTTTTGTCTTTAGGCTAAGGAACCCTAAAAAGATGTTATCGAGCAATAAAATGTAATACCTAGGTACTATAGCGTAAGTAACAAAATAACCGTTACATAAAGATGCTGGTAACAATAAACGCAACCCTTAATTGCATGTTATCAACCATAAATATATTTTTTTTACATTTCGTGTTGTATCTATTTTTTGTAATAAAATGCTTAAACAAAGGTTTTTTCCCGCTTTTTGTTCATAGGCATGGTCACCCTACATAAGACTTTCCTTTGAAAATGTAAAAAAAATGATAACTATTAAAGTATAACACTTACGGAAATAGACGATGTTTTAAATTTTAAGAACAAACTTTTCACAATTTTGGATGCAGCCTCCACTTGAATACGAGGTCTGGTTAATCAAATAAATGCCAAAATATGGAACACTCACACGAGCATTGAAGAAGAAACAAAATGTTTAATTGCTCTTGATCTATCACGTTTTATGTCAAGATTTATGTGTCACAAATTTACTCTGAATACTAATTATCATATACAATAATAAAATTTCAATATTATTCAGTTAAAGTTAGTAATTTCAGGAACACTCACACCACACACCGTGTGGTGTGAGTGTTCCTAAAAAACCCTTATAAAATCCAAATTAATCATGATAATGAATTGATTATTTTGTGAATAGTTGTCACAAATTCAGCACAAATTTTCCATATATCTTTTATTAACATACGTCTAGTATATTTTATGATATCAAGTATGGCGTTTTCGCGAGACTGGCGGTGTGAGTGTTCTATATAATCGACCATAATTTAGTCTACATAGGTTTCACAAATTTTTCGATTTCACCATCAAGTTTTCACAATTATTTCTTAAAATCTTCGTATGGTCAAATCAATTTCTAGGATAGGAACACTCACACCACACGCACATCCGTCTGTATGTGGCCGGGCTTAAAAAAACAGCCAAATTTTTTTTTTAGACATTCCCCATAGCCAGACGTCTTGACATGAGCTTCTCTTTTGTATACAAATACCTACTTACTTTATTAGTTTGACATAGGTAGGTAGTGTATGTATTATAACATCTTGACTTGATTGCTGTGTTGTATAGTTGCATTCCCTATGGATAGATGGCTTGTTAACATCGATGTGCAATTACCGATGCACTCGCCACGTGTACCAATTATACAAATACAACGACAACTATACAGGTAGGGTTACCATCCGTCCGGATGTGTCCTGACTTTTAGACATTTGTCCGGACTTTGTGATTTGTCCGGCTTTTTAGATTGGGCGGTGTAATACATGTAGGTAGTTATAAAACATACATAGCGGTGGTGTTCGAAAGAGATATGTCCCAAAATGTATGGAGTCTAGGCCACGTCACATCCAGGTACATGGTGTAGTACCTACTTATACCAAAAAATGTGTAAAGACACGATAAACAGTTTCTAATCATCCAATTTCTCTAAAATCTGTTTGTTTTTTGTAAGGAACATTTTTATCTTGTGCTCACACAACAAAAAATACACCATGGAGGAAGATTTATCATTTTTTGAAAAAAAAGTCCGGACTTTTTTTGAAATGTCCTGCTTTTTGTCAGGATCTTGTCAGGACTTTCAAAATAGTTTAGAATGGTAACCTTACAGGTGATGTAAGTGTTCGGGTATGATAACAAGTAAGTAAGTATATTATGATAAAAGTCATACCCCCTTACTGATAAAGATTGTATAGCAGACAATGATATTATTAATATCATTGATAGCAGATGTATAGTTACACAGTACTTTGTCACATTCTTTTAAATGTCAACATCAAATAGTTTGACAGAGAGTAACCATTTGTGTAACTATACATCTGCTATAAATTCTTTATTAATAAGGGGGTAACTAAGTAACTAAAGGAAGTGATGGTAGGTTGGAAATAGTACATTATGAAACAAGTTAGCTTAGGTTGCTCATTGCGCACAAGGCTGTGGGTTGCAGTCCGAGCCGCAGGCGAGGGCGTAACTTAGCCGAGTGTGCAATAAGCAAAGCTCACGAGTTTCATACGACGTTTTTCAACACATTTGCGAGGAAAAAACAAAGTAATTTACCACACAGCAACAAATACGTACGACAAAAACAAAATATGATAATTATTATGGGAAAAGGCGCGCAGGTTTTTTTGTTTTTTTCACACGCCCAACGCAAGAATAATTTGCGAACAAAGGGGTGAGTGAGCAATTGAGCATACAGCCATTACAGCCTACTTCAAAGTTATAATTTTAAGTGATAAAATGCAAATATTTCAATATTTTATAACAAAATAAGTATTGTGAATTATGAATCATTTGATAATAATAAATATTTGTTTGACTTAATTAACGAACTTACACATTTTTTTATTCCAAAAATGTAATGAATTTTCAGCAGCATAAAACCTCTTTGTTGTTACTAAAAAAAAATACTGTATTACCCGGCTAAATTAACACACTACACATATGCACATAAACACACACAATCACACATACGCATACACACACACGCACATACACACACACGCACACACACACACACACACACTAACAAACACGCACACATAATATGCATACATAATGGTTTTTGCTTCTATGTTATTATTATGTCCTTATTTTTTTTTTTTTTCATTTCGCTTGCTTGCTTTTGTCATAATAACATTAAGTAATAATAATTGAGTTTATATTCATACTACATAATCATAATTCTTTACTTGTAAACTTAATCTGTACGAAAGAGACTGGCTCCTGCGACACAGGGAATTCTAGTGTGGGAACCAGTGCCCTACTTAGCTGTGCAAAAATTACTTTGGTCAATAAATTTTTTATTATTATTTATTATTATTAATAATTGGGAATGCTCTGTTTACTCGCATAGAACTTGCAGTAAGGTACTAATTTAATTTCTATAACGTACTAGGTAGTGTTTTATAATATTATTGTACGCGTTTGTTATAGCTCGGTTTATGGCCATAAAAGCGATGTTTATGGGCTCACTTTACGAGCAAGTATGTTGAAAAAGTACTTATTCCATCTTAATTAAGTAGACTAATAATAATGTCATTTTGTAGTCTTTATAATGTTAATTTTGTTATTGACGAGACGTATTTTTTCTTTTTCTACAAAGAAGATGCCATAAGTATTGATTGGCATTTTACCTACCACGTCTACCACCTAGCTCTATTTAACACCTAGTTAAATGTAAACCAATCTATAGGGAGTGCTCGCCACTTCGATCTTTAACGTTGCATTCCTGTATTTACACACAATTCCGAGTGAATGAAATTAAAACTGCACAATAAAAGGCAGACAATAAAGCTGGAATGAGCGTTTCCTGCGATTACACTGCTTCCGGAAGCACAATGGCCGCCACGGTATATTATACGGTTAATTTATTACTAAGTATTTCAATGGGTATTTATAAAGATTTTGGAACAGATTTCTTGGATATTTTAGATACCAATACAGAAAGATTTATGTGTGAAAACTACGAGTTTATATAGTCTCCCATTTCTAACGAAAAGTTTTTTGGGTTCTTACAGAAATTCCGCTAATATCCAGATGGAATCAGTTGGGTGTAGGTACCTACCTACCTACCGTATAAATATCTAGTCACGCTCGAAAACTTTTGATGTTTTTCGAAACAAAATGTTTCTATGGGAAAATATAAGTTTCGTTGACATTTTTCCAAAGAGACATAGGTAATATGTAGGTAGGTAACATTAGAAATCCTCCCTCTTAAGTTTGCTGATGATTTTGGTTTCATATTGTCTCTTGATCGTTAACTTTATACGTAAGTACCTACCTACCTACTTAGATTTTATTTATGACCAAGTCAAAATTCGCAATCGCTTTTCAGCGATAAGGCCGCCAATTGTTCCACTTTGTACTGTCCTTGTATGTATTTGTTATGGTGAACAATAAAGTATTAATTAATTCATTCATTCATTCATTCAAAGTCATTCATTACTTTTCCTAAAAAGACTTTCTTAACTTGCATGGCTGTATTATTGAAAACTTAATTTTGTGCAATTCTGGTACCAAAATAAACATGCAATTTGTACACAAAATGTACTACTTTTGTGTTGCAATAATAACCAGTGTATTTTGTGGTAAAATTAAATTTATTAGATGTACTAATACGTTACAGTAGAATTAACAGTACAAAGCAACTTTTGAAGCGGAAAATTATTTGCACAAGTTACTAAACTTACTCAATGATTATCCCGACTGAATTAACTAATGAGGTGTGATACGCAACATAATTAACCTATTTAGGATTAACCATACCTATTCTGTGGATAAACATAAGTAGGTAGGTAGGTAGTTGTATAATTATCATCACGAGAAGCGTTAAGTGAAAGTATTTAACTATTTGGGTAAGTACAGAGACCTGCATTATGTTTTTATTGTCTTTTAGGTCTTAAAAGTAGTAAAATCTTGTCTAGTCACTGATTACCTACCTAACTTACCAAGTTCCATCTAGCCGTGTGTGTATAATATTTTTCTTTGATCTAGGTACCTAGGCTAGGTAGCCAAGTCTGTTAAAAGCTTAAAAAATCCACCTCGAAAAAAGTTTTGGATAAAAGTACGCTCTTCTTACCTACTTATGCATAAACGACATCCCC
This sequence comes from Agriphila straminella, assembly GCA_950108535.1. Classification (NCBI taxonomy): domain Eukaryota; kingdom Metazoa; phylum Arthropoda; class Insecta; order Lepidoptera; family Crambidae; genus Agriphila; species Agriphila straminella. The sequence continues at coordinate 20,798,263 of OX467307.1, read as the reverse complement.
GGATTCCGCAAAACATTTATTCTAAAATCCCCAATTTCCAAACAACTCGAAGAAAGGAAGTTCCGCATTCCCCATAAATATTGATGGTTAACGAGAAAACAAAAACGGAAATACATAAAGTAATTCGGAGTACCTACCTACCTACAGCGGAGTCGGCCATGTTTTATTGATAAGCTGGAGATTTATCGCGACTCCACCGGTTTTTGTACCTGGCTTGAAAGTTGTATGGGTAGGTAGGTAGGTACATGAAGTACATGATTTGTAAGGCTCCCGGATGAGAATCGAAGCAAGATTTCAGACATATTTTTTTCGTTTTTCTTTATTTGTGTAAAATTTTCACTATGATCGCAAAAATGAATGAATTAGATTTTTATTCAGCCACAAATACACGCGACATAAATTACTACAATAACAAAACTACTTACAAGAAACATGCAATAATTAAAAAAACCGGCCAAGCGCGAGTCGTACTCGCGCACGAAGGGTCCCGTATCAAAAAATGGCAATAAAATCACGTTTGTTGTATGGGAGCCCCCCTTAAATATTTATTTTATTTTGTTTTTAGTATTTGTTGTTATAGCGGCAACAGAAATAGGTAAGTACATCATCTGTGAAAAATTCACTACTACAAATAGGTAGCCAATTCAGCATTATGTCATTGTCAGGCCCGACTGACGAACTTGACGCTGTTTTTCGATTGACTCCTTAATTTTTAACCGACTTAAAAAAAGGAGGAGGTTATCAAGTCGACGGTATTTTTTTATTTTTTTATGTAAGTATGTTTTAACATAACTTCGTCAGTTTTTAACCGATTTATACAATTCTTTTTTTTATCTCAAAGAACATAAGGTACTAATAGGTAGTTCCAGTGTGGTCCCATAAAAAAATTACAGAGAACTGGCTAGTAGTTTTTCATAATCCTGAAAAATTATCAATTATTTAGCTTGCTATCGCACGAGTTTTTACGGATTTTATAATAACAAATAATAAGTGGTACTTAATAAATTTAATAATGCAATAAATAACAAAAATAAATAAAAACGAAAAAAGAAACATTAGGACTGATTGTCTGATGGAATTTACTGATGCTTGCATTTTAGTATTTTTAGAACAAACCCACGCTTTTGAACCCACTGGCATACCTACCTACCTACGAATACCCTTCAAAGTTTATTTATCAAAGTTCATAGACATACACACACCTCACACCTACGCTTACAGCTGGTCGGAGTGATAATAACTCAGAACGTCACGTAGCTGTGTATAATGAAAAACATAATCAATTTGAGTTCGGTATACCTACTAACTTAGATGACGTGTAAACTGTAAGTTATGGAACTATCAAAGTTGTCGGATCCCATTATAGAACGTCTGGGTAGTTAAGGCCAGTATATTCCAAAAACTCTGTCTCTGTCTTTTTCATTACGTGTGAACTGTGAAGAGTAATGAAAATAACCTCACTTTTTAATTTTTTCAATGTTTTTGTTGTTATTTTGAGCATAAAGACACTTTTTGAAAAAGTAACCGTTGCATATTCTATAGGTATGTCATTAAGTACCTATTTTTCTATTTATATTCATCAACTTTGTCTAGGGATACAGGTGTTATTTTCATACAAACGTGGTAACTTTGAAGCCTTGGTTTTCTGCCACCATCTAGGGAGATTCAGATCGCTATACACACAAAACTGATCTGATCAGCATTCTAGAAGATTGATGGGTCAGAGTTCTCAGTTTCAGGATTTCCATACATTTTCATGCTATTTTCGTGGTTTTTTTAAACATGTCCATTAATCTTTTAGAATGCTGGTCAGATCAGTTAGGTGTGTGCGATCTGAATCTGAGTATGATAATAACACCTGTATCCCTAGACAAAGTTGATGTGTGTATTTTTGTGTGTAGATTGATAAACTTTAAGTATTATCTAAACAATTTCCTTTGTTATTGCATATTTTTTTAGTTGAGTGAAGATATCTACGAATATCGTATTTTTAACCGTAAAATAATCAAGATCCAACATAATTATATTTTTCACTCCTCTTGCTCAAAAAGTGCGTCATTGTAACGTACAAGAGTCGAGATAAAATAGCATAATAACCCCTAGGGGATAAAGTTTTTTCTTTTTTAATGTTTGTCTATTACCAAAGAGCCTACTAAAACGAAAAAGTCTTTATTCATAATCACGAATAAAAACTCGCTTGACTTAATACTGGGGGTCTATTACGAAAAGTTTAATACGATACACGCAGCTGCGTCCGTGCTTCGTTCTGATTGATTCCTATTACAAAGCACTTGCGTATGCGATATTGCAAAGTGATTGCGTAAATTTGACAGTTTCTCTCTAGTGGATCCGTCATTATTCGTTCAATAGACTATGGACTACGATAGCTACATTGAAAATATTTGTAATAACTACAACCGACGAACTGCGGATGACTATCGTGACCAAGTTTCGTAATAGGCCCCCAGTTTCTCATTCTTATTTTTGAAAATGGAACTAAAAGCACCTCTTCGGTGAAATCATAGACTTATTTATACTCTGTGTACAGAGTGAATCGTAGAATGCGTGTTTGTGTTGCTTAGCTGCTACAGCAGAAATTAAAAAAGGTACCATGGCGCGAAATCTTTAGAATTTTTCTATAATTACAAACTGATTGAATTGTGTGACTGTAATAGGAAAGAAATAATTTTAATCTTTTGCCGCCAAGTACAAATCATTTATTTAAATATTGTACAAAAAGTTTATGAAGTGGAGGATAGAAAAACGAGTGTACCTATTCGTTTACGGAAGTAGGTATAAACTATTTAATATTGTATTTTATTTTCTCGCAATCGTAGTGAAAAGTATAGTGTAACACACGACGCTAAAACCCATTGTAACTCGGTTTCTATTTATTCCCTCGCTAAAGCTCGGGAATAAAACTACCTCGTATGCATTGGGTAATTTTAGCGTCTTGTATAACAATCTACTATTTATCTGCTCCTAATAAAGAATATTTGATTGTTTATCATTGAATCAAACATAAGCCAAATTCGATAATTTGGAATATACTGGCCTTTTTTGTAAAACTTTATCTATGCACTCTTTACAACCTGGTTCTTCTGGTTTTCGTCCTGCAAGAGCCCAAACAGTATGTTTGGAAAAAGATTTCCCAATTTTTTTTAAACCAGTAGCTGCAATGTAATAACATTGTATATATTTGGAATCAGCTCAAAAAATCATTTCAACCGATAACCCACACGATGGGATTTGAAAAAAAAAATTCAATTCCATACAAAAAAATGTATTATATCTCCATACAAAAATCCAAGATGGCTCCCCTTCTTAAAATTATCTAAGGGTTTAGAAGGTTCGCCCTGCCAAAGGATATCCCTCGATCATCAAACGTCGTATTTTTTTATTGAACACACCCCACTATTATGTAAAAGACGTAGAAACTCAAGACGGTGCGATTTGTTACTTTCAATTACTGTAATTTTAAATAAAAAGTTAGAAAAGTTACTAGGTACCTATTGGTTTAAATTTCCGTGCATTATTTGAGAAAAGTACTAACAAGCCTTAGCCGCAACTAGGCATTGATGGACTCTTTCACGTTGCCTGCCGCTGCAGTAATGTACTATTTTCAAAATAGTTTGGGACTTCCGCCAAGTGACGCCTGATTCAATCAAATACCTAATTTCCGTCGAAAGTTTTCCGTATTCGTTTATCTCAATACCAGATTTATTTTCGCTTTTATGACCTATGATGTGTTTCTGCTCAATGTTAGTTTAACAGCAACGAGATTAGGTATATCTTTACTTTTTAGAAGCTGTAAACTGGGTCAGGTCAAAAGCTTTTAGTTGGAGTGCGCCACCTCATTGACGAAAACGTTTAAAGTTAATGAGTTTTAATAATGGCAAACTGTTAAAAAAATGTTAAAAACGTAAGTTCATTTATTTCCGCGTATACGGATACTACGAAGCGTCCCATGGCCACGGCAGCTAAAAAGGTGGCATAACTTGGTAAGACAAAGATGAGACAAAAGATGGGCAGCGGCTACAACCACTAAACTATGACTAAACTCGACGCATTTTTGTCTCATCTTTGTCTTGCCAAGTTATGCGTCGTCGGAAAATGCATATAAATATATAAAGAAAACTTCAATATACCTAAACCACAAGCCCGAAAGTTTTACTAAAGCATAATAATATGTTAGATTTGAAATATAATGGGGTAAGGAATGTTTCTTTTCTCGGGTGTACTTATTAATGAAGTGCTATAACATGGAAATGATCAGTTTTTACGGTTACTAACGAAAAATAAAATGGGAACCTTGGAAAATAAATTGTGAATTTTTTTACAATAAGTACTAAATTATATCTAGTAGAAAAAATACGACTTTAAAAATATGAAAGTGAGAAGGTCACAGGATTTTTTTTATCTTGTCGCTCCATTGTACCTACTTAGATCTTGGCTTGGCTTGGATCTTGAGTTACATTAGGATATTTTAGCCTTTAAAAGCAAACCCATTATAAAAGTATCTACATTGATTGTACGCTTAAATATGTTGTCGCTTCTACTTCTATTTCCCAATAACTCCGGCCGGGGGCGTGATAAAAAAGTGTTTCACAAAATCGGGAGCGTTTTAATAGGCGACGCGGTTATCTTCCCTGGATGAAGGATGTACTCTAAACCCGGGGTTACACCGAGTGACACGACAGGGGACCAGTTTTCCCTTTTTTATGCACAACAGGATATTGCTTGGCCTTCACCTCATCTGATGTTAAGTGACGATAAGGCAGAAGGTGGAAGCGCACTACACCCGGCATCCTTATCACTGAAGAACTGGCTATCTTACCTCTGACTGCCGACACACATCAATTTTTAAATTGTTGTTATGGCGTCAGACTTAGATAAGATGGTGGTAGTTACCAAGCGGGCTTGAAATAAGCCCATGCACCAACCAAACCGAGTACAATTGTACCCCCTCCTGGGAATCGAACCCGGGACCCCTGTGTCTTACACGGGTGGACGAGCCACTAGCTAAACCACAGTCAGATACCCTTCGGTCTAGGTATGAAGAATTTGTTTTCTTGATATGATACCAGACTACTGTATGAAGATGAAGAATTTGTTTTCTTGATATGATACCAGACTACTTGTAGGTATACACTGCGTGCTGCGTCTTTTTTTGTATGCCAAGGAAAAACGCATTTACGCGCTTCCCCGTCCGCAGGTGAACGGGAGGGGGGCATGTGGGACTCGCCAGGAGGGGACCGCAACATTCAGCGTTGCAGCTCCCTTCACGACTGCCTCCCGTGATCCCACCCAGCCGAGTGGCTCGATGGGATTTCGGGAGGAGGGAATACCCACTAAAAACCCCGGCACCTACCCTCTCGCCGCCAGTGCTGCCAGCCATGACGCTGTATGGGGGGCCGGTGTGGCACTCTCCCCAACAGGTATAATATACTGCGTCTGGATTAACTGTTCACCTTGAAAGATTAACACTGTCAAGCAGACTATGCCAAATGCCAACATTGCCAATGAGGATCAGTAACAGGTTTGAATCCTATAGTTTATTGATATAATATAAAATGATATTATCAGTGAAAGATTTTTTGGAATCTGTTTAGAAATGGAGGGTTTGAAGGGAATGCCAAACTTAATGCAATGTGTGCTTTATCACGTACGGCATGAGGTTCGCGTACGTCGCGATGACGTCATAAGGACCCCCCAAAATGACAGTGTTTTAGCATGTTTTAGCTCGTTTATCTTCTCGCAAAAATTTCTTCACAGTTAATCATGTGGTGGCATAAGCTTTCTGATAAGCCACTAAACAAAAATCGTTACTGATTCTCATTGTACAACGGGGAATGAATAAACATATTATACTGCCTGTCAAGCTAGTTAACAATTTAAGAGGCTTTTTTCAAATAACTATATATTTGAAAAAAGCCTCTTAAATCCATCCAACCATCATCATAAAGGTTTCTGTAATAAATAACTAAGACGAAATTGAGTCCATAGTTTTTCCGGAAAAAATCTATACATCAGTGGAGGTAGCAGGTAAGTAAAGCAATTTTGTTCAGTTTTTCTTCAGCAAGTAGTCGAGTTCTTTCAAGAATAGTAGAATATTCTAATCCCGCGCCAGTGTGTTACCTGCCTTAAGACGCGATAAGTCCAATTTGCTCATATCACGCGCGCCTCTGCGTAGGGGGACCTTTAAAAACTCAAAGTTCTTCTTAAAAAAATGAGCCAGCATTTTCTCACGTCGCGTCGCAGCATTTCCAGCGAATATTTTATTGCGTTTGTGCCCACGCGCCCGGCTTCCGTGGTTTTGTCGTATGCAGTTTTGTTAGAGAACGTACTTTTAGTACAATAATTTAACGAACTATTGCATCAAAGTTTTTATTCAGGGTGTATTTGTAACCACTCTCCAAATTTTAAGGATGTGTTCAGTCCATGAAACCAAATAACTTTCACCATGAAACACAATGTCGAAATACCCCAAAAATTTTGGTCATCCCATACTAAACTGATCACGTGATCTCTTTGATTTGTATGAAAAGCCATTTTTTTTTACATATTTGACCCTATGTTTCTTAGAGAAAGTTGTTCAGTTTCATGGACTGAACACATCCTTAAAATTTGGAGAGTGGTTACAAATACACCTTGTATGGGTTTGTACCTGATTGATAATTCAGTATTTTATTTGTTTGCCTGGTCTTTCTGAAGAAGAAAGATGTTCGAATTATCAAAAGATCAAGCGTTACTTTTGCATGATTTTGTGTCATTTGGCACGGAATATTGCCAAGTTAAAATTTGCCAATTCTACAGCCAATTGCCAATTCAACAAAAAAACAGTCTCAAAAGCCAAATAACGAAAGATTTAGTTTTGTATTTGGCACTGACTTCAAATTGGTTAGATTGGATTAAGAACTTAATTAGAATGAATGTGGTGAATTTTATTTCACGCTTCTTATTGTATTCGACTGCCTGGTGCAGTTTTATTAGAGACACCGTTGAAAATTACGAAATTTGACGATTGGAAGGTTATTTTATTAGTTTTATGGCGTTATTCAGGATTTTTTTACAGAGTTACCATACCAATCCATTGTTCAATATTCTTTTGGTTATTGTGTTTCTTTTTCAGTCTACAGTAATTTTTGTAAAGTAAGTACAATTCTACATCAGCTTTTTCAGATTGGAAGCTTAGATCGTGAACTGGCCTCGCCTTAATGCCGTTAGCAGGATAGGAGATCATAATTAAATATAATAGCCTTTGATTGATTTTCGTTCCTCTGCTTCTTTATTAATTTTCACTAAATGGTGTATTCTTTACAAATACTGTAACGCTCACCCTCAGAATCCGGTTCTTACTTCTAATCTTAGTATTGGTTCTTAATCATCATTCTAGTCTTCTTAATCATCGCCATCATAAAATCAGCCATTAAACCGTCTTAAGAGTCCAGGCCCTGGGCCCTTTTCTTGGCATAGACTTCACCCAATAATCTCCAATGACAACCATCCTGCGCTGTCGCATCTAGCGGCTTCTAAGTCCACTTAAGGCGGTTGTATGACCGAAAGTGGCGCCCTCAGAGGTTTTTATTTAATAAGTTATTAATAGAAAACGATTTTAATAATGTTTATCGTGGAGATTTTAGGGCCCATGGTCTAGTATTTTCATTATCACTACATGCCCACGTAGTCATTCGTAGAAGTAGATAGCAAATGTGTCAAAAACGGCCACTTTTAGCAGTTTTGCTCTCTACTTCTAGCAGTGACTACGAGGGAATGTAACGATACCGTCTAAAAATACTAAACTGTGGGCCCTAAAATCTCCACGATAAACATTTTTTAAATTGTGTATTAGAATTATAATATTAAATATAATTCACCGCGGCGCCACTTTCGCAATGATTTTTTATTATATTTTTGTGATGCATGATACATAAGAATTAGGTCTGTACGTTATATTAATTGTAGATTTAAAAAGTTCTTAGGCATCACAACAACATACCTACTAAGAATCATAACTCTAGAGTCTAGAGATGATGGTTTAGCTAGAGGGTGGGAAACGTTAAATCGGCGTTTACCTACATGGAGATCGTTAGTTCACAATATAAATTAAAGAAGATCCAATATTATACACACCGTAGTAAATAACAACTTCTACATTAGGGCTACTGACTAGTCTCAATAAGCTATTTCTCCACCAATTACGCCGTATAGGATACTATACTATACGACGACGGACGCTCGCAGCGAAGCGTCCACGCGAGCAGTGAAAGATCCATTTGCTTGTACGGCCAAGTTTGGAATGTCCGCAAACTTTCTTCATATGCCTCTCGCAGCCGTTTCGCCGTGGTTTGGTGCGAGTCTCAAGAGTCATGGGTGACTTTATACTTACTTTGCCATTGTAACTTTACCATAGAAATTGCACTTATTTAATGTGTTATAAAACTTAAAATTGTGTGAAATATGCAGGCTATAACACATTTATACATAAAGCAGTTCACACTTTTAATTATGATGGTATGGAATCAAGCTTCTAAAGAGGAACACACTTTGTAATTTTGTTAGATTTGAAGAGAGATATTAATTTTTCAATTATTGCCAGTTATGAATTTGATATCGCAAACTTAAATTATCACGATTTTAAAACACTATCAAAGTGTACCGGTTTATCTGTCTTATTTTATTTATTTGAGCCTAAAACGATTGTAGGTAAGTGTTCATTAAAAATAGGAATAATTTTTCAGTCTGCTTTTACACAGATTTGACCGTTTACAGTTTTCCCCGTCCCTTGTCCCACGCGCCCTCATATTGTTGTAGTTCTGTGCAGACTCGGGCGGGTTACGCTAATAATTTGTTGTTCGCTCCGAATTTTTCTCGCAGCCCGTTGACAATGGCTCGACAAATATTTTGTTTGCTTGCAAAAATATGGGGCGTGCGTTTACAGCCTTTATTTCTACTTTCTTTCGAGCTGTTTCGGGTTAACTTTAGTCTGGCTCACTTACGTATAAGTTGGTGCTCTTTTATGTAGATACGGAACTACTGAGTGCATATTAACTGGAGTTTCTTCAGAACTTTCATCTGTTGTGTTGTTTGAGAGTTTTTGTTGAGTTGGCCAAAACTGCTCGTCAAGTTGCAGCTGCTAAAAATTAGCCTTTCTCAAGTTATAAATTGAATTCTTATGGGTTAGATGTACGGTTCAGCCACAGTCCAGGCATGTGGCGTCAGCCAAGTAAAAAAAAAAATTAACTAGATTCTAAGCCATTAATCGAGGTTCTCGCTCGTGAGGAGCTCTAGATTAAATTTAGTATTTTTAGTTTTAAAACAAACCGCACTGATTATCAAACCAGACAAACCGCGGAGCGTTCCACCCACTTGACTTGACAGTTAATTAAAACAATGAGTTCATGATTAAATTATGAATTTCAAATTAAATAAAGCATCAGCTGATACCTTTAAAAGGTCGAGAGCAAACGGACATAAAACTAAGGGTCCAGCTGAAAACCAGCGTTATGGATTAGATTCCATAACACAAGCTGAACTTTCGATTGTTTGATCTTTAAGATCTTGTATTGTAATTTGTCATGAAAAACGCCGAATAAATAATTACGTACTTTACTTACTTTGCAAAATGAACTACTTACTTAATTGGATAGGTATTGAAAAAAAAAGTTTTTCCCATTTAATGAAATTAACTTTCTAACTCTTTTAGCACTATTTGATGTGCTACTGTAGCAACTTCCTGATAGGATAAGTGGCAGTAGTGCCGAAAACAAAAATATCTTCAAAATCCTTAACTAAAACAAACAAACTCGCATGCAATCCACTCTCCGCGTTTTTTCACGCGAACGCAACGTAACGAATTACAAAATGGCGCCGCGTTTCACCTGTCAACCGGCGCAATCCATCATGGCCGCCGCCGCCCCGCCAAAATGAAACGCTTTGTCCGCGAAAATGGTGGGTGTCTTTATAAATGCATGTAAGCCTGGCCCTGGGCCCCTGGCTGCCAGAAATAATTGTGTTTTTGATCTAGATTGTATCGGTGACATTAGACATTGCAGTTTTTTAATTAAGTTTACTTAGCGGTTCTGTATTCCATCCAGAGATATGGGTGTCCTATCCCCCATCATCATACTTATTTATGTTCTACAAGCATTTCTAAGTCTCAATACGAATCCTGGTTACGTACGGGCCTGCGTCACTTAATTAAGTAGTGCTTTTGCGTTGTAAGTATTTGCCACTGCTTTGCTTACTGCGTGGAAAGTCTTTTTGCTATCCCTCGGGAATACTTTTTTCGGAATAAATAGTACATTACTGCAGCGGCACGCAACTCAGGCATTGAAGGACGAACGTGAAAATGTGGGCCGAGGCGAAGCCGAGGCACACATACGTGAGTCCATCAATGCCCAGTTGCCGCCAAGGCTTGTATAGTACTTTTCTCAAATAATGCGCGGAAATTCAAACCAAGTAGTAACTTTTCTAACATTTTATTTTTACAAAAGATTGGACTATAACATATTTAACAAAAGTGGTTACATATCCCACTTTTAATGTCCCCACTGAAGCTTTTTCTTTTTTTGCACTGTTTTTAGTAAGCTCACCCTTTGCGACACTCTGACCCAAATTGTCATAATAAGCTTAGTCCATAAGTGCAAAAGTAATCGAGAGTAATGGCCCGAAACTGCGGACATCGGACGAGCGCAGTCGGCAGTAGGCCTCCAGAGCCCAGGGAGCAGTTTCATTTATCAAAGCCGGCGATGCTGTCTTAGATATCTCGCCCGAAGTGCCCAAGGTTAAGTTGTCATTACTAGCTTAGTCCATCTGTCCAAAAGTAATCGAGAGAAATGGTCCGAAACTACGGACATCGACGAGTGCAGTCGGGTGTAGGCCTCCAGACTTCCAGAGCCCAGGGAGCAGTTCCATTTATCGAAGCTGGCGATGCTGTCTTAGAAGATATCTCGCCCGAAGTGCCCGAGGTTAAGTTGTCATTACTAGCTTAGTCCATCTGTCCAAAAGTAATCGAGAGAAATGGCCCGAAACTACGGACATCGACGAGTGCAGTCGGGAGTAGGCCTCCAGACTTCCAGAGCCCAGGGAGCAGTTCCATTTATTAATGCTGGCGATGCTGTCTTAGATATCTCGCCCGAAGTGCCCGAGGTTAAGTTGTCATTACTAGCTTAGTCCATCTGTCCAAAAGTAATCGAGAGAAAAGGCCCGAAACTACGGACTTCGACGAGTGCAGTCGGGAGTAGGCCTCCAGACTTCCAGAGCCCAGGGAGCAGTTCCATTTATCAATGCTGGCGATGCTGTCTTAGATATCTGGCCCGAAGTGCCTGAGGTTAAATTGTCATTACTAGCTTAGTCCATCTGTCCAAAAGTAATCGAGAGAAAAGGCCCGAAACTACGGACATCGGACGAGTGAAGTCGGGAGTAGGCCTCCAGACTTCCAGAGCCCAGGGAGCAGTTCCATTTATCAATGCTGGCGATGCTGTCTTAGATATCTGGCCCGAAGTGCCTAAGGTTAAATTGTCATTACTAGCTTAGTCTATCTGTCCAAAAGTAATCGAGAGAAAAGGCCCGAAACTACGGACTTCGACGAGTGCAGTCGGGAGTAGGCCTCCAGACTTCCAGAGCCCAGGGAGCAGTTCCATTTATCAATGCTGGCGATGCTGTCTTAGATATCTGGCCCGAAGTGCCTGAGGTTAAATTGTCATTACTAGCTTAGTCCATCTGTCTAAAAGTAATCGAGAGAAATGGCCCGAAACTACGGACATCGACGAGTGCAGTCGAGAGCAGGCCTGGGAGCAGTTTCATTTATCAAAGCCGGCGACGCTGTCTTAGATATCTCGCCCGAAGTGCCCGAGGTTACGCTCGCTGCTTCTAGTTTCAATTGTGGCAGTTTAACTCGATGTTCTGTACGGTCCAATTCAACACTAGAAGTGTAGTCTACAGAATAGTAACGTAACCAACTTGGTAATAGTGATAATTTTAGTTGATAATGGTCAAATAGCTGACAAGGGGTGTGTAAAATTATGAGGGAGTGGCTTTTTAGTACAGTAAAGGCGTATTGATCTACGAACTCTTCAAGAACATTCAACTGTTTCAAAAATGACAAAAAGTAAAAATTCAATTTTCAAAAAGATTCTGTGAATTATGTATGTGTTGAAAATTTTAACAGAGGAACAGATTTTATGTTACTTTTGACGTAACGAAATATACGAAACCCAACTCTTCTTCAATGTCTTCTTTTGTGTTGCAGTGACATTTTATGAAATGAAAGGAATAAATCTTTATTCAAATAAAGTAAGAAGAAATTAGGTGCTTTTGAAATCCTAAAGAGATTGAGACCACCCATTTGAGACTTTTTTTTAGCTGACAAGAAGAAAGTTCGTTCTCTGTGTCAATTTATAAACAAATCTGAAAGTCTAGAAACGTGATGGCAGGCAACATAAAGCCAGCTGATATCGTTAATTCGGTATCACACACAAATTGGCATTTCTATATTGGCGCGCAATTATGGCTCTTTGTTCGAATCGGGTGGTGATTGATGAGCTAAATATTGAGCCCTTTTGGGATCCGGCCGGACCCTGGTAAGGAACGCTGGGAAATGTAAGCCATTGCGTAGAAGGGTACAGTCTTTACTTTTCTATACCTACCTATAACATAACATATTTTTCACAACAAAATCTTGTTGCCTGGTAACCTCAAAAAAAAAAAAAAAACTTTTGGAGATCAATTATGAAAATGATATGTAAAATTGGGTTTTAGTATCTAAAATGGCGTAATAAATAAATATATTACAAAGGCAAACGGTAACTTTTTTCGTGATTTAAATGTACCCACAGGCGACTGTATGAAAAATCTTATTTTGTTAAGAAAAATATTACAAAACAACGGAGTAAGTACATATATACTAATTATGGATTAATACATAACCTAATTTTAGTATTAAAGGAAGTGTCAAGCCGGCTTCCAGCGAGATGGTAATTTTTTATAATAATGTTGTGTTGTGACGCAGAGTGGCACGCAACACATTAACCAAACACGTGACAGCGAAGCATTAATAACACCGTGACGCACCCCGAAGAATAAGGTGCTTTCACATCACTATTTCAATATTAACTTAGCACCTAAGCTCTAGTAGTAAGTAAATAAAATAAGTGAATCACTCGACGTGTAATTCGAAAACGTGACAGAGGGACATTAATAATTTTGTCCCGCGGCATTTTTCACGTGACAGTGGTGCAAAGAGTACCTAAATTACTATATTTAACGCTACTAATATTTAATCACAACTTGGTTATTTACTGTTGGTTTGCTAAATGTAAATTGATCTGTAATATTTTCTCGCTTAACAACAACCTTATATCCTATCCTACTAATATAATATTATAAATGTGCAAGTTTGTGGGTTTGGATGTTTGTTCCTCAATGACGGAAAAACTACTGAACGAATTTGGTTGAAATTTGGTAGATAGCCTAGATTAAAAACATAGGGTACTTTCTATCTCGATATTCCCACGGGAACGGGAACCACGCGGGTGAAACCGTGGGCGGCCGCTAGTATGAACTATACATAAATAGGTATTATAGATAACCATAATCAGTGCGTATCAAGCAAAGCATTTGAGTCACGAATCAAATCGCATCTACTTAGACTGCAGATTTAAAATGTACTTAAAGAAATTAAAAAAAAATATAACTTCGTAAAATGTCACGGCATGAACACTTCAATATACAACTACACAACACTAGCCATATTTCTACTAAAATCTGCATAATGGAACGTTGCGTTAAAGTAAGTGATTCGCTTCTTAATACTGCATCACAGTATGAAATCCTACTATTTGTAGCTTATCTTTGTTAAAGACTTGTACTACCTAATAATGTATAGTAGTGGTTCCCGTACCTATCACGTAACACGTTATATGCACACGTGACAGCTGAGTATTAATAATCATCCTTTGCCATGACGTGCTTGCGTCACGCGTGTTGCTTTGTTTGATAAAGGGAATATACCTAGTAGCTTACCTTTACAATAAGAAATTTAACTAGTGGCTCTGTGAGCTGTAGACCTCGCGCGTCAATGTTCACCCCTTAAAGGGCCGTACAACGTCAAATACACATAATTTCACATAGTATTACTTGATAAATTGTACCCAAAAAATCGAATAAATAAAATTCTATAACAGTCATATCTCCGCCATTTTGAAAAAAAAAAACAAATTTTAGTATTGAAGATTATGCGTCTTGATAAGGGTAACAAAGCATTTTTGAGACAATTTTTAGAACTTTTTTAAAGCAGCTGAAATATGTTTTTTTATATAATATCTCCACTATTTTGAAAAATTTCGAAAAACTGGCTCGACAAAAAAATTCTATCTTTATAATAGGAAATATAATAATTTAAGGTGGTAAGTATATTGGTTACAATATCACAAAAACATTTTGATTTTAAATACTTACGTAATTTTCAGTAACTTCAAACTACTCACTTAACATTTTACGTTACAACTTAAGTCGCTGTATTAGCTTAAAACCCTTTGTTTACTCATTGAGAGTAGCAAAAATATTGCTGTATACAATGGCTGTTAGGATAAACCTCGTAAAATTAGGTCACTTTAAATTATCATGCAAAACAAACAAGTAAAACTTACAAACTTTCAAACATTTTCTCTGTGGATTCATAATCCAATTGATACAGCCACTCAATCTCAAACTGAAATGGTATGGAATCATTACATTTTTCTAAAAAGACAAAAATCTACAGTACCTATTTGCGTCATCAGAAAGCTGATTACTTTTAGTATTTTGTCACACCACTTAAGATCCTTGTTTACTGTATGAACACAGATAGTTAATAAATATGATATGGTACTAAATTATTCAGTTATTTTTATAGGTACTTACCTACACTTTTAATCTTTCGCGTTGCATTTTATTAGACTTTCATTTGTCGTCACTGGTAGTTATACCTACTTACCTATCTACATACAAAATGTAAGATCTTTCATTATTTTCTTCAAGACCAAATTAATTTCCCAAATGAGTCTATTCAGATGTCATTGGTTTCAGTAAAAAATCTGAGCTACGAAAAAAAGCGTGATTATGAAAATTTATATAGCTTTCAGTGGGATCAAAAGAAATTATACAATTGTTAAATCAAAAAGTTTTCTTGTGTGTGAGAGTTAGGTTATAATTTCAATGAGTAATGTGTTTCTTCGGATAGAATGTATAACATTTAACTTGGTTCATGTAATTGTCACAAGTAGTTAAACAGAGATAACTATAACTTGCAGACTCCAAGAGTTTGGTTCAGTGTGACAAAGCAGGCGCACTGTCTATTGTTATGAGAAACTTTAGTCTGTGTTACGCGGAACTAAGGATGTATCAAGACTTTAGGAAGAAAGTCGTTAGCAAGTTAAGTAAGTATTTTACAAAAACAAAAATTAACATCAGCTCCTAACTCTTTTTTTAAAATAAACTTTTGACACTAATCGTTGTTCTTATATTATTATGGAAAAATCTAGGTATGTGAAGTCTGCATCTTCTGATGAAGATGTAAATGCTGGAGCTCGTGTTTGTTACTATATTATTATAGCTGCAGCTACATATTACAGTAAGTAATAACGGAATAATTGCACGATGCAATTTTGTGGTCGCAGATAGGTATCGCATTGGGAATAGTCTCAGTCTCAGCCTATTATAGCGTCAAGTGTTTTACAAATATTTTGTGTAAATAAAAACACAATGTGCTTTGTAAATGGTTCATTATTTGAGTGTATTCTACTTTTTCGCTGTAGGAAACTTTGTAAAGTTATAATTAGTTCATTTTCAATAGAAAAAAAAATTATCCTTATTATCACGATTTGTTTCGGATTCGTCATGTTCCTGACTCGTCGTATTCCAGATTCGCCGAATTCCGGATTCGCCGATTTTCTGATTCGTCGTAATAAGTACAATCGATGGCACTGGCTTTCGATATCCGTCTGTTTTTCTGCCAAGACATTTTCGCATTGAAAATGGTATCACATAAGTTCTTTAAAGAACTTTGTTCTTTTAAGGGTTCCGTACCAAAATGGTAAAAAGGAACCCTTATGGTGTGACTCTGTCTGTCTGTCTGTCTGTCTGTCACAGCTGGATATCTCGAGAACTACTAATGGTATCAACTTGAAATTTGGAATAGTTTAAGATGACGTTTGTCCAACTATTTTGCAAATAAGAAAGAAATGAAAAAATAAATATTTTTTTTACAACAGGGACTGAAAAGGGATTTTAAAAATTTTAAGTGGTTATCATTGAAATATATTTATATTTCGATGGTGGTTATATATTTTAAGTCATATGAAAGAGCGCTGTTTGCACATTTTAAATATTATTATCTTTTTTTTTAGGCTGCATAGTTTTCGACTTATGATGAAAAATGTAAAAAAATACCGTTCCCCGCCTTATCTCCGAAGTTTGGAAAGAGAAAAATCTGAAATAATTATATGTGAAAGTAGTTTATGTAAAGATTACAGGAAAAATAAAACGATGTCTCAATACAACACACTTTTTTGGAAATTCAAAAAACAAACAAAAAGTTCATATGTTCCTCTACCAGTCAACAGATGGCCCTGACCTAAAAAAAATTAAATCAGTTCCACTATCGGTCAAGAGATGGCGTTGGCCTTAGAAAAAAAAATAGTTCCACTATCGGCCAAGAGATGGTGCTGACCTAATACTAAAATAATAATTTTATTATTCTACAGCTCTGCAGTGTATTTATTATATGGTACGGAAACCCTCGGTGCGCGAGTCTGGCTCGCTCTTGACCGCTTTTTTTGAACTTGAGCTCAAAAGTGTTAAAAAAAGACGACTATCGTAATTCGAATTTTGAATTCAATGACAAATAAATGCTTCTGAGTAACCTATGACAAAAACAATTGAAAATCAGATAAGACCTCAACATTATGGATAGGACTATGAAATAAGAAAATCAATAATCGCGGGTGCGAGTCGTATTTTTTCTAGTATATTATTTATTATTGTGTAAAAATAGCATTGTGAATGCAAAAAATCTCAAATTTAAAAATTATATAGCTATTTCATCTTAATCGATTGCCAAATATCTGGAAAGATATTTCAATTGAATGTCGAGGTAATTCCTCACATTGGTGAAATAACGCTGGCTTGCAGCGTAAGAGTAGGATATACTAGAAGAAATTCGGCGATGTCACTAGTGACTCGGTAGCTCAGCGGTCAGAGCATTGGACCGGATATCCAAAGGTCGCGGGTTCGATTCCTGTCTGAGTATTGATCTGGTGCGAGTCGTATTTTTTCTAGTATATTATTTAGTATTGTGTAAAAATAGCATTGTGAATGCAAAAAATCTCAAATTTAAAAATCAATAAGTTAATTTTCGCACCAAAACAATAGCCTGCTATAACATCCGACCTCTGAACGTTGTTTCGCTACAAAACAAACAGTCTACAATTACTGTTCGCGAATTCGCCGTCCCGGCCTTTTTGTTAGGGATTGATCGATTCGAGGGCCCGGCCGGCCGAAGCATGATTGGTTTTTTGTCTGTATCCGATTGATCAATACCGTACACTGGGTCGTTACCGGTCGCAGAACGTGCCACTTGGGCACAGGTTCAAAAAATTCTATCTTTATAATAGGAAATATAATAATTTAAGGTGGTAAGTATATTGGTTACAATATCACAAAAACATTTTGATTTTAAATACTTACGTAATTTTCAGTAACTTCAAACTACTCACTTAACATTTTACGTTACAACTTAAGTCGCTGTATTAGCTTAAAACCCTTTGTTTACTCATTGAGAGTAGCAAAAATATTGCTGTATACAATGGCTGTTAGGATAAACCTCGTAAAATTAGGTCACTTTAAATTATCATGCAAAACAAACAAGTAAAACTTACAAACTTTCAAACATTTTCTCTGTGGATTCATAATCCAATTGATACAGCCACTCAATCTCAAACTGAAATGGTATGGAATCATTACATTTTTCTAAAAAGACAAAAATCTACAGTACCTATTTGCGTCATCAGAAAGCTGATTACTTTTAGTATTTTGTCACACCACTTAAGATCCTTGTTTACTGTATGAACACAGATAGTTAATAAATATGATATGGTACTAAATTATTCAGTTATTTTTATAGGTACTTACCTACACTTTTAATCTTTCGCGTTGCATTTTATTAGACTTTCATTTGTCGTCACTGGTAGTTATACCTACTTACCTATCTACATACAAAATGTAAGATCTTTCATTATTTTCTTCAAGACCAAATTAATTTCCCAAATGAGTCTATTCAGATGTCATTGGTTTCAGTAAAAAATCTGAGCTACGAAAAAAAGCGTGATTATGAAAATTTATATAGCTTTCAGTGGGATCAAAAGAAATTATACAATTGTTAAATCAAAAAGTTTTCTTGTGTGTGAGAGTTAGGTTATAATTTCAATGAGTAATGTGTTTCTTCGGATAGAATGTATAACATTTAACTTGGTTCATGTAATTGTCACAAGTAGTTAAACAGAGATAACTATAACTTGCAGACTCCAAGAGTTTGGTTCAGTGTGACAAAGCAGGCGCACTGTCTATTGTTATGAGAAACTTTAGTCTGTGTTACGCGGAACTAAGGATGTATCAAGACTTTAGGAAGAAAGTCGTTAGCAAGTTAAGTAAGTATTTTACAAAAACAAAAATTAACATCAGCTCCTAACTCTTTTTTTAAAATAAACTTTTGACACTAATCGTTGTTCTTATATTATTATGGAAAAATCTAGGTATGTGAAGTCTGCATCTTCTGATGAAGATGTAAATGCTGGAGCTCGTGTTTGTTACTATATTATTATAGCTGCAGCTACATATTACAGTAAGTAATAACGGAATAATTGCACGATGCAATTTTGTGGTCGCAGATAGGTATCGCATTGGGAATAGTCTCAGTCTCAGCCTATTATAGCGTCAAGTGTTTTACAAATATTTTGTGTAAATAAAAACACAATGTGCTTTGTAAATGGTTCATTATTTGAGTGTATTCTACTTTTTCGCTGTAGGAAACTTTGTAAAGTTATAATTAGTTCATTTTCAATAGAAAAAAAAATTATCCTTATTATCACGATTTGTTTCGGATTCGTCATGTTCCTGACTCGTCGTATTCCAGATTCGCCGAATTCCGGATTCGCCGATTTTCTGATTCGTCGTAATAAGTACAATCGATGGCACTGGCTTTCGATATCCGTCTGTTTTTCTGCCAAGACATTTTCGCATTGAAAATGGTATCACATAAGTTCTTTAAAGAACTTTGTTCTTTTAAGGGTTCCGTACCAAAATGGTAAAAAGGAACCCTTATGGTGTGACTCTGTCTGTCTGTCTGTCTGTCTGTCACAGCTGGATATCTCGAGAACTACTAATGGTATCAACTTGAAATTTGGAATAGTTTAAGATGACGTTTGTCCAACTATTTTGCAAATAAGAAAGAAATGAAAAAATAAATATTTTTTTTACAACAGGGACTGAAAAGGGATTTTAAAAATTTTAAGTGGTTATCATTGAAATATATTTATATTTCGATGGTGGTTATATATTTTAAGTCATATGAAAGAGCGCTGTTTGCACATTTTAAATATTATTATCTTTTTTTTTAGGCTGCATAGTTTTCGACTTATGATGAAAAATGTAAAAAAATACCGTTCCCCGCCTTATCTCCGAAGTTTGGAAAGAGAAAAATCTGAAATAATTATATGTGAAAGTAGTTTATGTAAAGATTACAGGAAAAATAAAACGATGTCTCAATACAACACACTTTTTTGGAAATTCAAAAAACAAACAAAAAGTTCATATGTTCCTCTACCAGTCAACAGATGGCCCTGACCTAAAAAAAATTAAATCAGTTCCACTATCGGTCAAGAGATGGCGTTGGCCTTAGAAAAAAAAATAGTTCCACTATCGGCCAAGAGATGGTGCTGACCTAATACTAAAATAATAATTTTATTATTCTACAGCTCTGCAGTGTATTTATTATATGGTACGGAAACCCTCGGTGCGCGAGTCTGGCTCGCTCTTGACCGCTTTTTTTGAACTTGAGCTCAAAAGTGTTAAAAAAAGACGACTATCGTAATTCGAATTTTGAATTCAATGACAAATAAATGCTTCTGAGTAACCTATGACAAAAACAATTGAAAATCAGATAAGACCTCAACATTATGGATAGGACTATGAAATAAGAAAATCAATAATCGCGGGTGCGAGTCGTATTTTTTCTAGTATATTATTTATTATTGTGTAAAAATAGCATTGTGAATGCAAAAAATCTCAAATTTAAAAATTATATAGCTATTTCATCTTAATCGATTGCCAAATATCTGGAAAGATATTTCAATTGAATGTCGAGGTAATTCCTCACATTGGTGAAATAACGCTGGCTTGCAGCGTAAGAGTAGGATATACTAGAAGAAATTCGGCGATGTCACTAGTGACTCGGTAGCTCAGCGGTCAGAGCATTGGACCGGATATCCAAAGGTCGCGGGTTCGATTCCTGTCTGAGTATTGATCTGGTGCGAGTCGTATTTTTTCTAGTATATTATTTAGTATTGTGTAAAAATAGCATTGTGAATGCAAAAAATCTCAAATTTAAAAATCAATAAGTTAATTTTCGCACCAAAACAATAGCCTGCTATAACATCCGACCTCTGAACGTTGTTTCGCTACAAAACAAACAGTCTACAATTACTGTTCGCGAATTCGCCGTCCCGGCCTTTTTGTTAGGGATTGATCGATTCGAGGGCCCGGCCGGCCGAAGCATGATTGGTTTTTTGTCTGTATCCGATTGATCAATACCGTACACTGGGTCGTTACCGGTCGCAGAACGTGCCACTTGGGCACAGGTCTTTATGTAGGGTGGTTGAATACAAATGAGTGACTCATACAATTGAGGAAGTACAGGTTCCCAGTACATTACCTTGTTTAAATAAAACTATTTTGATGCTATTTCGACTGAATTGTGGAGCTCGGTCTTCTACAAGGGTCGGTCATGGGATGGGTGACCAGAAAGCTCCTCCGTGCTTCGGAAGGCACGTTAAGCCGTTGGTCCCGGCTGCATTTACAGTCGCTAACACCCACCAAGCAGCATTGGGCCCGCGTGGTGGGTTATGGCTCATCTTCCTTATCCACCCTTAAGTAAGGGAGGCCTGTGCCCCAGCAGTGGGGACATTGAAAAATGCATGGCTGATGTCGAGACTTGGAATAAAAATTAGTAAAATTTAGGTACCAAAATACAAAAGAGTAAACAAATCGTTATTTCGATAATTTTGGTTAAGTTGCTTGTGATGTGATGTTGATTGGTGCTATGTTTATGAACTAATGGAAATTCCAAAGGATTGTAAATAAAGAAACGAATGTTATTTATTAATGTCGGCACATTTAATAAAAATAACACTTACGAATCTCTTTCTAGAGGCAGTTAAAAGGTTAAGTTGAATAATTATATTATAAAGATTTTCCGCCTAAAAAAAACGAAAATCCATAAAAAGTATTCACTGTCCATAAAAATCGAACGGAACTAAAACCAATTTCCCACATAACAAGGTTACCCAAAACTTTACATTAACAACTTAACATAATAATCTAACGTAATCGAGTAAATAATACCGTGGTCCGAAACTGCGAACTATAAGCGAAACAATCACACTACGGGACAAAGGCGACCCGGGGCGAGCGCCAAATGAAATTATGGTATTATTTACCTACATTTATTTCCTATTACGGGCGGGCCAGGTCGGAATTACCTTTCGGTGTATCATTGCAGGGTTGGCAGCCTCCTGAATTTAGTAGTTTCTTGATATATTCAAGTTTGTAAATATCGTTACTTATGGCTGTTACAGCTGATAAGTTTCTTGCGCCCGTTCTTCTTGTCAGCTAAAAAAGTCTGGAACGGGTGGTAGGAAAATATAGACGATTCAAAAGTACTTAATAATTAAGTTTATTTGAATAAAGCTTATTTCACTTTCACTTTCACTTGCTTTTTCGTAATTTACCTTCCAAAAAAAGAAGATTATGTAAAGATTTCTAAGAAATCTGATAGATAGTCACGCCACATTAAATATAATGAATTTACTGTCACATAACACACAGCGTTGAAGCGAAAATTGTTGTAATGGGGAATGTCCGAAAAAAATGTCAAATGGCTGAATATTTGTTTATAGGTAGGTAATAGAAAAAAGTTTCAGAATTTTCGGTTTTGACATGAAGAAACTTTTTTTTAATACGTGTTGTGGTTAGTGGCAAAGGTATAAATTCAATTCTGCTGTTACTTTTGCACTTTTGTGAAGTCGAAGAGACTTAATTATTTTAAATTTTTTCACGCACTTTTTCTATTACTAAGGGAGCTTATTCCTAAAAATATTCAGCCAATTTGTTTTTTTTCGGACATTCCCCATTGCATATACTGTAAAAAGGCCATTGTAGTACTATTATATATTCTGTGCCATTGTAACGTTGTTTTGGAAACACCCCAACATGATTTATTTTGTAGTGAATGTAAATAACTCGACTTCCATGAAGAATTCTGATGGAAAGCTCTCTATTTACCTGCCTAGTTCAAACAAAATGCTAGAATTTTACTCGAGTAGCGAGTCTTTTGCTTGACTCAGGGCTGATTTTTAAATCCTCAGATAACAGATATCAGTCAGTTTAAATATAAACCAAATCTAACAAACGTCATTCAAAAATGTGACAGACAAATTAATGACAAGCATTTTCAATTTGGCAGTATAATAGGTTGCACTTGCAATTTTATGCTTTTGCATGAAATAAATCCTTACTAGTATTATAAATGCGAATGTCCGTTTGTTTGTTTGTTAAGCCTTCATGTCTTAACTACGGAACGAACATCATAAAATTTTGCATACACGTTGTCAGGGGTATAGAAAAGGACATAGGGTACCTTTCATCCCGAAAAAAAGAACTGATTCCGAGGAATAGACAAAATACTATCCACGCAAACGAAGTCGCGGGCGCTCGCTAGTTCAGAATAATTGAAAATTCGGCCACCAATAATTTATTTTGCGCGTAGGCTAAAAGGGAGAAGGAAATAATGTTACTATATTCCTTAATGACAGCCCTGACGCGGCCTTCGGAGCGGCTTACACAATTAGCGGAAACTTGATTTGGCTCTAAGTGTATGAAGGGATCAGTTTGTGCGCGGATTGGCGGCGCCCGACCCGACCCTAGTCCGCCCGCCCGCCAGTGGCATGTTGATATGTGATGAAGGTCACTGGTATCAATGTTATGGCTAAAACCTTCCCTAATTATTATTATTTGAGTGCAGCTCTGATACAGCTGTAGTCACTGCGACCAAAAAGAAATATTGTGACTTGCCACCTAATAGGGATGTTGACTAATGAATAAAATAACGAAATACTAATAAAAATCGTAAACATATTAAACTTTTAGAGTAGCTTGTATACCTCTTGGTTTTATATATTGCATATTATTTGTTTTATGACCCTTCAAAGTTGGGTGGACAAGTCCATTTAAAAAGTATAAAATTTATTAAAATAAATGATACCTTTAATTAGTCCGTAAAATGTATAGCAAATTTGTCGAAGAAACCATGGAGCGTTTTTAATCGAGTCCATTTGTGTGCATTTCACACTGTGATATCTCGGGCAGCTTTCATGCTAGTGAATTAATTCTTTTACCAATGTTTCATTTTTTGAGAGGTAATTTATGTAACATAAAATAAAAAAAATAGTCAACATCCCTATTATAGTACTAATCTTTTTAAGCCTCGGCGTCTTCCTGCTTTTAAGAGTTTTTGTTTCCTCCGGTCCAGGTCGATTACGTGTCGTCCCAGATGTATACTACCTGTGATACTACGCTTGTGGATTAGGGATCCACAATCACATAAGAGGTGCTTGGGCGTTGCCTGCTCCTCATTACAGTATTGGCAGACGTCAGTATCACTCAATTTCATATGACCTTCCCTACGTATTCATTATTTATTATATAATTAAGAACTCTGTGCATCAATTACAGACATACACGAAGTACACAACATATGGATATGAACACAAGCACTAAACAAGCACTTGCACTTTGCACTAGTGATTATAGAAAGGTTACGTAAAATTATTGATTTAAAAAATAATTAATTTGTTTGACTTAACAATTTAATTATGTTTTAAATCAATCGAGTTGAGTTTTTTGTTACTACGGGATAGTGCGCCCTTCACCTCATCTGATGTTAAGTGATGATAAGGCTGAAGGTGGAAGTGCACTACACCCGGAATCCTCATCACTGAGGAACTGGCTATCTTACTTCTAACTGCCGGAACAGAACAATTTTGAATCTGCCTTTATGGCGTCAGACATAGGTAAGATGGTGGTATCTAGCCAGGTAGACTTGAATTAACCGCTTCCAGTCAAACCGAGTACAAATGTACCCCCCTCCTGGGAATCGAACCCGGGATCCCTGCGTCTTACACGTGTGGACGAACCACTATACCACATAGTATTCGGTTCAAATTACATTTATCCTAATTTTCTTTTTGTGGATTATTCTTACTTTGATTCATTCGTGGATTTGTGGTTTTTAAATCCGACCTCTTTTAACACATACCCGCTGTAAACAGTCTCATTTAAATAATAAACTCCATTAAATTCAATCTTTTCGACCGTAAATCCCATGGTGCATTTCCAGGCGCCACAGCCTGAAAAACCTCTCTACCAAAACACTTCAACATTTGCAGTTGTTAAATGTTATTAAAGTGAGTTATTTTGTCTATGGTACAACGAACGTTTAATATCACCAGTTGTTTGGGGTTGCTCGAATTTGCATATTAATGATGTGCGTGAGTGGAAAATTCTGTGGTTCCCGACAAAATATCAATGACAGCTCTTGTTTCCGAAAGTTGCCGCAGCCCTTCTGAAATTGGAGTTGTTATGTTGGTAATAATATTAGTTACTTTGTATGATATTTTGATGTTCGAGTTATTACTTGTTTGCATGCACACCACTTATGATATGGCTAATAAAAAGTACTCATCATAACCTTATTAGACCTTCTTGTTTCCAGAAAAGTTTCTAGACCTTTTTGTAACACCCTAGCATTTCTATCAAAAGTTTCCAGTTCTAAAAAGACAGAGTTCGTTGCAGTAGTCTTGTAAACAGTTAGCGTAATATTGAATTGCAAACATACACATATAATTATCTAAGTATTATGTCTAATAAAAATTACTTACTTATAATAAAAAAATGATTGAAAGCATGTTTGAAAAAAATGAGCCGATGTGCGGCTAGAACCTAGTTTTAGCCGGCTAAAACTAGGTTAAGCCGATAGCCGTTGATTAAAACTAGTATCTGCTTTACTCCTGTAGGTGCCGAATATAGGTGAGGCCAGTGCAAAGCGCAGCGGAGCGCGAGCCTTCAATATCGTGGTATTTTGTTTTAACAGACAACAGAAACAACTTAATTACCCCCCCTTAGTATAGAATAGAATAGAATAGAAAAATCTTTATTTGAGACAAAACAACTATTTTAAAATACATTGATGGTTACGATTTGTCCCAAATCGGTCCCAACTCAGCATAATACTTGGCCCCTGACCAAGTGCTGATCTTCCGTTGGAACCGGTTTGGTGATGCCACGGAACAATGACCGGCAAAACATACTATAAAACTAAACATTACAATTTAAAGAAAACTAAAAAAATAAAAACAATATAAACCAATGCAGTATAAGCACAAAGAAGGCTAGACCTAGTTTTAACCAGCTACACCAAGTCATGGACTTGGTCCATGACTTAGTATTAGACGCGAGCAAATCGGCTACACCTAGTTTTAGCCGACTAAAACTAGGTATAGCCGCACATCGGGTATTAGCCGTAACATTTACATGAAAAGTTACAAGTAAAATACAGGCAGAGTATTCAATTTATCAATAGAATTCGTTGTAGCGGTGTTGTGAACAGGGTACTGGCGAGATTCAGGGCTCCTGAAGCGTTCAGCTCGGCCGCCGCCGATCCGCTGTCAGTGCGAATAAATGGAAATTAATGGCGCCTAGCCCTCACGCGCCATGCTCGCCGGTAGGGAAGCGCAGTAACTTGTCTTCTTTTTTTTATTAACAACGGGATAGTGCTTGGCCCTTACCTCACCTGATGCTAAGTGACGATAATGCCGAAGGTGGAAGCGCACTACACCCGGAATCCTCATCACTGAGGAACTGGCTATCTTACCTCTAACTGCCGGAACACAACCATTTTTAAATTGTTTGCTATGGCGTCAGACTTAGGTATGATGGTGGTAGCACAGAATATATACGACTTGAAATAAGCGCTACCACCAACCAAACCGAGAACAAATTGTACCCCCCAAGGGAATCGAACCCGAGGCGCCTGCGTCTTACACGGGTGTGTGAACCACTAGACCACAGAAGCGGTTAAAATCTTCAATCTTGCGTAGAACGCAAGTCATTTAGGAAAAAATAAAGTTTTTTTTATTGTCTTTATTTATTTAGGGATTTTTAACGTTTGTTATGTCAGTCCCATCATACCCTAAAGTCTAAAACTGTCTAAACTATAATTAAAGTACGAATTTGATTAAATAACGAAATATTTACTTGTTATACTGACGTCAAATATTGTATCCTGTATTTTTTCATCTTCATCAAATTAAGAGGTCCTACCTATTCCAATTATAAATAATGATATAAAAATACCATAATAATAAAAGTACTGGATTTATCTATAAATATTTTTCTTCATACGAGTTTTGTGAGAAATACGAGTTAATATTCCAACTTAGCAGTAAAGTAAACTAATGAATGATTACATTATGGAAATATTTGATAAAAAATCAACGGCAAACGACCGTTTACTCGCTTATCCTGTTGCTGATAATAATTAGACGTTCATATTTTCTCATCAAATATTTAAATCGGAATATTTGATATTTTTTTATTTTATTACAATAATAATTATAATAATAATAATAGTTAATGTTTGTGTAAAAACAAGTATTTATTACCTACATGTTACTGATAATTTTACCCGCCACTGTGGCCACGATACCCTCGTCAGAAGCGGCCCAGAGCAGCCGAGAGCTAATAAAACGTCACTAGTATTTTGTAGAATTAGCACAAAAATACGAAACAATCGTTTGACATAGGTCGGCGCTTGACGTGGCCCAACACTGGCCCAAGAATAGAGATGTCCTCCGAGGAGACAATGTTCTTGAGAAAAGTGTTGTTGAGTACCGCTTACATCGTGGTTGAGATAAGAAGCTCGTTTTATTTAGATTCCTAAAATAGAATTAACTTTGATCAAATAAAAGCTGAAGAAATTGTCAGTTTTCTTTTTTGCTTTTAAACAGCGAACAATGTAAATTATTTTTTACCATCGCCACTCAAAAAAGTGCGTCTTATTCATTGATAACAGTGAATAATACGCGTTTTTATTCACCGAGTGAATAAAAATATTTTGAATTTGGAACAAGCGCGCATCGTATGAATTAGGTACAAAAAAAATAAAAGGTGCTGAAAGTATGGAGCTATTCCATAGATACAGATATAGTTCTACAATTAAATGACAAAAATAATCCCGCCAATTTTATTTAGGTTCTTTTTAGTGTCTTATCTTTGGGTTCTTTTCTAAAAAATATCCCGCTAAATCAATTAGGTCCTTTTTAGTGTCTTATATTTGGGTTCTTTTTTATATATTTGAGGGAGATTAGTTGTTCAGTCTTGCATCAGTCCATTATATCAGTCTGGTACGATCTTCAGTCTGTAAAAATTCAAAGTCTATATATATATATATATACAAACTGATGAAGTGGACTGATGAAAGACTGATCATGTAGTTTCCCTCTTAGTTAGCTCGGTGGCATAGTAGTTTAGCGCCTGGCCCAGCGATTGCAGAAGTTAAGCAACGTTCGCAAGGGTCGGTCATGGGATGGGTGACCAAAAATGTATTATCTCGAGCTCCTCCGTGCTTCAGAAGGCGCGTTAAGCCGTTGGTCCCGGCTGCATTTGCAGTCGTTAACACCCACCAATCCGCATTGGGCCCGCGTGGTGGGTTATGGCCCGTCCTCCTTACCACCCATAAGGAAGGCCTGTGCCCCACAGTGGAGACATCAAAAATGGCTGATGGACAACTATAAATACTATAGGTACTGCTATTTTTTTTTCTCGCAGTCAATGGTAAAAAGTAGAGTACACAACTCGTGAAAAAAAAAAATTTCATCTCGGTCCTTTGTATCCCTCGCTTCGCTCAGGATTCTACTTTTGAATCCCTCGCTACGCTCGGGATTCAACTCTAGAATCCTTCGCTGCTCTCGGGATCCAACTTAGTCCCTCGAACTAAATTCCCTCTTTTTTCACTTGTTGTATAATCTACTATTATTTCATTGGGAGGAAAATACGAATGGGAAAAGTCACAAATTAAAATGCAAACCAAAAGCATTGTAAGCAAAGCATTATTATGTTATTCTTGATGAATTGGCAGCTTCTATTCGAACCCACATTCTTAGAACTCCTCCCAAGTCCCAATGCTATCGATCATGCCACCGTGTCGTCAATGAGATCAGCGAAATTTTCTTTAAGTTTTCGCTGTAAGCCAGCGATGTGCGGAAACACTCTCGACATTCAAATGCAACGTCGCTTTACCGATGTCTGACTAGGTATCGATAAGATTAAATGAAATAGCTATAAGTATAATTATTGTTTTTTTAATATTTTCGGCACTGATAATGCTATTTTTATATTAGATAGCAAAGTTTTAGTTGGTAAGAACTTCAGTGAACTTCTTGGCCATGCAAAAATAACTTTCTAAGTTCGAAATACACGAGGATGGTGTTTGAAGTCAGAATGCCAAGCCAGTTTCAGTAAGCCAGCAAGCCAGCCACCATTTCTGTCCTGCCTTGGAACAAGCCAGTTCTCTTTCGCTCTCTAGCTAACTTTGAGATAAAGCTAGCTATGAGATAAAGTCAGTTAGTTTACATAATGCCAGAGTTACTGACTTGCTGGTTTACTGATGCTCTCTTGGTATTCTGGTTTCAAAAACTGCTGTCCATAGTGTAATCCGGACGTCTAATTTGGCTTTGTCAGGTTGGCACTTGGCTTTCCAAGTAGCGTCGTAGCTAGGGGCTGGCAAGAGGGGCAGCTGCCAGGGGGCGCAATCCTTAGGGGGCGCACTTTGCTGGCCCATAGCTAGAAAATAAGTCTATAAGTCTTGTAGCGCAAAATCCAAATCTTGTCAGGAGCGCTCATGACCTATTCCTCCGTCCACTACGTCGGACGATTTTTCCCAAGTTTTTTTCCTAAATTGAAAATTTTGTGTGTGTCATGTCATGTGGTATTTCCTGTTTTAATAACTTGCTAGATTGCAAGATTTTCCTGTTAGTTAATATTGTAAGCGTGACGTGTTTGGCACCAAATCTACTGTCAACCCCCCGTCTGCCGGTGGCCAGATTAACCCCTAGCTTACTGACATCAACTAAAGATTTCGGTTGGACGCAAATGAGAAACCCAATGTTTGAATTGAGGGTTGAACTACGCGTAACTTAATGTACTTGTTATAAATAAATATGATTTATGTTAAATAGAATTACATAAACTACTAAGGCTGAGTTGCACCATCTTAACTTAACCTTAACTTTAACAGATACAAACTTATCTGAGCCAGTGGTCAAAAGTGGAACTAAGGTGTTATTACATATATTGTTACCTAGGTTACGCCATAGACGACAGCGACGCTGTCATCGTGTCAGATAAGTTTGTATCTGTTATAGTCATAGACTTAGAAAAATTTTCGCTGCGCTCAAGAAGACCAACAAAGCGTGGAAAAGAGAAGTTAACATTATACGGAAACAGTCTATGAAAAAAAGAGACAAAGGATCAAGTGACAATATACCAACTTTTCTTACAGTAAGAGCCCCTAGCGTCCCGCCTAGCAAAAGAGCAATCACAATTTTTTAATAATAAATGTTCTCGTGATAAATTAAGTATGACTTACTTTTTGATTCCAAATCGAAGTGGCAGTGGCAGGCAGCTGATAATAATTTCATTTATCAAAAGATTATTTCTAAAATAGCTATTGTGAATTCTTTCTTAAATTTTTTGCAAAGTTTTACTGAAATACAGGACTTTTACTAACATTTATTTTGTTTTATTTTTAACATTATATTAGGGTTATTTTATTATAACGTTTACGTGTCAGTATCTGGTGTAAGTTGCTCGATAGTTTGATAGTGCAAAAGCGGTGCAATAGGTAATCTTAACCCTTTTGCCGCTTTCAGGGGTAGCTTTAAATTTGCTGCAACCAAAATATGGAACGACATACCACCTCCCCTGCGTCTCCTTACTTCTGCGACTTCTTTTCGGGTAAAAATTAAAGAGTTGATTCTGTATAAACAGATAAATAGCGCTACCTAATGAACACTGTTTGACCTACTATAATTATAAATTATCCATTCTTTATATACTTTTCGGAACCTCTGCATTAATATTTCAAAGTCAAATTTGATCTATTTAAATATAAATTTAATAAATTATGCACTTTTGAATATGTTTAATCTATTGTATAAGCTTAATATTTTGTTTTTATATAACGATGCTCATCTATCTCATTACTGAAGCGAAACTGTTCTAAATGTCTGTTCTAACTGTTCTAAGTTAGCATAAATTGATTTATTATGTTATTGCATTGTTTGGCGAGTGTTGTCGCTATAAAAAACATTTGGCTCCACCTGAAAATCAGTGTCGCACAGGATGTGGCAATAGCTGAGGTTGGAGACCATTTTGGCTAATTTTCTTTTAAATTGTGTTGATTTTTTGTAAAAATGCCTTTACGCTGAATAAATTTTTTCACTTTCACTTTCACTTTTGCACTATCAAACTATCGAGCTGACGATTTTGAGGTACAACCTAAGTATTCTATGGTACAACCTAAATACTAGATGGTGTTGATTATGATTAACATTAATTAATTAACATTAATATGATTCAATTCCAATTTTCAATATTTTAATCTTATTTCCACCTTTGTACGCCATGTAAGCCTACGTTTACATACCCACATACAGTGCGAGTGAATTTATTTTTACCTGCTGTTTCCATTTATGAAGGAGGCAAACACGCATGCACAAACACACACAAACATACACACATACACACGCACACATTCACACAGCTATCATGAGACAATATAATAAATTATTTCGAAATTATCATTATTGTTAAATTTCTTTTTCAAATTCGTTAAACTTAATATATTTGTTTAAAATCATTTTTTTTGTAACCATTTATATATTTTGTTTACAATATGTTGTTTCCGTAATTGGCTTATGTATTGTATAATTATACCTACCTGCGTCAATGCTCTGTAAATGCTGTGGTAACAATGTTCAATAAATCAAATTAAATACAACCGAAACTGTAGACAGAGCTTTAACTGTGAGCAATCACACGCCGGGCGGAAAACTTCTAAACTTAACTTAGCTGATACATTAGCCTCCCACCCACTGTCACATCCTATTAATTATCATAGACCACCCCCTTATTATTACTTATTATTACTACCTATATCATAGCTTCCACCCGCAACTTCATTCAACATTTGGAAAATCCCTTGGGAACCCTTCACCGGAATAAAAAGTACTTGTCCATCAGCCATTTCTAAAATACTTATTACTTACTAAAAAGTACTTATTCTGTTTTAATCCATGTTATAACACATCCTAATCTATTCAGCCGTTTTTGCGTAGGTAATTGAGTAACAAACATCTAAACATCCAAACTTTTATGTTATAATATTAAGTAAGATAGGATTACGTAAAACCACCGAACTGTAATTAGCCATTTTATGTGGTGAAACTAAATAAGTACTTACCACAATTAAATAGCGGAACGCAATGAAGAAACAAGTAAGCAAAGCAAGATAGCATTGTTTAATATTTATGATGTGATGATACTGATATTTAGAAAAAAAATATTTCTTAATTAATAGGATATTTAAGCATTTTATAAGTTTTACAATCAAAGATTTAATCAATGAAATCGTAGAAACAAACTTGTTGAAATTTCAATATTTTACAATATTTTATTGGTTCTGCAATATTTCTCCCTTTTTAAATAAATAAAGTGCTTTACAAAATTCCAATTGTAATATTTTTTAGACTGATTTAACAAATTAAAAATATATATATACTGAAACTCGTTGAAATATAGTTATTTCTTCAATAAAATGACAGGATAAAGAGTACACAACAAAAAAACCGGCCAAGTGCGTGTCGGGCCACGCGCCGTAGGGTTCCGTAGTTACCTTATATACCATACCATATTTAATACCACTAAATTTTTTTTGTCTGTAAAAATAACTTTGTTTTTCACAGTGTTGGTATGAATGACAAAGTTATATTTGCGGTTTTGGAAAATGTGATATATCTCAAAAACTAATCACTATATCTCGTTCAAACTAATTTTCAGTGAAAGTTTTTATTAAGATCTACTTATAGCATTTATTTTTTTTAGATTTTTCACTCACTTATTTCAAAAGTTAGAGGGGGGGGGGGGACACATTTTACCACTTTGGCAGTGTTTATCTTTCAAACGGTTGACTTTGAGAAAAAGTGGTCTTAGGAACCTCATTTGAAGACCTATCTATAGACACCCCGCACGTATTGGTATGAAGAAAAAGTTTTTTTTCAGTTTCAGTTCCATGTATGGGGAGCCCCCCCTTAATCTTTTTTTTATTATTTTTGTGTTAAAATCGTTAAGCGGTTAACAGAATACATCTACCTACTAAGTTTCAACTGTGTAATCCTAATACTTTCGGGATAAAATGGCTGTGACATACGGACGGACGGACAGACAGACAGACATGACGAACTATAAGGGTTCCGTTTTTTGCCATTTTGGCTACGGAACCCTAAAAAGGTAATTGTGGGTGTTTGCTATATAGCTGTGGAGGTTAAAAACCGAACCACGTTATAAATGGGCGACGTTCGTTCCGCTGATGATATTACAGGCTTTAAAACAAATTCTAAAAGAGCATGTTTCCAAATGCTTCTTTGTGTCAGGTCAGCACTCGAATGTCATGTGCTAAAGAAAGTGTATGCGTACTGTTGGCATGTTACTTATGCGTTTCAAACGCTTCTATTGGCCAAAGTTGCAACTTTACAACCAACCAAGTGTAAATGTACCCTCCCTCCCTCCTAGGAATCGAACTCGGTAGCCCTGGGATCTTACACGGGTGGGCAAGCCACTAGACTACAGAGGCGGTTACATTTTGGTTTAAAAACGATGTGGCAATGAGTTGCAAAATCACACAGAAAAACAATACCAACAAACAAACATTTATTCCATGATTTTCATAAGTACATCGCCAAACTTCACCAGCTTGCACCACACCGTCGGCCATTCGTCGAAGCCCGATAAAGGGTGGTTCTATTTTTGTTTCAAATTTCATTTTACCCGAGCGACTTTGGCGTGAAAAAAAAACGTAATTTAGACGGCCAATGTTCACCGGACCGCTGCTTGAGCGACCGCCCATACTTTATTATGAAATTATTTTTCTAGTTAGTTTAGCATTTTTATGGCTTTATTGGCAACACGAATAAATTAAATTTTACGGAAGCCGACTAGCGATAATTATTGCGAGGTTGCATTATTCATGGAAATACCAAAATGTTGATGAATTTTCTTTAAAGGAGTGAGTTTTAAAATATTCTTGCTATTAAGTGATTGCAACCACGTTTATAATCAGAACGATAATCACTGAACATTATCTGGGTAATTCTTCAGAGCTACTGTGCCATGTTTTTTTCGGTTTGGTTGCCTTTTTTGCTTTAACAATGTATTCCATTAACATAAAAAATTACGTTGTTATTGTAGAGCATTGAAATATTCATTTAAAAATAAAGCATAATTATACCGTCCAAATACAGTGGAGTTAGTACAGCAAAATTAAGTTATAGAAGTTCATTGTCATTAGGTATGATTTAATAGAAAAAAAATATATTAAATATCGCCTATCACAAAATTTGTTACAATTAATGACAGTATTCATATTATTACTTACAGTAGAATTGTTTGAACATTGGATTTTGATTAGGCAACAAAGAACGCTTCGTTAACCCTGAATTTGTCAAAACTGAAAAAGTTTTTTTTAGACACATATTTTCGTACTTAGTGTACTTTAAGTTATGGAACCTGTATTTTTACACATTACGAGTGATTAACCCTCCACCGCGTCGTTTTTTATCACCCATATAACAATCAAACGGCAGTACTCACATTACTCGCCTTCGTTAATCGCGGAATCACGTTCTCGCCAATAAAGCTCGCTCTTTACGCGACTGAAAACAAACTCGATTCGGGATTAAATTTGCATCGGTCCATTTTGCGCGACTTTTTGCCGAAATACGGCCAAGGGAGCGCAGTAAAAATGCTGTAACCGCAGCCGTCAGCCGACCGACGCGCGATAATTTGGCTATTTGATGTTCCACCTGGGTTTAGGAAGAGATACTGAGATTCCGTGTTCAAAAATTTCATTAAAATAATCAAGCTTATACACGCAGTTCATGAGAATTACACCAACTAATTATTGCTTGCTTTCGGTAGGAAGTATAAGTACGTGTATTATTATAATATATTTGTCTCGTCCTATCAAATTATTTCGCCAGCCCGGGGACTGCAATAATAACCCTACAATAACAGCGGTAACCCAAATTAGGCCGAACATTGGCCAATTATGCAGATTTACCCCACCTGAAACAATTCTCTATGAAAATTCATGGTATGCTTACATGGAAATAATGTATTAGTATGTTAAATTATTCGGCAAATGTGTATGACCTAATATTATTTGACAAATGCTGTGTTAGTTTTAGGATTAATTTTATATTAGGTACGCGTTAACTTTTATTTATAATGTTATATTTGTATACATTTACCTTTTTAATTTTTTAGTTTCTAATTGTTTGTTGAAATACACGGCTTAATATACACGAGTGGTATTGTAAAGCATTTTGGTATGCTAATGTTAAATAGTTCAACTGATGGATTAGGTGCTTAAAATACCTAGTTACATGCATTTTTATCCAAAAGTGGTCGAAATAAAAACATTACCAAAAGGCATGACGTAACAACGAGGAAGACGGCAATAAAAGTAAGATATATATTTTGTCTCTCTCCTAGTCGGCAGATTTATCTGTTACATTAGGCGGCCGGCGAGCAATGCTCACTTTATTACTGTCGAGTTTATTTTTGATGGCGACTTTTCTAGTGACTTATGGGTGTACCACTCATAGGTTAACATTGTTATCGCGCAATATTCATAGTAACACCCTTGCTACTTATTATGTTATGCGAATTAAGAAGGGGTTAACTACAGTTTGAAATGGTGATCTTAGCCCGAAGTTCAGGAAAATCTTAATAAATATAATTAACCCTAGGATGACGACGTCGTTTAAAGACTTCCGTGAATGTGCAAAAAGTACTGTGTAGAAATATTTTCTCTGGAGAGATTTAATAGTTTAGTAACAAATTCTGCATTTTCACTGCAAACGCATATTGCGAGTCATACATTGTCCATCAGCCATTTTTGATGTCCCCACTGCTGGGGCACAGGCCTTCCTTATGGGTGGTAAGGAGGATGGGCCGTAACCCACCACGCGGACAAATGCGGATTGGTGGGTGTTAACGACTGCAAATGCAGCCGGGACCAACGGCTTCACGTGACTTCCGAAGCACGGAGGAGCTCGAGATAATGAATTTTTGGTCACCCATCCCATGACCGACCCATGCGAAGTTGCTTAACTTCCGCAATCGCTGGGCCAGGCGCTAAACCACTGCGCCACCGAGCTCCCCATAGAGTCATACATAAACATACCTATTATATACCAATCTATTTATTACCATAATAAATTTTATACTGTTTATTACCTTTTACGAATCTCTTATAATTTTCTTTTAAAAAATAGCATTTTATAAATCTATGCATTTTTTAGATTGTAAGTCGATCGTTGCACTGTTTCAATACTTTTTATAGCAGTGTCGTCGTTGCGAGAAATTGAGTTCAACAGACATTTGATACAATATGAAGAATAGCTGCCGACATAAAAATGTGTCTAGACGGTGCTATCTGTCCTTATTAAAAAAACCGGCCAAGTGCGTGTCGGGCGGGCCACGCGCAGTAGAGTTCCATAGTTACCTTATGCCATACCTACCATATTTTAATAGGTACCACTTTAATTTTTCGTCTGCAAAAATAACTTTGTTTTTCACAATGTTTGTATAAATGACAAAATTATATTTGCGGTTTTGGAAAATGTACTACCT
Source organism: Agriphila straminella (assembly GCA_950108535.1). Taxonomy (NCBI): domain Eukaryota; kingdom Metazoa; phylum Arthropoda; class Insecta; order Lepidoptera; family Crambidae; genus Agriphila; species Agriphila straminella. Next base: position 20,761,921 of record OX467307.1, on the reverse strand, counting down.
ATATCTCGAATATTGATAAATATCTTATCCAAACCAATTTTCGTTGAAAAAATTAAGATGCATAGAGACAAGCAACAAAATGCTTAAGTTAAACCAATAACACGAGCAAGACACCCTTGGCAAAGGTTGTTTACCTTATCGATTCCCACTAATTAGGTTGTCTTCACGCGATTAGCCGGGAACAGGTACGTGTCTGTGCGGCATTTAATTAATTTTATTAATCGAGAGTGTCGTGCGGGCGTGAAATTCGAATTAACTGGGGACGGGGCCTTTAATAACCGATGCTATGCTAACGCAATGCTTGTTTACATGAAAATGAGGCCCGAAACGAACACTCAAAGAGGGAGTAGTTGGCCTGGCTGCAGATGGGATATACTGTTCAGGTTTACTGCCTATCAAGGATAGAGAGAGATAGAAAGAGAGAGAGAGACGCTGTTAACCGCCTCTGTGGTCTACTGGTTCACCCACCCGTGTAAGACGCGGGGTCCCGGGTTCGATTCCCAGGCAAGAGGGTACAATTTGTACTCGGACTACTCGGTTTGGTTAGTGGTAGGGCTTATTTCAAGTCCGCCTGGCTAGCTATCACCATCTTACCTAAGTCACACCTAAGTCTGACGCCATAACAACAATGTAAGATAGACAGTACCTCAGTGAGGATTCCGGGTGTAGTGTGCTCCCATCTTCGGCCTTATCGTCATTTAACATCAGGTGAGGTGAAGGCCTAGCTCTATCTCGTTGTGCATAAAAAGAGAGAGAGAGAGAGAGGTATTAAATGTTTAATAACTTGGCTAATCTTAGCTTATCGTGATGTCACGAAGCTTTTCGTTGTCGTGTTGTACAAATTAGGAACCACGAGTTATGGTATTTACCTAAGTTGACAGTGACATTCTGGTTTTAGCTTGACCCTTATTACATATATACCCCTACTACATTAATGATATTATTTAGTAATGTATTTTATTATAGGAATATAATAATATTTAAAATTATTATGTATGCAAGTATGTTAAAACAGCTGTTTTTAAGAACAACTTCGATTTCTTAACAGGTTCTTCAGAGGCACTACGTTTTTTTGGATTCGGCTGCATTTGATGTCTTTTGAAGATTCTGAATATTTTTGGAGTCTTTTTTGAAATAACCTATCTGTACTTTTAATCTGTGGTAAAATGATACCAGACCTGTGTCAGCATGTGTCGGATATGAGTTTGGACAACATTAAAACTGTACTTAGAATTAAACGACCGTAATACAAACCTTTTAGACACACTTCTATATTTTTATGGCTGGATATTTGACTAACAGTGGGTTGAAATGAGTGTAACCTACTTACGAAAGTATATAGTCATGACATTCATATTATTATCGATGCGGTCTACCCACGAAGCAGAGATAGGTATAAGCTTTTTCAGACTAATAAAGACAGGTGAAAAATAAGGTACTTAACTTAAAATCAATCCATTTTTACTTCGATCAAAAACACTCTAGATGTTCGGTCAGTCAGAGTCTCAAAAAGGGCAACTCGAAATACCTAACGCCCCACTTCCAAACTGTACAAAGTATTCTCTTATTTGGTTGGATTTGGAAAGAATAGCAATTTGTACTACTTGTTGTATCTGTGTTTGTACGCATATAAAAATACCTTCGCTCCCACTAGTACCTCTTCAACCGTTGAACTAGGGAATCGAATTTCAAAAATTCGAATCGTTTTCTGTTTTGTCAGTCGGTGCCACATTTGCGTGCTGTTTTAGTTGGTAAAGAGTTTTCTAGGATATTCTTGATAGAAAGATTTTATTATACGTTTTGGACTCAATTCATTGTAAATCTACTTCTAAACCATCTTACATTCTAATCAAATTCTGAATTTTATATTTATAAGTACACTGTCCATTAATTCAAGAAATCCCACTCTACCGGTACATAGCCGTAGAACAATGAAATATCTATTGTATTGTGTATCATTTTCCTAGTGATAAAAGGTTAATAATGTTACGAGGGTGGATTGATAAGTCCATGACTTTTTAATGAAGAAAGACTTTTTGGGAAATATTTTGTTTTTTTTTCTCTACATAGGTAATCTTATTGTAGCTTTGCGTATTCAGTCCAACGAAGTTCCTACCTCTTTAACCCATTATTTTTTTCTTTCATCGCCTGAAAACTGGTAACTAAAATGAGGGCCCATTTCAGACACCACCTGTTGGCTTGATGAAAATCTTTGCCCGCCAAGACATTTATTCATGTTTGGTAGGAGAAAATATCTCACTGGGGTTGAATCTAGAGAATAGGAAGGATTCGTATCTGCATTCCATGAGTTTTGATGTCATGAGTGCCACCGAGAGGATCGACAGGGTCATTAAGATAAGAAAAGTCGCTTGAGGTTTTTGTTTCCAAAAGTAATAATCTTTTGCCAAATTTGAAAAAATGTAGTGTAAAGATGTCTTAAGGAGTTGCTTTTTAAGACACAAAAATAAATTATAAAAAAAAGTATTTTTTCTTTTCAGTCAAACCACCCTCGTATGATGTAAGATGAATATAATAAATACTAAATAGGAAGCAAACAAGTTATTTATTGGTTCTGAACTTTTCATTTCATGAGCTAGGTCGTTTGTCAGGTTCATGTTTGTTACAAACTGTGCCTCGTTCAATATTGTTGGCCATCAATCACGCACTCGTTAAATGTTAAATATGGCAGAAATGACTGCAAAGTCCTCAACTCGACACAGTCATTATTTTATCTGGACAGTTACCTACTATGTTGAAGTGATGTAGCTTCGCCTTTGTTTCGCTTGTCATATTACGAACTATAGGTACTTACAAATGTTTTAGAGCGTACGACTACTGCATTGTTTGTTTGATGAAAACATAGGAATAAATTCCTGATCATCATCATCATATCAGCCGCACGACACCCACTGCGGGATATAGGCCTCCCCCAAGGATCTCCACGACGACGATCAGTCCTGCGCTGCCCGCATCCAGCGAGTCCGTGGCGCGGTCGCCATTCCAGAACCGCACCGCCCCAGCCAACATCGCTTCTTCTCGCTATGTGTCTCGTCCAGCCCACTGCCACTTCAGCTGAACAAGATGATGATGATGCACTTGACTGATTTCAGCCAAGGCGACTACATCATTCATTGCATAGGGGTTCATTGAAAAGTGTAAATAACGTATTTTATTTCTGTTAAAGCTGATAAGTTTCTTGCGCCCGTTTTTTTACGGGTAAAACGATTCAAAAGTGCTTAATTATTAAGTTTATCTGAATAAAGAAAGACATTTTGACTTTGACTTTGAATTGTCCTAGAAGCTTTCATATGACTGCTGTAGCCTATATTGCTGTTGAATACAGGCGCACATTAACTACAAGTTAGGACTCCACTCAATGTTGTACGAGATGGCTGTTGGTGGACAGTCTTCAGTTTGTCTCTCTTTGCATCGAGGTCTGCCGTGCATGAAAATTGGTGTTGGTGGTTTCGAGATACGAATGTTACTGATTTCATCGTTTTATTATGATTAATAAAATTAAACTTTCTTACTATCTTTATCGCATCGTAACGTTAGTTCCATAGGATCTTTGCAACCGCTAAATATCACATACCTTTACAGTCCAAATATACCTACGTTTTCCCAAGATACACTAGCCTCTGAATCATAGTTCTGTCTGTCACTCGGCCGACTGCCTCTCGGTCAGCACTCCATAAATCACCGAAGGGGCCAGTAATTATCGAAAAACCCCCCAAGCATTCGACAGGGAGTGACAAAGCAGATTACTAATTGATGGACCGACCGAGGAGGTACGCGCACAAAGAATTGTGAATTACTGGTCGCATTGTTCTGCTTGACTTATGGATCTAGATGGTTTAGTAATTAATGACTTAACGATTGTTCTATGTGTGTAGTTTCTTAGGTAACTGAGAATAAACTAGGAATTATTGAAATACTCTATATATTTCTGTTTTGTATTTTGAGAATTTAGCATTCACAAAGTTATTTTTATACTCGTATTTAACACTAAATGATGTACTAGAAAAAAATCGACTTGTCACCAGATTCTCTTTTCAGGCGGGAATCGAACCTCTCACCCGAAAGAAATGCTCTTCTAATTGAGTTACCTTGTCACTCAGTAGCTCAGTCGGAAGAGCATGGGACATTTTGACGAGTCGATTTTTTTCTAGTATATTATTTAGTATTACCTACTCTTTTTGTCTTTTAAATGATGAATGTCGGTCGACGATCAAAGTTGCAATACTTACAAATTTTTCCATCCATATTTTTTGTAATATTGAAGTACTTAATGGCATAATGTGATTTGCGTCGAAATATTGGCTGCTGTTATTTCGACCTGAATCTCCTTTGACCGCGATCATCCCTAGAGGGATCAGACTTTTTCATTGTAAATAGCAATTTTTATCTGACTACCGAAGCATACATTATCGTCATGGTGTGGTGTGACTTCACCGAGTCGCTTTCCATTTCTCTTTCATCTCAACTTTCAATTCGTCTTGCGTCAAAAGCACACCGTCCTGCCATCCTGTGATGCCTGAGGGCATCGATTAAACTTGTTAGTCGTTACATAAGTGTATATCAAATAAATAATATTTTATTTTTTATAATCTTTGAAAGTTCATTCTGTCTTTTGTGCATAAAAATATGTTGGCTTAGCTAAGAGTGCAATGAGGATCAACATGACAATTGAATATATCAATTTTGTATATCACATCAAATACAATATCAATTTCTAAATAAATCTCTGTTTAAATTTCTCAAATCCATCAAGAAATGACAAAATTATTAAAAAATTTAAAAAGTGAGTTAAAAAAACCCGGCCGGCTCTATCTTCGTCGATTTTGGTCTAATTTCAATAATTCTTTCACTGAAATAATTTATTTTGATGTGACTGAAACTCTACATATTTAACTAAAAACCTCGTTGATCCTCATTGTGTAAAGTGTGATCACATTATATAAAATGCACGCATAAACCGTGTTTTCTTAACATTAGTTTCACCCCCATGCGTGAGAGATGGTACTAAATACTTTGTCGTTTTTCAGAAGATAGAGCATACGCATGACTTTGATGAATAGAATGAAAGTACACTGGAGGTCTTATATCATTTAAAAGTTCTGCATATTCAACCTTAACAATAGTATGCAAACATATCTGTAACAAGTATAAATAATGTAAAATGAAAGTTCAAAAAAAGGGAAAGCGACCTAGGTAAAGACAGAGCCTAGTGATAGCATACTCAATGTATTTGCACAAAATGTGTTTAAGTCAAATGAAAATAAGTAACATTATAATTTTTTCATTCTTCTATAGGTTAACCCTTTCCTCCCCAACAGTGCCATAAATTAAATTAAATATTTGGTCGGATTAACTGAATTCCGTGGCAGTCACTCATCCGAATGATGCCAGGCAATTTGTCAGGTTCAAATCCAAATAAATCACATTAGCTCCGTTATTTATGGGGATTAGCGCCGGTTTGAATAATCGCATATTTATGTTGGTGTTCCCCGAATTTAGTATCAACTAATGAGTTAAGGTTTGTACATTAACAATTAAACAAATAATAATAATAAAGTTTATATTTTAGCTTTAGTATGTCATGCTCACTTTAAACATTTCTGCGGTGGTGTCGTGTGGGGCGGGTCGTTACGTTCCCTCAAATATGGTTGAGCGAAGCGATGGCTGGTCCATGCGTCATGCTCGTGAACGGGTGCTGCCCGTGGGAATGGGTCTGCTTCTGTCTGCTTGTACTAAGGGCGTCGTATATTTATATATTTTTTTTTCTCTGTTTGATGTTATCAATATGTATGGCACTTCTTACTCAAAACATAAAACTAATAGGCAAGTAAACCTTGTTTTGATTTCTCTTTTTTTTTTTTACTGCAATTATTTTGCTTTCTATAGTCAGTAGTTTTTGTAAGTAAAGGCCTGTGAAAAGCTTTTGGATACTAGTTTTCAATTCAGTGCCTTAGGATGGGTAGCCTAAGTATGTCATGCTCTCTTTAATCATTTCTGCGGTGGTGTCGTGTGGGGCGGGTCGTTACGTTCCCTCAAATATGGTTGAGCGAAGCGATGGCTGGTCCACGCGTCATGCTCGTGAACGGGTGCTGCCAGTGGGAATGGGTCTGCTTTTGAGTGCCTATCTTAACGCCTATTGAATTGTAAAAATTGCGTTTTATTTTTTTTATTTTTATGTCTTGTATCAAGTGTTTTTTGGTAAATTTTGCCTACTTTGGTGCACTTTCGAGTAGCAGACAGAGTGAATACTGATTTCTCAACTAGTTGAAAGTTATTTACTCTCACAATTACCTATCCGATATGTAGGTAGGTATTTAATTTCAACCTACCTACCCATTGTGTGCAAACTTTTGTTAATTATTGTGATGGAAAATGACCTCACTTTAAATGTGGAGCTCATTTTTCAATGTTGACGACTCTGTATGAAATATACAGGGAGAAAAAAGCAGCCCTTGACGAGTTTCTTGCCGGTTCTTCTCGTTACAAGGTCTCCCGCTCAGGGTTTGCGAACCGATGGCGTAGCTTCTTATAGAATAGAATAGAATAGAATAGTTTATTTCATTAAATAAGTAATTACATGTTTATTAACTTAATTAATTAAGCTAGGACTAACAATGTTAACATAAATAAGTATCTGCTGCCGAGCTAGGCGTAAGCCTGTATTACGGCATACAGCGCCAGACCCCTTGGACATGATCAATGTAAGTCCATTTTTTATGAAACTACTTTAAATGAAACATATATAGTAGAATGAGTTTAATAAAAAAGTCTTGTGTTCCTTTCTCTCTACCAGCATGTATTTGTGTGTGTGTGTGTGTGTGTGTGTGTGTGTGTGTGTATGTGTGTGTGTGTGTGAGTGTGTATGTATGTGTGTGCACGTAATATAATATTAAATAAAATATGAACTTATTAATGTATTTCAGTTACAGAATGAGTTTATTTAGCTAGCCTTTATTTATTTACTAACCTCTAGCAGTTTTTCGGTTTCATCATACGTCAGGGTTTTGAGCCATTTAGATGTAATAATTTTAAGCTTAGGAATAGTTAATGGATATATGTTTAGAACTTTATTAACTTGATTGTATACTATTGGACCGAGAAATTTTGAAAACCTATGACTAAAAGCAGTACAAAACCAATCATCGAGTTTACATGTGAATCCCCTACGAGTATTTAGTATTAAAGGGTCAAATTCAATTTGAGTATGCTGTCGAATCATAAGGTTAAGAATATAAAGCTGACGGACTGTGAGAACGTCACAAAGGTTGTATAATGCAGTTGTTGGAAAAAGAAAAGGTTTAAATGTACAAATTTTAAGTATTGCCCTTTGCGCTATTTCTAATCGCTTTAGCACTGTTTTTGCAGCTCCGCCCCAACTTATTATACAATAGTTAAGTAAGGATTGACACAGTGCATAATAAATTTGTTTTAGGCGGTAGGGTTCCAAAATATGCCTTATACACTTAAAGATATATATTAATCTGCGTACTCTAGAGCTTACTAATTCTATATGTTCTCGAAAGTCCAAATGAGCATCTATGACGACCCCAAGGTACTTTATACTATCCACTCTGTCAAGTATCATACAAGTACATTCAGGGTTCGATAGGGAGCAGTCATGAGCAACAATTTTATACTCTTCAGTTAAGGATAGTGGTCGTATTGAGAATATAATATATTTTGTTTTGTTAAGGTTTAGTGTTAATTTGTTATCAGCAAGCCATTCTCTAACAATATTGATGCCAATTTGTGCATTGTGAAAAACCCCTTCCCATGATACGTCCGAGAAGACAAGAGCGGTGTCGTCTGCATATGAGATAATTTCACCCTGTGGCATTTTTAAATCAGTTAGTCCATTGATATAGATAAGGAAGAGTGTTGGTCCCAAAATGCTTCCCTGAGGCACGCCGTACTCAATCGGAAGACTGCTGCTGACACACGTGCCTACCTTTACACATTGGCAACGGTTCTTTAAATAATTTTCAAATATTTTTAATTGATTTCCACGTATACCCATGCTTTCCAACTTACGCAACAAGAGTGGGACAGACACAGTGTCGAAGGCTTTTGCTAGATCCAAAAATATTGCAATACTCTTTTTACCTTTGTCAAGGGATGAAGCAATAAAATCAGTGAGACTTAGCACAGCGTCATTAGTTGATTTATTTCGACGAAAACCAAATTGTTTGTCTGATAAGAGGTTGTACTTTTCAATATAATTTATTAATTGATTATTTATAATTTTTTTCCAAAATCTTTGAAAGTGAAGGTAGTATTGAAATGGGCCTATAGTTCGACACACTGTATCTGTTTCCACTCTTGTATATTGGGGAGACTAATGATCTCTTTAGTATATCTGGAAAAGTACCAGTTTGCAGACACAAATTAAATATATATAATAGCGGAGGTATTAGTGTTTGTTTATGGTTTTTTAATATTTTATTTGATATTTTATCTATCCCTACCGAGCAGTCATTCTTAAGGCCAGATATAAGCAATTCAAGCTCCTCCCAGTCAGTGTCTAGTAAGACAAATGATTCACTCTTAGCTGGTGTATTTGTTGGATTGTAACCACATTTATTGTTATTTATTTTACTAGCCAAAGACTGGCCCACATTGACAAAATGATTATTAATCAGTTCTACTGATTCTTGAGGGGAATCCGATAAAGTTAATAGTTCCTTAGGAAATCTTTTTTCTTTGTTTGAGTGTGTGATGTCTTTTATAGCATTAAAAACCTTTTTTGTATCATTTCCTGCATCAAGTATAAGTTGCTTCTCATATGCTCTTTTCACGTTCTTTAAAGTTTTATTACAAAAATTTCTGTACCTGGCATACGTTATTTTTAGCACTTCATTGTTTGGATTAGATTTGGATTTTTTATGTAACCTATCTCTGTTTTTAATACATCTTAGTAAACCAACCGTAATCCATGGTTTAATTATTCTTTTTCTACGAGATATCGTCACTGTCCTTGAATTTTTATTTATTGCATCTTCTATTTTGGTAATTAGATATGTCATCGCCTGGTTTGGATCTTTTATGTCATAAATTATGCTGAAGTCGATATTAGCTATATCTATATCAAGTTGTGTATAGTTTACTTTAGTAATAGTATTATTCAAATCACGTTTCAATTTTGTGTTTATATTTAGGATTACAGTTTTATGATCAGTTAATGTCGTTTGGACTACGATAGTTACTGCTTCGTATTGTGTTTTTATCATTATGTGATCAAGACATGTCCCACTGGCATCTCGAGTAACAAAAGTGTGTTCCGGGAAGAGACCGTGAAAAGCAACAAGATTAAGATAGCGATCAGCGTTTAAATCCCTTTTTTCTTTATTTATAGCAATATTAATATCTCCGACTAATGTTATATTTTTGATCCGAGACAAATTTTGTAATACTTCGTCAAGACTAGATAGAAATCTGTCAGTATTTTTAAAGGATGGTGATCGATAAATGGCTATTATAGCATGATCCTGATCAATTTCCATTATGAGACCGGTAGCTTCCTGAAAACTAGGTTCATATACGTTTACTGTCAAATTGTTTCTCACGAAGATCACAACCCCATCGTTTTGATTTAAATTATTTTTGGTGTGATGAGAGTTGTAACTCTCGAGTACAGGAATGGTCGGTATAGAAGATAGCCAACATTCGGTGAGTACCAGAACATCACAGGTTACGTTTAGGTTAGCAAGTAAAACTTCAAAACCAGGCATGTTGGAATTTATACTACATATATTTTGTGTCAAAACAGATAGTGACGACTTCTCTGGTTGAATGTAGGTGCGTACCTTTTCGGTGTCACATTCAAAAGAAAAAGTAAGTGACGAGTCTAACTCGTTATATATATCGTTATCCAACATTTTGATAGAAAACCGTTACATTCCACCAGATAGTGATTCTTTGTGTAATAAACAATTGTGGACAGTAAAACCATTGTATATGTATGCATAGCAGTAATTTATGATAGTAATTGATATTATTTTGTTTTTGTGTATTAATGTTAAAGTGTATAAAAAATTGTTGTTTTTGTGTTTTTGTGTGTGCAGCGTGTGTATTATTGTTTTTGTTTTGAGTTTTTGTGTGAGTTAAATTTATAGTAGAAAGGAATAAATATAAACAAATTCTTTGAAAAATATTAAACAAATAACTGTTCTTAAAATTATCATGCAAGAAACTTATCTTTGAAATAGCTATATAACCAGTATATAACAGGAAAGTAATTTTTAAATTATAGAAACAAAAGTAAGCATGCAGTATTATTATTTTAAGAAAATTACTATCTAGTCATTCCTTCTTCCTCAAGTTTTCTAGGTCATCTTCAGATTATTATCTTGATTTGTGGCGAGTTTTCATTTTTACGAAGATAGACGACCCCATGTGATGTCCAGCAAAAGGTGTAGTTGTAGTTTTTTTGGTAAGTCCTGGCCAAGTAAAACAGTCTTTGCGTTTTATGTGTGAGTGTTTCCGATATAAAAATAGGTTTGGTAGGTTGATTCAACTGCAAATGACTGCTATTTAACTTGTCGCCTTTTGTCTTATTTTTGTTGAATTTTTTAACTTCAGCCAAAATTTTATCTTTTTGTAAAACTGTGGTAAGTTCTAATATAATTGGGAACGAGTTATCTTTTGATGGGGTTCTATATATGTCCTTAATTTCAGTAGGTTTGATTTCAGTATTTAGGACCTTCCCAAGCCCTCTCGCTATCTCACACAAATCGGATTTTGACTCGCCAGTTATTTTTTGTATATTTCGAATCTCCAATCCCGTTGCACGCATTTTTTTCTCCATAAATTCCAATTTATCCTCCAGCAGTGTAATTACTTTTTTATCTTGCTTCTTTTCCGTCTCAAGTTGAGATATTCGGGATAATAACGCATCGTGATTGCTTGACATGACTTCAATGCTTTTGGTAAGTTCCAGATTTTGATGTTGAATTGATTTAATTGTATCATGCAAATCCGTGATTTTTATATCCAGCCTGTTTGAAAATGTGGAGAACATTTCGTTCATCATTGCCATTAAGTTAGTATTCTCATCATCTAATTTTCGTTTTTTCCGTTCATTTACCTTTGTTAACGCGTGTAAGTCCGGTGCGGAGTCGCAGTGTTGTAGCATTTGTTGACTATTATCCGTATCGCTGCAAGCGGTCAAGCCGGGGACCTTTTTATTACGCGATCCTTTAGCTTTCGGTGAGGGGGGGGGAGTGCGTCTCACAGGCAATGGCATTGTTAGTTCGGTTTCGTTTAGTCACAGTTGAAAAAAATAACAGGGTACACTTAACACTATAATAGTCGTCCGTCCGCCGTAGTCACCGGCTGATGTCGTAGCTGAGCGCGTAGCTCGTAGCGACGTGTAGCACTGTGTTTTCCGTAGCGTGTCTCCAGTCTCCACCAAAATGATGCTTGGTTTTGTCGCTGCGTGTATTGTTTCGATGGCTCAACGCGTCTCACCTCAGGCAAAAGTATCCACGGAGCGGCGCGAGACGTGAGTTCGAACCGCACCAACAACTGACTTTAATATTTTGAATTTAATTTTAAATTTAATTTAATTCCGCAACACAAATTAGTGTACACGTCCACTCTCGATCACGTCCGCGGGGGAAGGCATTCACAAGTGCTTGTAACAGCCTAGACTGAATAAATGATTTTTTGATTTTGATTTGATTTATTGTTTTGTTATTTCATACCATTTAGAAGCCTAAACTAAAATATCAGCGCTTTTGGCTGATGTTCATTCAGTCAACCTCATAAAATAACGCGATTAAAAATTTATTTTTTGTTGTTAGTATTTGGTATTGGGTTTAAACAGATTACAAAAATAGTACCTATTGTATTGGTTTTTTTTAACTAAAAAAAAACAGACCGCTTTTGTTTTAGCTAGAGTGATTGATGAGAATAACAGTGCCAAGTCACCTACGATATGTTTTTTTTAAATAAAATACTAAACATATTTCACAAAAACCGGTTTTGACTGTAACATTCCCAAAAATGACCACAGCGTAGTGTAACGCTAACCAGCAATGTGAAAATCAAACAGCTTCCAAACTTTTGAACAACGTGAATAGGCATTTCCTGGGCGGGCGTGCTACACCGCATCCTGTTTACCAAGCAAGATGGTGGTCAAATGCCTGCCCAAGTGCCCAGTCTACAATAAAAAACAACGTTCTCGTTAGCTACGTCAAGTGTTCTGGCTTATCGTATTACGACGCGTCGCCCTTCCCTTCGTTAACTTTTGAAGAGGCTTTTTTTTCTTTAATGAGGGATGAGTCCCAAGTGTCAACACTGGAAGGATTAGCAGCCTCCCGGCGTGTTATTATCGGAGGGAATTTGTCTTGTGCCATTTGCTTTTTTTCAGATAATGAATGGCTGTCAATAAAATTGCTCCTAAAAATGTTTGGATAAGAAATGAGTTTTCTTTTTTTTATTTATAAAAGAAATAGCGCTGATGGAACGATTTGGAAAGCAAAAAAACAAAAAAACCGACTTCAAAAAACCTGCCTCTAAAAAGCAAGAAATAATATACAAATCATTAGATACGCATTATCATTGTTATAATAAAACACGTCTATTAAAGTCGGGTGGGGCTGGAGTACATCTTCCTTTTTTTTATTCTAAAAGCCCCACCCGACTTCAATTGACGTGTTTTATTATAACAATGATAATGCGTATCTAATGATTTGTATATTATTTCTTGCTTTTTAGAGGCAGGTTTTTTGAAGTCGGTTTTTTTATTTTTTAAACAATTTTTTTATTTTTAGTGTAAGTACCTTGTGTATTAGGTAGTGTAGGTATATTATTTAGGTAGAAAAATCGGCTCAGCCAAACGTGAGATAATCGCGGAGAAACATACATACATACAAACTGTATACCTCCGTTTTTTGAAGTCGGTTAAAAAGACTACACAAAGGTATCCCTTCCCCAACAAAAAAAATCATCTAATTCGGTTCATAAATAACAAAATTGTCAAGTTAGTTGATTTAATATCATAGTATTTTCAGGATTACTTGTAAACTACTGAACCGATTTGAAAAAAAAATTAATGGGACCATCTCGCAAGAAAACTCAATCGAACAAAAAAGGAATCATCTAAATCGGTCCATAAATGTCGAAGATACACGCGAACAACGATAAAAAAAAAACATACAATCGAATTGAGAACCTCCTCCTTTTGCTGAAGTCGGTTAAAAATGGGTTTTTTTTCAGGCCCTCGACGTCTTATCACACTTTGACAGAATATCTGCGAAGCTAAATCCTGCTATTGCAATCCAAGATTGTAAGTGTTTTTTTCAGAAATTTTCATTTCTTTATCAAAAAAAATAAAAAAAATATATTTTTAATTATTATAAAGATAAAGGATTCAAAGATAAAAACGGCCAAATACCAAACGACTGATTTATAGCTGCACAAGTAAAATGATTGTAATATACTCTTCAAAGTCATTGCTCTATGACAAAAGAAAATAGGTGGGTAACTGAGTTTAAAAAAGTTAGGTTGGTGGTAGAGCTTTTTTCAAGTCAACCTGGCTAGCTACCACCACGTTACCTAAGTCTGACTGGTCTGAACTCTGACGCCATAACAACAATTAAAAAATTTTTGTATTCTGGCAGTAAGAGGTAACATAGCTAGTTCCTCAGTGATGAGGATTCCGGGAGTAGTACGCTTCCACCTTCGGCCTTATCGTCACTTAACATCAGATGAGATGAAGGCCAAGCACTAACCCGTTGTGCATGAAAAAACAGCTGATAAGTTCTTTAGGACCAAATTTTGTAGTCACGATAGTCATCAAAAAGTTATAAATACCCTCTCAACTCAAGCACACGACATAGTTCAAAAAGGTTTGCTGCAAATCCGTGCCCGGAACATTTGGTCGTCAACTTTTTTCACGCTACATATTTTGTCGCTGAAATCAGGTCGCCCGCCTGATCAGCCGACCGTGTCACTGACCTCTTTCACATGACCGGCCTTATCATACTACCTTACAAAAGAGAAAAAATAACAATGTTTTTCTTTTACACAACGGAAGCATATAAAGCTATGGCTATTTTATTTATAAGCTCTTGCTGTTGTAACTCAAAGCAAATGCAATGCAGGTTGTCCAGCGGAAATGGAACCTCGTATCTCTATCGTCTTTCCATTAACGTCTCTTGTTGAGTGACGCATTTTACACATTTATCATAATTTATTATTTAAATAATTTAATAGCAATAATACATTTATAATTTTTTTTTGCATTTTTATTGCGCTTTTACCGATGAAAACTGTATTCTGTACAGAGTTATAGACGGTGGTTTAACGTTATGGATTACCAACAAAGTTCGTGAGGATTTTCGTTTCTTAGTGACTATTTTAATGTCTATTACCTAGGTATTGTGTAAGAATTAGGAGACGCCACACGGCGTTTCCTGCAGTTTTTGAATTATTATTTTTTAATTATGCACTATTTCCTAATTCATTAATTGTGAAACTGTCGTATACAACTATTTCTAAGCAACTAACCTTACATTGCACAGTCATTGGGCGGTCGTTAGTGGCGCCTCCTAGCGAAGCATAACATTAAGTGCATGCTCGTTACACGGCTAATGATTTTAGTGCATGAGTGCAGTTTAGCAAACTACTAAACTAGTCGTTACTAATGACTTCGTGTTGACAGCTGAACGAGAATTACTTTTTTGATTGAATTGCGAAAAAATTGGAAAAACCTATAACATTTATCTTATACTAACTACTAAGATAAGTATTAACTGTGCAAATATAAATCAAGAAACTCAACTTTTTTGCCTCAGACGAGAATTTCTATGAACTAAGTATATTAACTTTATTTGATATTAATCTTCTCGATAATTCGAAAATCTCCTTATAATATCATAGCACACGATTTTTTTTTCCATCCTCTCAAGTAATCGCTTATAATTATGTAAAATAAATAATTTGATTCCTATATTCTGTGAACTTACGAAGTTCTTTGAAGAAATTAATGAAAATAGATAAAGCTTTGTAAACTTAATCATGATCTAAACGCTTCAGAAATCTTTTAATACAATGATTGATTGATATATTTGAAGTGACTTCATAAAAGTTTCATTATCAACTAATTATTTCTCGCTCATTGATAATTTATAAACTTTTTAACCTATCATGGACTCTTTCATCATTTAGGTTTTTCAAATAAATTAGTTTTTGATTAGTTAGAAGTCCCCCGGGTGGGATAATCGAGTGATTGAATTTGCGTTTTATTACATTTTTCTTTATTGAAAATTAATTTTGAAGTTTATTAGAAAAGCTACCTAAGCTGTAGGTACGTTTCTTATTTTTTTAATAAACTTACAAATTACATAGTTCGAAAGGTGGAACAAAAACATGATCAAATCATTTGTTGCTAATGCATTGAGTATTTGATGACTGTAATTTGAGTAGAATGTATATTAAGTTAGCTTTAAGACTCCGCGCTGGACACTATCCATAGGCAAAATTTGCATTTCTAATGAAAAAAGTACAATCTGACAATTAATGTTCAACGTGCCAAAAAGTTGAGGACGTGCAACATTTGCTGATGGAGTGTGTTCGAAACAGCAATGAGAGGCAGCTATTAATAAACAAAT
Source organism: Agriphila straminella (assembly GCA_950108535.1). Lineage (NCBI taxonomy): Eukaryota > Metazoa > Arthropoda > Insecta > Lepidoptera > Crambidae > Agriphila > Agriphila straminella. The sequence goes on along the minus strand of OX467307.1, from coordinate 20,746,289 downwards.
ACAATTTAAACACCTTTGATATTGGCCTTGTTCAAAGTATTTTGTCAGAACCACGATCAGAAATTGCAAAAAGACTTTGTCACTTGGTTACGGTTTTGCAATAGCTACCTCCTTTGAACAGAATAGTATAAGGTCACGATGGGGTTGGCATGTCTAAAAGATAAAAACCCCTGTAATTTTCATCTAGATTAAAAAATAATATATGCATTGAGTATTTAGTAAAATATTCGAAAATTATTCACGACAAGACATAAATATAGTCTTTGTCCGCAACATTTCAATTAATAAATTCTACTCGTACCACAATTTTCGAATATTTTACTAGGGGAGGTATTCACCTCCGTGCTCGCTTTTTAGAACCGACCAGGGTGCCTACTGCCATGTCTTAGCGCAGTATTATAACATTCTTACCATGCTATTTCGTACTACGACCTTCATAAAGTATGATTATTGTAATAATGTTTCCGTTGGAAGTTTTGTGACGTCATCGTTCAATCGTTCACTTAAACCGTACCACGACGTGTCTTTTGACAGCTAGCATTATTGTTTTTGTGTCAAATATTGAGAAATTTTGCAGTCTTAAAAAAGTTGCTTTTTCTCGACGGAAACAAAACTATTTTGAGTTATTTTATTTAGAAATTGGAAATTGCGTCATAAACAGTAAGTGAAACGTTTTTATACATATTGTTCTTCATTCATCATCATCATAACAGCCGCACGACACCCACTGCTGGGTATAGGCCTCCCCAAGGATCTCCACGACGATCGGTCCTGCGCTGCCCGTATCCAGCGGCTTCCCGCGACCTTCACCAGATCGTCGGTCCACCTTGTCGGGGGCCTACCCACGGAGCGCCGTCCGGTGCGCGGTCGCCATTCCAGAACCTTTCCGCCCCAACGGCGGCCATCGGTTCTTCTCGCTATGTGTCCCGCCCATTGCCGCCATTGTTCTTCATTGTGAATGTAATATTATAGTTGTTATCTTTCATTTCTATTTGATAACAAATACTTGTTTTCGGAGGAGCTCGGTGGCGCAGTGGTTTAGCGCCTGGCCCAGCGATTGCGGAAGTTAAGCAACGTTCGCAAGGGTCAGTCATGGGATGGGTGACCAAAAATTTATTATCACGAGCTCCTCCGTGCTTCGGAAGGCACGTTAAGCCGTTGGTCCCGGCTGCATTTGCAGTCGTTAACACCCACCAATCCGCATTGGGCCCGCGTGGTGGGTTATGGCACATCCTCCTTACCACCCATAAGGAAGGCCTGTGCCCCAGCAGTGGGGACATCAAAAATGGCTGATGGACACACTTGTTTTCGGATGGACAGTGAAGTGAATACGAAGTATTTGAGTTTTTGGAAGCCGATAACGCAGAAACCAATAGAAATCGAAGGCAGCGTCGACTAATGTTGCGTTGAAGAAAGTGATCCCTTCGAATTAGAGGATGCTGAGTTTGTGAAACGTTATCGACTTACCAAGAAATTGGTTTATAACCTCATCGAGGAGTTGAAACCTCTGCTGAAGTCCCCTGTAAAATTAGCTGCTGCTGTTGCTGTAATTTCGTTCCATTTTCTGTGCGAGTGTATTCTTTAGCCTGCAACGACCTATTATAGGCCGAAGCAATATCCTTATTGGAATTTAGAAACTCCCATAGAAGTTCTAATTTTATTGTCGTATAATAAGAAATAATACTTAATAGTTAAACTAAAGCACTGCGCGTTTAAAGGTGATGAAAGGAAATCTGTATTTACTTACTTTAAGTCCGACATTTAAGTTTAAAATATAAATTTTTATTAATTTACAAAGTTCAAACACAAGCGCGCTTACACATTTTTTTTTAATTGTCGCATTCAGCGCATTCTTGGCCATTTTTCCCTTCTTATTATTTTGTTTTGGCAATCTACTTTCCTCTCGGAAGTAATTTTTGCCAGTGTCAAGTGTAGATAGCTAATAAGCCGTAGTGATGGCTAGCAGGGAATAGACAATTTCGCAATATCATTCGTTCTTTGGCAGGAATAAAGTATTATTACTTTGTGCAGGTTGTGGTACGAATTTGAAAAATCTTATTGTAAGCTTATAACAAAACGTTCATAAAACATGATGGTTTTCTAAAAGGTGATGGTAAGCCTCCAGAACTTTCTGTATCACTTAGTAATCACTACTTATTATAGGTCATGTTACACGACTGCCCAAAAAATAAGAGTGTATTGAGTTCAGGGTTCATGTATGTTTGTATGTATCTGTGTTTCTTTATTCCACCATAATTTTACTGTTGGTCTAAGGCCGTTTCAGCTGAACAATACGAAACGATATGCGTCACTTTCGATCCGATCATGCAGTGATTCACCAAGCAATGGTGTGCATCTCTCTCACCCTTGACCGCTAGGTGACTTGTGTTTATTTCCGGTTACATTACAAATGATCTTTAACCGGAATTGAACACAAATTATCCGGGCCGTATGTCCTGTTAATCCGGTAAACTCGAAAGCGAAGCGATAACGGAGATCTGCAATGCAAAAGTTACTTTTTTTTGGTGGCTGGCCTCCTACTACTTAAATAACCAACATAATAACTAAGCCATAGCGCCCACGAGCAAGTTTGTCTCCGCAACTAACTTGTCTCTCACATGGTTTGTATGAGTCTTCCGGCTGTCGCGTCGCTACTTGTGCGCACTTTCGTATATAAACCCGTAGACTTGACGTGAGAGACAAATTAGTTGCGAGGTAACTTAGTTCTTCTTAATAAGTCTTTAAAAAAATGCCTGAAACGCCAGTTTACCGGATTAGCGTGACGTGAGAGCCGGATAATTTGTGTTTAATTCCGGTTAAAGTACATTTGTAATCGACTTGGAAACGTCCGTCAGACCGAATTGGAGGCCGGTTAGTTGTCGAACGTTAATTACGGCGGCCAGTGGTGGGTGCCACAAGTTGGGAAATGAGGCGATTTTAAAAGTGTGCTTAGAAGTTATCTATAAGATCATTTTTTTGTCATACACTTTGATTAGTTAAGTGCTTAGTGTTTACTTGTTTAGTGCACTGTTTAGTGTGTACTGTAGTAGGTGATGTCCCATACTGTTTAGCATACGCTGTTTAGTTAATTGTAAAAAAAAATTAAGACGAAAAAAAAAATGATGACCGCATTCGAAATATTTTTTAAATGCATTTCAACAGCTATGGTTTGCAGAGCTGCGTCTCTTGCCTGTTTGTTTTTGTATTCAGTACATTTTATATTTTATAACCAAGCATGTTGAACATAATAGCTCCACAAATTTGTGGGTTACAGAGTCGATCCACCTGGCAGACATTTTTTTTTTTTTATATTTTTTATCACTGACAAACAAGAGGAGAAACGAACACGGCCTTTTTAATATAAACTAAACACTAAACAGTCCTGTCCAGGTCCAGACGTGTTAAGTGCGATAATGCGTGTTTAGCTGCAAGTAAGGGGTGAAGGCGGGACGCGCGGGTGGAGCTACTCGCAGAAAAAATAGAACGCGCTATAAACACTGTACTTCGCTAAGCACTAAACACTTAACACTAATCAGAGACTGTCCGACCGAGTTTTTTGCTTAAGGCGAGGCCAGTTCACGATTTGATGAAAAGATTGATTTTTAAACTTCCAATGTGAAGAACTGATGTAGATTTCTACTTCACAAAAATTACTGTAGACTGAAAAAGAAACAAAGAAACACAATAACCGAACAGAATTTTGAAAAATGGCATGGTTACTCTGTAAATAAATCCTGAATAACACCATAAAAATAAACTTCAAATCGTCAGATTTCGTTATTTTCAACGACAGTGATATGATTTTTTATGCAAAAAGGATAGCATTTTTATTGATCTAACACAATAACCGAGTACATTTTTAATAAATGATCCAGTATTTCAGAAATCAATATAAATGTACTAAATTTCCTCAAATTTCTGGCGAAGCGTCAATTAAAGCAATGCAATATTCAACCTTATTCTAAAGATATAGTGAAAGAGTAAATTTCGGGAACTGCCTCGCCTTAACACTAAACGAGCCACTCGCGCTAATCATTAATCAAAATGTATCCATCAGCCATTTTTGATGTCCCCACTGCTGGGGTACAGGCCTTCCTTAGGGGTGGTAAGGAGGATGGGCCATAACCCACCTCGCGGGCCCAATGCGGATTGGTGGGTGTTAACGACTGCAAATGCAGCCGGGACCAACGGCTTAACGTGCCTTCCGAAGCACGGAGAAGCTCGAGATAATAAATTATTGGTCACCCATCCCATGACCGACCCTTGCGAACATTGCTTAACTTCCGCAATCGCTGGGCCAGGCGCTAAACCACTGCGCCACCGAGCTCCTCAAAATGTATACCGGCCATTATTGACCGAGCGAGTACAAAGCGCGAGCAAAGCGTCTCTGTTTCAGCTTGGGCAAAAATTATTTCGTATGTCTGTCTTTCCGGCTGTCCGGCTGTTCTACATCTTTCGAAATTTTGCGAAAAAAAATATTCACCCATTCGAAAAATGTTTAAAATTAGAAGCACCACCTAGCTTCGAATAGATGTAGTAAAATTGCACATAGTAGGTACTGCTTTTCAAAAACATTGTAAACATGATGACATCTAATATTATAGATTAATTTTCCAACAACACATATTTTCAGCGAGGTTCACAGCAGCTCACTGAGCCACTAGTGATGTAATGTAATACATACAACGGACTCCACCTTGTCTATAAAATGGGCAGCACTGTTTTTAAATAGAAAAGTTCACAACGCCCTTAAACCCGAAATTCGGCATCTAAGATGATAAACCCAAAAAAAAAAATATTCCCTTTTACTCAGTGAAAACTTTTTAATCTGGAGGCGCTCAGTTGGAAAAGAGGCTGCATCAATCATTCAAGGCTGGACAGATCTTGAGGTGGCCGGACAAGACCGGAAGAAGTGGAGGTCCCTTATGAGAGCCCTATGTCCTTGATAAGGGATAAGAGGACATCATCATCATCAAAACTTTTTACATCTTTTCTTTGTTTATTTATACTTATATTCTTTTCATTCTATAAGCTATTTGAAGTAAGCTAGATACCTCCCTGGATAATACTTACGCGATTCATAAGATATAGTAACTTTTCAGGTGATCGCTTAAGCGTGTAACTTACATCACCCGCGGCCGCCCGCTGATATTTGCCCAGCGCAGACCCAAATCAATTAGTGGGGAGCTTGTATTCCTATCGACACCTTAGCCGACAAGTTTGCTGACGTCACTGTACCCCGACTTTATTTCCAACTAGCGGATAGGTACTATGTTATTGAGGGGAATGGTAAATTGAGTCCCCGCTTAAGTTTCTTGCGCCCGTTCTTGTTTGCTAAAAGATGTTCATGGGCTTATGGGCTAGTGAGCCTATCCAAATGCATTGTTAATCTATTTGAAATAAAAGGTACCTACGTATTATATAGGTATACCTATTTCATTACACGTTATAAACCTAAACATATATCGGGTCATTCTGAACTTACCAACCAAATTTCAAGGATGTGGTGTCCAGTCCATGAAACTAAACAACATTCTCTAAGAAACATGTGTCGAATTTCGCCACAAAATTTGTGTCATCCCATACTAAATGGTCACGTGATCTCTTTGATTTTTAATGGATAGTCGATTTTATTTTTACATATTTGGCCATGTGTTCATTAAAGAAAGTTGTTCAGTTTCATGGACTGAACACATCCTCAAAATTGGGATGGTGAATACAAAATGACTCCGTATATTTTTGGGAAACAAAACAAACATAATACAGTTTACTCCTTATATAATTTTTAAATGACATGTAAAAAGCTTATCACTAAACATAAAACAACAAACGTCTAATATCCTTCGCACCCAGCACCAGATCTTGGCTCTCCTTAATTCCAGCTATTCCGGTTATAAATCGGCCTGTATTCGCGAACGTTTAATCCGGCCCTGACTGATGTCCCGGTCGGAAGGCATTTAAATCGACGGGAGGGAGACATATGTCGAAGCAGTACCTATCTACTGATTTTGAAGAAAACTGTAATTTCAAAAAAGAAACGAAGAAAAGGAAGGGCACCCAAAAATTTATCAAAAATATCGGAACAACCAATGTTCTTATTTTAGAAACCTCATGTTGTCATCATTAATTAAAAAGGTACTTTGGTTTTCCTGATATTTAAATTTATTTATTTAACAAACTTTATTGTACGTTTCCAACCAAATGTTACAAAAGGCGAACTTAATGCTAAAAGCATTCTCTCCCAGTCAACCTTTAGAAATAGAAATGTATTTATTGCATGAATATGGTCCGTTTATTTGTTTTTCGAAATTTCACATACACATTGCTAGGGGTACAGAGATGGACTTTTCATTTTGAAAAACGTATTATTGTTCCTGAGGGATAGCAAAAAACATCCCACGCCGACGAACTCACGGGTGAGAAAAACATCAACATCAATGTCCTGGTCAATGTCCTTTCTCCTCATTTTTTGGGCACCGACCTTCTCAAAACATCAATATGAAAACCGACACATACACCACAATGTGAACGAAATGTCAGTTTAAAGTTGAAGTTCACAAAAGCGTGAGTAATGTAAGTCGTTTTATTCTCACGGGCAGAATGATATTGGCACTAGGGCAGCTAAGCCTGCACCATTCCAACTCCAATAAGTAAACGATATTACAAAGTATGCCGAGTTCTAGTTCTATATCCTATTACATTGATATTGTTTGACCGTGTAGAATTGAATTCTATCCCCTGTTAATTCTAAGGGGTTACATATTTATAATACTATGTCGTTCCATCATTAAAGACAATTTGACTATCTGGAAAAGTTATTCCTGTTGGACATATTAGTTTGACTATCCAGTTTGACCACGTGGAAGAAAGGAAATACCTAGGCGAAGTCGAGTTGGTCCGATTTTGTTAAAAATTCAACCGGTTTTGTAAACGTTACCATGAAAACCTGGATTCGGATTTGCCGGTGTTAATAAATCAGTTATCTGTCTTATTATAATATTGATTGCCATGAAATAATGATCCTAATTAAGACCTGTGCCTGGAACTTGCACATAAATGACAGGCATAGCTCTCATTCCAGGCATAGTTACTGTTATGTTGCGGTCTCTTTTAACTTCAAAATACCACAAACATTTTCAAGAAAGATCTTGCTTGTAACTGTGAAAGTTTAAAGAGTGAAAAACATGAAACTGAATGAACATGAAAATTAGTGCAATACCTAATTGACTATAATGTGCATCGATATTATTATTACGAAAAATGAAAAAAGCACATTATTCGACAACGTGGCGTGAATCATAAAGAAGACTTTAAAAGTAATAAACAAGAGTTAACTTATCGTCTGCGAAGGAACTGCGACAAAAAAATGCACAAACAATGGAGCACAAAGCGTTGAAATGAAACTGTTGGAAATTAATATCAGGTCTCTGCAAACCGCGCGGGCGAGACCTCGCCGCTCATGGTTGCCACTGATTTATATTTATTTATTTATATTTATATTATATATTATAATTATCGAACAAACATAAGTTACACTTGACCACGTCTGTAAGCGAGTTAGCACACCGGCCCCCTAGCCGAGTAACTTTTCGATTATTCAAGGTTTCACTGTGGTAGCGGACGCAGAGCGTCCCAACCAATCACAGAGCTCTATTTCTACGCAGTGCGTTCGCATAGTCAAGATTGAGTATTGTTCTTGGATACGGGTGTAAGTGTATTAAAAATAAAATATTGACAATTATATTATTACTAATTATCCGATTTGTAAAACACCCACATTGGGTATTTCATAGACTTGTTTTCAAAAACCCTATCAATACGGTAACCCTATCAATACGGTAACCCTATCGAAATGGTAACCCAAGCAAGCACTTACCGAATACGAAAACCCTATCGAGGAAACCCTATGAAGGCTTTATGAAGGGGTTTTAATACCTAGTTCCACCTGGGCTGAAGGACCAGAACCGCTTACCGTCAAAGGGGTTTTGATTGGGTATTTCATGAACCGCTTACCGTTAAAAGGGTTTTTAATTGGGTATTTCATACTTGTTTTCAAAAACCCCCTCAATACGGTAAGCATAACGTCGACTTACCCTATCGAAATGGAAACCCTATCATTTGGTAAGTTTTTAATAGGGTTTCCCTATCAATTGGGTTAACCAAAAAAGGGGTTTTCCGGTCCCTGCTATTAAATAATAAAGTAAGTTAAACATTATAAAACAAGCCCTTGTTTATCAATCACAAAAAGAGGGGGCTGTGATGTTTACGTCAAACTGATTTTTCATTTCTCATATTCGGAAAGTGATGTATATTTGAACTGAGCAGCGGGTCCAAAACTCTTCGTTCCACCCTAGGGTGGAAAAGTAATTTAAAAATAGAACTGAATTTGGCAATGAAAAAGTTTACAATAGTTAAAAACAAATGGTTTAAAAAAAGTTGCAACATTGTAGGGCGCATTCACGAACAACAACAAAACATGGTAGAAGTCGGTAAATAAACAGCCAGTGCAAAATTAAAAACATTGGGCGGAGCGGCCGGCGACGTGACGTGTTCCAAATTTAAAATAAGAAAAACTATAAAATATTGGAGGGAGACTTACCTAACTTTAATACGGCACACACAGCTCAAAGTCACAACTTTGAGCTGTGTGTGCCGTATTAAAGTTTTGTGTTGATTTTGTATTTACTAAAAATGAGTTTAAAACTAAAACAAAAAGTTCAAATAAAATAAAGGAAATAATAAAACTACGCTGTAATTCGCCTACAGGAAATAACTACTTCAGGAGAGTCTCTGCCATGGACTTACCGTCTTATCAAAGACCAAAGAATATCTCCAACTTTTACAGGCATCCAACAAAGCCAAATCTGTCATCATAATAATTTATATCAAACTGTAAATATTCCAAGCAAGAATTTTACTCTAAATTTCACAAATTGATCTAATTTTTCTAGGTTTTTAAAGGTAAGTTGGTATAGGTAATAATTATAAGGTCTACCAATGTAGTTACTAAGTAGGTACATGTTTTTACCCGACTGCAAAGAAAGGGTTATGTGTTTCGCGCGTATCTTGTAAGTATGTTTGTATGTATGTATGTTTGTATGTATGTTTGTATGTAATATTCTTTATTACCTCATATCTTTCAAACGGCTGAACGGATTTCTATGATTAAGATATCGTTAGATTGGTCTTTTCAGCCCAAGTGTTCTTAAGAAGGTGGCGTTATAAAAAAACCAACATGGCGGCTGTACGGTGCTATTATACGTAGTGAAAAAAAAATTTTTTTTTTAGAATACTGCAATATGGGTGTCAAATTAAAGGGCTTATTATAAGGATTTCAAAAAGGTATATCATGACCATAATATAATTATAAAAAAAAACAATAAAATAAAAAAAGTAAATTATATTACGCAAATGCGAGCGGCCGCTATAAACATGTCAATGAGAAATTTATATTTTGTTTGTGTATGTTAGCCACATTCATGATGAAAAAATAGGCTATAATATCATCCCAAAATCCCTCGGGATCGAAGCCTCAGGCTATGCCGCATGGCACGGCTAAGTTAATCAATAGATGGCGCTGTAGCCGAGTACATCGCGGTATGGTTTTGTATTCATCATCAATAGATTTCTAGTTGCATAGACCATATCAATAGATGGCGTTGTAGCCAAATACATCTCGGTATGGTTTAGCTCTCTGTAGATTATATAAGGTCTTTTGTGTTTATACTGAAAATATAAAGATAACAATAAAAGAATCGAAGAAACGATAACGAGAAATAAGAAGAAAAACTTTTTTAATTGTTAATTGATAATTATTTTAATTCGATTCCATCTAGCTAGCTGTAGCTAGAGTACATTCATTATTTATTATACTAGATTCCATCTATCTAATTGGAACGCGTGTTGCATTACTTTACTTGCATTAATATTGAAAAAAATATTAAAGAAGTAGATTTTGTTAGGTTTTGTAGCAAGTATACCTAGTTTAGTTAGGGCTAAGGAATAGGGTGTTTAGGAATATCTTATTACTGAATTAGTGATTAATTACATTCTCTTTGATATCGATAATAGTACATTACAGCCGTGAACGGGAAGCTAGCGATTGCATTGTCGAGGATGGTTTGAAGCCCGAGCCGCAAGCGAGGGCTTTAATCATTCGAGGCAATGCAAGTAGCTTCCAGAACAAGGCTTGTATAGTGCTTTTCTCAAGAAATGCGAGGAAATAAAAAACTTTTCAATTGAAACTTAATTAAATTTAATTAATATTAAAAATGAGTAATCAGACAAATCCTCTGAGTAATCTTGAATTACGTGCAGCGCCATCTACCGCCGAGAAGCAAAACCCATCTCATTTCGCTTCTCGGCGGTAGATGGCGCTGTACATAATTCTCTCGCAGGGCTTGCTGTCAGTTGTCTTGACCCTAAAAAAATCTTATTTAAACCACACGATGAAAATTCTTTTAAAGAATTAGACCGTCTACGTAATTTGTAAGGAGAATATAACTAAAAAGACGTAAATAAAAAACAACTAAATTTAAAAAAAATTAAAACCCGCCTGCCTAAAAAAAGACAAGTCAACAGAAAAATAAAATAGAAAAACTAAAAAACCCACATGCATCAAAAAACAAGTCAACTGAAAAGATGGAAACAAGATAATATATAAAGGCAAACTTAAAAAATATTGATGGTAGTGTTTAGATTAAAGGCAAACTTAAAAAATATTGATGGTAGTGTTTAGATTAAAGGCAAACTTAAAACATATTGATGGTAAGTGTTTAGCACTTTTGTTCAACATAATTATTACCCGACGTATTTCGCGCGTATCTTGTAAGTATGTTTGTTTGTATGTAATATTCTTTATTACCTCATATCTCTCAAACGGCTGAACGGATTTCTATGATTAAGATATCGTTAGATTGGTCTTTTCAGCCCAAGTGTTCTTAAGAAGGTGGCGTTATAAAAAAACCAACATGGCGGCTGTACGGTGCTATTATACGTAGTGAAAAAAAAAATTTTTTTTTAGAATACTGCAATATGGGTGTCCAATTAAAGGGCTTATTATAAGGATTTCAAAAAGGTATATCATGACCGTAAAATATAATAACTAAAAAGAGATAAATAAAAAAATAAATTAAAAAAATTAAAAAACCCGCCTGCATAAAAAGACAAGTCGACTGAAAAGATGGAAACAAGATTAAATAAATATTAAAGGCAACCTGTCATAATAACATGCAGTCGGAGGCATATAATTCAATTATTCATAATGTCACTTTCTTTATGCATGCCTCCGACTGCATGTTATTATGACAGGTTGCCTTTAATATTTATTTAATCTTGTTTCCATCTTTTCAGTCGACTTGTCTTTTTATGCAGGCGGGTTTTTTTATTAATAAACATTTTGGAATAACTAGGACTTTTTTTACTTTCCTGAAATTCGAAATGAAAAGTAGAGTGTTTAACACGGGTAAAAGTCATCAATTCCATTCTCGAACTATAGCCGCCCTCGCTATGCTCGGGCGTCTAAATATCTCGAATGGGAATTGCTTCCATTTGACCCTCGTGTGGCGGGTAGAGAAATAACTAGCACAATTCAATAGTAACAAATAAGTTTATTAAATAGACAAAGCGTGGGTTCGTTACAGTTGGGCCGACGTCACACAAAATAACCTTCGGTCTACCACTGCCCTGGTTATCCTTCGGGGTTTTGAATTGGGATTTCACTTCGATTACGCCTGGTAGTAGGAGTGGCAATATTTTTCAGAGTAGCTTTAGGCAGATCCTAGCCGGTGGTAGGTCCCTGAAATGATGTCAAAATTAGACATATTGTCGACATCCGGACCTCATGGTTTGACTGCGACATCATTGATTTCAGGTAGTGCGAAGCAAAGCAGTTAGGTACATGTGGAATGACTAGCATAAATAGTGATCAATGATGAGGCAGACAAACATGAAATCAATAAGCACTTTCTATAAAATTTATATAGATAAATACAGTGATTCACAGAACATTATAATCTTATTATTTATTTCGCGGCATCCATCTGCTTACATTCAAAAGCTAAGCGTGCACAATAATAACGTTGTGCAGGATAAACGCCACGAAATACTTATCGACACTACCTACCTATAGTTTAAAATCTACATCAGCCCCAGTACCTAGGAAGGTATCTGGTATTTACCAACACTAAACTATAATTTTACTTAGACTAAAATCAATGAAAGCCGCCTTCAAAGTCCTATAGAAATAATTACTAAAACGTATTCAAAACAGTAAGAATACAACCAAAAATAAAAAGTCGTTAAATTTTTAAAGGCGACCTTCGCGACAACGGATGATTTGCACATTCTAACTACAGCTAAAAGCGAGTATTAGTTTGCAACACTTACCCAATACGGGGAATTCACTTTTATATTAAAAGAAACAGCAACTCGATATGATTTAGGTGATTAAATAAGTATTTGAAAAAAACTTGAGAGGTGAGCGTGAACGAACAGAACACAAAATTAGTACGTGTTGTCGAGCCGGTGCTATAGAGCGAGTGGCGCGGCGGCGATCCCGCGCGCATGGCCTTCAAACAACCGGCCGGTGTTCAAGCGCGTTAACAAAAGAATTAGATAACAAGCGATGCGCTTCGGGTTTGTTTGTCAATTTAATTATTTTGATACAATAAAAAATTATTGTTATTTAGATTTAAGTAGATACGTTTTATAATTAAATTCTATTTAATCTTCAAGAAGAAATAGTGTTATTATTTGTTTAATTATTGTAAATAAATTTTAATCCCTTAATTAAGTTTTTAAAGTTTTTAATTTATGATGTAACTATTTTATAAGTTAGCTCATAGCTTATTTCGATAGAAAAAGTTAAACCGTTACATACCCCCCTTTTTAGGTTAGGATTTTACTTATAAAATCACTTCGCCTCCTTCTTACTTACAATAAAATTACGCTAATTTAGTTTAAAATCTTTCAAGTGCCATGTTCCCAACCTGTTTCCTGACATATCTTCGAGTTCATAGACCAACCTAGACTTTTTTGCTGTGATACGACATTTAATGAATTTAGGTGCTAGTTTCTTTGAGAATTTACTATCTTTGTCACTTTGGTAAAAGGTACGTTTCCAAACAACGTCACCTACATTAAATTCAACGTTTTTCTTTCTAAGGTTATAGTTATTACTATTTCTTGAATGTGCCTTTATAAGGGAAGCCTGAACCTTATCGAATGTTTTACGTAAGTGGCCGATGTTTTCTGCATAGGCATCTCGAGGTGAGAAGATTAAGTGATCTTCGATATCAGCGTCGACATAGTGGGAACCACAAGATATGAGTTCTCGTCCGAATACTAAAAACGATGGCGTATAACCTGTCACTTCATTAACTGAGCTATTTAAGGCAAATTGGATCTTTGGTACATAAGTGTCCCAAGACCTGTGATCGTTCTCAATAAACGTAGAAATAGCGGTGATAATGGTTTTATTATAGCGTTCAACAGTGTTTATTTGTGGAGTGTAAAAGGGAGTATAGAAAATATTAGGAATGTTATATGCAGCAAAAAGTCCTTTCATAGTATTGCTGATGAACTGCCTACCGTTATCCATTAATAGCGTACTAGGTATCCCATGTACTAGGAATATTTGATCTTCTAGTATTTTAACGATTACATCAGCAGTAGCACGACGTATGGGAAAAATTAGACAATATTTTGAGAAACAGCAAGTGACTACTAGTAAATAGTTATTTTGTTTCCTTGTCGTAGGTAACGGTCCTACTAAATCTAAACTTAACATTTGGAATGGGCGGCAGCATTCTTTCGGTCTGCCCATTGTTCCTAAAGTAGCGTGGTTTGGATACTTATAAGACATGCATGTATCACAATTCTTCACGAATTTCGTTACATCATAGTGCATACTAGGCCAAAAATATTTCAATGATAAGCGTTTGTATGTTTTAAATATACCGAAGTGACCGGCTGTAATATCGCAGTGATTTTTTGATATGATATCTTGACGATATTCGAAAGGAATGACTTCCTTCCATTCAAACTCTCTGGTAAGTGGATTAAGGCTCTTCATAAATCGGTACAGCTTACCATCATGTAGACGATAGTTTAGGTTGGATGTTGGAGAATTCAAACATCCATTGAATAAATTTAAATACCACTCATCTTTAGTGTTGGATTGATGTTGGTTTGAAGTAACATTGACATTAATAGCTGCTACTACAGGTTTAGGTACAGAACGAGATAAACTGTCTGGAACAACGTTCTCAGCCCCTTTTCGGTGTCTTATTTCAAAATTGAATGTTGAAAGGCGAATACCCCAGCGAGCAAGCCTTCCACTAGGATTATTAAGATTTAAAAACCATTTTAATGAAGAATGGTCAGTATAGACTACAAATTGCAGCCCATTCTCTAAGTAACATCGCCAGTGTTCGATTGCTACAAGGACTGCTAGAGCTTCGCGTTCAGTAGCGCCATAATTGCGCTCCTGTTGAGTTAAAGATTTACTCATGTAAGCTATTACTTTTTCCATGCCGTTTATCTTTTGAGTTAGAACTGCGCCTAATCCATAGTCACTCGCGTCAGTGTGTACTATGAAGGGTTTAGAATAATCCGGACACGAAAGTATAGGTGCCGAGGCTAAACAGGTTTTAAGTTTTTGGAAAGCTTCATCAGCTTGCAGTGACCAAGTGAAAGGTGGAGCGTTTTTCCGTTGTGATGTAAGTTTATTAAGGGGAGCTGAAATGGTACTAAAATTTGGTATAAATCTGCGGTACCATGACGCAGTTCCAATAAAACGCCGCACTTCTTTACGATTAGTAGGGGTAGGGTAATTAGTAATACTTTGCACCTTTTCGGGATCAGCGTGTAAGCCATTAACGTCAACTATATAGCCTAGATATTTTAGTTGGTTTCGGAAAAACTGACTCTTCGCCATATTGATGGTCAAATTTGCCATCTGTAGTTTTTCCAAGACCCGTTTTAGAAGTGTTATATGATTTTCAAAGGAATCCGAGATAAT
This sequence comes from Agriphila straminella, assembly GCA_950108535.1. Classification (NCBI taxonomy): domain Eukaryota; kingdom Metazoa; phylum Arthropoda; class Insecta; order Lepidoptera; family Crambidae; genus Agriphila; species Agriphila straminella. The sequence continues at coordinate 20,731,267 of OX467307.1, read as the reverse complement.
TATAACGTCATCAACGTATACAAAAACTTTGTTCTCAAATTCTGGACCATAAAATAGAAAATCAACCAATCTTTGCTGTGTAGCTGGTGCATTGGTTAGTCCAAAAGGCATACACTTAAATTGGTAAGTTCCGCGTGATGGTATATAGAACGCGGTTTTACATCTGTCCTCCTCTTTAATAAGTACCTGCCAAAAACTTTTTGAAAGGTCAATACTGCTGAGGTATTTAGCATCTCGAAGGTTATCTAAAATTTCTGTTATATAGGGTAAGCTATAAGCATCTTTCTTGGTAACAGAATTGAGCTTCCTACTATCTAAACAGAACCTAAGTTCACCATTTTTCTTCGGTGTGAGGAGTACCGGAGAAGACCATGGGCTCTCGCAAGGTTCTACTACATCATCTTTTATCATATCGTCAAGCTGATCAATCAAAATTCGTTGCTTTTCTTGCGACATGCGGTAATAACGTTGACGTATGGGTGCAGCGTCCCCAGTATCAATGGAATGAGTTATAATAGACGTACGACCCAAACCACGTTTCTCGTAGGAGATATTTTCAAATTCTGTAATTAGGTTATCGGCAGCAACTTTTTGTTCGATAGTTAAATAGTCATAAGGGCACAGTGCTACAGTTTTAGTTTCTGAGTGTGCTATTAGAGAGATTTCAGAGTCATTAAGGAACGAAATAGCGTCTAAGTGCTTAGGGAAAAGTCCAAATGTTCGCCAAAAATCAATTCCCAAAATTAAGGTAGTCTTAATTTCAGGCACGACAAACACTTCAATAGAAAGAATTGTGTTTTGAAAATTTATTGGTAAGTTCATTGATCCCAGACAGTCTAGTTTCTCACCCCCTGCAGTTACAAATTGTGAATGTTTCGATTTATTTAGAGCGAAACCTAATTCGAGCAATTTATCGTGGCTTCCATTTCCCAAGATAGTGACACAGGAGCCCGTATCTAAGAGTCCCGTTAGTTTCTTATCTTTTACTCTAACTGAAACATAAGGACGAGTTTTTTCATAGGTAATGGATTCATCAGAATTATCGATTGACGCGATGGAATTATATGTTGAAAAATTTCTAATAAATTTAAGCCATTCTAACCATTCCTTATCTCGAGCACGCCAATCGATGTTTTCTAGTTTTTTGGAAGTTCCTTTACAACGGGATTGCAATCAGGACATTCAGGGTAACGCACATCCTTTTTACCGCATTTAAAACAAATTAAGAATCTCTCTTGATTACAATTCCCAAGAGAATGTGAGTTCGTTCTACATCTAGGACAGAACACCACCCTATTTGCTTCAGCAGACACAGCTCCAACGCTGTTATGTCTATTCTGACTATAATAATTATTGTACATATTAGTATTAGGTAAGTTAGCATTGTAATTATTATTTGTAGAACTAGGTTTGTAAGAATAACTGCCATTTGTGTAGTTATTTCTAGGTGTATATTCCTTATTAGTGTTGTATCTCGTATACTTTACCTCTTGTTCAGATCGAGAAGAGAATGAAGTTTTATTCTTATAGGCAAATTCAGGAGCAACAGTAGAGCTGTTAGCTTTTGCTGGTTCGTGAAAATGGGAGGATCTAGATATAACGCTTTCATAGTTCCTACAAATCGTCTTTAGTTCATCAAGAGATTTGATATTAGGCGAAGCTGCTAAAGTATTGGCATAACAAGGTCTAATGTTATGTATTATAATATCCAATTTCTCCTCTTCAGACAAGGATTTAGCCAATCTTGAAAACATGCCGTGCATAATGGAAAGATAAATTGTAATATTCTCTTGGTCGCCCTGAGTTCGAGCACGAATTTCGTTATATAGTCGATAGTCATAATCACTATTACTAAAATCCTCCTTCAACAAGATACATAATTCCTCCCAAGAATTAACCCTGCTTTTGTTGTAACGATACCAGTGTAACGCGTCATCTGTAAAAATTTCGTATGACATTGATAGTAATTTCTCATAAGGGATGCCTCGAGAATGAACGAACTCGTCAACTTTTTGAATAAAGGCATGAACACAAGTTGAGCCAGAATATTTTAATTTGCTGATATCATTGAATAAGTTGCGCTCACATGATACAACTGTAGTAGTAGTAGCAAGTGGTTCCGAGAAATTCTCAGGCACAGTAACAGGTTTAGGTTGTGAAACTGGAGGTTTCAACGAAGATAAGTCAGAAAGCTGGATATTTAGATTAGAAACGCAGTTTTTGTAGATATCATTAGTCTCGGGAGTATTAGCTATTCTCGCGAGTCTATGGTATACATGGTTTAATAGATTTTCGGTTCTAGAAAAAACGTTTTTGTCAAATTTTGACTTCAAAGTAGATAAGGCACTTAGTGACTTTATAAGGGACTCCTTAACCTGTTTTAAATCATCGACAGGAGTCAAATGTGACTCTAGAATATCTTCGGATGGCAATAATACTGCTAATTTTACTATTTCCTTCCGAAGTTCTTGTACTGATTCACCTTTGCTCCCTCGAAGTTCGACTTCATATTGCAATTCAGCTTTTTGCAATGAGAGAAACTTAATAGGATAAGCCATTTTAAAATTCTATACGTTGGGTAAATGTTGCACAACAAATTAGTCGCTGACAAATATTTAGGCGTAAGCGTGATGAAAAATCACAAAGTAAAGCACTACAGAAAAAAAACAGTAACAATTTAGCACAAAACTAAAAGAACACACAACAACATAAGGGCCGTGGTGTACTATTTTTAGACCAGATAGGGTCAAACAAAATTCACAAAACACAAACTATACTAAATACTAAAAACCAGTAAGCTAAATGCCAACACCAAAGATAACTACTAAATGCGCGAAATATTAATTTGTGCGAAGCGGTTACCAACTGAATCCTGCAGTCAGGCGCCAATGTGGCGGGTAGAGAAATAACTAGCACAATTCAATAGTAACAAATAAGTTTATTAAATAGACAAAGCGTGGGTTCGTTACAGTTGGGCCGACGTCACACAAAATAACCTTCGGTCTACCACTGCCCTGGTTATCCTTCGGGGTTTTGAATTGGGATTTCACTTCGATTACGCCTGGTAGTAGGAGTGGCAATATTTTTCAGAGTAGCTTTAGGCAGATCCTAGCCGGTGGTAGGTCCCTGAAATGATGTCAAAATTAGACATATTGTCGACATCCGGACCTCATGGTTTGACTGCGACATCATTGATTTCAGGTAGTGCGAAGCAAAGCAGTTAGGTACATGTGGAATGACTAGCATAAATAGTGATCAATGATGAGGCAGACAAACATGAAATCAATAAGCACTTTCTATAAAATTTATATAGATAAATACAGTGATTCACAGAACATTATAATCTTATTATTTATTTCGCGGCATCCATCTGCTTACATTCAAAAGCTAAGCGTGCACAATAATAACGTTGTGCAGGATAAACGCCACGAAATACTTATCGACACTACCTACCTATAGTTTAAAATCTACATCAGCCCCAGTACCTAGGAAGGTATCTGGTATTTACCAACACTAAACTATAATTTTACTTAGACTAAAATCAATGAAAGCCGCCTTCAAAGTCCTATAGAAATAATTACTAAAACGTATTCAAAACAGTAAGAATACAACCAAAAATAAAAAGTCGTTAAATTTTTAAAGGCGACCTTCGCGACAACGGATGATTTGCACATTCTAACTACAGCTAAAAGCGAGTATTAGTTTGCAACACTTACCCAATACGGGGAATTCACTTTTATATTAAAAGAAACAGCAACTCGATATGATTTAGGTGATTAAATAAGTATTTGAAAAAAACTTGAGAGGTGAGCGTGAACGAACAGAACACAAAATTAGTACGTGTTGTCGAGCCGGTGCTATAGAGCGAGTGGCGCGGCGGCGATCCCGCGCGCATGGCCTTCAAACAACCGGCCGGTGTTCAAGCGCGTTAACAAAAGAATTAGATAACAAGCGATGCGCTTCGGGTTTGTTTGTCAATTTAATTATTTTGATACAATAAAAAATTATTGTTATTTAGATTTAAGTAGATACGTTTTATAATTAAATTCTATTTAATCTTCAAGAAGAAATAGTGTTATTATTTGTTTAATTATTGTAAATAAATTTTAATCCCTTAATTAAGTTTTTAAAGTTTTTAATTTATGATGTAACTATTTTATAAGTTAGCTCATAGCTTATTTCGATAGAAAAAGTTAAACCGTTACACTCGTATAACAATCTACTATTCTTATAGGTTAATATATTATTTTCCTTATCTTCTGGGCCATCCCTGATGTCCACTAGTTTTTATACAAGGTCGCAGTGAAGAAGAGGAGCGAGTAGTTTTGTATTGCGCGCTGCGATGTACTTTTACTCAAAGAAGCAGAAATCAGGCTTTAATTGATTGCACTCTTATTGTCTTATTGGAGGTATGTAATTGCTGTTTTGCTGGCCGGGTGGATCAAAATTCACTTCTCATTCTATCACTTTTTAAGCTCCGTAATATCACTGCAAATTCAGGTATTCTTTGACGACCTTCGTGGTCGTGGCTCGTACACTGGTTTCCAAGGTGTCGCCAATCAGGCTTTAATTGATTGCACTCTTATTGTCTTATTGGAGGTATGTAATTGCTGTTTTGCTGGCCGGGTGGATCAAAATTCACTTCTCATTCTATCACTTTTTAAGCTCCGTAATATCACTGCAAATTCAGGTATTCTTTGACGACCTTCGTGGTCGTGGCTCTTACACTGGTTTCCAAGGTGTCGCCATCTCTTAAGTCCCGACTGGGTGGATTAAGCAAAATAACTTTTCTATATTACCTCAGGTCTGGGTGTTTGTGATATCACCGTTGTCTCTGATATCCACAACACAAGTCATGCTTTAGCTACTTTACTTTGGAATTGGAGCAATGTAAGTGATGTTGTCAGATATTTTTAAATAGAAGATTCTTAAGCACGCTAAAGGGAGTATCTTTTGATATTCCCTCTAGCGCGCTGTCAAGAATCTTATCTAATATTTTACTAAACTTTGTGACTAGGTTTTTAATAAAACTGGACGTAAAAAAACTTTAGATAAATAGTATAATTTGATTTACGGAGGGTTTTTGGTTAATGATAGTAAGTAACAAGCAAATATTTTATAAAAAATTCAGGAATTCACTATAAACAGTTGTTAGTATAAGTTTTTTTTTTAAATTATCGTCTAATCAATTACGAAACACTTTAAAAATTAATAATTAATCAATGACTATGGAACACTGTCACAAAAAACCCATTTTAAATTTAAGTTATAATAAAAACACAAACAATTCATAATGTGGAAAAAATAAACGTAACTTATTTAATTAAGTAGGTAGTGAATCTTAAATTCAACGAGACTGATATATCGTCCACACTCATAAATAAAAGTCGTAAACAATCCAAGATGAATCCATAGAGTTAATCAATCGCCAGCAATTTATATTTATCCTGTCTCATCACAATTCAAGGTCCGTCTGTGATTTATTTCATACAAATCAATGAGTTATGGCCACTGGAGTTACTGCGTCTAGTACCTATGTCCAATTAGTCAATTCACCAAAAGGAGAGACAGCTACTAACTCATCATCCAAGGCATCTGATGTGGGACCTTTCAAAAAGGTGCAATCACGTTCTTAATTTTGTTGTAGAGAATTTAGGGTATTAATAGGACTGACGTACTCCTGTGTAAAAGTCCCTTAATAAAAAAAGAATAAAAAAGACATTTCAGTAGTAGATTGTTATACAAAATAATGTATAGCATTTATGTACAAAACATTGCCTAATTTATATGCCACAGATTGCTAACAGTGACCCTAACTTTAGATATTGGGTAATTTTTCAATTTGACGACTCTTTGGGGACTTTTTAGGGCTTTCGAAAAGATAGCGTAGTTTCTTTGTTATTCGTAATGTTTTCAGCATTAACCTAGACTAGAATGTACAAATTAATTTGTAGTTATAAAAAATACGAGTAACGTAAACTAGTTTGATACCATAAACACAAACAGTAATATTGTTTGTGCTATGTAGTTTTGGGCGTCTGGTCTTGAGGCGACTATATTTATTTTGTTGTATGGCTGCTAAGGCTCGTATTATAGAATCAAACTCAAATCTCTGCTTAAGTACAGTTAGACAGGGATGGCGTTATATGCGATGAATAGCACTATCCCTTTCTAACTGTACTCAAGCAGAGGTTTGAGTTTGATTCTATAATACGAGCCTTAGTGACGCTTCCAGCTTTATAAATTAAAATTGACTAAGTAGCTACCTAAGTAGATAATTATCTAATAAAAAGCCACATGCACCGATTGGAGTAAATGTAGGTAATGTTTACGTACTTATTCAAAGTTCTCAACAAAACAAAAGTATAGGTAAGTCATAAGTTACGAAACAAATTGACAATAATATTAACCGAGGTAAGATATTATGTAGAATTGATTGTGTTTCTGTTATGGACCCCCTAAACGATCAAAATTGCTTGTCAATCATTTACATTGCATCGGCTTGTCAATCACATTTTGATCGTCTAGGAGCGATGCTTGACAAGCACCACATAATAGATAGATTACCGTGGCCAATCAAAAGTAGGTATGCCACGCCCCAAATGGTAAGTGCAATGTAAATGATTGACAAGTATTTTAATTTGTTCGTTTATAGGGGGTCCATTTGACTCTTGTACTGGTACTTATCACGATAAATTTTGTCAGTGTTTATATAGCGTCTGTAATGAAACTTTCTATTGTTCTACGGAATGGTTGACGGACATAAACTACAAAACAAGCCGATATTGATACAGGTAGCCTTTAATGAGATTCGGTTAGTTTCGCTCTCGCCAAATGAAATTTGTTAAATCCTGTTAAATCCGTTAATACAGATTCAATGCAAACGATAACGCTCTACGTATTCAAGTTGTTAAATTACGTTACATTATATTACGTTCGTGAAAGACTGAATATACAATTTCGTTTCTTATAAAAAAGCCAGACATAACAACTTGATAGAAAGTAAAGAGAATGTTATTATTATTAATTATTGTTTATAAAGCACGTGAAATATTGTGATAAAATAAAGGCTTTTTATCTTTATTTTATTTTATTTATAAAGGAATCATGTCAGGATAAAAAAAGAAAAACTGGGTAAGTCTAACTACTATAACTACGTAGTCTAAATAAATATTTTCCTTTTTATTGATATATTTTGTATTCTGCTTTAGTCTTCCAGCCCCAGCTAACCGGTTAAGTAATTAAATATCAGATGCAGCTACCACAGTCATTAGCTTTGAATGCACTGTGATTTAACGGTTTACTTTTAAAAGTGGTTCCCGAGACTTTATAGTAGTTTATGACAAGGTTGGTAAGGAGTTTTAAAAAAACTTAACAACCGTGTTACCTACCTACGTTTTTCAATACATTTGCGAGAAAACATTATAGGTACTACTGAAATTGTAATCTATACATAATAAAACTGTATATTCTAAATATTAGTGCGTGAATTACGCAAAAACCGCTAAACGATTTTAGATGGATTTTTTACAATTTAGAAGATTGAGGTCCAACTTAAAATCTAAGCTATGTTTCATCAAATTCAGGTGGGTGGAACCAGGGAAACAGCTTGAACTCTCCATAGTACTAGCTTTCATACACTAAAGGGTTCATTTTAAACTGGTTGCTATATTTTTCTACTGTCCACGAGGATGAAGTCGCGGGCGAAAGCTAGTAGAAATAAAAAAAAACCTTCGTAAACAAAAACGCACGGGGCGCTGGCGTGCGGTAAAATCAACTTTCCACACGCTGTACTAATCCGTAAACAAAAACGCACGGCGTGCGGTAAAATCAACTTACCGCAAACTCACATCGTAAACTTACATTTTCGAGTATCTGTATTGAAAAAGCAATTTATGATGTAAAACACAATGATATTAAACGTAAAGATAGGTTATGCGCCAACATCATTGCTATTTAAAACAGCGTAAAGGTACTATAGATACACACATTGGCCGCTGCATGCGCATTGGCTGCCAATTGACAGCGCGTCAGCTGTCTCCTTCACTCCCACACGCAAAGCAGACAGCTCGCTCTTTGTACAATATGGCCGAATAAAGTAATAGAAAATACATATTTTTATTAAATACAGTACTTACGTGTGAAATAAAGCATTTTTCCGATCTCTGACCGTTGCTGTATAATTTGTACATCGTCTAAAGACGCAAGTAGACATTTTTTTATGGTATTTCACAATTTTATTGCGTCTGATTGACGAGAGCTGCGTGTGTTACCGTGTCGCGAGACTGTGCCTGACTAATTGAAAGTCGGGCAATTACCTGACTTTCGTCTTGCCATTGTAAAGCGCGGGTAACCTATCTTACATTTAATATCATTGGTAAAACAGCAATCAATTAAAAGTTTAGTATCTAAATATTTCTTGTATTGAAACATTATGACGATATCCAAGAGTTGTAATAATGGAACCATTTCTTACCTATTCCTATTCCCTCGGAAGCCGCGATGCTCCAATAAACAAAATGAGTCAATGTTGTTTTACGCGACTTTTTTAAATCCTCAATGCTTTCAAGAATGACGCGAAGGTTTCCCAAAAACACTTTATAACCGACGACGACGGCGAAGGACGTCAAGTGTGACGCCGATAAGAACCGGGAAACTCTCTGACGCTAATTACTAAGACGAAAAAACGTCAGTTTTACGTAAAACACTCTTTACTGTGTACCGCGAGTCTTGAACAATTGGCTGTATAAATCGGTCCATAAATGTCGAAGATACGTGCTAACAACGATAAAAAAAACATACAATCGAATTGAGAACCTCCTCCTTTTGATGAAGTCGGTTAAAAAGAGAAAGTAAAGAGAAAAGAAAAAGCATTTAGGTAACAAATGTCTTTGTTTTAAGATCAACCAAAAATAAATGGAGATGCTCAAAATTTCTGCCCTATAAATATCTCCTGAAAATTTCCGAAAAAGCAGCGATACTTAGGAAGAAATTCGTGACATTCTAAACTCAAAATCTCGAAGATTCTCTCGGCATATGCAAAAAATACTTTTATCGGGTAAAGTTTAAAACCTACGATCCTACGATGAACGAACGCTCCCTCAGGGAAAATCTGTTACCTTTGAGCGAGCTCGAGACATCTATTTATTAAAGTTCCGTACGCATTTCGTTTTATACATTTTAACGAGCAGCCCATTATAGCGCTGGCCCTCTTTCTCATGTTTTTAACCGACTTCCAAAAAAGGAGGAGGTTCTATGTTCGTCTGTATATTTGTTTTTTTTTTTGTGTATGTCCACCGATTACTCGAAGACGGCTGGACCGATTGAAATGATTCAAACGTTATTACATTAGGTACACTCCCAAGTTGGTCCCATTTTTTAAAATTTGGAAATCGGTTCAGTACTTTTGAAGTAATTTTGAAAAAAGCACGAAAATAGTATGATTTTGTGTGAATTACCTCGATGATTGGTCGTATTACTTCTTTGTTTATGATCTGAATAAGATAATTATTTTTTTGTTGGAAGAGGGATATCTTATAGTTTTTTAACCGACCTAAAAAAGGAGGTTCTCAGTTTGACCCGTATTTAAGTATGTTTCTCCGCGATAATCTTACGTTTGGCTGAGCCGATTTTTCTACATATATAACCCTTAACCACTTACCACAGGTCTCTCAGACACCGTTGAAGTTATTTTTGTTAATAATTCGGCGTGAACGCATCGTTCATTCTCGCGCGTTCATGTACCTTCCCCCCGCGCTCGTCAGTACCGCGTGAGCCACCGGCGACGTCAAAGGTGCCCACGTTTATCCACGGTAAGTATTCAAACATCGGCAGGGGTCTGTGTGACCTGAGGTAAGTGGTTACGTGATTATTTTCTTTTTTAAAGAAAAAACGCAAGACGCAGTACCTGTGTTTCAATTGTAAAGCTCTAATATGTCTCGAATGCTCAAATAAGCTGTGCGTTCACTGCCGCGAGAATCGCTAAATAACTACCTTGCAATTTTGTAAAAAAAAAACAATAGTGGCACCAAAATATTTTTTTCATGTTAGTTCATTGGTAAACTTTAGATAATAAGAAGAAAATGTATAATTCAGAGGTTCCATTATTTTTGATCTCATTTCCAAATAAGTCGTTACTTTTTGTTTTAATTTAGAGGTCTAACTAGAAATTTTGTTATGTTTCCAAATTGATTGATTTTATTTCGTATTTTTTCTTTTAATAAATACTAGTATACATTGTAAATGACTGTTTTATTTGAATTAATCCGAAATCTTCAAATTTTAATCTTAATTGAGGCATTCAATGCGCGGTGTCTCCTAGACGTGTGGTAAGTGGTTACGGAAGCAAAACTAGTGGTAAGTGGCTGAGGGTTAATATACCTTACCTACAAGGTACCTACACTAAAAATAAAAAAATAAAAAATTGTTAAAAAAAAAACAAAAAACCGACTTCAAAAAACCTACCTCTAAAAAGCAAGAAATAATATTCGTAATAATAAAAATACGTCTATTGAAGTCGGGTGGTGCTTTTAGAATTAAAAAAAAGGAATTTGTACTCCAGCCCCACCCGACTTCCATAGACGTATTTTTATTATTACGAATATTATTTCTTGCTTTTTAGAGGTAGGTTTTTTGAAGTCGGTTTTTGAAATAAATTGGTTGCAGCAATTGTAGTAGTAATAGTAATAGTTGAAAAAAAAACCTTCCTCTAAAAAGCAAGAAATAATATTCGTAATAATAAAAAGGTGGGGCTGGAGTACAGATTCCTTTTTTTTATTCTAAAAGCTCTACCCGACTTCAATAGACATATTTTTATTATTACGAATATTATTTCTTGCTTTTAGGGTTCCGTACCAAAATGGTAAAAAGGAACCCTTATGGTGTGACTCAGTCTGTCTGCTGTCACAGCTGGATATCTCGAGAACTTCTAATGGTATCAACTTGAAATTTGGAATAGTTAAAGATGACGTTTGTCCGACTATTTTGCAAATAAGAAAGAAATAAAAAAAAAATAGTTTTTTTTTACAACAGGGACTGAAAAGGGGTCTTAAAAATTTTAACTGGGGCGACTAGGGCATGTGCGGTCTCATATGAAAGAGTGCTGTTTGCACATTTTAAAACATTTTTTTCTTTTTTTAGGCCTAAGAGCAAACCCATTAAATATAAAAAAAGGCCTCAGTTTTCGACTTATGATGAAAAATGTAAAAAAAATACCGTTCCCTCCTTATCTCCGAAGTTTGCAAAGAGAAAAATCTGAAATAATTCTATGTGATAGTAGTTTATGTAAAGATTACAGGAAAAATAAAACGATGTCTCAATATAACACACTTTTATAGAAATTCAAAAAACAAACAAAAAATTTATTTGTTCCTCTACCAGTCAACAGATGGCCCTGACCCAAGAAAAAATAATTTAGTTCCACTAACGGTCAAGAGATGGCGCTGGACTAAGAAAAAAAAATAGTTCCACTATCGGCCAAGAGATGGTGCTGACCTAATACTGCAATAATAATTTTATTATTCTACAGCAGGCTCTGCAGCTTAGAGTAAGACGCGCTTCTGTACCAGACGAAGCCGCGATGCCGCGATGCTCTGCAGTGTATTTATTAATGATGGTTATTTATGATTATGATTATTTATAAATATCTATAATAGACTTCGAAATATTTGCATTTTAGTGATTTCATACAAAACACAGAAGTGCCAATATTTTCAAATGTACAATGAATATTTAAAAAATCAAAACGTACAGCCCTAGTTTTTAGGCATTTCAAAAACATACCAAAAATTCATTGCTGTAGGTTAAGATTTTGAGAGTGGGAAACGTTATCGCCGTTTGTATGGAGACCGCTTGCCTGACAATCCTCTTAAAGATTTCGGTGAGGTTAGAACTGCGACAAAAAACGTGCAGTGGCAGCGGCCGGCGAAGCGCCAGAAACGAAGTTTTTTTAATAGTAGTTTATGATACTGATGCATAATGAGGGGTATTAAAACATGAGTGTGTGTTTAAAAACCGAGCCGTAGGCGAGGTTTTTAATAGTATCACACGAGTGTTTTAATACCTAGTTATGTGCAGTTTCATACACTACTTTATCTACACTCACACATTTGGGATTGAACCTACTAAATAAAAGATCAACGTTAGAAAAGAGAGAGACTTTGGTTGTATTAGCTATGTACCTACCTTGTAATAAGTCATTTCCTTAGCTGCATCTAAAATATCTTTGCAGAGTCATTTTTTTCACATTTCTAAGCAAGAATAAAAAACAACTACGAAATTCAATATAACAAAATGTAAACATTTTAATCAAAATTCAAAACTTTTTTGTAATGCTCTTAAAATGGCGCGCATTCCATTAAAAAAAGAGATATTTTTGCAAACTAATCGCAAGTCATCGATCACCATAGAGTTCATTTTAATCATGGAAAGTATTTGGGAAAATATCGTTGTATTTTTTTAATATCACGGCATTACCTTCTTCTTGGATTTGCCCTGTATCGTAATGAGAAAAAAAGTTATTTTATCTACACTCACAACGTAATGTTCCAAATATGAATTCAAAAATGGTAATATAAATACGTACTTTATATTCGTGAATAGGTAAAATTAAAAAAAAAACTCATTACGATGCAGTTAGCTGCATCATAAAATAACTTTTTTTCTCATTACGATACAGGGCAAATCCAAGAAGAAGGTAGTGCCGTGATATTAAAAAAGAACAACGATATTTTCCCACATACTTTCCATGATTACAATGCACTCTATGGTGATCGACGACTTATTGCGATTAGTTTGCAAGAATGCACTCATCAATAATTTTTTTCTAATGGAATGCGCGCCATTTATAGAGCATTACAAAAAAGTTTTGAATTTTGATTTCAATTTCTGAATTTCGTAGGTGTTTTTTATTTTTGCTTAAAACTGTGAAAAAAAATTGACTGCAAAATTATTTTAGATGCAACTAAGGAAATGACTTATTACAAAGTAGGTACATAGCTAATACAACCATAGTCTCTTTCTGTTTTCTAACGTTGATCTTTTATTTAGTAGGTTCAATCCCAAATGTATGAGTGTAGATAAAGTAGTGTATGAAACTGCACATAACTAGGTATTAAAACACTCGTGTGATACTATTAAAAACCTCGCCTACGGCTCGGTTTTTAAACACACACTCATGTTTTAATACCCCTCATTATGCATCAGTATCATAAACTACTATTATGATGCAGCTAACTGCATCGTAATGAGTTTTTTTTTTAATTTTACCTATTCACGAAAATAAAGTACGTATTTATATTACCTTTTTTGAATTCATATTTGGAACATTACGTTGTGAGTGTAGATAAAATTTATTAATAGTGGTTTTATGATGATATTATACCTATACCGCACTGCTTAATAGAAAAAAATGTATTTGTCAGTGTGCACCGATAAATAGACACTTCCTTTCTTTAACTACAGTAAAATTAACATGAAACTTCCCTGCTATCGCCGTTTACACATATTACCGACTGCGCATTTGGTATTCTATCTAGGTGAAGTACAAAATAAATAATAATTCATACATTAATGTCCGATAGTCTGAACTTGAAATCAGGTAAAACCACTTTTGACTAAGAACGTAAGAAACGAACGTTTTTACAGTCATAAATGGTTTTGACCGGATATGAGTTTTGACTGTAACATATATTTATTTATAAATCTTTATTGTACAAATACATAGAGTAAGGTACAAATGGCGGACTTAATGCTAATAGCATTCTCTACCAGTCAACCAACAGTAAACAGATAAACGCGAATATATATTAACAATCTACTATTTGTATACCTATTTCTATATCTGTGGAAAACAAAAAGTTCTCAACGCCACAATTATTCAGATGCAAAAGGGCAATTCTTTATATCGTTTGTGTCTTGTGATGATGGAGTTGATTTTGATTAATTTTTCTGACATTCCAAAATATTTGACATTTGGAAATATATAAGCTAATGAAAACTTATGTAGAATTAATGTAGCTTTGTTTATAGAGACAGTGCAGTTAGTGCTATAAACTAATAAAAATCCTTCCGAAAAATCGGCGAGGTTTTCTCCACAAAGAAATTGACCTCCTCAGTGAAGTTAATTAATTAACCCCTTTGTGCATGGTTTAATTTCCGGTTCTTTGCCTACTGAAATGCATTATTATGGTACAGGAATGCAGCTAAGACGAGCTTCATTATAAAACACGTATTGACTGACTTTGAGGCTAACCCAGCTGCTATTTTTATATATCTTACGTATACCTAGTACATACTCAATATAATGTTTTGTCTTGGGAAGAGCGAGTCAACCCCAACACGAGTATTGTATTACTCTCTGGGGTGTCTCATTGATATGTTAAATTGATATTGAGTAATAAAGTTTTTTTTTTCATTTTCCGTTTTAAATAAGAAAATAGTCTGGGACCTAGGTACGAAAAGTTCTGATTATTTTCTAGGTTTAAGTAATGAGATAAAAATACTTTAATGTTGCATAAGTGTAGAACGTTTTTTTGTTATTGTTGAACTAACATAATAAAAACAAATTTTTTTCGGGACTAAAATATCTCTGTAAGTATTAAAACTTATGAAACCCTTTTTTTGCGTCACGGGGAAATAAATAGAGACATTGAGAAATTTAAATTTAATTACGTAGGTAGGTTATTTTAAGAAGTGATTAGCGTAACACGGTGGTCCATATTTGGAAATTTCAGGCAAGTTTGGATTAAAACAAAACTTTGCCGCCCACACACCTCCCACGAATGCCCACGATGAACTTGAAACTTTGACAAAAACATTTTGACAGTATATTTACTGTTGTTATTTACATTGAGAATTACAAATAATAGCATCGTTCTACATCCAAAACGATTAAACATTTATTACCAATATTCAAGAGGTTTTTTTATTACATGTAGGTAACTTTAATCTTGAAATCTGTAACTTCATTTCAGACATTGCAATTTCCAGTTGGAGAATAGATTAAAAAATAACAGCTCAGTTTTTACACTTTGATTTAATTATTTAAGAATTATTCTTGTTTGTGAACAAAACTTCTGCAATCATAATATGTATGGATATCGGCATCCGGCCTAGTTTTATAATATTTTTTTAATTTAACCTACGCTTCATACATTACATTCAAATAAAATGTTGGTGCTTTTGCCCGAAAGCAACACAGTTAATCTCACAACAGTTTTATATTAGAAGAACTGAATCACCGCAAAAAACCTCTTTAATTCACTCTGTTTTTAAAAACAAAACCAAAAGGAAAGCTTGCTTTTTCTGCACTCACATCCACATGCCTATTAATTAAATAGAGCAGTCATCCGCAGGTGCAAATGCACAGAATTATTTATTACGCTAACATTATATTATTCCATGAACACTGAACAGCGAGCTGTACAAGTGTCAACAAGCTAAAAGTATTATTTCCAGTTTTGTGCTATAAAAAAATTTTGGTGTAGAGAGTTCTCGAAAATTATATTTGGCACAACTCAAAATGATGTTTTTGTAACCAAATTACCATCCGAGTACTTTAGTAATAAACGTACAATAAACATAAAAAAATCAGTTTTTATTACCCGCAAATTAACTAAGGTATTTTGAAGGCTGACAAGCTTTCATAATATTTTAACTAAATAAAAAAAACAATAGCAGTCAAAGTAAGTATAGTTTTAATGGTACATTTAATTAATTGTCACTGAAAGGTCATCAATACTGCATCGAAATTGAACGAAAAGTGAAATCGGTCCCAATCAATATCATAAGTAATTTTGTCTCCATCATGCCTGGTGCAGTTGTAGTTTGAGTTAAACAAAGCTCTGCTCAGTCTCCACGTAAAAAAGAAATAAGAAGATAGAATTAAATAGAATATGAAGTTATGGATCATTAATCCTTTATACAAGACTGCATGACTCGCTACGTAGCAAATAAACAAAAAACAATACGGTGATCTCTATACAGACTTTACACAGTAAAAACAAGCGTGTCTGCAAAAATAAATGCTCATTAAAAACAGCTCAAATTAAACCATAAAAGCATGCACTTAAGTCCACGTTTGAATCGCATATGCATTCATTTATGTGCCGTTAACCGTACCGACGAAATCTACAATAGTTTAGCCGCGCTCTTAAGAGTTCATTTCGCGGAGTTCTTAGTGTAAAATTATTCAATGTTTCCGTGCAAAATGCCTCCGCCCGTTTTGCGGGCAAATGTATGCAACCACGGAACTAAAGTTTCCTGGATCTATAGGAAAATCGATCGCTGATAGCCGCATATAAACTCACACTAAATGTTAAACGAATAGGAGGAGCCACTCCACCTTAAAGATCTCCACCATAATGGTCGTTCCAAGGCTGTCATGCCTGCAAACACTGCCCGCTGGGTAACCCACAAGAGAGAGAGCCACTATGAGCCTTCCTTCGTATGAAACCCATAGATAGCGACCACGTGTCGTTTCACAGCCGTAAAGTCATGACTGGCAACACATACTACTTAAAGGCTTTCGTCTTGGGACCCCGCGACCACCTTTCACGGTAAAATATACCATGTCACATCTAGAACCCCGCTCCTTAGTCACAGGTCGTCACTCTCCGGCCGAGCAGCCTGCCTCCAGAATTATTCCGCAAACATAGCTCTATGCAGCGAGTTCATACGCTGCGACTGGCGTGTTTTGAACTGCGTTTTTTTAATATCACTGAATGTCTATCTATTTTTCTGTATTGTAAGTAAAAAGTTGTTTTAGATTTTCAGGCTTAAATGTATTCGTTACTGGTTTTGCTATGCTATCAATACAATTACAATTTAGCCCTTCAGTGAGTAACAAAATCTGGTAATGGTTTTTTTTCCTAAATACTGGCTGTTTGGCAAAAGCCCTTTATAGCCGAATATATGGTAGATAAGCTACCATGCATACAATTCCGGAAAATTATTAAAAACCCTGAAAATCGCTACATACCTGAGAAAATTTGCATGGAAAAATGCAAAAAAAAACTATTGTACCTATTCGATAATTTGGTGTAGGATTGCCACCAATGTAGTTTATTATAAAAATATTTTTTTAAGTGGTGATTTTCAGGGTTTCCGGGGTTGTTTGCATGGCAGCTTTTCTACCATATTCAGCTTTATAAGGCTGTTCCCAAACACCCTGTATACGTTGTTAGCATTCTAAACGCAATATAGAAGTTTTTTTTTCAAAACTTTGTTTATTCTCATTCCCAGTTTCCTAAAAGGCAAAGAAACTCCATAAAATATCGCAAATTATTCCCTGGCTGCAGAGACTTAATTTTAGAAACTAGCGCTCATTATGGCGACGTCGGATACTTAATCCTACAGGAGCCGGTACGGAGGCACAGGGATGCCGCAAAAGTAATTAAAGCCCTGGTTTTTGAGGCCACCTTTGTCGAGGTCGAATTAGGAATGGGATTTGCAAGTGTAATCGTGCGAGATCGTGGTACTTTGGCTTAAGCTTGTAAGTGACCGTGGGTTCTAGCATATTTTGAAGTCGCGAAAAGTCTGTTTTTATACTTTACTGGATACTCTTTCTACTTTTCTGTTTTTTGTAGGTACTTGTTGGCTGACTGTTTCTTTCCAAATTTTAAATAATTTTTTTTAAATGTTTTTGTTAGACGTCAAGGCCTCACAATGGCGCTGTACAAAGACGGTTCTTTGTATAAAAATTAAAATTCCATTTGATGCTGTCTGTTTGTCGCTTTTTCTTCATAGTTTTATTAGCACCATTATGTTTTAATGAGTGAATAATAATAAATGCTAGAGTTCTTTATAATGTCATTCTTTACTAGGGAACAGCGCCAATGCGAATTAAAACGCTGTAACCATCGTACGTCCTGGCTTAAAATGTTATAATGATAGTCCGTACATCTCACTGTCAACATTACTCTGCAGCCTGTCTGGGACTCTGGGTTATTTGACTTTGTGCCCAAACTCGTCGGTTCGTGCTTGGCCGATATCCATATCTGTAACTTTTAGCCAATTCAAGCTTTCAATGTAACGTTTCACCACTTTAAAAAGAAAGAAAAGAAATAAACTTTAGAAGTGCGTTGGGGGCAATATGAATTTAGGATAGATTGACCTATGAAAGCTGTGTTAAGTACACAGCTTTCGTAGGTAAATCTTTACAGTTAAATGAAAGTTCGAGCTAACAAGTAAAAAATTGAGAAATTGAGAAGTAGTGTGACTAATATTTTTTTACTACGACATCTAAATCAGATAATATCACAAAATGTGAAGAAGTCATTTTTCCACACCGCTTGTTTGTGTAATATGCTGCGGCAAACATATAAAAAAAGCTAAATTCGAAACTAACACTAGTCACTACCGTCTAAGTAAGCTATAATAATCTTTATGTGCCTCGCATCGAGGTCACGCCTTCTGCCTCGCCGAGGCGTCTCCGGCATTTCACCTGGAGTTTATGCCTCAACTAGAACGTTACACGCTTGGATGGCTCGCTGGTGGTCCGACTGACATGTCGACCAAGTTAGGTATGTAAGTTATGAGGGTTTGATTCAAGTTGACCTAATTTGTATTTCATTATTATGACTTTGGGTCCTTTGAGTTCCATAAGACGCCAGAATTTAAAAAGATTATGTTGGAGTACAAATGTTGGGAAAATAATAATTGTGATAAATAATAATATAGTTGTTATATGTAAGAAAAGCATCAAATTCATTATGGCATAATCAAAAGAAAAAAAGAATGATACGGAATATAGTTATTTGTAACACGGTGTGCAACTAACCTAACAATTTGTAAATCAAACATTCTTACGATAAGAATGTTTGATTTACAAATTGTTAGGTGTTTCATTTCGTTTTTTAAATTGTACAAAAGATTGGCTGTTCTACCGTTGTAATTAGTAAGTAGATTGATATTTAGTTTTATCTAAAACCTGCTTCTTGTCCAACTCATCATTATAGACTCGAAATGAGCTTTTTATTCCTGAAAGAAATATTCTTAAACCTCTAGAGCGTAGGAATCCCACACCGCGTCTCCTGAAACCTGTATTTTTAATTATCATATTCCGTTCGAGCAAAAATCTAATCGCGCCACTGAATAATATCGAGGATTCGAGATTAAAGGAGAATCTTTATGTTTCGCGTCCGAGACTCGATTCGCAGAGTTTTTGTACAGTATATTTTTGTTCGAAACCAATCGCATTATTCAGGCTACAAAGGAATCTGGAAAGAAGATACCTTCTTGGATGTCCTTTCATTACTAAAATTGCATAGACCTTTTGTTGTGAGATTTTATTGAAGTTGAAAGTAATATTTGGGAGTTAGGAAATTTGCTTTTACAGTGTTTCGTTTGGCGAAAGGAAGATGTGTTTGCATTTTACGGTTTATTTGGGTTTGGTCGCGTTCTTTTGTTAAAACTGTGACGTGATACATTGGCATTATTATCTGTGAAGTTGGGTAAATTCGGATTCTGAAGATCGTACCCTACCGTTCGGCCCGTAGATTTGTACGCTGTTTGCTTTTATAGAATTTGCCCCCAGAGGTCATCGTCTTTGCATTTTACGGTATCAAATCAAATAACCTATAAAATAAGTCCTAATTGATGCACGAAATAACAAGACCCTCCGTTTATTGGGCAAAGAATATTAATGGAATTTGAAAATAAATTACATAACCATGAGTAAAAAATATGTGTTTGAATTTTTTTGTCCTGTTTGGTATTCCGAGTTGATAATTCTACATAATGGCTTTGACATTTACTTTTTGGTAGGAGGTGATGTGATTCTCATCTGCAATCGGTTTCCCCGTAACTTTTTAGTTAACTTTCAGCTAGTCGTAAAATAGCGTTAGTCGCGTAGGTACTGAAAATGCAAAGTGAATTAAATCACATCCATGAGTATTGTTTAGTTAGATTCACTCGATCTGCCCAATACTTGCTAACAGAGAAAGGGCGGGCGGCATGAAATCAACTTAGAGCTCGGCGAGTACTTACAGTGCGCCAAATTAACCAGTAGAAACGAATAAAAGTCATTTTGGATTCGAATTTACGTTAAGCGTAAAAACAAGTATCTCTTAGAAATATGTCATCCGGATTTATTTACATGAAATAATGAAATAATTCGTAAATTTCCTACAAGGTATCCAAATAAATTAAGATTACCAATGATGACAACGAAACTCAGATCAAGGAGCCAGTTATTCCATGTAAGATCAATGATGAGAACGAAAATCAGATCAAGGAGCCTGTTATTCCATGGCTATCAAAATATTTAACAAGATTCCTGATAACTTTATAAATTTATAATAAATTGACTTGTAATATTGAATGATATTAATGTAATAATGTTTAGCAGTTTATATTGTTTTTTTAACAGTTCAAAAATAACACATTAATAATAAATTAATTTAATTAAAATAGGTGGTAAGTTAAGTAGGTCCATATTTATCAATATTATATTTTGCATGCCAGCTCCTGGTGAATGTGATGTGACAATATGAAATATATTAACTGATAGGTATTCTAGCAAATAAATTCTTGATTCTTGATTAGAACAAGATTTCTTCTCATTAATTACATTCGTCACTTCAATTACAAACGGTTCACATGTAATTAATTTGTAGAAAATTTAATTTTCTAGAGTATCAGACCCAGATTCGAGGAATACCTATCTAATTTATTTATTTCTGAACGATGTAAGTATCGCTCTTTGATAAAATGAAACGAGGCAACTTTCAATTAGTTGCAAGTCGGTCTTTTCTCCTTCGTTTGCTTTTGTTTCTTGGTGACCTTTGATTTTCACTTTAGTGTTAATTTAGCCAAAGCCTTAAAGTTATTCGGTAACAAAATTGCATCCAACACATAGTTTGACCGCTTACCAGCGAATCCAGCGATGCCCCGCCATTACGTGTCACCGGACAACTTTTAAGTGTAGTTTTTCAAACTCGTTACCCGAGCTGCCTAAATTAAGCTTCAGCTATAAAGTTTTCACAAAATGTTGTCAACATTTTCTGCCTTTTGAATACGGTGAATAGTATAGGAATTATGAGAGTAGGTACATTATCTTTACGAGACTAATTATAGAAAACTAGTGGCCGCCCGCGGTTTCACCCGGGTGGTTCCCGTTTCCGTGGGAACATCGGGATAAAAAGTATCCTATGTTTTAATCTAGGCTATATACTATCTGTGTGCGAAATTTTAGTCAAATCCGTTCAGTAGTTATTGCGTGATTGAGGAACAAACATTCAAACATCTCATTAGTAGGACACACAGCTGCTCTTTTTTTCTAATTATTGCAATAGTCTTACCTATATTGTATTAATTGCCTATTAAAAGTAAAAAATACAAATTTCATTACGCCTAAAAGTTCTGCCCAAACTCACAGACTTAATTTTCGCTCCATTTAACTTAAACGTAATAAATTAGAAAAAAAGGGAATTACGATCAACTTTTTTTACGGCGAGATCTTGTTAATTGATGTTAAATTTCATGTTGTTGATGAGTCACTGGAGACTCTTCCCGCCGCTGGGAGCTGTGATCCGTAAAACAATGTTACTGGAGAATTTTAATTATTTTACATTTTTTAAATTACCGTAAGGAATTCTTTCTTTGAATTAGAATTTCGTTTTCTGATATCACTTTTATATCATTAGAGTTTCCTATTTCTCCTCTGTTCAGTTTTTTCAATAAAGACTTTCTTTTATTACAAATTCTTCTGCTGCTGTTACTGCAAGAAAAGTGCACTTTAGTTCCAGTCTCCAACATTCGTAGTCTTTCCTTTAAGTGTTTCATTCATAATCATACCTAAATCACCTAAGGGTTATTAATTCATAAATGCGTATATCTAAATTAAAAAAAAAACGATTTCATACGTTAAAGACAGTCGACTCTCGAACTACGGCTTTCAGCTCATTTCCTTAACGAAAAAACAACTGCCGCGCCGCCGCTAGATGGCGTTGTAAACAATAAAATGTACTTAAATGGTCCATTCGCCACTGTTCCATTCTCCGGCCATATATTTCGATGGGTCCATAATGGTGCCAATAAATAAAACATGCCGGCCGGCACCCCATCGACAATGACAGATGGCTCATATAACCTCTACAGCGGATATCGGAGAAACAAAAGAGTCATTCGCTTGATAGATGACTTAGTTTTTGGAGAAACACCCTTTATTGGAAACGTCGGTCGTTGGCGTCGCGATCGCGATGGATTTCTTTCACTCTCTTTAGTTATGGATCGGGAATATTAAAATCTTTTTTTTAAATGAGGCAGCAGCATCGATTGATGATGTTACTCATAAAGATCTACCTCCATTACCCTGATATTAGCCTTCCAAAACTAAGCAGTATTTAATTGACAAGACAGCATGACAGAAGCTAAATAGTTGGCCAAAAGAAAAGATTACAGACAAATAAGCATCCCTCCGAGATATGATAGTAACAATAACTTACGTGATCCAAAAGCACGCAGCAATAATATTTAATCTCATAGGGTCTAACTGAACATTCAAGAGAATTATGCTATTTTTTCTGGTCTGCAACTCCCTAGTGACAATAATGCTCGCGATAGCCATTTTAAACACAATCCGAAAATCTATACTTAACACGTACGTACCAGTTTTCAGCTTTTAATCTAAATAAATTTTCTACACTGAACGATGTCACTAAAACAAAGGCGCCAAGAATCGGCATTTTAATTAGCCCGTGACCTTCACACGTACCCTATGGATTGATCGGTCCGTACATAATGATTGATACCCTCATAATGCGACACGGCTCCCGATGAAAGCGTTCTGACGAACCGTGAAATGTCAGCCAATTCCGTTTTTTTGTCGGCCAAATGGTGCTAGCTGATTTGCAGTGGAAGGTCTGTAAAGTTCTGATAGTCAATGTAGCATCTGAACTCTTCTATTTACAAGAAAAGTTGGACGGTAGTGTAATAATATATATATCCTTTGTGATGGCGATGCATGCAGACAAAATATGACGACTTGTACTTACAGTACCTACCGCACTTTTAGTTCTCTCTAAGAGATCGGGTCCGGAACGAGGTGATCCGACAGAGAACTAAGGTGATCGACATAGCCCACTGGATAAGCAAGCTGAAGGCCACTTCAGCCATATTAGCAGTAGAACCAATGGCTGATGGGGCAGGCAAGTTCTTGAGTGGAGACCGCGTATCGGCAAACGTAGTGTGGGACGCCCTCAGACAAGGTGAAGCGACGATCTTCGCAAGGTGACTGGCAAAAGCTGGATGAGGTAGCCGCGGATCGTGCTCGGTGGCGTGCACTTGGAGAGGCCTAAGTCCAGCAATGGACGATGATAGGCTGATGATGATTACTTTTAATAGAGAAAAGTTGGATACGGCTCGCCTTCGCAGGCCTCGCGGTACCAGTGGGTGGACGCCCCTTGACCCGCACTCCACCTCATCGTTGCCCTGTCAACACGGCCCTGTTACTCCATTATAATAACCATTAAGGTGTATCACGTATTGTAACTGATACTGTATCAAGTGAGTACGAACGCAGCGGGCTCGAATTCTATCTAGGTTCGCCTGATAAAGTATTAGTTACATTACGTGCTACCTGCTTTACGCTATGGTCCTAGCATGCGAGCAAAAGTTTACTTTTCATTCTATTTCCAAATTACGAAGTAACTTAATATTCAAGCAAGAAAATTTTTATACCTAGGTACTAGGTACGTAAAATTATAAGAACAATAAAACAATCGTCAGGAATGTCGTCATGACATTTTGTAGAATGTGGTAGGAAACGCGAGGTATGTAATATTTCTCGTCTTACTCTCGATATTAAAAGGGAAACGTTTTGATGCGTCCCCCTTTAAATGTGTTATATTGAACTGGGGAAAGCAAAGGAACGAGTAATTTGGTAAAATTACCCCGCATGAATATTATTTCTTTACAACGAATCTTGTATTTTACTGAAAGCAATGTATTTTGTGAACAATTAGATTGTATGTTTTTAATATGTAAAAGCTTTGCAAAGCGAAGCATTTGTAGCCGTTCCATTGTTATTTTTTTATTCAACAGTCGACAAAAACATAATTATAATAATTAATTTCAACTTTATACAATCCAGTGCAGGACCGATCGTTGTGGAGGTCCTTGGGTTGGGTCTTACCTACTAAGATGCCCAAAAAGTGTTAAGAACAATTCGTCTACATACAAATGCATGATTTTATCATTGAAAATGTTTGTTTTCGTGATCGAGTATCCCGATTTATGAAATTGTTGCAATTTTGCCAGTAGTTTCGCAGATTAACAGGAGCCCAATCGCGGTAATTCTGAACGATATAACCAAAAACGTTACGTTTTCATTTAGGTTATATTAACCTAAAAAAATTTGGTATAGCTTCATAATCTTCACTTAAGGCGATTAGTATCCTCACAGTGGCGCCCTCACCTTAATTAAATTGATTGCTCGCTATACATAGCGATACACAGTCGGCAGCACTTCAGACTATACATGACCTTGAGACCGCCGTTATGCCGTACGTAATAAGAGCTGTTTTCGTAGTTCAACTGTTTAACCTAACGTACTGTCGTGCGTACATACTGTATCGAAAATTCAAACTTTGAGATATAAAATAAGTTTCTATAGTTTGGCAAAAGAGCAAAAATTGGCCACTTTTGGCACTTTTGCCTACTACTACTACAAAGAACTATATTTTAGAGAGTTTTATTTGTAAATAAGCTATAGAATTTTAGCTTCAATCGCAACGTTTGAATTTTCGATACGGTATGTACTTAGCGAGCAATAAATTTAATTAAGATGAGGGCGCCACTAATCACCTTAAATTGTCCCAGATTGTAATCCTAGACTCCTTAGGCAGAGTATTCAACAATTTCAACAATACTAAAGCGAGTATTTTTCTGTAAACGAAACTGAAACGGTAATGATTTAGCTTTGGTTTTATCGTTGAAAATTAGCGCCGGATGGGCCATAATTATGTTAAAATGTGCGTCTATCAGTTTGGTGTGTGTTTCTATGCTAAACACCCGAAACATCTCTATTGAATCTGTTTTAGTTATTTGTTTCCTTTTTACCAAGAAGTGCTAGACAACTTTTCAAACCTTCTTGTTATAACATTAAACTGATTTTCCATAATACGTTTGTATTCAAACTGTATCAGCGAACCCGTTGGGGCTCTTAACGATCGGGATCTCATTATGCAATAAATTCGCAACTAATTAGTGGTGACGATGATTAATGTGATGGCTGCCGACAACGCTGCGTGTCGTTATAGAATCGTGCGCAAATGCGAAATGTGACTTTAGACACAATGGAGTTCACAACGACACAATGTGATGTGAGCGGCAAAAAATTACTGACTATTCTTCTGGCTGTTGAAAATAGGCGTTTCCATGAAGTCTTTTTTGTTACAAATCTGGTTTACATGATGTTTGCAAATACCTATGTGGTGAAGTTTCAGTAAGGTGAATAATTGTAGTTTTACATAATTTTCGTTGCAATGTTATATTATCTCATAATCCTTTTCTCGAAAGGCATAGTCGAATTAATTAACTATTATATGTACCAAATGGTACGTAGGTACAATTTAGTTCTCTAACTATAAATGGTAAACTTATATTAATAACGTCAAAAAGATGTCATAAAAACATTAATCAAATGTCGAGATTCAAAATTAGTAAGTTGATTTAAAAAAATGCAAGTCAAACTAATGCAAAATCTAAGCTAGCTAACGATAAAATACGTGCTTCATATCACCCAGTAATAATGCTGTAGCCTGTAGCTTTCTAATATCGGGGTCTAAGCAAATTCGTAGCCCAGATTCGTACTTTAAATTCGTAATTAGTGGAGCGGTGACGTAGATTAATGTTCTACCAGCTATGTTAGTAGTGCGAGTGACACGGGATATCGGAGCTACATAATAGTGATATACCGTGCAAGCTCGAAACTGTTACCATGTGTGTTCGCGATTTGAAATGAGAATTTAGGTGGGTCTTCAAAATACTCGTAGAAATGGCAGTAAAATAAAATCATAAATCAAATACAATAAAAAGCAGTGTTCAAATGTATCTGTTTTACAAAAACTGAAAGTCCAAAAATAATAATTTGGAAAACTATTGCCTTTAATTTTCAACAGCTTTAGGAAATCATGTAGGTATCTAATTATCAATTTCCTAAGTGAATTAATAGTTATATCCAATTACTTACCAAGCCATAGTTATTAAATCAATTTACCATTATTGGATATCTCATAGCGTATTGTGTTACTATTCTCAATTTGATTCAGCTTGGGACATTAAGCTACAATATCATTAGAGCTAAAATATAAAACCAAGCAAAGCAAAAATTTTTTTTTTAATTTTAATGGTTGCTCTTAGAGCTCCAACAGACCTACTCATCACAATTTAAATAGAAAAAATATACTTAGGTATAGTACCAGAAAATGATAATGATAGTTTTGAAGGTTAAATAATAAAGAAATAGTATGGTTGATTCTCTCTCTGTGATCTATTGGTTCACCCACCCTTATAAGACGCAGGGGTCCCGGGTTCAATTTCCAGGGGGGGTACTATTTGTACTCGGTTTGGTTGGTGGTATGGCTTATTTCAAGTCTGTCTGGCTAGCTACCACCATGTTTGATCTTACCTAAGTCTGACGCCATAACAACAATTTAATAATGTGTTCGGGCAGTTAGAGGTAAGATAGCTAGTTCCTGATGATGAGGATTCCAGGTAGTGCGCTTCCACTTTCGGCCTTATTTTTATTTATTTATTTTATTTCATAGGAAAACATACAGTGACTTAATAGCTTTTTAAGTAATCCGTGTAGGAGTCTATGCACCATTACAAGTTCTAGCATATAACATCTAATGCTTGCTAATTAATTTGAAAAAACATGCATTCACACACTAAGTACCTAACAACAAAGCAATAAGCGCAGAAACAACACAAATTAAGAACGGACAGTCAGAGAACTATCGAACCACTTCTGCACCATAAGATTTTGAATACTTCGCGAACTAGAATTAAATAGATCTAAATCATTAAAGTCTACAATTTTATTATACCTACTCTACAGCCGATCTAATGAAAAGAGTTACGACGATATTTAGTCGCGGACCACGGCACGGCAAGACATGCCGGCCGTCTTAATGTAGTTCTCGCTGGTACTGAATTACTTATCGTCACTTAACATCAGGTGAGGTGAAGGCCAAGCACTATCCCGTTGTGCATAAAAACAAGATTACGTTTACGATTATATACCTTCCGGTATCAATGTTCTCTTTTCAATATCAAAAGAATTAAATCTTCAATCCCTTAAAACAGACGATAAACTGTCCAAATCACTTCACTTCAAAGTTTTTACAAGAAAAAATATTCAAATTACAACTTTTAAGAGTCGATTAGACGATGGGATAGAATTATTCAGCATTAATTAAAAGTAGGAATCGAAAAAGCGGCAGCCATTGCTTTCGAATGAAAATTAAACTGCGGAGATTCGTTAATGGAATTTCTGTATTAAGATGTACCTATCATTTTAATATGGGAAAGTCTTTACTTTTCAAATACTCCTTACATTTTTAACAATCGAATCGAATTGTTTTTCAACTAAAAAATTAGCAGTGAACGCAATAGCAAAAATGTTGTACTTAAGTAGTATTAAGCCTTGCTTAGTTATAATTTAAGTGATCAGTCATTCACTAACGAACAGCACATTCCTAATGTAAACCTGCGTGGTTTTTTGTGAATGTACAAAGTTTTGTATTTTTATGTTTATTTGGTAATAAATTAAAAAAAAAAAACATAAATTTGTATACACATCATGATGTTTATGATCAAGACAAATAATTTGTCACTCTATTTACATTTTATGTAAAACCAAGCGTGAAAATTTATTAGTGTTTACAATATGTCTTCTATAAGAACGAAAGCTAAAAAACTTATATTTAGGTGTACGTTGTGTATTATGTGTTCACTTTATATGAAATTGTGAATTCGACACTTCTTAAAAACCTTTTAAGTATACATAGCATACCTACGACAACTCATCTAATGTAATAATAAGTATCTATTTAAATAATGATAATGTTTATTTAATTTCTTAGGTCAAATAGTTGTACATACCAAACGTCACCTGAATAACAAAGCATCATTCTATTGTAACCACATTACAATACAATTTAATAAACGTTGTACGTCGCGGTTCGCTTGTCTGCATTGAAATATAAACTATAGGAAACCCACAGCACTATAATGTAAGTTGACCATTGATTTATAGCGCGGTATATCCATAGCTTAACACGGAAGCTATTAAAACGAGATGAAGCATGGATACAATCGCTACAATTGCTACTCTAGCTACTTTACCGTGATAGATCCATAAAGTTAATATACCTAGCGGAATAGAGGAACAAAGGGCTGAGTAAGCGAGATGTCACTAATCAGCAACAACGTGTGATAAAAAGAAATGCGTGATTTGACGTTACAGAACTCTTTTTCGCAACTGTTTGACAATTCTTCTGCACTATATACGTGTAACAAGTGACAAGATGTAGGCACCGACACGTATATTTAAACATTTTTACACACACTAATATAATTCAATTTCGGTTTCGTTTGACAGCTCATGTTTGTTCCTCTATTCCGTCAGGTATATTAACTTTATGGATAGATCGCAGAAGTACTTCCACCGCGGTATAGCTAAGCTATGTCAATCTGAGCTAAGTTTGAGATGGTGTAATGGCTATTAGAATTAAAAATGTCTTTAAAATAAATTACTTGAAAGCAAATTGAAAAATACTTAAAATATTTATCGATAGCTAATGGTAACCAAAGGAGACGAAATACCTGAAAATATGCTGACATTTTACGTGTATTCCCAGAAGTTCCTTTGAACTTGCCCCGTGATGGAACTACTGGATTTTTTTCCCCCGAGGTTCCATTAACTGGACTAATGGGATTTTCAATCCCTGAGGTTCCGTTAGCTACTAGCAAACTAGCACTCCAGTTAACGGAACCTCAGGGAAAAAATCTAGTAGTTCCATCACGGAACAACTTCAACGGAACTTCTGGGAAACATATATTAGTGTGTTAAAAATATATTAGTTTAAAGTAAATTGAAAATTACATGAAAGACTTATCGATGGCTGGCTAATGGTAGCCAAGAGAGCCGAAATACCTGAAAATATGCTGATGTTTATTGGTATCCCATCCGGTCTGTAGTAATTTGCAAACTGATGGCTGATAATAGTTCTTTAAAATTTAGAAAGCTTTAATTAGCGTGGACTAAACATTTTTTTAAGGCTTCAATCCTCACGTCACAACTCATGCTCATGACATGACCGAGTTATTTCTGACAGCATAAAATATTATTAAGAAATCAGTTTTTTTTTAATAATTAATGGGATTGCTCTTGACCCCAGCCAGTCTAGCTCAAAAGCAAAGACAGGGATGGATGGAGACTATAATGGAGCGAGCTTGCCCAGAAGGTGCTTATTCACTCTGGCCTTAAACAGCCTAATAGGTAAATCGCCGTAATCGCCGTCTCTTGGAATTCTGTTGTATTCCCTGTAGTCTATGTTATATATTATGTTAGTAACCTATGGTAGACAAGGGTCGTACGATTAATATATTCGATGTCCCCACGTCCTTAAACGATCATTTACCAAACACCCGAGCTGTGAAATCGAGCTAAATAATTATGTGCGCAGTATAGGGTGCTATAATGAATGATTATCGGTGATATTCGTGTTCAGCTTTCATTGTGATTCAATCGGTTGTCCTTTGCAATTTTGTTGTATTAATTAAAACAGTTGTTAACATAATATCAATTGATAATGAATTAACAGTTCTTAACATATAAATTAGATTATAAATTCTACAATACAGTAATTCTATTTTGGTTTCTAAAGCAGAACATCTTGGTATCAATGGAAATCTATTGTGCTGGCTCACTTCATACCTTCTCAATCGTTCTTAGCGTTAAGTGGCTATGATTCTTTTCCATTCGAGTCGACCTCAGGCGTCCCACAAGGATCAAATTTGGGCCCACTGTTATTTTTAATCTTCATCAATGATCTCTTGAACAACATTAAAAGTGAGTGTCTCGCTTTCGCAGATGACATTTTTTTTTAATCGTATCACTAATATTACCGCCGACTGCGAGGCTTTACAAGAATCATAAGACTTTATTGATTGGGTGTAAAACTAATCATATGTCATTAAATATTGACAAATGTCACGTGATCTCTTTTACTAAAAATAAAAATCCATTGATATATGATTATAACATAAGTGGCTCTATTATTGTTCGTGTTACGACCATTCGAGATCTGGGATGTATTACGACTCATATCATTCCGACCCCAGACTACATTTGCAACAAGGCTAACAAAATGTTGTTCTTTGTGCTTCGCAATGCTAAGCCTTTTAAGAACATTAATTCTTGGGTAATTTTGTATAGATCCTTAGTTAGGATAGGAGTATCCTCGAGTACTGTTCTTGGGTCTGGTCCCCTGTTTAACAATGTCACATTGACAGGATTGAGGCTACCCAACGTACGTTTTTACGTGTTTAATGCACTAGGAGTGAATAGCGTCGTAAATTAAGTGACTACAGTGTGCGCCTCAGCTACTTCAACATCGCTAGCTTACAGAAGCGTATGTGTATGAATGACTTGTGATCTCTTCATAAAATCACAAATGGATTTCTAGATAGTGGTTTGATGGAGATGTTACTATTCAGGGTGTCGACTCGGTCTGTGCGCATTCCGCGGTTAATCAACATACCCCCTTAAAAATAATGTTTCTCGAAACAACCCTCTGTACAGAATGTGTGCCTACTTTAATGATATTTGTACTGATGTTGATCTTTTTAACTGTAGTGTCCTTGCATTCAAGAAGTCACTAATGCCGCTACTGTCATAAAATTTTTTTTTTTTTTTGGTTTGTTTAGAACTTAATTAATTAAGTATTTAATGTGTTTTTTTGGCATTTCTCCAAGTCGTATTTTATGTTTTTCTATGTTTTATTCTCCTAATTGTGTTTTAATTATTATTTGGTAAAATTATTGAAAATGCTGTGCACTTTTGTAATTGAGCTCAGATAATATAACCTTGATCATTTTAACTTATATTTTTGTATGTGTCTCTATCAGTTGTCTGTAATTGTGCCATAAAATACAATAAAATTACCTGACATGGAAAATTCTGTTGAATACATACAGATAGATAAATCCCAAACATTAACAAAATGGAAGCATTGCATGTAGACTGTGGAAGTGTATTTTTGTTGAAAGTGAAAGTGATAAATCTACCTATCTATCTATCTCGCATAATTAGCATTTTTAAATAGGTAGTTAATTTTTTTACCTAATGACCTATCACACAGCGAAAAGGCTCAGTCTCACATTTATTATTACAAAACCGATTACAAACTTATTAAAGAAAAAATATAATATAATATTTATTTCAACACACTTGATCGTAAAGTGAGCCCTAATACATTGCTTTTAGGGCCATAAACCGAGCTATAACAAACGCGTGCAATAATATATAAAACACTAGTACGTTATAGAATTTACCCTACAAAGTTAAATTAGTACCTTACTGCAAGTTCTATGCGAGTAAACAGAGCATTCCCAATTTAGCCGGGTAATACAGTTATTTTTTTAGTAACAACAAAGAGGTTTGATGCTGCTGAAAATTCAAATACATTTTTGGAATAAATAAATGTGTAAGTCCTTATTATTATCAAATCATTCATAATTCACAATATTTTGTTATAAAATATTAAAATATTTTCATTTTATCACTTAAAATTATAATTTTGTAGTAGGCTGTATGCTCACTCACCCCTTTGTTCGCAAAATATTCTTGCGTTGGGCGTGTGAAAAAAACAAGAAAAAAACCTGTGCGCCTTTTCCCATAATTATCATTATTTTGTTGTTGTCGTATTTGTTGCTGTGTGGTAAATTACTTTGTTTTTTCCTCGCAAATGTGTTGAAAAACGTCGTATGAAACTCGTGAGCTCTTGCTTATTGCACACTCGGCTGAGTTACGCCCTCGAAACCTAAGCTAACTTGTCTCATAATGTACTATTTTATTATCTTCTTCTTCTTCCGTGCCTTTTCCCATCATTTGGGGTCGGCTCTCCTCGTTTTAAGGCGCCAAGATAGTCTGTCCTGGGTTGTACATTTATCTAACCGGGCCCGTGCCATATCTTTTGCAACGGTTGTCCACCACGTAGACTGTGGACGGCCTCTGCCTTTTCTCTTATCTGGGATTGCTAAAGCTCTTCCGACAATGTAGTCTTCATCCCGCCTCATCACATGTCCATACCACCGCATGCGACTTTCATGTACTATTTTATTATATTCTTCAATTTTACTAAACTAAACCGCAATGAGAGGTTCTATGTATTTACATAATAATATACAAATCCGGTTCCAGTGTGGTACCCTGTGATAAATTAGTTAATTAATCCGTTGATCTGTTTAAAGCGTAACAATTGGTAGACTAATTAGATCCCCGACTGCTAATGATTTTGTATGTGCCACTTTGTTTTGATTTTGCGGTTACTAGTGGTAATTGTTGAAGCCTAATTATTTTATTCCGTTTAGCGAATTTCACTGATTTTTTTCAATATATTTTTAACGTGTGAGGAATGTTTTATTTATCATCCAATTTTAAAATTTAAAAAAATGGAACTAGCTTGAAAATATTCCTGATGTTATAACGTTTGAATCATTTTAATCGGTTCAGCCGTCTTCGAGTAATCGGTGTATATACAAAAAAAAACGAGTCGAACTGAGTACCTCCCTCCTTTTGAAGTCGGTAAAAAGACAGAACGTGTTTAACTAGAGTCAGTTTCAAACTAATTACTATGAAACATAAGAAATTTATAATCATTAAGAGACAGTTAAAAGGCTCGCTCTCGCTATAAAAGCAAAATTTTAATAACTCAAATAATGGAAACAATATATTTATTTAATCATTATTGCTTAAAATATAAACAGCAAATGGCGGACTTAATGCCCAAGGGCATTTTCTATCAGTCAACTGGCAAGTTGTACAACCAATATACATACCTATCTTCTAAAAAATATGGCGTCAAATAACATTCCTTGTCTACCATTGTAAAACTTACGTTATACAACAATATTTGATACAAATTGAAAATACTCTCCATAAATTCAAACAAACTTTTAACCAAACGGTATTTTTAACATTAATCATTTCCCATATTTAATATCCAACTAATGCTAAACAAAACCACTAGTAGACACATTTCAAAAGGTCCTCACCATCTCATTAGTCATCTAGGAGAGGGATTCGAACCCCACACGACGCGGGACCGGGCAATACCCACAAGAGGAAACCTTAAATAATTACGAACAAACAAAATCCCTGAAACCGGCGACCCTCGTCCGAGGTACGGTCGGCATCACAAGTAGCTGGCCAACACCAAGTCATATGAGTCGCTTTAACTTTCAAGTCAACTTGCGTAAAGACTGGTTTACATTATCTTAGTCTTTAGTAGAGTGCTTTAGTAGCGTGCGAGTAGATTCGAATGCGAGTGCTTTAGTAGTTTTGGTGCCTTTCCAGTGAGTGTTTAGGCGGCTATTACATGCTCATGCAAGCGTCAGTCAAATTCCATCAGCCATGAATGATTGTATGAAGACACACGCACCTAACTTCATTGCGTTGTTGGGTTGAAGTTGTTGCCTATAAAGAAATTAAAAAGATTAATTTTGTAATAATAATATAAGAATGGTCCAATTTAGCTGCCGGTCCAATATACCTACCATATACCACACTTTTCCCTAAAATAAAATGTATTAATTTGTTATCTAGATTTTTTATTTATTATTATTATTATTTATTTAATTCAGACAAAGTCCATATTTGTTAGTAAAATAAAACTTACATAACTATGTTAGTAACAACAGGGCTAGAAACAAATTTTATTTGACTGATACACGGGTCATATGTATAGTGACCCAGTGTTTCAGTATTGGACCGTCACAGCGGTCTGCAATCACGGTCAGGAGGCTGTTGGTGCTGCAGCGGACTCTATGCATCAGCGATTTTTTGGGATGATGCAAAAAAAATGGGCCAAATTATGGTGAACCGCGTACTTGACCATCAGCCATTTTTAATGTCCCCACTGCTGGGGCACAGGCCTTCCTTATGGGTGGTAAGGAGGATGGGCCATAACCCACCACGCGGGCCCAATGCTGATTGGTGGGTGTTAACGACTGCAAATGCAGCCGGGACCAACGGCTTAACGTGCCTTCCGAAGCACGGAGGAGCTCGAAATAATAAATTTTTGGTCACCCATCCCATGACCGACCCTTGCGAACGTTGCTTAACCTCCGCAATCGCTGGGCCAGGCGCTAAACCACTGCGCCACCGAGCTCCTCAAAGAATATTACTTGATAGTAATAAAACTAATGAGTCGTTACTTTTGTGGCTGACTGTACGTGTTGTGAATGGTTCCGCCATAATTTCATGAATACAGTTATTCACTTTTTTCTTACGGATCTACGCAAAACCCAAATTTCAATCAGTTGGTTGTATTTGTGGGAGTTTTTTGCACCAATTCCTTTTTGTCAGCAAAATTGCTGAAAAAGTTAGTCAACTAAACTGCTAATTAAATAAACTCACGTTGATTAGCATGTGTATTTCAATGATTTTGTTTGTCTTATTTCTGACAAACAGTTTTCCAGGTTAGGTATATAGTAATTTCTTTAGAACATTTTGATCAAGTAATTAAAGATTTAATGAAAAACTAGTTTATGATTTGATCTTTGCTAAAAACATATTAGACACAAGGTTATTTAAAAATATAAAATCATAATATTAGTTTTGGATTAATCAGTTATTATAATGACATCATTTATTATACGACAAAAGGTTCAATATTATAAATATTTCACTATTTAGCATCTTCAGTCTCCCGTGACCACTGCTGCTGCAAAGTGCCGAAATGTCGGGAAAAGTGTAGGTACCTTGTAGGTAAGGTATATTATATAAATGTAGAAAAAACGGCTCAGCCAAACGTAAGATAATCGCGGAGAAACATACGGGTCAAACCGAGAACCTCCTTTTTTAAGTCGGTTAAAGAACTTCACTTAAGATATCCCTCTTCCAACAAAAAAAATAATTTTATCTTATTCAGATTGACAAAGAAGTAATACGACCATTATCATCGAGGTAATTCACACAAAATCATACTATTTTCGTGCTTTTTTTAAGATTACTTGAAAAGTACTGAACCGACTTCCAAATTTTAAAAAATGGGACCAACTTGGGAGTTTACCCAATGTAATAACGTTTGAATCATTTCAATCGGTCCAGCCATCTTTGAGTAATCGGTGGACATACACAAAAAAAACAAATATACAGACGAACATAGAACCTCTTCCTTTTTTGGAAGTCTGTTAAAAACCGCGCTAGTATTCATTAAAACGTGTTTTATTTCATGTCTAGTGAGCGCTAAGCTTGAGATGTTAATATATTTCACTGTAATCAGTACACTGTACGGTTTTAACCCTACGTATCATACAGGACAGCAAAATTACAAGGGTGCTACGTGAACGCGATGCCGTAATATGAACGAAGCACGGAAGCGATGTCAGGCAAATTGCTGATTTATTTGAGATTTATGCAGATTTTGTGATCCTATTGGGTACGTTAATACAAGCATTGTAAGTTATTATTAGAAATATCGTTACAATTTATAAAGACATTGGAGCTTAAACATAATTCATAATTGTTTATTCGCCATTAGTAAGCTGGTGTAACAATGATAGTCAGAAATAAATTAATGTAGCTCATACCATTTAGCCATACAATGATAGCATGCAAATATTTACATCTTTAAAAACTCAGTTAGCAACATAATTATAATTTTATGTCTAATTGAAATTGTCTATGCTTTATAATAATGAAATAAATTGCATAAAAGAGAAGTAAAAATTGATTATTTTAACTGATTACTAGCAATGTCAATGACTACGAAATTATTTTGAGAATATTAAACTAATTATTATGCCTTGTTCATTAGGTCAGTAAAATCTTACAAATTGTTTTCCTAAAATCGCAAAATGCGATGTATTTTTGGTGTGTTATTTGGACCCCTTAGGAGAGTGTGGAACTATGTTTTGCAAGCAAAAAAAGTTGTGCTAGCTGCGTTATAAGTTAAAAACTGCAAAAAAATATCCGTTTTTGCAGTTTTATTAGAAAACTATGCACTTTTGACATTAGTTGTCAATATCATTTTAAAAGTGTATTAAATTTTAAACAATTAAAGCCAACTCACAGCTCCGTATGTCTAATAGTTTTTGAGATATGATGCTTGAAACATTGACACTCACCGGCATATCTAACCGCCTACACCGTTATTATCATACAAACATACTCACTTCACAGTCTCACAAATATAAAAGTTTACGCATCTCTGCAATGGTTTGTATGTTGATAGATTAGAAAGGTGCTCGTTTTTTCGAAAAAGAATATCAAATAAGCATAGACATCTGTCAATTTCGCCAAAAATGCAGTAAGGCAATGCATAACTTTAATACCATATATCATTGTATGGAACGAGAAAATTGGTTTACCTTTTCCTCTTTTTGGATAAATTGAGAGGTGTCTATATATATATATCTTTTTGTTATGTTAAGCTATTTATTCAGTGTTAAAAAGTTTCTTCGGTAGTAGGTATTGTCAACAGTCTCACAGTATAAATAAGTCCCGTCAAGTTATCGCGTTGTTGAGGAGATAAGTATAGCCCCAAGTAGCCGCAAGTGCCGCAAGTACGCCCCGTTGTCCGAACATAGCCGCTAGTTCGCTTATTAGTTTTGTAGACCCATAGAGCTATGAAGATGACCAGAATAGAAATGGCAGGAGACAAATTAATAAAAAACCTTAAGGGAGACGCAATCTAAAATATCTTATAATTATCCTGTGGTTTTAAAATATATCGTTTTTTTCCTAATGTATTATACCTTTATAATTCATTTATTTCCCTATGTAGTGTTTATAACAATATCCCAACCCAATAGCCCACTAGTCATAAACCAGTAGATTCCATAGTTTCTGTGCATTTGCTGGTAATAGACTACGAAAATATTAAACTGATACCTACTTAGAGATTAGATCCAGCAGATGTACTACACGCTATTAGATTAAAGTCGCTAAAATCTCCACGCCTTAAATTCCTAAGCGTACATAATAATAATCTCATCATCATCATCATCATATCAGCCGCACGACACCCACTGCTGGGTAAAGGCCTCCCCCATGGATCTCCACGACGATCGGTCCTGCGCTGTCCAGATCCAGCGGTTTCCCGCGTCCTTCACCATATCGTCGGTCCTTCCACCTTGTCGAGGGCGTACCCACGGAGCGTCGTCCGTTGCACGGTCACCATTCTTGAATCTTTCCGCCCCAACGGCTATCGGTTCTTCTCGCTATGTGTCCAGCCCACTGCCACTTCAGCTGAGAAATCCTTCGAGCGATGTCGGTTACTTTTGATCTACTACGGATCTCCTCACTTTTGATTCAATCACGCAGGGAAACGCTGAGCATGGCTCTCTCCATTGCACGCTGGGTGACCTTGAGCCTTCTTATGAGACCCATAGTTAGCGACCACGTTTCACTGGCAACACACACTGTGGTCATAGACTTTCGTCTGGAGACACTGAGGTAAATCGGACGCGAAGATTTTTCGAAGCTTCCCGAATGCTGCTGAATAATACTTAATCTGTTTAGTTTATTCATAATTAAAAACTATGTACTACCATACATATATCATACAAAGAAGTTATGTTTGGCAATGATTGTTGTTACTAAGATTATCAAACAGTTCTTGTCTCGTCCCAAGGTAAATCGGTAATACAACGCCAATTTGCATCGTATTCGCCATCTCCACATAATGCTAGCCCATCGGGTCTAGACGCAGGCTGATCTAATTTGCCTGGGATTGCGCCTAGATCAAAACTTGCCGCGGTAGGGTCTCACTGCGCCTGCAAATTTGCTCTTGATATTCAATTACTATGTTGGTTTTCGTCATCTGCTTCGATACTATCATAAACCTGAAATTGAAAACAGAAAACGGTTGTAAGTTAGTAAACAAGCAGGTGTTTCAATAGTGTTGCAAAACAATTTGAAATAGACCTTTTCAACACTTCCTCAAGTAAGCTTAAGCGAATATTAAGTGATAGTTATTTTTCTAACAAATAATTTGTAAAACTTCAGTGAGTAGCTACTTGTTTATGCTTAAACTACTGTACTGGATGTAATAACCTAAAATTCTTAACATAACGTAGGCTAACATTTTTGTAACTAATAATATTTGGCTATATGTGGAAGCTTGTAATTGGCCTTCGATATTTATTTTAAGTTAACCACTTTCTTCTCAACCTAGCTGTTAGCTTCCCGAAGATTGTAAAAATAAAATAAAATAAAAATAAAAATCGAGGTAGGGTAGACAGTGGAAGTCGGGCTTAACTGCTGCTGTTTTTTCGTGAATTTAATGATTTACAAGGAGAACAAAGCTTTCAACAGTACAAATTTTTCGTTACGCTATTTTTCTGGAGCTTCATCGAATTCACGTTTAAAACCAGATCCTTACTTATGTTCTACAGGTTCTACTGCTGGCCTGTGTCCATCGTCGCTTGCTTGGGGTGACTGGGACGGAGTGGATAATGAAGCAAAATAAACACCAAAGAACAACGGCGAAAATATACCTATTAAAACTTTTAGCGTTTAGAAAAATGATTTTCAAAAATCTGAGTAAAATAATAGTTTACGAATTTTCAGGACTTTAACTGAATTCAAGAAAGTCTGTATAAAAATACTAGTTTTTTAAACACTTAAATGACCAATTTAGTAGATGCCAAATAAAAGCAAAATAATAAAATTCGAAAAAAAATCCACGACGATCAAATTGTAACTCTTAATTTAAAAAGATTTAAATAAGTTTTATGAAAATCCCTCGACTAAAAGTGATGTAGGTACTATACATTATGTATTTATCCACCTATTCATAAATTACAAACGCAAGAAAAATCCGTTGGGGTTACCTGCCCCCAAATGCACTAACTAATATTTTGCAGTTATAGTAATTACTTTAGAGAGATGGCAATGACTCTTACACCATAAGGCAGCCATTAACGGTAGGTTTTGCTGTCGTGACTGACGATTAACCTACCGTGTAATGTAGTCACTGATGGTTGCATGAAGTTGATTTCTTCTTTCCATCAGTCAATCAGTCAAGTTCCCCAAAAATTAATTCTGGATAGTTTAGGCAGTTTTTTTTCATTTCTAAACGCTAAAATTTTAAATCAAATAAATAATTAAATAAACGTATGGCGCCATTGTTCTTTACTTCGAAATTGGGATCTTCATTGGGATCACAAACTACAGCGTACAATATTTTTAATGGAAGAGAGCGGACACAGAAACCAGTGCTGCCACTCACTATTTAATTAAATTTTATATTAAAACTTTTCGGTAATTTTAAAGTCTATTATGACTTTGTTCGAATTAATTGTGTAAGAATTGTTTTTTTTTTAATAAATTTAGTATGCGACATAACTGGCTGTATGATATGATTGAGTTGGCATTTTATATTTTTACAATAACAAAAAAATCTTCGTACCTATATCTACCTATAGAAGTAGGTGAATAAGTTTACAGCTTGAATATAACCAAAAAGGTATAAAGTTTCTTTAAAGTTTATCCTCGCGGTAGGTTTAAAATATTGCTTTCCGGTCATAAAAGTTTCGATGCTGCAAGGCGTTTTACCGCCGCGCCACCAATGAAACGGCCATGTTTATATTTAACGATTTGCGGTCGTGGTCGAATGAGTATTTAATGAAACGTATGATTTGTGGCTGGTGTGTGAAAACTTCAAGATATGTTTTACTCTCATAGCAGTAAAGTACTGTCTTAGTGGCCTATGACAGTCGTTATTATGTCGGTGGAAAGATTGCTTTATTTGTACATCAGCCATTTTTAATGTCCCCACTGCTGGGGCACAGGCCTTCCTTATGGGTGGATAAGGAGGAGGGGCCATAACCCACCACGCGGGCCCAATGCGGATTGGTGGGTGTTAACGACTGCAAATGCAGCCGGGACCAACGGCTTAACGTGCCTTCCGAAGCACGGGGGAGCTCGAGATAATAAATTTTTGGTCACCCATCCCATGACCGACCCTTGCGAATGTTGCTTAACCTCCGTAATCGCTGGGCCAGGCGCTAAACCACTGCGCCACTGAGGCCCTTATTGTTTTATATAATAAAAAAAGCAAAAAAATGTTTTATTTAATTGACATGAAATAGGAGTGTTTTTAGAGTACCGTAAGTCTCTGTGTAATCGTTCCGTAATGTCTGAGGATCATGATGATTGGCGTTTTTGATGATGGGCCTCCATCGGTCTCGGTCCATTGATGCTCTTACCGACTGATGGAACTTGCATGACGGGGGTGCTATTTTCACTTGTCAGACCATCTGGTTGAAGAACTACCTCAGACAAGAGTACCGAACCACGAGAAAAAAACACTGTTTTGATACTAAATAGTCTTTTAAATAAGTCCGTAATGATATCTGTCAGACACCGTTGTCGCAGCGACGAATTCAAGGCTGCTAACGTTAGAGAAAACCATAGCTGATGACGTGGTGGTGGTTATGTAGGCTGGACAAGGTCTTAACGAAGATGACACACTTCTCCAATATGCACGATCTGAACATTATCACTTTGAGATTGACCATTTTGCAAAGTCCGTTGATAGAAAGATAACGTTTTACAAGAGAACAAGTTTTCTTTCATTATTTGTCACTAAAGGGTTACATTTCAGGGAAATTGTTAATAAAATACAGGATAAAGAACTGAATAACGTGAATCGTAAAAAAATACTTATGGAAGGCTTTCTTTCTGAGGGTCCTAGATAGTCAGAATATATTTAAATAAGCCTTAACAGGCTGCCTATTGAATACTAAGGGAGTTAAAATGTCGCTTTCTAAAAATTTATTGTAAATTGACGTACTTAATCATAATTTTATTTATATAGGTGATGATTTGAAACGAATTTTGCTTTTAATAATTTTGATAATCATTAATTTGTGTATATATACAGACAGATGGCTAGTTCATTGATTATTTTGATTCGAATGAAGGCACTAAAAGTGTGCGTATTACTGTGCGTCTATAATGATATGGAACAAAAATAATTTTTCATCGTTTATTTCACATATTTTCGCACAGAATAGCGTCATTTTTTCGGTGTTTTCGTTAGCAATGTTCATCATATCAGCCGCACGACACCCACTGCTGGGTATAGGCCTCCCCTAAGGATCTCCACGACGATCGGTCCTGCGCTGCCCGCATCCAGCGGCTTCCCGCGACCTTCACCAGATCGTCGGTCCACCTTGTCGGGGGCCTACCCACGGAGCGCCGTCCGGTGCGCGGTCGCCATTCCAGAACCTTTCCGCCCCAACGGCCATCGGTTCTTCTCGCTATGTGTCCCGCCCATTGCCACTTCAGCTGAGCAATCCTTCGAGCGATGTCGGTTACTTTAGTTCTCCTGCGGATCTCTTAGCAATGTTACAATACCATTATTCACAA
This sequence comes from Agriphila straminella, assembly GCA_950108535.1. Taxonomy (NCBI): domain Eukaryota; kingdom Metazoa; phylum Arthropoda; class Insecta; order Lepidoptera; family Crambidae; genus Agriphila; species Agriphila straminella. Next base: position 20,689,656 of record OX467307.1, on the reverse strand, counting down.
ACATTACTATGAGGTCTCACAGCACCCGCACAGCACACACAGAGCGTCCCAACTACCAGTCACACGTAAAACATAAAACAAACGATCCAATATCTCTATTTCAACGCAATGCGTTCACATAGGCAAGGATCTTCGAGCAACGACGGCTTCGACAAAGAGCCCGTCTTACTCTAAGGCAAGGATCGTTTGAGTATTGTTCTTGAATACGGGTGGATGGTTAAATGAACGAAGCGGCGGCATCTTTGCGGCCCGTTTTTGCATATTTATAGGCATCGGCATTGCGATGAGGCCGGCTTCCTCGAGATTGCATTTCTCTCACGCCAGGTCTTTTTTTGCTTGCACATTCCAATCGCTAGAATTTAACGTTGTTATCAAATCAGTGAGAAACAGACTGATGATCATTGGTTTTAATCAAATCCTACTAATATTATTATTATTATAAAAGTGAGTTTGTGGGTTTGGATGTTTGAGCCTCAATCACGCAAAAACGGCAGAACAGACTTGGATGAAATTTGACACACACATAGCCTTGATTAAAACATAGGATACTTTTTATTCCGGTCAAAGGTTTCCTAGGGATTTTCCGAATGTCCACGCGGACGAAGTCGAGGGCGGAAGCTAGTGTTGTTTATAAATTGTGCATAGTGTAATTGAATCTATCCAAAGTTTTTTCACAAAGTAACATTTTTTAGGTAACATTTATAAAAGGAAAGTAATCTTGAATGAGTTCTTAATTTCCGGCTAGTTTACTACTAACCCAGTAAAATTATACATCGGACCTTGCGTTAAATCCGGTTTTCCGGTTTTTTTTTGCAGACTTGTTTATGATGTTAACCCAATGAATATTCCAAGTTTGTGACCTCGAGCGCCGAACGCAACCAAGTCAAAAATTGAAAAAAACCGCGTAAATTTCGGCTCTTTGGCGATTTTAACCATAAAAGACTAGTTTTTGATAGTACCTTCTCGAAACATTTTTAAAGAACACTAAATTCGCTACAATATAAGACTAAAATTGTCTCTGTAGACCTAGTAGTTTCCGAGTTGAAGCCTTTCAAAATTTATCATTTTTTCGAACCTCGATTTTTTTTGCAATATTATTAGTTAGTAAATTAAGTTAATTTAGCCCTTTTGGAAGGTCCCAGTTGCGTTTCGTCCGTATCTGGTTCGTCGTATGACTCGCTCTTCTGCTGCTGCTATCTCGTCAGGTGTAGAGTTGCTGTCGAGAACAATCGCAGCTTCCTTTTCGATGTCTGGATTGTTTTCGACCATGGACATCATTTTCTTCTTCCCTAAGCCAAAAAAGCAAAAAAATTAGAACTACCGGATTTACCGCAAGGTACCCCGTACTTTCAGTCGACAATTTTATTGGACTATACTTACGCATAGAAAAAATCCTTTTGCATTTTTAAGAGAAGCACAAAATATCTGTATTTTTCCCTAAATATGTATACCTCCAAGAAAACTTAATTATTTAAGAATATATAAAATTACGTTATAGGCACGTTAAGCCGTTGGTCCCGGCTGCATTTGCAGTCGTTAACACCCACCAATCCGCATTGGGCCCGCGTGGTGGGTTATGGTTATGGCCCGTCCTCCTTACCACCCATAAGGAAGGCCTGTGCCCCAGCAGTGGGGACATCAAAAATGGCTGATGGATGGACATATAATATTAAATATTCATCCATAATTACTAGAACCAGAAGTTGTCAAATCCGTAAATAAATAGTGCTAATTTCAAGTCTTTATTGTCTTTGCTTGTTACACCCTCAGGCTAAAACTTTCAACACTTCAATTGCTACAAACTACAAGACGTCAAGAGTACACACAGCTTCGCACTTCCGTTACAAATTAGACCTTAACACGATCCCATAAGGTATCAAAGTGTCAGGTTTGTGTACTTGATTGTTCAGCGCAGGCGAGAAGATTGCAAAGCTAAGTCTCGAACTGCGGCACATTCCAGAAGCCACGGCGCGTCATTAGTAACAACGGAAAACAATAAATAGTTGCTTGCAGGAGCTCTGCAAGGCTTGTGTATCTCGTTAAAAGGTCGTGCTATAGGAGGTGGTGCAAGTGAAAGCCGATGGGCTATTTACGTGAAGCAACTTGGCAGGCAACTTGATAGGCAACTTAGCAGGCAACTTGGCAGGCAACTTGGCAGGCAACTTGGCAGGCGACTTTAGTCAATCAACGCTTTTTATCGACAATCGCTTGTGAAATCTAATCGCAAATCTAATTTCAATGATCCGATTTTACAAGCGATTGTCGATAAAAAGCGCTAATTGACTAAAGTCGCCTTCCAAGTCGCTCGAATGAGCGTTTGTGGAGCGATTTACAGAAAAACAGCGCTATCACGCTCATAACTTACTAATGAAATAAAATCTACATTCGATTGTTTGTACGCAATACGTATCTGGAAGCTGCCGATGCGCCGAGCGTTTGATCCTGGACTAGAGCATGGGGGAGCTGATCTTGCCAATGAGAATAGATTTGGATTGTGCACATCATGTGCAGTAAATTGGAAATAACCAACAGGATAAAAAGTTACATAGTTTAAAATCCAATCAATGAGTGAAGAGTTTGAGGTACATATCAAATGCATATAAGACAACAGATATCTATTATGGCTATGCTTACAAAGTACTTCAAAGTACATAATAGTAGCAAGAGCAGTTGTAAGTCTGTTTAGCCAAATCAGGCATAGGTACCAATGATTGCTAAAATGTAAAACTTCTCCTCTAGAGATAAATCCCTGATTAAAATTACTTTCTTCCAGTTAAACTTCTTATTGTATCTGTGTGTTTTATCTACAAAGATTGAAAAGAAAATCTTCAGCATTTTGAAAAAAGTTGACTGCATCAAAACAAGTTTCCCAAACATCAGCTAAAAAAGCAATGTCAGGAAGGTAACTACCACCGCTAGCTCCTCAAGCATGTGTCGCCGCTGTAATGTGGTCGCGTTCTCAAATTGCGAGGTCCCGTGTCTGGTCGCAGTTAGTCGGTTGGCGCGCCGCCAATCGCCGCGCGATTCCTTGCGGGATACATAAATCAACAGCTCGTTCCGACCATTAATATTGGGACAGCCGATTCGGTACTCCCCGCCTTTATATTTCTGTCGCTTCGTGTTGGTGCACTGTTGGAATGCAGTCGAGGGTTCGCTGAAGGAAACCTTCCAGCTATACAGTTTTGCTGTGAAATTCTTGAGCGCGATTTTGGAGTGGCGTAGCTATAAATCATTGGGACATTTTTCAAAATGATTTCCCAATGGGTTTACTGCAGGCCATGTCCATAAAAATTTTCAATAAACTTCCAGATTCACTTAAAAATGTCAATGATGATAAAAAATTCTTAAATAATTTAAAACAATTACTAACAAAAAAGTGTTATTACAACATGAAGGAATATTTAGAAGATGAAAATATAGAAATATGAATATTGTAGATAAAAAGTAAACTAAATTAAAACATTAAAATACTTAACTTAAATTAAATACATAAGTGCAATATAATTTAATAAATAAAATAATAGTTTTTATTAATTAAGTAATAACTACTATTGTAATGAAACTAATATACTAATATAATATAATGATAAATAAGTGTTTGCTATCTATTATTGTTGTTGTGCCCGACAGGGTCCATAGTGATCTAAAATATTATAATTGAAGAACTACTGTAACACTGTGGAATGCAATAAATGATTTGAGTATTGAGTATTTTTTCGGAATGGCTATATCATCCATAATAATACGTTTGTTTTAGGTTAAGTGTATTCCTGTGTTTTTTTAAGGTCGATTAAAAGGAACAAACTAGTCAGTAAAACCACGTGATATCATAGACATAGAAACTATTCGTTTTGCTCTACCTTACTCGTCTTCAGTAGAGCATACCCAACGGGAATAAAGTTCACCTATAACAAATTGAATATGTTTGAACTTATTAGGTACTTTGTTAAACTTGATGTTTTCAAGTATACATTGACGACGTTTTTATAGGAATGTCCATCGGCTATTTTCGATGTCCCCACTGCTGGGGCACAGGCATTCCTTATGGGTGGTAAGGAGGACGGGCCATAATCCACCACGCGGGCCCAATGCGGATTGGTGGGTGTTGACGACTGCAAGTACAGCCGGGACCAACAGCTAAACGTGCCTTCCGAAGCACGGAGGAGCTCGAGATAATAAGTTTTTGGTCACCCATCCCATGACCGACCATTGCGAACGTTGCTTAACTTCCGCAATCGCTGGGCCAGGCGCTAAACCACCGCGCCACCGAGCTCCTCAAGGAGTAAGGAATAAAGTTCATTTATTTTTCTACTAATATTTTCATATGATTATCCTAATGATTACCTGCTCGAATATTTTTGTTTTGTTTAATTTATGCTATATGGAATACTTAATCAATTAGCTATGCATATAATAGGGATGTTGACTAATGAATAAAATAACGAAATACTAATAAAAATCGTAAACATATTAAACTTTTAGAGTAGCTTGAATACCTCTTGGTTTTATATATTGCATATTATTTGTTTTATGACCCTTCAAAGTTGGGCGGACAAGTCCATTTAAAAAGTATAAAATTTATTAAAAAAAAAAATAACTTTAATTAGTCCGTAAAATGTATAGCAAATTTGTCTAAGAAACTATTTTGATAAACACAATATTTAATATAGCTGCCAAACAAATTTCCTACGCGTTGCATACAAACTAGCACGGCGTGACGTCATAACGTGCAAGCCATTAGTATGGAGCGTTTTTGATCGAGTCCATTTGTGTGCATTTCACACTGTGATATCTCGGGCAGTTTTCATGCTAGCGAATTAATTCTTTTACCAATGTTTCTTTTTTTGAGAGGTAATTTATGTAACATAAAATAAAAAAAATAGTCAACATCCCTATTGTCTTGAACTGGTGATAAAAATTTGGGAATAAATTCCGACAACTCTTGTCTCATTAAGTCCCAAATTAAGCTTTGACTTTTAGCTTTTGCACCAAACGGTTGTCTTTTCTCGTTTTTTATGTCATTCTAACTTAAATAATGTTAACAATGCAACATGTTTAAATAATAGTGCATGTCTGGTTCGTACATAAGTCTAAACGAGAAAAATATTTTGAGATTGGCGCTTCATATTTTGCTCTGTGGAGTGTCTTGAGTTACGCTGACGCCAACACATTTCTGCGATCGAGTCGTTAAAGGGATGGCACATTTGGAAATAGAATAAGAATATTTAATACAAAAATAGTAACTTTACAGAAAACGTCAATGTGCAATTCAAGCACTTTATGTCAAATCAGTAAATTCTATTTTTGGAATCAAAGCGACTTTTGTTTTTAGTGTTCCGTATCCAAGGGTAAAATGGGACCCTATTACTAAGACTCCACTGTCCGTCTGTCTGTCACCAAGCTTCTCATGAACCGTGATAGCTAAACGGTTGAAATTTTTACAGATGATGTATTTTTGTTGCCGCTATAACAACAAATATAATAAACATTTAAGTGGGGCTCCCATCCCATACAACAAACGTGATTTATTTGCCGTTTTTTGTACAGAACCTTTTTTTATCTTGCTATTTCATCTCAAACTTCACCCCAAATTGCAAACAAGTAAAAAATTATTTTCATAAATGTTATGTATTACGTCAGTCTCGGAAAACGCTCTCCTCCCTTTGACTCTTTTGTCAACAACAAAACGTTTATTTTGCCGGAAATCGCTGGCAACCCTACATCCGGAACAAATGAAGCGTAGATTTTTCCACCTTTTAACGTACGTTCTTAATGGTATGACCGGGGGCCCTACCGCCTAACTCAAAGCTTTAGCCAGAGCGATAGCAATGCTCTGTCCGTCCTTGTCATATCATAACACGATGACAAGGACGGACTGTGTACTGACGTCATAAACCAAAGCCAGAGTCAAAGCGATTGAGTTAGGCGGTACGGGGGCGGGCGCCTTCCTGTAAAATAGTGTGTATGACCGAAATAAACAACGAACACGCATCGATTTCTTGAAATTTTTAGGAAAATACCCTCTGAATTTTCAGTTTGGTGCATGGTCTGCATGGAGGACTGCAACTCATAAAATTTTCAGTATAAATGGATTGAATAGTCGTTAAATACTTTACCACTTACCTACGGCCCCTTTGAGATGATAAGTACATTAATTATGTTATGTTTTAATATTGAAAATGTTAAAGTTTTCGTGATCAAGTATAGTGCACAGATTTAAATATGAAATTGTGACATTTGTCAATCAGACTTCACTTCAGGCATGTTTGTTTAACCGTCATGCTGAGGCACAGGCTTTCCTTATAAATGAATAGGAACGATGGTCCATAACATAACCCACCACGCGGGACCTATGCGGATTGGTGGGTAAAATCAAATAAATATTCGTCACTAAATAATGACCGCCCCTGCCCCTTACTCAAAATGGTCATTACTAAAATTAATAGAATATTAATAACAACGTATGTGATTGACGTTATAAGCTAATGATTGGCTTATGACAATCCCATACATTGTCATTATATTCTACTAGCGTTAATTTTAGTAGAATGTTCATTTGAGTAGGAGGTAGGTAAGCAGCCATGTATTTGACGGTCATAATTTCAACGCTCACGTTGAAGTCTACGAAAATATACTTTCTCCATTCCTATATTTCTCCTAGAGCGCTAAGAGCCATTATGTAATCTTTTATGAGGCCTTAAATCATGAAGCAACATTAAGGATACTCTCTGGGTACCCGCCAGGATGTTCAAATCATTCGCCATGGGGTATCTAATGAAGGAAATTTAGTGTTTCTCTCCGAGTCGGAGGTATATAAAGACAATAAACTAGATGTATTATTAACTGTAAAGGAATAAAATTAGTCAACGATAATATTCCATTATTTAAAAACAGATAACTGATGTAAATGAAACATTACGTATCATCCTCCTCGCGTCGTGTTCCTCATTACTGAGGGTCGTGATTCCCCCGATGGGAAGTTAATTTTTTTTTGACGATGCCTCTCCATCGCTGTCTGTCCTTAGCGACATGGAGTGCATCGTGTAGCTTGGTGTTCAGCGTTGAGCGGATTTGGTCAGTACATTACGTATAGGTATGAAGATTATTGCAAACGAGTTGCTGACCTTGACCTGAAAATATCAGTATGTTTTAGAATAAATATCTAAATAACTAAAATCAAAACGTAATGTGGTATTTACACGAGTCGACTTGGCAGGCAACTTGGCAGGCGACTTTAGTCAATTAGCGCTTTTTATCGACAATCGCTTGTAAAATCGAATCGCCACCTCATTAAAATTAGGTTGCGATCAGATTTTACAAGTATAATTGTTAATAAAAAGCGCTGATTGACTAATGTTGTCTGCCAAGTCGCTCCATGTAAATACCCCATTGTCAAATTGTAACTAAGTACCTATATAAATAAAGCTTTGAACACACAATATCGATGTTTTCGGACAAGAGTTTATCGTTACATTTAAGTTTGTGTGACGTTTTCGTGCTTTGGTGTGACGGAACGAAGTGCCCTAAGCAAGCAATTTGAGAGCTAATCCGGTGACGTGGTGCATAGGTTTGGGACGCACTGAGGATGTTAAAGTCAACGTTTGCACTACATAATGGGTGCTAATGCTAATTTTATAGTGAGGACGTTTGCGAAACCTAAGTCGGTTTAGTTAAATGTATCTGCAAATGCAGTTTTAAGTATTGTTTATAAACTATGGTTGCTGAAATCTGTAGATGCAAAGTAATTTTGTCAGCAAAATAAAGCTTGAGATTTGTAAATTAAATGAATGGCTAGAGGCCAAGCAAAATCAATTCTTTATTATACTAGTGAACTAGGTAATCTAGTATATAGATTTCTTCGTGCTGCTTTATCTGTCTAATTTATATTTAAATCATACATAAAAAGTTCATTAACATCATAAACCTACTGATAATATTAAATGGATTCTTATATTTTTTGATAGTAAGTACAAAATTTAATTGACACTCCTAAATAACATACATACAAAAACTTATAGGACTTAAGTGTCCGCCCTATGAGGGTCATATAAAATGTTACCGTCAAAACATAGCAAAGCGTTCGAGCCACTTGCGCGGGTGTTATCTCAGTTAGTGTTTTGTAATGAGGTCGAGTTGTTTAGACATCTGCGTCCATTGTGTGTTTTGGATTGTACAACTCGATATAACTTAACATGCTAGCTTGTCTATGTTTATTTAGGTCGAAACTTCCCGGTACAAGCTAGGCAGATTAACAATATCCTCGTGTTACTTACGGTTAGGTTGGATAACAGCTACTAATATCAACTAAAATTGATCTAATTATGTATAATGAATATTATTAAGTTGATTTTGATTAGCGACATACAAAAATTGAGGTTACAATATTTGGTACCTACTCCTTGAATATGATTAAACCAACGAAGATGAATAAATAGCTGATGATAGGATATTCATACATCGACAATATCTTCACAAATCCTAAGTTCCAGTGCAGAATTAAATCGATTGAAGGTGTCAATCAGAACTGTATCGAATACCTAATGTAAGTATGGACCTTAGAGTATAACCACAGACCAATACAACAATAATGGACAATTGCAATCAATCGATAATATCGTCCATTTTGAATGTAGATATTACAACGTTGGGAAACATCTCGAGTAAACTGCCCAACGGCGTTTAGTGATTTATTATAAACATCGATTATTTAATACTAATCAAGAAATAGACAAATGGGTACGATAGAACAAACAACCATAGCTTAGATACAAATAAATGACTTATGACTAGAGGCAAATATGGACTGCAAGCAGTTAGATGATTATAGTTCAGAAACTTAGGTTTTGGAATAGGTTTAATCATTACAACAAGTTAGTGATTCAGTAAGTATTAATTTAATATAATAGTAACATTATAAATGGAAAAGTAAATTTGTTTGTTTGTTACGCCTTCTCGTCTTAACTACTCAACTGATCATCATGCATACACGTTGTCAGGGGTACAGAAAAGGACAAAGGATACCTCCATCCAGAAAAAAAACGAATGATAGAATAATAACTGTCCACTCAGATAAAGTCACTGGTGGTCGCTAGTTAAATTTATATTCCTTGATATTTGCTGAGAAACTCCAGAAAAAACAATCTTGAAATTATGAATAACTAAAAAATTAGATGTAAATAAAGTCAGTTAACCCTCTCTGTTGGGGAGGGTGGCTCCGAACCCCTAAGGTTGAGAGCCGAAAAAAAGTCAGTTAAAGAGTTTGCTCTACATTCGTCTTTTACATAATCTTTAAAAGTAAATATAAGATTTTTTGCTGTTTCAGGGATTATTATACAAAAAGGTAAGTTTAAGTAATATAAACAATTACTTCGTATTGACTGTTCCTCTGTAGTCGTACCATTAAAATCACTTTGTCATTTCTTGCTGAGACCAAAGGCGTGAAGTTACGAACTTCACACATGCATTTACAGTTGCTCAGAGCAGGCGCCTGTTACTGTAGCAAACTAGTTGTGCATGGCCGATCTGAGTGAAACTGAGGCAAGTATTCGAAATGGTCACAAAATGAAATAATTACTTACTGCTATTTCCCTTGGACCACCTAGTTCTACTATTAACGCTACTACCTACTAAATTAGCTTCCTAAGAAAATCAGTTTAGTTCTACGGTCCGAATTGATAGAACTATAGCTACCTATATGGAATTTATTTTCCTTTCAGAATCCTAAGTGCCTATTACAATAAGTTAATAATGTTATGGAGTGGGACGAATATCGTACGCTTATCGCGATGACTTTTTGCAATAGGCACTCTGATTCAAATGGAAAACCTTTTATTCGATTGAACGCTAAAGTTAATTCAAAGCTTCGAAAGAAATAACAAACTATAAGATTACGTGCCTTTTTAAACAAAACATGTACCAGTATTATCTGTGCCTATGTCTATTTAGTCTTCTATTGCTTATTTACGCAGACATTTTTGGCTGAGAACTCTACAACATACCTAGATTCTGTAAGAGTTCTCAGAAAAAATGCAAGAAAAATCTGATGATATTATTCATGTGAATGATAATATATGAAATCTAAAGGTACCTATGTGATAAACTCTACATTGTATAAAGAATAAAAAAGGGTAGCTTCGCGCCCCTTCGATTTATATTTTCATCTCTACTAAATAGTTTCTGACTCATGCAATAATCGACGCTACAGAAACTTAATACCAACTAACTATACACCGTATACTTCTAGGTTCCGTCTCGAATATCAGCCGAATTGTCCCACTTAACTAAATTCGGGACACGCTCGAGTTTCCGAGTGTTAACCGCTAGTTGTCTTTGGGGCTATCCGGGGCGTCCCCCAGGGAGCTTCGTTTGTGCGGCGAGGAAGACCAGATGTTTGGGCTTAAATGGATACTGTTGGGGCCAATTTCTAATTGGGATTGTCATCAATTTGTTCCTAAGTCTCTTGAAGCTATGTTTCGAAAATGTTTAGTTGGGAATACATGGCCTTTTGGGATGGTTGAAACAAAAACGATCGCATAGAATTTAAGTATTTTTTTTATTATTTACGATGATGATTACGACTCATAGTGCCGGTTTCACACGTTCCGGTTAGCACCATCTTCTGGTTTAATTTAAAGCTGAACAGAATTTACATTAAATTATATTGTGGTCCTTATATGGAACCTGTGAATATATAGTCTTAGCAATTTCCCCCACTCACGAGCCCGGGCCGAGCGGCGCTGTATAAAAGACGGCGTCACCTGCGGCACGGCCTCACTTTGCGCGCGGCGTTTGGATGCGACGGATGTTTCTTTGTGGCGTTATAGTGCTCTCTCATATTTAATTCAGTGTTAAATATTGTCGTATTGATTAAAGTTCGTGTCTGATTAAAATTTGTTCATGATTAAAGTTAGTAAGAATTAAATTAAAGTGTTAGGTTGTTGTAGACCGTTCTTTTTTTAAAATCATTTTCACTTATGGTTTGTAAAATCAGAAGTGGGATTCACTACGCGTTCTACCAGCTTGTTTTGCCATCCAAAAGTTAATTTTCGTGTTAAAAGTAGTGTTCTGTGTGTTTTAAAAGTGCCACGTGTTTTGTAAAAGTTGTTTTCGTGAGTATTCGATAAAAGTGTCACGTGTTTTGTTAAAGTTGTTTTCGTGAGTATTCGATAAAAGTGCCACGTGTTTTGTTAAAGTTGTTTTCGTGAGTATTTGATTAAAGAGCCACGTGTTTTGTATAAGTTTTCGTGAACATTTGTAAGAAAAAAGGTGTGCCCCGTGTCTTTAAAAGTAGTTGTCGTAATTGTTCGTAAAATTGACACGTGTCTTGTGAATTGTTCTCGTTAAACATTTCGGGACGTTCCTCTTGGCCTGTAGAGCGCGATCATCGTAATAAAGACCGACCGAAGTTGTCTAGGCGTGATGATCGTTCTGCAGACTATAGGAGCAGGTCGAATAGACGTCATAATGCTTCGCATAGCTCGCAAAGTAAAACTCGCGATCGCCGTTATAGCTCAAGTGACCGCCGCGAGAGCTTACAGGATGTTGTGTTTGATCGAATTCTCACTAAATTAGATGCTATCGAAAATAGCCTACAACAACCTACAACAACGCCAACGGTTGATAGTCCGTCGCATCTTCTTGGTGATCATACGCCGACGCCATCGCTTATCGTGGCGCCAACCCTCGCCAGCGAGCAGGGTTCCGGCGTTACCGCATGGTGCGACTTTGGGAACAGTGCGTGATGCTACGCTAGTACCAGCGCAGACAAAGCCGTGGCGGACAGGATTGTCTGAGCTCTTTCATCCTTGGTACAAGTAAGGTCTCATAAGTATTATATTTCCTCATTTGACCCGAGTATACATGATTTTGGTATGTGGTGATACCAATGCTAAGCTGCTGTCAAAGGACTTATTTCCTATTGGTATATGTTAAACCGAAACATGATTTTTGATGATGATTTTCGAGCCTCCAACAATGCTGTCCGTCCGTCAAGCCACATAGGGCCGATGCAATCGCGTAAGCGAGATGCACCTAGGTTTGGAGACAACTCTAAGTGTCTCATTTGTGGCAAGTTTGGTCACAAGAATGGCATTGCCCTAAAAAGTCTAAAACTGATACGACTCAGTTCCTTTACCACCCAATGACAATAACAGGTCAACCAAATTTTGTACTTTTTGTAAAACAATCAGTTTTGAAGCATTTTAATTTTAATAAAATTCCAACCTATCGTTAAATACGTAGCATAAGAAGCCAGGAGATTAAGGCAGCCTCTTATGTCACTGCTAGTTAGAAGTTGATTTATATGTTGTACCTGTGGCCTTACTACGAGCTCTTATAGCAGGGCTTATATTGAACTGCCTTACTTTTTCGTACTATGACTTCAACGGTTAGTATGAAAGCAGGCCATAAGCAGTCCTGTTTAAGGCCTGCTTTTGAACTGTACGGTTTCTTATTTGCTGTTGGTAAGCCCCCTTATGAATGTATTAGTGCGCCAACTTTAATTGGCACTGATGTTTTAAACCGAAAGGGACTGACTTACATACGGACTAATAATGAACAACGGTGCAGCACGTGAACACCGTGGAAGTTGAATCTATCAAGACGCCTTTAACTAGGCATGGTAAAGACCGCCTTTTAGAAATAATTATAACTTTTTCAAGTTCATTTATTATTATTCATAGGTAAGGGTCAGGTACGGCCGAGCCCTGTGAAAATAAAAGCTCTAGTAAAATCGACTTACTAACGTTAGAGGTCCGCCAATTTCGCACGCTGGTGGGTTTACATTCACCCTCGAGTATAGGAAAGGTTGTATGATGCAACATGCTGATTATTTAAGTAGGAATCCTCCAGCACAAGTCTCCCACATACGCAGTCCGGTCAATTGGGCAATGATTGCTCAAACTGCTGATGTGGAGACGCAGGAGTTGATGACTAAACTAAGGGAAGGGCAATTAGATCAAAACAGGTATTTTATTAAAAATGAACATTTATTTTATAAACATAACCTACAGGTGAAGAGCCGCGTCTCTTATGCTTCATCCCTGGGGTCACAGGTTGAGCTTGCTACGGGTTTTTCATGATGACCACGACCATATTGGCGTCGATAAAACCAACGATGTTATTTTACGACATTTTTGGTTTCCAAATTTAAGATATTTTGTTAGGAAATATGTTAATCACTGCCTTATTGTGTTTATCTTATAAAAGGGTATCACGAGGCAAGCTACAACACAAGCCTCACCCCTGCAGTTTTTGGTGGGCATTGGTGCTGCGACGCCTGCCATCAGGACACTGGTGAGAGATGTAGCGCTAAGTGATTGCCAACCTAAACGGGAAGCTCTTATGACCCTCAGAAGACAGCGGGCGACTGAACTCTTGACTGCCAATCAACAGCGTCAGGACGCCTACGTCAACGAAGATCACCGACAGCCACGCAGTTTCGTCGTGGGTGATCAAGTGTTCGTGAGCAAGGCCACACAAAGTACCGGCAAGCTGGACTCCGGTATGCGCGGGCCTTACAAGGTTCTGCGTGCGCTGCCCCATCAGCGCTACGAGCTCGAGCTGCTGGCCGGCTCGTACGGCAAGAAAACTCAAGCTGCCGCTGAACACATGGTTCTGTGGCGCGGCGAGTGGACGCCGGATGCGTGCGAAGCGCTCTTCGGAAGTGTAAGTGATTGCCTCGACATTATGGCAATTCCTTTATGCCTCGACATTATGGCAAATTCTTTATGCCTCGACATTATGGCAATTCCCTAATGCCTCGACATTATGGCAAATTCTTTATGCCTCGACATTATGGCAATTCCCTAATGCCTCGACATTATGGCAAATTCTTTATGCCTCGACATTATGGCAATTCCCTAATGCCTCGACATTATGGCAAATTCTTTATGCCTCGACATTATGGCAATTCCCTAATGCCTCGACATTATGGCAAATTCTTTATGCCTCGACATTATGGCAATTCCCTAATGCCTCGACATTATGGCAAATTCTTAATGCCTCGACATTATGGCAATTCCCTAATGCCTCGACATTATGGCAAATTCTTTATGCCTCGACATTATGGCAATTCCCTAATGCCTCGACATTATGGCAAATTCTTTATGCCTCGACATTATGGCAATTCCCTACTGCCTCGACATTATGGCAAACTCTTGTGCCCCGACATTGTGGCAATCCCCTATGCCCCGACATTGTGGCAGTTAATTGGCCCCGACATTGTGGTATTTAATTTTGTTTGTGTTATCATCTGGAGCTTCAGTATGGGTTGCCGGATCCGGATGGTAACATGAACCTTACCTACCTACCTACTTAATGTGGTGCTGGAATGAATTCGTCACTGTCAATGATTGAGTTCTTTCACTTTTTCATCGCGAATGACGTTTTGGCTTAGTTGCTTTGCGCTGGTCGCTTATCGTGTCTCAATCACTTGAGTGCACGCTTGTGGTTGTGCCGCGGTGGGTCACCGGTGCTAAAAACTAATAAAAAAATAAAAAACACGTTTGCTTTTTTGTTATGTGTGTTCTCTAGATGAAGAGACAGACGACGAGGACCACCACGTCATCGTAGTCTGTGAGGACCGCCACCCACCAAGGTCTGGCGAGGACCACATGCCAAGGCCTAGCGAAGACCCGGTACCATCGGCTGATGCTGATGAGACTGTGGTGCTGGTCCCCAACCAAACGCCAAGGACAGACGAGAGTCAAGCTGACGAGGACGTTCAGCTGCCAGGAACGGCCGTCTTAGCAATTTCCCCCACTCACGAGCCCGGGCCGAGCGGCGCTGTATAAAAGACGGCGTCACCTGCGGCACGGCCTCACTTTGCGCGCGGCGTTTGGATGCGACGGATGTTTCTTTGTGGCGTTATAGTGCTCTCTCATATTTAATTCAGTGTTAAATATTGTCGTATTGATTAAAGTTCGTGTCTGATTAAAATTTGTTCATGATTAAAGTTAGTAAGAATTAAATTAAAGTGTTAGGTTGTTGTAGACCGTTCTTTTTTTAAAATCATTTTCACTTATGGTTTGTAAAAATAGGCACTCGACATAAATACTATGAAATTGCATACCTTGTAATCAATACCATAGCTATAAGAAACACGTGGTGCTTGACGTGCTTGTCAGTGGTAATTATAATAACGAGTTCAAGAATTATTTATTCTTGACGGAACTGAAACCCCCCAAGCGTTTTGTAAATCAGTGTTTTGAAAGAATTTAAAATATTAAAAAATGTACAGTAGCGTTAAGTACTTAAGGTACTCAAAATTTATTATGTTTCAGGATATTTTCGTTAAAATAAAAAAGATCAAGGCCGATTCACATTTTGTGGTTGACATGAAGAAAAAAAAAACAACTTTAGCTACAAATTGAACTTTCACAAACAAAGACTGAATACTACCAGCTTAATGATGAAAATTATCCCTAGAAAAAGCCACTCGTGAGTCGTGGCCACTCTAATGGCGAGGTCATCCCGTCCCGGCTTTTTCCTGAAATGTCCTGGTTAATTACGACGTCTTTGGTTGACGGATTTGCTGGTGTTAACGGAATATACTACATAAGTCTGGAGATTAAGGTTGAGAATTGGTGTGGCAAAAAAGGTAAGTACTCACAAATGATTGTCAATTTTACAGGTAGTCACTCTAGCTTAGGATTAAGTTCGAGGTTCTTGTGCAAATTACTGGACACACTGGAAATTTATACACTTTTTATACGTCTTTCGATCGAATAATATTATGATTGATTGCAACTATTTAATAACGATGCAAGTATTTATTATGCAGTGCGTTAGAACTAAGTTCTTTTAATAAAAAAAATCAACTCCTGTCTATCCCCTGTCCTATTTGCTTGTTTAGAGTGTATAGTTTATCTTATGTTAACTTTTATTAGCATTAGAAAGCAAAAATATGACTTAAATCCATCATTTTTATCACGGTTCAAATGGTAGCGTTGTTCTTCTTGACTTGAATTTGTATGAACACGGAAAATAAAACAAATATCCTTTGTTCATCATGATTCCTTCGCAGCTTGCTAAATTGTTCAGATGATATTCTTATTTACATTTATCTGTGGTTTCGGGTCATATGATGGACAGTTCAACCAACATTTGTCTCACATCTCACATTCCGAAAGTTGTGGAGCCGCGTGCCCAACATTCATTTCAGTCGTAAAGTGAATATTTTATGTCGGTGTGCGCCTCCACCGCTTTTTATTCCGATGATATATGCCCGAATGCTGCGGTACATTCCATTGTTTTTGTTGTTCGCGTGTTGCGAAGGTGTTATTCCTTTGCAATGAAATATTTTTATTTTACGTTTTTGTGAGTTTTTGATGTTTTAACCCCGATGGTTGTTGGTAGGTAAAACGGAAACAAACGAACGTGCTCACTTGAAATAAGAATAGTACTAAACATTTCCAATAAATAAATGTATTCAATTTACTGCAATACCAAAGATTGGTGCTCTCTCCGTTTAATTACTCAAAACTCAACTCAAACTCAAAATATTCTATCTTCAGTCAGTTATAATAATAAGCATTTCGAAATCGTCAAATTTTTTAGATACTTCTATATAGGTAAGTAACCAAACTTACTACTTTCAATTCAATTCTTTATACTATGAAGTGTAAAATAACATAAATAACATTAGAATAGAACTTACTACACGTGAATTTACAGTTTGTATGGTATCAATAATGTAAACATATTGGAAAGTAGTCAATAAGATTCTTGTACCTACACCATATGCTACGAATCGTAGAGAAGGCAATTTTGTCTAAAACAATTCGTTTAGGCAGCATTTAACAAGAGCGCTTGATGATACAAAGCTTCTTACTGGTGGCCTCGAATATTCTCTTCATTGGAGGGTATAATCCATTTCATCATGTGAAGATAGCCATTATGCGCGTAGTCGTGCCCCACCACTTGCCTCTCATACGCTTGCATATCGAAATTATGTTCTGCGCAGTCTCTCGCTCGATGTTCCGAGCTGTCAATATCGCTGAAACGCATTGTAGTAAACGGTCTCTAATACAGAGGATCTTATAGATATTCTTGTACTAAATAAACAGGCTATTGATAATTAATCTTTCTTGGACTCGAACTGTCAAACAATTATGTAACTACAGGACAAGATGGGACCTTAATAACCTTCTACACATTTTAACACACATGTTACACAAACAAACTCCACTCTCATACACACACATACATACACACACACACACATTATTAGAAATATCGATTATAATTATCATAAAAACCTACTATTATTTAAATTAAGCAATTCCTGTATACTCTGGAGATGGGCACTAGTGTCTGCGACACAGTTTTTTAACTACTGCGGCCACTAACAATCACTACTGTTTTTGTCATACTGTTTTAGGTGTAATTAAAAAATTTCATTTCATGTACAACAATAATACTGATCCAAAATTGTACATTGATGTCTATATCCGATCAAAAAGAAATATCCCACTTCGGAACGCGTTGAAAAAATAATGAATCATTGTGTGTCGAAAATTAGGTGACGCTGTATCAGCCAACACACTTTTTATTCATTACGTTATTCTGTAAAAAAAAAACAGTCATCAATCCGATACATTTACAAGCGTCTCGTAATTGGAGCGAGTAATAAAAAGTAAGGGTAGCATAAAATAATGCCTTCGCTGAGATTCCATTACAGAATGCGCACAAATCTTATACGGAACCCATAAAAAATGACATAAAAATCAGGCGAAATTACCCCGCCAGAAAAACAGGCTTAGTTGATTTTCAGGTTGGCATTACAATATATTCCTGACACGACCTTGTTTAACCATTACTTCAGATAGAGTTCAAAACACCTCCACTGCACAGACAACCTCATTCTATGGCTAAATAGATATTTGATTATCCCCGTCACCCTTAGTCAACACACTCAAAGTTATTTACTGCGTACAGTGGTCACCTGTTCGTAGGGTCACCCCGACGACGTGATATAAGATATTGGGAAACAGCGGCGTCGGCGCAGCGTGGGGCCTATGCCCACAATGCCCAGCAGTGAAGACGAGCGCTTGCTGTTCTTTTTGGTTATAAGCGTTAATTAACAACTTTAGTCAGTAGCTATCATTACCGTAATTTGAAAATAGGCGTCAATTCCGCTGGTTTCCTAACAGTTGTTTCTTGGAGATAACTATGGCCAGATAACTGCAGTTATGGTTATCTGTAAAGAGTTTTTTTCCTCCCTGTGCATTTTCCTGATTATGAGTCTCTCGTTGATTGCGATCACTGTTCTTGTACTTTCGACTCAAGAAAAATAAACCAAATACCATACACGTACACCGGCTTTAATCTCTGGAGCTGTCTAAAACAATAGTTGTCTAACTGAACCGCAACTAGAAAGAGATGGCGCGGCGCCTTCGCCCTCACACAAAACGCTCCAATTACGCGCTTGAGTCGCTCGTATTGTGCTACACTGGAAGATATGCGAATGAAAACTATTTACAAAGATGTTTACTGAAGTGACATCAGAAGAACCGAGACAAATTTTATGTATAAATGCGAAAGTCTGTTTGTTTGTTTGTTACGCCTTAACGTCCTAACTACTGAACCGATCATCATAAATTTTGAAAAAATAAATATATGTAGCTTACGAACGAACGAATCATTCGGTGTTGGTTTACGCACGATCTAACTCCTGAGGATGCTCCGGGCTGGGGCGAAACACGTGTAGGGTAGCCTAGTTGGTGAGGGTGCAAGGTGTGTTGCTGTCTTGCTAAATGCAGGTATTGTGCACTTATATTTTGTGGTGTGCCTGTGCATATTTTTGCGGGCGGGCGGACGGTGCATCTTGCATATTTTGTTTGCGGAAGTAAGCTACATATATTTATATTTTCAAAATGGTTTGGGACTTCCGCCAAGTGACGCCTGATTCAATCAAATAGATCATCATAAAATTTTGCATACACGTTGTCAAGGGCGCAGAGAAGGATATAGGGTAACTTTCATCCAGAAAAAAGTACAATTTCCAAGGAAAAGCAAAAAATTTTCCACGCAGACGAAGTCGCGGGCGGTCGACCTTATAGTTCAGGCATCTCTGCAATTCAGTCGTTGTTTAGCATTTTGAAAAAGAAAGATACAAATTATAAACAAATGTCTTTAAAGTTGTTTACAAAAGTAACCTTTTAGGGAAAATGCTCGTATCGTTTTACTAGAACAACTCACAGATAACATAATAAATACAATGTATTGCTGGACTTAGGGTATGTAAAATTAAATCTCCATATTTTAAAATTCATATCTTTTCATAGCTCATCTACCACTGTGACTATTACTTCAAACTATTTCTGTGTGCGATTTTAATTAACGACCATCGTCCGAGTATTAAAGAGTTGAGCGAGGATTGAATGTGGAGCCGAAGGGCAATTAACACAAGGTCCAAATTACAGCGGCCGCCGCGCCGACCACCTTTAATTTTGTTTGCACTATTTATGCAAGCTGATTGGTGTTAGTCAAAGTGTAAATCTAGCTAGCTCTACAGGTAATCTCAATTTGTAATGTTCATACAATACATTAAACAAATAAGTATAATCTGAGAAAAGATAAAATCTGTGCGATAAATTGAAATAAATTGGCAAGTAAAATTCAAGCGAATAGTTTATGTCATAAAATTAGGCATTCACCCAATGTAGAATAGCGGAAAAATAGTCCTATTCACTTTGCCGGCAAAGCGAACGGTTTTTCAAGTGCTAATCACTATGTGCACCTTATGTGATGCGTTAATAAAAATATATAAAAAAAGTGAGAATTGTCCAAACGAATCAAATATTGATAGCTACACGGTCGAATAGATTTAGCTCACCAAAATACGTGGAAACGTTTCAGAAAGAATACAAAACAAAATGCAGTAAACGAACCAATGTATTTCGTTTCTGCGAAAAATTCTGTGCAGTAGGGCAACCCTTTCCAAGTTATAAATAGTGGATAGTGTTGTTGAGATATCGACATTATCTTATCGGGAATACGGGCCCAATTGAGAGGCCCGCATGTTTCGTTTTCACGGTCCCAGGATACTAATCTCCCAACCCGGCCATTCAGCTGTTCCTAATCTCAATTTAGTTAGCAAAATAATTGAATATCTGATTTTACTATTTGGATAATTTATTTATTTAGGCTCAACAATAATAAAAAAAATCCATGGTTCAAGAAAATTATGAGATACTTTTTAAATTTGAGATTTTTGCATTCACAATGCTATTTTTACACAATACTAAATAATATACTAGAAAAAAAACGACTCGCACCAGATCAGACGGGAATCTGCTATTAAAAACTATTAAAAACCTCGCCTACGGCTCAGTTTTTAAACACACACTCATGTTTTAATACCCCTCATTATGCATCAGTATCATAATAGTACATTATGAGACAAGTTAGCTTAGGTTGCTCATTGCACACAAGGCTGTGGGTTGCAGCCCGAGCCGCAGGCGAGGGCGTAACTCAGCCGAGTGTGCAATAAGCAAGAGCTCACGAGTTTCATACGACGTTTTTCAACACATTTGCGAGGAAAAAACAAAGTAATATATCACAAAGCAACAAATATGGCAAAAACAAAATATGATAATTATGGGAAAAGGCGCGCATGTTTTTTTTTGTTTTTTTTTCACAGGCTAACGCAAGAATTTTTTGCGAACAAAGGGGTGAGGAGCATACAGCCTACTACTAATATTTCAAAATTATAATTTTAAGTGACAAAATGCAAATATTTTAATAATTTTATAACAAAATATTGTGAATTATGAATAATTTGATAATAATTATATATTTATTTGACTTAATTAAGGACTTACACATTTATTTATTCCAAAAATGTATATGAATTTTCAGCAGCATAAAACCTCTTTGTTGTCAAAAAAAATTTACTGTATTACCCGGCTAAATTGGGAATGCTCTGTTTACTCGCATAGAACTTGCAGTAAGGTAGTAATTTAATTTTGTAGGGTTAATTCTATTACGAACTAGTGTTTTATATATTATTGCACGCGTTTGTTATAGCTCGGTTTATGGCCCTAAAAGCGGTGTATTAGGGCTCACTTTACGAGCAAGTGTGTTGAAATAGTACATTACGATATTAGTGCGTAAGGATGTTATAACCAATACGCACGTATATCGTACGACGTTTTTTAACACATTTGCGAGGAAACAGAGAAAAACTACGCCAAAACTACATTTTCGGAAAATGACTTGGCATTTTTCATGTTTTTCCACTTCAAGAAATTTTTATACGTGGTTATGTATCTGTCCTTGGATATTGACGGCAGCAAGCTGTCGCATGCGGTTTGCGCTTCTGTTAGTATATCCGGTGGAGTTGAAGTAATTTATTGCTCATCTTCATTATTGAAAGTTGTCATTTTTTGATATTCACAATACAAGTACAAAGAAAAGAAAATTTGAGAAAAATGGCGCGAGGATTATTTTCTGCCGGTGCTGCGTGAAAATGTTAGCAAAGACGCTAGAGCATGCAGCCAAGTTTTTAAATTACCGAATAAACTGTTTTTTTATTTTAAATAAACTCAATCTGTGAATGCACACTGTCTACTGACTGGCGCCGCGCGGCGATTAGTTCGAAATTTGAATAGCAACAGCGCGCTGCTCGCGGCGGCGATCAGTTCCATATTTGAAATGGCAAATAATACTGTTATGGAATTTGTATGGACTATAACTTAACTATTTGCTTTGATAACACACGCGTTTTTTATGACCCGCTTTACATATTTAAAACCGGTGGAATTACATCAGCTTTACGAGCAAGGGTGTTAAAAAGTACGTGATTTGCAGTTTCATCGTTGCGGCAGTCGAAGTTTGATAGGCACATGTTTTTTCCTTATAGTGAGAAAAAAACCGATATCGATCGACTTCACTTTATTAGCGGTACTAGGCGTACACAGACCATACAACAAGTACTTAACAAACTAACAAACAATCAAACAAACAAACGCGAAAGCACTCTAAAATAAAAAAAATAAAAATAAAAATGTGTAAAAAAACGTGTTAAAACTTTTTATCAACTGTGTATTTCATTAAATACAACCAACCCGTTAATGTAGGTAAGTCCCCGTTCTTCAGCGAATGAC
Organism: Agriphila straminella; assembly: GCA_950108535.1. Classification (NCBI taxonomy): domain Eukaryota; kingdom Metazoa; phylum Arthropoda; class Insecta; order Lepidoptera; family Crambidae; genus Agriphila; species Agriphila straminella. The sequence continues at coordinate 20,667,547 of OX467307.1, read as the reverse complement.
ATGGCGTGGAACAGCGTACCTCACTCGGCCATGCGTGTTCTGTGTGTGTGACACGTGTCACGCTGCCTCGTACATGGTTATGAATTCTCAGTGTATGTTCATTGTACATTCTCAAAATAATTTCTTTAACCCGTCAGGCGTCGAGCCTCAAAAAAAAAAAACTTCCTGTAATGTCGAAGGGTGTGTAGGTATTATTAAATTTTTAGTCCCTTTGTTGATATTTATTGTAATAGCTTATTTTTGGTTAGGTTGTAGGATACATATTATATATCAATAAAAAGAGGATGAAATTGTCTATAAAGATAACGTTGTCTAATTACGCTAATCTACTTACATTTTAGTAGCATTAGTTGATTTTTATCAGCATCTTGTTTTTTGTTTATCACGGCACAGAACCCAGTGTTCAGAACACTAATTTGGTGATATATTATCACATGAGCACTACACTACACTAAAGGTTATGCATTCACGAGTAGATTTTACAAAAAAGTTTATTCAAAACTAAACAAAACACTTCACAAACACAAATTCACTGCGAGTCACAACGTATCGTAAACAATGGCAGAATGTTTGTTTTCTATGACAAATTATTTTCTTACTTCCAGTTTACTTGGCCCTGATTGGTCAAACTTTAAATTTGTAAAGTCTATAGGCCCAGAATGCCAACATAAAAACTTCAGCGCTACCACACCGCAAATAAAAATACGGAATATTGCCAAAGACAACAAAATATTCTGTAGACACACGTTGTTCTACAGGACGCGTCGCGCCATTTTTTTCTATAGACAGACGTTGTTCTATACGACGCGTGACGGGTTAAAATAAAAAATAAAAAAAGACTTCGTACTCCACACCTGCTTTGCCTTATTTTTATACGACACAAGTTTTATTAGTCACATCCGCTATGTAGCAGCAAACAGCTTTTCTTACATAATATGTTACTATTGTAAAGTGCATCACCTGTATGCGTTTTCCGCTGAATAAACCGAAGTTAGCTAAATGAATGTGCCCGCAGACGCTGTCACTGCCGACCAAAGATGTGCACTTTAGAAATGTTAGCTCCTTTGGACAAACCACTGCTTTCAAGTTAATAGGCATTTCATACGGGTGCTGGTTGAGAAACACTCTTAGATAATTTTGTTTCTGTTAACCAATATTTTTACTAAAAGTAAATAAGTATTAGACAGTTTACGTGGCTACTTTTATTATTTTTTAAACCTAGCCACTTCTGTGCTAAAAATAAGGATAACAACTATTTCGTTTTTTTTGTTTAAACAGTCATTGCAATGGAACTAGGCGTTCCTTAGTACCACTAGTGGTTCCGTGAGCTGTAGACCTCGCGCTAATAATGTTTTTTATCTAACGAAATGAAACTAAGGCTGCGAATAACGAAATTAACATGGTTTCCTATGTTCTAAATCGGTCTGTGAAGCCGACTTAGTTAGTGGCGGAATTATATTGATGGCGCTGCCGCATAACTCCATACAATACATAGTCTTAATAGGAATTCATTCTTTATCGTACTGACGATAGTGAACGGAACGCAGACTGATCTCGCGCGTATTTTTATCTGCATAAAAACTTTTTTCAACAAAAGTCAGTGCTGGTGATATTTTTCCACAATCGGAACTAAAATTGTTTCTTCCGGATTCCTATTTCCAACGGTCCGTTGTCTGTGCCGGAGCCCGCAGGTGTGCGGAGGCGATTCCCTCCCTCTATCCACTTTTGTACTATTTTTAGAGGGATAATGGGATTTTAATAGAGCTTTGAGTTTGCAGTTACGTTAATATTTAAGATTTATCATCATATTCATGTTATCATGTTTTTTTATATTAATTATTGCGAGCTAAAACGATGGAAAACAAAAACAACTTGTTTTTGACTTAAAACGTCACTTAAAACGACTGGTTTCTAACTTATAAGCCTTTCGGGGCGTTAGGACCAAGGTGCTAAAATTACCAAGGTGCTGAATTGACCAAAGTGATAAAATGACCAAGTTGCTGAAATGACCAAGCTGCTAAAATGCCCAAGGTGCTGAAATGTCCATATTGCTGAATTGACCATAGTACTGAAATGACCAAGGTGCTGGAATGACCAAGGTACCAAAATGGCTTATATAAGTACCTAGAGATGGATGGATAATTACTTATGTTCCCATAATATAAGTACTAAGACACTATTTTTTCTTATACAAAAATTCAGCTTATAAAAATAATATTGTGCATGTAATAACGAATCATAGTTAGTTTACTACTTTCTTAAGACATTGAATATTTTAGAGACTATTTTAGATACATAAATTATTTCAGTTAGTTTTTATTCGTATAACAACCTCTACACTCTCGATTTAATAAAAATAACAAGATTAAATTATTTAGAAATAAAGTACCTACTCCACATGTGAAAGCTTTCCGGAGTTTAATTCCGAAAAATCTTTAATGAGAGAAGCCTCTTCAAACAGAAAAATTATATTTAAAAATCCTCTCGGGATGCCGTTAATACCTCTCATTTTCTCTCAAAACGCAACTTAACATAATTCGCGTAGGCTGATGTAATAATAATCCTTTGGTGAGCGGTGTGGAAGAGCCCTTATGGAGGTATATTCCCGCTTGTCTATTAAGGTGGTACCCTGAGCTAAAGTGGCGCCGCGGTGAATTTTATTTAATATTATAATTCTAATTCACAATTTTAAAAATGCTTATCGTGGAGATTTTAGGGATCACAGTCTAGTATTTTTAGAAGGTATCGTTACATTCCCTCGTAGCCACCCACCGGTCGTGGCCGTTTTTGACACATTTACTTCTACGAATGACTACGAGGGCATGTAGTGATACCTTCTAAAAATAATAGACCATGGGCCCTAAAATCTCCACGATAAACATTATTAAAATCTTTTTCTATTAATAACTTATTAAATAAAAACCTCTGAGGGCGCCACTTTCGGTCATACAACCGCCTTAAGGTTTTATTTTTCAAATGATATTGATTTATCAAAAGTTCAGGTGAATTATTCTACTTCACTTCACCTGATTATCAATCACAGAGGTGCCTGGATGCTTTAATTGGTTTTTTCTTAAGACTATTAATATAATTGAAAAATATTAGAAAAAATCGACTCACCCGTAGCAGCTCAGACGGGATGGTTTTTTCTTATGTTGACCAGCAATTTTTTTCACGCAGGCTGAGGTCAGAGAAAATTGTAAATAAAATGAAACACTGTATTCTATTTAAAAACAAATTGAAATAGTGAAGAAAAAAAATATTCAAGAAATAGGTTGCTAAAAATTCTTCTTTTTAGTCGTTTCACTCTTTGGCAGAGTGGCCGTAATCGTGTTTAAACATAGACCATTGTTATAAGTTTCATATTGAAACTTATGGTAATGTCATAGAATACAAAAATCTCTATTTTAAATGCATTAATTTCAATTATGTAAATATAAACAAGTTTTCACCGAGAAAATTGTATTACAGTAGGTGGCTAAATTTGCAATTCATGTAATACGTGAATTATGCATGTATTTATTGAATTACCTAGGCAGTAGTGCCCAGTGGGACTAAACCAAACTCGAGCTTAAATGGAACGCAACCACACGGAAACTTGGCAAATGGCTTCGCATATTTGCTTTACAAATATATAACATATCTGGAGCGTGAGCCATGCATGGCTTGTTTGTGTGGAAGTTTGTTTCCAGTCGCCATCTTGTTGGTTTTTAGCTAACGTTTGCTTCTACGATTTATGTTTGACTTAAGATTAAAGATTAAGCAAGGGAATTTACGCGTTTGCCTGGAGCCCATGAATCGTCATGTCTTACATAAACTCAAATATCTTGCATATTTTATTATTTCAGAAAGACAGGCATTTATGCAACATGTTTATCTATTCCTATTATCTACGCCTTATACTATTGAATTAAAAATTAGGAGGTTATTTTAAATTTCTTGTTATATTTGACATTAATCTATTACCATCTAGTTCCTCAGTGATGAGGATTCCGGGTGTAGTGCGCTTCTACCTTTGGCCTTATTGTCACTTAAGATCAGGTAAAGTGAAGGCCAAGCACTATCCCGTTGTGCATAAAAAACCTTCTAGTTATCATAATGAGAACCATAATACATTACCTTACATAATGCATACGGTAAAACTATTGTCTGTGGGTGGGCCTGGCGACCTGTGTCACAGGTTTCTTTTCTGAAACCTACTGCTGGCACCAGTCCCTCACAAATTTAGTAACCTTCCATGTGTAGCTTCTAATTACCACTTTAGTAATTTATTTGTGATGGGAAAATAAACAATTATTTAGACATAAACCGAGCTATAACAAACGTGTGCAATAATATATAAAACACTAGTTCGTAATAGGATTAACCCTACAAAGTTAAATTAGTACCTTACTGCAAGTTCTATGCGAGTAAACAGAGCATTCCCAATTTAGCCGGGTAATACAGTTTTTTTTTAACAACAAAGAGGTTTTATGCTGCTGAAAATTCATATACATTTTTGGAATAAATAAATGTGTAAGTCCTTAATTATGTCAAATAAATATAAAATTATTATCAAATTATTCATAACTCACAATATTTCGTTATAAAATATTAAAATATTTGCATTTTGTCACTTAAAATTATCATTTTGAAGTATTAGTAGTAGGCTGTATGCTCCTCACCCCTTTGTTCGCAAAATATTCTTGCGTTGGGCGTGTGAAAAAAAAAAACATGCGCGCCTTTTCCCATAATTATCATATTTTTTTTGCCATATTTGTTGCTGTGTGATAAATTACTTTGTTTTTTCCTCGCAAATGTGTTGAAAAACGTCGAAACTCGTGAGCTCTTGCTTATTGCACACTCGGCAGAGTTACGCCCTCGCCTATAGCCTTGTGTGCAATGAGCAACCTAAGCTAACTTGTCTCATAATGTACTATTATTCATTACGGGCGTCCGTCGCCGTGTTCTTACCGAGTCGAAAAGGAAACGGTGACGGAATTAAACTTATAGAATAAAATAAGTTTGCGACGTTAAAGTAGTGAACTTAATGAAGTACCTACTGAATGTAGTACATTCATAGAACTTCCAATTAAGTTTAGGATATATCAGAGACAACGGTGGAAAGTATCACAAACACCCAGACCTGAGACAATAATTAGAAAAGTTCGGTTTCTAATTGTCCCAGCCGGGGATCGAACCCGGGACCTCAGAGATGGCGACACCTTGAAAACTGGCGTACAATATCAGTATCATGTTTACTCTGCGTCATCTATTGGGTTCATTTAATGTGAATTATTGTGTGGTTCGAGGTGGTGGGAGCCTGGTGACCTGTAACACAGGTATTTCTTGCCTAGCATGGGCTCCAGACTCTCACAGACTTATATTACTTAATCCTGTAATGTTAATGACCTTGTTACAATGCCAAGTTTGTGATGAGAAAAAAATAAATGATTTATTATTATATTATTATTATTAAAACCAGTCGACCACGGAGATCAAAATAAATATACCAATTTAAAAAGTAACTTGTACTCAATAAACATTGTTATTGCATACTTTTGGATAACTTTATCTAAAGGCCTTTTTTATTATTTACAGTTTTTCATAAAAATAATTATCGAAAATTATGCCAAGCTAAGGTTTTTCTGTTGTTTATTAAATGTTGATTTGTATACAGTATAATACTTTCTTGCTCTTGGCCTCTTTAATAAATGATAGCCTGTAACGGCTCAGCCACTTTAGGCTTGCCACACAATGAAAAAAATAGCAGTAGGTATTATAAGTAAGTACTGGTAGCGTTTATTGAAAATATACTTTGCCAATGCGCACCCATACTGTATTAGCGCATTATACTTTCAAGAGCGAAAACAAAATAAATGTGTTGAAACTATAGGTACTCGATTTATGCGCGATAGTCGAGTAAACTTTACACCTGACCGGATAATAAAGAAGTTATTAAAAATATACTTTGCCAATGCACATGCGCACCCATACTAACTATATTAGCACAGTACCTATATTTTCAAGAGCGAAAGCAAAATATTAATTTAGCTGCCGGAAATGAATCTAAACTAGTCTGCTGGGACTTAGACCGTAACCGTAATCGGAAACCGTAGACCGTAGGTCACGAGATAGGTGCGAGGAGCGTAGCGACAAGCATGTTAGATTGACTTGAACCCAGCGCGCGAGCCATGCGAGCGAAGCGAGCGTGCCGCGGCAGCGGCCGGCGAGATAATTGAAAAAATACTAGTTTTTTTTTTAGTATTTTTGCAATTATATAAAGAAACTTAATATTTAAAAATAGCATAGTGAATGCTAAAATTTAAAAATTCAATAACACTCATCGCAATATTAGCATTAGAAGAAAAGTATTAGAAAAGATAATGTATGATAAATTATATTCATTCATCTCTATGCAAGGTTTATTTCAGAACGAACAACTTGGTTTCAGGAAAAACTGTTCAACGATCTTAGCTTGTTTTAGTCTTGTTAAACAAGTGACCGAGCTTCTCGATAAGGGCCTTAATGTGATGAACATATTTTTGGATATGAGCAAAGCATTTGACTGCGTGTCACACATTTTGCTTATCAATAAATTGGAGAAGTATGGTGTTAGAGGAACAGCTTAGGAATGGTTCTAAAGCTACTTAACTGGCCGCAAACAGTTTGTTGAAATCCAAAATAATATGAATAAGACTTATTCCTCCTCTTGCCTTGACAACAAATGTGGTGTCCCACAGGGCAGTATTTTGGGGCCTTTACTATTTCTATTGTATATTAACGACCTACCGAATGTCACTAAACAAAGAATAATTTTATATGCGGACGATACAACATTAATTATAGGGTAGGGATGAAACAGTAATAAAACGCGTTGCAAATACTGAACTTCTAAAAGTGGCAAAATGGCTTGAATATAGTAATCTTAATATTAATATAAATAAATCAGTATTCATAAAATATCAAACAAAAAACCTGGACATGAAAGAAATTGGCATATTATTATGCATTAGCAATAATAAAATAAATAAAACAGGGTCTATAAAAAGTTTGGGTATAACGATTGACAGATTTTTGAATTGGAAATCGCACATTGAAACCATTGTAATTAAAGCTTGATCGATTTGCATTTGCACTTAATAGATTACGCCAAATAGCTTCTAAAGAGGCAGCTCTATTGGCGTATCACGGATATGTGTCATCAGTTTTGCGATATGGAATAGTTTTATGGGGTAATTCTGTGGATGCCATTATAGCTTTTAAAAGTAAAAACAAATGTATAATGATCTGTCTGTAGTGCAGGCTATTTGGATAGTTGCAAACCTTTATTTGCTTCCTTAAGGATATTACCATTGCCTTGTCTGTATATTTTTGAAATGGGAATATTTAAGTTACTTAATATAATTGAAAAATACAAAAAAAATCGAATCGTAGCAGCTCAGACGGGACAACTGCTACGGGTGAGTATATTAAGTAACTTAATAATAAAATAAGCATTATGAATGCTAAAATCTAAATAAAAAAAAATCAATAGGAATGTTTGTCAAAAGGCACACTTGTTCAAAAAGAATAAGGTTTTTAATAATTACAGAGTTCGAAAAGGAGAAGATATTTTTATTCCTTCCCAAAGACTCAACTTGAATTCCAAAAACGCTCACTGCATGGCCATACGCATATTTAATAAATTACCCGATGACATAAAATTATTGACATTCTTTAAATTTTAATCGAAAACTGTTTGATTTGTTACTTGCAAAATTATATTATACTGTTAATGATTATTTATCAGACAAAATTTAGTAAATATCACATGTTGTAATGATGATCAACGAGGTTTTTAGTTAAATATGTAGAGTTTCAGTCACATCAAAATAAATTATTGCAGTGAAAGAGTTATTGAAATTGGACCAAAAATGACGAAGATGGAGCGATTTTCGTGTCGCATTCTCAAAAACGCTCCCCAATTCACGACTGGCTGATGACGTCATCAGCCACGTGCACCGCTCAGCGGCGAGGCAGGTGTTTGTTCGGGCGATCGTGGCACGTGACGTCATCGCATGATCCGCAGGGGCTGACCGTGTTTTTGTCATTTCTTGATGGATTTGAGAAATTTAAACAGAGATTTACTCAGATATTGATATTGTATTTGATGTGATATACAAAATTGATAAATTCAATTGTCGTGTTTATTTCATTAAAACTTTTTTATTGACATGACGATAATATTATTAGGATTTTGACATTAATGTAATGAAAAATATATTGAAATTTATTTAGATTATTTGGTTTGTTTGTGAAATTTTGACATATAGAATAATTGTGATATACCTATGACGGCGCGGCGTAAAAAGACAGCGTTATGACTCGCTAGCGGCACGTGCGCCCTGACGTCATCGCCTCGAACGGGCTTGCGGTGCGACCGGTCGAGCGGGGATATCCCCACTCTTGCCTATAAAAGCGGCCGCAGCGCTCACTCGGCACGCATTTCGGTTGGATGCGTCTTGGTGCACGGACCGTTGTCTAACCACTCGGACTGTCACTGAGTACTGCATTTTTGCTTCTGATGTCTGACCCTATTTTCCGACACCTACTCAATCATGAATTTGTACGAAATTTCAAATTAATTAATAACATATTTGTGACATACATAAATTAATTTGCACATCAAACTAAGTCTATAGAATATGTTGGACTAATTTATACATAAGACCGCAATGTTAGCATGTTCTAGCAAATAAATGATTTTATTATTATTATTATCACATACCTACACTGCTCGATTGCAAAGTAAGTAGCTAAAGCAGTTGTATAATGGAAATCAGAGATAAACAAACACTCAGACCTGAACCAAAATATAAAAGTTTTTTTTTAACTGACCTACCTGGGAATCGAAACTGGGACCTAAGAGATGGTGCCACCATGGAATCCGGTGTATAAGCCACACGACCGCGGGTGCGTCAAAACCATCGAGTTATTTTTATCAAGCCATCGAGTTTGAAGTAATAAGATTTAAACATTACATTTATTTGCATCATAAACACTGCACACAAACCAAATGATAGAAAAAAAGCCTACTAGGTACCATGCACTATGGTTCTACTTACTAATAACTTAAGTGCATGCTCCACCCTACGCTAGCGTTAGGTTGGCTGCGAACCGATTTGATTACGAGACGCCCAAATTTAATTAGAGGTGAAATCGTAACTTGGGCAGAAGAATTATAGCTCATTTAGGTGAACCATTTAATGGTAGATACCTCTTAAGAAGTGGACACACGTAAAAAATAAGGCAATCATAATAAAAGGGGTTTAAAAAAAAGCAAAACTTTCTTAAGGCGGTTGTATGACCGAAAGTAACGCCCTCAGAGGTTTTTATTTAATAAGTTATGAATAGAAAAAGATTTTAATAATGTTTATCGTGGAGATTTTAGGGCCCATGGTCTAGTATTTTTAGAAGTTGTCACTACATTCTCTCGTAGTCATTCGTAGAAGTAGATAGCAAATGTGTCAAAAACGGTTACTTTTAGCAGTTTTGCTATCTACTTCTAGCAGAGACTACGAGGGAATGTAACGATACCGTCTAAAAATACTAGACTGTGGGCCCTAAAGTCTCCACTTGAAATTGTGTATTAGAATTATAATATTAAATATAATTCACCGCGGCGCCACTTTCGCTCAGCTGCTGTTTTTGCTATTTACTTTTTTTAAGGTAACCTTAAAAAAAGTAAATAGCAAAAACAGCTTTAATAAAAAAAAATACATTCAAATTGCTTACACATAATATTAACGTATTTAAAAAAGTAACTTTTTTTTAAGTCGGTTAATAGGGCCGGACCGGAGGGATTTTGTTTTATTTTATCGTTATTTCATTTTCTCAATATTATCATATTTTCTTTTGTTTGGTGTAGTCAACTTACATTTATTTTTATGTGCAATTTCTATGCTAGGTACGTCTCTTCTTAAAAGATTTACTGTGACGTTTAAGAGATGCAGTAGGAATAAAAAATGAGCTTAGCTAGTAAACAGGAGTACCAAATGTAGTTTAGTATCTTCTTTGCTTATACTACCAACATAAACCTTTCGAGTCTCGAAAGACGCTGCTGGATTCTTTACTATCTGACTTGATTTATATCTGAAATAAGATTGGCAATAGAATATTTTCTTTTGATAAAATGTGTACACAGTAAAATCTGATCAGTTATGTGATTTCTTTAAGGACACGACAGCTTAAAGGCTAATATTTAATTTAACCGTAGAAGTATTAAGCATTATGTGATATAACTTACTTATAAACATTGTAACTGTAAAGAACGTAAATAAATACCTGTTACATGAAATTAGTTTAGTTAAGACTGGCACTTTATAATTTTATACTTTTCATAATAAATCCATTGTTATATCGCGTTTTAAGCCAACCATTTATTATTATTATTTATTTATTTCCAGATAACAAAGATCCATTATGATCCATAAAAACTGACCTCAGTAACACTAAGTGAACCGGGAGGTGACCCCCCCAGTGATAGTAAAGTGAATCAGTAATTTAAACGTCACAAAATCCAAAAGCTGTTTCACCGTCTACGAAGTTTCATCGGATGGCTACTACGTCTACGAAGCGACTACGAAACCGTAGCAACGTAGCACCCAGTCACAAGTCTAAATCACATGAAAGCAATTCCACTGGCAGTGCTGATGTACGTACAGTGACAGTAAGAAGCTCCGTATAAATTATTTCGCGCGTGCTGTTAATGCATAAACTCGCTCGCCTCGCTCGCGGAAGTTTACTTAATTGTCGTTTGTTTACGAGTAATCAGCGTTTCCTAGTGGTAGAATGAATTTTGATTTTTAAGATAAGGCTAAAACTGTTAGAGAATTAGGATGTTTACAATAACAATAGTAGATTAAAAGAAAACTAATAGTATGCACTTTTGAGCTTTTTTTAAAACAAAATTGTTTTAATACTTCGTAAGTATGTACGAAAATAGTAATTAAGTTATCGACTCTGTGAAATCAAACTTTCCAATTAGGAATGCGGGTAAACTTGATGCATGAAAGTTCAATCTCGTTTTGATATTTATTAATTTTAACAGATTTTTAAAGTTGCTGAGTTTGTAACAAAAATGTGCTATTTCTATTATCATTATAATAAGAAGACGATGAAGGCAAACAGGAGAAAAAATATATTAAAATCTTTATTCTAATCTGTATATTATAAGACATTAGTCTGCATTTCAGTCACAAAGCGACAGTCCGTAGTTTCACGCCCACTGGCGTATGCAAATAGGCTTTTGTCTGTCTGTTGTCTAGGAGAGCTACTCTCATCGTAAATTATAACGCTTGCCTTGTCATCGTATTCTGTGACCGAGTGAAGAGAGGCAACTGTGTCTACCTAACCCTTTACGATGGAATAAGGCTTAACAGAGAATCTGCGAAAAAGCTAATAGGTAACATTTTGATTATTTCAGAAATCTTATTAGGTGATGACACAGGCCAGATATCGAATACTACGGTTGGTTATATTTACAATTGAATTGGTGATTTCTAAAACTCCACATGTTACAAAGACCTTATTTAAAAGTATTGACCACAGAGGCATTGAAATTTGGCTTAGTCATCTATTTTCATTTGCAATGAAATGTTAATGTTCGTGATATTTGCTATCTTATAGTTAGGTGCATATTTCCGTTAAACTCTAAGCTTCAATGAAAATAAGCTCATAGCTCTTTTGCAGTTCGAATCATAGCCAGTTACAGTAAATATACGGTAGTGAAAGAAACAGCATTAGAACATGTGTAATTCATGAACTTGTGATAAGCTTCGTGATTATGAATGCGAACTAGGGCTGCAATAGAGTGTATGTGAACGTGTTTAGGTGCTTGTTTAGATGGTAAGATTTATCTGGTTTCTGGGATTGTTTGGTGTGATATTCAATGGTGACATTGATACAGTTATCACTACCGATATGGGTAATAATGTTTTGTTCGCTCTGTCTTGATTTGATAATAATGGTAAGCAACAAAATGTAAATAGAGAAGCATTTAACTGTTTTGTTTTAACAAAATCTACTAGTTGTTTAATTATATCATATTTTTTTTCACTAGTTTTGTAACTAGGTATTAAAAGAAAAAATACCAACTTAATATTAAAAACATAATTATAATATAAAACGGAGCAAACATTAAGAAAAAATACTTTTTTGAGAAATATAATAGTTGCTGTTTCCAAAATAACCACAAAATAAACAGCAAAACCAGATACCCTCAAATAAATAACTTTGTTTTTTCACGAAATCTTCAACCACACGCCACCTTGGAAACGCCAACAGTGGCCCTACCATGAGTTAATGCAAACTATTTACGTTACCGTAAACTATCGAATATACTGCTTACAGTCAGTGCGAGTGAAAGAGACAAAACGATGGTTTACGGTAACGTAAACAGTTTGCATCAACTCATGGTAGGGCCACAGATATTTCAATTACCGTAACAAAATTACCGTTACCATTGTTAGCTAAACGTTGTAAATTGGCAAAATAACGAGCCGTAACGAGCGAATCAAACTTCCGATTCAACCGGTAAATTATTCTCGGAATACAATGGACGCTACGCACCGATCGCACTGCGCGTATAAAAGCAAAACCGGCAATGTAATCTGACAGGGCTGACACTCGACGACATAATCTTTTTTTATGAATAACGGGATGGTTTTCATCTCACAATGTTAGATCATGATAACGTATTATTATGTACGACCCAAAAAATAATTAGTTGATTACTTATTAATTTTATTAATGTTGATCAACCATTGTAACAAAATTAAATGAATTTCTGGAACCTAGTTGATAAATAACGTTTATTGCTCGTTTTTTTTAATAAATACTGTATAAGTAACCAATACGACTGTCATTAAGTTATTGTTTAAAATTTAGTTTAATGTTACTATTTTACGCACCTGTCCTTTCTGGGCTACGATTACCTACTTTACGATCAATTTCTTTTGAATTCTACATGTGGTAGCTTGTCAATAGCTTTTAGTTGTATATATTTGTTGTTATCTGTATGTTTATAAGCAGTTAGCTATCCATAAACGATTACTAAAATAAATAAATAAAAATAATATACTAGCAGTATCTACATCTGTTAACTGTTTAACTTTTCTAATGACATTGGCAGCAGAGAGCTAGATTACGATTTTGATTGCTTTCTTGATTGTCTGTAAATTAGGTTGTTCTTTTTAACCGACTTCCAAAAAAGGAGGAGGTTCTATGTTCGTCTGTATATATTTTTTTATTTTTTTGTGTATGTCCACCGATTACTCGAAGACGGCTGGACCGATTGAAATGATTCAAACGTTATTTATATAACGTTATTTATATAACGTTATTTATATTATATTAGGTAAACTCCCAAGTTGGTCCCATTTTTTTAAATTTAGAAATCAGTTCAGTACTTTTCAAGTAATCTTGAAAAAAGCACGAAAATAGTATGATTTTGTGTGAATTACCTCGATGATAATGGTCGTATTACTTCTTTGTTTATGAACTGAATAAGATAATTATTTTTGTAGGAAGAGGGATATCTTAAGTGTAGGTTCTTTAACCGACTTAAAAAAAGGAGGTTCTCAGTTTCACCCGTATGTATGTTTCTCCGCGATTATCTTACGTTTGGCTGAGCCGATTTTTCTACATATTATAATATACCTTACCTACAAGGTACCTACACTAAAAATAAAAATAGTTTAAAAAAACAAAAAACCGACTTCAAAAAACCTAGGGAGGTAGGTTTTTTGAAGTCGGTTTTCATTAAAAGAACTTGCAACAGTAAATAGAATTATTTTTAACGATGTCTTCAGCAAATCAAAGTCACTATGGTATGTTCTTAGTACTTCCGCCGCAAACTTTCTAAAAGAGCTTCATTTGAACGTCCGTTGCCATCCTTTCCCGAGCGATGAATTTGCATGACAAACATCGAGATAAATTCTGACTAAATGCTTTCTCGAAATAAATTGCATAAGTCTGCATTTGGGTGGAAACTTGCCTTTACGTACTGAGCAACTTTTGATGTGTTTTGTATGAGTTCAACTCGATGATAGAACGTGCTCATCCAGCGAAAACGCAGACAAATCCTTGAGGTATTAGAGCTGAATTAACCCTATATTTTCATCTATGATAATGAGAAAAGTTGGTTTTCCATATTATACAAATTTTCTATCATTAATTCCAATTCGAATTTGAACTTTGTATTGCATTTGTATGCACTTCCATCTTACTATGATGTGATCATTGACTAATAATAAGTGTATTATTAGTCAATGATCACATCTTTGTGTCACATCTTCATTCGTATTTGTAAGGGCTCTTTGCCTAAGTTTTTATGGTTAAGTACCTATTTTGTTCTTATTTAATTTCGGCATATAAAGAAGCAGTAATTGAACATCTATAAAGCGCTTCAATATCAATTATTAAATACCCAGTTTGGTAAATTATCTCGTTGAAAATGTAATGAAAATCAATATACATTAACACCTTATCAGATGAATAGTAAGTTACTAACTTAGCAATGGAGGTGTCTGCCGATTGTACTTAGTTAGAACTTTAACGAAATCAAAGTTAAGTAAACTAATATATACGTGACTAGATCCCCTCATCCCGTAATCAGCATTAATTAAATTTAGTTTGTTGACAATGCTGTTGAAGTTACATTAGAGTGGGAAGTAAATATTTTGGTTAGTGAGAATGTGATATTATGAGGGTTTCGTTGTTGAGACGATGTTTTGTATTTTATTAATAGATTAAAACTTCTGACTACTGAGAAAATTGTATTGACTTATACAAAGCTATTTAATATGTATAATTAAGGCCCTTATAGCCGTCAACTAGCGCCGCCGATTCATTTATTTTTATTACACATACACCAGGTCAATATTTTAAGAAAGGAAACAATAATGCCCTCTTAAATTGTCTCTAATATTTTTGAATAACTCTTCAACAGTTTTCATTCTTTCTGTAAGTTTTATTAAATCCATTTAAACCTTAAGTGGCCACTGTCGTTTCAAATTCATTTTAAAACTAGTACAAAGAATCAAACATATTAAAGAGTTATTAAATAGTACATTATGAGACAAGTTAGCTTAGGTTGCTCATTGCACACAAGGCTGTGGGTTGCAGCCCGAGCCGCAGGCGAGGGCGTAACTCAGCCGAGTGTGCAATAAGCTAGAGCTCACGAGTTTCATACGACGTTTTTCAACACATTTGCGAGGAAAAAACAAAGTAATATATCACAAAGCAACAAATATGGCAAAAACAAAATATGATTATTATGGGTAAAGGCGCGCATGTTTTTTTTTGTTTTTTTTTTTCACAGGCAAACGCAAGAATTTTTTGCGAACAAATGGGTGAGGAGCATACAGCCTACTACTAATACTTCAAAATTATAATTTAAAGTGACAAAATGCAAATATTTAAATATTTTATAATAAAATATTGTGAATTATGAATAATTTGATAATAATTATATATTTATTTGACTTAATTAAGGACTTACACATTTATTTATTCCAAAAATGTATATGAATTTTAGGCAGCATTTAAACCTCTTTGTTGTAAAAAAAAAATAACTGTATTACCCGGCTAAATTGGGAATGCTCTGTTTACTCGCATAGAACTTGCAGTAAGGTACTAATTTAACTTTGTAGGGTTAATTCTATTACGAACTAGTGTTTTATATATTATTGCACGCGTTTGTTATAGCTCGGTTTATGGCCCTAAAATCGGTGTATTAGGGCTCACTTTACGAGCAAGTGTGTTGAAAAAAATATTACTATACGTCTAATAATTCCGATGCTAATTGTTGAACAAAGGGACCCCTTAACGGGGCGGTCGCGAAGTGCAGCTAGTCAGATAGTCGGATTAGTTTGTGTCAACACGATCTTTCCGTGAACACTGTAATCGTTGACCATTGCAGCCCAAATTTTCACGGAAAACTCGTGTTAATCCGACTACCTGACTAGCCGCACTACGCCACCGCCCCGCGAAGGGGTCCCTTTGTTTAAGGTGGTACCCTGAGCGAAAGTGGCGCCGCGGTGAATTATATTTAATATTATAATTCTAATACACAAATTTAAAAATGTTTATCGTGGAGATTTTAGGGCACATGGTCTAGTATTTTTAGACGGTATCGTTACATTTCCTCGTAGTCACTGCTAGAAGTAGATAGCAAAACTGCTAAAAGTGGCCGTTTTTGACACATTTGCTATCTACTTCTACGAATGACTACGATAGCATGTAGTGATAGCTTCTAAAAATACTAGACCATGGGCCCTAAAATCTCCACGATTAACATTATTAAAATCTTTTCTATTAACAACTTATGAAATAAAATCCTCTGAGGGCGCCACTTTCGGTCATACAACCGCCTTAACAATAGCATCCGAACAATAAACGTAGAGCAATGATTTTGCCCTCGTTTTGTAGAACAACTCAAAAACTAGTAATAAAATACAAATTAAATACACCATAACGACCTTGTTTTAATGATATTTTAAAATAACTGAAAAAATCTTTCAAAAATTTCAAGTTTTTTTTTACTTAAATCTCTCTTTACTCTCTCAAAATGTATCGGGCTTGTATCTGTTTGCTATTTCTTCTGATACTTAAACTTGTTAGCTATCGAACAATACTAAATTGTTGCTTGTCAGTGTAAAGATGCGCATACTGTCGCTTATTTTTGAAGGAAAGGTTAAACTAAAAGACGAAAGATTAAATTCTTGTGATTTGGCTGCGTAAGGTAATCGTATTCATTTGACAGTTCATATCGTATTCCATCGGCTGCAATTTGTATGGGATGACATATATTATGATACAATATGAACTGTCAAATGAATACGATTGACTTTACGCAATCGCCTAGCTGACCCCTGATTTAAGGCATTTTCATCAATAAAATTGACCATAGATCACGCCCTTAAAGTTTGATTATACTCGCCCGGACAGACTGTATAAGCCCCTTAACCTTGGAAAAAAGTTTAAACGTCAGATATGCAAGAAAAACTATTGAAAGTTATACATAAAAGTGTTTTATTTTAAGATCGTATTTTGAAAATGTAATACAATAACGATAACTATGTAGAAACCTCAAAAATCTTAGTCACAAATGTGCATATCTATTATTATATGCAAAATATTTTCTAAAGCACAGCCTTTGTACCGTAAAAGTGCATGGCAACAATTTTTACCTCGTCAACGGAAGCGGTTTACATTTCCTTAACAACACATACGCCGAGAATAGAAATTTTAATGCATTGCAAACTGGCAAAGATGTAAAGCTCGCTGTTACAAGGTCCCTTACCATTATCGCAAGAAATTACAAATAATGACGTTGCGGCGGAGGGTGCGTTTAGACTGTACGATTTTAGTAATAATAATGCGCTCATGGTGGAATTTGACAGACATATCTCTAAAACTTTTAATTATATTAATCTCATTGAAACAAATTTTCGTTGAAAGTGTTTATTAAGATCTACAGCATACAGAGTTAGAGGATACACATTTTACCACTTTGGAAGTATATTAATAATTCTTTCAAATGGTTTACTTTGATAAAAAAAATGTTTTAAGAACCTAGGTATATAAACATTAAAAACCCCGCATGTATAGGTTTGATGATATTTTTTTCAGTTCCATGTATAGGGAGCCCCCTTTATTCTTTTATTTTGTGTAAAATCGTAAAGCTCTTTACAGAATACATCTACCTACCAAGTTTAAACTGTAAACTTAATAGTTACGGAATAAAGTGGCTGTGACATACGGACAGACGGACAGACAGTACAGACATGACGAATCAATAAGGGCGAATCTTTTTTGCCTTTAGACTACGGAACCCTAAAAAATTGTCCAAATAACTTTGTAAAGTAAACTGCAACACGTTTTGTACTATTATTATACACCGTTATTTTTTAAGTATAATATTTATCTAAAAATGAAATGGGGATTTCTGACCACGTAAATGAACAACTTTTACTATGGGGCCAACCACGGAATCGCGAAAAAAAAATCTACTGCTCCATACATTACAGTCGGGTCGATGTTGTACTTTTCTATGGAACAGCTGATTTTATTCGAGATTCCGTGGTTGGCCCCATAGTAAAGTAAATGGTTGTTCATTTTCATTTACGAATATACTTAAAAAATAACGGTGTATATTGTAGCGCAACGCTCGACTCGGTTATCGAGTTGGGTCGTGTGTGGGTGCTTTCAGGTATGCACGACTTTTTACTAGTGCACCTGAAGGCGTCCACAAACGGCACATCTCGATGCATGCTTTTACAGGCACAAGCTGACTCGCTCGAATGACGCCGCTAAGGGCCTCTCTGTTTACACACGAACAAGCACGATTTCATGATCTACCGATTTTTCTATGAAATCCTTGACGAGAACAAAACTTGTGTGTATTGGAAATTTTGAAGCGAGTGATTTTTATGTAAAGTGTATCTGGTCTAGTGAACTCTGTTTATGTTCCAGTAAATGTTATATTATCGTTGTATTTTCATAAGAATATCAAAATTATTTTGTTCTATTAAATATAAAAGATATTGTATAATCACATTATTTCCGTTGATGTGACGTTTTTGAGATTTGTTAGATATTTAAATGTCATCATAAATCAAGTACTTAGATCTGATAATAGAGATTTTTTAAAGATTTCAGTTCATATAAGAATATGACCTGAGATCTGAATAAATAAGTAGATCAATAAATCTTATATGACAATATAGCAGCTGATTTATTGATTTACTTATTTACTTATGTAAATAAGATCAATAAATCTATAAATTCTATTAAGTCGTACGCTTCAAAGATAGTGTACTACAACGTTTCATGAATGCTCCTGGAGCTGGAGATTAATTTCCTTTGACCTGCTGCAACAGGCCGATTGGACCGGAAGTCAGAAGGTCAAAGATGTGTTGGTTGAAAACCTGTCAGGAATCACCAAGGTTAAAATTGTATTAATCCAACTAATATTTTAATGTGAAAGTTTAGGTTGAATGAATGTGAAGTGGATTAGATGTGAAGTGTCTTACCCAATCAAGTAAAAACGGCTGAACGGATTTAAATGAAATTCTGCAGGCAGATAGTTTAAAGCTTGGATCAAAACATAGGATCCTTTTTTATCCTAGTCAAAGGTTCCCTAGGGTTTTTCTCGAAAATCCATTGATTACCCTCCCGATACTTGCGTTTTTTATGCACAACGGGGTAGTGCTTGGCCTTCACCTGACCTGATGTTAAGTGACGCTAAGGCCGAAGGTGTAAGCGCACTACACCCGGAATCCTCATCATTGAGGAACTGGCTATCTTACCTCTAACTGCCGGAACACAACAATTTTTAAATTGTTGTTATGGCGTCAGACTTAGGTAAGATGGTGGTAGCTAGCCAGGCGGACTTGAAATAAGGCCTACCAGGAACGGAACATTATGTGTTACCTACATATAATGAGATGACGAATCAAAGCAAAATATGTAAAAGGCAAAATATAAATAAATTTATTTGCTTAATAGCTACTAATTTTGGCATGCAAAATATTATTAAATATTTTTTAAACACCAACGAAACAATTTAGTAATAAATGTTTGTTTAACGGAAGAGAATGCTGTCGTTCCCAAGGAAACCGAGCAATACATGAATGCTCGCGAGGAGTGCCACGTCACGTATGCCATGCCATTAGTAATTGCATGCGGCGGTGATGCGCGCCGGGACAAATGCGCCGTGAAATACTTTCCTGGTACCCTGGTAGAGAGACAACACTTCTATTTGAGACAGTCTTTCTAAAAACGTGAACTGGTGAAGCTGATGAGATAAGTTTCTTCAAGAAACGTTTCTCATCATCTATATTTATATAAAATCGTAAACTGAATGACTGACTGATCTATCAACGCACAGCCCAAACCGCTGGACGTAGATACTTGAAATTTTGCACACAGATACCTTATGAGGTCTAGGGGTGCACTAAGAAAGTATTTTTCAAAACTCACCCCCCAAGGGAGTGAAACGGGTCTCCAAAGTTTGTATGAAAGTCCCTCAGTTTTGAAGCTAGGATCTTCAAATTTTGTGTTCAGGCTGACCATTGAAAATTAATAAATACGGGTCTCAGCGTTTTTCAAAATTCTACCCCCGAAGGGGTCAAAAGGGGGGATGAAGTTGTGTATTGAAGAAAATCCTTATTATTCAAAGTAAAAATCGCTAAATTTGTAATTTAGGCTTATGGATGGAAATCTAACGCAACGTATATTGTTATTGTTAGTATTTCAACCCCTATGGGGATGAAATGGGGGTGAAAAGGGGTAAAAAAACCCCAAAAATAGATATGGATGTTTATTATCATTTATAAAATCTCTTTAATATTGCGTTATCCTGATTTTTTTTGTAAAACCTTGTTAACACTACTAGACGCGTATTGCTATCCAACCGCAGAAGTTTCCCAATATACGCGGTTATATGGCACACCCCTTTTCCAACTTTGCCACTGCATTCTAATTTTTATACCATGCCTTCTTGGTTTATTTTCGTTTGACAGCAAGAGTAATGAATCGAAAATTGTTTAAAGAGCGTTTTTCTTTCACTGTATTCAATCGGTACGACGAATTTCTCTATCATTCGAATCTTGAATAAACAATCGTTTGTTTTAGATACGGTATTTTTCTATCTGAATTTTGATTTCTAAATCAAATCATATTTTTTATGCATTTTTTTTTTCATTTTTAAGCTTTACTCTTTTTATGAAATTGAAGATACAACATTATAAACTTTAACTACAGCTGTACGGTGTGGATCTGAACTGAGAGCCCAAATTTTACTTTCAAATTGTAAAATATGCTTTCATATTAAAACCTCAAACGGTTTTAATAGCAGGATATTCTTTTCCACCTACTTGATCAATAAAGAAACATCTCGTTCGTGTATTGAATACAATTGTTGTCAATTCATCATTTTGCAGTTGATATTTGAACGAAAAGAATCCTCCTTATCTAGCACTACAACTACAACTGCCAAATTTCAAAGGTGCCGGCCACTCGGCAATCAATTAGCGGCCGGCAGCTGACGAGGCGAGAAATTCCCTGGCTCTCTAGCCGTTAACTTTTCCAATATCTCCTCTCTGGCCGCTTGACGTGTAGTGCTATGTGTGACTCAAAGGGATAGGCGCTAGCGTTTGAGATTTTTTGTACAATGGCTCTGGAAGAGATTCAGAAATTAGCTACCACACACTACTTATGTAATAACCGCCTCTGTGGTCTAGTGGTTCGCCCACCCGTGTAAGACGCAGGGGTCCCGGGTCCGATTTCTACTCGTTTGGTTTGTGATAGGGTTTATTCCAAGTTCGCCTGGTTTTCTACCACCATCTTACTTAAGTCTGACGCCATAACAACAAATTAAAAAATTGTTGTGCTCCGGTAGTTAGAGGTATGATAGCCAGTTCCTCAGTGATGAGGATTCCGGGTGTAGTGCGCTTCCACCTTCGGCCTTATCGTCACTTAAAATCAGGTGTGGTGAAGGCCAAGCACTATCTGGTTAAAAAAAAATTCTAACTTAACCAAAGACGTGCAAATAATAGAACAAACAACCTATCGTTAAAATAATTATTGTTTCTTTCATGATAATTAAATCAAGCTAGAGAAACCGCTAGAGTGGAATTCCTTGCCTGAGACTGTGTTTCCTGATAGGTACAATCTGGGGGCCTTCAAGTCGCGAATGAATAGGTTACTTTAGGCAAGAGCGTGTCATCATAGATCGCATCATAGCTTATTACCAGGCGTGATACGGCTGTCACGCCTGGTGGTAGTCACAGTGGATCACGGGGAAACGATGCAGCCGACGAACTGGCAAGACGCGCATCTGGTTCGACGCCTGTTGCCCCAGAGCCGAAAGCGCCTATCCCGACAAGCTGGTTTGCAAGTAAGATCCGTGAACGCACCATAGATTTACACCAACACAACTGGAGCTCGCTGGACTCGTGCAGACAGGCGAAACTCGCACTACCGCGCGTGGACGCTCGTCTATCCAGGGCCCTGATACAACTGTGCAGACCGCAGTTTCGCCTGCAGTAACAGGTGCATTTACTGGTCATGGACAATTTAACAGACATCTTTTGAAATTAGATGTCACGGACAGTCCTCTATGCAGAGGATGCAGGGAGGAAGAGGAAACCGCCGCCCACCTACTGCTGGAGTGCAGAGGGGTGGCCCCCTACCGGGCGAGGTACCTCGGCTCGCCGGGCAGCGTCCAGGAAGCGATCACGAATGTGAAAGCTCTTGGAGCGTTCCTGGCTGAGCTGGGCTGGCTGGAGTGATCCGGCCGCACATCCTCCAACGCAAAATAGGCGCAATAGACGTCCAGTTGCGGAAACCGCCTGCACTGACAAGAAGAGAAGACACGCCTGGTAAAGTAAGCGTTTACCTATCCACCATTAAAAAAATATTAACTTTACTTATTGCTTAGGTACCTACTTTTATGAGCAATCCGTAGTCATATCTATTCTATTGGCAATCAAAGCTTTTAATATTATATTACATCAGATATTATTTATTTATAAGTTCACGTAGAAATATATTTTGTAGTGCACGGCTGTCGCCCGTCGTTTGGACCTTACTCAGTTTTCAAGCAGGGTATTTATTAAGTGAGCTTTAAAAATGCTCAAAAACAAAAGGGTTAGGATTAAAAGATCCTTTGATTGCGCCTCGCTTTGTTGTAGGTTTGGTAGCAAGTTTTACTTTTTGTGATGGAAATCATTTGGTCCGCTAAACGAATGAGCTTGTTCTTCTTAGTTTTCCCTTTTGTCGCCTCTTCGCCGTTTTATCGGGACATCTTTCGCGTTTTTATCCCGCTCAAACAATGTTTTGTTTGGGTTCCTTCTGGATTCGTGTTTGACTTCTTGATAAGATCTAAGTCCCAAGACTTCTTAGTATAAGTTAATTTTGTTTTCCGTTTACGTAATCCGTGAAACATAAATAGGTAGACGAAACTGTGATATTTGTCTGTCTGTCCATGAGCCATTAAACTGTGATATTTAATTGTCATGGTTTATTTCAGATTTCATCTTTGATAATGAATCCAAAAATGGGGCTTAGATTTCAGAGGGCAACACTCAGTACAACGGGTGTAACAAGACACTCAACGAAGCCGAAGTCCACACATTCCGCCCATAATCAGGTTCATTTTTGTCTGTTAGACTGTACCTGGAAAACCAATAACTACGAAGTTATTGAACGTCAAAGTCAAAAATTTTTTTTTATATCTTATTCGTTATTTCCTAATTTTTGTCTACAGAAACAATATCAATTTTTTTTTTATTTCGTAACAAACAATGGCTTCAAACGTCATCACTCAATGTATTTCATGAGCAAGCACATGGACGTTGCCTTTTAACTCGGCTGCATACAGCATACACCTACTGCTGCACACTCCGGTACGGTATTAGCTTGGACAATGTGTTTAGTTTAAGTTATCACATTTTTTACATTTTCTCAAGTGTTCCTGTTGTTGTTGTTGTTGTGTGTTGTAGTAGTTTATGAATAAATTTTTTATCTATCTATCTATCTATCATACAGCTGTGTAGCATTCAGTCGCAGGTGCGGTTTTTTATACGCGATACATTGCGTGGTAATGTATGCAATGCTTTTTTAACGCCAAAAATTAAAATCCTGATGATGGGCAGAATACTTAGACCCCGGCATCGTTAAGTGTCTTGTTACACCCGGTATATTGCATCATGGCAACACTGAACTGTCACTGTCTGGACTGGATAGTAATGGCGGCTGTTTATGTTGGATTGGATTAACGCCAAATAATATAATGTATGGAAACTGCTGGAGTTTCCTCGTGTATGGCAGGCTGGTGGTGAAGTGTGTCCGCCTTGGTGCGCTAGTGAGCCGAAGCTCGTTCACTTCAGAATTCCCGGTACCTACCTACTTGTGCATATTATGTTACACACCGGATGACGTCTTGCAAGGTTGACCAACCGTAGTCTAGTGAAGGTCGACGCAGGACCGATGGAGATCCTGTTGTAAAAAAACCGACTTCAAAAAACCTACCTCTAAAAAGCAAGTAATAATATTCGTAATAATAAAAATACGTCAATTGAAGTCGGGTGGGGCTGGAGTACAAATTCCTTTTTTTTTATTCTAAAAGCCCCACCCGACGTCAATAGACGTATTTTTATTGTTACGAATATTATTTCTTGCTTTTTAGAGGTAGGTTTTTTGAAGTCGGTTTTTTGTTTTTTTTTAACAATTTTTTATTTTTAGTGTAGGTAGGGTATATTGTATATGTAGAAACATCGGCTCAGCCAAACGTAAGATAATCGCGGAGAAACATACTTAAATACTGGTCAAACTGAGAACCTCCTTTTTTAAGTCGGTTAAAAAACTACACTTAAGATATCCCTCTTCCAACAAAAAAATAATTATCTTATTCAGTTCATAAACAAAGAAGTAATACGACCAATCATCGAGGTAATATTCACACAAAATCATACTATTTTCGTGCTTTTTTTCAAAATTACTTGAAAAGTTTTGAACCGATTTCCAAATTTTAAAAAATGGGACCAACTTGGGAGTGTACCTAATGTAATAACGTTTGAATCATTTCAATCGGTCCAGCCGTCTTCGAGTAATCGGTGGACATACACAAAAAAAAACAAATATACAGACGAACATAGAACCTCCTCCTTTTTTGGAAGTCGGTTAAAAAGCGGCACAATAATCCATTCAGTAGGTTTGTGCTATGGGTTCATCTTCCATATATGAAGAAGGTAGAGAAAGCATTTTATGATATTTCAGCTCGTTTTCAGGGGCTGCAGTCGCAAGAAGATTGACTTACAATTGTGGAGATAGTCAATCAAGATTAAAGCTTTATTTTTATTTTTTTGAAATTATTTCAAGTCTCTCAGTACAATACCAACTAGTACAAATACCAGCGCCATAAAATCTTCCCTCGGTAAAAGCTTGAAGCATTCAACGTGGTTCAACGTTGGACTGAGAAACAATTACGAGCGCCCGCCTCGACTCAAGCGCTAGTTTATTTCTGTTTGGAATCCATAATAATGTAAGCGATTCGTAGCCCAGATGCCATAGTGTATGAAAGGAAAGTACGTATTAGCTATTGATTAAAAACTTGGTTTTGAATATAAACTTTATGACTGTAAAAAGCTTACGCCAAAACTTACAATCGTTGAAGAATTATCTTACGTAAGATTTTTTTTTATTTTGTTATCAAAAAGTTTCAAATGATAAGAATTATGTTGTAAAAGAAAGTGGAAATCCGTATTATCTGTCTATTAAACTAAATAATACTTATATACTTTTTAAATATAATACCTATTATACCTTGACGACCTGAGTGGTGCAGTGGTCAACATGCCGCCTACCACGCAATAGGTCCCGGGTTCGATTCCCGGCCGGGCAGAAATTGAAATGATGAATTTTAATTTCTGTGACGGGTCTGGGTGTTACTATGTATAATAAGTATATAATTAAAGAGTATATAAGTAGTATATCAGTTGTCTAGCACCCACATTACAAGCTTTGCTTAGTTTGGGGCTAGATGGCGCTGTGTGAAATTGTTTAAGCATTTATTTATTTATTTATTTATAGTAACACGAAGATCGTTACAGAAATTAAAATTCATCATTTCAATTTTAGCCCGGCCTGGATTCGCACCCGGAACCTCTTGTGTGGTAGATCGGCATGTTGACCACTGCACCACTCAGGTCATATAATTATGATGTAATGTATTCCTAAAAATCATATTTTTAGACAGTCTGAAGAAATATTTGTATTAGCTAAAGTCACAAAGTCACAACCCAGCCAGTTTGGGAAAATAAGCTTACAACAGCACTTAAAGTTTGAAGTGTAGAAATTGTTTTATAATTAACTTAAAAACCGTTTGAAAGTTAAGTTAGGATTTTCTTCTCACCTTTCGCTTAATTAAAAATTCCTTTGTTGGGTTGAATGGTTAGTAACATGTTATATTAAAGAACATACTGAATTATCTTGCACTATGCGTCTATTTTCTTCGCATTCACTTGCAGGGCACGTATGAAACAGTGAATGTGACAAAAAATTGTTATTAGGTTCTGTTGATTTATTTCGAGGATCTGTGAATAGTTTCTTTTTAGTTGTAGTAACATAAATTTATGAATCTATAGTGATAAAGAAAATTATTCTTCTTTATTTGAATCAAACAGTAATTACATCAACGATAACGAGTATAACGATAAAGAACATCAAAACTCAAAAGGTTTAAGCAGCGTTTTCAATGCAAGCTCCCTGTCGGCTTAATTTTGCCGACCTCTTCACCAATCATATTTCTACCAATTTACATAAAACCTCAACTAATTATACATAGAAACCTTCCTCAGAAATCACTCTATCATTCAGTGAAAACCGCATTAAAAGCTGTTCACTAGTTTTTGAGTTTATCGCGAACAGACAGACAGAACGACAGACAGACAGACGCGGCGGAGGTCTTTGTTTTATATTGTAATATGTAGACTTAGTGATATAAAATAGCATTGTGAGTGCGAAAAATCCAAAATTTTAATAAGAAAAATTCAAATTTTTTTGTTTGTGCAGCAAAACTACATTCAGAACTCCGTTACTTACATTTGCAAGATTAGTTTTCAATTGTTTTCGCGCTTTAAGCAAAGCGAAATAGTTTAAATTATGATAAAGACTAAACAGACTTCTTACCTTTCAGTGTAAACAGGGAGCTTACCATCAACAATAAGAAACCGTTCAGTTCAAAAGCAGGCCTTAAACAGGACCGCTTAAGGCCTGCTTTCATACTAACTGTTGAGCTCATAGTACGAAAAAGTAAGGCAGTTAAATATAAGCCCTGCTATAAGAGCTCATAAGGCCCCAGTAGGAATGAAGTTGTCCTGTTTTAAAAAGACAATTCGCTGTCGGGTCCGGCACCGGAAGTCGGATCGGATCGACGGCAAGAACCGGAAACAATTGCGACCGGAAAAGATACGAGCTCGTAGTATTTATTGAGGCAACTGGAAGGATAGTTTGTTCATGTAATCAGGTGAGTCACTGTGTTGTAGAAAATCCGTGAAATTAATAGATACTATTTCAATTTGTTTTGTATGCTAAAATATAATATTAAGGATCTAGCAGTTTTATTTGATTTTTTTAAATATCTGTTTGTGCTTTCTTTTAACTTTGTATCAGATTGCTTTCAGACTATTTCTATTTATCTTTATATTTTTATATTACTATTTTAATTATTAGACTAATTTAAACTAGCTAAAAGCTCACGAAGTTATAGTTTTGAATATGAAATCAACTTCGATTATCAGCCATTTCAAATGTCCATGTATCAAATATTTCAATATTTTACATTTTACATCTACTCGTATTGGTAACTTTTCATGAGTAACTAAACAAACAGTCGAAGACTTAATAAGTTTCCAATACTTAGTCCCTTTTGTTACTGAACCCCAAAGAGGATAAAGGAAACCAAAGCTTAATAGTTAAGAATAAGAGTAAAACTTCTTCAACAAACAGTGAGACGAATATTTCAACAAGTTTAAGTTACATCGCAGCTGTAACCATTCCGTTTGTAATGAGGCGAGTGATTTTTTACTCAGTACTTACTCAAAGAGAAACTTTACCTGATTAAGTGTCGCAAACTGTGAGTTCTTGAAAAATTATCCAATAAACTTTGCTAACGATACGAACCACCTGATAACTTTACTACTGGTTAAACACGGTAAGTTCCAACTAAGTTTGTTAGAGTTGATTTTGTTTTATCATTTTATGATAGGAAACTATTTTACGTTTTTTTGTACGTTTTGAAGTTATAAGTAGGTAGTTTTTTATAAGAACATAGGCCTTCTCCAAGGCTCTCCACATCGATCTGTCCTACACATAAAAAAAAAATGAAAAACAAAACACAATGAAATGACGAAGAACGCAATGATCTGTCTTTAACAGATTTACCGAACGTTCGTACCTTTAGTACGAGTCTGCAATAGCACACATAAGGCGGCCTTATTGCTAAATAGCAATCTCTTCCAGGCAACCTTGAGTATTAAGAGAATAAGAGGAAGGAGCTGGGAAGGGAAGGGGGGAGTGGGTGCAAATAATAAAGGGTAACGGATATAGAATAAAAGGACAAATTAATAGTATAATAATAAATTATGAACTAAATATAGCTTCGGCTTTTGCACGAAACACTTTGATATAAGACTATATATCGTTATATATAATTCCACATTCATTTCCAAAAGTAATCAGGTATTTCTATACGTAAGAGCGAATCCGACGAAAATGTTCTACCTATTTTCGTTAAGAAATTGCAGATCCACAGAAATTTTCTTAACGACATCAATGTGTGATACAATATTTAATTAAAGACACCTTCAGAATGTGAGAGCGTTATCAAATAATTTAACGAGCTCTTTAAATAATTTGCGAAAGCGATATTTTGCGAATACACGAATTTTCCCTTCACAAGAATTTCATATGTATTTAGGGAGGAAGCAATTTTATTTTCTCTCAAAGAACGTTTAGAAATGAACTTTCGGGATGTTGAATTGGAGATAAGTTTATTTAGCACTTTAGAAGATTGCTTGAATGGCAAAGAGATATTGACGGTTTGTAAGCGTTTGTGTTAATTTTATGAAAATTATTTCGTATTATTTATACAATTCGTTAAATTTACAAAGATTCACTGCGTGAAGCACCATACCAAATATTGTTATAATTTAAATAATGAGACCAAACTATAGGGAAAAAACACACAATACTTAAAAACGATTGCATATAATACTTAAAAACCGTTGGCCGAAGGGGCGGAGCGGTTCTGGAATGGCTCTCGCGCACCGGACGACGCGACGTCACGCACCGTTGGTAGGCCCCCCACAAAGTTGGACCGTTGTACTTCTTTTTCGATTCCGAGTAAGTATCGCAAGAATGATTCGATACCAAAAGTACTTGGTATCGAAACAAAAGTATCGAGTACTTACTCGTATTTACTTGTATCGAAAGATCCCTACCGACGACGTGAGGTGAGGGTGCGCGTTCGCGGTGCGCCGCTGGATGCAGGTCCGATCGTCGTGGAGATCCTTGGGGGAGGCCTATACCCTGCAGTGGGTGTCGTGCGGCTGATATGATGATGATGACTTAAATACTACTATAGTTTGATGCTGATCGTAGCATTGCGTTATTTGCAATTATTAAAATAACTATTCCAAGTTTTAGCTACAACAAGATTATATAGCAAATAAAAATACCACTTAGAAACTATGTAAATACAATATAAAAATTCATACCGCGATCCTAATTAATACTAACCAACCTTATCGAATTAACTTTATTATTCAGGCCGTATCACCCGGGAATTGCAACTTATTAACATTTTGGAACTTATTTACATTTAAATTAGCTTTTCTTTACTTACATTACTTTTAAGATACTTTTCTTCGAACGATTTATATAAATAGAAATAATATCATTTAATTTGGCTTATTGGAAAACAAGAGGTGTTATCTTCGTTAGCGCTTTTGTATTACCTAGATCTTGGCTATATTCCAATATCGATTTGACGCCCTTTGATTATTGGGTTAAGAAAAGTGGGAATTCTCTATTAATAATAACAATCAAAAGATATTTTAATTGTTTTCCAAATTCAATTAGATATTTCTCTAACCTTCTTTATATATATAGAGTAAGTTCACTAACTTTCAGTTTTAAAGTATCAAAGAGTCGATTTAACCACCTCAACCAAACGGGACCTTATTACTAACACTCCGCTGTCTGTCTGTCTGTCACCAGGCTGTATCTCATGAACCGTGATAGCTAGACAGTTGAAATTTTCTCAGTTCATGTATTTCTGTTGCCGCTATAACAACAAATACTAAATACAGAAAAAAATAAATATTTGAGGGGGGCTCCCATACAACAAACGTGATTTTTTTGCCGTTTTTTTGGTACGGAACCCTTCGTGCGCGAGTCCGACTCGCACTTGGACGGTTTTGTATAATAACAAGTGTTGGTGCTATTCTTTCATATAACGAAAGCGACAAAGGCGTGCGGTCGAAAAAGAAACGTATGCTTGACGGTTTGTTACGAATTTATTTTATGGGTTAACAGGAAGATAGGGGCGCCATTGGTACGCCAATTTAATACCTAGTCGCACGTACTCTCACCAATTTTTGCCATTGAAAATGGTTATAAGATGCACATCGCCTAAAACGTATTTTTAGCCATATCTCCGAGGATTTTGGGAGAATCGAGATGGGAATAGTACCAAAAGTTGAGGAATTTATCGAGACACGTGTGAACGTTTGAATTTTGAAAATCTACTGGTAACTTTTTTTGGAACTATGCAAAACTCGGGTAAATTCGGGTTTTTGGGGGGTGATTATGTACTAAATTGTAAATATTTCGGACTTATGAAAAAATGAAAAAACGGGGCCTAGGGTATTAGTTTAGCTACAAAATGGCTAAAAACTTTTGAAAATCGGTTAATAAATTGTGACCTATAGGTGGTCCCTTTAGATTTGTAATTGTAGAAAAACGGGTGTTTCCGTACATAAAAAGTGATGTAGCTTCTATGATTATTGACCGATCGTCATGGTAATAGGTTAAAAGATGCAGAAGCAGACGAGAAGTGCATTCATTGGAATTTTAAAAATCGGTTAATAATATTTCGGCCGCGTCGAGGCGCTTCCTCTCTTCGCCTCTCGGTTTCGCCTCGTGTCACAATCTTAAAAATAAATAGGTACTACCTAGGTAACTTTAAAAATATAATAGGATTTTGAATTTGATTTGATTTTAGTTTTTCGTAAATTTTTGGGTTCAGTTTCAATGCTCCGATTCTTGCGGGGACTGTAAAATCTGTGAATTTTTAATAAGAATGTCAAGACTCTAGTCTAAAAAAGCAATGTAATTTCTCAAAATAGAATTGAACAAAGAAACGTTAACACAAACCGTCGCTATTTACTTACTCGAGATTCGCGACAAATCGCACACTCATATTTATTCCTCTTTGTACGCCCCGTTATATTAGAGACGAGCCTGTCAGGGTGACGTAAGAAATCTTGTTACAAAAACGATGTTCAGAGCGACGTCAACGCTTTTTCACATAAATATTCTGATAACCACTTCAAGAGCATTCGTATTTATAAAGTGAGTTACATGTAGCATTTTATGCTCGTTCCTTTTAACAAAATGACATAAATAATATAAAATAGTACATACATTTATACATATATTCACGCCTGTTTCCCATGGGGGTAGGCAGAGACTATGGATCGCCACCTGCTACGATCCTTGCACAACTAGTACAACATCTAAAAATATACCAACTTCTATTATGAAGACAACAAGAGATATCTAGTAATCTTATCAATAATCCTGACATTATCTACCAATACCAAAAAAAAATTCTTTACAAGGTATGTAAAATTAAACAATGTGCTGGATAAACCTTTTAAGTATAAAGATACTTAGATTACTTTAAACCTATGATAATATAAATTACCTATATATAATATTATGTGTGTGTGCGTAATTGTGTATGTGTGTGTGTTTGTGTGTATGATTGTGCTATTACGTAGACTGTAAATACCATGCAAATAAATAGTGGTAAATCAATACAAAATTCGGAATAAAATTAAATGGACTTACCTATAAAAGCATATTTTATGCCCTCAAAATAAACTGCCGTGTAATCTTCGAAACGAATTTCAGCGTCTCATAAACTTAATTTAAAGTGTATCTCCTAAATCCGACGCTGCTCAAAAATTCTCGGTGTAATTTAAAATTTGATAAGTTTGACGGAACTTTTGGGAGCTGTCCTACTCAGAGTTATGGAGCATCGCAGATAATGTTTATGAGTGTTACACAGATTTTTATGGCCGATGTTAAGGCTTGTGATAAAAAAGTTTTTACGCACTTGATGTAACGTAGGAGATTTTGTTTTACAGTTGTCGGTGGTTTTGAATTTGTGTTTAGTGTTTTAGGAAAAATCACAGATAAACGTCCATCAACTAAACATAAGCTAGAACTCATGTGCCCCCTAGCATGGCCACCGTAAAGATAAGCGATTTATCGCTTTTAACTGTCAAAATACAATGGATTTTGACGGTTGAGTGTCGATAAATTACTATATCACGCGATATAATGTACCTATATCGTGTTTTGGTGGTTATGCTATGTAGGGGTGCAGATTCATGGTTTTGCGATTGCGGTAGCAAATACAAATTTCTTAGGCAACAATGTTTTTTTTTATTTATTCTTGTGACTTAACTTTTATCTTTCGATAAAAATCTATGTTTTTATCCAAACATTAAAAAGTACACATTATAATGTTCACGCTTTCTCTAGAATTTGAAAATAAAAATGATAGTATTTTATGAAAGACGATACAGTTTATGTTACACAATAATAGAAGCTTACTTTAAATAATGTTTTTAAAGCTTTATAGCAGCAGCCCTAAACAAATAAATACCCCAAACTCTGAAGTAGATTGATCCGATCTAGACAAAGTGAAATATTCACAATTTTAGCATCGGCTACAGATGTCAGTGGCACCTTTGTCACAGTGATAAAGCATCGAACAGAGACTATTATAATTACCACATTTTTTTTCCGAACAACTCACACCAATGAAACTAAGTCGAGAGCGAGGTGTAAAACAAGGAGACGTTATCTCCAAATCTGTTCACAACTGCATTTTAGGATATTTGTAAGCTTCTGGACTGGAAAGGATTCGGCATCAACATCACAACTTCGTTTTGCCGATGGTGTATAGTTCTTATAGCAGAGATCTTGGAAGACCTGAACAAAATGCTCGAAAATAACTTTCGCGGTAACGTCGGAATCTTGAGGTATCACAATAGCATTCATCGATTATGTGTCAATATTACGTATTTTCACTTCTCAAGCTTACGCGCTCACTAGACATGAAATAAAACACTTTTAACGGATACTAGCGCGGTTTTATTGAAAGTACTTTGGTAATTAGTTGGTATTTGGTTTGATTTTTTATTTTCCCGACGTTTCGGCATCTTTGCAGCAGCCGTTGTCACGGGGGACTGAAGCTACTTGTGAGCCTACCCTGTAGCTTCAGTCCCCCGTGACCACGGCAGCAGCAGCTGCAATGGTACCGAAACGTCGGGAAAATAAAAAATCAAACCAAATACCAACTAATTACCAAAGTACTTTCAATAAAACCGCGCTAGTATATATTACCAAAGTACTTTCAATAAAACCGCGCTAGTATCCGTTAAAAGTGTTTTATTTCATTACGTATTTTACTCGATCTCCGTAGTGCTTCACAAAGAGTGGGGATTGTAGAGTTGTTTTTTCACGTTAGCAGAGTTGGCCCCATAGTAAAAGTTGCTTGTCTTCTTCTTATCGAATGAGGAATAGTGGCCACCTCTGGTGTTAGAGTTTATCAAGCCGCCTGTAAGGCCTCTAACTTGGCTTAACGACTATTATCAGATGACAACAGCCGGGACCGACGGTTTAACGTGCCCTCCGAAGCACGAAAGCGCTCAGATATAATGCCACTTAACGGTCACCCATCCGACACCTGGCCGGACTGAGCGTTGCTGAACAAACGTGATCGAGTACGATTAGTCTGTCAAGTACCGCCATGAGCGCTGCGCATGAGCGCCAAGAAAGTTGCTTGTCATCGTAAGTGGAACTACTACGGGAACCAAGTGATTAAAATTTCAGCGTGTATAATACGATCCATAATGAAACATTAAGAGGATTGTCAAGCAAACGGTCTCCATACAAACGGCGATAACGTTTCCCACCCTCTAAACCTTAACCCACAGCAATGAATTTTTGGTATGTTTTTGAAACGCCTAAAACTAGGGCTGTACGTTTTGATTTTTAAAATATATATTGTAGATTTGAAAATATAGGCACTTCTGTGTTTTGTATGAAATCACTAAAATGCAAATATTTCGAAATCTATTATAGATATTTAAAAAATCAAAACGTACAGCCCTAGTATTTAGGCATTTCAAAAAAATACCAAAAATTAATTACTGTAGGTTAAGGTTTGGAGGGTGGGAAACGTTATCGCCGTTTGTATGGAGACCGTTTGCTTGACAATCCTCTTAAAATAAATTGATCTCTCAGAGTACGTCTTAAACTAAAACGTTCTTTTGTTTCGGATAACTCTGTTCGATTGTCTCCCTCTATGTCTTTATAATGGCTGAAGAGTTGTAATTAATCGATGTTTGAACACGACCCAAATTGTTTGGAATAAGTTCCCTTTTGTTACGGCTTTGATGTTTCTGTTATTGTTGCGATAGTTGTTAGTCTTCTGTTCCATTAATGGGAATTTTAATTTATTAGTGAGGTTTAAATTAGATAATGGTGTCGAATTAATGGAATGACTTAACTAAATTGACAGGTAAATTTTAACACTATGTTCTTGTCTTTTCTATACAGAAATAAATGGATGGAAACCATGTTTAAGCCGTGTCAATTTAGTTATGTTGTTACTAATCGAATCAATACCATTGATTAGCTTGCTGAGTAATCATTAGGTTTAAGAATTAGACCCGTATTCAAAAACAATTCCCAAAGACCCTTTGCCTGCGCACTGCGTTGAAATAGTTGTTTTACGTATTACGTGTGATTAGTAGTTGGGACCATCGTTAACGTTCCTTTTACTTCGATACGTCATATCTAGGCGCTAGGCGCTAATCTAGCCACCTGTCGGCAGCGAACTAAAATCTATGGAAGTGCAATTGAAAACAAATATTGCTTAAAAATGGCACCACGGGGCCGAAAAAGTACAACCCACTCAGCTTTAGTCGGGTCAGCCACGCACCCTGTGACTGACGTTAGTGGTCTTTTCAATAAATTGCAGTTTGTATTGTAGAGAAAAGATAGAAAGAGAGAGTTTATTAGAAATGACGTCCTTTATAGTCAAATGGTGTAAAAGATACAAAGAAGGCAGTAAAAAGATGCAGAAAAAAACGTATCTTCTTTTCCGTTTAAGTATAGAAAATATCTATAAGGATACAAATTATGTTCGCTAATAAGCAACCAGTGTTCAGACGCTTTGTGCTGCATAATTAAATGCCAGCATTTTTAGCTCTATCCACATATTTGTACTTTTCGTATGGTGCCAATTTTTGAGCAGAATGCTTATTCCATAGATTTTAGTTGCTGCTTGTCGGTGCGCACGTAGCTTTAGGGGTGTCGTCAAAGTCGACTAATGACTTCGAGGTACTGTATTTAGTTGTAGTAAGCGGTAGGTATTATTTAGATTTAATTTCGCTTTTGTAGTAGTGAAATAGTTTTCTTCAGTAATCGTAGGCAGGTAAGTAGGTAGATAAGTACTTATAGAATTAAGCAAGGTAGGGCAAGCGTTACAGTACCTATGACAAATAAACCCTGCTAAATAAACCCTGTTTAAAACTGCGAGCTGCAATCCTCCACCAAGCGGGGAGATTTATTTCAACATCTTCATACGGGAGAGAAGTAAATGATGATAAAAAAAATAAGGATGGAATATTAGTAGAATTCGATTCTTGAACAGTTTGTAGTTACTATACTTTTTGTTATTTTTGTTTGTCATGCAAATGCGACCTACTTTTTGGGGTATTTCGGAATTGTTGCGAAGTTTCTTCGACAAGGTGATTCTCCACGATTCTCGTTATTTAACAAGCAGTAACTGTAGTACGTGATTCTTTGATAATTGTTATCACTCGGGCGAGTTAACAGGCTCAGAGGTTTTAGAATTCAAAGCTTGGTACCTACTACATACTCGTTGAAACTGAGACGCTATTTTAAAACAGGAATATGTAAAGTTGCTGTTGCTGTCGAAATGGTTTTTTTATTCAACAAGTTAAAGTTGCGAAATTCAGCAACTAAAGTTTTGTATACGAAAATATTTAATCTCTCTTTGTTAGTGGCACTTTTAAAGCTAATAAGTAAAACACGTTTGCACTTATTTTTGAGTTAGATGCCAAAACTTGGTATAAATTAGATAAATATGCAGAGACATAAAAATAAATACCGTTCAATTACCTACTGGGAAAAATATAGACAATTTATCGTTTAAGTTTACAGGCGGCAGGTGTTCACTGAATTCCATTTTTTATTCTATCATCTTTATGGTATGATATCATTTTGATAAAAGACAAGTTTTATGAAGTAACGGAACATGGTCTCATCATAAATACGTGTAGAAAGAGAGAGAGAGATGTACTTATAGATTGTGTGTGTACGTTTGACACTCTAATTACAACAAATGTTAAAAGTATCATTAAAAGGGACTTAAATTTTCTATAATATCATGCAAAGTTTATCACATCACTCGAACGATTCTATTTCATGGCAAAAAAATCAATAATGCGTATTCACATCATGAATCACAGATACTTACTCAATTGGAATCGCTAGCATTAGCACCTTTATAACACCATTACCTCGACCATGAAAACGAAAAGAGACGTGTCGAACCAAAACGGCCTGCAGTCGGCGCGATAAT
The DNA here is from genome assembly GCA_950108535.1 of Agriphila straminella. Taxonomy (NCBI): domain Eukaryota; kingdom Metazoa; phylum Arthropoda; class Insecta; order Lepidoptera; family Crambidae; genus Agriphila; species Agriphila straminella. Next base: position 20,631,045 of record OX467307.1, on the reverse strand, counting down.
CGAATTTATATCGCGTAATAACAATATATTATTTTTTATGACCATTTCAAAGTATTCGGCGAGACCCAAAGACATATTTCACGAAAAATGGAATGGATGAGGTGACATGTTTTCTGTGGACGTTTTGTCTCGTGATATATACGAGGGATCCACGGGGACTCGCTTCAGGTGTGTCGGTGTGGCACGTAAATGTATTGTATATGTGTAAATTACTAATGTGGGTGCGAAATAGAATGGTACATGTTATTGTTCAACTGGTTGGTGCGAATCGGTGAAATCCCACTTCTACTTAATATTATAAATGTAACAGTTTGTAGGTTTTTTGGACGTTTGGATGTTTGTTCCTCAATCACGCTATAACGGCTGAATTTGAATGAAATTTGACACACAGAATAGTTTATAGCCTGGATTAACATACAGGATAAGTACTTTTTATCCTGGTCAAAGGTTCCCTAAGGGATTTTCCGAATGTCCACGCGGACTAAGTTGCGGGCGGAAGCTAGTGGTTACAATTTTGGACATGTTAAACAACCTTTGTGATGATTTAAAAACTGTATGACAACATTACATTATTTTGTTTCCAAAGCATACCAGACGGCGTCCATGAAAAGAGAGACTAAAGACAGAAGTTAAGGCGCTAAGGTGGGTCAATCCGAGCGGGTCGGTCCGTGATGGAGTGAAATCGAACGTAACTCTACTCACTTCGGGTTCAAATCAGTGCGCGTTCCAACGCGGCGGTTGCGTTGAAAACTTGCACTGAATTCTCAATTTTTACATGTTTTTATTACTTTTCTTCGCTTTCAAGTAAGTTAAAAAAATGATTAATTAAGTTTGAAGGTATTAACATCGCCCATTTTAACATAAACGAGCTGAACTAATTAGTAATATAAGATCTCCAGTGTACCTTGTTTAAAAGCAAATAAATGATTTCTAATTTCTAATTTCTGTTTCCGAGAAATTTTGCAAATAAGACCAGAAACAGGGTCCACGAAATATTTTTTTACATCTAAGGTGGTAACATTTTTATAAATGCTTTAAATTAAATCTATTGTGTATTATTTCAAGTACATTATATATTTTTTCCATGATAGCTTCACGCGCGTAATCTTTCAATAAATTAAATTGAATATTGGGATTTGACCCTCCTTAGCGCCTTAAGATTAGTCACAGAATAGATATAAGTACTACCGTACAGAAAGGCAACTCTCCGCCCCGCCCCACAATCAATTACCTCACCCCACCGCGCGAGTTCGTGTACCGAATCGTGTGCTCATTCAATAGCCCTACCGACCGGCGACACTGGGTCACGTACTTGAACTCGTTTGAGATTCGTCTCAGATTCCGGTATTTCTGTGACGGTGTGCGGTGTCTATGTGTGCGTTGCTCGAGCGCACATAGTACTAAGCGTAACTACTGTAGTCTCTCTATTTTATGACCTAGGCCACATTGTACAAGTTCTAGGCCTAAAATTTAACGATAGTGCCAAATAAACTTTTTTATTTATTTTCTAATTTTGCACTTACCATTAACACAAAAGTTAATTAACGCCATTACAATGCAAATAGGTAAAACATTTCCATGACCCAAAATTGCCTAAGTAAAATTAAGCTAGGGCTTTGCCTAAAATTTCCTATTCAAATATTCTGTGCCAGAAATTCGGTTCTTTTAAACACCAGAAATATAATTAAGTATTCTTGGCTCTTGAAGAATATGAAAATCAACCTTTTTACGGGAGGTGTAAAAAATTTGCTCGTTATGTAGGTACATAAAATGGGTAAAAACAGATAAAAACGGCTTCTTAAAAATGCTTATAAATATTGAAATTGTGATTATAGCTTATACATTTGTGATGTAAATTTTTCAATACTGACTGATATGCTCGTATTCTACTACAAATACTCACCAAAAAAACAGCATTCTGTTAGATCTATAGAAATGTAGAAATTGTTCATATTAAGAGAATAAAGTCTGTTTTTTGCATTATTAGCTTTGAAAATTAGCCTGAAATGTTTCTATGTACTTTGTTTCAAGACAAAAGACTGTCCGAATATTAAAAACCCAATTATAGCTTCTGTTAGTTGCAGTTCGTTTTGATCATAAAATGCAATTTCCATTTCGGCCTTTTGTGCAAGTCTCTTTGGTAAGGGAGCGTTTTTATTTTTTAGCAAAACATGATAATTTATTATCCATTGTTTATTTATAACACACATCTCCAAAAAATTATCGATTGTAAAAATAATGGTACCAATTTTAAATTTTAGTAAGCAAGCGAGTAAGACCATTCAGTCGTTGCTCTCTAATTAAAAGTTTGAGAGGTTTTGTGTTCTACTGTATCTTTTAGTTCTATTGAGATGTACCTGTTTGGCTCGTTGCTATTATATTAGGTAGGTAATTAAAATGGAAATTCGCTAATCAAAGAGAACTTTCAAACGTATACACTAAAGGAATATGCTTCTAAAGCCAATTGGCGTAATAGAAAACTCGAGTCGTTATCTCTCAAAAAGTTTCCTTAAATATCATCTCGTTAAATTCGTCCAACGAATGTACCGAGAGTTCCACAATTCCCTTTTAACTTCGTAACAGTGAAAATCTAGGATGTAGGATTTTGTAAGTTACAAATATTATTTCTGAAAATCCTAAGATTCTTCTGGACACTTTTTCTCAAGATTAAGATATTCATGCTATGATAATCTTCAGAAGAAGCTTATGTTTTTTTGGTTTTGAATTTCTGTCTCTCTTTTCTTTTAAAGGACATGATAGTATATTGAAGCTATAGTTGCACCTACCTACTTTCTATATCTCTGATTGATTCTACTTCTTAGCTCATTAGTCGATTTAACGAAAAAATACAACTTTTCAACAGAATGGGTACTAAACACTGCACTGGCGCACCCACTAATTCACTTTAGGTTCACGTGTTAGGTTGTTATTTATCCATCCTCCTTCTTTATCCATTCAGAAGGAAGGTCTATGCTTCAGCAATGGAGACACTAAAATGTTTGAACATTAGATCGAATATTTATATTTTATATTTATATATTTGAGGACAACCAACAAAATATACATCAATACAATAATTATTACTAGCGGCCCGCCCCGGCTTCGCACGGGTGCTAGTAATATAATAAGTCTATGTTTGGTGAATTGTTCCTGGCTAAAAACGTGACTTTGCAACGCATGCCGGGTGCGTTATTATCTGGCTCTCAATCTCAACACTTCTCTATATACCACATTCCTTGTCACGTTATCTGATATTTGCTAGATTTTGCCACGTTTTATTTGACTAATATTTCGTAAAAAATTGATAATCGGTTAATAATTGTGACCTGTCGGTCATTTTGTAGCTAAACTAATACCCTAGGACCCTTTTTTAATTTTTTCTTAAGAGGGTTTTTTTCCGAAATATTTACAATTTAGTAAACAAACACCCCCCAAGTTTCCTCGAATTTTGCAAAATTCAAAAAAAGTTACCAGTAGATTATAAAAAAATCAAACGTTCACGTGTCTATAAATTCCTCAACTTTTGGTACTATTCCCATTGCGATCCTCCTAAAATCCTCGGAGATATGGCCAAAAATACGTCTCAGCGTCTCATAACCATTTTCAAAGGTAAAAAGTCTTTTCGAAAATTACAACAACAACAACATGAACGACAACAACACGCGAACTACGTTAACAACATAGACGACAGTGACGCCATCAACTGCGATTCAACTTTGGAAGCGATTTACTAGGTGACTAACCTATATAGTCGACCGACACAGGTGACTAAGATCGACCCATGTGAATAGCCCATTATTTTGTAACACGCCTCACACGATACAAACCCCTCAATATTTTATGTAGTGACTAAAGGTAGTTTCGGAAACACGCTAAGTTTTCCGAAGCGAGTTGCTCTAACCAAATTTGTACAACGCTCGCATCGTGTTGCGCGACAAACTGTCGACGCTGCAACATTAAGAGCATTTGTTGACTTAATGTTGCAGTACATACTTTTAAGTACAGTTTCACTAAAGCTGTTACTCTCATGGAAAATTTATGTACAGTCGTACCATGAAAATGTTTAGCATTACCTACTTAGAACCTTTTGCGTGGTAAACCGGCATGTTGACCACTGCACCACTCAGGTCGTCATGATTATTATTATTATCTATAGTTTGTTAAGTGGTTTGCATTTTCTATTTTTTATTATATTAGATATGCACTCTACCGTATACGGTAAAAAATGTATCAGGCAACTTAAGTATTAAAAAACTTTTTAATATTCTCCTCCGAACATTTGTTATCTAAGTACCTACTTAACTTTTAAGACATGTTTTAAAGAAAATCGCAGTTTTAGATAACTCCTGTTATTTACAGGGATTTAAGTACCTTCACAAAGTTTCTTGGTCATAACTTTGAATGTCAGGCAAATTTTGCTACTTACTTTATATGAAAAAAAACCTAAGATCACAGACATTTTAAGACCACAGATTCTTATTCAACTTTACAAACCACGTCTTATTAGTAGTTTGTTGAATTTCGTAGAGTTTTCTATAAAACTGCATTCTTAGTACTTAGAATAAACAGTTAATATTTGTTAAAAGTAATATTTTCTTTCAATACAATTTACTGCACATAACTTCACAGATAGAATACCGAAACTAAATAAGTCTTTTGTTGTTTAAAATCTGCTTCATTTCAACAACGTTGCGGTAAAGTTGTGTTGTAACTTTAAACTTTTAAATAATTGAACATCAAAACAGTCTTACAATGTTGGTCGCGGCAACAACGTAGCTAATGCCAAGAACGAAAACAATTGAAGTTGAATCAACAACAACGGAACAAACTCGTAAGTTTGAAACTAAAAACACAAAATACGAAGTAGACACAATAACAGCTCGGAACAAATTGTGGTTTTCCGTGCACACACACATGTACATTTCGTACAGGCAATCTCAAGCCAACTCAGGCTATATTTCGTCGCCTCGGTGCTTGTTGGCCGACAGACATTTTGGGTAATTTTACAAGAGATCAATTTAGTATGGGATGACCAAAACTTTGTGGTGAAATTCGACACATTCTTAGAGAAAGTTGTTTAGTTTCCATGGACTGGACACAGGCTTGAAATTTGGATAGTAAGTTCAGAATGACCCGATATAATAAAGCTAGTAAGATAGATATAAGCCATAGACTTAAATATTATATTTGACATAAGTGCCTTTGTTTTAATGTCTGTTTGTTGCCAAAAAAAGAATAAAGAATAGTAAAAAGATGCCAAGATGTCGAACTTATTTAAAAAAAACCCATGAAGTATTCAATTTCAGAACAAATACCCTAATCGTCTCGTTACGCCTTCACATTCATCAAAAAAATCTGCTGTTTCATACAAAAATTAATAACGAAAATATCAAAATGTATGAAACATCAGATTTTTTTTCGCGATTTCGGGGTGCAATATGAGCATAAAACTCCACTTCCTCAATAGTCACCTGGACAGGTTTCCGAAAAATTTAGGAGATATGAGCGAAAAGCAGGGAGAGCGTGTGCATCAGGACTTACGCGTCATGGAAGAGCGCTACCAGAGTTTCTGGGATACGAATATGATGTCTGACTATTGTTGGTCATTTTCTAAAGTCTACACATCAGAGAAGAGCTTTTAACGAAGTTTTTTAGAACTCAATGAGTAATTAATTTTATTAGTAAAGTTTTTGTTAGCAAACACATGTTTTTTCTGTTTCATACCTACATAGCTGAAACTCATAAACTAGAGCTGATAAAAATCTTTTGATTATATTTTTGAAAATAGCATAATAATTATCATATTATGTAGTCAGCAACAGCAAAAATTTCTTCGGCAACAGATGTACTGTAGTGTAATAATTGTAAATTGTGAGAATTTGACTTTTTTGTTCAATTTAATTTAATTTTTTTATGACTTTGATTGTATTACTATTACAATTAATTAAAATTACAATTCATAAGTTTATCGAAGTGACGTAAAATGTCTACTTAACAAAATATAATAAATGTAAAAATAAGAACTGGCCTCGCCTTAACATTTCGCTTTGACATTCACTTATTTACGGGAAGTGGACGATCTGGGAATGGTCATTCTGGGATGTGGTCCTTTTGGGAAGTGGTCATTTTAAGAAGTGGACTTTATTGTCCTAAAGGTTATTTACCATGACATTGTTTTATTTTTATTTTACTTTTTGGATATTGCTTTGCTTCCATTTCATTGACTTTGCATACTTTGCTTACGGACTTGACTTATTTTTATCAATAATTGTTTCCTACTAATAAACTACACATTTCTGATATTATAAAATTAGCGTCATCCACATTCTATCTGTACTGTTTGCATGCCAGTATCTGGTACATCACATGAGCCATTTTATTTTTACAACTTTTTGTACTGTGAATGCTTGCAAAATAAAATATTCTTATTCTTATCCAAGACAGCACAAGATCGAAGCTTGGCAACAATATTGTTAAACACTCACTATAGTGGATGTAACTATCAAAATGTTTGTAACGCTCGGTTTTCTTGTCGTTTACCAGTAACTGAATTTGAAGGATCCCTCCTCCTTTTCACACCTATAGTTTCTGAGAGGGTCGGGTATAAGGTTTCCCCGTTATCGCCCGCTTGGCTTAGGCAAGGGACCGAACTACGGTGAAAAACAATTTTGATGGCGTTTATATTGGACTCTCGGTCTGCCTCCCGCTGCGAGCTAAATACGTTTATAGCAAGCATAATATTTTTTGTGTCATCCTTTGTACTTGAAAAGAAAATAACAACACACTATCAAACACAAGGGTTTGAAATTATCCCCAATTTAGAAATGGTCAAGATAATGATCTCTGGAAATAAAAATACGGATATACGACTAACCCACGGTTTCTGAGGTATTTAATCGGAGGTTTAGTGAAAGTGAAAGTGAAAGTGAAAGTGAAATAAGCTTTATTCAAATAAACTTAATTATTAAGTACTTTTGAATCGTCTATATTTTTCTACCACCCGTTCCAGACTTTTTTTAACATTAACATAATCGGAGGCTCAACATTATCTGGTCTAAAGCAATAAAATTAACTTTAAACCAGATAATGTAGACTCCTCTAATAATAAAGTGCGGGTTCGAGTCCCGTCTGAGCTGCTACGGGTGAGTCGATTTTTTATAATATTTTTCAGTTATAGTAACTTAATATATAAAAATAGCATTGTAAATGCTAAAATCAATATATAGCTGTTTCATCTTAATCGATTGTCTGGCATCTGTAAAGATGTTGTATTCGAATGTTGAAGGTTATTCTTCACATTGATGAAATAACGCTGGCTTACAACGAAAACGTAAAAAGTATTAGAAAATTTCGCCACTCCCACTAGCGACTCGGCAGCATAATTGGTTAGTGCATTGGGCCGGAATCCTAAGGGTGCGGGTTCGAGTTCCGTCTGAGCTGCTAGGATTAAGTAATCCTCTAATAAAGTTAAACCTCTGAATAAAAACCTCAGAAACCGGGGGTAAGAGGTTACAGTTTTAAAACTAAGCATTTACAGGCATTTGATCCAGCGATAAATTGTACCACTGGAGTTAAGAAGATGCAGATGTTATAAATCACGGGTTTATACCCCTTGAGATCACCCGCTAAGTACGTTTTAAGTCTTAAATTAATGATTAAAACTTTTTAAACGAAACATTGAGGGTAGAAAGGCTGGAGTTTGGCGTACATTTCCTATTTAATTAATCAAAGCAAATCCTACTTATAAGGTGTTAAATCTTTTTCATTGAATGTCTTGACTGCCAAACGAGCACTCTTTTTAGAGCATATTGCTTTGCATGTGTGTTTGTCATTTAATTTAGTTGGATTTCATACAACAAAGTATCCTTTGAATAGATATTTCAATAAAAGGACCCCGAGGTTTCAGTTATATGTCGTGGAATTTTGATATGTTATAGATTTCGGTGCCCTGAGTAAACGTCTCTACGGGTGCTAGCTAGCTACCACTGTTTCCGAGTCCCTTTCAGAGTTTTGTCCGATGATGTACCCTCCTGATCAGATTATAAAAACTATAAACAGCGGACAAAATGAAAGAAATACAGTGTTTTAGATTAAAATTATCAATCTATACAAAATCAGAAAATCTCTAAGCCAAAAAGTAGAATAGCCAACTTTATTTATTAAAAGAACAGCTTTTTACCCGACTGCGGGTTATGTATTTCGCGCGTATCTTGTAAGTATGTATGTTTGTATGTAATATTCTTTATTACCTCATATCTCTCAAACGGCTGAACGGATTTCTATGATTAAGATATCGTTAGATTGGTCTTTTCAGCCCAAGTGTTCTTAAGAAGGTGGCGTTATAAAAAACCAACATGGCGGCTGTACGGTGCTATTATACGTAGTGAAAAAAAAAATTTTTTTTTAGAATACTGCAATATGGGTGTCAAATTAAAGGGCTTATTATAAGGATTTCAAAAAGGTATATCATGACCGTAAAATATAAAAACTAAAAAGAGATAAATAAAAAAATTAATTAAAAAAAATAAAAAACCCGCCTGCATAAAAAGACAAGTCGACTGAAAAGATGGAAACAAGATTAAATAAATATTAAAGGCAACATGTCATAATAACATGCAGTCGGAGGCATATAATTCAATCATTCATAATGTCACTTTCTTTATGCATGCCTCCGACTGCATGTTATTATGACATGTTGCCTTTAATATTTATTTAATCTTGTTTCCATCTTTTCAGTCGACTTGTCTTTTTATGCAGGCGGGTTTTTTATTTTTTTTAATTTATTTTTTTATGGTAACGGACGCGGCTGACCTAAAGCAAACATTAAGAAACATAATTTTACTTAATATAAAATAATTTAATAGCAGTAATCATGGTAGCGGAAAATGAAGTTGGTGTAACATAGGAAATCCTAAAATTAGATTAGCACTAACCCAACTTTAACTATTAAAAACTGCTTTGTCCAGGGTAACGGACGGGAAACGATTCTGTATAGTGTTCCTGATAATAACATGAAGCTAAAACAATGGCCGCCTTATCTGCGCCATAAACTTTTATCTAGGTCGCCTCCGGACTCTGAAACTCGAACGGTTTTGCTTTGGAACAGTTCCGTTGCTGAAAACTTGGGCCTAGATCAAGTGACAATCGTGACTCAATGGTGTGTCAATAGTATTGCTTTTTGTTTTCTTCTTGTCAGTTAAAAAGTCTGAAAAGGATAGTAGGAAAATATAAAGATTCAAATGTGCTTATATTTAATTCGAATAAAAATATTTTGACTTTGACTTTGAAAATGTTCAAAAAGATATCCATTGAAACACTATTGACACACGATTATTAAATTGAGGCTCTGGTGTCGGTTGTTCTTATAGATAAGAAGAATTAAGTAACGATTCGATCATTGGTTTAAATTGAGGAGTCAATGTCAGTAGGTAAGTAAATGTAAAAATTATAATTACCTATACACTTAACCCATATCCCATACAAATTTGAATTTTAGAGGAATAATTTAATTCCAGGACTAACTCTGAAATTGCGAAAAAAAAATCTGCTGTTTCATACATTTTGATATTTTCGTTATTAATTTTTGTATGAAACAGCTGATTTTTTTTTCGCAATTTCAGAGTTGGTCCCATAGTAAAAGTTGTTCAGTTTGATGGTCCTTATCTACCATATTCGTCTTTATAAGGCTTTAACCAAACGCCTAGTTTAAAGAGGGTGGAAATAAAAGACGGTAGTAGGAGGGTAAGTAGATACCCTGATGATGCCAAATTCCGCTGAAAGGAAGCATTCCCTCATTTTTAAAATATTTTTTTTTTTAAATTAAATATAGTGTCAAGAACTCAAACTTAAGCAATAAGTCGTGCATGTCACAAGTGCCAAAAGTGGCCACATTTAGCAATATGTACATTCATAACTTATTGTTTATATTTGAGGCCATGAAAAAATATTTAAAAATTGCACTTTACTCTTCTATTTGCGCAAAATATCCAAGACTTTTATTCTAAGCCCTTAATACAACGTAAATGATTTATTTCCATTGGTGGCGCTACTGAGCTCATCGAACCACCTTAAGGCTTTAATTCCGCCATTTGCAATAAAGTTTAAATAAATAAACAGTATAACAACGATAACTACTATTATCTTAACGTAAAAAAGTCAAACCGACAAAACGTCGAGGTCTTGGCAAACTTGGAATTCCGGTGAGAACGGCGGCGCACGGAACTCCTTCTGACCGTAGTCCTTTGATGAATTGGAAACAAGTTTGTTGTGGCGGTCAAGTTAAAAGAAACTGGTTGATAGATCGTGATTGATTAAATGCAGGAGATCGGCTGTGAAGTTAGGTACAGTGTAAGTAGCTGCGAAATATACAGGGTGTTAACCTGTGTGCCCAACTGGCCCTATGAGGCACAGAAATAAACGATTAAGCTATTCCGTCAACATCCGCTGTGCCGCATGAGGCACATAACACGCGGGCGTGCGCGAGCGCAGGAAAACGTTTTTTACTCAATGATAGACTGATAGTGTATGGACAACCTTATTTTAGAGACAAGCTTATGAAATTCCTAACAATCTGTGATAAAAATATATGTATATACATATATTTTTATCACAGATTGTTAGGAAGCACAGATATCTGTGCTTTGAAATTTATAACCAACAAAAAATGTCGTAATGACGTAACACGTGTTTGGTGTCGGGTTTCAAGTGGTCTCAATTTAGTGTCTTACACCAATGCTGAATGAAACGCATATAATCTGCCGTTAGTAAATCAAAATTGATAGGGTTAGTAAATAATTAAGTCATATCGTCACTTTGTCAATATCATACAAAATTAATGTCTGCGTTGACAGATTTAGACAACAATTGTGGTTTTATAGTTTACGGTTAAACTATTTTAAGCTGTTAAAATTATCTTTTTCTTGGTAATCAGATTGCTCCTTTTTAATTTTAAGATGCTTTATTTTTGAAGTTTTCTTTTATCACAGATAATACTATAAGCTTTTATTTACCTATTGTTTGCGTAAAAAATATTCGGTCTCGAATTAATTTATAAAAAAAAGAAAGAAAGATAAAAAAATACATTTATTTTGGAACCACAACGATACACGACATCACAAGGACAGTACGAAAAAACTAAACACAAGTTAATACTATTATATACCGTTAATTTTTAAGTAGGTATAATCTAAAAATGAAAAGGGGATTTCAGACCACATAAATGAACAACTTTTACTATATGGGGCCAACCACGAAATCGCGAAAAAAAAAATCAGCTGTTCCATACATTATAGTCGAGTCGATGTTGTACTTTTCTATGGAACAGCTGTTTTTTTTTCGATATTCCGTGGTTGGCCTTCATAGTAAAAGTTGTTCATTCACGTGGTCTGAAATCCCCATTACATTTTTAGATATACTTAAAAATTAACGGTGTATATTCTGTGCCACAAGGACAATAACATTGCGCTTCGTCACTCGATGCCAAAACTGTGCTCTTTATGAAATCTGATATTTTATCGCTTATACCTTGTGCTTCATAAAATCATGGTACCTACGACATTTCAGTTTAGAAGTTTCAAGTGCCCTCTTGTTAAGAGCCTTTGAATGTATAAATTAAAGAAGGTAACATTTTAAACAAGTTTCTCCTGCCTACCTGATTATTTAATGTATTTTGCTTCCACTAGAATTAGCCAAAAAATCCCTTTTAAACCTAATGTACAAAAACCATGCTACTTTTAAGTTATATTTGTGATTAGTTGAAAAGTTACGAAAATTGGAAAATAAATTGCCAATCAATTTGGAAATGATTTGTAAAAAGAGGCTTTTAAATCATTGGCTTTGAAGGTATGAGTTAGAGAAATAGTCGAAAGGCGGTTCACACTACATACCTTTTTAGATAAGTACTTACCAATTTTTTTAAGATTTTTGGTCTTACTAGAAACGCAGTGGTTGCCCATAGAATTATTCAGAAATGTAAGGTTATGCGTTAAGGTTTTAAATACATTAAAATTCATACTCAACCTACCTACAAACTTGTGGGCACAAAACACATACATACACACACATACACATACACACACACACTTGGAATATTACTCTTTGTTAAATAAAATTGTTACTATGTATAGTATACCTAGTACATACTCAATATAATGTTTTGTCTTGGGAAGAGCGAGTCAACCCCAACACGAGTATTGTATTACTCTCAGCCTGCCTAGCATGACTGATTTATATCGCGTGATATAGCGTTTTATCACGTTTAACTGTCAAAAAGACAAAAGAATTTGACAGTTGAGTGTCGATAAAATGCTATATCACGCGATATAAATCGGTCATGCTAGGCAGGCTGGGGTGTCTCATTGATATGTTAAATTGAATTTGAGTAATAAAGTTATTTTTATTAATATTATTATGCGCAGGTACAGATGTTGAATTTTAACCAAATACATTTTATTTTATTTTTATATTTAATGGGTTTGCTCTTGACCCCAGTCTTGCCCAAAAGCAAAGACAGGGTCTACGATGGAGCGAGCTTGCCCAGAAGGTGGATACAATAAAAAAATCTTGCATTACATGTCTCAAACTTGAACGTCCAATTTTGCAAGTCTGCACGTAGTTAAACAGCCACATGGCTGGACAATTTTTTAACCCCAAAACCTCTATTTCAGGTAGGGCCAGGGCTCCCGATAAATCTAACCCTCCTAAAGTTGTAGCCCCATAAAGTGTGGGGTCGATCGGACCGCCGCTATCTAGATTGCTTTTATCGAATATTGCCTATTTCGTATCCTTTATTTATTTATATTTTTGTTGTTCGCTTGCGCGTGCGTTGGGTTTCTTATACGACATAATTTTGCGTGGAACTTTGGAGTATTGTGTGGGTTATTATTTTATGAATTATTTCCTTTGTGAATATTAAAAGTAGAATTTGGTTCTCTGTCTACCTACGGAAAATTGGTAAGAAATGTTTAGAATTTTCTAACATACTCGTGGAATTTAATAAAATATTTATGTATTTAGCTGAATTCTTTTGGATTATACTTAAATTGATGTATTCATTACAAAAATAAGTAGTGACTCGACTCAACAAAACTATTCAGGCAGGGATCGAACTTACAACCTTTCGCAATCGAGCGAATGATCTGACCACTGAGCTATCGAGGCGTTCGATGATTCATGGAAATGTTTTCGTATACGTTTAACTTTTTCCCAGTAAACCAGTGCTATTTCATCAACCTGAGGAGTTACCTTCAATTTACCATCAAACACCTTTAAGCACCTACCTAATATAAAAAATCCTATCTAGAAAAATATTCAATCACTAACTGCCGTACTCAGAGACGTCAATTAAGTTTAATGCTTCAATAAGTATCGTGTCGTCTTATACTATAACTATGGTAAAGAAAGAGATGGCAACAATTTCTGAGTACGGCAGTAAGTCTGAAAATACAGTTAATACCCGCTTTTCTGTGCACTATGGAATTTACCAAACAATGACTTTCAATTTCAACACGAACAGATTAGGTACGTAAACTAAAGCGAAAGAAGGTCTCCTTACAAATTAAAAATCCTCGCCAACATAAAAAAGGAGGAACTTATCGACTCCGCTGATTCTTAGCTTATTTTTAATCTGTGGAACAAGAGGCCGGCGGAATACATTATTTCACCTACCAAACGTGAAGTCTATCGAAAAAAACATCACAAATTCAACTTTAGTGCTTCAAACTTAAGGTCGAAATTTCATTGCAAAGTTTTATGTACTCTAAAATGTCATCATCATTACTGGCTAATCTCGTGGACCTCATTATGTTAATACGAACCTCCATCAGCAATCAAATATGGCCTATTTTGCGGCAAACTTCTTATAAATAATATATATATATATATATATATATATATATATATATATATATAACATAAATAGGCTAATTTGTCTTTGTCAAGACTAACTTTGGTGAATAAGAAAGGGGAATTAAAGCTACCAAATTAAAAAGTAAACTTTAGTTAAGAAAGTAAATTATAAAGAAAGTTGGCCAGTTAATTTGTGAAATTACGGAGATAATTGCTTTCTTTTAGAAAATTTACCGCAATTAATTTAATAAATTATTTCACTAGAAAAACGCGAGTTTCATCACCCATAATATTGTCGAAAAACTTTGAACAAGTATTACAAGACTTTATTAAAACATGTGTAATTATGTAAAATCCCATTAACAATTGAGAAGAAAGTCAAGATCTTCATTACTGGAGATTGGACGTCAGCATAGAGAACTTCTCTCTGTCCTGCGCCAAGCGAAACAAAATAGTCAGTATAGTTCTACTGTTTAGTGTACCAAACTTTAGTTCGACGCTGGCTATAAGCTGGCTATACTCGTCCATTCTCGGATGTTTCACAACTACGATTTTTTCCTTCTTCCAGCGTCTTGTTTGCTTATCATCATTCAATCTTGCCCATCAATGGGTGCTGCCAATGGGAATGGGTCTGCTTCCGACTGCCTATCCTAACGCATATTGAATTGTATGAATAGATTTTTTTTGTAAGAGCCTAGACTGAATAATTACGTTAAATTTTTTTGAACTTAGCTTGAACCCTGTATATTGATTCATAATGAAATGTGCTAATTAAATAATGTTATATTTTTGTTAATCTATGTTAATTGTTAACATAATGTCTGGAAACGATATACATATTTGTAAATATCGTTCCATCTGATAAAGCTGGCTTTTTCTTGTCAGTTAAAAGACGTCATAATGGGTATCTAGGGTAAAAGAATTGACGATTTAAAAACGTTTATTATGTGAGCTTATTTAAATAAAGAATATTTCAATTTCAAATTTCAATATTCTGGTATTTCTCAAGTCGCATGGCCAAGCCAAGATAATTAATATATAAATAAAAATCTACAGGGTGAAATCGAAAACATTAGAAAAATTTAGGTGTGGCTTAGACCGTCAAACTGAACAACTTTGTCTATGGGACCAATTTAATCAGAGCTTAAAAATAATCAGCTGTTCCATACATTTTAGTCGAGTAGATATTGACGTTTTCTGGGGTGGAATTGCGTAAGGTAATCGTATTCATTTAACAGTTCATATCGAATTCCATCGCCTGCAATTTGTATGGGATGACATATATTATGATACAATAATAATATGAACTGTTAAATGAATACGATTGACTTTACGCAATCACCTAGCTGCTAATTATTTTTTTGCTCCGATTAAGTTGGTCCCATAGACAAAGCTGTGAACTTAAATATTTTTCTTTAAATTATTATATTCTTTCATTATTATGTTTTCAATAGTTTTCATTGCATGGAAATTGTTCATGAAGCAAAAATTTTGATAAGGGCATTTTAAAGGGCAAATAGCTATCTGCTATATTATTATATCTAATTTTATTTTTTGTTTTTATGAAAATGTAGAAAAATCTTTAATGTCTATTTGTCGCATGAATCTATCTGAAAACAAATAAAAATAGTTCCCGAGCCTGATAGGTGGTTATTCAACTGTGACTTCTTATTTACATTGTTCACCTGCTTGACAACACAAATACATTAATATCGGGAATCCCAGCTTTTGCCCTCAAAGCTGCACAAACTCATAAATCAAATTTGACCGAATTCAATTTTTGCGAGTATGCTCGGTCTTATCACAAAAAAATAGAGAAAACACAGAAGTTAAGTTTAGTACACACAGACAGCCTCTCACCGACCGACGACAATGCGTTACAAACTCGTTTGAGATTTGTCTGAGATCCCGGTTATTCAGTGTCGGTGAGAGGCTGGTGTCATTGCTCGAGCGCGCGTAGTACTAATCTTGACTTCTGTCTTCTTTATATTATGTGCCCTAATTCTGAGTTGCGATCGGTTCTCGAAAAATCAATTCGTCGAGAAAGACAATAAATAATTGACTTTCTTCCTCCGGGATTTGAGGAGATTGCTTTGGATTAATTTGCAGGTGGGTTTCTGGATGTTTACAAAATAAGCTTTGTTGAGAATTTCTTATTTCTTAGGCTGCAGATTAATTTTGGGAATATTGAAAACGGGAATTTTCTGTATCTCGGGAAGTCAGTAGAGCTCTGAAAAACTAGATAAATAGAAAACCTTACTGCTCGCTTAGTTAAGAGTTTAAAAGGAATTCTTATGCAAAATTTCAAGTGTCTAGTTGCCCTTCAGTCAGTTTCACTATTTGACGATTACCAGCGCTATATTTAAAAAGGTACTTTAAAATGAACAATAACATGTGCTACCTAACATTAATACCCGATTAATGAACCAACCTGTACTTACAGATATGCAAATGGCTACGCAAAGTTTAAAACAACGAAACACTATTAAAAGAACTTGCATTTGAATTTTCCAACTTGATAGCTTTTGTATCTACCTATAACATACGGCTAAATAGTATCTATACTGTGATATTAGCATGTGTTTTTATTGAACTGACTTCTTAACTTGTCAACGTCCACACGTCCACTTGAGACATAATAGATTTTCTATTGTTGTCCGGACGCCGGCGACCGCTCGGGCGTTGATGAATTTATTCGATTGATAAAAGCAATTTCATTCATATTAGTATTATGACATTTATAACACACCTATTCATAGTGGTTTGGAAAAAGTTTACGGACGATCAAACTTGCCCCAAGGTTATAAAGTGCCTTCCAAAAGCAGTTATGACTTTTGACACATTACACATTTATGAGTGTCACTTTATCACCCAACTCGTTGTGTCACCCACCGCGCCACTGATCCCGGCTTATCAGTGATTGCAAACACGCCAGACGTGACCGGAATCGAAATAAATGTAATATGAAAACAAAAAACAACTTCCAAATAACAGTGCCAGTTTATTTGTTAGTTTCTTTATTGATATTTTCACGTAGGTATAGGGATTTTCACCTTGTTTGTTCAGGGAGTTTTGTGCGATAAAATTGTGGGTGCTGACTTAGTCGCGCGTAAGTTTTGAAGTTCAATTGGTGTTTGTAAATTATTTTTGTATAACGGGATAACGTTTTTGAGTTTTGTTATTGGTGTTCTCATCCTACTAATATAATTAATTATTTATATAATTGTATTAATGTTTGATATTTATCCTTAAATTAAATAAGTAATATATTTGCATTTTTAACCATAGATTTTTGCTTTGTTGCCGATATTTATAGTTCTAACACCCTGTCCGGTTGACTGTTAGAGAATGCCTTATGGCATTAAGTCCGCCATTTGCTGTAATTTTAGCAATAAAGTTTAAATAAATAATATTATAAATATGAAAGTTTGTTCCTTAATCACGCAAAAACGGCTGAACGGATTTAGATGATATTCGGCACACAGATAGTTTATAGCCTGGATTAAAACATAAGATACTTTTTATCTCCGTCAAAGGTCCCAGACGAAGTCGCGGGCGGAAGCTAGTACTGCATTAATGGAATATTTGGAAATGCTATTGAACACTATTTAACATAATGCATGTTTGGATTGTTAGTGAAATTGTAAATTATTTTGGAGTCCGTAAAACTGGCTCTAATATTTAAATTCACACGTAAAAGTATAAAGATGTCCCATAAATGACTCGTACATGTAGTATATGTACATATTATAGCTTCGGTTAGTAGGTATTGCACTTTGTGAACAGTTACTGCAACTTTACCCTGCTGACGTAATCCTGTTACTGTTAGTTCGTTGTGTAGTTAAACGTCGAAGGCGTCTCTTGACAATACGATTTCGAGCTTTCACTATTTCAATACGATATCAATCTTTAGAGCAGTTTGATTTGAGTCTTATCGTAATTGTAGATCATTATCACTCGCTTTATGTGGTATTTACATGGGTCGACTTGGCAGGTCTTACTGCTCGATTTACGTCAATTAGCGCTTTTTTTACCGACTTCCAAAAAAGGAGGAGGTTCTCTGTTTGTCTGTATATTTGTTTTTTGTGTGTATGTCCACCGATTACTTAAAGACAGCTGGACTGATTGAAATGATTCAAATGTTATTACATTAGATAAACTCCCAAGTTGGCCCCATTTTTTAAAATTTTGTAAATTGGTTCAGTACTTTTTAAGTAATCTTGAAAAAAGCACGAAAATAGTATGATTTTGTGTGAACTAAGTACCTAGATGATATGGTCGTATAACTTCTTTGTTTATCAACTGAATAAGATAATTATTTTTTGTTGGAAAAGGGATATCATAAGTGTAGTT
The DNA here is from genome assembly GCA_950108535.1 of Agriphila straminella. Lineage (NCBI taxonomy): Eukaryota > Metazoa > Arthropoda > Insecta > Lepidoptera > Crambidae > Agriphila > Agriphila straminella. The sequence goes on along the minus strand of OX467307.1, from coordinate 20,612,847 downwards.
CTTTAACCGACTTAAAAAGGAGGTTCTCAGTTTGACCCGTATGTATGTACGTTTCTCCGCGATCATCTCACGTTTGGCCGAGCCAATTTTTCTGCCTAAATAATATACACCTACACTAGATACCTAATACAGAAGGTACCAATACTAAAAAAAATTGTTTAAAAAAACAAAAAACCGACTTCACCTAACCTAACCTACCCCTAAAAAACAAGAAATAATATTCAAATCACTAGATACGCATTATCATTTTAATTGTAACACGTCTATTGAAGTTGGATGGGGCTGGAGTACAAATTCCTTTTTTTTTTATTCTAAAAGCCCCACCCGACTTCAATAGACGTGTTTTTGTTATTACAATGATAATGCGTATCTAGTGATTTGAATATTATTTCTTGCTTTTTAGAGGTAGGTTTTTTAAGTCGGTTTTTTTGTTTTTTTAACAATTTTTTTAGATGTATCTCTAGATAAGTCATCATTTCGATATTGTAAATCCTCACTGCGACTGAAGATAAGCCGATTTATTAAAGACGGGAGCAACAAATTTCCACGCCGACATTCGCGCTGGAATCGAATAGACTGAATATTTTCTACGTGGTTCCTCGATACTGAATGTATGTAACTTACTTTAAGACGGTGATCGAAAAATGATGGAATTATAGAAGAAGTTGGCTTAAGATTAGGTTAGGATATTTATTTACTTTGTCGTAAATATTGCTTTAAGGTAAATGAAAAGTTTCTAAATTAAAAAAACTTGTAAAAGATCATTAATATCCTTGAGGCTAAGTATGACCTATGCTATGATGACATGTCATAAGTCATACTTAATAATGACAAAATGTTTTAAGTTGAGTTTTGATAGATTTACAAAAAAAACACCTCGTATTTAATCATGCAGATAGGAATCGAACCCACGTTCTGTGAAGTAAAGGAATCCGATGGAATCCGAAAACTAAAGGCAAAAAGCATTGAAGATTCCGGTTAGATCCATCTATGCGAGTCATAGGGGCATCTTAACTCATATCCCTTCAGATATCCTATAAATATTTACCTGCAATATACGTGGGTAATAACAAATGTGACAGTTAGATATATAATTTTTCTCAGACCTCAAAATCGCTCTTTATTCTTATTTAGGGCACGTTCGAGTAGCTTTAGTAGGGGCGGGTTGTCGTAAAACACTTTTTTACGACAAATTTTGGAGGTAACATGATTTCCTAACGGGTGCTTCATATATGTACCTACTTTTCGTTGCATCGTAATAGTCGGGCGTGATTTGGATATTGTATAGGGGCGAATTTTTTGATGGTTAAAAAGCAAAGACTGCATCCTATGCAAAACAGTCGTAACTCGTATAATTGATGATTAAACGAACTTACCTGTAAGTGAAGTTCTATCATAATTATACGGAGCGCCTCGTTCGAAGAGATTAGTTGTTAAATTCTATTTTTTTACATGTAGTATCGCATAGATGTCACTACTCCGGCACTATATGTTGAGACTCCTTTGCCTCACATTTTTTTTTTTTTTTTTGTTGAAGTGGGTATCCCTAGCTTTCCTGTGAACGCCAGCGGCGACCGTCGTCATTTAGTTTAGAGTGTACTTTTTTTTTTTTTTTTTTTTTTTTTTTATTTATTGATGCATTTCCAGAAGAGATTAGTAATGGGTGTAAGACAAACAGGGCGGGCTGGGTTACTAATCTCTTCGAACGAGGCGCTCCGTATAATTATGATAGAACTTCACTTACAGGTAAGTTCGTTTAATCATCAATTATACTACGCGCCTCGTTCTCGAGATTAGTTGTTAAATTCTATTTTTTTACATGTAGACTTTGAGAGTAAGTTTATTTAGGAGGAAATGATATCAATGAAATAGGTTTTTAAATCATTATTATTTATTGAAAAAAAAAAACAACAATCAATATAACATTATATGAAAGGTTCTTAGCTATGATTTAATTATTATAACAATAATTATAATAGTCAAGAAAAAACATATTTCTGTAAATAAGTTATTCGTAATGACAATTCTGTTTAATCATTAGAATGATGATTGATGATAGAATTAGCAACGGATGTAGAATCACCTTGTAATATAGTTCTGTGATAGAACCTGGCAAACACAGTAGAATTACCGCTCCAGCCAGCGGTATTCCGGATTGCGCTTATGTTGACACCCTGAGCGAGTGCGCGCGACGTGCTGGCGTGCCGCGTGCTGTGCGCAGTGAATATGGTCGTGTCAACACCGCACGTGCCTAGTGTGCTTTTGACCCAGCGGCTAAGCGTTTGAGTACCCACGGCTTTGTGAGGTTTTTTAATGCCAATAAAGAGGGCCTCGGATTTTCTTAGTGGAGCGCTTTTGTTAATGTAACATAGCAAGGTTTGTGCAGGACAGATATTCGGTTTATTATTGAAAAATGGTATATGGAGTAAAGGTTGCTTACAACCGGGTTTTGAAGTTTTAATGGTATCCGGGATTTTAATCGTAATGAGGTTAGGCGAATTATGAATATTATTAATGTTTATTTTTGATAGGGTTTGCATTCTATGAGCAGTTATAAGAGCGAGCAGTGTAATTGTCTTTTTGGACAAACATTCTAATGTTAGATCTTCGTTCGGATACCATTGAGTTAACTGCTCTAACACACTATTTGTATCCCAGGTAACATTATACTTGGGGAGTGGTGGCCGAAGACGGTACACGCCCTTAAGAAATCTACAAATTCTGTCGTCTTTGCCGATATATGAACCCATTATCAGCGATAAGGCTGACCTGCAAGAATTAATGGTGCCATACTGGGAACCGCTATTATATAACATAGTAAGAAAATTAATAATTATAGGGACTGACGCTTCAAACACGTCAACTGAATTTTCTTTGCAAAAAATCCACCATTTTTTTAAACATACATCGTATTGGTTTATTGAGTTGGGAGACAGCGAAGCGAGCATGATATCTAAGGAAGATGTTGGCAATCTTCTTCTTAATAATGCGTCCCGGATAAGACTGCCGCCACCAGGGTAATTGACTCGTGCATTCGTCTGGTTCTGCAATAAGAGAGTATTGGACACGTTTGAGGTTGAAGCAAAATAATTTTAGACACCACAAGTTTCTGGAAAACTGGATACCAGGGTTGTGTAGGCCATAATGGCACTACCATAATTCCTGTTGCTTTGTCAGTAATAATTTTTCTGAGGGTTTTCAAAATTATTGAAAAAGGAGGGAAAGCATAGAAAAAATAATTCGTCCATTCGATGGTAAAAGCATCATTAGCGACTGCATCGGGGTCCCTATGCCAAGATACATACATTTTACATTTTGTATTTATGCGGCTGGCAAACAAGTCGATATCCGGGGTGCCAAATGATTGAGTTAACAATTGATAAGCCCAATCTGCTAATTGCCATTCAATGTCAGGGTGCGACTTGCGAGATTCAGCATCTGCAATTATATTCTCCGATGACTTAATATAGGATGCTACAATAAAAATCTTGCGCCTCTCACACCACTGCCAGATTTCCCTGGTTACCCTTGTCAGATGAGGGTATTGAATACCACCCATTCGGTTTATATAAGCTATGGCTGTGGAATTGTCTATTCGCAGGAGAATTTGACAGTGGTGTAAATCCTTTGCAAAAATCTTAAGAGCCATGAAAGCAGCTAATAATTCGAGATAATTTATGTGCTGTTTTTGCTCCTCGTACGACCACTGGCCACTGGCAGTTTCCCCTTGGCAAGCTGCGCCCCACCCTGACATTGAGGCATCAGAGAATATTTCAGTGTGAAAAGAGTCGTTTCTAATACAACGGTTTGACTTTTTTACATTTTCCATCCACCAATAAATGTCAGGATGTACTGTACTGGGCACATACATTACTTTCTCGTAATCGTCATCTTTATTTAAATTTAGGAACTTGCAACGTTCTAACTCCTTTGTATAAAGAAATCCATAATCCACAGCTGGGCAAGCAGAAACAAGCAGGCCAACAATTTGGGCAAGTTTTCTAACTTTACAGTATCTAAGTTGTAAAAAGTTTTTTAATTCATTAAAAATGTGTAACCTTTTTTCTGGCGGCAGACATATTTGCAGTTTCTGTGAATCAATAATCATCCCAAGAAATTTGCATTTCTTTGAGGGTATGAGCATACTTTTGTCTTCATTAATAATGAAACCGAGAGAGGATAGTAATTTTTTGGTAATGTTTATATTTGCCAAGCAGCCTTGATAAAATAATTATTTAATAAAAGCCAATCATCGAGATATACTGTCGAAAGAAAGCCTGCAATTCGTAGTATTTTTACTATTGGTTTTAATATCTTAGTGAAGACAAAAGGTGCAGTATTAAGGCCGAACGGTAAGACGTTAAACTCATACAACTTTCCCTCATATAGGAACCTAAGATATTTTCGCGACTCCTCATGGATTTTTATCAAAAAATAAGCGTCTTTAAGATCTAAGGTGGCCATAAAACAATTGTCGGATACAAGTTTAATGGCTGTCCTTAGGTTTTCTAGCTTAAAATGGTCGGTATCTATAAATTTATTTAAATTTTTAAGGTTCAATATGAAGCGCATCTTACCGTTTGGTTTCGGAGTTAGGAAAACACTTGAAATAAATTGATTCTCGCAAGGTTCACATTCCGAAATTGCGCCTATATGTAATAGTTCGCCTATTGCTTTTTGAAAATGGTTCTTTTCGGTGACGCTGTGAATACGTGTCGGTGGCACAGAATTTTGAAAGACCGGTTTGGAAAAAGGGATTTTATATCCATTTATCCACGATAGAATTGTAGGGTCACTAGTGACAAGAGACCATTGCTCTTGGAAAAGATGAAGTCGGCCCGCGTACTTAACTGTATCTAGTAACGGCGCCTGCCCATCGTGTGCGCCGGCGGCGGTGGTGGCGGTGGCGGCGGAGGCGGCGGCAGCTGCGGACGAGGCCACTGCCTCGATGAGTGCGCGGGCGGCTGCGGGGGAGGCGGCGGGCGGAGGGCTGCAGGCTCGTAACTCCTCCTCGATGGGCCAGGCTGCCTGAAAGCCGCACCCGGAGCTCTCCGGTTTAAATAGCCTGAAGACTTAGGCTTTTTCGGTAGATTTTTAGTGGGTGGGTTGGGTTTTAGTTCACCGCCTGATTTATTTATAGATTTTGCTGTTTTAAGCGTTTCAGCTAAGGCTTCGCCGAACAAAAAACTATCGATTTTTGTGGTGTTAAGGTGCTCTTTTAATTCTTTTTTTAGTGAGAAAAGTATAAAATTTCTACGAACGACTGAGTCACCGTGTTGAATGTCGCATAACAGACGACTGAGGTCTATTAACTTCGAAAGAGTTTCTTTATCTTTATCCTTAGAGCTAATTTGTACAGATATTATTTCAGCCAGACAGGAAATGGCGTTTGCCATTTGAGCTTGCTTGTTTTCTATACCTTTATCACGCTTAATAATATTTTCGAGCACAGCAACCTTGATTTCGGGATTAAGTTTTGGGGCCCGTATAATTGGACAATTAGCGGGGATTGGATATCTTTCGATTAACTCCTTACGGGAGTCTTTATTTAGACCTTCCGTTGTTATAAATTTAAGCCTAGAAGCCAATTGTTCGTGGATATTCTTGCCCTGCTTTTCGCCACATGAGGGGTCTTCACCCAGGATCTCAAGGATATCAGGGTCTAGCTCAACTTCAGTCGGTACTGGTGGTTGAGATTCCACAGCTACAGGTGTGTCGTGGAGGGTGGCTGATGCGACCATCGGCGGGTCGACGTCAGCAGGTGGTTGGTAGGATATATCCTCGATACCAATTACTGATGGTTTATCGTCCTCTTCGGGCGCTTCTGTAAGCCAATCACTTGCCCCAATGTCATACGCATCTGAAAAGACAGATGGAATAATCGTTTTGCGTGGGCCAAAAAGTGATAAAGTATATGGTGAAACAGCCCCAGTGGCAGTTCGATTATATACTTTTGTATCGACATAAATATGTCGTGACGGTTGGTACGTATTAAGTAGGTAGTGCAAATATTTTTAATGGAATTGAATGTATAAAGCTAGTTTTCTTTAAAAGAATAATTGTATTGCAATTTTAAATAATTAAAATTACTTTAAAATCGTAGTTTCTTATTTATCAACTCATTCAAATAATAATAATTAGGAAAGATTTAAGCAATTGAATTATTCAACAAGTTTTATTTTGAGAAAAAAAATGAGACTGCACTAACTTCAGATAAAAATTCAAGGTCAGGTAACAATCCCCAATGGATATAACGCCGACCGTTAATATTGAATGCGTCAAATAAGCCCCACTGGCTTATTCTGGTTACATTCTGTACCGAGAAAAAATATTTTACGTAAATAATTACATACATACCTTTATTTTCGAGTTCATCATCACTTGATGGGGACGATTCATTCCCGATGTTATGAATTTTCTTTTCTAATTTCCGCATTTTTTTCCTAATATGTTCTATTTCTTCGTAGCGAGTTCTACTAGATTTAGTACGTTTCGGCATTGTAAAATGCTTTTTTAGAACGACCGGAGTAGACGAGCACTAAAATGCGAATGACGACGGTCGCCGCTGGCGTTCACAGGAAAGCTAGGGATACCCACTTCAAAAAAAAAAAAAAAAAAATGTGAGGCAAAGGAGTCTCAACATATAGTGCCGGAGTAGTGACATCTATGCGATACTACATGTAAAAAAATAGAATTTAACAACTAATCTCGAGAACGAGGCGCGTAGTATAATAGCTAATATAACGTTCTTTTGTTATTGAACTTAGAAATACACCCTACAATTTACATTACGAGATGACCAAACAAACGTCGTTGGCCTAATCATCTTGATAAAACTAACTTAATGGTGCTCCCATACTGAAAATGGCACTCTTAGAGGTTTTTATTCAATAAGTTGTTAATAGAAAAAGATTTTAATAAAACCTCACCAAAAAATTTGGATTGAGGATCAAGACGACAGTTGAATATATCAATTTTGTATATCACATCAAATACAATATCAATATCAGAGTAAATCTCTGTTTAAATTTCTCAAATCCATCAAGAAATGACAAAATTAATAAAGATTTAAAAAGTGAGTTTAAAAAACACGGCCGGCTCTTGCGGATCATGCGATGACGTCACGTGCCACGATCGCCCGAACAAACACCTGCCGGGGCGCTGAGCGGCGCACGTGGCTGATGACGTATGCAGCCAATCGTGAATTGGGGATCGTTTTTGAGAATGCGACACGAAAATCGCTCTATCTTCGTCATTTTTGGTCCAATTTCAATAATTCTTGCACTGAAATAATTTCTTTTGATGTGACTGAAACTCTACAATCTAACTAAAAACCTCGTTGATCCTCATTTTAGTGAAAAGGCCACAACAAAATGTGATACAAAACTGTGATATAATAAATTTAATGTAGGAGCATAATATGATTAATATGATATTCCTCATTTTACTTGTTATTATACTCAGATTCGTCCTTGATATTAGTATATTAACACATGTAGTACCGCTTTTGCATGTATCACCACTTAGCACGTTATTTTAAAGTAATAACCTAAAAAACCTGAAAAGAGAAGGTTTTTGACTTAAAATTTACAGATATTTTGACATTTCCGGTCAGAGCCCTCCTCGTCACTACTAGCCGCCAACCACTTCATTCGTTTTTCGTGCTTCGCCACGGACGCACGTATACAGCCTCAATGTGAGACTTCTTTAGAATTATATTTTTACAGTGAAAATTAAATTTTATTTAAAATGCTTCGTGAAGAAAGGAAAAAGTTTTCAAGACTGAAGAGGACAAGAAGAAGAAGAAGTCAAGACGGAGGAATACTATTCAATGCCGTTTACTTGGTTAAACCTGCTTACCTTTATGAATGCGTAACTGCCACACTGGGTTTTTACCATTATTTTAATTATTTGTCTGATGCGAACTTACCATACCGGGTATTTTCTGTCAATTTATTTATTTATCTGATGCGAACTTACCATACTGGGTACTTTCTGTCAGTTTATTTATTTGTCTGATGCGAATTTACCATACAGGGTACTTTCTGTCAAAGCATTGTGTCTAATAAGACATCAACTAAATATCTATTGCACTCGAGATAGTTATACTGGACTATTTCACCGCATAGATAGGTCAGACAACGCAACTGCAACAACTACACCAACTCAAAGTGCCGTTGACGACGCGACATTGTAAAAAGCAGACTACCCTCAAGGTTTGCCACGTTGGAACCGCTGCCGAGCACCAATCGGGTGACTCCGTCGTCCGCTAAATCCACTGCCATCCACCTTCCAGGCAGGCGGCCGCTGTGCTGTAGCTGCAACAGCAGCCCTGATAAGAGCGTTGTTCATCCATCAGGTATGAGTTATGATATCATGATATTCTTGGTGTTGAGTTGAGTTAATCTCAACGGTATAATACGAGTACCATCGGTACTAAGATAAATTTATAGTTTACAAAACTGACAGAGCTCGCTATAAATGCTAAAACTTAAGAACTTAATGGAACCAGATATTGAGTTGTACAGCAACTAGCTCATACTTGATACTTCACACCTTTTATATAAAATAGCTTAGCTGCTGAAATAGCTAGCTGCTGGCATGCTGGTAGAAATTTCAATGAAATAAAAATGGATTAACAGAATCCTTACATTTTATTATCTATAAATGCATAAATCATAATTGCAGTTAATGTTTGTTGGTATACAGTAACATTTGCCTAAACTAGAACACCTTGTATTTCAGGCGGGTAGACCTAACATTTTGAAAAACCTGTTAATCACTACCTAACTATTTAGTATGTTTTTTTTTCCTAAGCTTTGCCCTTGTACAAATTATCTCTATTACTTTTCAAATTTAATTTTTGTGAGTGTGTACAAAATGATGTTTCTGAAGAGAATTTTTTTTTTTTTTAGCTACAAGTATCACTTATGTTTAAGGTATAGTATTATGTAATCTGTGGTTAAGACAGCTTTCCAACTATACACATTTATTTTGTGACAGTAGTTCGCATTTTTTACATTATTACATTATGGCATTACGACGTTCGGTTATACCGTACACGGTCAACTCTAGTGTAGCTGAGGTTTTTCGCTTAAACGGCCACCGACAGTTCAGTCGAATATGAATGATGCATTGGCCACAGGCCTGATGTGAACGATATGGATCAACGAAAAAACTGTAAGTAAATCGGGCGCAGTACTCAATAAAACATTTTTAAAACTGATTTATATATTTAATTTACTTAAAAACGACAAACAAAAGACGTAGGCAGGTATGCCACATGCTTCATCTCCGACGGCAAACGAACAGCGAGACGCGGCGAGGAAAATCCATCAGCGATTTGTTTCGTCAGTCACATCACAGCAGACTCGCAGACGGGCGTTACGGCCCACCCAAACAGTTGCCGATGATGCATTCAAATTAGGATATTGTATTCGTGAGGGTGCGTGTTGGTGTAGCATTTGTCTGTATTCAGCGAATACAGGCAGTAGTCGCCAACTACAGGTGCAAAGGTCGACTCAAAAGCTGGCGCCGGTAATCGTCTATGTGTAAGTACTTACCATTTAGCCGCGCTACGCAGGGCACCTAGATTATTATTATATTTTTTTTTATATTTTTTATTAGTGTATCTGTTTAATGATTCACTGTTATACCATCTCCAGAGATATAATTATAGTCTACCATTAATATGACTAAAATTCTGGCAGTTATAATACATATAAATAATAGTTTTGTTTCATTTTGTTGAAGGTTCAACAGAATGTGATCTATGTTCAAATAAAATAAAATAAATAAAAAATAAAAAACAGGTTGTCATATCAGCCCCCCCTACTATGACTGTCAAAAGCTCAAAAGTAGTATCGAAGCGATGTTGTGATTGAGATGGCACTATACGCGATGTATAGCTCTGTCCCTTTAACAACATTACTTTAAGGTTGTTATAAGAGCTCAGAGTACGGCCCCAGGTTAAGTTAAGAACTGTTTAAAAGTTAACTTAGCTTTTAGAAAAATGTACGTACTAAAAGTACGTAAAAATAATAATAATATCACAATTAAAAAATGCTTATTGTTCTAAAAAAAAAAAAAAAAAAAAAAAAAAAAAGGCAGTCTAGAGATCACATCACCTATAAGGTTTTAATACTGATAAGGAAAGTAATAGAAATACACGATCTAAAAAATCTTAACTTTTGGGCATTGTAGTGCCGATATTTTTATTACAAAACTACCGCCGCCAGCTATGACGTTTTTTAAACAGCATGAATTCCCTGTTATTGAACAATATCTACTATAATGGACTCAGAATTGAAGCTCATCTTTTTATATACAATGTTTTTCTTTTTTAATATACAGCTACCGTCACAACTTTCCATTATATTACAAATGTAATGGCAATTATAGTCTTCACAAGACAAACGTTCATAAAACTACAAAAATCACTTATTTATGACATTTTTTATGAATTGATTAAACTGGTAGATACCGGTATGTGATCGTATTATTTACTTAGTATAATGTCATCGATACTTACACCGAATTAGAGACTACATATTTGTAGACATATTTTCTTTTGTGCCTTTAAACAACGGGGTGGACTAGGGGACACTAGTGGTCACACCAGGATTAAAATTGCAAAATAATTGCAAGTTTTATGCAAATAAATGATTATGATTATGATTATTGTCAATTATCTATAACATGCAGCTCATGATATTTTCATTGCAATTTTTCTTATGGTATTCAGTGTGGGGTGTTGAGTATTCTAGATTTATTTTGATGCTAAATAAAAATTATTCAATTCATTAATTTAAAAAAAACGAATCACAAGTTTTTTTGTTTTTTCCATATTGAGATTGAGTAAATTCGAATGAAAGTCGAATTAGGCAGTAGAAATAAAATGTAGTAGATATAATATATATATATTTTCTTTCTATTTCTAGTATTTGGATCCCAAAAACATTTATTTTATAATTTGAGATTTTAGCATTCACAATGCTATTTTGGTTTAGTATTGTACAAAGTCTATTCTGACACTAAGCTACCTATTGTTTTAATTATTTTCCACCAGTTTCTTAAGCTAGAGGTGTAACGATTGTGCCATCATGATCATACAATCTTAACTTGAGCCTTGGTTTGGTACCTCTTATTCACATATATGGTACTTCTTTGTATTAACATCCTATAACTTTCAATTTCAGAGATGGAAATTAATCGCACAAATAAATTGGTTTTAACAACATTATCAAGGTGGTATTATTTTACAGGTATATTATTTATGTTATTATTGAAGCAGCTGTCTGCTAATGCTATCAGGAAGTACAGAGATTGGTAACAGAAACGGTTCGATTATTTAACAATAATATTTACAGAATAAACTATTTTTTTTTTTTACAGAAGTGTATAACACAAATTATCAGTATTGCATAATATTGCGATCATTATTAAATTGAGCTAATCTCAAGGTTTGGTAAAGAATCTAACTACGCCTTTGCGTAGACTTCATTGTTCAAATACAATGTTTAACTTAGATCACTTAATTATTTTTATTAAATATTTTCCAATTCTCTTCTTTTTTCAACTTTTTTATTTTAAAAGTTTAACTTTGATTATCTTGCCTATTGCACAAAGAATGCAAACAATACAAAAAAAAATATATATACAAGAATGTATTATATTAAATATAATAAACAGTTCATAATCACTTCTTATTTAGAAAGAAATTAAATTCTTATATTATTATGACAAGTAATGTAATTAATAGATTGCTGAAATAAAACATTTAATGATAGTGGAGTAGACTCGTGTCCAACCAATTTTAGCACTCGACGTCACCGGCCTATACCTTTATAGCCCTAACAAAAAATGATATTATAGATGTTCCAGGTAATACGGCGGGATGGTCAATGACTCCACTATATTCGAAAAATATTAAAACATATTATCATCGATAATAATAAAACTGAGTTTTCCAAACCAACCTTGCATATTTTTTTTTGTACCAACCATCTGTAGGTACTGTTTTTAATAATAATCATGTAAAACCTTCAGAGTTATGTTAAATGGTATTCTTTTCTTTATTAAAAAGACTCATATGCAAGAAATGATATTTCCATTTTCTTATTATAATGCTTTCAACATCTACATGTGTTAATATACTAATATCAAGGACGAATCTGAGTATAATTAATGATTAAACGAACTTACCTGTAAGTGAAGTTCTATCATAATTATACGAAGGATTCGTCCGAAGATATTAGTATAGAATCCCTCCCTCCCTACACATTATTGTAAATTACAATAACAATCTACCCATTGAAGAAAATGAGGAAATATCATAGAATTTGGACTTTAAACTAAATGAAGTGGTTGGCGGCTAGTAGTGACGAGGAGGGCTCTGACCGGAAATGTCAAAATATCTGTAAATTTTAAGTCAAAAACCTTCTCTTTTCAGGTTTTTTAGGTTATTACTTTAAAATAACGTGCTAAGTGGTGATACATGCAAAAGCGGTACTACATGTGTTAATATACTAATATCTTCGGACGAATCCTTCGTATAATTATGATAGAACTTCACTTACAGGTAAGTTCGTTTAATCATTAATTATACTCAGATTCGTCCTTGATATTAGTATATTAACACATGTAGTACCGCTTTTGCATGTATCACCACTTAGCACGTTATTTTAAAGTAATAACTTAAAAAACCTGAAAAGAGAAGGTTTTTGACTTAAAATTTACAGATATTTTGACATTTCCGGTCAGAGCCCTCCTCGTCACTACTAGCCGCCAACCACTTCATTCGTTTTTCGTGCTTCGCCACGGACGCACGTATACAGCCTCAATGTGAGACTTCTTTAGAATTATATTTTTACAGTGAAAATTAAATTTTATTTAAAATGCTTCGTGAAGAAAGGAAAAAGTTTTCAAGACTGAAGAGGACAAGAAGAAGAAGAAGTTAAGACGGAGGAATACTATTCAATGCCGTTTACTTGGTTAAACCTGCTTACCTTTATGAATGCGTAACTGCCACACTGGGCTTTTACCATTATTTTAATTATTTGTCTGATGCGAACTTACCATACCGGGTATTTTCTGTCAATTTATTTATTTATCTGATGCGAACTTACCATACTGGGTACTTTCTGTCAGTTTATTTATTTGTCTGATGCGAATTTACCATACAGGGTACTTTCTGTCAAAGCATTGTGTCTAATAAGACATCAACTAAATATCTATTGCACTCGAGATAGTTATACTGGACTATTTCACCGCATAGATAGGTCAGACAACGCAACTGCAACAACTACACCAACTCAAAGTGCCGTTGACGACGCGACATTGTAAAAAGCAGACTACCCTCAAGGTTTGCCACGTTGGAACCGCTGCCGAGCACCAATCGGGTGACTCCGTCGTCCGCTAAATCCACTGCCATCCACCTTCCAGGCAGGCGGCCGCTGTGCTGTAGCTGCAACAGCAGCCCTGATAAGAGCGTTGTTCATCAGGTATGAGTTATGATATCATGATATTCTTGGTGTTGAGTTGAGTTAATCTCAACGGTATAATACGAGTACCATCGGTACTAAGATAAATTTATAGTTTACAAAACTGACAGAGCTCGCTATAAATGCTAAAACTTAAGAACTTAATGGAACCAGATATTGAGTTGTACAGCAACTCGCTCATACTTGATACTTCACACCTTTTATATAAAATAGCTTAGCTGCTGAAATAGCTAGCTGCTGGCATGCTGATAGAAATTTCAATGAAATAAAAATGGATTAACAGAATCCTTACATTTTATTATCTATAAATGCATAAATCATAATTGCAGTTAATGTTTGTTGGTAACATTTGCCTAAACTAGAACACCTTGTATTTCAGGCGGGTAGACCTAACATTTTGAAAAACCTGTTACTACCTAACTATTTAGTATGTTTTTTTTCCTAAGCTTTGCCCTTGTACAAATTATCTCTATTACTTTTCAAATTTAATTTTTGTGAGTGTGTACAAAATGATGTTTCTGAAGAGAATTTTTTTTTTTAGCTACAAGTATCACTTATGTTTAAGGTATAGTATTATGTAATCTGTGGTTAAGACAGCTTTCCAACTATACACATCTATTTTGTGACAGTAGTTCGCATTTTTTACATTATTACATTATGGCATTACGACGTTCGGTTATACCGTACACGGTCAACTCTAGTGTAGCTGAGGTTTTTCGCTTAAACGGCCACCGACAGTTCAGTCGAATATGAATGATGCATTGGCCACAGGCCTGATGTGAACGATATGGATCAACAAAAAAAAAACTGTAAGTAAATCGGGCGCAGTACTCAATAAAACATTTTTAAAACTGATTTATATATTTAATTTACTTAAAAACGACAAACAAAAGACGTAGGCAGGTATGCCACATGCTTCATCTCCGACGGCAAACGAACAGCGAGACGCGGCGAGGAAAATCCATCAGCGATTTGTTTCGTCAGTCACATCACAGCAGACTCGCAGACGGGCGTTACGGCCCATCCAAACAGTTGCCGATGATGCATTCAAATTAGGATATTGTATTCGTGAGGGTGCGTGTTGGTGTAGCATTTGTCTGTATTCAGCGAATACAGGCAGTAGTCGCCAACTACAGGTGCAAAGGTCGACTCAATAGCTGGCGCCGGTAATCGTCTGTGTGTAAGTACTGACCATTTAACCGCGCTACGCAGGGCACCTAGATTATTATTATATATTTTTTATTAGTGTATCTGTTTAATGATTCACTGTTATACCATCTCCAGAGATATATTATAGTCTACCATTAATATGACTAAAATTCTGGCAGTTATAATACATATAAATAATAGTTTTGTTTCATTTTGTTGAAGGTTCAACAGAATGTGATCTATGTTCAAATAAAATAAAATAAATAAAAAATAAAAAACAGGTTGTCATATCAGCCCCCCTACTATGACTGTCAAAAGCTCAAAAGTAATATCGAAGCGATGTTGTGATTGAGATGGCGCTATACGCGATGTATAGCTCTGTCCCTTTAACAACATTACTTTAAGGTTGTTATAAGAGCTCAGAGTACGGCCCCAGGTTAAGTTAAGAACTGTTTAAAAGTTAACTTAGCTTTTAGAAAAATGTACGTACTAAAAGTACGTAAAAATAATAATAATATCACAATTAAAAATGCTTATTGTTCTAAAAAAAAAAAAAGCCAGTCTAGAGATCACATCACCTATAAGGTTTTAATACTGATAAGGAAAGTAATAAAATACACGATCTAAAAAATCTTAACTTTTGGGCATTGTAGTGCCGATATTTTTATTACAAAACTACCGCCGCCAGCTATGACGTTTTTTAAACAGCATGAATTCCCTGTTATTGAACAATATCTACTATAATGGACTCAGAATTGAAGCTCATCTTTTTATATACAATGTTTTTCTTTTTTAATATACAGCTACCGTCACAACTTTCCATTATATTACAAATGTAATGGCAATTATAGTCTTCACAGGACAAAAGTTCATAAAACTACAAAAATCACTTATTTATGACATTTTTTATGAATTGATTAAACTGGTAGATACCGGTATGTGATCGTATTATTTACTTAGTATAATGTCATCGATACTTACACCGAATTAGAGACTACATAATTGTAGACATATTTTCTTTTGTGCCTTTAAACAACGGGGTGGACTAGGGGACACTAGTGGTCACACCAGGATTAAAATTGCAAAATAATTGCAAGTTTTATGCAAATAAATGATTATGATTATGATTATTGTCAATTATCTATAACATGCAGCTCATGATATTTTCATTGCAATTTTTCTTATGGTATTCAGTGTGGGGTGTTGAGTATTCTAGATTTATTTTGATGCTAAATAAAAATTATTCAATTCATTAATTTAAAAAAAACTAATCACTAGTTTTTTTGTTTTTTCCAGATTGAGATTGAGTAAATTCGAATGAAAGTCGAATTAGGCAGTAGAAATAAAATGTAGTAGATATATATATATATTTTTTCTTTCTATTTCTAGTATTTGGATCCCAAAAACATTTATTTTATAATTTGAGATTTTAGCATTCACAATGCTATTTTGGTTTAGTATTGTACAAAGTCTATTCTGACACTAAGCTACCTATTGTTTTAATTATTTTCCACCAGTTTCTTAAGCTAGAGGTGTAACGATTGTGGCATCATGATCGTTACAATCTTAACTTGAGCCTTGGTTTGGTACCTCTTATTCACATATATGGTACTTCTTTGTATCTCTTATTCTAATACAAAATATTAACATCCTATAACTTTCAATTTCAGAGATGGAAATTAATCGCACAAATAAATTGGTTTTAACAACATTATCAAGGTGGTATTATTTTACAGGTATATTATTTATGTTATTATTGAAGCAGCTGTCTGCTAATGCTATCAGGAAGTACAGAGATTGGTAACAGAAACGGTTCGATTATTTAACAATAATATTGACAGAATAAACTATTTTTATTTTTTACAGAAGTGTATAACACAAATTATCAGTATTGCATAATATTGCGATCATTATTAAATTGAGCTAATCTCAAGGTTTGGTAAAGAATCAAACTACGCCTTTGCGTAGACTTCATTGTTCAAATACAATGTTTAACTTAGATCACTTAATTATTTTTATTAAATCTTTTCCAATTCTCTTTTTTTTTCAACTTTTTTATTTTAAAAGTTTAACTTTGATTATCTTGCCTATTGCACAAAGAATGCAAACAATACAAAAAATATATATATACAAGAATGTATTATATTAAATATAATAAACAGTTCATAATCACTTCTTATTTAGAAAGAAATTAAATTCTTATATTATTATGACAAGTAATGTAATTAATAGATTGCTGAAATAAAACATTTAATGATAGTGGAGTAGACTCGTGTCCAACCAATTTTAGCACTCGACGTCACCGGCCTATACCTTTATAGCCCTAACAAAAAGTGATATTATAGATGTTCCAGGTAATACGGCGGGATGGTCAATGACTCCACTATATTCGAAAAATATTAAAATATATTATCATCGATAATAATAAAACTGAGTTTTCCAAACCAACCTTGCATATTTTTTTTGTACCAACCATCTGTAGGTACTGTTTTTAATAATAATCATGTAAAACGTTCAGAGTTATGTTAAATGGTATTCTTTTCTTTATTGAAAAGACTCTTATGCAAGAAATGATATTTCCATTTTCTTATTATAATGCTTTCAACATCTACATGTGTTAATATACTAATATCAAGGACGAATCTGAGTATAATTAATGATTAAACGAACTTACCTGTAAGTGAAGTTCTATCATAATTATACGAAGGATTCGTCCGAAGATATTAGTATAGAATCCCTCCCTCCCTACTCATTATTGTAAATTACAATTACTATCTACCCATTGAAGAAAATGAGGAAATATCATAGAATTTGGACTTTAAACTAAATGAAGTGGTTGGCGGCTAGTAGTGACGAGGAGGGCTCTGACCGGAAATGTCAAAATATCTGTAAATTTTAAGTCAAAAACCTTCTCTTTTCAGGTTTTTTAAGTTATTACTTTAAAATAACGTGCTAAGTGGTGATACATGCAAAAGCGGTACTACATGTGTTAATATACTAATATCTTCGGACGAATCCTTCGTATAATTATGATAGAACTTCACTTACAGGTAAGTTCGTTTAATCATTAATTAAACAACATGAACACACGAAAATTTCAACTTCAGCACTCTCGATGTAACATAGCTCGCATACATATTTAGCTTTTGACAGACTTGGCGAATATTCGGAACTTAACTTACTTAATCAAAATAATTTCAATCTATTGTACCCGAGCCTAACGAGAATTGAGCTGAACACTCAATCTGCAGTTCTTGAACAACCTTATCGATTTGTACTGAATCAAAGAGAAAAATAATATATTGAGAAAAGAGCGCCCACTCGTGGCAATTTTTTGAAACACTGATTTGAAAGGCCATCAGCGCCTCTGGAGGTTTGAGCGGAACTAATGAAAAGAAATGCGTGAAATTATAATTGATGAAAATGTGTTTTTTCGTATAAGTATATATTTGTAATTTTTTGAAATATTCATTAAATAAATTTACTCGTAATTCATTTGACGACCTGAATGGTTCAGTGGTCAACATGCCGCCTACCACGCAAGAGGTCCCGGGTTCGATTCCCGGCCGGGCAGAAATTGAAATGATGAATTTTAATTTCTGTGACGGGTCTGGGTGTTACTATGTATAATAAGTATATATTTAAAAAGTATATAAGAGTATATCAGTTGTCAAGCACCCATATTACAAGCTTTGCTTGGTTTGGGGCTAGATGGCGCTGTGTGAAATTGTCCAAGCATTTATTTATTATTATTATTTATTTATAAAACAAAAAATATTAATAAAAAGAATAAATCTAAACAAAAAATAAAAAATGTGACTTTTGCTGGATTTGAACTCTGTATTCGTCGAACGTTTAATGCAAGCCTAAAAGCTAAATTTTCTTGACATTTATTGTACTTTTTTACAGTAACAAACAATTTGACAGTATTGTTTTTACAGTACCTTTATGAGTTTGGTTTTATTGTATTTATTTAACACTAGATTTCGCCCGTGACTTTGTCCACGTGGACATTCGGAAAATCTCTAGAGATCAATAAAAAGTATCATCTGATTTAAATTATCTGTGTGCCAATTCAAAGCCGTTCAGCCATTTTTGTGTGAATGTTTGTATTATGTTTTTTGAGAAATTGATAGTATATTAAGGTTTCACTGTATTTAACATTGTGATTGTGAACCTCAACAATTACTCAAAGTCAGTTCCAATAAGGGGTTGGATGAAATCCGCGTAATTCTGGTAACGAGATAATGCCGACTACGACTGGCTCATTTTCATAAACGCGCAAAAAATACGCTTCAGCTAAATACCGGAAAGTTATCAGTGACAGCGCTTAAATGGAATGCGTCCTGTAGAATAGGGATGGGAACTGAGGACTTAGTTTTTTGTTTTTTGAGACATTCCATGTGTAGGTACTATTAAAAGGCTATCTACAGTACCTTTTAATGTCACAACGTACGTCAAAAGTTTGACAGTGACATATTATTAACATGTTATATTATCATTATCGTGTTTTTCTCTAATATCTCTAACATGTGATGTTGGAATTTCTTTAAATAGTATTTTTTTTAAAAAATAATATTTACTCTACTCATTATTTTAAGTTTATATAAACAACTACCTAGCGAATATTATGAACACTTAGCGTGCTTCCAGGTCCTCCAGGTTCAATATTATACTCGGTGAGATGCAGTAACGCTAGTGTGAAGAGGCTCTAAGTAATCGGATGCACAACTTAATTTGGTCCTTTGACATGGCAACGTACTTGAGTCTATGTGAAGGAGGCATATCCTCTTACTAACTGCCAGTCAGGTAGTTTGTCACGTATGCTTGATTCCCATCCTTAGCCTAGCAAGTAAGTTTTTCCACATAAACGATTTACTTATTTATTTGATTTTATGAATTTCTTCACAGATCTCCAAACTAAATGATGATGATGATTTGCTAATATTTTGTTTTTTTTTAATTTTCACTTGTAGAGTAAAATTCGGAGTGTCGCATCACTAGTAACGTACGTTAAGTTATTAAAATGGTAATTACCGACACATGCTGGGCCGGCGTCGCTCTGTCGTTAATATAAAACATTGTGACAGGTAAGTGGGGCGCGTCTAACACTCCAAAGGGCCTACTGAAACAAATTCAACGATGTATGTCGTCCGTTTTACTTAATTTTGTACCTTTTAGTAATGTCGGTCGGCCGAACGAACGTGGTTTAGTTTTCAGAGTAGGCCCAAGTTTAGTTTCACTTATCGCTAATGGTACGATTGTGGAACTTTTCCACTTTCGGCACAATATGCTTTTTTCCTCAATCACGCCATGGGGGTCCGCTGTTATGGTGCACGCGATTTGTTTCTAGATAACTGTAACGTACGCGAGAAACACTTTTTTCAGTGCTTTATGACAAAAGCATTAAGTAGAATCTATATAGGACTATTTATGCCATCTATTCGTTGTTGAAGGTTTGCTAAAACATGGTAACTAGGTACATCAACTATTTGAAAAGATTGTTAAAGATTTGCAAACAGACTGTTTCGTGTAAAATGTAACATTTCAGTTAAGGCGCTGTAGGTAGTGAAACTAGCGCCGCCACTACATTTATTTTGATTACTCGTAAACCAAGTCAACGTGACTCAAAGTGGCCACTTTTGGCAATTATGGATTTTAAAACTTACAGAATGAATGATAACTGTTGAAGAGTTATTCAAAAAATATTAGAGACAATTTAAGAGATTATTATATGAGCTTTTTTTAAATATTGACTTGGTTTACGAGTAATCAAAATAAATGTAGTGGCGGCGCTAGTTTCACTACCACAGCGCCTTAATGTCCTGTAAAGTTACGGATATTTATTCAGTGTCTTTACTACTATTGATATCCTTAATATCCTTACTAATATTATAAATATAAATGTGTAAGTAAGTTTGTTTGTTTTTTACGCTTACGTCTTAGACTGGCCACATGCATGTCAATATAACTAGGTACAACAAAAGAAACTACGCGCGGATAGAGGGTAGTATTGTTCCACTGTGCGCTCGGGTTGCGAGACGCGGGAAGGTCGGGACGGCCGGACAGCCGCGCGATGTTTTCCACAGGCGGTGCGCGGGGTGCGCCCCTCACTTCTCCGCCGCTAGCCACGCCTACTCGCGCGCGAAATTTCTTTTACACCTCCTCTTAAGATAAATCTACGTTCTATTGAATGGGCCTTAATAATTATTTGTTTGTTTCATCGAAATAATGTCATGAAAGTTATATTTAGGGCGTGTAAATTATACCGTACGTATGTAGGTCTGTTACTTTTAGTTAATTTCATAAATAGTGTTACATATTTAATAACATTGCAAGCTTACCAGCAAAATGTATTTATCTCGCATAAAGTAAAAAAAATAAATTAGCATTGCTAGTTCAAAAAAGATCTAGGGTACCCCGCTGCACATTTAAATAACCTCTATAAATGCAAATCAAACTAACTTATCTTGATAATGGCAATACTGAGTGGCTGTAATGACATGAAAAAAGAAATGAGAGGCTAAACATTGAAATGGTTTAGTATGTAAATTATATGCCGTAATGATGTGATTTAGTAAATCATATTTAAAGCGTATTTTTTATTATTTAAATAAATGTATTATGTTGATATATAGAAATACTTGATATCAGTATTTGTTTTATCATTTTTTGATGTGGAGAGTAGTCATCATAAAAAAAATACTGGTTTTATCAGTAAATTAATATTTACTTTACCTGTTTTTAGTTCAGCTGTAAGTGTTTGACTTAAGAGCTAGTAGTAGATAGGTGAGACGTAGTATTATTTATTCAATTTGGTTACTAAAGTGAACTTAATAGTATTGTTACATTTTTGCAAAACGCAAAACGTGATTAATCAATCCAAATTACGCATACAAAAGTCTGACAAAAACACTTGAGTGTTTATTTTTCTTTCAGTAATAAAAACTTCATTGTGTTTATTCAAGCAGTCTCAATCTAGAAGTGCTTTTACATTACAATATGATTCAAATCTGGGACGAGAGTCGATTTGGAAAAAAATACGCTAAGAATGTAAACAAAAGACGACGAGTTCGAACGCTCGGTCGTTAACGCACTTCGGATAGACGCCTATCACAAAATGGTCTATGTATTTAGACAGAAGGACTGCTTTTGTAACTCTGACAGCTTCAGGTGGACAACCGAGTTTGGCATAAGGTCTAAGTACATTGCTCATTCAGTAAAAATCAATGCGACAACTCTCTTTATATAAGCAGCACTACAGTCCGTTCACTGTTTTTTTTCCTCTGAAAATAATATTTCTTGTAAATACGATGACTGATTGACAGTTGGCAGAGGAAACTATATTTGCCCACGACTTAAAAGTTCAATATACGGTGTTTTGTGATCGAGGGATATCTTTAGCCAGGGTGAACCTTCTGAAACCTTAGATTATTTTAAGAAGGGGAGCTACCTTGGATTTTTGTATGGTATGGAGTTATAACACCATCTTTTTTGTATGGTATTTTTTTTCAAAAGCCATCGTGTGGGATATTAAATGAAAAGGCTTCTTGAGCTGATTCCAAATTATTTAATATTATTACATTGCAGCTACTGGTTTAGAAAAAAAACAGGAAATAATTTTCCAAACATACTGAGTTTGGGCTCTTGCAGGAAGAAAACCACTAAATGAATTCTTATGAAATATGTTTGCGCTATAAACATCTTGGTAACTGATACAGAACTGAATATATAACTTGGCCTATACTAAGATCGCCTGTACAAAATATGTGCGTGCACGGAAAACAAGCAGTTTGGTCCGAGTCGCTCTTCTGTATCTTTTATTGTGTGCGCCAATGGAAGGACGCCGTATAAATTGTGAAAAACTTCCAATGGATAGAGAATAAATTGTGAAAAAGTTTGGATGGCGCCCTCGGCACCACCCATGTTTCAAATCCATTCGATATTTTTCAAACTCGCGAAGGTTCGAGTGGCGCGGGATTGATTTTATGGAAAAATCTCATTTTTGTAAGCGGCACCATTGAATTTAAACCCTTGTTTGTTTTAAGCTTCTTGTTTAAACGATTCGTTTTCAATGATTTTTCATTTTTAAAATTTGTTACGCTGAAACTAACTGTTCACATTGTTATTATACCAATAACGGCCGAATACTTAGAGGATTCTTAGCTATTGGTTAAGGTCTCATTAACTATAGAGTTATTAACAGTTTTATAGAGTTTCTGTCAAATATGACACAAAAGATCTTAAAACACTGTTTAGCTAAAACACTGTTTAAGTGTGATGCTGTCTCTTTCAAATAATATTGTCAAAAAAGTGTTTTTATTCGTGATTATAAATAAAGACTTTTTCGGTTTAGTACGCTCATTGGTAATAGACAAACATTAAAAAAGAAAAAACTTTATCCCCTAGGGCTTATTATGCTATTTTATCTCGACTCTTGTTCGTTACAATGACGCACTTTTTGAGCAAGAGGAGTGAAAAATCAATTATTTTCTAAGACGTTTATTTACGGAGTTACTGAGATCTAAAAGCAACTATTTCATATATTTTGTGAGTTAAAATAGACCAAAAGCAAATATTCAGAGATAAATATTAACTTTTCTTAATATTTTTGAGGCAAACTAGAAATATTTGAAATACTCGATTTTTGTTGTAAGTATATAATATATATAGACAGCGTCTTAATATCTGTGTGGATCTGAACTGAGAGCCCAAATTTTAAATCATTGCGAATCAAATTGAAACTTATAGGGGATTTAATTAAACAGTGTTTTAGTTAAATACCTGTTAAACAGTGTTTTGTGGTAAGGCCGTTTAATAAAGATGATCTTAACTTTAATCTTTGATTTTAGTGCGCTGTATGCTTACAATTAGTAATTAATCATTTTCATGTCGGCGTTCATAAACTTACGTAGGAAACTAGGTACACGAAGTGTTTGTCGTAATTGTCTTTTCGTGAACCAAAGGTAAGGACTTTTATATTTGTAATAATAAATCTTCAATACATCAAGAAGGATGTCAAGGCAATAAAAGCAATCATATACGCATGTCACAATCATTTGTTCCCAAGGAAGGTTCCCGAAACTTTTATCGAATCCGAAAACAATAAGCAGTCGGTAGAAAGCGAAACTCGAACGTATCTATACACTTGACGAGACACCAATTTCTCTACATCTCATCATCTTCGTTTGTATCGTCTGCGTCTTGAGAAAGTGAAATGAAATTTTGTGAACAACCTGTAAGCCCACTTACGTTTTCGTTACTTTAGAAGAAATTACAGTAAGAAAAGAATGAGAATAGTGTAAGTCTTGATGAAAAAAAATATTACTTACCTAACAAAAACTATGTAAATTAAAAATTCATTTTGTTTCGAATAATATTTAGCTTTTAATTAAATTCAGTTAATGAAATTGGATTTAGAGAATCATTATCTAAGTTACAGAACTAACTAAGCCTTATGTGATGACAACTCTTTGCTCGCTGTATACCTATAACGCTTATGCCTAGACCAAACGAGATGTGGGCGTATTGTGACTTAGGTCAATTACGTTTTAGTTCAATAGCGAGATAGGCTTAGTGATACTAAGGCTCATACATCTACAAATAATTATAGAAGTATAAAAAGAAAATTACACACTCATAATAAAACAAAATTATGAGAAATTAACCGAAAACATTGTGCACACGCTCAACGCAATAAAGATTGTGTGATGAATTTGAAGATGTTTTGTTAAATTTCACTTACAATACCTATTTAATTTATTTTGAAAGCAAAAACACACTCTTTATCTTCAGACTTATAGGCAATTATATTACGCAAGGGCATTAAAGAAGCCTTTAAATAAACGAGAGAGAAAAACACGTGAGTGACGCATATAATCGGCGTGGTCTCAATTGGGTTGTGTTAATGAACTCCAGCTCTCATTAAAACTAATGAACTTCGGCGTTTGACGTTTACGCCATTTGAGGTATTAACGAGCTCGTTTTAGCCGTTTTGCAACCCACGTATTTGAATTTTACATAAGTTTTGTGATAGTAATCTAGATTCAGGGATACCAATCTGTATTTTAATGCCACATGTGGTTGAAACTATTTGGTGAAGTGGCGGAGGAAATACCGTGATCGAGACTTTAGCATTAATTGGGCATCGATGTGCATTTGAAATCTTTAATCGAATTGAAAAGAATGGAATTTATTGTCGAGAAATTTTTTAGGCTTCTAGGTATTTCTTTCAAAGTTAAACATAAACTAATGACAAAGATGCATAGAACGTGGCCACGGCAAGTGCATTGAGTGTTTTTTAATCTTTTTACAGTTCTGGGAAACGATAAGAAAAGTGGAAGAGGTTAACATAAAAATAAAATAAAAAATAATCTTGTGACTGCAGTTGACGAAATGCTCAAAGGACATGGAGATATTTAAAATTTTAATACAGCGGAGCTTAAAGCGAAGTGCAAGGTAAATAAAAAAGGAAACGGTTAAAAACATGAGATACGAAGTGGAGTTGGCTTTGAAAACATTGCCTCACCTATTGCTTACTGATATTAACATTCTGGGGTGGCACCGCAGAGAACCGATAATATCCGTTCTATGGGACAAAGAACAAAGAAAAGCGGACATTTAAATAACCTAAAATAATGCTTGCGTCCTTCACATAAGGTTACAGAAGGATGTATTACGATATTTTCACGCGACAACCAGTTGTACCTAGCTCTGTCTCTTGGCAAATGGAGGATGCCACAGGTCAAGTTAAGCTGGTCATGTATCTATACAATTCATATGAAGCAGGAAATTGTTTGCACTATATCCGGGATTTTGCCGGGAGGTTTCCGAGTCTCATCGCTTTAGCGTAACGTCTCTGTAGGTTATCGAACTTCGGCAAACTTACGTGAGAAATATGGAAAGTGTAGATAAATTGGGATAGTAAATCAGGCCTTGGTAACTTGTTTTTAGCACTGTTGACAGTGGGCTATCAATAACACTTTGATTTCGGGGTTTCAACACTTTTTTCATGCCGTAGTTAAGGCGCTGTAGGTAGTGAAACTAGCGCCGCCACTACATTTATTTTGGCTCAAAGTGGCCACTTTTGGCAATAATGGATTTTAAAACTTACAAAATGAATGATAACTGTTGAAGAGTTATTCAAAAAATATTAGAGATAAATTTAAGAGATTACTATATGAGTTTTTTTAATATTGACTTGGTTTACGACTAATAAAAATAAATGTAGTGGCGGCGCTAGTTTCACTTCTACCGCGCCTTAAGCAAAAACTTAGATTATGTTTACTTGACGTGACAAGTCATCAAAAATGAAAGCTGTTTATAAACAAAACATTTCAAAAAATTATTACGGGAAATAGTTGTGATCATAAATCAAAGATTTTAGAACGTTAAGTAAATTAAAATGTAGAAATATAACATTTTAACCCACATACGAGACTTTGAAACAACTAGTATGTAATAGCATTTATTCTGATGGCCAATATTGAATGAATTGACAAGTTTAACGCTATTTAAATTTAAAGATAAATTAAAGAAATTATTATTGACGAAAAATTATTACTGTGTTTCTGATTTTTTAAGTGACAAATCAATTAAGTAAATAATTATGTTCTTTATTCCATTAATTCAATATTTGTGATGCATGAGAGTGTTTTTTTTATGACTAAATTATTTTACTTTGACATTATATAATTATAATTATGACATAGCTGCAATTTGTAATGAATGATACTTGCCCTATGCTGTTTTTATTTGCTATCAAATAGCTATTAATAATATTTAATGTAATTTAATTAATTATTATTATTAATTAATTAATTAATTAATTAATTATTATTATTAATTAATTAATTAATTAATTTAAGACCTTTGTTTCACCACATGTTCGCAAATAAACAATTGATTTGATTTGATTTGATTTGAATAACACATCAGTGAACAATGAAATTTAGCTATTTTGTCGACCAAAGACGATTAACGCAATCGAATAGCAAATGTTTTAGTAAACATTGGACCTGCGACATCGACGTTAGATAATTGGTCTGGATCTGGAATCGATTTCAATGATTAGAAGGACTTTATTCTACTAATAGAACTAAACGATATAACTATACGGATACAATGTTACTGACTTGAAATCAAATATTTTTTTCTGTTCTTGCCCCTGGTAGCTGGTACTATCGGTATTATAATTCAGGTGCGATGAGATTGGGATGGAACCTTGTCAAACTGAGACTCGCACGTTACGCCAGCCTGCCAGCCACAGGGATATCCAAAAACACGGTGTCACGCATCCGAGGTGAGGGAACATTTCATGCAGCAACTTCAAGTAAGATTATGTTAAAACATACATAAAAAAAAATACCGTCGACTTGAGAACCTCCTCCTTTTTTTGAAGTCGGTTAATAACAAGTAAACAGTGGCACTACCATGAGTTGATGCAAACTGTTTACGTTACCGTAAACTATCGATTTGTCTCTTTCACTCGCACTGACTGTGAATAGTATATCAGATAGTTTACGGAAGTTTGCATCAACTCATGGTAGGGCCACAGTTATTGTGGTAAATCACATGTCTGTTTTTCCAAAAATGCTTGTATTTCTAAGAATCTGGGGCCCTGATTTATATTTTTGAATAATTTATTTGAAATCGTTCGCATGCGACTTAAGTCACACGAACGATTTCAAATGAATTATTCAAAAATATATAAGGAGTTCGGTATATTGCGGAAGTTAAGCAACGTTCACAAGGGTCGGTCATGGGATGGGTGACCAAAAATCTATTATCTCGAGCTCCTCCGTGCTTCGGAAGGCACGTTAAGCCGTTGGTCCCGGCTGCATTTGCAGTCGTTAACACCCACCAATCCGCATTGGGCCCGCGTGGTGGGTTATGGCCCATCCTCCTTACCACCCATAAGGAAGGCCTGTGCCCCAGCAGTGGGGACATCAAAAATGGCTGATGGACATATAAGGCCCCAGATACTTTCACATATAAGCATTATACGGAAAAAATATTTGAATTCAAGTATGTGTTATGTTTATACACTAAACTAGCGGCCGCCCGTGGATTCACCCGCGTGGTTCCCGTTCCCGTGGGAATATTGGGATAAAAAGTATCCTATGTTTTAATCTACGCTATCTACTAATCTGTGTGCCAAATTCCAACAAAATCCGTTCAGTAGTTTTTGTGTGATTGAGGAACAAACACCCAAACATCTAAACATCCAAACTCACAAACATTCACATTTAAAATATTATTATAGTAGGAAGTAGGATAACCAGTGTTTAAGATGGTGTATTACTGCCAACATCAAATTATTGAGTGAGTAAAGAGTATCTAATAATAACTTTTGGCATGCCCCTCTTACCTATCGTCTTATTGTACAATAAGTTACTATGTTTTTTCAGTTACAAAAAAGACATTATAAGTAAGTTACCTTGATTAGGTACTCATAGACAAAAATCTATGAGAAAAAGATTTAAAGCAAACAAATGCATTATATTTTCACAATGATATCACAAAAAAACCGACCAGTCTTTTAGATTTTTTAAAAATCATGTAGCGCATTTAATTTATTCGGTAACTGGTATTATACATTTTAACTTACAGAGATTTTAATTACTAAGCAAGGCTTCTTAAAGACTTCTAAAGTCCGTGACTTAGTCACATATCTCCTGTTTCCTGAATCGTTGGTAAGAAACAAACATCGTAAGTGGATCCGGAAGTTCACACAAACGTGTCGGCTTCCTAAATGCTCTGTTTGGAAGCGATCTCCGATTACAGCAGTCCACATTCCCCTTTCGGCCCAGAAACTAACTACCAAAGATTGGTTTACAGAAAAAGTAGATAATATTGTTCAACATTATTATGTTAATATAATAATAATAAGCTCTATTATACTCCAGTCGCAATTCAAAGGCGCCAAGTAAAAAGAAAGTAATTAACATCGCCGAGGATGAAACAACACAATTGTACGCCCTCAAAATATCTCGCGGCTGAAAGCTTGGAGATTAACAAGAAACGGAATTTTTCCGCATTAACTTGATTGTTATCCGGATCTATCACGAGGCTCGAGGGACGGAGAAAAAGCCGACTTTGTCAAGTCAAACTTAAGGTTACTGTTAAGGTTTCGTATGCAAATATATTTAGGATGCTAAAGATACAGAAGATTTGCGATAACGAAGATTATTTTTACCGAATGAATGGAAGAAGTGATCTTATTAAAATATTCAAGGCACGGAAAATTTAAGACGGTACTGCTATCTGGCAAGTAACGACATCTATCTTAGGTACCTAAGTAACCTACTTAGCTAAGCTAGTCTAAATTAGTTAAGTAGCTGCAAAGAGTTACATCTACAACACAGCATACGTATACGTCTTCAGTAAAGCTAGGGTTTCCTAGGATGACCCTAGCTTAAGAAAACTTTACTCTTAAGGCCTTAAGGTGGGTCAAATCCCAATATTCAATTCAAATTATTGAAAGATTACGCGCGTGAAGCTATCATGGAAAAAATATATAATGTACTTGAATATATAATGTAATTGAAAGCATTATAAAAACGTAACCACCTTTTATGTAAAAAAACATTCCGTAGACCCTGTTTCTGGTCTTATTTTCAAAATTTCTCGGAAACAGAACATTCGTTTATGTTAAAACCAACCCATAAAAGTTGGCGATGTTAATACCGTCAATCTTAATTGAACAGTTTTTTTTTAACTAACTCGAAAGCGAAGAACAGTAATAAACATGTAAAAATTGAGAATTCGGTGCTGTTCTCAACGTAACTTACGCGTTGGAACGCGCACTGATTTGAACCCAAAGTAAATAGAGTTACGGTCGATTTCAGCCCATCACAGATCGACCCGCTCGGATTGACGCATGTTAAGGCCTTAATATTTTAAACTATTTATTCCATTAATCATTATAAGATACGAGCGAGAATGGCTACCTATTTATAAAGTTACTAGATTATTAACCTACTCAGTGAGATTCGAATGATAAAGCGATTTTTAGTCCGAAGGTCATATTGTTTACGTTGTTTAAACTCAAATGGTATTTAAGACAGAGCTATTCAAATTATACACCCTATTTCGCTTTTAGTGATTTACATTGACAAAAGTGTAAACAATCAAGTATTACAATAATAAATTTAGAAAATGTATTTATTTAACGAATGCTATCAGTTCTTTACGTTCAAAACATTTTTAACAGATTCAGCCTAAGGCTACCAAAGCTCCGTGCTCAGAATATTAAGTGGTTTCATTTAAACATAAAACATATAGTACAAGGATTCCAAGAAAGATGAAACGAAAACAGGAACCTGTAAAATAAACTTTCTGTTTTAGATCGCATGGAATTGGCGTTTGGGAGAGTGGCACTGAAAACCGATGAGCGGGTTTGGCTGCTCTGCTGAATTTTGAAAATATCGTTCTCTAAGGTAGGTGTATCAAAAAATAATGTACTTTTTTTACTTTCTATTTTTCTTCAAACTTCAATTTAAAAAACTTTTTTCTCGTTCTTCTGTTTGGGTTTAGTCCGAGCGAGGCTCGGAACAAATGAGGGTCAAGCGTGTTTTCGCGTCCGCATAAGGTTTTTTTTTTATTTTCATTATATTTCGACACTACTGAACAAGATAAGAAAGGGTGTCGCACTGACACCCTTGAGCGTTTCGTAAAAAATGCATAATTATGTTATAATATAACTAAAAAAATGATTTTTATTCCACCTATTAAAAAATTGACGGCGCGCGACGTTTAACATTTTTTTTCTATTTAGATAAACTTTAGGTAAATTGCTTGTGTATTTTTTATTAAAATTACTTTCATCTCTATAGAAAACCCCAATCACCCACTAATCCGCATTGGGCCCGCGTGGTGGGTTATGGCCCGTTCTCCTTATCCACCCTCCACCCATAAGGAAGGTCTGTGCCCCAGCAGTGGGGACATTAAAATAGCTGATGGACTATAGAAAATTAACAAAAAATGGTTAAAATATTCCACAGTATAAAATTGTCAAACGGCAACAATTTTACGCATAATGACACATTTTGATTACGAAAAATGGCACATACGCAAAATGGCACATACGCGAAATGACACATACGCAAAATGACAAACGCAAAATGACACATACGCGTAATGACACATTCGCAAAATGACACATACGCAAAATTACACATACGCAAAATGACACATACGCAAAATTGACGTAAAATTGAGTTGCGCGTAGATTTGTAATAAATACCTACGAGTCAGTGTGCTTGCAACGGTTGTGGTATATATACAATCGGCTAATTTTGAAATACAGACATTCAAACAGCATTAATCTAAGTAGACGTAATAGCCCTAACTGAGTTGCGAGTCAAACATTCTCAAGACACCGATGTTTACCCTTCGGCGGTTTCCCCAAAACCATTACTCAAGTCACACAAAAACATTTTAATTGCACAAACCGAAAAGTCCAAACTTTAATGTTTAAAATCGTAACGGAATCATTTATTTGCTTAATCAAAACCCGATCCTATTAATTACGGGAACGAGACGAGAGTTCGAGACTGCCAAGAAATTATTGCCTAAGTTTTCTCCGATATAAACGTTATTTAATTTCGTGTATAACTCAGTTTTATAAATTGAGGAAGTTGGGAGTTTGGGGCAAGGTCGCTCGGTTCGTTCTATCGGGTCATTTTGGCACTAATTAAGACGTGCTGACTCTTATTTGTGAACAGTCGAAACTGCCTAATAATGATCGATGTGAACGGAAACTTTCTGAAATTGTGTACGCTTATGATTCCATTAGTTGATCATTTCGCTTCCAAAGTTGTTTTGCATAAATGCAGGAGTAACTTTGAAAGTTTTGCGATCGATACTGGTTGTTGTGAAATGGCAAACTTGCGTACTTTGAGTGGTTGTAATACATCTTCATTAATAAGTTAATTTAACTGTGAAACTGAAAATTAAGTGAAAACTTATAAGGTAAGTTTAAGCACTTTAACTGTTGAAGTTATTGTTATAAATAAGAATGATGTACATGATTATAAAAGTGAGATGATAATGGGCGCTATGAAAATAATTAGGGGTTGAAAAATTACCACGATTTGGCATTGAACCTAGGACCTATCGCTAAAAATTATATCACAATTAAAAAACTAGAATTATAATTTCACTATAATAAGGTACCGGACAGTAATCGGAAAAAATCTAAGATGTGTTTTAAAATAAAGTTTGTAATACAACAATTATCACTCAATAAAGATTTTTAAGAAATAACAATGATTTATAATTTTTAATCAATAAATAAAGTTGCGTAAATCCAATATTTTTTATCTGTGCAGCGTAAGAACCCAAACGCCAATGACAGTGCGTGACGTCATTTGTGGTTAGCCATAAGTAAACAACAATGGGTTGCGTTCAGACTAAATAAAATTATTTGTGTTGTGGGCTGTGTAATAACACTCTAGCTACAGTACTTACATCAAAGTGATCTTCGCAAAAGTAAATTGGTGAAATAACAGACATTCCATCGCACTTTCGTCTTGCTAGGTCTAACCATTTCTTTCGAATGTCTGGTTTTCGAGGTACATCAATGAAAAGTTTATTTGGAGTAGTTACTGATGTATTTTTACATCGAGGTACAACACACCAACGATATTTTTTTCGGTTCATGATGATTAAGAACTACAAAATACTTAATTTATCCAAGCACTGATCACTTGTAATATGGCTTGTAGTTTGTTTACCCCACAGATGACGTTACGCGATCTAAATTACCATGAAGTGCTGTTTTCGCGGCAATTTTAAATAAATTATGTTTTTGACGTTTTTAAGTACTCCAAAGGATTTATTTAATTAAAATATTATTTTTATGGCTATATTTATAAATAAAGATTATTTTTAAACACTATCTGAAAAGTTGTCCGGTTCCCTATTGTGATCTAAATTATGATCGAAGTCTAAATTATTTACATTTACTATATCGACACAAATATTTTGCTCATTTTTATCCTAAACTATTAAATAATCTAAATACCAAGAAATAAACCCAAAGCATTTACGTATCAAACTAATTCTATTTGCCTTTACTTCGATCCTTTGTGGAATGACAGCCAAATTGAAAGGGAAATTGATATATATCTAAACGTTAACAATATCCTTAGCCTGTACTAAATCTCCAATCTGTAGGAAATTAGATCATTCTTTCACGTCATTTAAATCTGACGAGGAAATATTCATGAGGGAATAGACGATTACGTAATTGAATTTTGCCTTAACTCGTGGTATCTTTGCCATTATGGTTATGGTTATCTGGCTTGTTAAAATTGTGTGAGTGTGTTCGGATACGTGATCTTTATTGAATTTCCCTGTTTTCTTATAATAAAAGGGTAGATTTTTCCTTATTAATCCCTTGTTTGAAATTACGAAGAGCGTATTTTTTGTTTTTATCCATAGTCACAAAGAATGAGAGCAAAATCATTCGAGAAGTCAGATAAATTTTCTTAAGTATAATCAATAATAACAAAATATAACAAAATTGTATGTTTTTATAGTATTCTCTTATTAGATTTGTCCTTATGCAAATATTCTATAGAAATGGTGTAAAATAACGAATCAACGGTCTAATGGTTTGGGTTGGGAGCTCCGTTGCCTCAGACATATAATAGACACACACACATACGTCAAACTTATAACACCCCTCTTTTTGCGTCGGGGGTTAAAAATATCGTCTGCATATGTACATCATAAAGCACATGGTGTATGCAAATACCTTTCACTTAGTAAAGAGTAATAGCAGAGATAAGTAGCCCCTGACTTAGCACATCTACCGGCTCGATAATGCCCCAAACGATGTGGCCGTAACATCCAGCATATCTTGACCTGTCAAGCAGAGCAGAAGTCCTGGCTTGTGAAATATGGTCGATGTATGTGAAGTTGGGAGGGAGAGGGTTCAAGTGAATCTGGTAGTGTCTGGAGAGATCGTACGAATTATGGGAGAGCATTTGTCAAAGTCTTCCTTACAGTGATTGTAACATTATGTATGTGGGTGCATAGATACGAATTATTTGTAACCCTAAAGTGCACGTTGGGAATATATAGTTAGTTCAGCGTGGCTAAAAATATTGCTAAAGAAATGTTTGTTATTTTGTATAAGATTTTAATTTTAACACCAGATAATTAAAAGGTGCCGATACGTCGGGAAAATTAAGAAATCAAACCAAATGGTTTCATTTCTGGTTGTTGGTACCGATTGGTATTTACCAACTAAATAATTACAAGAGCACTTTCAATAAAAACGCATTAGTATCGATAGAAGTGTTTTATTTAATGTCTAGTAAGCGCGTAAGCTTGAGTTTAATTGCCAAGATCAATTAATAAACTATTTTTTTTTTTTTTTTCCATCACATAAATTTAGTTATAATAATAATAATAAAACAAATAATCGCATTCTAATCCAAAGAAATTTCATAAATCTAAAATAGAATTAACACTATCTTTTAAATTTCGACACGCCAAAAATATCCCAAACCCTTCTATACTTTCAAACTTATATACCAAAAACCTACTTACATTTTCAACCTTATTTCAAAATCCCAAAGAGATTATTTCTCAACAGAAGTTGTTGGCCCATGCCCTAGGCAGTATCATATCAATAATGCATCGTCCACAGCTATACAAATAACCAAATAATCCGTTTCAAATCTTAAAGTACAATTATTACAATCCTGAAATAGGAACTAATAAGAAACTAACTTTAAAATTTCGACACGCAAAATGTCCCTAGCCCTAACCCTTCTACATTTCTACATTCTCAACCCTATTGTATACCAAAAACCCTTTCACATTTTCAACCCTATTTCAAAATCCTAAAGACTGATTATTTCTCAACAGAAGTTGCTTGGCCATGCCGTAGTACAGTACATGCCATATCAATAATGCATCGTCCACAGCTATGATCCGCACAATATAACAAGGTCGCCTCTTACCCGACTGTCCGTAGAACTAATTAAAACTTCTCGTTGACGGATAATAGCTTTTGTTTTCGCGTTCATGAATTCATAACTCGAAATAACAGCACGTAATTACAGTTGAAGCTCTGTGTTGCTCGGATTTTCGTTGCCAAGTGCTTTTTAATGATAAACGGCCGAAGGGAGGGTGTTGTTGCTTTAATGAAAAGAAACTGTACACAATTGTTATCTTGAAGTTCCCGTTTTAATTATTGGTATTGGTAATTTGTGTAATCTTGCTTATGTTAAAAATATGGGATTTAAATGTGATGATAAAGTCCCACCTATTCTTAGCGAAGTCGAGTAGATATTGGATAGTAAAATTTAAGAGGAAATTAATTTTTATGAAGATAATCAAAAGAAAAACCATTACTGATATTGTTTATTAATTACCTATCGGGTTGCTTTTGCTACTCTGATAAAGATACCTACTTTATTCTACAAAGTCATATTAGTTCTAACTAATAACGACACAATGACTTGAAGTTTTCAACAGACGTTTTTTGATAAAATTCATCAGCTTTGTGCAATAATTTTGTAAGCAGTAGGTATGTGGCGTTTGATTGATTACGCTTCATTTAAAATAAGGATCTTTAAAATTTAGATGATTTCTTGATTATTCTGCTGAAAATATAGGTGCAGCAATAAAATAAACGTAGTTACGTTTAAATGAATCACAAAGAAGTCGCATAATGAATTTCATGCACATCTTAGTGCTTATTTTATTAGATTTATGAAAGTGCAATGAAGTCGGGAAATATGGTTGTTTTTCGCAATCATCACGCTCACAGCATAAATCTCAAGACATGTAAGGAATGTGATAGCGAGATACCCTCGCGAACTATTTCTCGAGGCATTTGTAGCGTCATAAAAAAATCACTATTGTAATAAACAGAACGATGAACGTCTGTTTGAATATAAAATAATGTTGGTTTGAATATGACGGAGTTTCAGAAATTTAAGCATAATATTTTTATATTTATTGGTCTATTTTATCTCTGTGGTTTTAACAAAACCATGATATATACTTAGGCACTATAAATAGTAGATTGTAAGTATACCTATAGAGATATTATAATGACAGAAATTGTCAGTCTTATAAGTATAATTTATTTGTGGGAAGAATTTCGTTTTTATTTTCACATGTCATTGTTTTTAATTTGAGGATTATGTTATGTTAATGCGTCCTTAAGTAAAAACATATGTTTTTGATTCGAAATATTTAATAACTCGGATCGTTATCGAATATTTAATACGTAAGTAGCTAGTTATCTCTCTTACGAGATACGACAAAATCAACATTGCTGTTAGAACGCCAGATTTTGATAAAACGTTGGTAGATTGCCAGATGAACTAAGCACATGCACTACCAAGCTAAGCTCTATCGTTGGGAATCAAACATCTGAGCTTCATTAAATTAAAATGTGTAAAAAACCTTATAAAGAAGACGGTTTAAATTAAAAGCTGTCTGCTGCACTGTTGGCGGTTTAAGACAATAAAAATCGGACAGTGCAGTAATTGTTGAAGGTTGTTAAACTGTTATACCTGGAACAGCTATCTGCGTAAATGAATAGAAATACTTAACATGACAATGTACTCTGTGCCTCATATTCTAAAAAGGAAGTACATCAACCGAACTGACCTAGGTCTTTGTACTCGGTCACCGTGGTCCAACAGCGTTGTTGGTGCTTGTATTTAGCAGCGGCAGTAGAAACTTTGTAATCGTGATTCAGCTTTCCAAACATTTTGTTACTGATTTCACATAGGTGAGCCTTCATTCATACTTTTCTTTGATCCAGAAATTCTTCGTTGATCGGCAACAGAACGGCTTGTGAAGCGATTTGATTGCTGTGTACTACATACTTTTTCAACTGTGAGACGTCTTGTTAAAGTCACATACATACATATATTATGTAACTTATCAGTAAAAACCAACTTGGAAAATATCACTCGGTAATGATTAGCTAGATAGTCTGCCAAGTCGTAAAGTTTTCATTATTTTCGGAGAAAAAATCAAAATCAAAATCTAGGCAAAATCTTCTGTGGCGG
Source organism: Agriphila straminella (assembly GCA_950108535.1). Classification (NCBI taxonomy): domain Eukaryota; kingdom Metazoa; phylum Arthropoda; class Insecta; order Lepidoptera; family Crambidae; genus Agriphila; species Agriphila straminella. Next base: position 20,576,147 of record OX467307.1, on the reverse strand, counting down.
ACCACAGAAGATTTTGCAAGGGACTTGAATATTCAACATCTATAGAAAGATTTTAGGAGGAAACGTAATAAAAGTCGGTTTGACCTAATTTTTTAATTGGTTAGAACTAAAGAACACACTGTTAGAAGAGAAAGCAAATATTGTGCAACGATGCAATACACAAACTTGTACACTGTAGCATTCTAAGTGCACTGAATAATTTTCTAGGAAAATTCCATATGTGAGCTTCAGACTAGAAACTCATTTTTAGGGTTCCGTACCAAAATGGTAAAAAGGAACCCTTATGGTGTGACTAAGTCTGTCTGTCTGTCTGTCACAGCTGGCTATCTCGAGAACTACTAATGGTATCAACTTGAAATTTGGAATAGTTAAAGATGACCTTTGACCAACTATTTTGCAAATAAGAAAGACATAAAAAAATAAATAGTTTTTTTACAACAGGGACTGAAAAGGGGGCTTAAAAATTTAAAGTAGGGCGACTAGGGCATGTGGGGTATCATATGAAAGAGCGCTGTTTGCACATTTGAAATAATTTTTTTCTTTTTTTAGGCCGCATAGTTTTCGACTTATGATGAAAAAAGTAAAAAAAAATACCGCCCCCCCCCTTATCTCCGAAGTTTGCAAAGAGAAAAATCTGAAATAATTCTATGTGATAGTAGTTTATGTAAAGATAACAGGAATAATAAAACGATGTCTCAATATAACACACTTTTTTAGAAATTAAAAAAACAAACAAAAAATTTATTCGTTCCTCTACCTGCCAACAGATGGCCCTGACCCAAGAAAAATTTATTTAGTTCCACTAACGGTCAAGAGATGGCGCTGGACTAAGAAAAAAAAAATAGTTCCACTATCGGCCAAGAGATGGTGCTGACCTAATACTGCAAAATAATAAAAAAAACAATAAAGTTCAACAAATACCAAAAGAGAAACAAATAATATTGGTAAAAAAAAAAACTGCAATAATAATTTTCTTATTCTACACTAGGCTCTGCAGTGTATTTATTATAATGGTACGGAAACCCTCGGTGCGCGAGTCTGACTCTCTCTTGACCGGTTTTTTTACTTTTCCCACACGCTGCAGGCTTACGCATCAGCACAATATGACGATCGTCGTGATCGTGGGACATTGTAAGATATAGTCAGCGAGTCAAGCTCTCTATCGGCTTTTTTCGTTGCTCTATGTTGTTGTCAAATTGACGATCACGAAACGATCGCGATGGTGCTGTTGCGTAAGCCTGCTGTATTCTGAAATTGTTTGCATTTTGTTAGTTTGCTTCTACTGGAAAAGTGATTGCTCTTTCCATTTCTTAAGTATAGTTCCTTTTTTTTTGCAGAATTCAAGATATTTATTGAAAAACAAGACAGTGAAAGATTTTCTACTTTGGCTTGGTGGTCGAAACAAATTTTTATTCAAAAAAGTGATGATTTCAAAAAAAGACGATTTATTAATCAATCATAACTTCAAAGTCGAATGCAAAAAAAAAAAACTAAAAGCAATCAATATTGTAACAGCAGCAAGAGGAAATACAACGTTAGCTTTAATAATTGTGGATTCAACTAAAAGCTCATAATGAAACATTCAAAGTTTTCTCATTGTTGTATCTCAGTCCCTCACGCTCTGCAAGAATCACGGCTACCTCATAGGAACTTAGAGCAACGCGGGTTCTTACGAATGCTCGCATTGCTCTAAGCATAGGAAAAAATAAATAACCTAGCGTGCCTGTGATTCTACCACCTTTATTTCACTTATCATCTTAAGTATAAACCTTCTGTTTAAGTAAATAAAGATGAACATCGCTTGATTACCGCGAGTGTAACAGCAATACGTTACTATTCTCATTCAAATCTTAAATGTCGCTTCTTCCCTTACTAGAGCACTGTAAAGATTGTTGTTTAGAGTCCATAATTCAACAGCAAATCCGAGAGCAGGTGTCGATTTGTTGAGCACTAAAAGTATGTTCTGCAGACTTGAGGTCGGTAATACACCGGTGCATTATTTACGGTTTTTCGTAATTCACTGCTGTACCTTTTGAACCATCGTGGGTTCTTACTTTGACAATTGTTTCTATTTCACTTAGATTTTTTTCAGTTCTTAGAAAATAAGGTTTATTATCAGCTCGCCTGTGAATACGTAAAATGAGTTTTTGATTACTTTTTCTTGGTTGCATCTTAGGAAACATTGGCGAGATTTCACATAGATTTGTTGTAATGATCTTTGGACCTTTCTCGGTTCTATGTGATTTATTGACTATCAAGTGTTCGCAAAATCAAATTCATTTTCTAACATTAATTATTGCGAGGGTATAAACGCTTCAGAGGAGTAATTTACTTGGAAAATACCGCTGGAGACCAAATTACTGCTATAATTTAGTTATATTTGAAAGCTACTGTTTTCTTTGTGCTGTAATTGAATTTTGAATACAAAATGACACAATTTTATTTGAGTATAACTTTAGATTTTATGAGGCAAAGTAAAATAAAAGCTGCCATATTTTTTGCAAGCAAGTGCTTTAAATATTTTCGAAAACATCAATGAACTAATTTCTGCTTTGCTCATCTAACAGTAATCAAATCATACCCACGTTTTTTAGGGTTCCGTACCTCAAAAAGGAAAATCGGAACCATTATCACTTTAGTAATCGAGGTAAAATTAAAACCATACTCAAATCTACAGTTCCTTGAAGCTGCGAAAAGATCAAATTTTTAGTTAACGTAAAAAAGATACGGCCGTTTATGCCACAATAAAGGCATACTATACTTTTGTAATTTAATCATAAAAAATAAAAGGTTTTGGAAACTGAATTTCGGAAAAACTGCGAGACTCGATTCCTGAATTATTGGTAAAACGTACCTACCTACAAATAAGTGAATTACAATAGCTATTTTAGTTCTATTAATTATAGTATTATAATAGGTATAAAAACCAATCTTGCTTAACAGTATTCCAGCTCATTACAAGACAAAACACAATAACTTACCACTCTTAATTTATTAGGTAGTCAGTACCACAGGCAATAAACTTGAAAAAAATCTCCTCTTGCGCCCTATTTGTAACAATTACCTCCAACTTGTGTTCTTAAGACAAACTACTTAATTAAGGAAAGTAGAATAACAATTAAGTCACTGCAAAATTAAGTGATCGCGGAGAGATTCTGGGGCCCTATTTTTGAATCCTTCGGCTGGTGTCGAGTGCTTTTTAACCGACTTCCAAAAAAAGTGGAGGTTCTCTGTTCGTCTGTGTATTTGTGTTTTTTTGTGTATGTCCACCGATTACTCAAAGACGGCTGGACCGATTGAAATGATTCAAACGTTATTATATTAGGTAAACATCCAAGTCGGTCCTATTTTTTAAAATTTGGAAATCGGTTCAGTACTTTTCAAGTAATCTTGAAAAAAGCACGAAAATAGTATGATTGTGTGTAAATTACCTCGATGATAATGTCGTATTACTTCTTTGTTTATGAACTGAATAAGATAATTATTTTTTTGTTGGAAGAGGGATATCTTAAGTGTAGTTCTTTAACCGACTTAAAAAAGGAGGTTCTCATTTTGACCCGTATGTATGTATGTTTCTCCGCGATTATCTTACGTTTGGCTAAGCCGATTTTTCTACATATAATAATATACCTTACCTACAAGGTAACTACCTACACTAAAAATAAAAAATTGATTAAAAAAAAACAAAAAACCGACTTCAAAAAACCTACCTCTAAAAAGCAAGAAACCTCTAAAAGGCTTTTAGAAAAAAAATCTGTACTCCAGCCCCACCCGACTTCATTAGACGTATTTTTATTACTACGAATATTATTTCTTGCTTTTTAGAGGTAGGTTTTTTTAAACGGTTTTTTTGTTTTTTTTTAAACAATTTTTTACTACTCATTTTCATTCGACATCTTTACAAACTTATCTGACGCGGTGGCCAAAAACTGGAACTAAGTGTTATTACATATTGTTCAAATGCTCTGTCACCGAGTCAGATAAGTTTGTAAAAAGCGCTCGTCGCCAGCCGAAAGATTCAAAAATAGGGTCCTAGTCTCTTTAGCGCTTTTCAAATGCAATTGAGGTTGTCGATTTGTGACATTACGTCGTATGCGACATAAGTTACACGAACGATTTCAAACGAATGATTCAAAAATAGGGCCACTGTGTACGGCAGTGTATTTAGGTATGTATGTACATAATTAATGCTTATCTGTCAACTTTTTTCTGATCGCGCAAGTTTTGAACAGTCAAAACACATTTATACTTACGTTTATGTTTACAGATGTTTAACTCTAAAAATAATCTTGGAAACCTGGACATAGGAAGCCTATGAAAATATGCCAAATTACAACAAAAATGCTATGCCCAAATGTGTGGGTGACATGTTAATTCTTCCCCTTCGTATGTACCTACAAGAATTAATAATTCGGTGCACGCACTAATGACTAGTTTCGTTCCACATACAGAATTACACTATAGACAATACTGATCATCTGTAATACGAACAATGTAAGTATGTACGATAGGCAACTCCCATGCTTTCACACTTTGCAGAAATGTCGTGAAAGCAATTTTAAATGTAGAAGTAGTAAAGTGGAAGTGTTGTCGATAGTTCTAGTGATTCTATGATCTGTAGACCTCACGTTTGTGTCATTTTTTCAAAATGGCTGAAATATGTTTTTTTTTCAATTTGAAAAACTGAATTGACAAAAAAATCTGTAGACAAAATTATAGAACCAGCTCTCAAAATTTCACGAGAATCGGTTGAGAAATGCGACCTGTAGAGGAGATCAGATGGACAGCCGGACAGACATACGAAATCATTTTTGCCCAACGACGGTAAAGAACCAATAATGTCTATCTCAATTTTTGTCTGTTTGAACCAATACCATCTAACTCACGGTATCTTGGTGTAAAACAATATTAAGACAATCTAAGTTTACCTAACATTTTCCAGCATTTATTTGCCTATTTATTTAAACATTTAAACATTTCTGGTAATTTATTAGCTGAAGCGAAACTGTAAAGTTGACTTTTTTGAGATAGACACTATTGATTCTTAACCGTCACCAACCTGAAACCACAAAGTTCGCAACGGTTGAAACGGAGACGCTTTGCGCGCGCTTCGCGCTCGAGACTAAGTAGTTTTTTCTTATCTACCTAAGCTTTTATATTCTATACTATTTTATAATCATACATAGCGTCGAGGAAATAAAATTAAACGATTTGGCATACGTAAATATAATTTTATCGACCCCAACCTACCATTTGATCATCCCCAATGAAATGAGCCGTGAAAACGTGATCACAGTTTATCACCAACGAGCCTGTTACGTTTATAGAAATTCACTTTGATCTGTTTTCGTAGGTGTGACCTGGAAATTCTAATTATTAAATTCAGTAGTTAATAATAATTTCAATTTCAATAACGGTGACTAAATTAACACTTCACTGTTACTCATTATCACCTTTATTCAATGTCGTATAGACTCTGTCATAGTCAGCACCAAGTATCGTTTACTAATTTGTAGTCCTACTATTACAATTTTAACCATTTGGTTCCCTCAGTGGGTAGTTCCACTCATGATTCCAAGCAACTTTTACTATGGGGCCAACTCTTGGGCCAACTCTGATATCGCAAAAAAAATATCAACTGTTCCATACAAAAGCGCAATACCTACTCGACGTTAACGTATGGAACAGCTGATTTTTTTTCGCGATATCAGAGTTGGCCCCATAGTAAAAGTTGCTTACTTGTACTTGAAACCAAATGATTAATTTCACGATGTATGAACCCAAACATGATGATATTAAAAGTATTCAAGTATATTTTTAATACCTACCAAAATTAAGTATTTGATCTGCAAATGTTATCGGTTTAGTTGTTATAGATGGTTGACACTTTAAACTTTATACCCTTGATAAAACTTCATCCCACTTAATAATTCACGAAGTATCCATGTTACTAAGAAACAAACTTAGATGGAACTAGTTGGAAATTATACCAACTTTTGATTTATTCAACTTCATGTCAATATTGATAGGCACAACTTTTGATTAGGGGAACCCTTTGAAATGCTCCTTTGAAAATATTTGAAGACCCCTATTTGAAAAGGACAAAATGTGTTTCTATTTTACAAGACGCGCTTTAGTTTATAAATCTGGATCTCTTCTGGTTTGTTTTGTTTTATTATTTTTGATACTTTTTATTACTATTATCTCGACATCAGCCACATTCATCACCACTGCTCGGCTGCCCTAAACCAAATTCAAGTATCTCATTCCAGACAAATTTGACAGGAGAGCTTAAAAACGTTATTTAGTATTTTTATTGAAAAAAATTAAATATTCTGAACACTAAAATGGTAAAATATCATTGACCTATTAAAAGTAAAAACTCATGTCTGTAAAAAAAAAGTTCTCATGCCCACCTACATTTTGACGAACGAAAATAGTGTTCTGCGTAGAAATATTTTATTTTTTATTTTATTTATTCAAGGAAAACAAACAGCATTTATAATAATAATATTATAGATAAGATAAAACTAGATCAAACATGCCTTTATAAGTTTTCACAGATATAAATTAAAACAATCCAGAAAAAAAAAGAAAGAAGAAAAACATGCAAAATTGCTTTATAAATAGTACCTACATAAAATAAAAAATATTAAGTATTGATTTGTCAATAATATTCTACGCTATAAACAAGTAACTTGAGATTCTCTATTGTACTTATAGTGATATTTGTTTTTAGCTTTTTTAAATATTTTCTAATAGCATGGACCTTATAGTTTCCCAGATATAAAGCGTCCACGTCCTCTTCTTTATCAAAATCCTGTATTTCCAATATTCTAGTAAAATCTAAACTCATAACATGCAAGGCTCACAAGTGAAACTTCATGAAGCGTGAAACTCTTTGAGATTTTATTCAGGAGCGGTACTCCCTCCACCTTCGCGACTTCGCATATTTATGAGACTCTGTTTGCCCTATCGAGATCTGCATACACAAGACCGCGTAGGCTTAACACTTAGGAGAAAAATCACACTAGGTGTACCCCAGGGAACTGTTTTGGGTCACATATTTTATAATTTATATGTTATTGATCAAAATAATATCTGCAAATGATAGCGTTTTAAATTCATTGTGTATAGGCGTAAAAATACCATTTAAACCTTAGAATAATGACACTCAACAATTGGGTCAATCAACTTTTAATTTGGGTGTATTATCAGTTTTCCTGTCTCCAAACATAAAAGTATATTTCCTTGAAAATAAATATCAACTTACTTAAAAATAATGGTTCGGGTTAAATGTAATACTTTAAGTATCATTTTGGTGATAGAAATAAATATGTTGTTTACATATTTGTTCGTAATTTAACGGTTGTCCAAAGAGACGTCGATGTCAACCTATATAATACGAACAAATATGTAAACAATTATATTTATTTCTGTTACCAAAATGATACTTTAAATCTTAAGTTTAAGTATTTATAAGCTCAACTATTTTCTTTATTTTTTATTTAAAGATAATACACTTTTATGTTATAGGACACATTATAGGACATTTAAAAGTTGATTGACCCAATTGGGTAATAATGGAGAATAAAAATCTGAAAACGGGTCCATTTTGGCTGTTTTAATTTACCTCACTTTCGACAGTGCGCTTTGTAGAGAACTATCGTTCTAGGTGTTATTATTCTAAGATTTAAACAAATACTTTGTTACTAAAATAGTATTTATTTACTAATCAGACAGTGATTTTGTGGAAAAACTTCCTCAATAGTAGTTTAATAGTGATAAGATAAATATCTGAAAACTTCCATAACGATTTAGATGCGATAGACAATCACAAACAAAACTCCCATCAGTATCTATAAGGTTTATTGAAAAGTTGTGCATATAATTTAATATTTTTCCCAAGATAAATAAAACTGGTATAATACTTTAAAAGCCGTGAATCGCTTTGAGATTTTATTTGGGAACGGTACACATACTTCAGGATCTTCACATATTTATGAGAATCTGTTTGCTCGAGAGTGCTGCTTGTGCTTACCTCTACGGATAAATTCTATTTTATATTTATTATCCACCGGTTCACATTCTTCAGATACTAAGCGTTAAAATGTTACATATACATTCCAAATGAGCTGAATTGAAATACAAAAGGCGATTCAATCGATAGGCTATTGGGATTGAATAAAACCATCTTATCCTCTCGAGCGTCTTCGACAGTGAATACTTCAGGCCTTTAGGCTTGAAATGTGCAAACAAACTTGGAATTTGCATAAAAAAACTGAACTTGTTTGGATTCTCACTTTATTGAGCCCGTATAAAGTGATGTGTGATGTATAGTAACAATTATTATTGTCTTTTGAGAAAAAACACTAACGGATTTATATACAGAGAATCTTATTACCTAAGTTTAAGTGTTATCTTAAGGCGAGGCCAATTCAAGAAATTGTACGAAAAGGTTGATGTTTGAGCTTCCAATTTGAAGAAACTATGTAGATAAGATAAAGATAAAATATTCTTTATTGTACACCATGGACATATTACAGTAACAAACAAAAGAAGAACAATTGGCGGCCTTATCGCTAAAAAGCGATTTCTTCCAGGCAACCATGAGTTGAGCTGGCAATTTTTGTGTAGTAGAATTCTACTACACAAAAATTGAGTTTTAACTTCCCAACGTTTCGGTATCTTTCCAGACGCCATGGTCACGGGATGACATGGTTAGTCTGTGAAGAGTATGCGTTAAGTTTCCTTGTTTTTATTGTATTGCATCAAGTGTTGTTTGTAGGTACTTGAAAATGATGCTTGATAGTTTCATAAAATTTACTGTAACGTATAGTTTATCACATATTTCCACAGAATAGATAAATAATACTAGCGTACAGAAGTTGCACTCCGCAAAATTATTTCAATAAATAGCGACACTTGCTCCGACACAATAAAGTGCAATTCAGGTCGCACAGCGCTCCCTTCCCTACAATATATTCACCTAGTAGTTGCCTCTCTTTCTATCGCATAGCCCTTAGTCTTTTCTGACGTATGAAATCGGTCGTCACTGAGGACGCCGAGTACTTTATACTCACGCGCGGAGTGACAGAACCCTGATATCACGGTGAGAGTCTCTCAAATCCTGTAATTTTTCATAATGCTTGTCTGATGCATAATGCTCCCAAGTCCCGGTGCATCGTTTTCAAACTCTACTTGAAACATAGTTATTTCTTAAATCCACTTTAATCCTACACTTGAACTTGTTCGCGATTGAAAATTGAATTCTTTGAGATAAAAAGTTTGTTGTAACCTAATAACGGATAAGCCAATCCCAATTCAAACACACCCAGAAGTTTTATCTCGAAGGGAATATCGGTAGGCGACAAAATTTAAGTCGCAGGATTTATGCCGTATCAAATAAATAATTCGATGCCAAACTTTTCGTCAGACAAAATGTTTGGATGCAAGAGAATTTAATTTGCAAATTTATGTACGCACGACAGCATGTCAGGTTATACTGCGAAAACAGCTTTTATTACGTAGGGCATAAAGGCGGTCTCAAGGTCAACATGTATAGTCTGAGGTGCTGTCGTGTGTACATAGTACCTATATTGGTAGGTATATTGATTATGATTATCTTGACATTATATAACTACTTAGTTAGTACAAACAGATCCTATTGAGGGATGTTTATTTATTTCCTTATACATGAACAAAGAAATTAATCATTTGCGGTTATTATACACAAATTTTGGAGATAAGATTAATAACTATGAGCATTTCATAAATTTAAAGCTAAACGGTAGCTTTGGGCGATGTGGATTGCGAAACGAAAATTGACTTTATCAAATTATAACTTGATGAAACCAACTCATAACTGAATTACTTACTGGAAGCCAAGTAAGAGACCAAGATTGCTAGTGTGCCGCACTGTATCTAACTTTGTTGTTTCATGTGACGCTGTCAACCGTAAAAAACAGCTCCGTTCCATAAATATCTGTCTGATCTAATATTTCTCGCATTAAAACATTATCCCCAATAGGAAAATCATTTCCAATTCCATCATCTCGTCCTGAATCGGCTTAGTCTGTCATGAAGTCAAAGATTTTTGGATTACGAGGATTAACACCGCTTCGTGGACATTCGTTTGACGCACCATTTTCCTGTTGAGTATCACATATAAAAACTGCACTTTATGTAGTTGCGATAAGAACTATAATAGGGAAGATGGGAATCTGTGTAATAGAACAGAATATATGAAGACGTAACGAGAGCAATATTAAGTAGATTCTTAATTCATTTGGTATAATGAAGTAAGTTGTTGTGATGACACTGTAGCGGCAATACAGTTTGGGATTTTCTGCAACCTTATCTCTGGGTGGTATAGTTCATTTTCCAGTAATAATTTGAACATGAGACCACATCGTTGTTAGAAACTTGATACCAATATAGGACGCAGTCACTCTAGTAATTATCTTGACATAGTGAAGGAAATTAAAATCAACTTGTTTGCCTCTATTTTTTTCGAATCAGTCTTTCCACAGTTTACAAACAACAAGTTAATTGTTAATTAGTTAAGATGTAGGTAATTGCATTGCGAAGTTTTCTTTGTACTGAAGGCCCACTGACCACTTGTTTACAGTCATTGGCGACAGCTTAAGTTATGCCTAGACCTAAAAGTTAATTATCTAAAAAAATAGCTTTCCTAAGAATACCAGGTTAGTAATAAATCCAATAGGTCGATTACAAGAAGCCTCTCCAAGTAAAATTGCGAATGAACTCGCAGCGTAGTGAGACACCGCCTAGTTTCCAACTCCTCTGAACTTAATCTCGCCAGTACACCCGAGATAAAACTTGCTCTGCGCCGCGTCCTGAATTTGTTCAGCAACTTTGGCTTGTGTTAATTTCATTGTTACATTGTTGTTTGGAGATGACAGTCTTTGTTTTTGCACGACAATGACGTTTACGGCCGTATGAATAAAGGCGGCAATATTTCGTGTAATTATTTTGGGTTACCAATTCATAAATTCTTTCAATGTTTATTAAAATAGATACTCGTAAGATTGGCTGCCCTAAACCAAATTCAAGTATCACATTCTAGACAAATTTTACAGGAGAGCTTAAAAACGTTATTTAGTGTTTTTATTGAAAAAATGAAATATTCTGAACACTAAAATGGTAAAATATCATTGGTATTTGAAGTAAAAAGTCATGTCTGTAAAAAAAATAAGTTCTCATGCCCACCTGCATTTTGACGAACGAAAATAGTGTTCTGCGTAGAAATATGTATTGATTTGTCAATAATATTCTACGCTATAAAAAAGTAACTTGAGATTCGCTATTGTACTTTTAGTAGATACTTGTTTTCAGCTTTGCATAGAGCCATAGAATATAGTACTTACGTCTATGAAATAAATACATAGAAATCAAGTATCTACTTATCTATTTAAAATACAAGTATCTTGATATGACTTGCTTGTTTTTAAGTTAGAAACGGGAAATATACTTTGTTTTAGCGTAGATTTTGCAAATGGAAAAAGATAATTTAAAATTATTGGCTATATTTTCCGAATTAAACCGAATTTTAATAAATTAAAAAAATGGTAAATGCGATTTGCTTTGCTTAAACAAAAATATTTTTTTGGAAACTTTGTTACTTGACTTTTGCGTAGGGCAGCCGTGTTGTTATACTTATCTTAGTTTTATTAATTCATACTTGCCAAGTTTAAAAACTAGTGTCCATTCATGCCCTCATTCCACTACGACCCAGCGACGGTGGATCTGTGGATATTTTTTTCCTCTTCGATCCACAGTTTTAGGATAAAAGTGGATAGAAATATAATCATACATTTCTTATTCCACTTCAATCCACCGTTTATGGGAAAAAAGGGGATTTAAACATAATCATATGTGTGTCAAAACCACAGCATATCGCAGTTGCAAAAAGAGATAATATATGTGGTGGCTTTTGGTGACAAAATGTGGTTCTTGTGAATGAAATGTTTAATCTTCTCATGCTTTATTACCTTAATTCTCATTATGTGCGAAGTCCAAAAGGTATTGGGCTGTTTTTCTTTCAAATCATCTATTTCTGGTTTGCGAATATCCGAAGTGTGAACAAACAAAATCGCAATAACAACCTACCAACGATCATTGTCTAAGGATATTAATTGCTCCCAAAGTCTTTGAACTTCTTTAAAAGTTTTGTTCCGGCGCAAATATTAACAAAACCCCTTCTTATCTAAATAGCTGAACTTGAATTATTAATTCGGGACAAACAAATTATTATCTGAGTTTTAGTTAAGGTGAACTTTGTGTTTTCCCAGAATTATTGTGTACACAAAGATCTGTTTGACCCTTCGAAGTTTCATTAGTTTACTATAAGTTCACAAAATCTGATTCTGATTAATCGAAGTTTTGTTTTCAGATGTGAACTGATACGGAAATTTGTTGACACAGCAGCATTGTTCTCGTAAACAGTAAACTTTTTGTTTGTTATTTTAACTAAGACTATGATCCCAAATATTATTCGCAGGGTTTTTAAAACATTATGAATCGATAGTTTGTTTCGATCAAGAATCATACCCAAGATGTCCGGTCAGCGCCTCAAAAACGGCACCGGAAATAACGCTCCACTTTCAAACTGGGCGCTTATTTTGTACAAAGTATTATCATCTTTGTTTCTTAAAGTTGAATCTGGAAATAATTTTGTAACCAAATAAAAATATTCATTGAGGATTCGAATTAAAAAATTACGAATCGCTTTTTGTTTTGTCGGTCGGTGCCACATTTGCGTGCTGTTTTAGTTCGTGATGCATTATCTAGAAATATTATATGATCGAAGTACATAATACAGGCATGAAATGTTTTTCGGTTTCGTAAGCACTTGACACTGTTTTGATAGCAAACGAATATAATGATGTTTCTCTAGTTTGTATGACGTCAACTAAGTATTAAAGCATCCTCAGTTTTTCCTCGTCTTACCCTATCTATTTATAAAAAAGGTCAAAGTACAGCGCCATCTATTGATAACTAAAGCATTAAATAGGATTTACTCCATTCAGGTGAAGTGCACCGAAGATTTCGGATAATGCGATGGGCTTGGAGATCCCCTGACCCATCCTTTTTGTACATTTACATACATTATAGATATTAGTGAAAGTCCAATCGGTTGGATAGGATTACAGTAGTAATCCCCATCTTGTATACGGTCAATAAACAAAATTCAAAGGGGTTGGGAGAAAGGTAGACCCTCTGGGATGGGCTCAAGATTTTATTGATAAGTAACTAAAGTATGTACTTATTATTATTATTTGAGTGTTAGGGGCTCTGCAGCTCAGATAAAGCTGTAGTCACTGCGACCTAAAAGATCTATTGTGACTCGCCACCTAATTATAGTAACTCTTTAAGCCCTGCGGCTCCCAGAAAGTCTATATAGTCTATATCTTCCTGGTTTTAAGAGATTTTGCTTCCTCCGGGTCGATTACGCGTCGTCCCAGATAGATACTACGCTTGTGAATTAGGAGTCCACAGTCACATAAGAGGTGCTTGGGCGTACCCTGCTCCTCATTGCAATATCTGCAGATAGACGTCAGTACCACTCAAATTTCAAAAGAAACTGGTGTCTGTTTCGTTTGCAATGTCCAGTTGAGGCTCTAACAGTCGCGCTGACGTTCGATCTACTGAAGTGTACGAGCTCATTCGTCCATCTTTGCGCGCAGCCTTCCACCATGGGTTTGACGTATCTTAATCCTGGATGTTTTAGGCAGAATTTTCTCGACTCGTTCAAGTGTATCTTTAAGGAGTTACATTATCCTGGTTTTTTGAGATGCCGCAGAAAGGTTCTGGGCCGATCTGTTGGCTTCGTGCCCCAGTTCTAGCAAGCTCGTTGACTTTTTCATTGCCTATGATAACTGAATGACCTGGTACCCATTTCATAATAACTTATTCTGTATGTCCCAGTTCATTCAGTTAGTCTACGCAGTCTTTCACAAGTTTATAAAGTATGCACTTACGAAGAATCGTAATAAATTGGTACTTTAAAAAAAATATCTTATTTGTCTCTTGTATTTATTGGATGTGCACCACAAATATGTAAGTACTGTACCTACTGATAATCCGACTTTTTATAATTTTCCAACAGCACTTAAATAAACTTACCTAGTTGAGTTACAAACAAGCTGTTAAAACTGTATTTGCACGTTTCAGTTGAAAAAAAACGAAGAACTTAACACTTGGAAGAAGTTGTTTTTCCTTTGAAAACCATTTTGTTTAGTTATTTGCCAGTCATTCAATTTCACTGGTTAAAATATTTCTTCATTTAAGTATTTAATAACTCATGTAGATTAATACTTAAATGAAGAAATATTTTAACCAGTGAAATTGATAGATTTATATCAGTATTCTTTTAAAATCATTAACTAAACTAAAATATTACATGTTCTAGAAAAAATATTTATACCTAAGTACAGTCGTGAAGCGCTCATGGCGGAACTTGACAGACTGATCGTACTCGATCGATCACGTTTGTAAAGCAACGCTCTGTCCGGTCAGGTGTCGGATGGGTGACCGTTAAAGCTTGAAATGTGCAATATACTTTAGTAATTTCACGTGTCGACTTGGCAGGTGACTTGCTGGTCGATTTTAGTCAATTAGCGCTTTTTATTTAAAATCGCTTGTAAATCGTAAACCAAATTTCATTGAGATGGCGATTCGTCATTACAAGCGATTATCGATAAAAAGCAAGTCACCTGCCAAGTTGACCCTTGTAAATACCTCACCGCACTTTCAGTATAGTCCGATATACACTTTCAGTATCCCTTGCTGTTATAGTCCGATACGAGCAAGTTTTGAAGAAAAATAGCACAGAACTTACATCTTATGTTAGCGAAGTGAGCCAGCTTAATTCATTCTGGAGCGCTACGAATTACTTGTTTGTTTTATAGAAGATTCTTCGATATTAATATTTAAAGAGCAGTACTTTTAAAGTTTCGAGGGACGGCGTCCATGTTTTGAGCTGAATCTTGTTCCATAGTTTGATTCAATTTTGAACCAACTGGCAACGCGTTTATGTGTTTTGAAAATTTAAAAGTTGATAATTAGTAGTTTTCCTTCTTATTTAATAGTTTTATTTAACTACTGTTTACTTTTTTTTTAATTTTTATTTCATTATTTTTTTTATTTTTTAGTATTGTACTGTTTTACTTTCACACTTATTGCAATTAATTTAAACCTATTTTACACCACAAAATTTAAAGCTTTACGAGTTCGTAGTCATCTGCAGACAGCAGCAGAAGTCGACGTGTCGCAGCGACACTACTAGTTTCTTTGTATTTCTATTAACTACCTTCCGTAGCGACACGTTGTCATCGTCATAGAAATACATAGAAACCAGAGCAGCAGACAACGTGTCGCCGCGACACGTCATCTGCTGTTCAGTTGCTGTCTGCAGTCGTCTACCAATTTGTATCTACCATTATGCTGGGACTACATATTCGCCAAGCATGGGCACAATTTATCGTACGTTGATGCTTTTGAAAGAACCTCTTTGAAGCATTTGTTACAAAATTGTTTAAAAAAAAACAAAAAACCGACTTCAAAAAACCTACCTCTAAAAAGCAAGAAATAATATTCGTAATAATAAAAATACGTCTATTGAAGTCGGGTGGGGCTGGAGTACAAATTCCTTTTTT
This sequence comes from Agriphila straminella, assembly GCA_950108535.1. NCBI lineage: Eukaryota > Metazoa > Arthropoda > Insecta > Lepidoptera > Crambidae > Agriphila > Agriphila straminella. The sequence goes on along the minus strand of OX467307.1, from coordinate 20,560,467 downwards.
TTATTTTAAAAGCCCCACCCGACTTCAATAGACGTATTTTTATTATTACGAATATTATTTCTTGCTTTTTAGAGGTAGGTTTTTTGAAGTAGGTTTTTTGTTTTTTTTTTAACAATTTTTTATTTTTTTATTTTTAGTGTAGGTACCTTGTAGGTAAGGTATATTATATATATGTAGAAAAATCGGCTCAGTCAAACGTAAGATAATCGCGGAGAAACATACTTAAATACGGGTCAAACTGAGAACCTCCTTTTTTAAGTCGGTTAAAAAACTACACTTAAGATATCCCTCTTCCAACAAAAAAATAATTATCTTATTCAGTTCATAAACAAAGAAGTAATACGACCAATCATCGAGGTAATTCACACAAAATCATACTATTTTCGAGCTTTTTTCAAAATTACTTGAAAAGTACTGAACCGATTTCCAAATTTTAAAAAATGGGACCAACTTGGGAGAGTACCTAATGTAATAACGTTTGAATCATTTCAATCGGTCCAGCCGTCTTCGAGTAATCGGTGGACATACACAAAAAAAAAAACAAATATACAGACAAACATAGAACCTCCTCCTTTTTTGGAAGTCGGTTAAAAACAGGCAACGTACGATGAATTGTGCCGATGCTTGTCGAATATGTATTGCTGACTTTAGATTTCTAATCTTACGGTAAGTTGATTGATTCTAGCGAAGTTTATTTTCATCTCCAGGAGGTTTTAGAAAAGTTATCAGAACTTACAAGCGGATAATTTTTAGGTTACAATTTTTTTTTTCGTGTTTAATCTGCGCCACCTAAATCAATAACTAATTGCTCGCAGAAAAGCTTAGCTTTATCAAAAGTAATTCAGTAGTGAAGCTGGTAATAAACTAGATATTTTATTTACAAAACCAACCGTGTTACAGTTTGGGATTAACATAAATTAAGCATTAAATTATGTACGTAACATCGCATTATGTATGCATTGTAAGTTGCATGCTAAGTGCGACCTCAATACGAAGTGACGCTATGTTTGTTAATATCTTAACTTATTAGAGTATAAGATGACCATATTATGATAACGTATAAATAGCGATATTTTTTTGTTAAAACGATTTGTTATTTATTTCCAATTTTCTTTTATCGATGTTATGAGTAAAACCTATCCTACGGTATTTAACCAATAAATTTTTAACCCGTTAGTACAAATCCATTGTAAAATGATCCCTAAAAGGTTACGTGTGTCAACTTATTATGTAAGTGGCGGCGGTGCATCGTACAGCGTCAATTACACCGTAAACCGACCGTGTTACACGATATTATCACGCGTCACGTCACGTGTGACTACGGAATATTGTAATGTTGAGCTGTGCATACATGATGTATCTTTATTATCCAAAAATAACTTTTTAAATTTTTAAAGTCAATAAAAATTGTATCGATCAGAGTCCTTCATCGTTCCTTTTGACTGGTGCCTATACTTATAGAATTTATTAAAGCAAATATAGACATTGTTAGAACAAACATATTTACTGTCGAGTGCTCAAAATGTTACTATTATTATTGGTTATTTATCGGAAAAAAAATAAACAGACTTATTTGAATCTTAAAATAATTTAACTATTGAATTATGAAACCTCCAATAACGGCGTTAAATGTTCAGTAATTAACCTACGGTTGTACATGAATTCTTGGCTGTGACTAACGTTAGTACACCTGAAATGAGGTCCCTACACTCTGATTGAATTTACTAGAAAGTTATAACTATAAACGTTTGTATGCAATAGTGTTTCGATAAGTTAATTTCAATTTTTTATTGCTATTCCACAATGGTTGTTCGGTCTTAGATTTAACAAAATGGTACATTATGGGCCCTGTCGGGCGCAGCAAACTAGAAGGGAGGAGGGCATAATTTTATTTTCAACACACTTGCTCGTAAAGTGAGCCCTAATACATCGCTTTTAGGGCCATAATCCGAGCTATAACAAACGCGTGCAATAATATTAAATAAAACACTAGTTCGTAATGGAATTAAATTAACCCTACAAAGTTAAATTAGTACCTTACTGCAAGTTCTATGCGAGTAAACAGAGCATTCCCAATTTAGCCGGGTAATACAGATATTTTTTTTACAACAAAGAGGTTTTATGCTGCTGAAAATTCATATACATTTTTGGAATAAATAAATGTGTAAGTCCTCAATTAAGTCAAATAAATATATAATTATAATCAAATACAAAAAAAAAACATGCGCGCCTTTTCCCATAATTATTATATTTTGTTTTTGCCATATTTGTTGCTTTGTGATATATTACTTTGTTTTTTCCTCGCAAATGTGTTGAAAAACGTCGTATGAAACTCGTGAGCTCTTGCTTATTGCACACTCGGCTGAGTTACGCCCTTGCCTGCGGCTCGGGCTGCAACCCATAGTCTTGTGCAATGAGCAACCTAAGCTAACTTGTCTCATAATGTACTATTACTCATGCAATCATAATATTCTATTATTTAAGATTTATAATAACTTGAATATTTATCTATTATCAAGGAAATAAATACAAGTTTAATAAGTAATATTATTATAATAATTGTTTCATTAATTTTTTTTTCAATTATATTATTAATTATTTTATGTTAAGTCTGTGCTTATACAAATAAAAAAAATTCAACAACTTAAAGATGCTTGTACAATGTATAAATCTTCCGATGGTGTGTCCCATTCTTTGAGGTAAGATCTTGGCTCCCTTTGACCCAGTTCGGTGAGGGCGAGAGGTGGCTGTCAGTTTCCTCTGAAATTAAATACCTCCCTGGATCCTGGGATGAGCGGAGATAGCGCTGATCGATTGGCCATATTAATTTTGATTTACTCAAGTTTGTAATGACATACATATTAAAGTGGTGTTTGGTGTTTAGGGGTATTTACATGAGGTGGCGATTCGATTTTACAAGCGATTGTCGATAAAAAGCGCTAATTAACTAAAATCGCCTGTTGCCTGCCAAGTCGCTACATGTAAATACCCCATTATCGACAGTTTTCGGTGAGTAGCGAATTGGATCGTATAAAATTATGTGCAATTTGTGTTTCAGGTTTTTCAAAAAGGAGTGTTTGATTTTATTTTCAATATTTGAAAGGCCTTTCTTGTCGTCAACTTGCCCGATATCAGGCATTTTTAATTGTCTCACTTCTGGAGCACACGCCTGTATTGCTGCTTGCAAAAATTCAACGGCTCGATGACATTTTTGGATTTTTTTACTTCCCAAATTGAATGTAAGATTAACAGACCTCAGTTCTACCCAGGTTCTACCTGAAGCACAAGAAATCGAAAACTTCTTGAATTATTTCCAGCTAGAGTGGAAATATACCGACATAACTACTAGCCTATAATAAAGAATTGATTTCGATACTTAGATTCAAGTTCTGTAAAACCAAAACAAACATGATTTATACCAACTTTTAATAGTAGTTTAATTTAACTTTGTGGCAGCTTAAAACAAAGTGCTTTTGAAGTCATTTTGAAACTCTAACAATAAATATTTTTACTCCAATATTATCTGTTGCTGTTTTTAACAAACAAAGTTTGTAGAGCTAATTAATGTACTTAAAATTAAAGTTACAATTTGTTTTTGATGTCAAGAAAGTAATTAGTAGATACTTAGTAAGTGCTTTTTAAAATAAAAACTAAATGTTTGAAAGCACTTGAAACTTTAGTAGGAGGTACTTTGTTTAATATTTATTTTATTCAAGAATTCCAAGGATTCGTTATTGAGATTAGGTAAATCTGTTCTTTTATGTAAATCACTTTTTATAGGTGTGCTCGTTTCAAATGGAACTGAATTTACAATCTTTAAATTTATTGAAATTAGAAATAAGATTTTCTTAAGGTGAATTTAAAACTGGCGACGAGTTTAATACTTTAATCCTTGTCAGAATAATTAAATTTTAGTCAATGAAATATACATTAAAAAAACCAGGGGTATAGAATCAAGACAGCTAAGTGCATAAATGTCAAATTGACAAGAAACGTCTTTTAAGTTTACCTCAGTAATAACGTGGCTCACTTTTGTATGGGCCTTAGCTGCCTTTGAACCCAACTTCATTTTTTAGACGCAATTTAAAGGGCTTTAGCTATTTTTGTTTCTAAAATAAAAGAAGTAAATAGTTAGAACCGAAAATTCCCTAGATGGCGTGATACTCAGTTCATTTTCGTAATTTATGTCACTTAGCTGTCTTTGATTCTATACCCCTCTATGAAATAAAGTATATAAATGAGCTTATAAATTATATTAGTACTTACCTACCTGTTTTGGGTGTTTTAACTGAAATCAATTGTTTCACAAAACATAAAATCGGTATTTTGAAAAAGAAATATATGTAGCTTACTTCCGCAAACAAAATATGCAAGATGCACCGCCCGCCCGCCCGCAAAAATATGCAGCACACCACAAAATATAAGTGCACAATACCTGCATCTAGCAAGACAGCAACACACCTTGCACCTTCACCAATTAGGCTACTCTACACGTGTTTCGCCCCAACCCGGAGCATCCTCAGGAGTTAGATCGTGCGTAAACCAACACCGAATGAGCAACTACGCCCTCCGACACCGTATTTATTGTCACTTCCTAGAAATTATCAAACACAATGTTGATGGAACCATACTTAACAATCAACTTGACGTCTCTTCCTCGCCATTGCTGCGTATTTTCTCAAATAATAATAATTCTTAAAAATAAGTATCTTATTAATAAAACACATTATTTAATGTATATCAATTTATTTGTAGGTAATTTAAATTAAAAAACATGTTTTCTTTCTTTTTTCTTTTTTATTTGAAACTGGCAACATTCTTCAAACGTTGTCACTGTCAGTCACTCGATGCGCAGTGGGGAGGAAGTGACAATAAATACGGTGTCGGAGGGCGTAGTTGCTCATTCGGTGTTGGTTTACGCACGATCTAACTCCTGAGGATGCTCCGGGTTGGGGCGAAACACGTGTAGAGTAGCCTAATTGGTGAAGGTGCAAGGTGTGTTGCTGTCTTGCTAAATGCAGGTATTGTGCACTTATATTTTGTGGTGTGCTGCATATTTTTGCGGGCGGGCGGGCGGTGCATCTTGCATATTTTGTTTGCGGAAGTAAGCTACATATATTTCTTTTTCAAAATGGTTTGGGACTTCCGCCAAGTGACGCCTGATTCAATCAAATACATAAAATCGGTAGTTTAATTATTTTGCGAAGTGCCAGAAATGTCATTTTTTACTTTCTAAAATGCGGCTCACCAAAATGTTATTAATCGTAGGTCACTGAATGCAGCTAAAAATATTTAGAGCAGTCCAGTATGACATTAATTGCTGATTTATTTAGAAATATTTGCTAGCTATTAGTCGCTGACCAACAAACCATTTTGTCTGAACAAATATATTTTTCTACTCAATAAAATACGAATATTTTGCTAACCACACCCTTTAGTTAGTTAGCTAGATACTAAAGATTTGCCTATTATGAAATTAGACAAAATATGAACTTAAGCAATCATTTAATTAATTCCAAACGATGGCAGCGATGTATTAAGTCACGATTTAATCCAATAACCCTAAATAGCATAGCAACTGAAGCATAATCTGACTTCAAACAAAACTGCCGAGTATGAAAAAACTATCCCCAAACAAGCAAATTGAGTTTCCTTACTGCGCACCATAAATTGTCTCGGCCAATATCGTTCGAAAATATACGTAACCGAAGTAAAGTGTAACTTCGTGTGAGAAAAAGTTGCGGCTAGTAAGCCGATTAACACAGGCAACACAGCCGCTCACCGGAAGACCAATATTTTGTACTCCTCTGTAATGCGTTGGGTAGCTAAAGAAATAATACGCCTGATCGCTTAACCCGGCGAGCATGAGGTGAAAAAAGTTACACCTAGCATGTGGTGGGGTTTGCCATACCCCAACATATAATTACCTATAAATGCCAATTTATGAAACCAAGACTTAAGAATTTATTCGTATTTTGAAATATGGTTTATATTTAGTGTATAAAATAAAAAACAGTGTATATTTATATACTTTTATTGTATTATTTATCAGAAATACTAAAATATAACATTTACAAAAAACAAAAAAAGGAACTTCTGAAAAAGGAACTAAAATCAACTAATTCTTTAATAAAAATATAAAATCAACTTTAAAAACTTAAAGAATATAAGATTCTCAATAACATATTTTTTTTAAAGAATTAGTTGATTTTAGTTTTAGTATTTTTGATAAATAATACAATAAAAGTATATAAATATGCACTGTTTTTTATTTTATACACTAAATATAAACCATATTTCAAAATACAAATAAATTCTTAAGTATTGGTTTAATAAATTGGCATTTATAGGTAGATATATGTTAAAACTAACACGGAGCATGTGGCGGGGTATGACGCACCCCACGAACGTTTACACGCGTGTAGCTCCTGCGCCGGTTGACGCGACACTGCGGTCACGCCACTCTCCCCCCGCGGAGTACATTGGCTCCAGCTACTCGAAGCAACAAACCAATTGAGGGGCAAATTTGAAAAATACACGACTTCGCGCAAAGCATGGGCATGTCACACCCTACCTCAAGCTCGCCGGGTTAAAGGGATGTAGGTACATTATATCGTACATTAGTTAGGCTTTTATGCAGCTTTATGCAATGATATTAAATGTAAGATAAGTCATACTCCAACATCATTACTATTTTAAACAGCGCAAAGGTGCTATACATACACACATTAACATATTCCATCAAGAAAGGGACAAAAATGAACACCACCATACGGAATACTTGTTGTAAGAAAGGGATAAACAGACATCATATTTCGTCTAATAAGCTGCTGCATGCTCATTGGCCGCCAATTGACAGCGACAGTTGTCTCCTTCACTTTCACATGCAAAAAACAGACATCTCGCTTTTTCTACTAACATGGCCGATTAGAGTAATACAAAATACATTCTTTGTTAAATACAGTACTTACATGTGAAATGAATAATTTTTCCGATCTCTGACTGTTGCTGTATAATTTGTACATCGACTAAAGACGCAAGAGAGTATTTTTTAACAGAATATCACAATTTTGTCGCGTCTGCATACGGGAGTCGCGCGGTGTTTCCGTGTCACGAGACTGTGCCAGACTAATTGAAAGTCGGGCAATTACCTTACATTCGTCTTGCCATTGTGGAGCGCGGGTAACCTATCTTTACATATTTTAATATCATTGGCTTTATGTACAATTCTCACCGACCGGTGTGAGTCGGGTCGCGCCAGAGTCCATTTTACAATCTGCTGAAGGAAATTTAAGCTTCCGTTCTATATTTGGTTGGAATTTACGCAGTTTGGAATCTGGGGCCCTATTTTGAATCGCTTGACTGTCATCGAGCGCTCTTTTCTACTGATTTTTGGTAGACATTCGACTCGATCTCCATACATTTGAGTCAAATGTCGAACGTAAATCAGTAGAAAAGAACGCTCGACTGGCGTCGAGTGATTCGAAAATAGGGGCCCTAACCGGCTCATCGCGCACGCGTTGGCAGCCGGTCGGCTCCGTCCACGTGCGTCGGCAGCCATAGTTGGCTTCGCCCACATGCGTCGGCAGCCGGTCGGCTCCGTCCGCATGCCGCGTAAGCCGATCGGTTGCTCTCGGTTGCCGACGCACCCAGTGACAATTACGACACGCTCCTAGTAGAGCGTGCCTACGGATGCGTGCGAGTGCTGACATATGACGCATGCTGAGCTTACGTGCGCATCAGCTGCGACGCGACCCGACTCGCGCCGGTTGGTGTGAATCGTACATTAGTATTGAACAGAGTGACTTTTATTACCGGATTTACTTAGGCGATATTAACTAAGTTTTGGAAAAAATATTTTTTTCTATTTAGTTTTCTACACTACGATCTAAAAAAATTCTATAACTAAATAAAAAACGGGAAAATTATTCAAGCGATTGATATGAAGAGAAGTTTTTTGCCTTTACAGTACCTGCTAGTGGCTGGACTGGCTAGAATATTGCAAACTTTTATAAAGACCAATCGGAGCTTTCGTTCAATAATCGTTCTTCTTTTACTACACATTGAAGTTTGAAAAACCTCGAAAAAACAATCTGAAAAACACGTGGCACCCGGATAAATATGCCGACAAATTCAGCCTCGAGTAAACTATCAGGAGTATATCTCCTTTCTTTGCGTCGTAAATTGCCAAGCTAATATCGCCGAATCAAGATAGCAAACATGGCGACAACGTGAAGTGGCTTGGTACTGTCGGCAACAGAAGTGACTAACACTTTACAACCATGTCGCGGCAAATCCTTAAAAAAATACTAATATTATAAATGCGAAAGTGAGTTTGTTTGTTTGTATTTTACGACTTCACGTATTAACTTCTGAAGCGATCATTATGAAATTTGCATACATACACGTTGTAAGGGGTACAGAGAAGGACAGGGCACCTTCATCAAGAAAAAAATGCTGTTCCCGCGGAATACCAAAAAAACTTTCCAAGCAGCCAAATAGTCGCATGCGGCCGCTAGTAATATTTTGTTTATTTGTTAACGCCTTTATGTCTTACTTAAAGAACTACTGAACCGATCATCATGAAATTTTGCATGCACGTTATCAGGGGAACAGAGAATGACATAAGGTGTCTTTAGGTTCAAAGAATTTATTTCTCATAAAAACATGAAGTTTACATAAAATGAGAAACAGATTTAACATTAAGTATAAGTATTTCTTATGTGGCTATTTCTAAAGCATCGGATAACCGGCACACACACTAAGAACATGGCAGAAAAGATGCTTTTATTATGCTAGTATGTTAGCAGTATTATGTTAATTGTTTATTTAAAAACAAAACAAAAATACTTTTATGTTGTTGCCAGCTATACTATAAACAACAACGAATTCCATGCTGAGTGATACATAAAATTGATTGATAATTTTGTTGAACAATATTAATACTATTATATATTCTGTAACGAAACAACATTCACTTTTGTTAAGGTAAACAATAATAAAGTGGTACATTAATAAAAAATATTGGACTATATTACATTTAACTGCATTGTTGTAATTTTAAATTGCCAAGTAAAGTTACTGATTACATAAAAAATTCTTTAGTTTATTTTTGAACATAGTTTTACTATTACATTCCTTTATGTCGTTTGGCAGTTTGTGTTTGTGCTTTCGTGTGAATAAATGAATCTGAATCTGAATTTCGTTTGAAAAAAGTACCGTTTCCGAGGATAAGAAAAATAACTGTCCACGCAGACAAAGTCGCGGGCGGTCGCTAGTAGAATCATAAAATATGCACATTACATACCGTGGTTGTCTTAAATTAAATACTGTACTTAAATTAAGATTGGTATTTTAAGCCTATTATTGTTGTAGTAAATAAATAAATAGTACCTACGGTAGAACTTACAAACCAAGTCTCTGAAGTCCTATTCATTTTAACTATTGCATTTCTTTGGTAAGTTTTTATTTGTGCCAAAAAGAAGCACCAATGTATCACATCCTGAAAGCGATTGCGATAGATTTTAAAATTAGACAATTAACCCCCGGTTTTATCCCCAGCTGGGTCAGTCTAGATAACACGTTATCTAGAGTCGAGAAAAGTTCGCGAACTTGTCTATATTGGCTCAACTCTGGGTCTACTGAAAATGCTTAACAAACAACGAAAATGTTTAGTTACGTTTGATGTTGACTGTACCTCCGATATACTGTTATTGCCCATATGCCATTAGTACTCAGTCTCGACAAAAATAGAATTGGGTGAAGTAGGAACAAAATTCTTCGTCCAATTGCGTTTTAATTGAGCTTTTGTAACATAAACTTTGATTAAGAACTAAACTTAAAACGAAAACAGGGGCCCAATTGTGCTAACTCTAAACGATAATACCAAAACAGTTACGTTTTTATTTAGGTATACCTAAATATCTTTGGTTTAGCTTTAGAAATCTCATTTAAATTGTCCAAGATTGGCATCCTAGGCTCTAGCCCAGAGTGAGTTTTTTTCTGTTATCGAAACTAAGACGGTGACGATTTAGTTTTGGTTTTATCGTTGAAAATTAGCGCGATTGAGCACCTGGAAAACATCATCATGTTTAATAGCAGTTTCACTTTTGATGTAGTGAAATCTAATAAACCTTACGAGTAGAAGTGAAGAATAAGCAATTTCAAAATTACAGTCTAGCAAATTCTTAAGATCTACCTCTAGAATCCGACATGGCAACTTGAAGCCCTGCAGTGCGAAGGCACTTCTACACTGTTATTGGCTATTAGCGAATTGATCAATCCTCGGGTGAGAGCTGAGAGTCGCAAAAAGAGCGGGAACTAAGTTATGACTTTATGACCAAATTGAAACCGACACGTGGGCTTGTAGCTATGAAGTTGGTGAGGGTGGGAGAACTTACTTACATGGGATAAAAATAATAATGTTGTACTGAATTCAGATAAAAGAAAAAATCACAATGACAGGCGAACAAAAGATAACAGCGTTGAACAACTTTAAATATTCAATTAAAAATGTTTTTCAAAAATCTATTAATAAACTTAACTCAGTTAATATTTTATTATATTAACATCTTGGTCAAACATTATGGTCAAAGCAATAAACATATGAGTATAATGAGTATGAGTAGTCTGTGAAATAAATTAACAAAACAACTGAATAACCCCGGCTCGAGGATTCCAAAGCTTAAATTTTGCGGAAATGATAACGCTTTAGTTTTATTCTTTAAAATTAACAAGCTCGGAAGCCGTTTGCAAAAAAACACGCCAGACTGTGTGTGTGTGTGTGAATTACTTATTACCAATATCAGTTGGCAAAAATATTATCAAAATTTTAGGCATCTTCTAACTAATTAAGAAGAAAGCTGATACTTTTCCGAATAATTATCTAACAACTACATTTTCACTTCTCAAGCTTACGCGCTCACTAGACATGAAATAAAACACTTTTAACGGATACTAGCGCGGTTTTATTGAAAGTACTTTGGTAATTAGTTGGTATTTGGTCTGATTTTTGATTTTCCCGACGTTTCGGCACCTTTGCAGCTGCCGTGGTCACGGGGGACTGAAGCTACTTGTGAGCCTACCCTCAAGCGATGAATTTTTTAGAACGTTCAGAAATTAAAATTTATCAATTTTAATTAGTTTAATTTTGGTTTGGTTTTAATTTAATTTTATATGTTAAAAAGAGAGAATCTACTGAAAATAAAAAACCGCGCTAGTATCCGTTAAAAGTGTTTTATTACAACTACATTAATAAATATTTTTTTTACATTTCTACCGCTAACTCTTATCGATGTGGTAGAGGCTTTAAATACAAGAGTGCTTATCGAAGCACATGTAGGTAATATTAGTTTACCTGCAGGTCAAGAGGCTAAATAGGAGCGTAAGGGAATTTTCTGCTTCTTCGTGTAATTGAGCATAGTAAAGATTTCAACATCAGCAGTAATACTTGCGAATTGTAAAGCCACGTACGCACTGCCAGGCGGGTTAGCGCCTAGAGCCTAGCGAGTTACCTAGCGTGTAGCGAAGTAAAAGGAACGTTTACGAATGTTCGCAACCGACCGCACTGCGCGCTTGACGCCTTCGGGTGCAGACCCGATACGTCGGCGGAGACCGGGGGGAAGGTGAGGGCGTTATGCGCATCTCATCCCTCCCTAGTAGTAGTTCAGGGCCAGGGCAAATGGCAGTTCTGTCTTGGTGTGCCGTTGTGTTCTCCCCACTCTATTCATTAGAGTGGAGCGGGAGTCGCGGGGCTTGGGTCAGGGCGGCAGAACGGGGAATTCTGTCGTCCACTTAGAGCCTGGAGGTGAAAGAGCACTCGTGTGTTCCGGAGTGCCACACCGTAGGAGACGCTTGGCGTCCTCAAGGAGAGGGAGTCCGAAAGGACTGGCGCAGGGCGGGGACGCGGTGATTGCCACACCGATCCCGACTGTCCTAGTCCAATGCTTGGAAGGAACACCCCGGGGTTTTTAGTGGATGCACTACATCACCGCCCCCGTGTTCCCCGCGCGGGGGTGGTATGCGAAGGCATTTTCCCCGGGCCAAAAAAAGGTAGATCTGTGGTAGAACTCTGGGCAGTTCTACCGTAGTGGTATCAAAACATACCAATACTAAATAAATAACTTTCTTCCCCTATTACATCCCCTTCAATATTAATTTAAATGACAAAACGTAACCTTTGTGGTTTTTCTATTTTCCTCTTTCATTATTGATTTTTGATCTGTCAGGACTCTACGCGGTTGTCTTCGCTGCTATTTGGTTTGTGTTTATCTTTATTTATTATAATTATTTCTCCCTTACTTTGAGCCTTCTCATTTGCCTCTCCTTAACATCCCGTAATCCTATAATTATCTCTATTAACTATTAAAAAAGCCAGACAAAGTCACTTTTACAGTTTGGATTTAGGGCTGTAAGTAAAACTACAGGATTCGACATTTGAATGGTCTTTTATTATACAAAGTAGTTTTTTTATGGATACACAAGTCACAAAATAGGGTAAACTGACCAATATACGAGAGTCTGTTGATTTTGAAATCCCTTTAAAAATAATTATCTAAGCATTTGGCCATCATGCGGTAACGAGTACTCTTTGCTTTTAGTATTCTGTGGTAACGATAACATTTGTCCATGAAATAAGAATTATGTTCATTATTTCAGTATTTTCCTAAACAAACATTTAAATCGAATTGTATTTATTTAAACTGTTTTGTTTGTAAGGGTTATGTGATGGTAATAATTACTTCGCTGTTAATTAATGAAGTGAAAATATTTATTTTTCAACGAAACCGACTCAAAAACAAATATGTTTGGAATCCTCTGGTTTTTTGTAGCCAGAAGTATATTTATTGGAAAAAAATCGAGTTTGTTTTAATATGCTCATCCTAACGACTTGTTTTAAATTAAATAAATTGACGGAGCTTTGTTTATTAATTAAACTAATGCAATTAATTAAGTGATCGATAGATTTGATTAAAATTTAATTGTATTTTTTTTATTTGTTAGACTAAAATTTAATTAGTTAGACTAGGTTAGATATTCTAATTTCAGGTATTCTAAATTCTAGTTTCGCCAATTACAATATTATAGGTGATTTAGTAGTATCAACATTGTTACCATCAAAATTGATTTTATCGGCAAGTTCAATTTTAGCATTCTAAGGCCAAAATACACACTATGTACTACGTTAGTACTATTATATATTCTGTGCTATGGCGCTGTTATTGCTCTCCAGAAGAATTTTTGCGATAACGGCGATACGGATACCTACTCTATTAGAGTAGGTAGTCTAAAGAGATATTAAGAATGATATATATAAAGGCTGGTGTACGTAGTGACAAAAACCGCAGGGCATGTATGAAAAGATTGATGGATGTTAATGAAGCGAAAGAAGTGTGCAAGGATCGTAGCAGGTGGCGATCCATAGTCTCTGCCTACCCCCATGGGAAACAGGCGTGAGTATATGTATGTATGTATGTATGTATATATATACACACTATACAGCATAAGTAAACGAAAATTGTTGTTTTGTAGTTATCTAGATAGTAAGGCGCATGGTTAACTCGAACTCGGGTTTTTGTTAAAAAACGTTAAGCCTTTTAACGTTTGAATATGGCTGTAGCAAATAAGAATACTTAACATTCATTAGGCGCCATTGTCTTTAAGCAACCGTTGATAACTGCTGACATTCAAGTTAATTTCGTACTGACAGGGCTGTTACGAGCGCGGTTCGGTGCCTCAAATCTCGGGTTATAATAATATAAAAACAAGTGCTTGTTCGTTTGCTTTGCGAATTGAGTTTATAATTTCAAACAGATAGGAGATTTAGGCTAAGTTCATATATGATCGCGCGGTGACGCGCGTCGTCACGCGGTAGGAGCATTCACATGATAACGTAGCGTACCTATGCACGCGCGTCAGTCTAGCATCAACATTGACGCGGAGGAGATAATTTGTTCCGCAAACCGCGCGGCTCAACTGAACAGGGGGCCCTACCGCCTAACTAAAAGCTTTAGCCAGAGCGATAGCGACGATGCTCTATCCGTCCTTGTCATATCATAACACGATGACAAGGACGGACAGTGCACTGACGTGACGTCATAAACCAAAGCCAGAGTCAAAGCGATAGAGTTAGGCGGTAGACCCGCAGCGATGTAGATTTGTAGATCTTGAACCGCGCGGCACCGCGAGATATTGTAGACGTTATAACACAGGCTAGACTAGTATGTCTTGTACAGTTTGTTGTACCGCGCGGTACAACTGAACAGGGGGCCCTACCGCCTAACTCAAAGCTTTAGCCAGAGCGATAGCGACGATGCTCTATCCGTCCTTGTCATATCATAACACGATGACAAGGACGGACATTGCACTGACGTCATAAACCAAAGCCAGAGTCAAGCGATAGAGTTAGGCGGTAGACCCGCAGCGATGTAGGTTTGTAGATCTTGAACCGCGCGGCACCGCGAGATATTGTAGAAGTTATAACACAGCTAGACTAGTATGTCTTGTACAGTTGTACCGCGCGGTTTAGTAGTCCGCGGTCATATCAACTTAGCCTTAGGCGCATTAACTGATTTTGTGCTAAAGTGATAAACAAGTTACATTTTTTTACTTGTCATACAAAAGATAATATATCATAATACATTAAAGGAGACGATCCGCAGTTGTAACTATCGACGGAGATTAGAAAAAAACATGTCGTAAAAAATGTAATGCTCAATCCAAAAAAACATCCAGAGATTGCTCCTTAGCTGGTTATAATAAGGTTCAAAATCGAGGAAAATTCTTTGATCGAAACCCCCTAAATAACTTCGTTTTAACGTTACGCCTAATGGACTGTGCATAAAATTATCGAGAAAATGACCTTCGAAATTCAACATCGTTTACTTACTTATGAAATATGGGGGTTTTTGTAACATTTTTTTTTTTAAATAAATGCTTTAAATAAATGCTTGGACAATTTGACACAGCGCCATCTAGCCCCAAACTAAGCAAAGCTTGTAATATGGGTGCTAGACAACTAATATAATACTTATATACTTTTTAAATATATACTTATTATACATAGTAACACCCAGACCCGTCACAGAAATTAAAATTCTTCATTTCAATTTCTGCCCGGCCGGGAATCAAACCCGGGACCTCTTGCGTGGTAGGCGGCATGTTGACCACTGCACCACATAGGTCGTCAAACATTATATTGGAATTCATTTCCAAACAATTAATTAAGTATATTAGTAATTAGTAATATATACCCTTATTTAGCCGAATATGTAGATATTTTTATACGTAGCGAGAAATTTTATTTTTCTATTTGTATGGAAAACTGCGGTAACAACACTAAACGCAAATTAACTATTGTTTTCGATAATCAGACCAGTTAAAGGGGAAAAGCAAATCAATCAAAAGCAAACAAATTTTCTATTAATTTGTCAATGTAAAAATAGCATTGTGAATGCCTAGAATCTAAAAATATATACCTAGTTATTTTTCAATAATTATATAGCTATTTCATCTTAATCGATTGTCTGGCATCTGTAAAGATGTTGCATTAGAATGTCGAAGGTAATTATTCTTCACATTGATGAAATAGAGCGCTATTTTATAAATGTGAAGAATTACCTAGAAGAAATCATTATTTTATAGTAACTATAACTTTACATTAAAGTTTAAAATTCCTTCTTTCTTGTTAAAACTTATCTCGAAAGCCTTTGTTAACTTACAATCTACTAATTAGAGTTTTAAACTTGTAATTAAAATCCTCAAGCACTAAGAATACACATTTTTCATAAAATTAATGAGGCTTATACTTAGATCATGTTAAATTAATGAGATTTCTATTTAAGTATTTAATGTATTTGGATAATTTTCAATTTTAAAGATAGGATCAAATATTAATTAAGTAGAATTAGCTTGCTAAATTTTTCGAAAAAAATAATAGGTATTCCAGCCATTTCGAAAAGTGATCAAAAATGTCACAAATCGAGGTCTTTAGCTGACAGAGCCACTAGTTATTATTTTACTTTCATATTACTTACAGATTGATACATTGATCAGACACATCGTTTCGATAACATCTCTAATTTGATCAATATGTTCTCAATGGTCATGTAAAACGTGCTTAGCCCGACAAATCACGAACAATCCCGAACGTTATAGGCCATCAGATTTACATAACAAAAAGATCCTAATCCCCTACTGTTCACTATTCGTTCAATGTGTAGCTTTCTACCTTTCAATTAAATCGAATATTCTAAATTCAAATATTCCCGCCGCCTATGTGAGTGGTTGTTTGTCGCTGCAGTAAAGCAAGGCTCTCATAGGAGCATATCCACCGATCCCGATCGCTGATTGGCTGGAAAAAGACTAGAAAATTCGCCGGCCTCCGCGACATATCGCGGCGTTGAAAAATATAAAAAAACCCAAGTAAATTCGGAGTGTGTGATTCCAAAATAGTTAATACTGTTTATTGTGTGTGCTAGCATCTATACATTCGTTTTCAAAACAAACAAACGTGAAAGTGCCAGCTGGACTTCCTCTGTTCCGTGAACCACGCGGTGGGCCCATCATCATCCACCTTCGCAGAAATACAACTGCTGCTGAGCTGAAGGACACGCGCAGAAACTCCAAGGTAGGTGGATATCTACTTACTTTGGTGTTAGCTACGAACCTATCACTTTTCTGAACGGCGGGAATATTCTATCAAAATACGTGTCTTCCCGAACCAGATGACATCCAGGACCCATTTGCTATACTATTATCGTTCGGCTGGGTCGCGTTGTCACATCTTTTTGGTGCCGAAACCCGGGAATAAGGAATAACGCCTTCAACTCGCAAGTTGTATTTCTAAAATCACGAAATAACGCTGGTATTTTTCGTATCAATTATCGCTAATTTCTTTATTTTAACATTAACTATTCATAACATCAACAATTAACAGTGACTCTAAACGTAACGCATAAAATCATAATCATATTTTCGTAGTTATTCGTTATTTCATACGTGACTTTTATTTTTTCTTTTAAAGAAGGTAGGTTGAAAGTGTTTCGCCATTTTGCATTGCGTTCGTACCGTATATCGTATTTCGTACGTGAATCGTCTATTCAATCAGTCACTCACTCACTCATTAACATTCATTCGCCATCACACTCATTCGTTCGCGGTTGCCATTTATTCACTATTTCATTCGTTCAATCAACAAACCATTCGCTCGCACGGCACGGCAGAGTGAACATAACTGCAGTGCTGCAACTTAACTTGTTTACCTACGGAATTAATTCGTATGCGGTGATTATATTTTGCTACAGATCATTGTATGAACAATCTATCTATTCAATTTATCGGTGTTCATATAATATTCTATTCGGCTGTAGTGATTTATATTCAATCTATATCTAAACAACGTTCGTAAACGTAAGCAAGTTATGTGTTTTTCTATTCATTTTTTCGTAGTTGTACTGTGCGTCGGCTGACCTTAATTAGCTGCGGCGACCGGCAGTTTGTTTACATTACGCGTGCAACTTTTACTTGTGCATATCGGCTATCCATAGTTGAACTACAACTATAGATAGATCAAACATTCTATTTAACTTATTCGTTTTTTCTAGTGTTGTTTTTATTCGTTCTTACGAAGATGTCGTTTAATCCAAAACGTACGATTCGTAAACTTAGTTCGGCGAGTAGATCTAAATCAAAACAAACAAGTTATACAGCGCAGGATTTACCCGTTTTGCGTAGAAAACGTACCTTAGCATTAAATCGTTTGGTGAAAGCATTCGAAGTCGGAGAATTAGCGCGTTTCGATGACAGTCAAACAGATCTATTTTTTTCCTATTGTGATCAACTCGATAAATATGTATCGGATTTTGAGAGCGCGCATTTCGCAATTATCGATCTTTTAGAGTCGCCTGAGGATGGCCAGGGTGACCATGATGATGATGAAATTCGGACACGTTTTGATGATACCTATTTTCGAACTTTGTCTATTTACCGTAATTTAAATAAGTCAAATATTAACTTAGCGGAATCGAATCATCAATGTAACACTATATCCCAACCGCCTACATCGTCGTTATCTCATGTAAAATTGCCTCGAATTACGT
The DNA here is from genome assembly GCA_950108535.1 of Agriphila straminella. Lineage (NCBI taxonomy): Eukaryota > Metazoa > Arthropoda > Insecta > Lepidoptera > Crambidae > Agriphila > Agriphila straminella. Next base: position 20,542,369 of record OX467307.1, on the reverse strand, counting down.
TGCCTTCATTTACTGGCAATATTAAACAATGGCCTGAATTTATCGATACCTATAATGCGCTCATCCATGACTGTCAAAATCTTAAGGATATTGAGAAATTTCACTATCTTATATCATCGCTGAGCGGCGATCCGTTAAGTCTTATTCGAACCTTTCCCGTCACTGGTGATCATTACTTGGACGCTTATGCAGCGTTAATAGAGCGCTATCAAGATAATCGCGACTTAGCATTTACTTGTTGGAAGGATATTTTGAACATTAATTTTAATTTTCAAGACGCAACTGAATTTCGTAAAACTTTAGATTGTATTGATGAAAACTTAAGTATTTTGAGAAAATTAAGACTTCCAATCGAACATTGGGATTTTGTTTTGGCTTATCATATTTTATCAAAATTAGACTCCAAGTTGAGACGCGAATTCGAAGAGAAGTGTAGCAACACTAAACTTCCTACCTATTGGCATTTGAAACAATTTTTACATTCGAAGTGTGAAGCGCTTATTCGTGATAATCATTTTTCTAATTCCAACAAAGTGTCACGTCCTGTTAAGGACATACCTAAAGCATCAAGTAATACTTATTCAAAACGTTTCAACGCGTCGCATACATTAATTGCAGATAATTCAACAAAATCGAACAAAAGCGATAATAATCAACAAAATTTACAAAATAATAAAATAATTTTAAAGTGTTCATTTTGTGCCAGTAATCATTCGATCACTCAGTGTCAATCTTTTCTAGCTAAATCCGTTGACGAGCGTATGTTTATTGCTAACGACAAAAAATGGTGCTTCAACTGCCTTAAACCATCACATCAAATAAAGGATTGCATATCCGCATTTCGATGTTTGCAATGCAAACATAAACACCATACGCTACTACACAAGGATCGCTCCGCTCATAACGACAATCAAACTGACGAATCTAGCCCTCCGTCAGTTTCGTTAGTAACTAAGACTTCCCAATCGACTTCGTTTTCTAAATCGACTCCACATTCTACTGTGCTGCTCGCCACAGCAATCATTCAAATCCAGGATACGAATGGAAGGTACCACACTTTCCGTGCTTTATTCGATACCGGCAGTCAGAACAATTTTATTACTAAGAACGCTGCACAGCGCTTGAATCTTAAGCCAATCCAATGCGAAACCAATATCAACGGTTTAGGAGGCGTTGCTGCTAGCACTATCGGCTTAGTAAGTTGTTCTATTGCATCTAACAAACAATCATTGTTTAACGTGGACTTGCACGTTATTTCAAACATATGCGGTGACCAACCAATAGCTAAACTCAATACCGTGGGATGGTCACATATTCAATCGTTACCGTTAGCAGATCCCGGCTTCGATGTGCCAGGATCTATCGATATTCTATTAGGCGCCGATGTTTTCGCAGATTCGCTCCTAAATCAACGTGTTAAAGGTGCTGTGAATCAACCTGTCGCTTTTAACTCCGTTTTCGGTTGGTTATTACTAGGTCGAACATCACTCGTATCGTCATCGTTATTACAGTTTTCTTCGAAACCGGACAACGAGTTGTGCTCACTCATTCAGCGGTTCTGGGAGATTGTTGGCGTTCCTCAAGCTTCCACTTTGACACCTGAGGAAATAGCATGCGAACAGGCTTACACTTCTGAAGTCAGCCGTGATTCAACGGGTAGATACATCGTCAGACTTCCGTTCAAGGACGGGGCTGAACCTATATTCGAGGGCTCTCGCGATATTGCAGTTCGTCGTTTTCATGCCATCGAACGTCGTCTCTTACGCGATCCTGATCTACACCGTCAGTATCGAGAATTCATGGATGATTATCTTCAATCCGGTCACATGTCACCAGTTGACGCGAAGGAAATCAGTCAAGGAAGGTATTATATACCACATCATTGTGTTCTAAAACCTGATAGCGCCACAACCAAACTACGGGTTGTCTTTGACGCGTCGGCCAACGACGCTCAAGGCAAATCTTTAAATGATACGTTGGTAACGGGATCTAAACTTCAATCTAATATCGTAGCCGTGCTTCTTCGTTTTCGTTTACACGCTATTGTCCTTATTGCTGACATTCGTCAGATGTATAGACAAGTGCTCGTCGCTAATGATCAACGCGATTATCAACGAATTCTTTGGAGAACCGGACCAAATCAAAGTCTGCAAGAGTTCAAACTAATTATCGTCAATTATGGTGTTTTATCAGCACCGTATTTAGCTTGCAGAACCATTCAACAGCTGGCTGAGGATGAGGGTGTCGCATTTTCTTTAGCTAAGCAAATCCTGACGACAGCTATCTACGTTGATGACGTCACTTCCGGCTGTGCTACTTTAGACCTAGCGCTAGAGGCTCAGTCACAGATCATAAACCTATTCAAATTGTGGTATTCTTCAATCGATAAACCAATTCGTATCATTTCGTATATGCGACGATTGCTTTCCAATGTGAGGAATCGTAATCTCAGTGAGATTCCTACTGATATCGAAAACTATAATTCTTTACTTATAATCGTTAAACACGTTCAATCGACAGAGTTTGCTGAAGTTATTCAACGACTCAAATCTAAACAACTATTACCGAAATCTTTACCGTTTTTTGACGACGAGGGTGTCCTCAGGGTGGGCGGTCGGATATCTCACGCTGTGATTGAATACGAACACAATCATCCAGCTCTCTTACCCTGCGCTCATCCCTTTACATCAAAATTAATCGAATCCGTTCATCGTCAGCATTGCCATACGGGTCAAAATACGACTCACTATCTAATTCTAAAACGTTTTTGGGTACTGTCAGCAAACGATTTAAACGTGCTTACTCCAGGTCACTTCTTGACCTTGGAACCCCTAGTAGCTGAGCCTGACGCGGATTATTCTAAAATAAAACTATATCGACTAAACCGTTGGCAGCTTATCCAATCGTTTGTTCAAAACTTTTGGCTTCGCTGGAAAAACGAATACCTAAATTTTTTAACGCAACGTGCAAAATGGACGAAAACTTCTAAACCATTACCTATTAATTCTATCGTCATCATCAAAGATGACAATCGACCCCCATTACACTGGTCTTTGGGACGAGTTACCGACTTGCATCCGGGCCTCGACGGCATCGTCCGCGTGGTAACTATCAAAACTAGAGACAGCTTAATTAGGCGTCCTTTAGTCAAGCTGTGTCCTCTTCCCATAGAACCCAACACAAACTAACTTATTCTACATCATTTAGATTTTAGTTTCTTTTATCTTGTTTAAGCAAATCTAATAGTCTTTATTCGTTTATATAACTTTATTATTTAGTTTATCAATATCAATTCTACTTAAGTAACCGGAAAATACCAGCTGTATTTTGGTGGGCGGTATGTTCACTATTCGTTCAATGTGTAGCTTTCTACCTTTCAATTAAATCGAATATTCTAAATTCAAATATTCCCGCCGCCTATGTGAGTGGTTGTTTGTCGCTGCAGTAAAGCAAGGCTCTCATAGGAGCATATCCACCGATCCCGATCGCTGATTGGCTGGAAAAAGACTAGAAAATTCGCCGGCCTCCGCGACATATCGCGGCGTTGAAAAATATAAAAAAACCCAAGTAAATTCGGAGTGTGTGATTCCAAAATAGTTAATACTGTTTATTGTGTGTGCTAGCATCTATACATTCGTTTTCAAAACAAACAAACGTGAAAGTGCCAGCTGGACTTCCTCTGTTCCGTGAACCACGCGGTGGGCCCATCATCATCCACCTTCGCAGAAATACAACTGCTGCTGAGCTGAAGGACACGCGCAGAAACTCCAAGGTAGGTGGATATCTACTTACTTTGGTGTTAGCTACGAACCTATCACTTTTCTGAACGGCGGGAATATTCTATCAAAATACGTGTCTTCCCGAACCAGATGACATCCAGGACCCATTTGCTATACTATTATCGTTCGGCTGGGTCGCGTTGTCACACCTACATTGCGTAACGACGGCCATTATCTTATGGTCATTGTATAAATTATGATCGTTTTCTTCGTTATGTTTAATTGCTATCGATATTGGATAGACACCATTGTGGTGACATCGATTTCTATATCTCGTAGGATCAGCAAATTAGAGGCGTACAGGCAGCGTCAAATTGATATGAGCGTCTAGAGTAGTCTAAATAATCTGAAAAACATAAAAGCAATTTGATATACGCAGTACGAATCATCATATATTATTGTTGTAGGCACACTAAGGTATTCAAAATGGTATTTTTTCGTTTAACATAATATTATTTGTAATAATTTCGTTTGCATAATGATCCTTGGTCATAATATTCATTAGTAAATTATTGTTTTTTATACTAACAACGTATGACATAACTCATCCATTAGCCATAACTTTCATTTGCCATAAAATTAGGTGCCATAATAACAAGTGTCATAGTGATTAGTTTCTATAAATATTATTTGACATAATCATGATTGACATAATATACATAACTTATAACGGATCTCTTCATCTAAACGTACCTAGGGGTTATAAATAAAAACTTTTAATGCGACCACGTAGGTTAGGTTAGTGTGTTGACTACTCGCAGTGGAGCTTCATAATGCTTGCATGCATGCTGCATGCTGAACACATGCTTGCATGCTGCATGCCTGCTTGCATGCTGCATGCCTGCTTGCATGCTGCATGCTTGCTTTTATGCTGCATGCCTGCTTGCTTGCCTGCTTGTATGCTCCATGTCTGCTTGCATGTAGAATTCATGCCGGGGGTTGCAGGGGAGCTGGCCCCCCTGCTCGGGGGGGCCGCTATAAAGAAAAACTTTCAATGCACCTACCATGCATGCCTGCTTGCATGCTGCACGCTGGCTTGCATGCTGAATGCCTGCTTGCACTGAATGTAATTGCAATTACATGATTACTCATTTTAATTAAAACTTATTTTTTTAAAAAAACCTGAATCGTATAATCATAAAGCTAATTATAATTTTATATTACATCGAATTTCATACAATTTGATCAATCAAAACATCCACTATACAATTTTAAATTGAATATTGCAAAAATTAATGAAGTCACTCACATTATATAATAATAATAATTCTTGGCATAATAATTGACCAAAACCTAGACTTTAAAGTAATATATATAAGTCTACGGACTTTAAGCTCTTTGAAACATCAACACCACCCAGTCTCTACAGTAGGTAATCCCATTATTCACAAGTATTTTGCTGCTGTTTCTATCGAATAGAATTTCGATTAATTGAGTATTCGAATGATTCTCTGGTTACTAAAGCTCGGTATTGGAAGCCAATTATAGTGCTAACAATGCAATTCGATTTAACAATCCCGAAACCGTTAAGATGCAACTCTAGTGCTTCGGAAATTCTTAGTTGCTTCTACAGTTGCATAAAGGATAGTTGTTGTCTTACAATAGAATTGTAAAACATTGATTGTATTATTTCTTATTTATTTATATAAAAATAAAAAATTACTGAAATATGTTTTTTACGTTTTTAACCCCTATAACTAAAACTTCACCATTTAGAAAAATTAAGAGAAACTGAATCGCCAAAAGATCGCTGAATCGCCATCGTGGAGCTCGGTCGCGCAGTGGTTTAGCGCCTGGCCCAGCGATTGCGGAAGTTAAGCAACGTTCGCAAGGGTCGGTCATGGGATGGGTGACCAAAAATGTATTAACCCGAGCTCCTCCGCGCCTCGGACACGTTAAGCCGTTGGTCCCGGCTGCATTTGCAGTCCGAATTGGGCCCGCGTGGTGGGTTATGGCCCGTCCTCCTTACCACCCATAAGAAAGGCCTGTGCCCCAGCAGTGGGGACATCAAAAATGGCTGATGGACACAAATCGCCAAAAAATGTCCAAATTGTCTATTATGGAACCTGCTCACAAAATTTCACGAATCCGATCGGTTAACAAATGCGACATGTAGGTACATACAGCCGGTTTCGATCAAGAATATCCTATATAACGCTTCACGAACTAAACAGTACGCAAAAATGGCACCTCAAATAGCGTCCCACTTACAAACTTGGCGCTTATTTTGTACATAATCACCTCTTATTTTGTACAAACTTAAATTTTATATCACTTATTTTGTACGAAATAAGCTTATTTCTTACAAAAACACATCTTTTATCACTTACTTTGTATGAAAATAAGCGCCCAGTTTGTAAGTGGGACGCTATTTGAGGTGCCACATTTGAGACTCCGACCAGACATCTAGGGTATACTTGATCGAAGACAGCCGGACATCCACCGCACATGCGAAAGCATTTTTGTCCACGCTTCGCACTCGTTCGCTCAAAAATCTGAATTTCAATTTGCGGCCCGCTAATTTTTTTCATACAACGAACGCCCAAGGTCCGGAAGCACTTTAGGTTATACAGTTACTCATCACCATATTTTGTATGTAATATATTGGTTCGAGGTAGTGGAAGCCTGATGACCCGCAACGCAACACAGGTATAACACCTGTGACCTAGCGCAGGCATCAGTCTCTTCTTCTTCTTCTCAACTTAAGAGCCGCGCTCTTGTTTGTGTAGCTTCCTCCACTTGTTTCTGTCCAAAGCCAGTTTCTTGATAAGACACGACGTTCACCTTCTCTTTGATCTGTTCCATAATAGGCTCTTCTTGGTCTTCCTCTTCCTCTCTTTCCCTCTATTTTTCCATGTAATAAATTTGTCTTAAATAAGTCTAAAATCAGTCTCACACAAACTTAAATTGTATAAGTTCCATGTACTTACCTAGCCATGTTCATGTAAGTTTGTGAAAGGGAAAATAAACGCATATTATTATTATTATATAAAAAAAATTAAACTGCGAAAACAGCTTTTAATTCGTAGGGCATAAATGTGGTCTCAAGGTCAACGTGTATAGTCTGAGGAGACGTTCTTGTGTGCAACAGTATGCGTGTCTCGTAGAACAAAGATCAGTGCTCGCGGTGACATCAAACTTTTCCATTTTTCCAAGGAAAAATAATCCAAAGCGTATGAAATAATATTATTAATATGTTGCTTGTACTTTATTCTAAAAAACTATTTCAATACAGACCCAAAATACGAATACAACAACCTTGTTAAAAATAACGTGTATGTATGAAGCTTCTTGAAACTAAAGGAGTAATAAAAAGTCTACTATAATGTTACTTTTGCTTTGTTTATTTTTTTAGTTTATAGAAGATATAATATAGTGAATTCCATATCTTTTTCATCATAAGTGTAACCAAGCTATTTGTTTTATCTCAAAAGGGATAATGTTTAATTAAAACCAACAGTTCAATCAATGTAATAACAAGAGTTGCATTTCACATTATTATGGTTCACAGTATTCCAACACATTACCTGGCTTTTAGAGAGTATTATAGTATTTCCTTATTCAATAATAAATGAGATCGTTCCTGTAAGCTTGCCTTGCAAAAATCTACAACGCTACGCGCCAGTTTATTACATTAGCTGTCAACTGTCAACTTGACAGTGACGGCTTACTATGACGTATAGCTATAGAGTTATAGACTATTATTTATGTTCCGTTACATAAGGTTCATCAGGTTGTAAAACGTACAGTAATAAAGTACTGCGAAAAAATATTTTATTGCGTAGAGTGTAATTCCCAAGGTATTTTTCTAAAGTTCACGCGGACGAAGTAAGTAATATCCCTTTCAAATCGGTGTTGACTAAATCGCGTTATGACTAGTCATAGTGCGAAGTAGGCATAAAGTTAGTTAGACCTACTCAAAGAGAAGGCAAAGAGATTCATAGACATACTGAGTTATAGTTCAACAGCTACCAAGTACATGATCGTATGACGTCATGAAAGTTACACTCTACTGCGATATAGGTAACCCACTGTTTAGAGGTACCCACTGACCTCTACATATTTTACTACAAACAATATTTCTCAAAATAAAATTTATGTTTATGATTATGATTCTAATTAGTATTTCAGTCCCGCTACAAATGTTCCCGGGGACATAAAAAATATTGTCCCAGCAGATAAAAAAGCGATCGCTAATATCATTATTAGAATAGAATAGAATAGAAATTATATTATTATTATTTGACTTCATGCTTTTAAATTATTTATTGACACTCAGAAACTAAGTCGGCCACTGATCGCACTGATTTCATCTCCAATACTCCACAGGTCCGAAAAAAGACCGAAAACTACTTTCGCATAAAGTTATTATTCATTCTCCTCTTGAGCAAGACTTGCGGATAAGCGTTTAAGCCTAAAAGTTGGGCATTTGTTTACCTTGTACCTTTGTTTGGGATGAAGGCGTCCAACAAATGGGGAAGGAAAAACCGTTGGACGAGCCTTTAACGTCCAGACAGGAGATGCTAACAAAAACACAGTGTATAAACTTAATTCCGTTAAATGGAAAAATATGTTTCGTTGCCATGCATTTTGGGGACATCGAAACCTTGCGTTAAAAGCTTTGTTTCAGCGGTTTGTTAAAAGGAACAGAAATGTTGTTTACGACACAGCGAAAAAATGTCAACGAAAACTAGAACACAATTCAGAAGTGGCTTTGATACACATAAAAGGATAATACCTAAGGCAGGGCTCTGTCACTCCGCGCGCGAGTCTGAACCGCACGGCGCTGGCGTTCTCTGAGAGGTCAAATTTCATACATTAGAAAAGATAAGACCTACGCGATAGAAAGAGAGGCAACTACTAAGTGAATGTTTTGGAGCGAATGGAGCGCTGTGCGACCTGAATTGCACCTTATTGTGTCGGAGCAAGAGTCGCAATTTATTTAAACGGTTTTTCGGAGTGCAACTTCTGTACGTTAGTACTATTATCTATTCTGTGCTTAAGGACATTTGCAATTATGCTTCGAAAATTTGAATTCCAAGCCTCATTTTTGTTAACAAATAAAGGATATATTGATTGATTATGCCTTTGATCAAATCGCATAACTATAACAAAGTTCTAACAAGAAAGGCGCTAGTAACTTTAGTTGTAACGTTGCTTTTGATGTCAATGTCACATGATGATGCGTTGCATTGCAGCGTTGCCCAAAGAGAAAAGTTTAAATAACAGAGAGTTTCTTAAGAATATTATCAAAACACCTCTATCAGCTTGAGTGAAAGAAAACAGACATCAAGATAATAATTACAGCTACAGACAGGACCACACGGCTCACTCAAGCATTATTCTTGTTTATTGATCAATGAAAAAAATTGTCCAATACTTCACCTGCATCAAATACACTACTGTCCATTTATGTACTGTGATACTATTTGGATATTTCGTTCACGTTGTAGGTACCATGCTCGGTTTAGGGAACCGGAGTTTCATATTGAGGATTCCATGCATATTAAATAACAAACAAGTGAACTGAGAAAATACGTATTACATTAGGTACACTATTTGTAGGTACTTTAAAGTGTTTATACAACATTTTTGTATAAACCAAATAAACAATATACTAGAACAAGTTCAATCAACTCGTCACCAGATTTACAAAATAATCATCAGTCTGGCATCAGGCCATTCCTTTAGTCTGTATAGACTTTGAATATTATCTAGACCGATAATGATCGTACCAGACTGACGGAATTTTATTTTATTTTATTCTATTTTATTTATTTTAGGAAGGTTTACAGCTTTATAGGCATATAAAAACATTATTAATTACTCGAAGCCAATTACAAACCTCCACATATAATATCAATAGTATCCTATATATAAAGTAAAATGCATTATGCACAAAAAAGTACAAATTTCCACTTAAAATAAAAATTTAACCGAATGGACTGATACCAGTCATTAGTCGTTTAAAAAACTGTTATTTTACGAAATCAAGTTTAATATAACGCAGCTAAGAGAAATGTGGAGGCATCAAACGTCCTGATTTCCATTAAAATTGGGTAAATATTAATTGCAATGAATCCCTTGGGTTCAGTTTGTCCCATATAAATCACAATAGGTGTGTTATTAAAAACAACAGCTCTTCGTGGCAGAATAATTTGTATGTAAATTCATTACACACACGTTAATGTTTATATTTTAAAATAATTTAAATGAAAGATACAGTAAACAAGTTTAAATAACATTAATAAGTAGTTACTTACCTGCATAAAAATATAGACTATTGAATTTATGTGTTATATAATATAATTATAATAAATCTTTGATTCTAAATAGATATGTGAAGAGAAAACAATATTTAATACAATAAAAATAATATAAATATTAAAAAGACTGTGCCAATATTATTCTAAGAGTAGCTTGTTAAATTAAATTACAAGATATAAAATTAAATAAATACTTACTCCTATTAATAACAACAGAAGAGCTGTAAATCTCCTTGAAATAACAATTCTGTAAAACTCAATTTTAGAAAAGAGCTTTCTATTTAAACAAATTACTTAATCAAAAATAAAAATAATGAACAACGGCGAAAATATAGTTATAACATTTTTGAAAAACTAAACAAAGAACTTACTCTAGATCGTTTACCTACGCATTTTTTATTTCTATACGTTGAAATATTGACTCATTTGACTATTGACTCAGTTAAAAACATATATGGGGATCTGCCATTGTTATTTAAACACTAAGCAAGGCTATTATAAGCTGAATAGATAACGGATGGAAAAACACAATACTTATAAGAATATAAACATCCTTGACTTAGACACAATTAGTAACGTTAATCACACATACGTATAATGTACCAAGATTGTAGATTATTATGTGTACCATAATAAATATATAAATAAATAATAAATAAGGATCTAGAGGCAGACAAGCGAAAAATTGGTCGTCAAAATATAGGCAAAATAAAATGTCTGAATAGAGACTTGCTTAGCTACCAATAAGTTCCTTTACTATTGAGATGCAGTCAGATGTTCATTTCTTTACTACTTTTTATAGGAGTATTTGAGAAATAAATTAATTGGAGTCTCACAGAGCAACTACTAATAACCACAGTACAGTTTAAATAGGCGGTATTCCTTAGAAAGTAAAGACTTTAAAGCAACGATTGATAACGTTATTTTTAAATGTAACGTTATTTCTTACTTTTTTACCGATACTTTTAACATTAACGTTATGTCAATAAATAACGTAACTTTAGATAACGGTTACTTTAAAATTAACGTTACTTTTTTACCGTTAATTTTACCGATACTATTGTACCGGTAAAATTTAACGCTATATTTAACGGTAATTTTACCGGTTAATAATTTTAACGTTATTTTTACCGGTAAATTACCGATAAAATGTTTTAACGGTATTTCAATCCCTGCTTTAAACACAATATTCTATGTCCCCCTAGTGGGGCGCCGCCTACTTTGGCGAATAATGAAAATGCTTATATTTAAAAGTAGAAATAAACTTTTTGCGGATTACAGCGCGTCGGGAAACCCAAAAAAACAACAGATCAAAACTAAATAATTCTAAAATAACATTTGAATTAACCAATATATTATGCTGTAACCCTTAAAAAGTATTTTATTTCTAATGAACTGTACGCGTGGAAGCCTTAGAAGGTTGGTAAAGTAAGTTAATGCAAAATACAAGCTTTTTCTGCTTTAGTTTTAATGCTTTATTTGAAATGTTTCCTTATGACTGTTTGAGCAATAAGGAGCTTTTTAAGCGAACTGTACGCGCGGAAGCCTTAGAAGGTTGGTAAAGTAGTTAATACAAAATACAGGCTTTTCACGCTATACATAGTTTTAATGCTTTATTTGTAATGTTTCCTTATGGCTGTTTGAGAAATAAGGAGCTTTTTTAAGCGAACTGTACGCGCGGAAGCCTAAGAAGGTTGGTAAAGTAGTTAATGCAAAATACAGGCTTTTCCCGCTATACATAGTTTTAATGCTTTATTTGTAATGTTTCCATATGACTGTTTGAGCAATACGGAGCTTTTTTAAGCGAACTGTACGCGCGGAAGCCTTAGAAGGTTGGTAAAGTAGTTCTTGCAAAATACAAGCTTTTCCCGCTATACATAGTTTTAATGCTTTATTTCTAATGTTTCCTTATGACTGTTTGAGCAATAAGGAGCTTTTTTAAGCGAACTGTACGCGCAGAAGCCTTAGAAGGTTGGTAAAGTAGTTAATGCAAAATACAGGCTTTTCACGCTATACATAGTTTTAATGCTTTATTTGTAATGTTTCCTTATGACTGTTTGAGCAATAAGGAGCTTTTTTAAGCGAACTGTACGCGCAGAAGCCTTAGAAGGTTGGTAAAGGAGTTAATGCAAAATACAAGCTTTTCCCGCTATACATAGTTTTAATGCTTTATTTTTAATGTTTCCTTATGACTGTTTGAGCAATACGGAGCTTTTTTGAAGCAGCTGCGTTGCTCATGTTGAATGAGCAAGATTGAATTTAACTAAACATTTTACTTTGTTGTTTGTTTAAATTAATAGTCAAAGTCGAAGATCTAGTACTAATATTTATTGAAATCGAATAAGAGTGGTTCCCACAGACGTTCATCACGCTTTCGTAATCGGACCGCTTACGTCAAGCACTCATGTTTTACTTTTTCTTATATTTATGTTAAACTTCGAGAAATAATTACCTAGTATCATTGTCCTTAATTAGTTAAGAAAACATTAATGTATTTTTACTCAAACTTATACCTTATAATGAGTAGAAACTCATAAAGTTTGAGTAAAAATACATTGGTGATTACCAGAAAATCTCATTTAACATTACGAACAAAATCAACCTAAAAACCTTCACTGTGTGTTACGTTCATAGTCAGTAATTAATCTACATTACACTTTGTTTGTTTCTAACAATGATAAAATCTATTAGCTCACTTTTAATGGACGAATAAGCAAAAAAGCTATATAATAAAACATAGTTTTAATAAAAAAGGTCCCTAGTAAATGTTATTTTCTGTTTTTGTCGCTTGTACTGTGTCCAGTTCTACATAATGTACCTATGCAAATTGAATGACGCTTCGGAAGCAATTTGTTCATATCCGAGTGGTTAAAGACCGTGAGGAGAGCAGGATTCTGCTTACGAGTAAGCCACATTTACATGCAATTAGATAAAAGGAAGAAAGAAGGAAAGAAAAAAATATTAGCAACAAACAGTAGTACAAAATGAATTAGAAAACAACAAAGTGAATGAAAGAAATGAAAAACATGCCACAAAAGAATTGAAAGGAAAATTAAGTTCTTAAATTGTAGTCATGCTGTGCATGGCGTTTATTCTATTACAAATCCTTGGCATGAATAGGGATGTTGACTAATGAATAAAATAACGAAATACTAATAAAAATCGTAAACATATTAAACTTTTAGAGTAGCTTGTATACCTCTTGGTTTTATATATTGCATATTATTTGTTTTATGACCCTTCAAAGTTGGGTGGACAAGTCCATTTAAAAAGTATACAATTTATTAAAATAAATGATACCTTTAATTAGTCCGTAAAATGTATAGCAAATTTGTCGAAAAAACCATTTTGATAAACATAATATTAAATATAGCTGCTGAACAAATTTCCTATGCGTTGCATACAAACTAGCACGGCGTGACGTCAAAACGTGCAAGCCATTAGTATGGAGCGTTTTTTGATCGAGTCCATTTGTGTGCATTTCACACTGTGATATCTCGGGCAGTTTTCATGCTAGCGAATTAATTCTTTTACCAATGTTTCTTTTTTTGAGAGGTAATTTATGTAACATAAAATAAAAAAAAATAGTCAACATCCCTATTGTTATATCACGTTCAGCAGGTAAGTACTTTTATTTTATTGAATTCAAGTATCACAGGTCAGGCTTTTGTCAGGATTTAACTAAATCGAAACTGAATTAAAAAAACCGGTCAAGAGCGAGTCGGACTCGCGCACCGAGGGTTTCCGTTACATCATACATAACAGACCATACAACTAGTAACTGTGCATCATAATAAATACACTGCAGAGCTGTAGAATAGTAAAATTATTATTGCAGTATGAGGTCAGCACCATCTCTTGACCGATAGTAGAACTAAATATTTTTTTCTTAGGTCAGGGCCGTCTGTTGACTGGTAGAAGAACGAAATAATTTTTTTGTTTGTTTTTTGAATTTCTAAAAAAGTATGTTATATTGAGACATCGTTTTATTTTTCCTGTAATCTTTACATAAACTTCTATAACATAGAATTATTCCAGATTTTTCTCTTTGCAAACTTCGGAGATAAAGGGGGGGAACGGTATCAAGTCTCTTTTTTTTTTAACTGACTTCATCAAAAGGAGGAGGTTCTCAATTCGATTGTATGTTTTTTTTTTTTTTTTTTTTTTTTTTATCGTTGTTCGCGCGTATCTTCGACATTTATGAACCGATTTAGATAATTTTTTTTTGTTCGATTGAGTTTTCATGCGAGATGGTCCCATTTAATTTTTTTTCAAATCGGTTCAGTAGTTTACAAGTAATCCTGAAAATACTATGATATTAAATCAACTAACTTGACAATTTTGTTATTTATGAACCGAATTAGATGATTTTTTTGTTGGGGAAGGGATGCCGTTGTGTAGTCTTTTTAACCGACTTCAAAAAAAGGAGGTAAGTTTTCAGTTTGTATGTATGTATGTTTCTCCGCGATTATCTCACGTTTGGCTGAGCCGATTTTTCTACCTAAATAATATACCTACACTACCTAATGCAGAAGGTACTTACACTAAAAATAAAAAAATAAAAAAATTGTTTAAAAAACAAAAAACCGACTTCAAAAAACCTGCCTCTAAAAAAAAGGAAGAAATAATATACAAATCATTAGATACGCATTATCATTGTTATAATAAAACACGTCAATTGAAGTCGGGTGGGGCTTTTAGAATAAAAAAAGGAAGATGTTCTCCAGCCCCACCCGACTTTAATAGACGTGTTTTATTATAACAATGATAATGCGTATCTAATGATTTGTATATTATTTCTTCCTTTTTTTTAGAGGCAGGTTTTTTGAAGTCGGTTTTTTTGTAAACAATGTTATAGGTAGGTAACTAAAAGTGCTAAAAGTGTGTCTAAAGAGCTGTTTCACTAAGTCTAACATTTACAAGATATTTCAATATAAATACTCAAAACTTATTGTACAAACTCCAGCATCAACCTGAAAAACAACATTATAATAATTTCTAAAACCAGAATCGCGCTTGCAAAACAGAACTCTGTAGCTCCCATCTTCCCAAAACAGGCGTCAAGGTTGAATTCGAGTAATTAATATATTATTAAGCTCGTATATTACAAGATGGCGCAAGTTAGACGAGCGTGGGTAATTTATGTTGTGTCGTAGGACCTTAAATATTACCTCCCTGTGACACCTCGGGACGACCACGATTTAGGGCGAATTATGCTTCTGACAGGGATCACGAAAACTTTGATTTTGGACTATTCTATAATTATGTTTTCGTATTTGGTACATTTTGTAGTTTGTTTGTTGATCCTGGAAACTTATTCAACAGAAATCATAATTGGTTTCGAACTATGATGTAATACGAGTAGGTACGATGTTTTAATAAAATGTGATGAAACATTGTTTAATAAATCAAAAACCGCTTGATCTGTGTCTGAAACAATAGATGTGAAGCAAATATTTTTGTTTCATCGTTGCTTTACATTATATTCATTATTGTTTTAGACTCAGCAGAGCCATTCTCAGGCGGTTTCATCACTCAAGCGCTCCGGTAACGATTATAATAATAATAAATAATATTTATTGAATAAAAGCATTTTAACAACATTAAATTGCAAAAGGGTATGACATCCAGTAATTACAAAATATATAAAATGTAGTTATAAGACAGTTTTAACAGGGGTCCCCGAACTAGGCAATGCCTGTATCTCGGGATACCAATGAACATGAATAGTCATCATTAACAGTTTACAGGTACAACATGAGAAACATAAAAAAAAAATATTTGCGATTGTAAATTTTTACGTCATTGACGCCCATTGATGCGAAAATTGATCGTTTACACGTGCAATTGAAGTGATTGTCAATGCCTCTAACAATGGCATTGACGAAAACATTGACAATCGCAATTGAGCGTTACCGGCGAGCTTTAAAATTAGAACCGACGTTAACAAAAATTTACAGATTTTACAGTCCCCACAAGAATACGAGCATTGAAAATGAACCCAAAAATTTAAGAAAAACTTAAATCAAACCAAATGCAAAATCCTTTTATATTTACCAAGTTACCAAGGTAGTACCTATTTATTTTTACGATTGTGACACGAGGCATTTTAAACAATCTTTTCAATACAGTTGCTCGAAAATGTAAGTTTACGATGACAGTCGAGCGTGCGGAAAGTTGATTTTACCGCACGCCGTGCGTTTTTGTTTACGGAGTAGTACAGCGTGCGGAAAGTTGATTTTACCGCACGCCGGCGCCGTGCGTTTTTGTTTACGAACGTTTTTTTTAATTTCTACTAGCTTCCGCCCGCGACTTCATCCGCGTGGACAGTAGAAAAATATACAACCAGTTTAAAATGACCCCTTTAGTGTATGAAAGCTACGGAGAGTTCAAGCTGTTTCTCTGGTTCCACCCACCCGAATTTGATGAAACATAGCTTAGATTTTAAGTTGGACCACAATCTACTAAATTGTGAAAAATCCATCAAAATTCGTTTAGCGGTTTTTGCGTAATTCGCGCACAAATATTTAGAATTTACAGTTTTGTTATATGTATAGATTACAATTTCAGCAGTACCTATAATGTTTTCTTGCAAATGTATTGAAAAACGTAGTATGGCACACGGTTTTTAAGGTTTTTTAAAACTCCTTACCAACCTTGTATCATAAACTACTATTTTAAACTGTAAATTCCAATATCCAACCTTGTTGCTAACATGTTAATAATAGCTCGATCCAATCCAAACTGTCGACCTCCTTTCGGAATCAGCGCTTGACCAATCAACTGAACTGAAACGAATTTGCTCCGACTAATTGTTTACTCGTCATTAGTCACCGATAGGGGAACCAAACATAACATCGGCCACTGTTTAATATTCAATGGCCGTCGGCGCCGTTACACAAGATTCGGTGCAATACGAGATTCTGGGACAAGTTAAATGCCATGCAAATCGGTGGCTTATCGGCAAAATTCGGAGGCATCAAATGAATGACGTTATTGATATGGAAATTTGAGTAATATTTTATTGCCAAATTTAAAATCGGATCGAAAACGGTTAATTCATTCGGGTTCAAGTATTAACATTTATTTGCCACTTTAAGAATCAGATTTGAAATTGTTGATACCAAATTATTAAGATTAAAATTGAAAATTGGTATTTTCTGTCTGTTCTAGGCTAATGTATAGAAAACACAAACACGAGTCACATTTTGTTATGTGGATACTTTTTGAGAGAGAAACCATGATAATGATTAATGGGTTATTTATATGGGTCGATTTTAGTCACCTGTGATGTGACGGTCAAGTTGTGGTCAAGTATGAAATTAACCTTAAGTCACCTAGCAAGTCGTTTGTAAAAATGAATCTCAGGTGACACATTGGTGATGGCGTCGCTGTTGTTTATGTAGTCGTTTAACAATATGTAATAGCACTTAGTTCCAGTTTTAGCCACTGGATCACATAAGTTTGTTCAGTCACCTGCGGTCTAGGCCGAATTACCGTCGCCGTGCGGTAAAAGTCGTGAAACTTCCGTACCTAAATCCCATACTACTATTCTCAAGCAGCAGACAGTAATGTAAAGTTTGGTGATCATTGGTGTCTACGTGCTTCATAGTAGTTCTACAAATCGACTACTATGTCATGCAGAGCATCTCTTTATAGGTTACGTAGTAGACGGAACAGTGATTAAGGGGGATAAGCTCCGCTGCATCTAGAAGCTATCGAAGTTCGTCGTTAGTAGCAGTGATTTGACGACCTCCGTGGTCGAGTGGTTTGCACGCCGGTTTTCAAGGCGTCACCATCTCTTGAGGTCCCGGGTTCGATCCCCGGCTGGGTCAATGTAGAAAATGAACTTTTCAATATTGTCTCAGGTCTGGGTGTTTGTGATACCACCGTTGTCTCTGATTTCCATAACACAAGTGCTTTAGCTACTTACCTTGGAGTCGGAGCAATGTATGTGATGTTGTCAAATATTTATATTTATTTATATTTATTTTATTTATTTATTCGTAACCGCAGATGGAAATTTAGAGTAACTTCATTGTCATCTTCGAGCTTACATCACTGTCATTATTAATATTATCTGTGGTTACCTTGCAGATCAATATAATTTTTTAGGGTTCCGTACCCAAAAGGGTAAAAACGGGATCCTAACACTAAGACTCCGCTGTCCGTCTGTCTGTATGTTTGTCTGTCACCAGGCTGTATCTCATGAACTGTGAAAGCTAGACAGTTGAAATTTTCACAGAATATGTATCTCTGTTGCCGCTATAACAACAAATACAAAATAACACAAAACACAAATACGAATAATAAAAAAAGAATATAATACATATTTAAGTGGGGCTCCCATACAACAAACATGTTTTTTTCCGTTTATGGTACGGAACCCGTCGTGCGCGAGTCCGACTCGCACTTGCCGGGTTTATATGCCGGAGTGGACGGAACATTGATTAAAATAGAGAGACTATAACGACATTTATTATTAGACAAGGAATTAACTTTATCGGCTCTCGGGATCGGCTCCGCTACATCTAGCAGTTAACAAAATCTGTATACCTATTGAACAAGCCATATCTGTCGTACTTATTTATAATCGTACAAAGATTGTTTGACTGATTTCCTTTATTGCCGTATGCGTACTTTTACAACTGGTGGAACAACGACTGAATGCAGTGGCTATGTGCGTATGCTGCATCTGCCACGGCAAAAGTGAAGCTATTTTGTGAAATTCCACATTATTCTAATATTTTGGGATTTCAAAAGATTAGAATAAGCGGCCTTTGCAATAGAGGAAATGCTTAACTTGTTCATACAGACTATACAACAAGTACTCTTGTACACGAGTTAATTTGGTCTAAAAATAAAGCCAATTATGAAAGAAATGTGAATTTGACTTCTGATTTGGCATTGATATGCTATTTGGTTAATTAATACCACGGACTAATCAGTGAAAAAGTATAGAAAATTTTGAATCACAGATTAAAAAAATAAAGAAGTAATTATGCAACTTTAGCATAAAAGGCCTAGTCTTCTTTGTTTGAAGAAACCTCTAACACACTACACTCGTAGAGACTTAGTTGCTTGTATATTAAAATACACTTATCTGATTTAGATCGACAACAATTGTCGAATACACAGATACGGAATACCTGAGTACATTTTCGCAGTGCTAATCATACAAATTGACCAATTGTCAGAGAGCATCGCTTAATATTCTCGAAACGGGTGGAACAGTGATTGGAGACGGGATGAATGGAGCGGCTATCGGGCTGCATCCAGCGGTTATAGAAATTATTTATTGGATCGTCTTTGATTTTAGATTCGCGTTTTGAGAGTATAATAGTTTATTTAGATTGCCGACTGAATCAAATGTTTCAATTTAATATATCAATTGTATTATTGACTAGCGACCCCGCAATTTCGTTTGCGTGGAATGTTTTTTTTGCTATCCCTCTGGAACAGTACTTTTTTCTGGATGAATATAGAGGTACCTACTCTATGTCCTTATATTATACCTTTTTAACTTTTTGCTACAATTGGTATTGGTGTAGTATTTTTGCTACAATTATCAAACATATTATAAACTCTGTTACCTAACCATATAGCTTAATCATAGACTGTGAAACAGGTTATATCTTAACTTAAATTTAAGAAATATCCCAATGTTTGAGAGACGGGAACCAGGAGTTCCATAACACGGGGTTTACCTAGTTTAGACTCCTGTCCCCCATTATAGAGTTGCATGAAACCATTATTGTACTTATGTAAAGGGAAAAATAATTAAATATTTTATTTATATGTACCCCTGAGAACGTTTATGCTAAATTTCATGATGATCAGTTCACTATTTAAGACGTGATAGCGTAATAAACAAACAAACGGACTTTCGCATTTACAATATTAGTAAGGATTTTATTAAGGTGGTGAAGTGGCGCTGCGGTGAATTATATTTAATACACAATTTTAAAAATGTTTATCGTGGAGATTTTAGGGCCCACAGTCTAGTATTATTAGACGGTATCGTTACATTCCCTCGTAGTCACTGCTAGAAGTAGATAGCAAAACTGCTAAAAGTGGCCGTTTTTGACACATTTGCTATCTACTTCTACGAATGACTACGAGGGCATGTAGTGATACCTTCTAAAAATACTAGACCATGGGCCCTAAAATCTCCACGATAAACATTATTAAAATCTTTTTCTATTAATAACTTATTAAATAAAAACCTCTGAGGGTGCCACTTTCGGTCATACAACCGCCTTAAGCATAGAAGGGGCAGGTTTTAAGTATTATATTTCACTTTGAGATCAGAATTCAAAAATTTAATGAAAGTTAAGCTTATGCTAAGCTTCATCAAATAACAATAAGTCTTGAAAGACAGATACAAATTATAATTATACGAATATCCAAAAGTTGTAGATTCATGCCTCATAACTTATGAAATTGGATACTGCTCGAGAATCCTACGCGCTCACAGAAGTTTAGATCTAGGTATCAAGTTTTAATAGGTCTAGCGTAAGTTACTTGAGACAGCTAAAGATTTCACTTAGATATCATAGTTCAAGTTATGAACAGTTAGAACTAGAACAAAGGCATCAAATTGTAATGAACGGATTTTTTGCTGTGATCATGATGCTAAAACGTGCAACTACTTCTGAACCTCAAAGTAATCTATTTGACAAAAATATTGCCTATTTTGCAGGAGTCGTCTCGTAGTCAGCAGCTCATTTATCTGCATTCATCGCCGAGAGAAAGGAGTTATCTCACTTTAGGATTATTGACCTCGCCACGCGCACCTCATCCCCCCCTAGTAAATATGGGCCAGGGCGGTAGAACTGGGAACTCCATCGTCCGCTTAGGGCCCTATGGAGGAAGGACGCTCATGTGTTCCGAGCGCTCCTTCATGGAGTGGATGTCCAACATCCAGAGAGCCGGAGTCCGAAAGGACCGGTGCAGGCCGGGAAAGTGGCGAAAGTGAAAGTGAAAGTGAAATAAGCTTTATTCAAATAAACTTACGCGATTGACACAACGGTCCCACTTTCCCGTCCAATGCGTGGTAGGAACACCCGGGATTTTTAGTGGCTACACCACATAACCACCCCCGTGTTCCCGTGGGGGGGTGGTATGCGAAGGCATTTTCCCCGGGGAAAAAAAAAGGATTATTGACCTAGAGAGCGCGAAGCGTCGCCGTGTCAGCCTTTCTATTGTCTAATTTCAAAATCTATCGCAATCGCTTTCGGGATGTAACACATTGAAGCTTCTTTATTGTACAAATAAAAACTTACCACAGAAATGCAGCAATGTGTCACATCCATCTGTCAAAAGAAAGCGATTGCGATAGATTTTGGAAATTAGACAATTAGCCCCCACTTTGGTCAAAAATGTTTTCGTATGTCCGGCCGGCTGTCCGTTTCTCAGAGAAGGATCTCTACAGGCTACAGTTCGCATTTCTCAACTGATTCTCCTCAATCTTTGTCGATTCAGTATTTAGATTTTTTTCCAAATGGCAGACATAATTATTATGGTAAATCAGCCATTTCATAAATGTTCAAAAATGTCATAGAGCCACTAGTATATTATTGGACTATGGCATACAGGGTAATATCAAACCGCGATATCGATAAATTTAGAACAAAAAAATCATAAATCAATGTGATCAAAACTCAGGGTGAAATAAACATAAAAAACACGAGAAGTCTTAAGTAAAATATAACTGATGCTAAAAAAAACATGAAAGTAATGATTTGCCGCGACAGTGTAAACAAACAACGTCCACACTAATTCCTACTTTAATGTATAATGTAAATTTTTGCCCTTAAGTTATAAAAAGAAGATTATATTCACTTCTCAAGCTAACGCGCTCACTAGACATAAAATAAAACACTTTTAACGGATACTAGCGCGGTTTTATTGAAAGTACTTTGGGATTTAGTTGGTATTTGGTTTGATTTTTTATTTTCCCGCCGTTTCGGCACCTTTGCAGCTGCCGTGGTCACGGGGAACTGAAGCTACTCGTGAGCCTACCATCAAGCGATGATTTTTTTAATGACGTTCAGTTTTTTTTTAATTGGTTAAAGTTTTTTGGTAAGAAGAAGATTATGTGGTATTTACATGGGCGACTAAAGCCGCACAACCTTCGAAAATCGACTGTGTAAATGACAATTCAGCCTAGGCCGCAGGTGACTGAACCAAAATATCTGATCCGCGGCCAAAACTGGAACTACGTTATTACATTACCTAGGTTACGCCATCAACTACATAGACGACAGCGACGCCATCACCTATGCGATTTAATTTTGGAAGCGACTTGCTAGGTGACTATAGTCGATCGTCACAGGTGACTAAAATCAACCCATGAAAATAGCCCGTTACTGATGATTCGATTCGATTTACCCTTGTACGTCTACGCCTACTGCCAGGTTATTTTTACCTGGAACGGTCAGTAAAAATCTAAGCTCTAATCTAAAGGTCAAGCTCAGTGATTGACCTGCGTCATATCTGACCCTTTTGAGAAAATGCTATTTTTATAACATTATCAGCCTATTTATATTTATGACACCTGTTTGTAATTCAAATTATTTTTCTATTTAGGCTATTCTCAAAGGACTAGTTATTGTCTACGAAAATTTAATTAAGTGCACAAAACCAAATTATTGATGGTGAATTTCAGACGATGACTTATATTATTTTCTTATTTATTGACAAACTGAACCAAGGGTACTATTATGTATTAGCTGTGCCAGGGGCCCATTCGCACTAATACTGAACGACAAAACGAAAACCTATAAGTTGTCATTTAGGTAACATTTAACTTAAAATTTGGTTTAGGTACCTATAAAATTCTCATTTAAATTGCCCAACTATTAAAATCTTAAGCCCCCTAGGCATAGCTTTCAACAATTTTAACAAAACTAAAGCGAGTATTTTTCTGTAAACGAAACGTGAAAATTTTACGATTTCGTTTTGGTTTTATCGTTGTAAATTAGCACGATCGTGCCTAAGGCTTCTGCTTCGAATAACTAAATGATTGACTTGGAAAAAAAAACTAATTCTCAAATTCATTTCACCAAATGAGTTTCAATTTATCAAATGAAAAACGATATTTTATATTATTTCAGAAAATATTGATGTTTTTATTTCTTTGATTTATTCATCTGGTAATCATCACCATAATTATCATAATATTTTGTTTTCGTCGTGTTTGTTGCTGTGTGGTAAATTAATTTGTTATTTCCTCGCAAATGTGTTGAAAAACGTCGTATGAAACTCGTGAGCTCTTGCTTATAATGTACTATTCTATTACATACTTAATCATATTTCACACCTCGTTCAATAATTCTAAAATATCCGGTATTCGCTCAAATCTGTATTCACGAATGAAATGGCAGCCATTAAAAAAGACAATTTTACGTTCGCGCCGTCTAAAATCTTCTGAATTTCGAAACTACAAATATACAATATGTTTGTGCAGCGAGAATACAAACAGCGTTTGCGGAGAATTTTCACAAGTTTTAAATCAACAACATTTTCAAATAGTCAAATAGTAAGTGATAAAAGTTCCATAGATCATCGAGTTGATATAATAATTATTATATTTTATCACAAAACCGAAAGATCTATAATTATAATGTCATTAGAATTAGAACAATCCTTTTGCTACACGCTAGGTGACTATCTAGTCGCTAAGCAAGCCGCCTGTCAGTGCTTACGTGGCCTAAGGTTAATTAGAATTATAATGTCAATAGATTAGAACAATCCTTTCACTTTGCTACACGCTAGGTGACTATCTAGGCGCTAAGCAAGCCGCCTGTCAGTGCTTACGTGGCCTAAGGTATTCTACGTTACATCTTATACACGTATACAAGTATATCTAAAATGAAAAGGGGATTTTAGACCACGTAAATGAACAACTTTTACTATTGGCCAACCATTTTTTCGAGATTCCGTGGTTGGCCCCATAAAAGTTGTTCATTCAAGTGGTCTGAAATCCCCATTTAATTTTTAGATATATTATGCTTAAAAATAAACGGTGTACCTATTGGTTCTGAGTATATTACTGAATATGATATTGAGTACGCACGCAACACGCTTGAGCGGCTACATAGGTACACAAACATAATGCTCAATTGCACATGTTATTGCCATTATTGATTGATAACAAATGATATCTTTGACAAAGATATCAATTGTCAATTAACCTGCACAGTATATCATATAAAGTCTTCTTAAGAGCTTTAATAGGTAATACATTTTATCTACACTCACAACGTAATGTTCCAAATATGAATTCAAAAGAGGTAATATAAACACGTACTTTATTTTCGTGGACACGAAAAATTAAAAAAAAAAACTCATTACGATGCAGTCAACTGAATCATAAAATAACTTTTTTTCTCATTACGATACAGGGCAAATCCAAGAAGAAGGCAGTGCCGTGATATTAAAAAAAACAACGATATTTTCCCATGGTGATCGATGACAAGTGCGATTAGTTTGCAGGGTTGCGTTCAGAGGCTTAGAGTGCGGTTGTTTAGTTGTTGGCTCTAAGTTTCGGAACGACCAAGAACTTTAAATGACATTAATAGTACAAATTCTTCGTTTTCCATTTGGAATACGAATAATTTAAACTTTCCTTTATTCTAAATGAAATAAAATATGTTTCTGAGGAGCTACCATGAATATTTAAAAAAATTAGACACAAAAACATTAAAATACAAAATAATGTCAAATGACATTGACATTTTTTCTATAGACAAACGTCAGCGTTTTTCAACCACCGATTTTGATGGTGAAAAAGTTGCAACGCTCTGACGTTTGGAACGGGAAAGTTGTTACAACCGAAAGTCACGCTCTAATGTTTGGAACACCGTTAGAGCTTTCGGTTGCGCTCCGAGCGTAGGTACTGAACGCAACAAAGTGCACTGATCTCATATATTTTTTTCTTATGGAATGCGCGCCATTTTTAGAGCTTTACAAAAAACTTTTGATTTCAATTTTAACATTTTGTTGTACTGAATTTCGTAGGTATTTTTAATTCTTGATTTAAAATGTGAAGAAAATTTGACTCTGCTCGATATTTTAAATGCAGCTAAGGAAATGACTTATTACAAGGTAATCTAGCTAATACAAACAAAGTCTCACTCTCTTTTCTAACGTTGATCTTTTATTAAGTAGGTTCAATCCTAAATGTATGAGTGTAGATAAAGTAGTGTATGAACTGCACATAACTAGGTATTAAAACACTCGTGTGATACTATTAAAAACCTCGCCTACGGCTCGGTTTTTAAACACACACTCATGTTTTAATACCCCTCATTATGTGGCAGTATCATAAACTACTATTACAATTAATAAATCATAATAATAATACTAGTTTAAGTACTTGTTATGTAAGTAAAAGCTACCTTTCTGTCCAATTTTTAGAACACGATGGGGTTGGCATGGTCTAAAAGATAAAACCGCGGTAATTTTCATCTAGATAAAAAAAAATAGTACTTATATTTACGCTGACGTCTTTAAAGACAATAATCATTAATTAATGACACAACAAATATTCATTTGAGGAACGGCTGGTTTATTTAATTAATTTATTTGAATAAATAATTTTTCATTCATTCACTCATTATTGTAAAATTATAGAAGTATTGTACATAATATCTGTCTTTGCTTTATCTTAGCCCAACTACTTTCACATACAGAAATTCAGAATCAGATCAGATTCAATCCGTGTAAAAGCTTCAAGCTACCTGAAAGGGCGCATTTTCTACCTAATGGCTTGGAATTGTTCCTTGATGCATCGGGATCCATGTTTTGATAGACAAATTATAGTCTTGATGCCTGTCCTGACATAACTTCAAAGGTATGAGGAAGAGAATAATTATATAATAATTATAATAATATATAATAATTATTATAATTATTATCTTACGTGTAAAGATTTACCGGGCCTAGACATCTTCTACAACAGCTACGAGAACCTTTGGGCGTATCTTACGAGAACATTTGTCAGGTAATGCCTAGCCGAGTAAGTCAAATTACTGCAGCCTGATTTGCCTAATTAGAATTTAGTATTGTATAATAAGTACTTAGTTTTAGTATAATAATAATTGTGAATTTCCCATAATATGAACAATTGAATATCTTTTTAGTTCCTTCTAGATGCTTGTTTTGTTACTTTATTTTTCTCAAATGCTGTGTCACCTATATAATGGGGCACTTATTAGCCTATGTATGTCTGTATCATTTAATTTTTTGTAACTGTTCGATAAGTGTTCTGCTGGTGTACCTATTAAAATAAATTAAAATTGAAAATTAAAATAATTATGTTTCTTAAATTAAGCGTCGGTAGTAGGCAAACGTGTTCTGGGATTGTTATAAATTTATATAGAAAACTTACCTAACGAAAAAAAACTTTTGGCTAGCTTTGGAGTTTCACTAGTTGCCAATATAATCGGATTGAAGATAGACCTTGTATATGAGGGTATATAAAAAAGGTGAAAAAGTGCAAAAAGCACTGTCATATTGTCATAACTTTGGCGTAAATAAGAACAAAAACCTTATGAATTTTTAAGATAATTAATATAATTGAAAAAACACTAGAAAAAAACAATAGAATATTGATATTATTATATTTTCATATTAATACACACTATTATACATATTAATTTATTTATAGACTACAAAGACCAAAAAAGTCGACAATAAATTGTGTTTTTCATCGTGTCAAATTCCACACTACACCGAAGCGAAGCGCGGGCGTGTCGCTAGAAATATATATATTATGCTCAAAGACCGTAATCGGTATATCAGTCAAGAAGTTTCATTTACATCAAAAAACAATGTTAGCAACATAATTTTTAAATTTGAGATTTTTGCATTCACAATGCTATTTTTACACAATACTAAATAATATACTAGAATAATATACCAGATCAATACTCAGACGGGAATCGAATCTGTATTGTGTATTGTTGGCAACATAATTCAGAAATAGTGATACTTTAGAAAGAAAGAAAAAACATTTATTTAAGACAAAACAGTAAAAAAACATAATTAAAAATGATAATAAATAATGATAATAAAATGATCACCTAAGTACCTCGTTTCCCGGTTCCAAATGTTTCCTCCTCCCTCTCGCCTAGGCGCCTGCTAGGCGTGCTTGCATCATACCTAAGATGCTGGAGTTACCTAAAAGCAACACCAGTTTCCTCCGTAACTCCTTCTCTGTTAGAGCTGTACAGCTTTGGAATAAACTCCCGTTTAACATTCAGGATTGTCTTAACGTCAAGACCTTTAAATCCAAAGTTAAGTCGCACTTTCTAGCACAACTATCGTACATCGAGTCTTAGATAACGTACTATCTCATAATCACTTACATGTTTATTTATATGTTTGTATTGAGTATGTATTTAATGTAGGTATATTTTATTTTATTTATATATGTATGTGTATTTTATATATTATAAATATGAATAAGTATTATTATCTTATTATTTAATTATTATTTTTTATATGTCATGCACTTTATGTGCCCGCTTACTGTAAATCTCTGACACCTCTTAGGTTGGCTGGAAGAGATCTCTTTAGAGATAAGTCCACCTTTGCTCACAATTAATAATATAAATTATGTAACAATAATTATTAGTGCAATAAAGAATATATATAATAGGTACATAATTAGTTTTGCCCCAAATCGGTCCCGACTCAGCATACTGTTAGGCTTATTATGACCCAGCGCTGATCTTCCGTCGGGGCCGGTTTAGTTAGTGATGCCACGGAACAATGACCGGCAAACGCAAAACACATTTAAACTAAACATCACACAATCGACTCAAGAATATAAATATATTTTTTTTGTACACAATAGAAAACCACTTTACAATTTCTGCTATTATTACTTCATAATCTAAGATACAATTCTTGCCAGATGATGGATCCTTTATGGAATACTGATATATTGAGGTACAAAATCAAAGATGTATGAGTGGCCGTTATGGTCACCCGCAGGTGGTTGGCCAAGTCGGGGGGCCGTCCGCCGTCCAGTCTCAGCTTTTGGGCCCGATCGCCGACCGCCTCTGAAGAATAACGAGCGCGCCGCCCGCGCTCCAACACCAGACCTGGGGTTTTGACATTGAAAATGTCTTTTCGTTCGCTCCAGTATAGGCTCCGATTTCACGAAAAAGTGCGATCCCCTTATATCTCAGAGAATTGTGAAGATATGATATTCAAAAAAGACTCAAAAGACGCGTATTCACGAGAGCTGCAAGCTGCAAAAATAATTATTCGAGAAAATAAAAAAAAATAAAAATAAAGAAACGAAGAATGATATCAAAATTTTGAGAAAAATTCCTCTGAACAAATTAGTCAGCTACAATTTAAGCCTAAAACAAAGACGATCGGGTTAAGGGTTTGCCCTGTAGCTTAACCTTTAACATTGAAAATGTTTTTTGATCGCTTCAGTATATCCCCCTTTTTCGCCCAAAGTGCGAAATCGCATTGGTTTCGTAAGTTTTAAGGCTACATTAATGGTTGAAGCCTCAAAAGACGCGTATTATAACGATGGCTACAATTATTATTATTATTATTATTATTATTATTTATTTTCAGACAACAAGATCCATTTGTTCGTAACAATAATCCCTAAAACAATGTTAGTATTCTATAACTAATTTTGACATAGTTGTTTGGGCCATATGCCACATTAAAGGGCAAACATGTTGCCTATTTGCAATGACCTTCAGGATGGTGTTGGTGCCGCCCTTCACTCTGTTTAGCAGGGACACCATTTTCTTGCGCAAAACTGCTGAGAAACTGTCCGTGTACGCTTCAGCGAACATGGCAGATGCGCTACAAAAGCGAGGCAGCCCCAACAGCACCCTGAAAGCATTATTGTACTGCACTTTCAGAGCATTGAGCGATTTCTGTGTGTACTTAACCCAAAGACTGCAAGAGTATAGCGACGTGCAGTATGCTTTAAAAAGTGATATTTTAACCGCGTCCGTACTCCGTGCAAATCTTCGGGCCAGCATGTTTGCTCTAATCGACAATGCTCTCCGCTCTCTCTCAATATCGACATTGTCCTTCAGGTTCTCAGTAAGCCAGTGCCCGAGATACTTGAATTGCTGTACCTTGTTTAGGACAGCCCCGTTCAATTTAATAGGTGGAAAGACTAACGGGCACCTGGTTCCCGCCTGAAAGACCATGTACTCACTCTTTTTAACATTGTAAATCAACCCATGTGAGGCGGCATAGGACTCGCAGACCGCGAGTAGCTCTCGGATCGCTCCAACCGAGGGGGCCAGCAGCACCATGTCGTCGGCGTAGCTAATGTTATTTACACAAACTCCATCCACATAGCACCCTACAGGCATGCCGCTGAGCCTCTCGATTAGCTCGTTTATGTAAAGGTTGAAAATTAAGGGAGAGCTCAACCCACCCTGTCTAACGCCGCAATCTAGCCTACAAGGATCCGACAGCTCACCTATCCACCTCACATAGTTGACTTGGTTCAGGTACCAATATTTGAGAAGACGAGCAAGTTCCTCTGGTAGCCCCGTTTGAGACAGTTTCTGCCACAATATGTCATACGAGACCATATCAAATGCTCGTGACAAATCGAGAAAACACGCATAGACAGGTGTTCGTCTCTGCGTGTAGTACCCGACAGTATGCTTCAAGCTAAGAATAGCAGTTTCCGTTGACAACCCTGGTCGAAAGCCGAACTGAGCGTCATGCAACTGTATGTGCTGATTTAGATGTGAATTAAGCACACTATCGAGTACCTTCGCTATGATGGTCGCTAGCGAGATAGGCCTGTAATTCGACCTGTCTGACACGTCTCCTGTCTTACTCTTAACGATCGGAACTACCAGAGTCTCTATTAAATCTGGGGGTAGGTACGAGTGACTGATGCATAAATTAAACAATAACGCAAGCACACGCGGAAGGTGTAAACCAGCATGCCGTAGGTGTTCTATGCCGAGCCCATCGTGCCCCGGTGACTTGCCTCTCGTCATTTTTCGAATTGTTGTTCTAACATCAGCACCAAGTAAAACGGTCGATACCTTGGCATCCGGTGTCTCAGCATCCAACACTCTACATGGAGCCCCAAGAGGAGATTGTACTGCGAAGTGACTTTTAAATAAGTTCGCGATGTCTTTGGGCTCAGAAAAACCACCCACACTCACAGGAACGCCAGGCTTTGCATTCATTTTATTCGTGCACTTCCAGAAACTCTTGAAATCTCTGCCGGAGTGGTGCTCAGCTATCAAGTCCATTTTTATCTGTTCCTGATGACCTTGATATTTACGTTCGCAATGTCGGTTGCTGTAGATAAATTTAAAAACCCTATCGGACCACTGTCAAATAAACAACCACCTCTTTTTATATTGTTCACATTACGATCGATGTTTACTAAGGATGCATGTTTTAGATTTTCCATCTCGGATTTAACCCACTCAATTTCGGCGTAAGTATTCTTGATTTGCTTTACCTCAGATTGTAAGAGAATTATGTCCTTTAACAACCGGGTGACATCTACGTGATCGAAAGTGACCGGAGGTAACCTGTGTAGATCCTTAGCCACAAAAATTGGGGTTTGGTCAGGATCTATGTTCTTGAGCGTGGTAATTATATCTTCTACGCATTTTTGCTCCTTGTTTTTGCGCCTCGAGATCTGCTTTTGCGTTGTAGAAATCGTGCTAAACAGCAACTGCTTTGCACTCTCAATTTCTGCGGTAGAAAAAGCACTCACACATAGTCTAACAATACTTTCTTCGTCCATTACACTTATTTTGTTTTGAATAAAACACAACAATTCGCTTATAACTATATTGCATTGCGAACACTTTAACAGATTCGAATCCATTTTGCTTTCTACACACGAACGTTACCGCGTTCGAACGAAGACTGAATATGTAGCGTGTTGGCGTAATTTTAGGAAGCGCGCTCCTTAGATGCGCGTCGCGTCGCTGAGTTGCTATGGAGGTTTGACGTATAGTCAAATAAATCTTAGATTATTTTTTTATATTTTAGGTTATAGTAGTACTATAATTTACCTTTCAATAAAATAGTCATGTTTATAATGATATATTTTTATCATACCAATATTTGTAGATCCAACTAAATATTTTATAGCTGGATGCGGGGCGGCGCAGGACCGATCGTCGTGGTGATCCTTAGGGGAGGCCTATACCCAGCAGTGGGTGTCGTGCGGCTGATATGATGATAGATCCAAAATTGTTCATTGCTTTGCTGTGATTTCAAAGTATTATAAGTATTCAAACAAAGGAATATATTTCTTATAAAATTCGATAAATTCATTTTCAATGTACCGAAGGTCGTGAAAGGCACGAGATCTGTGAATTTTTTTCTATGGGGTTTGACGGATGCTTTTCATTTATAAATGTTTTAATAAAATCCTGATTTTTTAGATAGAACTTGAAACGGCGAATAACAAAAAAAAATGGTTTCTTTTACGGGTATTGTAACCGTAAATTACGGGTGGCCGCTGTGCAGGAAATTAGTTTCATTTGATTCCGGCCGATTCCTGTTTCATCCGAGAGTTAGGAAGAATGATAGCTTCTTCAGTCAATAAACAGAGATTTTAGAAAGTCACAAAGTTTTTCTTAGTATTCTATTCGGTGATTTTGCTGCTGTTTGATGTACAAGGAACAGGTGGTAGGAAAATAAGGACTTTATTAAGCATATTAAATAATAAACCTAAATTATTACATCTAGGAA
The DNA here is from genome assembly GCA_950108535.1 of Agriphila straminella. NCBI lineage: Eukaryota > Metazoa > Arthropoda > Insecta > Lepidoptera > Crambidae > Agriphila > Agriphila straminella. The sequence continues at coordinate 20,510,583 of OX467307.1, read as the reverse complement.
AAAAAATACTGATTTAAGATACATACTAATTGTTTGTAAGCGTGACATAGAAAAAATCATAGATAATACATACAAAAAAAAATCTGTCAAATTTATAACCTCCTCCTATTTTGAAGTCGGTTAAAAATACCGTTTTTTTTTCGAATCCATAATTTCTAAACTAAAAACATTTTAACTCAAAAGGGCGTGATTTAATTCATTTACATCACAAATTACTTTTATTTTCTCCATTTTTATATATTTTAGTGAGCTAAAACAATGCCTTCAACTGCACTGATTAAACGTCAGATCTCGTGTAAAATTTAATTTTCGTTTAGTAGAAGTAATTTGAAATTTTTGACTAACATTACACATTTATAATTATTTGTGAGCGAGTTCGTAGAATTTTCGATGGAATTATAGGATGTGACAGGTTTCAAAATACTTCAAGCTTTTCTCGTAGGTATTAATACACCTATATTATTATTGAGACCGGGTTTTTGCAACAAAATCAGCAAGAAGAAAAAGAACGTATACAAAAAAAAAGAAAATAAAGATTCGAAGCTAATGTCTCATTATCTTCGAGTGCGGCTGTAAAACTGAAAATATTTAGTAATTTTAAAACATATTTCTAAACAATCCGTTGTCATTAAGGACTTCAGTTGGTAACGTATTCTGTGGTAACGCCGATAATATGACCCGCCTATGAACGCATAGAAGATAAATTTAACGCCGAGAATTATACAGATAGTGGCATTACGATCCAAGAGTTACACTTTACAAAACATTATCAGTCGGCAGTTTTAGGCTTGCTTAATTAAGTGTCCAACGAAATTTGCGGTTCATAAATTAGCTCCACTGGTTTGCACAGCTACCATCAGGGTTGCCGTCTGTACTCTAAAATAGAGTATTTTCCTCTTTTTCGTGAAGGTGTACTTTATAATCCAAAACAGCAATCTATTGCGTACTCTAGTACGCTAATATACTCTATTTATGTAACTCTTGTGTAACTATCTTTATGAAAGACAAATATTTGTTTAAAAAGCTACTTAAGTAATACTAAATAATATAAATAATATACTTGAAAAAATACGACTCGCACCAGATATAGGTAATATTTCTTTTTTACAATGGTTTGGGATCTTCCGCCAAGTGACACCTGATGCAATGAAAGAATTATATGTGTAAGTTGCGAAAAGTAACAGAAAATACGTTTTTAAGAATGAACAAGTATAAAATTAAAGACATTGACTCTTGTGTAACTATCTTTGTGAAAGACAAATATTTGTTAAAAGTTGCGAAAAGAAAAACACAAAATACGTTTTTAAGGATGAACAAGTATAAAATTAAATACTCTAGTTTTATGCTGCGTACTTTATTTTTGTTCTAACTAAATAAAGAAGAACTCTATTTATCTGAAAGAAAGGTGGCAACCCTAGCTACAATGGTTTTGCGTATTGTGTTTAACGAGACAAAATTGCAATTAATTTCTACGTGAATTTGGTGACGAAATTGAAGCTTGCCTTTAAGAGGCATTCGTTTAATTAAGTGCTAAAGTAAATGATGGAGGACGAAATAATTACTTCGATTTGGCCATCGTTATTTTTCATTCGAATCGTTTGCATTTTGACGCTTAATTATTATTTTATCAAACTTTTCCGTCAATTAATGATATCGAGATTTGCTGTTGTAACTATCTCTATTAATTTCCTTGCTATATTTTTTGTATTACAAGTTTCTTTGATTGTATTTTTTTCATATCTAGAACGCATGACAGCTTTCTGTGCAATATCATGTTTGTTTTAACTACCGTGTTCAAATGTCGTTTTCCAAGAAAGCTTTTGAAGATGGATAAGAATATCTCCAAGATGTTCGTTTTGATTGGGTTTTTCTTAAAGTCAATAAGGTTTTACAGCAATCACTCGTTTTTTTTCCTCCCATGCATGATTGCGCTTAAGTGTGTTACATAAATTCTTTTCATCGTTACACTCATCTCCTTCGGCTAATAAAGGCTGGCAAGATAGCTCTGATTTCAACAACAGACGAACGGAAAACAAAGAAACCGTCCCCTTTTTTGTGGAGAAGTAATGAAGTGGATTAAACGAGTGTACCATAACGTCTAGTTAGCTTCAAACGTTCCGCGAAACGTAATCCCCAGATATTGCCTGACGATTCCAACTTGGATTTGGGTAGGCGTTTACCTTTGTGCCTGTCATCTAGGGCTATATTCAATTGTAGGAAACCTTTGTTTATCGCCTTTGTGTTTTTCCCTTTTTTGATTGCTTTTGACTTTTTGATTTGTCTCACTATTTTCTGTTTTTTTTATTTATTACCAAAAACAGTGTATACATTTTATATTTTACAAAAAAGTACTATTTAAACCTCTAGAGTTTGAGTATAGTACCTGAAAGTTTCATACACGTAGACAATAAGTGATAAGTACATTATGTTAATTAATCTAATTAACTATATATTAGGAAATCGAGCATGGTTCTGTCAGTAGTTAGCATGGTTTTAGTTTTATGTTTTTTTTCGTAATAGCATTACGCGTGGCGGTGGGTAAAGAAATTGATTAGCCTAGGAATAAGGAATGCGCTCGTCCGCTCACCGTAGTAGTTGTGTGCTGATACAGTAACAAGTTTATCATGTTTGTTATTTGGTTACCTAATTTTTTATTGCAAAGTTATGTTGCAACCACTGTATAGTCTGATGTACCATTGACATGTACGTCACGCATGGGAGCTACCTACCCAACATTTTTTTTAAATAAAGTCAAGTGTCTTTTATAGAAACTTGAGGAAAATGAAGTATCAAAGTACGAAAAAAAATTTGCAACATCGTCGTTGCAAATTTAAAATCTCCTATGTGCAAGTTTTGTCAAAAATATATTTACATAAATTTGAAAACATTTTTATTAGCTTACCATATGCAAAAACTTTGATTTTGACTTCCATGTGACTGCCTAGTGTACACATGGGTGCTTTTAGTAACATGCTTGTACCATTATGTATTTTGTGGTAACATTTATTTAAAAAAAAATTGTAACCTCACATGTGGTATTTTTGCACTTTTTTCGATTTTCTTGAAAAGTTAGTTTTTGCACATAGGAGATTTTAAATTTGCAACGACGATATGCCAAATTCAGCATAATTATTTTTTTACTAAAAAGAGCTACCTCTCCTTTGAACAGAATAGTATAAGGTCACGATGGGGTTGGCATGTCTAAAAGATAAAAATCCCTGTAATTTTCATCTTGATAAAAAAAACGAAAAAGAGAGATATCTATCTTTAACAATTCATAATTACACTTAGAGATTTAGCTAATGCTCTAGATAGATAGATAGATAGATAAAACTCTTTATTGCTCACAAATTACAGGAATAATTACAAAAGACATTAAAACTATAGTGGGCAAAGGCGGCCTTATCGCTGGAAGCGATCTCTTCCAGGCAAACCTTTGTTACAAAGGATAACTTATTAATTAAAGTCAGGCAGTGTGCCAGCAACATACTTACAATACACAGAATATTACATTTTACACTTACGAAACAATATATATATTACATAAATAAAAATATACAATACAAATACACTACATAAACATACACATATGTAATAGTTGTTGCAAACTAGGATTTGGTCTGAAGGTTAGCGTGCAATTTTTTCCTAAAAACAGCAAGGGATTCCGAGTGGCGGACTTCACTTGGTAGGCTATTCCAGAGAATTGTAGTCTTGACTGTATAAGACACTTTGTAGTAGCCAGATTGGGTGAGAGAGGTGTTCAGGCGGTTGTCAGATTTGGACCTAAGTGGCCGATCATGGCTGACGCCGAGAGGTTGGAAACGCTCCTTAAGGTAAGGGGGAGATCTTGGATCATACAGTATTTTGTACAGCAGAGTAAGAGCGTGCTCCTGATGACGCAGCCTGATGGGCAGCCACCCTAACTAGCTCTAAGTGAGCAGATGAGTCTAATCGAGCATTAACTACTTGATAATTATACCATCAAAGTGAGGTTAGTAACCGTTAGTACAAACATTGACATTTGGTGTTTAATGCAGTCCATATGTGCATGATTAATGGTCGATTCCAAATTCCAAATTATTCCACTATAAGTTTCTATACCACTTATACAATAAATAAAACTATATTTTTTTTCTTTTGGTAGTGAATTAGAGCCCCAGGTTCCACAGAGTCGAATAAAATTAATAATAGTACATTGTACAACAAGTACATAAAGTGGGTTTTATGCACGAAAAATGTAGAAACAGAAATAAATAACAAGTTTATTTGTCCATCAGCCATTTCTGATGTCCCCACTGCTGGGGCACAGGCCTTCCCTATGAGTGGTAAGGAGGATGGGCCGTAACCCACCACGCGGGCCCAATGCAGATTGGTGGGTGTTAACGACTGCAAATGCAGCCGGGACCAACGGCTTAACGTGCCTTCCGAAGCACGGAGGAGCTCGAGATAATAAATTTTTGGTCACCCATCCCATGACCGACCCTTGCGAATGTTGCTTAACTTCCGCAATCGCTGGGCCAGGCGCTAAACCACTGCGCCACCGAGCTGCACGCAAGTTTATTTAACCAAGTTTAATTGCGTGTGGTGTGTGGCTTGAATTGTCTGAGACTGAGTCTTAGACGAAGTTTTTACGGGTTTTTCCCAAACGGCCACAGATCTATTGATTAAAAAAAAATAAGTTCATACTTTGGTTCCCAACGGGTCCACGACATAAAAACTAATAAAGCATTTTCTTCGTTTTAAAATATATTTTAAAATTTCATGGGCTCGGTGGGAAAAAAATATTAATAGAGTCGTCAACCTTTGGGAATAAACCGATTTTACTTTATGCACTAGAGCATGAAAATTAGTATTTTGTGCACTTTCGTTAATTAAGGCGGTTGTATGATCGAAAATGGCGCCCTCAGAGGTTTTTATTTAATAAGTTATTAATAGAAAAAAGATTTTAATAATGTTTATCGTAGAGATTTTAGGGCCCATGGTACTATTATATATTTTGTGCCCATGGTCTAGTATTTTTAGAGGGTATCACTACATGCCCTCGTAGTCATTCGTAGAAGTAGATAGCAAATGTGTCAAAAACGCCCACTTTTAGCAGTTTTGCTATCTACTTCTAGCAGTGACTACGAGGGAATGTAACAATACCGTCTAAAAATACTAGAATGTGGGCCCTAAAATCTCCACGATAAACATTTTTAAAATTGTGTATTAGAATTATAATATTAAATATAATTCACCGCGGCGCCACTTTCGCTCAGGGTACCTTAGTAAACAGTTAATGTTTTATACTCAAATTGTGAGTAAAGTAACTATCTCTAGGGTCGTTCAACAATGGGTAATCAACAATTTATTCTCTCGAGCTTCCCTTACATTTGCAGTCGTGACACCTCTAATCCACATACTGGACTCACGTGGTGGGTTATGGACCATCCTTCTTAGCCATAAATAAGAAAAGCATGTACCCCAGCAGTGGGGCAAAAATAAACACTTATGGTCATAAAGATGTTACATTAAAATAAACCTGGTATTTTAAACTGACTATAAACAAAGCAGAAAATGTCAGCAGATCATTCTCCCAAATAAAACATTATGGTTTTGTGAAGCGAAATATCCAAACAATTAAACATGTTGGTACAAGGGTGGTGAAACACCCGTTGGCCATTTTGTCAATAAAAGCTGATTTCAGCGTCAGCGAAGCTTGCGTTTGTACGGCCTACCTATACAAAAATGTCATTATTTCCAACCGATTTTGTGCTTTAAAGTCTATGTAAAATTGCAAACATAGAGTTCAATATTGTTTGACGTTGTTGTTGCAGATTGATGAGCTGTTGACAGTATTTTATTCGTGCCTTTATCAGTCTTCAGTAATAATTATGTAAATGACATAATTATCGCACTTAATGTTAGCCCGATATTTGTGGCTTTTATTTCAGAAAATTTTAATATTAATGAGATCACAGTCTTGGAGAACAGATATAAAATAATATTTTCACGCTCAGGATTGTTAATCATATATTTTATTTGCTATCTCAAATTATATTATACGGCAGCGCTTAAAATACTTATTATGTAGATACCTACTTATATCGCTACCTAAAGATGAGCTCCTAAAAATCGCAACATTTATAAAACGGAAATCAGTAACAAAACCAAATATTAAAAAAAAATCTACGGTTTGTTCATAAATGTGTTTTAACCCCCGTTGCAAAAAGAGTGATGTTAAAAGTTTGACAAATCCGCCTCTACAGTCGTCCTTATATCAAGTTTCACCTGCTCGAATACAAACTTATGGTTTAATTTCAAAATATAATTATTATGATACGGAATATATCAATACGTATTTTCCTAACTTAATAACTTTCTATCATAATTATTTATTAATTGAATCCGCTAATTACCTACCAAATGAAATACCTACCTATATTTCTCGCATTTACAGGCTTTCTTCGCACAAATTTATCAACATAAATGTAATAGGCGCTCAGAATCTATTAATACACGTTTTTTTTAATTTAGAAGCTTTCTATAGCAAACTATTTATTAATAGAATCCCCTATTCACTCACCAAATGAAATACCTTAAGTATTTCTCACACGGGTTTCCATCGCACAAATTGTATCAGCATAGCAGGTAAATATTCACGTTGGTTGACAAAAGATATAAATTACTTACATAAGCGCGTGTTGTTCCTTTCCATGATATGAGCCCTAATGTTTTATGAACGACGAAGTAAGGTGAGCTTCGGTGAAGCAATTTTTCTTTTCCTTGTGAGGATACTGACTGTCATCATTTTTGATTAGGCTGTAATGTTTGCAGTTATGTTTATACTGTTAGGAAGTAAGGTCGTTTTTAGGGTTCCGTAGCCAAAATGGCAAAAAACGGAACCCTTATAGATTCGTCATGTCTGTCTGTCGATCCGTCCGTATGTCGCAGCCATTTTATTCCGAAAGTATTAAGATTACACTGTTGAAACTTAGTAGGTAGATGTATTCTGTTAACTGCTTAACGATTTTAACACAAAAATAAAGATTAAGGGTGGGCTCCCCATTACATGAAACTGAAACTGAAAAAAAAATATCTTCATACCAATAAGTGCGGGGTGTCTATAGATAGGTCTTCAAAAATGACATTGAGGTTCCTAAGACAATTCTCAAAGTCAACCGTTTGAAAGATAAACACTGCCAACGTGGTAAAATGAGTGTCCCCCCCCCCCCCCTCTAACTTTTGAAATAGGTGAGTGAAAAATCTAAAAAAAAAATATGCTATAGATCTTAATAAAAACTGTCACTGAAAATTAGTTTGAACGAGATATAGTAATTAGTTTTCGAGATATATCATATTTTCCATAACCGCAAATATAACTTTGCAACAAATATAACTAACATTCATACCAACACTGTGAAAAACAAAGTTATTTTTACAGACGTAAAATGATAGTGGTATTAAATATGGTATGGTATTTAAGGTAACTACGGAACCCTACAGCGCGTGGCCAGACACACACTTGGCCGGTTTTTTAATAAGTAAAAATCATCTACCCTCTGTTTAGTCGGGTAAAAAAGCCATAATTTAACGTAGAATAATTTGTCTATTATTCTACGTTGATTGTTTAACCGCCTCTGTGGTCTAGTGGTTCGCCCACCCGTGTAAGACGCTGGGGTGCCGGGTTCGATTCCCAGGGGGGTACAATTTGTACTCGGTTTGGTTGGTGGTAGGGCTTGTTTCAAGTCCGCCTGGCTAGCTACCACCATCTTACCTAAGTCTGACGCCATAACAACAGTTTAAAAATTGTTTTGTTCCGGTGTCAAGTCTGCTAATGTTAACGTCGAAATCGTGGTTCAATGTAGTTTGAATGGTAATGCTTTTTGACACAGTTCTTGTTTCTTTAACCCAAAACCGAAACACATTGTGTTTCTTTAACCCAAATCCGAAACACATTGTGTTTCTTTAACCCAAATCCGAAACACATTGTGTTTCTTTAACCCAAAACCGAAACACATTGTGTTTCTTTAACCCAAAACCGAAACACATTGTGTTTCTTTAACCCAAAACGGAAACACATTGTGTTTCTTAAACCCAAAACGGAAACACATTGTGTCTCGATTTAGGCTTTAAGAAACAAGAACTGTGTCAAAAAGCATTACCATTGAAACACCATTGAACCACGATTTTGACATTAACATTAGCAGACTTGACCCCCAGTTCCTCAGTAATGAGGATTCCGGGAGTAGTGCGCTTCCACCTTCGGCCTTATCGTCACTTAACATCAGGTGAGATGAAGGCAAAGCACTATCCCGTTGTGTACATGTATAAAAAAATGGTGGCTAAGATTATCAACCGAGATGAAGAGGATGGGCACATAATCGCATAGACCCAAAGTGGTTTAGTGGGTGTTAATGACTACAAAATGTGTTCTAAACCAACTGCTTAAAGTGCCTTTTAGAGCATGGAGGAGCTAGAGATAATACATTTTTGGTCACCCATCCCATGACTGAACCTAACAAAAGATGTTTAGGCAGGCCGAGTACGCTAAGCCACAGCAAAGAATACTACTGAAGTACTTAGCCACATCACAATCAAGCTGCTTCTAAATGGCAGAATAATTTGGCTGAACCTAACAAAAGATGTTTAGGCAGGCCGAGTACGCTAAGCCACAGCAAAGAATACTACTGAAGTACTTAGCCACATCGCAATCGAGCTGCTTCTAAATGGCAGGATAATTTGCTGGCTGATTTACAAATCTTCCACCAGTCGGTGCACTAGCACCCACTTGGCGCTAGTGTAGATGTATACCTGTCATTTTGTTGTTTGATATGAGTTTGCTATCAATGTTTGGATGTTGGAAGCGATTCTTTCAACACATTTTGGTTTTCTTTTTTTCAATTCGATCTTGAATTCGTTTACTGAATAAAATAAATAAATGCTTGGACAGGGAAAATAATCCATTATGCACATCATCTACATCAGCGCCACCAAGCGAGATAAATTTTCTGTCATCCCGCCATTGTCATCAATCAATTTGTCGTTACAATCCACGAAGTAGACGGCCAACTATCGCGTGACGTGTTGCCCAATAAATAAAATAAATGAAACCTTCTTTTGTTTGTGTTCAAACAAAACAATTCCGTCATCGACTAAAAGCTATACATGTCTGAGGCCATAAAAGAAAATTACAATACGTGAAGCTTTCGTGACTGGTCGATGTTAGGCAAGTTAAAAAAGAATGGTAGATCCTTTAGTCGGATATGAAAATGTATTTTTTTTAGATTTAATTTGCGATAGTGGTTCAAATAGGCTTGCGAATTCATCAAACGATGATAGTATTGTTAATAATATATTTATAGGGATTCGTTTATTTTTCCGCAGGGAAAACGGAACACTTATTCAATTCATTTTCTGTCCAGAATGACAGAAGTCGAACTTTTATTTTCAAAGAAACACGTGGAAGTATCAAGTTATAATTTTTAATACGTTCAGAATGTACCTATTGAGTTAGTTATTTCAAAAAACACGAAAAACTATACAGGTTTATTATCTCAGTGGCAAACCAAAGTTGGTTTGATACCGCTACTTTTTACATCACAACTAAGTAAGTGTTACATTTCCAAAACTGGTATCAAATAGTTGCAAGGACTTCACAGCTTCAAAAATGTAGTAGTTTTTAGTCAAGTAAATTGATAAAAAAACTGTCATAACAAATATTTTCATCTCATTAATCTAAATAAATAAAATCGACGACTAATTTAGTAGCCATTAAAATCGATCAATTGTTATACTGGCAATTTTTTTTTTTCAAAATACAATAGAAGGCACAAATATTTATTTTTAAAACACAGAAGTCTTAAATTTAAGTTTCCTTATCTGAGAATGCAATCTTGAAATCAAACTTTTATTATTTGAAGGTACGCTGACTCCGCACATTGAATGTAAAATATTCTTTTGTTATGCTAGTTGGAAGTGGTTCCCAAATTGTTTTTCCTTCAGGAAGTTCGTTTTGCACAAATAAAGGGAACTCTGCACATTGTCCAAGTTCCTACAATTAAGTAGGTTGGTTCCTGATATTCCAAATGTTCGTATTTTTCTATTAATGACAGGGGTATTTTTTGTGGGAGTTACATCTGTGGCTATTAAATTCATATTAAGCGTGATCAAGACTTAGTAATGATAAATTGATAAGGCATAGCGTTTGAGCTTTTTTCATTTTATAAATGTCTAACAGTTTTAAAATTTCTTTCTTTGTTATAATATGTAATGGCATGACTATTACGTCTACTATATTACGTCAAAATGATTAGCGGTGGTGAAGGAGATATTGTGTAATATTGTATATAACTCAAATCTAATTAGACCGCATTAAAGCTCGTATTGTAAAAACAAACTCAAATCTCTGCTTGAGTACCTGTGGCCCTACCATGAATTGATGCAAACTGTTTACGTTACAGTAAACTATCGTTTTGACTCTTTCACTCGCACTGACTGTGAGCAGTATATCTGATAGTTTACGTTAACGTTAACTGATTGCATCAACTCATGGTAGAATCATCATCATCGAAAGGGATGGTGCTATTCATCGATCGCATATATAGCGTTATCCCTTTAGTTTTTTTATTTTTATCAAGCGATTAATTTTTCAGAAAAAGGGCATTCTTCACATTTTGATCAATTTGTTTTCAATGCGGAGTATAACTATTTTTAAATTATTTCATTAAACACGTTACATTATTGCTTGCTGGCGTCGAATTTTCTACCGCTCCCTTTTTAGCCGCAACCTAAAACTGTTCTTCAAGTTTTCATGCAGGGGGTTTTATTTCAACAGGTTTGAAAGTCAATAGAGCCCTGAATGTTTGCTGAGCCATTAAAGGGCTACAAAAGCCGAGCCTTTTATGCCATGTTTACTTGTTTTAGCACGCGAAAAGTTGAGAACCGTGTGGGGGTGTGTTTGCCAAGACTGAATAAATAATAATCGAACTGAGATGTTTTTTTTGTCTTTTTTAGTAAAAAGTGCCTCCTAAGAGACAACTATAAAAGGTTTTTTCAAGTTACTAAAATAGGAGATAATTAAAATATTTGAGACAGTTTTAGGGATCGTCCTAATAGAAGGCGACAACGCGACCATGGCAAGTTCGCGCGAATTTTAATCGTACGAATCCGCGATCAAACATACTGATGTCGAATAGGTGTCCTAATTGGCATTCGCGCGATTTAAATGTTTGAAATCTATTCCCGCGAAATAAGTTCGTACGAATCCGCGATCAAACATACTGATGTAGAATAGGTGTCCTAATTTTCGCGCGATAATCGCGTCGCGTCATCGGTACGCAATGGTGGCGTCGTTACTTTACGCGATAATCGTTCGCGTTATTAGGATACGCATTTCTTGTCATCGCGTGTTTTGCCTAAAACGTGCGCGTTTGACCTAAAAAATAAAATTTGGCAAGATGCAAGTATAGCAACAACAGAAAATTGATAATTTGCAGTTACGTAACATCATTATTTAAGTAATTATTCTATGGGATCGTCCTAATAGAACGCGACTACGTAGTCGCGTCTACGTAACTGCAAATTATCAATTTTCTGTTTTGCTATACATGCATCTTGTCAAATTTTTTAGGTCAACAAAATTGGCAATGGCCCAAATAATTAACTACCTATCAATAATAATAAAAAGCTTTATATTTTTCGCAATCATAGAAGCTTTATTTTGTAATACCTCCAAGGAAGAGTTGGTCTTAGTAATTCATATTTATAATTTCATAAACCTACCATCACTGGTTCCTACAAAAACATTAAAAGGGTACATATTTTGCGATATCGAACCCAAAAACGGCTTTTTCAATTACACTTTTGTTTTTATAAAAAAATATCAAGTCGTAACTATACTCTTTTGCGTATGAAAACTAGTATCTACACACGTAGCTATACTCTTTTGTACCCTTATGTAAGAATCCAAAAAAAACCCAGTAATCCCACACTCGCCCTCGGGACATAGCAGATAACGCATTCTCAAGTTTGTTATGAATGTTGACTTGAATTACGCGGATTTCGTCACACTGTGTGTTTTATCAGGATGTGGATCAACATTTACGCTCACGTAAAGCCTCTCGTTGGGCGCGCTGAAAAAATATACGTAGACCAAGTGATTCTTGGTAAAGACGTAATAAAATAAAAAAAGAGAGATTCTTTTCTGTAACTTCTCATCAAACTAGTTTCTTCGACACAATAAAAGAGAAATTTTCAAAGGAATAATAAAGTCCTACTGTCATCTTTGTTCATACATTTGTAGATCGGTTTGTATTTTGCATGTAGTAATTGAATTGGTATCGTCATAAATAGGTATTAACAGGGTTCTTGTTATTTTTTCTTTTTTGAGCTGTATTTTTTTATCTTTAGTCACTCAATTTGACTTTTTCCATATTTGTTATCACTTATGTATATGTACTTGAGCTGACGCCATTCTATCACTTACTAAAGAAACAAAGATATGAAGTATCTATTACTTACTTTAAGCCACTGGATATACTACCTTGGTATAAAATTGGTTGACAGTACCTTAATAGACTGTGACAGTAGTTTGTGACGAAAGATAAAAAAAAAAATTATGTTTAGAGATCATATTGTAAATCCTTCAAAAGGGATAAGATTATTTAATTTGTAACGTTCTAGAATTAAATTCCAAAATCTAATGTTATTGTACTCTATCTCGAGCGGTTTTGAGTTTACACAAGGCAGATGTGGCTTTTGTTATGATAAACTGAGAACTGTCTTAATGTGTGAATTTAATTAATACCACGAAAGCAAAACGCTGTTTGCTATCTTACTCACTGTTTGTATTAGAAAGTTTATAATAGGATCTGCAATATTTGTTTTACTGAAAAAATCAAATAAATGTTATGCAAGATCAACACCTAATTTTAAGTTACTGTTGATTCACATACCTGAAAAACTTAAGATGATTTTTATTTTGAAAGGTGAAAAAACTTATTTTTTCGTATCGATAATAATAAAATCTCCGTTTTGGTATTATTTGGGCACATTATTTTGCATTTGGATAAACAGTGGATAATAAAACGTTACTATCTTACTATAATGATGGCACTTACAAAAATGGTGTCATCACATAATAATATTTTACACAGAGTCGACCTTTCTCAAAATAAATCATTAAATATTTCAAGTACAGGCAAATTTATACTTCTTTTCACGCAGTGAATACTTTACAAGACACTCAGCACTCATATGTATGTTATTTAATTATGATAATCTCCACTTTATATGTTTCACGTGGGCCTTTATGAAAAGTGACGTTCAAAGCAAAAATGTCCCATAAACGGTGGATGGCGGAAATTAACTTCAACGCCCTGGGACTTCGTACGGGAGCCGAAAATTTTAATTTTGAATAGGGATGACCGTTAGTGAATATCGATATCGATATTGCTTTTTTTAATATAAAGAAGAAGATAGGTATGCCATGTTACGGCGGCATGAAGATTCGTTGAGAAATACCAAGAACTAAAATATTGTCTTAATTTTCAAAAACATGTAGGTATAAGTACCTATAATATTGTTCTTGTGTTCAAATCGGGTATCGCAATAATGAGAGTTACTACATCAAAATATTATTGTTGTCCACATTATGTTAGTTACCCACCCACTAATCCGCATTGGGCCCGCGTGGTGGGTTATGGGCCATCCTCCTTACCACCCATAAGGAAGGCCTATGCCCCAGCAGTGGGGACATCAAAAATGGCTGATGGACAATTATATTAGTGGTGGTGCACCATCATAGGTCCTGTATAGATCCATACAGGACCGTTGTCATTGTAACTATGTGATTGAAAGCTTCTAATTTCATATACACTTCTAAAACTTGCGCGCGTACAGTTCATTAGACAATTTCAAAATTTCTAATTTTACTATTTAATTTTTCTATCGATTTCCTACCTAAATATCAAAATCTGATAACCTATAAATACCTACTATAGGTATAAGTACTGCTATTTGTTTTCTCGCAGTCGATGGTAAAAAGTAGAGTACACAACTCGTGAAAAAAAATTTCATCTCGGTCCTTATTGTATCCCTCGAACTAAATTCCCTTTTTTTTCACTTGTTGTATAATCTACTATTATTTTTTCACAAAATACCTAAATAAATTATCGATTCTTTCTCTTAGCCCATCACTAGGCTATCCAAAAAATAGCTGACCTAACTTGACAACAAGCTGGCGCGGGTAAATTTAGTCACAGTCGTTTGTTCTCACACGAGATTTTTTATGTCCCCAGGGGAAACTGGCTTTTGAAATTATTGACAGTTAGCGTCACATTTTGAGACCGACGCTTTGGTATATTTGACCTCTGTGCAATTTTTTTTGGAGCTTCATGTGGCAGTATAGCGTTTTGAAAACTGTAGGAAAAGAATGCGAGATATAGCCTTTGGAAATGGTAGCATTAATCTTTGCTTTAATTTTCAAATGAATCGAGTGTCTCGGTTTTTAGTTTACATATTAATGATAATTTATGATCATTAATATGACCACAATGATGACCACGACGCGAATTTCGCTTTGTGGTCTTTCTATCTTTTTTTGAGAGCCATTACATGGATTTCGCGTTGTGGATTTTTGGCAGTGACCACAACGAGTTGTGAGCGTTTTTTTCGCTCAATGAGTTATTTCGTTCTTTGAGCCTATACACTTGTTGTGTTTTGTTCGTATCTTCAATATTTCGCCTTTAACATAAGCGTCTAAAGTTTTCAACCAAGTATGTAAGTAAATCGATTTCATTTCGATCGTGTGGGTCAGGTAATTAAAACCAAGTTTAACGTGAATATAAAACACTTTTGACGCGGCATCGGCAGTCCCCCGTAACCACGGCATCTGCAAAGGTGCCGAAATTCGGAAAAAAAAATCAAAGCAAATACCAACTAATTACCAAAGTACTTTCAATAAAACTGAGCTAGTTAAAAGGGTTTTATTTCAATGTCTAGTGCGCGCGTAAGGTTGAGAGCTGAATATGAGTGAAAAATGAGAAAAGCATTTTCATCTACACCCACGTTTCGAACCCTCTATAAAAGGTTCCGAAACAGTTAGCCTAAATAAAAAATAAAAAATGTTTTATTAACAGCATTCAGTTTCTATATTAACAAGTGGTGAAACATCCCTTTTTACAGACTCAGGCTCACCAGGAGGGGGTCACTATTGCTGATGGCGCTAGCGGCCGCCCTCCACGACCGCCTCCAGTGATCCCGCCGAGCCACTAGAGGCTGGGCGGGATCACGGGAGGGGGGAATACTCACTAAAAACTCCGGCACTTGCCCGCTCGCCGCCAGTTGGTCACGGGGGTCCATTGTTGTCACTCAGTGGTGAAACATCCCTACTAAGTAGTTTGGATACATTTGTACGCTTATAGCCAAGTGTCATAGTAATCATAAATATCCGAACGAGAGCATGTCGCGCTCCCTACACCCACGCCCTAAGGAGTTACATTATTAAATTCAGTACAACTGTACAACATTAAAATTGTTTAAAAAAACAAAAAACCTACCTCTAAAAAGCAAGAAATAATATTCGTAATAATAAAAATACGTCTATTGAAGTCGGGTGGGGCTGGAGTACAAATTCCTTTTTTTTTATTCTAAAAGCCCCACCCGACTTCAATAGACGTATTTTTATTATTACGAATATTATTTCTTGCTTTTTAGAGGTAGGTTTTGTGAAGTCGGTTTTTTGTTTTTTTAAACAATTTTTTATTTTTTTATTTTTAGTGTAGGTACCTTGTAGGTAAGGTATATTATATATGTAGAAAAATCGGCTCAGCCAAACGTAAGATAATCGCGGAGAAACATACTTAAATACGGGTCAAACTGAGAACCTCCTTTTTTAAGTCGGTTAAAAAAGTACACTTAAGATATCCCTCTTCCAACAAAAAAATAATTATCTTATTCAGTTCATAAACAAAAAAGTAATACGACCAATCATCGAGGTAATTCACACAAAATCATACTATTTTCGTGCTTTTTCAAAATTACTTGAAAAGTACTGAACCGATTTCCAAAAATG
Source organism: Agriphila straminella (assembly GCA_950108535.1). Taxonomy (NCBI): domain Eukaryota; kingdom Metazoa; phylum Arthropoda; class Insecta; order Lepidoptera; family Crambidae; genus Agriphila; species Agriphila straminella. Next base: position 20,494,529 of record OX467307.1, on the reverse strand, counting down.
GGACCAACTTGGGAGTGTACCTAATGTAATAACGTTTGAATCATTTCAATCGGTCCAGCCGTCTTCGAGTAATCGGTGGACATACACAAAAAAAAACAATAAAAACAAAAAAACAAATATACAGACGAACATAGAACCTCCTCCTCCTTTTTTGGAAGTCGGTTAATAAAATTCATAATATCATGGGTGTAGATAAGGTCTTGTATGCAACTGTACATAATTAGCTATTAAAACATTATAATACATTTGCATAAATAACTATTAGAATCGGTTAAGTAGTGTTTACATTATCTAAAATATAAAAAGAAGATCTCTTATTTTATTGGTAACAGGTGACAAGATTCTCACCAATTTTGTTTAATAGCAAAATCATTAAGGTATTTTATTGACTGACTAGAAGAAGTGCATTGATCCTTTATAGCTACCGGTCTATTTATTTAGGTATTAAGTCGTGATTTAGCTATGATAAGCATTCTACTCAAAGCACTACCTGCAGGGCCCTGCTTGCAGAGGCAGAGTCACTGCAAATCGTATTGGGGGAATGTCCGAAAAAAAAACCAAAATGGCTGAATTTTATTTTATTGGTAGGAATGAGAGCTCCCTTATTAAAAGAAACAAGTTTCAGAATTTTTGGTTGCGCTAATATTTTCGGCCTAAAATCGGTCTGATATTTTAGGCGAAGATATCAGATAAAAAGTATAACCGCGCTTACGTACATGTTCATGTTCACTTCACACTCGCACACCATATCGCTCACTCACTCATTTTCACTGTGGCAAGCGCGTTTAACCGAAATTTCCAGTCCAGTGTAATGTATTATTATTGTGACATATCGATATTTTTCCATGATGTTAATTGTTTGACTTTTTTATGTAATAATTAATTTTGCACACCCATTGGGTTAGAATACAGCGCTCAAATTTTGTAATACAACACCAATTATCGTAAATACCTCTATTCTGCAAATAAAACAATTTGATTTGATTTGATTTGATTCCCATTCTTTATCTGCGCGGGCAATACATACAAACATACACACAATACGATTGACTAGGGTGCTTTACCGTAACGATTACCAATTCCACACAGTCAAGTTCAAATAAGATTTAAAGAGCTTACATTTGAACCATTTACATTCCTTACATTCGATAAATTTCCCCAAACTGTGACCTGGATTACCACTGCTTTGGCTATGTCCACCGAGCTATCTCCAGTTATTATCAGAATTAATCAAATTTTACGAGTCGGCGTGCTGTAAACAAATGTTGAGTCATTAACTCTAACGATGTAATTTTCTGTTAGCGCGGCCTCTTTGGGGGATGGTCCAAGTTTTGATGTTATTTTTTAATGGCGGACCTTTTAATGGCAAGGATTTGATAGCCAATTGTTTTGCCGTTCGTGAGTTCTAACGATTGGGTTTATTGTTTAGTAAAATGTCAAAGCTGACACTCGCACTAATCCTACTTCCTACTAATATTATAAATGTGAAAGTTTGTGCGTTTGTTGTTTGGATGTTTGTTCCCCAATCACGCAAAAACTACTTAACGGATTTGGTTGGAATTTGGCACACAGATAGTAGATGGCCTAGATTACAACTTAGAATACTTTTTATCCCGATATTCCCACGGGAACGGGTACCACGCGGGTGAAACCACGGGCGGCCGCTAGTAAAAATATAAGCGTTCAAACAGAAAATGTGGAGATATCAATACATTTTACAAGATCTACTTTGTACGTAACGCAAAATGACTATTCTCAAAATGTCACACTAGTAAAATTCAAAAGTTTTACCTCACAAAAAAACGTCACATTATCGGAATACCATTCCACATACAACATGTGGAATGGTATTCCGATAATGTGACATTTTGCGATGGAACTTTTGAGAAATTACGTATGTACACAATTTAAGAATATGACATGCATTACGAATGCGATATTCTGCGCTTAATCACCTTTCTATTCAAAGATTTCCCAAACCAGCTTTGGTAAGGTTTTGTAATAATGTTCACTTTGAAGCGACCCTAAAATTTTGTATTCATTCACAACGTCTGACAAACATCTAAAACGTACGATTTTAAAACTCGCAATATCTTTTCACTTGGACCACACATTTCGAGAAGGAAATTAATGTGAAGAGTCTTGCCCGCGCCTCGGACGACTCGAATAAGTACAGATATTGTTAACAGTCGAGTATTTAATAATTTATACAGCGGATAAGCCGGATCGCGGTTAATAATGGAAACAGAGAGGTTTCCGCCTCTGTTAATCTTTTAATCAGAGGCCATTGAATTATTAATTATTTGTGATATCAACTCGCCGTTTGGGCGAATAGGGTTTTAGTAAAAACTTGGTTTTGTAAAAATGATGGTAGGTAACCGAATGTTAATGTGTTTTTTTTCATAAATCTATTGACTTGATGATATTATTTTCAACTTTTTAAGAGTTAGCTTTTTTGTGTCGGAGGTTTTTTTTAATTTTAAAATTTTTGTATCAGTCCATACCCTTCCAAAAAAAGTAGACTGAAATTATTTCTTATCATATTAAAACTTTCACAACCGTTTCCAAGTGTGGCTTCTGTAAACTATTATAATATAGGTACTTAAAAGAAAAAAAAAAGCTATTCTGTGTGAAACCTACATGGAAAAAATCCGTATTAAGATTCATGCGCACATATCAGTCACGTCACAGTCACGTCGCCAATCAGTCCCATCAAAAAATATAGTCACGGAGAAATTGTATGACAATAGCTACATACACCAGTCACCATCACTACCAGCGCGTATCTCAGTCACTGTCACGGCCACGGCCTCGACAAAGCGGGTATAGCTATGTCAGAAAACGCTTCGGTTCCAGCTTCTTAATTTGAACAGACTCCCTTCGTAATTAATTCGATAATTCGTCGTTAATTCGAACAGCGTCACATTCGAATGGCCTCCATGCGTCTGTATTCCCCGAACAATACAACTTGGGCATCTTTAAGGCCAAAGTAAATAGGCATTTACTGACTGCGCGTGCTCCATCTTCGTCCTCCTAGTCATTCTCCATAAGGTTAAAGTGAGGTTAAACGCGCAGACAGTGTATGCCAAGGCGTTGCTGTGACTGTCTGTTCAGACACGTCTCGAAGTTGACAGGGCGAACTGACAGTGACGTGACTGTGACGGGACTGATGTGTGTTCATGAACCTTTAAATATCTGCATAATTATTGAATATTATAGATTATTTGAATACCTAGGTGAAAAATTCTCTTCCCTGAATTTAATTTGTTTCTATTCAAAAGATAAGTAGTTGTGTTTCACTGTTATAATTTGTTTCATGTTAAGAGCATGAAAGAAGAGATTTGATACTTACATTTTACTGAAGCACTGACCTACAATCTGGGTGGTTAAAATAAAAACAACAAATTTTTTCAATTGATTTTATTAAAATTTTAGTCTGTATTTCGGTAAGTATATTATTAGAAGTCATTGTAACGACTCCATAACTATACACTAGTTAAAAAAATTGTGCATGGTTTTAAATTAATTCTTGTGATAATCAAACTGAGAACTTAGCAATGTTCAAAACAATTATCAAGATTTCACTCAAACAATATCTGGTAGGTTTCGAATAAAGAAATCAAATAAAAAAAACTCAAAACAATAAATCGTAAAGATACCGTATCGGTTTCAGTCATGGTTCAATTTAACATGTAAATGGATCATTACAACCTGTTACACCGTTTCTCTAATCCTATTTACATATTTACAATCACTATTGGTCCGTCTATGTAAAGAACAAAATGTACAAATGTATTCGAAGGATTTACTTTTACTCTACTTTTATTCAGATGACTCACACAAACAATCCTGAAAATGGATACTAAAAACTGACCATTCATTGGAGGTTTTATTGTTAAATCGGCATCTCACTGGCTATAAATTGGTGTCTCATAAAATTTTATAACCCCTAGTTTTAACTAAACGTACAATAAATTACTTCAGTCGATTCGACAAACTGGAGTTATCACGCCTAGCGCAAAGCCCGGCTCCATTCTCTGACTGATTTATTATTAATTTTATCATTAAATTTTTCATCACAAATAGTCTTATACCTCCACTATTTAAGATTACAAATGTATTTAGGATGGATATGCGGCTGAGCTGCTGAATTATATACAATTTTCACAGTATATTAATATTTACAATCATTTACATCGAAATTACAATAATTTTTAATATCGTCCACTATTCGAATAAACTAAATAACACTTTTAAATGCCACTGTCACTTGTTCACTTCATAGTTTTAGTATCGATATGATTAAGTCTATAGTTCAATTGTCACTTCACATTATTTGCCTTCTACCAGCTAAACACAGACACTTTTAAAGTTATATATAGTCTGTGACGCACTTGAGAAGGTCCGGCTCGAGTCACACGATCTCATCGTGGTGAACCACGTCACTGCAACTGCCGGTCCGCTGCAGTCAGGCTCTCTGACGTCACACTCTCAACTCCTCCATTGTCACATTCGACTTCGCGTTCATTTGCGTATTCTTCTTCGTTAGAGTGCTAGTATTTATCATTTGCATCTGATGAGCGGAGAGCAGCGGCTGATTCTCCTGCAGCTGTCCACTTGCTAATGTATTTATATTGCTTTTCCCAATTTTTGGAGGAGGCGGAGCTCTTGGAAGCGTAGCCATACCAGCTACGTTATTGCTAGGTAGATCAGCAAACTCTGGTGGAGGCAGTTGGTGATGGGAATGCGTATGGTGATGGCCCAAAATAGTTGCCGGATCATTCTTCAGACTAGTTTGATACGTCAACGCGCCTTCCAAGTCACCACAAATATTGTTTGGCATCTGTCCATTTTCAGCGCGTTTTTTCAAATGAGCTCCATTCGCATGATCCTGGCCATTCATTCTAGTCTTATCTCTTTGATAGTATACACCGGCAAATATAAGTACATTGAGAATAAGTAAAGAACATCCTATTGCTATCGTCACACTCAATGCAGTTGAGTAAGCAGCGAAACCATCCTCAGGAGGAGAATTTGTGGCTGAATCTGATTTCCGGACTTCTGAAGTACTTTGGGTTGGTGCATTCAGACCGATAATGTTGAAATTCAAAGGTGAAGTAATATTCAATACGTTGACAATTGGAATTCTAGTCGCTAAACCCGTTTCAGTGACTATTTCTGTGGTCTTTTTTAGAGGTGGGCTGAATGTTTTGAGCGTTGGTTGAAGTGCCGTCTCATCATTTTCTAACTGGTGATGAGAAGGAGGAACATCTTCTCCTCCGGGGCGGTGTAGGTCTGGGACTAAGTTAAGCCAGAAGGATAGCCTGTGAAAAAATAAGTTAGTTAAGCCAAATGTTTTTGAAAAAACTACTACCACTTATGTCACCATATAACATCAAGTTATTCGGTAATAAGAAACCTAACCTTTTGAATATAGTTTGTATTAACTTACCTATGTGCTCTATAATGGTTCTTCAGTTTTGATTTTGTGTCTATACTCAAGTATTTCTTGTGGACAGCTTCGTATGCAGTCCATTCAATGTTCTTCAATCGTACTCTCTCTTGTCTGCCGGCTCTGATGGGGTCATTGTCCTGTCCTTCGTTGGGATTCCTAAGCAACGAAAATATTCAAATTAGTTTTTTTTTACCATTGAAGTGACACCGAAAATATTTTTTTTCAGAGTTTTATTCTTACAGTCTCATTTTATAACGGTTTCATGAAAGTGAGAGCTTTTTTACTGAAATTCCTCAAAGTACCTACTTCATTTACCTACATTACGTAGGTAAGTACATTATCCTTTATTAAAGCAGTGATTTGAGATTGATTTTAAAATCAAGTTAACTGGCGTCGATGAAATTATTTCTTATTTCTGATTTAACATTATTTCCCGTTAGCTAAATGTAAAATTCAATGCTAGCATTTGAAGTCCTTGCTTTAAGATTAAAACAGCTGCTGCAAATAGTTTGTGTTCATATTTAACTTTCCTTGACATTTGAGTGCTTTAAAATGCGCACTTTGCAATATGAGATTTTCGTGACGAAAGCTGGAATATACATATTTATTTTCATATTTCACTGAAATCATTCGTGTTTTTCGGAATAACATGGATCGAAATACGTTTAATTATTTAAAATATTTCAACAGATTTTTATAAATTTAATTGGTATCCCTATCATAAAACTGATCTTCACTGATCATTATTGTATTATCCAAAAAATATGTTTCATCATTTAACACTATGACCAGACGTGATTTCAACAAAATATGATTTTTTTAAAAGAGACGGTCCAAAATACAGGGACTAAAAACCCACAATTAATACGAACAAACTATATACCAATAGATTGCTTAGAATGAGCGAAGTAAACCTACCTAAGTCGCAGACCCCAAATCCATGGGGTATCGGAGATAAAGGCCGACAAAGTATGTACGAAATAGAAGTAAAGTCTAGCATTTAACATAACTTTTTACAACTTCAGTGACATAATTTATATAAGTATTTTAGGTAAGTTGTTTACGTCGATTTAGTGCGCTAGAAAATATGTAATTGATTCTTTTTTTATATTTTATACATACTTTGTCAGCGTATATCTCCGATACCCCATGGATTTGGGGTTAGCGACTTAGGTAGTATTATTTCGCTCGGTTTAAGTAATCGATTGGTATATAACTCGTTTGTATTGATTGATGTTACATACTGGATTTTACCAACTTTATCTATATTTCATACATACTTTGTCAACGTATATCTCCGATACCCCATGGATTTGTGGTCTACGACTTAGGTAGGATTATTCCTCTCGGTTTAAGCAATCGATTGATATATAGCTTGTTCTGGGGTTTTTTTTACCATCTCCTTTGGTTTCACTTACCCAGTCTTCGCAAAGTTGCCCCAAAAGGTCATAACGGATTCGGACAAGGCTATCTCAGCCTTGGTGTAGTTCCTGGAGAAGTGGGCTAGCCCGCCCACAAGTGGGGCGCCAAAAATGTACGGCAGCTCTTCACCATGGATGCACCCCTGTCGCTGTGTAAATTATTAAACGATAAATAAAGGGAACTGAAAATTTTTCAGGTACTGAAATTAAACCAACTCGTAAAAATACCTCGCACAAAAACACAACATTTAGGTGAAGGTTTAGAAAGTCCGAAATGCAGGCAGATTTTGTTACGTAGAATTAGGTACTATTTTTTTTAATGTCTGATTTTATTTACGTGTGACAACGTGAGTAAAAGTGAATTCTCCGAAATTAGGATATTTGGGACTCAACAAAAGCACAAATTATCCGCTTCTGCAATCAAACTATAAATGATAACAAAGAAGAAGTAGCCTGAATCTGATTACTATATTACTTTAAAACCACATCTAAGACTGTATACTCATTGGTATTCCACTGCTCTCCGTGAAATGGTTCCGTTCTCCATTGTTAGCACAACTCCGGCTTGGTTATTTAATAGAGCGCCCCAGTTGGATTTCTAGTAACCTCTGCTTGATCCGAGAGCAGTAATATTCTTAGGTTAAAGCTTATACAGATTGTTCGGAATGGATCATGAGCTCTAATATTAGAGAACTTCAGCTTGTTGATTGTGATAAACCGAGTCTATGCTCAGTTGTGCTATTGACCTATTTACTTGACGTTAAAATTAAATTCTCAGGGGTCACAAACTGAAAAAGTGTTGAAAACCTATAATTATACCGGTCTTAACAGAAATAAATGATAAGAGTTGAGGTAGGCTAGACACATAAAAAAATGAAATATGATGAAATGAAATTAGAAAAATGAAATAATGAAGTAGGTTTCGGATCCCATAACCATTATGTAATAATACTAAGAATATAATAAGTAAGTTTAGATGAAAACTCTATTAACAAATATTTCAAATACCGTGACACAGACAAGAACGGTCTCTTTTAGGTATTCTTTTTCTTATTTTTCCTTAATTACCGTCGGTCGTAGGAATGAAGCCAAGTTTTCAGTCAAAGATATGAAAGCAAGGCTTTCATTGACTCGCTGTCTTGTTAGCGTAGTAAGGTAGTTCACGTTCACAAGTATTAATAACAAGACTCGCCGACTGCATCCTAGCCAATTTACGAAGACTCTCACCATCAAGGCAACACTTACGCGCGGAGTACCAACCTTAATCGGTCTTGTTAATTACTCCGAAAATTAAGTTATTATCGAGACGAGCGCACTGGATAATTACAAGTTACCTACTCTCCTCATGTTCGCTGCAGTTACGCTAAATCGAAATGTTTATTAGAAAATGGCTTTTCGGCGTTTACTCGCACTTAGGTCTTTACAAATTAATATAAATGTTACTTTTGGCTTTCTTTCGAAACTCAAATTTCAACGGGTGGAAAAGTATAATAGCCTGAAGTACACCATTACCATAAATATGCGGTGTAACGGTTTCAGCTTAGACTTTATATTCAGCAGGAAAATAAGGTTTCTAAAATATCAATGATGCCCATTAGCAGACTTCTTGCTGGAGTATTAAGTGCTTAAGCTTGTATCATAATGAAGTCTTGAGTTAATACACAACGAGAGCAAAGTAATTGTTTTTGATAATAATTATCAAAATGTAAAGATGTCAACAGTTGTAAAAAAAGATATCGACGCGACCGTTGATGGGTGCAGGAGAAGAGGTATAGACTGCAGAAAAAATACATTGGTTTAGTGGAATGATAATTTTGTGTGCGAATGAAGTGAATCAGAAGTTGGATGACAGAAAAGAAGGGATGAGAACGATGCAATGCGAAGTCCTAAGATTTAAATGATGATAAAGAGATTCATAACTGATTGACACCTCCCATAAGGAAGGCCTGTGCCCCAGCAGTGGGGACATCAAAAATGGCTGATGGACAAGGAGATTCATAACAGTCAATGATAGTTTAACAAGCGATGAAAAGGCCAACAACGTCATTAAATAGAAATATTAAGTAATTCTCGGATTCTAAGGAGCTCGGTGGCGCAGTGGTTTAGCGCCTGGCCCAGCGATTGCGGAAGTTAAGCAATGTTCGCAAGGGTCGGTCATGGGATGGGTGACCAAAAATGTATTATCTCGAGCTCTTCCGTGCTTCGGAAGGCACGTTAAGCCGTTGGTCCCGGCTGTATTTGCAGTCGTTAACACCCACCAATCCGCATTGGGCCCGCGTGGTGGGTTATGGCCCGTCCTCCTTACCACCCATAAGGAAGGCCTGTGCCCCAGCAGTGGGGACATAAAAAAATGGCTGATGGACATTAAGTAATTGTGTAACTATTTTACTTACCTGAGGATAGTCTCCGTATTTGGTCTGGTAGTCAAACACGTAGAGGTATGAATTCCTTCTCAGAGCTGAGTGAGTGTCTGCTGTCAGTACTATCGGAGCCACTACTTGTGCGTCGCTTAAAGCCTCTAAAGTTTCATCCCTAGAACAAAATATATTTGTGAAACAATTATCAACTTCACATAAGTAACCCTTAATACAGTCATCAAAATTTGGTATAGATAGTTAAATATTATTCGACCTCGGATTTCGTTTTTCAAACAAAAAAGGGTTGTGATTTAAGTGCTAAATGAATCAATGACACGTACATCATGAACAACTTATAATATTTCTCAATCATCATTTCTCATCATCACACTTAACATACCTAATACAATAAGAAGCCATACCGCTGTGATGAGTGTAATTCGATCAAAGAAATTGTAAAACAATACTGTAATAATGTTTACATTGATAGGAATAACATATCCTACCTTATATTGATAGGGTGTTGCACCGGCCTCTCCCAGTCCGTATACTCATTGATTATAGTGGCCAGTATCTCCGAGAGGTGGTAACTGTACGTGTTCCTGACAAAGGACTTCAATATCTTGGACCTTCTGTCAGCCTCGATGCCGTACTGGACGTCGTCCCCACTGAATGCAAAGTAGGCTTCCGCTTTCGTTACTCCTAGCATTAAGTCGTATCTGGTGGCAAAGAGTAGAAAGAAATAGAGTAGTAATGAAGGATCTACTACCCATTGGAACCTTAAGATTTGAGCCAATTGCAAAAAGTACCCACTTCATATAATTTAAAGACCCCATTCGACTCTTGTAGAAAATGTAAAAAAGCAACTTAATACTATCCACAGAAAAAAATTATAGTACCTAATATAAGTATGAATTAAATTGTCATTATGTTAGAATCTCATTTACTCACATATTCTACGAGAAGAGTCGAATAGGGTTTTCAACACGCTTTCTATTTAAAATTTTTCATCATGGGTATTTAGAATTACGATGGTTGGCGAGAGGCGGCTAATGTTTCTTAATAAGAACAGTTTTTTTTCATTTCTACCTACTTTCAAAAATACAAATCTTACTTGGTAAGCTGCGCCACCGCACTCTTCCTCATGAAGACGGCGTTGATGATGTTGATCGCATTGTGCGCCTGCTTGCCGGTCGGCGCGCGCGCAATCGGCTGCCCTCCCCACTCGTAGCCGTTCTCTGGCGACACTAGCAGGTCACCTGTGTCTAGGCAAACACAAGGTATTTGGTAAGGGTACTTATACCTACAATAGGGATGTTGACTATTTTTTTTATTTTATGTTACATAAATTACCTCTCAAAAAAAGAAACATTGGTAAAAGAATTAATTCGCTAGCATGAAAACTGCCCGAGATATCACAGTGTGAAATGCGCACAAATGGACTCGATCAAAAACGCTCCATACTAATGGCTTGCACGTTATGACGTCACGCCGTGCTAGTTTGTATGCAACGCATAGGAAATTTGTTCAGCAGCTATATTAAATATTGTGTTTATCAAAATGGTTTTTTCGACAAATTTGCTATACATTTTACGGACTAATTAAAAGTATCATTTATTTTAATAAATTTTATACTTTTTAAATGGACTTGTCCACCCAACTTTGAAGGGTCATAAAACAAATAATATGCAATATATAAAACCAAGAGGTATACAAGCTACTCTAAAAGTTTAATATGTTTACGATTTTTATTAGTATTTCGTTATTTTATTCATTAGTCAACATCCCTATTGTGACGCTATGGATAATATTAAATTACCAAAAATAAATTGAGCTACTAATGTTATAATTACACGTAATTGAAGTTGAGCGATAGATCTTATTCTTGATTTCAGAGTTGAAGCAGAGGATGATTATAAAAAAAACTTAATACACTGACGAGATAACCATAATTAGCAATCACACTGAAAATTAGGAACTTATTAGTACATACTGCAAGAATATGCAATAAATAATAAAATACTGTTGACATCGTCACAGAAAAAGTAGTACCTATATACTCTTATAATGTGTAGTGAAAACTTTTAAAATCCCCTCACATATTTTAAAATATTAAACACACCGCAACAGTAAAATTCAAAAAGAGCAAAGTAGCAAAAACATTTTCACAAAACCAACCCAGACAAACACATAAATGCTACCAAAATTCACATAATGGAACGCAACGAGTTGAATTACTCTTTCAACGAAATTACGCGACGGAAAAGCATTTGAACTCGCGTAATTCACTATTTCAGAGTAAAAAGCTTCCTTTAAACACGTCCTGAGTGGACTATAATGGCGCGTTTAACTTCCGAAAATAGAGAGGGCACAAAAAATGCTTTACAAAGTCAACCGTTGGCGAGATGAGAAAACTTTGCTGAGACAATTTAATAACGAGCGTACGACAACCGGAAAGAATGCTGCCCGAGCAAAAACAGCGAGTGGCTGGAAGCAATATAAGTACAACTAACTGCTTTGAGAGATAACCAATCAAACTGAGGCAGCACCTGCAATGCGGAGATAAAAATTCGACGTGCTTTCATAAAATGCCATTTTCAATACAATAGTAACTAAAAAAAACCAAAAATATAATGGACTATAATTGTACAACCAAGCACGTAACTGCTTTAAAAAATCAACCAATGAAAAAGCGCATGTCATCCCATATTAGTCAACATTATACTGGTTGATGAGTACCAATTATTGGTAGTAGCAGTATTCATGTCAATAAATATCAAAATTAACTAACAACATTAGTGATACATTAAGAAGAGGCAGGCAATTTGTTCCAATAACACAGAAATTAATTACAATTAGAGTAAACAAAATAGCAAAATCTAAAACACTCCTTAAGAATTTCTCTTGAAACCTTCATTTTGTTTACCATAGCTCCACTTTGGAAATAATTTCACCAAGTTCCAGCTGCTCAATGTAAATTTTGAACATTTAGTTCAGCGTCGAAATAATCTTTCACTCTATCAAATTCATTCTGAATTTCACAATTCAGCTTTCAAACATGGATATCACTTTCATTAATTTCGAATGCTGCGGACACTTTATTCTTATCTTTTAAGCTGACTTCATCTATTTCATTTCGCTTAATATAGGTACGTTTGAGGCAGGTCCACAATCGTCCACCTTATAATTGAAATTCCGATTCCCTTGTGTTCCGCGGACTAAAGGGCCTACGGGCTTAGAATTCTAACAATTTTGGAATGACAAACTGGCAGATGTCTTGAAGGCTTAGATATGTTAAGTCTGCTTCATAACCGGAATAACTTGCCTTAAATAATTATATTCTGTTTGTTCTTAAATTTTGAGGTATTCCTCGAAGTGCACCCATTTTCAAGCGCACCTAATCTGTTCATTTGTTTTGAAAACGCACCTATTTAGGTGCGCATCGTGGAATAGTTTAGGTGCGCTTTATTAGGTGCGATTGAAAATGGGTGCGCTTCAAGGAATACCTCTAAATTTTTATTTTAATCAAACGAAAAAAGTGTGCAAGGATCGCAGCAGGTGGCAATCCATTGTCTTTGCCTACTCCCATGGGAAACAGGCGTGAGTGTATGTATGTATGTATGTATGAAGAATTTAGAAACGTCGGTCACAAGGAATGTTATTTGCTTAAATAGGAGCCGGTAGACTTAATTCCATTCACTGCATCTCAGTCAAATCAACGGTTATTTGAAAATATTTTTTTCTAAAGAACTTCTAATCCATAAACCAAATCCAAAACAGACTTAGAATAGACTGTCACCACACCCAAAGACTTTGACGTCCACCAAAAGCTTACACAAATATATTTCCCTCAAATAGCATAATAAAAATGACAAATCACGTTGGTACTAATAAAACAATTTCAGTCATAAATAACTCAGTTCTGATCAAATAAGTTACTGCTATCTATTCTCACATATAGGTCTTCGCCAACGATAAAACTAAGTTAGGCAGTTGCCGACTAGATGAGTGCTCTATCGATGGCAATAGATGAGTTCGATTATTTCAGTTGTTCGAAGTTGGCCCTTATCTGGGAGGACACAACTGGAACACCTTTCGAGATAAAACTTACGGCCAATAATGGGCATTAGTTTTCTTCGATCTAAAAAAACACATTGAGCTGTGTTGTTGTTTAGATCATTTTATTTTAGAGGTAAACATAATAGTTATTTGTTAATAAAACGATGTAGGTAATATCCAATTCATTATTCAATTCATCATCTACATTGATATTAATGTTGCATTTAAGTTACAAGAGTGTTTTTGTTACTTTGTCACAGAACCAATAGTCACATTGTAATGTAAAATACCCAAACCTACAATATCCTATAAATGCCATCGATCGATGACCATAGCATTGCCTTGGTCTCCTATTTTATGCTATACGCGACGTCTGACGTCAGCGATGTTACATTTCATACACTGACGTCAGCGTTTCAAAGAGCAGAACACCAATATTTCAATAGTAACAATAAAAAAAAAGTAAAGTAGTACTAAAGCCGAAACAAATATTATGTGGTATCAACATCAACGCATGGCAACATGTCCAAACCAAAGGATAAAAAAGAAACTAGAAGCTTAGTCAATTAAGGGTCTTCACAGCTTTTGCAAAAAAATATTTACTCAAAAAAAGCCAAAAATGGTATAACAATAACAAAACAGCAAATCTCTGGGAAAAACGAACTCCAATCAGGGCACAAAAACTCCAAAGTGTTGCTCCGTTTAATTAGCCTGTTTGTTATCCTGCGACATTTTCCTAATATTTTTCGCCCTAATTTTGTCAACAGGAAAACTGGTAATTGGTACGGATAAACGTTGGATTTTAATTATTGTATGATTTCGAGCTTGAATATACGAGGAAAATTATTTGAATAAAAGTATAATGAAACCGCAAAATGAGAGCGTTAAGGGGATAAAAAAATTAATGGTGAGAGTGATATAAAATGAAAAATTGTGCTATTTATTTAGAAATAAATAAATAAATAAATCATTTAGGTATTTCCTCATCACACAATAGGTTACTTTACTTAATTCTAGAACAAATTTGAGCAAAATACAAGTATGACCTGAAGTGTGAGAAGCTGGTGCCCATAATAGGTTTTAAAAGAAAACCGGTTACACAGGTCAGGTCAAATAACATAAACATAAAAAAATTGCACTGGAACTGTAGCACTTCTTCGCGCCTCTTATACATGGTGTCCCAAAACTTTGCCACACGGAGGGAAAGTACCTTAAATATTGAAGATGGGAAATTTTACTGAAAGAAGACTTCATTTTGTTTTTAAAAATAATTGGAACTGCATTCAAAGCTTTTTGAAAAATCACTTGCCTTAACCAGGAATCGAACCCCAAAAACGAAAAATAAAACTTTTTTACGATACCAATCAAAATTATGTTCTTTCAGAAAAATAATCCTTATGGGGTTACTCATAAGGATTATTTTTCTGAAGGAACATAGCATCTTAAACAAATGGAAGACCATGAAAAAAAAAATTTAAATTATTACGGATTGTATCAATTTGTATCCAACCGCAGGCGATTTAAAAAAAAAATTGAATGCAGTTCCGTTTCTTTTTAAAAACAAAATGAAGTCTTCTTTCAGTAAAATTTCCCATCTTCAATGGTACTTTCCCTCCGTGAGGCAAAGTTTTGGCACACCCTGTATATTTATAAACAACTATTAAAAGTTTTGAAACCTTGTTCCTCCAGAAATGGATTTATGATAATATGATGATATAGTATATGGATTCTAAGGTTGAAATTAAATCCACCAATTATCATACCTATCACAACACCATCTACACTTGGGCCGAAAGCGTAAGCGAAGTCAGGCGCCTGCACAGGTGCAGACAGCAGCGCCTCTAGTGGTCGCTCGCGCAAACACCGCAATAAAGCGGGTGGAGTTAGTTCTGTTGAAAAAAAACACAATAATATTATTGCCGTCGCAATATTATTTACGAGTCAGAGAGAAACGCAAGCTTTTGCAAACCGTCAAACAGAGAAAAATTACTTATCTAGGGTACGTGCTTAGGCACGATAGATACGAGCTCTTGCAACTAATTATGATGGGAAAACTTGCAAGAAAAAGAAGACCTGGAGCCTAATCGCGCTAATTTTCAACGATAAAACCAAAGCTAAATCGTTACCGTTTCAGTTTCGTTTACAGAAAAATACTCGCTTTAGTTTTGTTAAAATTGTTGAATAATCTGCCTAAGGAGTCTAGGATTACAATCTGAAGCAATTCAAGAACCAAAGATTTTAGGTAAATATAACCTAAATGACAACGTAAAGTTTTGGTTTTATCGTTCAGAATTACCGCGATTGGGCTCCAGAAGAAAGTCTTGGTTGCGAAACATTCGGGAGTGGACGGGAACAACAAGTGCCACCGAACACTTTCGCCTTGCAAAGGACAAGACCAAGTATGCGGAGCTGACTTCCATTCCAATTGTAAATATCGTCACTTATGGCTGTTACAGCTGATAAGTTTCTTGCGCCTGTTCTTCTTGTCAGCTAAAAAAGTCTGGAACGGGTGGTAGGAAAATATAGACGATTCAAAAGTACTTAATTATTAAGTTTATTTGAATAAAGATTATTTCACTTTCACTTTCAATCTTCACTAGTTGGAGAGGCACCATAAGAAGAAGAAGAAGAATTTAATCTAATGATAATTACCCAATGTTATTATATTTGACAGATGTTGAATTTAATTAATAATTTCTTCACACGTAACATAGAAGACAAGGGCTTAGAATTTTGAACGCCAATATTTATTTTTACTCGACAGGTTATGAAAGCATTTTTGTCCTCTCTGTTACATCACTCGAGCAATTATTTCCAGTGCCAATTTGTTTCTCCAGTGCCAATTTGCTGTTCCAGCGCTAATTCTCTAATGCAATAAGGTTCAATTAGCAACAAATTGTTACCTGGAGAGCAGTTAGCGTGTGTCGCAACGATTGCCGCGTATTTGTTAGGATCAGCGACCAGCGACCAGGGGCTGAGGCCAGATCCTGACATCAGCACTGCCCTGTGGAACAGGAGACCTGCAACAAATCGACGATCTGAGTGGTGCAGTGGGCAGTAGTCAACATGTGGCGCAGTGGTCAACATGTGGTGCAGTGGTCAACATTTGGAGCAGTGGTCAGCATGTGGTGCAATGGTCTACATGCCGGTCTACCACGCAAGAGCAAAATATTAAAAATACTCGTATTACAGTTACGAGGCAAACATCTTGGAATCGGGTGGGGATTGCGCGAAACATAACAATTTGAGTCGGACATGAATAAAGAAATAAGATTATATACATATAATACCAGACAATCTAAAAAAATTAAGTACAAAGAGCCAAATACAGGTAATTATTATAAACAACGGACAAGATCTTATGTTACCCCTAGAATATTTAATAAACTCGGTTTAATCAACAATAATTTAAAGTCCAAGTATTCTATAAAAAAATATTTGAAGAATGCTTTCTCAGATTTATATTAAGAAGTAGCTAATCTGTATGCACTCTGTTTAATGTTTCTTGTTAGGTTACTTTAAATTAACTCCAAACACCTATTTTGTATGTCTTTTGTTAAGAACTAGAGCATAGTTTTATATTTCGCCGACAAACTGTTATGCAGTTTGGCGAAAGTTAAATGTATTATTTTTTCTATGTTTTTCAGTAATAAATAAATAAAAAAAAAAAACGCGTATTATGGTTATGCGTAGCGTCGAGGTACGCGGTTGACGGGAGAGGGGCACGCGCTATTCTTATCCCCATTCCATCGAAAAAGTAGCAAGATATTTGCCTCGTACTGTACTATAAATTAACATGTAGTAAGGCTGGATCCACACTTGTGTCCACGTATTTATGGTGTATGGTCACACCGCAGCGTTGCAGTGCACAGTCGTACGTATTTGTTACGAGCGTTTATGCGCTATACTAGCGCCGCCAATGGAAAAAAGTCATAGTGCTTAAATAAAGACGAAATTGTGTTCTTAAACCTTATAATTGGCACTAAATTCGTTTTAATGTTATTTTTTAATTTATATACCTACCTAAAAACAAGGCTGTGTGAGCTGTAAACCTCGCTTTTGTGTCATTTTTGAACAATCGTCGAAATGGCTGAAATATGTATTTATTTTATTTCAAAAAAACTGACACGACAACCTGCTCACAAAATTTCACGAGAATCGGTTGAGAAATGCGACCTGTAGAGGAGAACAGACGGACAGACACACGAAAGCACTTTTGCCCAAGCTGAAACGGAGACGCTTTTTTAATAATCGTAATAATATATCTATATTTAAATTAATTTAAGATGTTTTATTTATTTATTAAAAAAAATATTTACCGACCTTCTGAAAACGACATTCGTTCAAATGAATGAAAATTGACCTTTGATGGCCTAACTTTGTTATAGTCTGTAAATGTATTACGAATTAACTTCCTCTGGCCCCAAGATAAATAAATGTAAACGATTTCCTCGGGCATTTTTTCGAATAAAAATTTGAATTAAATTACCTATGTCTGTTTTCGGAATAAGTAAATTTTTCATTAGAATTTAATTTTCTCAAAACGTAATACATTGCAATATGAAGTGTATAAATATTGCTATTAAGCAGCAGTACACTTTTACTACAAATCAAAAAGTAAAACTTCTTCAAATAAAAATAATAATAAAAAAACGTGTTTTTGAGCTAAGCTAACGTTATACGTAGCAGTAGCACAACGTCAAAGCAACTACGTAAAGAAAACAAATGCAGATCGTACTATTCCAATACTTACAAATTCCGAATTCGAAAAGTTTCAAAGAAACAAAAAACTGTCCACAGTGAAACAGCTACCAATCTAGCTCTATTGAGATAGCACTGCATGTTGAATAGACTTATATTTTTCTGTTCGCCTCCATTCTCGAGATGAAAAATTGACTCGCTTCCTACAGCGAATTTTCTAGTTTATCTCGCGCTCTTATCGGTATAGCTACTAGCTCATGGCATGTTTTGAATACGTGATATTAATGGTCTAGTGCTGAAATTCTTATTTCAAATTCGCGAATAAAATTTTTGGAAATTTATGCAGAACACGAGAATTTTATCCATGCGTTTTATTTTTTAAAGACAAGGACTTTTTGTTCATTTCATGTAATATTATAATCTTTTTTTAGACTAAGGGAGCTAAAAGCAGCTAACACTCGTTAACACCCACCAATCCGCATTGGGCCCGCGTGGTGGGTTATGGCCCATCCTCCTTACCACCCATAAGGAAGGCCTGTGCCCCAGCAGTGGGGACATCAAAAATGGCTGATGGACAAGGGATATATATACACACTATGAATTATTACAATTTAATTATAAAAGAAGAAAAATAAAAATAAGAAACCCTTTACTATACTTTTGGTTTCTGAAATATTTAATGGTATGACGTAAGCTTTCCGCGAATTCGTGCGCGTGGACATTTGAAAAATCCCCAGGGAACCTTTGACCGGGATAAAAAATATCCTATGTTTTAATCCAAGTTATAAGCTATCTGTGTGTCAAATTGCATCCAAATCTGTTCAGCCCTTTTTGCGTGATTGAGGAACAAACTTTCAAACCCACAAACTTTCACAATTATAATATTAGTAGGATAATAATTCACCTCCAAAAGTCTGTGCGTAAGAAGGTGAGAGCAGAGATAAAAAATAAATATCTTTTTGTAAAAAAACACGACAGCCCTGCTATAAAGAACTAAAAAGTTAAAATAAAAACCACTGCCATTGCAGTCGGAGGACCGATCTGTGGAACAATTTTCATTTAAAGTCAAAAAATATATAGTCAGTGTCGATTGGAGTAATGTAATGATTCCAATGATACCTTACACATCTAAATCTATTCAGGAATTTAAAAGTTATGGTGGAATAAAGAAACTCACATACGTGAACGCTGAACACAATACACTCACTCTTCTTTTCTTGGGCAGTAATGTAATAAAAAAAAAAAAATGAGAATTTATAAAATTAAACATCATCTACAGAATCTACAGATTTCATTTTTCAGTACTCATTTTCAATGAAATAACACGTTCATTTTAGTATTCGTCGCGCATTCACGGCAGTACGTCCAATCCCGTCGAAGATGCGAAGATTTGCTGCAGAAATAACATGGGAAATTGCACAAGTCATTTCTATCCAGTTATAGGAAATTGAATCTTTAAATGTTTTTGTTTTTTTAAGTTATTTCATTTTCCTCTACGTTTTACTGTCTGTTTTACGTGGGTTTATCTTTAAAATATAGATAAATCTTTGTTTAAACTGTTATTGTGTTTTAATTGATTTGTCGTTTGTTTCATGGTTAAAAACAAGTTTCGAAAAATCGACTGTGTAAATGGCAATCCAGCCTAGGCCACAGGTGACTGAACAAACTTATCTGATCCGATGGCCAAAATTGAAACTACGATTATTAAATATTGTTACCTAGGCTACGCTATCTACAACATAGATGATAGCGCCGCCGTCACCGATGTGTCACAGCTGTGATTCAATTTGACAAGTGACTTGCCTGACTAAAGTCGACCATCATGGTGACTAAAATCGATCCATGCAGCCCATTCCTATATTTGAGAAGGATTCGTTTTGCTTACGGATGGTAGTATTGTGACGTAAAATCCATAGTAAATGTGTCAAAACTCTACCATCCGTAAACAAAATGAATCGTTTTCTCGAATATAGGATTGGAGAGGTAAGTCGAACCGTGTAAATACCACATAAGCAAACAATGTAATTACACAAGAGGAGTTCATAAGAGTGTAAATAGGTAATATGTAGTTATGTAAGTCGGTTATATATTGGTCATAATAATAATAAATCCTTATTGTACCAAAAACAATACAAGGTTACGTTTTATCAAAGATATCTCAATTCCAAGAATCGCTAAGGACGTATTCATTAGATACGTAAAGTAATGATACTGTTGCACGACAATTTGGGACGCGGAATAGAACTCTGTTCCTCAGATATTTTTACGATACACCACAAGATAATAGGTTCGTTTGTTTGTGTCTCTAGTTATTTATTCAGAACTCGTTCGTCGCGTTGGAGATATGGAAAATGGGTTTGTTCCATTCGTTTTTCCCCCTTCTTTCCAGTAATGATTTTGTCTCGGAGCGTTGAGGACTGCTGGGACTCCCACGCCGATTTCACTTAATCAGCAAGTTGAAAATGCATTTATTATTTATTCTCGCTCTCACACTTTGAAGTGAAACCTTGAAGTTTTATGTTTACTGTCTGGCGTGGCATGAAACTCATCTTTAATGCAAAGGATTTGTAGCGATCAAAAATCTTTCTTGCTAGCTAGGATAACTTTTATTTTGTAAACTATGTTATTTAAACACCATCGGAGGAAAATGAAAATATTTGACTGCTTGTGTAGACTTTAAAAGGAAGCTCGGAGACTTGAAGCACTTGCAAAATTTGGTTGGCAAGCACAGCCTTGGTAACTTTGTTGAGTATTTGTTTGTCCATCAGCCATTTTTGATATCCCCACTGCTGGGGCACAGGCCTTCCTTATGGGTGGTAAGGAGGATGGGCCATAACCCACCACGCGGGCCCAATGCGGATTGGTGGGTGTTAACGACTGCAAATGCAGCCGGGACCAACGGCTTAACGTGCCTTCCGAAGCACGGAGGAGCTCGAGATAATAAATTTTTGGTCACCCATCCCATGACCGACCCTTGCGAACGTTGCTTAACTTCCGCAATCGCTGGGCCAGGCGCTAAACCACTGCGCCACCGAGCTCCACAGTTTTTGTTTAGAAGGAGATTTTTTAAGAGAATCAAGTCTTCTCAGGCACGATAAAATTTTGGAGTTATATATTTTTTGTGTTCCAATCACTATTATTTAGTTCATACATACAACTATAGGTACTTTAATATGGCGTGAATAAATAAGCAGCACGTAGTGATCCATTAGGTTTTCATGAAGTTCGAATGAGATTTCATATGGATTTATTGATATTGTATTCATTTATTCATAGGGAAAACAGAGAAATTTGTAAAATATGACAAGTTATAACATTTGTCCGTATAAAACCAATATAAAAATAAAATTCATTGAAATAAATATAATCTATTAATGAATTATTCACCAAAAAACAGATTTTTAATTTTTAGCCTTTTGTTTATTTCATGACCGATATTAAATGAAGGTGAAGGTTCGGTAAACGGCTGAACAAATTTGTATGAAACTAGGTAAACCGATAGCAAAGCCTGTGGGATGCAAACAAAGTCGTGTCCGAAAGCTTAGTTATCAATGTTTTGTCAAAGGAAAAGTAAATTGATAGTAAAGAAACTTGGGCTAAGTCTTCTATGTTGAATGTTTAACTTCACGTATCAAAGAGATTGAGAAATCACTCCCTTATAATAAGGGCTTTTCAAAATGACAAAAAACTGTAGGCTCGATAGATGGCGTTGATAAAAATGTATGTGCCAATGTGATTTTTTTACTAAGCTTCGATGATTACTCAGATAGGCAGGCAAATGTAACCCTCCCTACAATGTTTCTCTTTGGGCAGATGTCAGCCAGCGAACGCTTAACTTGCCTCTATGGTACAGGCCGTTCATTTTTAAAAGCCAATTTTGACACTTCTCTTTCCATCAACGCCATCTAGTGAGGCAAATAGTTACTATTTTTATTTTTAAATGTCAGATTGAAAAGCACTCATATAAATATATAAAATACTTTCCAAAAAAAATATTTTTGACTGAATTTATGGCCATGAGCGGCACCTGCGTGCTCTCGCTGCCGTGTTAGCTCGAGATCATTGAAATCATAGCTCGAGATGACCCAAATTGACATATTTTGTTGAGCGTAGACAAAATCACAATTTTTTTTTTCTAAGCGGGCCTCAATCTAAAGACAGACTATTTTATGTTTTAAGCCTATATCGGGATATAGTGTATCCCGAAGCAATCTATGTATGCAGCATTCAGCGCATGCCCCAACGGCTTAATGCGGCGACTACCCATCTTATTTATTCATCCAGTCAGTCCGCAGATAATACAGTGCACCATTTTGCGGATGCACCTACAGTATTGCAGTTAATAGTACGTGTACATAAATCGTTTTGTTCATTGTTCTATCTGGATATGCCGAGCGGGTATTACCAAGTTCATGTCTCTTCGTAATTGGATGTAAAACTAGGTTGTGCTTTTATATTTCGTTGGCATTTTGGGTGATAGTGTGTACCGTAGTATTGTGAAAGCATATTGGACGAAATATTTTATGACCGTTTTAACCCTTTGATCCTGCAAAACGGTATTTTTTTAGTTATCATTAATGTTATAGGTATTTGTAAGTATTTGAATATTCGATCATAATTTTAAAATCATATTTTTTATACTATTTCTTTACTAACCTTTAGATTTGATTCTAATTATTGCAATTATCTTTAGTATAATTTTTGTCTTTTTCATGCCCGCTTATTTATTTTCATTGCATATTTATTTATTATTCAAATAAAAACAAAGAAAGGTCATTTGATATTAAAATTTAATTCAAATGAATATAGCATCTCATTTGACGAAGTAATTTTTCGTATCTCCCATTTTTTAAATGACGTCATTTAATACTCTTTGGACCACGTTTTCTTTATTAACTTAGTTGGTACAGTAACCTGTTTTCATTAGTAAGAGTCGGTAGCACTACCATGAGTTTACAAAAACCATTCTCGATATCGACAGCGTAAGCAATTTGTATGGGAAATTGAAGCAGAGCCTCTAGCGGATACGCGAAGAACTAAAATCTATAGTAAGAGTGCTCACCGTCCACGAGTTTACTATCCTCTCTAACGTGAACTCGATTGTTGGTGTAGTATTCGTGGCGTTATGTTGGTACAAGCGGGTGACGTCACAGTCACATCCCACAAAGTGGATACTTACCTATTCACGGTCAGCCCATAGCCACAGAATAACTAATAGCGCTTGCTGTGCACGTATATGTTATTTTACTGCTTTACTAATAAATATTTCTTAGCAATAATCCTATTATCAATTGACTCCTTACGTCGTTACCTACTTACGTGAAAAATCTCAAAGCGTCGTATTCCTGGACATATTTTTTGGTTCTTCTATGTATTCATTTATTATGGTATATTAATAAGTTATTTAAAACGTAAAAATAGGTAATTATTTTTCAAAAAATTGTATGCACATTGCACTTGTTATTGAAGCAAAAGTAAACGGAATAAATAATAATATTTAGGGTACTATTTTATACACATTTATGGCGTCGCGCGTCGTAGTATCTCCCAATGGTTAATCAGAATAAAATTCATATCTACATGATCTAGACAGCATCCTAGACATCTAGACAGTATCCTAAACATAAAATATATTTTCACTAGCTTTTGCTAGTGACTTCATTCTCGTGGACATTTTAGAAAATCTTCAGAATTCTTAAAATGCTGAATTAAATTCAGAGATATTTTTATCTCATTCCTCATCACGTTCCCGTTCCCGTGCCCCGCTCCCCTTTTCACTTTTCTTTCACCTTTACTATTTCACTTTTGACTTTTTGGATTTTTTGTTTTTCTTTTTTTACTTTTTAGGACTTATTGACTTTTAATTTTTTTGTTTTTTTACTTTTCTGACTTTTTTACTTTTTTTTTTACTTTTTTCGATTCCGCTTCCGTTTACACTTTTTACACCTAAACATTTACTTACCATCACCTTTCCCCTTCCATTTGCCCTTCCCCTTATAATTTTTAATCGTCATCGTCAGCCTACACACAAAATTTGAACATCCTAGCTTTGAAATTAAGAGAATATACAAACTGTCATCCCCTATTTCATCCCCTTAGGGGGTGAAATTTTCCAAAATCCTTTCTTAGTACTCACTTTCACCATAAAAGGTATCTACCCTCCAAAAATGGTTTCTCTACCTTCAGCCGTTAGGGCTCTAGTCGTATCCCAAAATCAATCAATTTAATACTTATGTATAGATTTCTGTTAGATTTACGTCCATTTTCCTTAGTAGCGTCACAGAATATATAATAGTAGCGTGCCCGTATTTTTATATTTTAATTTCTTTCAAACTAAAATGTAACTAATTTATTTAGCTTTGGTGACATGAATGGCATGCTTTACTCCACACAATACATATTTTTTATCTAAAAAGAGTATATAATAACTCTTTATAAACTTTTTGAATCGAATTACGACGTTTGACAGCTCATGAAAGAGACACGCGTCTATGATCAAGAGAGATAGAGATAGTTGTCAAAGACAACCTTTGCCCATCAAGTTTCGTTAGGTTGGTATACTTGCAAGATAATCCAACCATAAACTTAATATTCCACTCAGCGAAAATTTTTCTAAGTCTATGAATCCAACTAAGTAAAAAAAGATCACTAGTAGCATAGCCTTCTATATTTTCCAAGCCATGAAGTGAGCAGAACGGCAACATCGCATACTGGTCAAGTACGGGGTATAACATTATTTTATTCTTTATTATTTGTTTTTCCTATATTATCTATCTTTAAACTAGTTGTAAATTGTGATGTAAGATTATTTCAATAAAGATTTTATATTTATTATTATTATTTATTTATTAGGACATGAGGTTTAAGTCAAATTGTTTGACCTTCTCGGGGTCCTTTAGTACTATGAGCATTTTGATCTAGGCCTTCTCTAGCAATGAATCTTACATCATTGGAAAGGTATTTACATTTGAAACATTTTATTGTATGACAGCAAACGTCAACTATTAGTACTATTAGAGATAAATCGCTCTGAAATCAACCAAATTTTATAACATTAATGACCTAAAACTCCGAAAATACTAACTATTGATAAAAAGTATGTTTACAGCTGTTTACTTCGGAAGGCACGTTAAGTCGTTGGTCCCGGCTGCATTTGCAGTCGTTAACACCCGCATTGGGCCCGCGTGGTGGGTTATGACCCATCCTCCTTACCACCCATAAGGAAGGACTGTGCCCCAGCAGTGGGGACATCAAAAATGGCTGATGGACTGGATGTTTACAGCAAATATTTTTCATATTAAAAACCTTTCGAATGATATATCATTCAATGCTAGAGGTGGGATAGATCAACTCTCATAGACAATAAGAAAAATTTAAATTTTAACCAGAACAAAATGGCTGTCAAAGATGTCTTTTAAAGACAAATATTTGCTGTTAATATACTTTATATCAATTGCTAATACTTTTGAAGTTAAAGGTTATTAAAGTATAAAACTGGTTTGTTGTCTATGGGAGTTGATCTACCCCACCTATAGCATTGAATAATATATCATTGGAGAGGTTTTTGTATGAAAAATATTTGCTGTACATACTTTTTATCAATAGTTAGTATTTTCGGAGTTTTAGGTCATTAATGTTATAAAATTTGGTTGATTTCAGAGCGATTTAACTCTCAAAGTGCTAATAGTTAACGTTTGCTGTCATACAATTAAATGTTTCAAATTTAAAGACCTTTCCAATGATGTAAGATTCATTGCTAGAGGAGGCCTAGATCAAAATGCTCATCGTACTAAAGGACCCCCGAAAAGTTCAAACAATTCGATTCAAACTTCATGTCCTAATAAATAAATAATAATAATAAATATAAAATCTTGATTGAAATAATCTTACATCACAATTTACACCTAGTTTAAACGCAGATAATATAGTAAAAAGAAATAATCAATAATAAAAAGAATATAATTAAACTATGTGCTTGACTACATGCAATGTTGCCGTTCTGCTCACTTCATGGCTTGTAATTATAGAAGGCTATGACAGGTACCATAGAGGGTAGTAAAATTGATCTCACGCGTCAAAACGCAAGTGAGAGACTTTACTACTATCGTTACGGTATTTCTCGATGGCATCTGTCAATTAGTAACTCATGGTACCAAATTCGTATGACAAAGGCCAAAACGTTACTCGATGCTCGCTAGCGACTATAGTTAACTATTGTAGATTACTTTACCAACTCATGGTAGTGCTACGGATGCCAATTAATTTTTCATTACCACCGAATTCGAAGAGGAAAGAATTTATATTTAAAACAGGTGGTATGAAAATATTATTATTACCTGAACTTGACCAAAAATTTACAAATTTATAGAGATTCTTTTGGAATATAATCTTAGTTTAAGACGTTGATAATGGTTCAGGTATTTTGGATTGAGATTTGATAATATATTATAGATCTCACACAATAGCTACATAGTTTTTTTTAATGATTCGGTATTCCAGAAATCAATTATAACGTACTTTTCGGCAAATTTCTGGCGAAGCGACCATTAAAGCTATGCAAATAACCATATTCTAAAGAGTTTAAGCCAATGATATTTTAGGCGCATTTGGTCCACTTCTCATTTGGTTCACTTGGTCCATTTTTCATTTGGACATTCTGCGAATTGGACCAAATTCGAAACGGACTTTCTGCGAAATGGCCCAAGTGCGAAAAAGACGTTTTTTCGGCAAGTGGTCAAAAATGAGAAATGAACCAAATGCGCCTAATTAGATTGATTTCAAGAACGCTTGAGATAATACAATTTGGTCACCATGACCAAATTGTAATGACGAAATATACTCAACCGCTGCAATCGCAAGCCTTATGCGAGATCCTCAATTTTATTGTTTCCCCCAAAATATTTGTGTAATCGTTTGTTTTATGTTTTTTATTATTATTATAGCCTTTTATTTTCCTTAATAAAATAAAAATATACATTTTACTTCAATTACAAATTTGATAATAATTATAATATGATTAAAATTGCATGCTTTACCAATGTTAATTGACTTCAATTCAAAAAAATAAAATAAAATTGTTTAAATAAAATTCATTAAAATTAAATTTAAAATAAATCAATTAGAATTAGATAAATAAATTGAAATTATTATATTAAGGACCCCTCATCGGGTGAAGGCCTCCTCCATTCCACTCCAAGTCTTCCTGTCTTTCGCTTTCTTTTCCCAGTCCTTACCGGCCACCTCAATTATCTCATCCAACCATCGCTTTTTTGGTCTACCTCTCTTTCTTTTGTGTGGTGGCCCATTCCATGTGGTTACTCTGTATGTCCATTTATCTTTGTCCATTCGTGCAATATGACCGGCCCACTTCCACTTTAGTTTTTTACAATGTTTTAAAGCGTCAATTACATTTGTAACTTTCCTTATGTCTGTGTTCCTTTTTCTGTCTTTTCTTTTAATATTTAATATACTACGTTCCATAGACCTTTGACAAACTTGTATTTTATTTATTGTCTGGTTATTGAATATCCAGGTTTGGCTGCCATAGGTGAGACATGGCAGCAGACATGAATCTAGAACTTTCTTTTTGAGTTTAATAGGAAGATATGATTTCAAAATATCTTTGTGCGCCCAAAATTTATTCCAAGTGTTGTTAGTACGTCTGCTTAGATCATCTTGATGTCTAGTTGAAGAAAAAGATACTTGTTTGCCCAGGTACACGTACTCTTGAACATAGTCTAATACAATGTTTTCGACTTTAATCGGTTTTGTTAAGTGGTTGGTCATGACTTTGGTCTTAGTTGCGTTTAGTTCCAGGCCGATTTTTTTACTCGCTTTGTTCAGTTCATTAACCATAGTTTCCAATTGAGTAGCTGTTTCAGAAAAAATCACAATATCGTCAGCAAATCGTAAGTGACTAAGATCTTTTCTTTCCCAGTTTAGGCCACTCATTATACTTTGGAGCACAGCGATGAAGATTTTTGGTGAGAGCGGGTCTCCTTGTCTAACGCCTCTACATATGTTTATATCAGGGCCTCGTTTTTCTAATTTTACACGACTTACGCTTTTACTATATATATCTTTTATAATTTCTATGATTTCGGATGGCACTTCGCACTCATTAGAGCTTTCCACATACTGTTATGACATATAGAGTCAAAAGCCTTTGCGTAGTCTATAAATGCTAGGTAGAGTGGGGTGTTATGTTCGGTAAATTTTTCTATGACCAATTCTAAGGTGTGGATGTGATCTATCGTGGAATAGTTCTTCCTGAAGCCTGCTTGTTCTGGTGGTTGGAGTTTTTCTATATAGACTGCCAAGCGTTCTTCTAAGCACGAAGCAAAAAGTTTATAAATATTTGGTTGTAAACTAATTGGTCGATAGTTTCCAATGTCGGCGGGATCTCCTTTTTTATAAAGTAGGATTATGTCTGATTCGGCCCATTCTTTTGGTATTTCTCTATCATTTAAAATTTTGTTAAACAAGGCTGTTATGTACGGTACCAAAAGAATTTTGCCTGTCGTAAGTGCTTCGTTTGGGATGCCATCTGGACCATTGCTTTTGTCAGGCTTTAAGCGTTCTATTCTTTTCATTACCTCAGAAGTAGAGAATTGGTCAAAACTTGTAGAGACTTGGTAGAGCGATTGGTTTTCTTGTGTTATGGTTTTCGTTGAGTATAGGTTCTTGTAAAATTCTGTTGCTATTTCAATTATTTTCGGTCTAGAGAACGTCTTGTGACCAGTAGTGCGTTCCTTAAGACAAGGGATCCACTCTTTGGTATTGTTCAGTTCTTTCATCCCTTTTTTCAGACTACCTGTGGTGTTAAGATGTGTTTCAATTGTTTTTATCTTATGTTCTGTACGTTCTCTTTTCATTACTTTATAAATATTTTTGTAGAGGTAGGTGCGTTCGTTTTTTTCTTCAATGTTTAAGTCTTTTTTCTTTTGTAATTCGTTTCTTCTTGCAATAAGATTTTTTATATGGTTCGATGTGGTGTCACGCCTGGTTGGTTTTATAGCTCTAACAGAGTCTAAGCTATTTAATATCGATTTCTTAATCTTAGTGTATGCAGACTCTACATTTTCATTCTCTTCCATGCTTATTTTGCTCATATTTGCAGTTAAGGCCTTTGTATACTGTTCTTTTTCGTCGATATTTTTTAATTTATTATTGTTATTTCTAAATTTTGCTCTACTTTTCTCCGCTAATGTCATATTTAGGGTAATTCTAATGAGGCGGTGATCACTTGGATACGACAGTTTTGATATTACTTCAAAATTTGTGACTTTTTTCATATTATTTGTTAACATATAATCTATCTGACTCTTTCTCTTCTTTGGTGAGAGCCATGTCCACATGTTTTTTGTTCTCTTTTTGAATTTGCTGTTTACTATATAGAAATTGTTTTATGTTAATGCACTTTAAACCTTCATGGAGTTTGTTAACAAACCCAGTGCTAAGTTGTTACACCGTTTATCTCCGTTGCCACTTTGTGTTCCTAGAGGTATAACAAATTGCCTAAAAGCTACTACAGTGTAAAGAGGACTGTTTGCTTTAGTAGATTTTAGTGTGCCTACGTGTGAAGATTAGTCGACTCATGAATATTTAGGTGTATTTAAATTACTGCGTTGCCAACGTGCGCTTATTATTCAACAGTTAGCCAAATTTCTATTTTACGAGTGTTATGTAAATATACTTGGAGTTGTGTAATAAATTCTCCTGAAAGCAATAGTGTAATAAATGTTGTGTAACTTGTTTTCCTGTTTACTGTTGTTCCTGATTACGGGGTGCGCATATTGAAATAGCTTTTCTCAACGTTTTTTGGTACTCTTATGTAATTAAATAAAGGTATATTGTAAGGCTTCATTGGTAATTTGTCTTTTATCAGTTGTGCGTAAATAAATCTTTGATGACGCTCGATATTTTGGAAACGAAGAATGATATCAAAATTTTGAGAAAAACTCCTCTGAAAAATTTAGTCAGCTACAATTTGAGCCTAAAACAAAGACGATCGGGTCAAGGGTTTGCCCTGTAGCTTAACCTTTAACATTGAAAATGTTTTTTAATCGCTTCAGTATAGCCCCCATTTTCGCTCAAAGTGCGACATCGCCTTGGTTTCGTAAGTTTTAAGGCTACATGAATGGTTGAAGCCTCAAAAGACGCGGATCAACGAGGGCTACATTATGTATCGTGTTGGCGTAATTTTAGGAAGCGCGCACCTTAAATGCGCGTCGCGTCGCTGAGTTGCTATAGAGGTATGACGTAGTTGAAGCCCGAGGCAAAGCCGAGGGTTTCAAATAAATCTTAGATTATTTTTTTATTTTTTAGGTTATAGTAGTACTTTTAATTTACCTTTCAATAAAATAGTAATGTTTATAATGAAATATTTTTATATGAATTTCAAACCAATATAGAATCAAAATTGTTCATGGCTTTGCTGTGATTTCAAAGTATTGTTAGTACTAATTCAAACAAAGGAATATATTTTTTATAAAATTCGATAAATTCATTTTCAATGTACCGAAGGTCGTGAAAGGCACGAGATCTGTGATTTTTTTTGCTATCCTCGGGAGCAATACTTTTTTCGGGATGGAAGGTACCCTATGTCCTTCTCTGTACACTTGAAAACGTGCATGTAAAATTTCATGATGCTCGTTTCAGTAGTTAAGACGTGAAGGCGTAACAAATAAACGGACTTTAGAAGTAAGGATATTTTTTATATTATTTTAATTAAAAATTAACAGTTTTTTTCATCTATTATTATCTCAAATTACTAAAGTTAAAACTAATATAAAGCATCCGTCACTTTTTTAGTATTTTTAAAAATTCTAATTTATTTATTCGCTCTAGGAGACAAGCACATTATAACGTCAGAGAAAGCTTCCCCACCGTTTCGGAAAAGCCTGCGAGATTTTGTACCGACAACAACCCGCGCAAACTCGAGAAGAGCTTTTTCTCCCAGTCTAATTCGTACCAGAGTAGTCAAGTTTAACGCTGAACCACAAAAATTACTGCTTACCTTCAGGCACAGCTAATGACGTAAGCAGAAAGTGGACGCAAGCGGCGCCAGTCCCGTGGCCCATCAGCGTGACGTTGGTCGGGTCTCCGCCGAAGACTGCCACGTTCTCCTTGATCCAGTGGAGTGCTGCTATCTGGTCCATCAGACCATAATTCGCTGGGGAGCGAGGGAACTCGTCCGATCGAGGGTTTAGGAAACCTGAGAACAAATAAAACAATTAATGAGGATTACCTTTTCAAATAAACGATATTGTCAGTCGTCACACTTTGTTGACGATGACTTTAATATGACGTGTCTAAAACAGTTGTTCGTCATTTTTAGGATTCCGTGCCTAAAGGGTAAAAACGGGACCCTATTACTAAAACTCCGCTGTCTGTCTGTCTGTCGCTCTAAGTATCACCGGCTGTATCTTATGAACCGTGATAGCTAGACAGATTAAATTTTCATAGATGGTGTATTTCTGTTGCCGCTATAACAAAAAAATACTAAAAATAGAATAAAATAAATAAATATTTTTATCAACAAAGATTTTTGTAAAAAAATCAAATGCGAATGTTTTTTGCTTCGAATGTCTCTCAACAAAAGACTGCCGGCATTCTATTACTTTAGAAATATTATTTGTAAAGAGAGTATTGTTGCCTGTACGCAATCTGCTTCAATCTAACTTTATGCAGTAGGTATGCTGTTAACTAATATACTATATCTATGCTGTTAACGCATCACGTCGTTCATTCGGCAGTCCTTTCGGTCGCCGCTCACCGCTTCGTTCCAAGAAAGAAGATTCATTCGCTGGGCTCGGCCATTTTGCCTGCGACCCCATCATAAACGGACGAATAGTCAGTTCTCTTTAATTAATTCACAACTGTATACCGATATTTAGAGAAACCAGTAAACACATATTGTACCAAATTCTATTTATTCATTGCCGTCGTCCTGCTCCCAGTGAAGCCTCACCATATGCTAATACCTCAGCGTGACAGTCAATCACTTTGATGAATAAAAAGCATTACAAAATAATTAAAGCGCCATCATTATATTATAATCTTATACCTCTAGATTGGGGCAAAATAGAGACGTCGTCTATCGTTTGAAAATGATTATACTACGCCAGCGTTTTAATTAAGAAACAGAATGCGTAAAGAAATAACAAAGTTATTCCACAATGAGTAACGAATATTAACAGTTTTTCCGTTATTTATTTACGTTCAATTAAATGGCGTCAATTAACGTTTCTTTTAAGCGCCGTTACAGAGTTGTTGCCGACTTCAAACAAACTCTAAGAAGATTAGCCGTTTCAATTGGAATATTTAAATTAATAAATCGTCTCTCGCTTTGATAATTGAACTTTACTTGACGTATTATTTGCAAATAAAACTGTGTTGAGTGCAATTTTAATGGTTTTTCTCGTTTGTTAGTCGTAAGTTAGCTTGTTAAATAGCAGATTTTCCATTTTGTGTTTTATGTTAATGAATGAACCGAAAATGGGAGAACCATTTCTTCGGACCATCAAACTGAACAACGTTTACTATAACGGGTGCAACAAGACCTTCAACGAAGCCGAAGTTCACGTATTCCGCCCATCATAAGGATCATTTTTGTCATTTAGACTATACCTGGGAAACCAATAGTTACGAAGTTATTGAAGGTCAAAGTCAATTTTTTTTTTTTATTTTTTTTTATGAAATCTTATTTTATTCGTTATTTCCTACTTTTTGACTAAAGAAACATTATCAGAATTTTAAGTATTTCGTAACAAACAGTGGCTTCAAAACGTCGTCACTCGATGTATCTCATGAGCACGCACATAAACGCTGCCTTTCAACTCGGCCGCACGCAGCTGTGTAGCATACACTCACAGGCGCGGCCTGTTGTACGCGTTACATTGCGTGGTAATGTATGCAATGCTTTTTTAACACGAAAAATCAAAATTGTTCCCAGTAATAATTTTGAACAGAAATGGTCCTGATGATGGGCAGAATACGTAGACCTCGGCTTCGTTGAAGGTGTTGTTACACCCGGTAGACCAACTCTGAAATCATTATACAACGTGTTACAAAATTGCCCCTAATGCTGAATATGGTAATAGGGACCATTAAACTGAACAACTTTTACTATGGGACCAACTCTAAAATAGCGAAAAAAGTTGCTTTTTCATACGTTTTAATATTTTCGTTTTTAATTTTTGTATGAAACAGCTGTTTTTTTTTCGTGATTTCAGAGTTGGTCCTACAGTAAAAGTAAAAGTCAACATGCTTTCTTTGGGTTAATTATTGGGTTAAAAATTGCTATTTCGTGTTTTATACGAATCAATAATACCCAATAAACACCTACCGAGGAGCTCGGTGGCGCAGTGGTTTAGCGCCTGGCCCAGCGATTGCGGAAGTTAAGCAACGTTCGCAAGGGTCGGTCATGGGATAGGTGACCAAAAATGTATGATCTCGAGCTCCTCCGTGCTTCGGAAGGCACGTTAAGCCGTTGGTCCCGGCTGCATTTGCAGTCGTAAACCCCCACCAATCCGCATTGGGCCCGCGTGGTGGGTTATGGCCCATCCTCCTTACCACCTATAAGGAAGGCCTGTGCCCCAGCAGTGGGGACATCAAAAATGGCTGATGGACAAACACCTACCTAGTGTTAATTGAATTCAAAATATCACCATTGAATCTACAGTAAGTGTAACTTGTATTGTTTTAAATGCCAATGTCATTATTGAAACAGTGTCGGACTGAGCATTTTCCTGTTTGCTTTTGTAAATACTTTACACTCCGACATAATTTCAGACTGGTCTTAAATATTTCCATCGGCCATCCCAGAACAGCCATTAATTTACATAAATGCCTTATCATTCAAAACGTTAAACAAAGATTGTATTACCAACTACGATCCCAGAGGAAGAAAAGTTAATTTAAATGTTTATTAAGTTTGAAATTAAATGTACCTACGCCCCAGAATATATAATAAGTAGTACTAAAGCCTACGTATTTTATCGACGTGGAGAGGAAATTTTTTGAATACTCTACTCTATGCAAAGATTGAAAGAAACAGTTAATTTAGTTTGTTAAAAAAGTTTACTGGTTGATTATGATATTAGTGAATTTATGCAAATATTTTCTTAATGATTTTATAGAAAATATTTATTATAAAATAATAACATTCTAGCGTGCAGGTTAATTAAATGCTTCTGCCGACTCACGTAAATAATGTTTTACTAAGGGTGCTTCTACACGGTGCAAGTAACCCGCGCTAGTCGAGCACTTGCGCAGTTTACATGCTCCGTGGAAACAGTGGTCCAGCTCCATAGCATTGTACCCTCGCGCAAATAACCTGCGCCTCAACGTGCGCAAGCTACATGCACCGTGCGGTATTCTTTCGTTTATCATAATTTTATTTGTAATAATTTCATTTGCCATAATGATCCTCGGTCATAATATTCATTTGTAATAATAGCTTTTATACTAACAACGTATGACATAACAATCCATAAGCCATACTTTTCATTTGCCATAAAATTAAGTGCCATAATAACAAGTGTCATAATGATTAGTTCCTATAAATATTATTAGACATAATCAATAATTGACATAATATACATAACTTATAACGTATCTCTTCACCTAAACGTACCTAGGTACGTTATAATAAAAAAACTTTTAATGCGACCACCACTGGTAGGTTAGGTTAGGTTTGACCACTCGCAGCGGAGCTCCATAATGCTTGCATGCATGTTGCATGCTGAATACCTGCTTGCATGCTGCATGACTGCTCCATGCCTGTTTGCATACTGCGTGCCTGCTGCATGCCTGCTTACATGGTGCACGCTTGCTTGCATCATTCATTCATCATTCATTCATTCATGCTTACCTACTCACTATATTTAAAAATAAAATATTAAAAAAACCAAAATCGTACAATCATAAAGCTAATTATAACTTTATCAATCAAATATATAAATAAATCTATTTTATTAATATAAGGAAACTGTTCACAGCTGCGTTGAAGGACATCTTTAAGCTCTTAGACTGGAAAGGACTCGGCATCAACATTAATGGCCAGTACCTAACACACCTTCGTTTTGCCGATGATATAGTCCTTATGGCTGAGACCATGGAAGACCTGAACACAATGCTCGAAGATCTCCGTAGTGCTTCCCAAGGAGTGGGTCTCAGGATGAACATGGATAAGACGAAAATTATGTCAAATGCCCATGTTGTACCCTCTCCAGTTCATGTTGGGAACACTACACTTGAAGTTGTTGACCATTACGTATACCTAGGACAGGCAATCCAGTTAGGTAAGTCCAACTTCGAAAAAGAGATCTCTCGTCGAATCCAACTCGGGTGGGCAGCATTCGGGAAGCTTCGAAAAATCGTCGCGTCCGACTTACCTCAGTGTCTCAAGACGAAAGTCTATGAACAGTGTGTGTTGCCAGTGATGACTTACGGCAGTGAAACGTGGTCGCTAACTATGGGTCTCATAAGGAGGCTCAAGGTCACCCAGCGTGCAATGGAGAGAGCCATGCTCGGCGTTTCCCTGCGTGATCGAATCAGAAACGAAGAGATCCGCAAGAGAACTAAAGTAACCGACATCGCTCGAAGGATTGCTCAGCTGAAGTGGCAATGGGCGGGACACATAGCGAGAAGAACCGATGGCCGTTGGGGCGGAAAGGTTCTGGAATGACGACCACGCACCGGACGGCGCTCCGTGGGTAGGTTGTTACACCCGTTATGTACGTTAAAAAGTGCGTATTTTGTTAAAAAAAATTGAATCACAAGTTTTTCAAAAGGAAGCTTTCTAAGGAGCTTCACGCTCGCTCGGTCAAAGATTTAAGTTAGGATGATAATTAATATCATGATTTTTGATGATGAGATGGTGATTGCTGTTACTTAACATCAGAAACCAAACCAAAAAGTGGAAAAGAAAGTTGAAATGCAATACACAATTATAATCATACTACAGTTAACTAGAGGGATGTTAACAATGGTAATCCTATACAGCTACTATGATCCACACAATACACAACAAACAACGACCAGATTTGAGAGATGGCTGTATGCAAACAAATACTTGGCATTATTTGCATGACAATCAAAGGACGAGAGCCAGATAATAAGCTAAACTTGGCCATTGAGATGGATTTTGCTGAGGGCTCGTTGACTTTTGAATTGATCAATTCATCCCCACACTGCGATGGAAGGGTGAACAATGAGAATTAAAGCTGAATCGAACAAAAAATCTGCTTTGAATTCGTTTTTTAAAAGGCCTTTATTAGTACGAATATTTTTATGATAAGAGTCGGAGACGGATTGAAAATTGTTTAAGACTCGATGTGAAGAGTTTTTACGTCAGTCATCGAAAGTTTGTTTTAATCAGTTAAAAAGTTTCTTATAATCATCAGCACTAGGTTCCAGTAGTACAGAGCTTAATCAACCAAAGTTCTCCAGCGAATTCGCTATGTTTCAAACTACTACTTTACTATCGATTATATACCTATGTGCTATCGATAGCTACTTTTGATCGATATTTGAGTGTAAATCATCACACTGCCGGTTACATCGATAAGTCATTGAATTTAAGACAGCACTAATCAGACTGTCAATTTCGATGACAAGCTGGAAACAATTTCAAAGCTCTGGCATGGTTTATTATTGTAAATAAAATAAAACACTACTAAATCCATAGAAAAATAACACCTAGAAGCCGTGTCCTCGTTTGCAAAGTTAGGCAACTAATACTGAGCCAAAATGGCTCAGTTCTTAGATTCATAATCCTTTTTACGTTAACTTATCGTAACTAAAAATAAATAATAATATAGTAACTAATCCCTAGATAGTGAAATCGAAACTGTTTTGTACTTATTAGGTATGATTAGGTAATAATAGACAATAAAAAAATTTGAAAACGGCGCCATTATGGCTGTTTTAGTTGCCTCACTTTTGACAGTGCGCTTTGTAGCGAATTATCGGTCTAGGTGTTATTATTCTAAGACAAAAACACAGTAGAAGTAGATAACTAATCCGTGACCTCCACAGCTTCTGATTTATTAAATACTTTTCCTCGAAACATCGGAACCCCCGTTCCGAGGCTTAAAGCGCATAATAAAATTTTTAATTAAAATTAACCGGCAAACTTGTAATAAACTTTTACCGTCCATCGGGGCACACTTGACACGGCTGCTTTAGTTCGGAGGCTTTTGTTTAGTGAAGGTTTTAAGTTGTTTCCCTTGAGACGGCAAGCGTGAAATTACAGGCTATGTAATTTGTTTTGCATCTTAGGAAATTGTTGAAATTAACGTTAAGTGAGAATACGGTACCTACACAAGAGGGAATTATTTAACATTGACGAGTACTAAATTGAATTAACAGGCAGAATAATTTGAATTGAATTAGATATTGTCTTAAAATTTTCCTTTAGATTTAATTAACAACTTCAATTTTAATTTCGTCGTCTTAATTTGTTTAGCCCGTTAATTATAATGCTTACATGCTATTTTTATGTCAGTTTATATTATTGTCAACAATAAAAAAAACTCCTAATCTTTGACATCCATGAATATACTTAGGGTTATTTGTAAAAGACCAACCACCTAGCAGAAGTAGATATCTAACATCATTAAACAACCAACGTTTGTTAGACGACTTTCCGTAATAGACAAAAAATCTACTTTCCATGCAAAACTCGATCAGTTGTTTGGACGTTTGTGTGGAAATTAGTTTTTTTGTGTCTTTTTCGGGAAAGTCGTAGAACAAAAACGTTTTTGATTATGATGTTAGTAATCTACTCCTGCGAGGTTGTTGGTGTTAAACAAATAACACTGTATAATAAATTCTTCTTTTCCTACCTTTGATATATATATCTTCCAACTTAAAAGATAACATTGAAAAAATAAATCTAAAATTCTTAATTGAAATAAACTTAGAATCGAAGTGCTTTTAAATAGTTAATATTTTCTAACCGCTCGTTCGAGACTTTTTTAGCTGACAAGAAGAGCGGGAGCAAGAAACTTTAGAACTTTATCAGAAATAGTAAAGATATTTACAAACACTTATAAAAGAAAAGATATACTCATTGCGTCCCAAAGAAAATACTCCGCGTAGTTCCAACATACTGCATGAAACCCCGTATGTTTGTGCTGAGAAATTTAGACAGAATGCGGCAACTTTGTTTCGCCTTTTGTGCACAGAAGCGTGCCTCCCAAAGAATGTCGACATTGTTTTATTAAATTGTTGCAGATGGGGAAATTTAGTAGGAGAGGGAGCACTGTTTAAATTTGTGGTCATGCTGATTAGTAAATTAAAACAAATGTGAAGCGTACGAAACCATTTTTTCGTCATTGTAAAGAACTTGAAACTCGCGTAACTGTCTGCCATAACCGCATCTCTATCATTATCAAAATCATCAATATTGTTTAGATGTTTGAGTATCTCTCCAACTTAAATCTTAATTTAGTCGATTTGGAAATCACTTCTAGAATCAAAAGCTCCAAATTACCTTCGAATGACATTAATTTCATTAACGACAAAGCTGAAATGAAATTATTCAATTAACAACCTTTTCAGGACGAACCCACCAAGGCTTGAAATTGTGAAACTTTTCAAAATTATATCCACTGAAAACTTGACAACAATTTTGTAACACTTTACAACTAAGAGCGGAATTTTAAATGTTATTAACAAGGTAGTTTAAAAGAGTTTTAATTATTATTACATCAAAGAAACACCTTATTTAATTATTTTCATGTATGTAATTAAGATAATAGATATCAATGTATGATCAAGATGGGTATTTGCTATCCTAAGTTTCATGTTTTATAACCAACACTTATAGTAGCCCTGTATTAACAGTAATCTAGCATTGATAAATTACCCGTGGTAATAAATTGCTAGTTGATTGCTGTTTTAATAACGTAAAGATTACATAATGAATAGTTTGTCGCAATGAAAAGTCCTGCTTACTCAGATGGCAGTCTAGGGATCTCTTGAATCCCTTAAATGTCATTCTCCGTTAACATAACTCGTTATCTGGAGGGCCCTCGGCTATTACGCCTAATAATAATCTGTTAATTCAAACCACTAACTGATAAATATTAACACATTGGTGAAATTCTCTAAATCTTTATTCAAATAATCCTTGCTTTATTTCATGCAGCTAAAACACAAACATGACAAAATACATTTTTTGACGACCTCCGTTGTCGAGTGGTTTGCACGCCGGTTTTCAAGGCGTCACCATCTGTTGAGGTCCCGGGTTCGATCCCCGGCTGGGTCAATGTAGAAAATGAACTTTTCAATATTGTCTCAGGTCTGAGTGTTTGTGATACCACCGTTGTCTCTGATTTCCATAACACAAGTGCTTTAGCTTCTTACCTTGGAGTCGGAGCAATGTATGTGATGTTGTCAAATATTTATTTATATTTATATTTATAAATAGTTTGTCACAATGAAAAGTGCGAAAGTTTCTTTGACTCGGATGGCAGTCTAGGGATGTCTTAAATCCCTTAAATGTCTTCTCCGTTAACATAACTCGTTATTTGTAGGGCCCAGATTGATAGTAATCTGATCATATAAACCACTAACTGATAAGTAAACAAATATTGCTCGCTCTATTTCAAACTTTGCAGCTAAAACACAAACATGACAAAATAAATAGTTTGTCACAATGAAAAGTGCGAAAGTCCCTTCGACTCGGATGGCAGTCTAGGGATGTCTTAAATCCCTTAAATGTCATTCTCCGTTAACATAACTCGTTATCTGAAGGGCTCTTAACTATTACGGACGCGGCGGGAGAATGCCAGACATCCACGGCTTGACTTATCGTTCCATTATGCTATACTTTGAGAGGGTCAAGCAGCGGATAACGAAGAGATTTATAATTAGAGGTTGTATTAATTTGCAATATTGACCTTATTGCGTAGTTATGTAAGGTCATAAAAACGGAACTGTAAATTTTATTGTAATCCAACCACAACCCATTTTTGCAAAAACATTTTTTTTGCAATTACAGCTGATAAGTTTCTTGCGCCCGTTCTTCTTGTCAGTTAAAAAGTCTGGAATGGGTAGCATCTTAGTTCGTTGGGTGGTAATTAAAATATAGACGATTCAAAAGTACTTAATAATCAAGTTTATTTTAATAAAGCTTATTTGACTTTGACTTTGACATAACTTTCTAAAACATTGTGCTGTTTATGAAAGTTGTTTGAACTAATGTTGTTTAATTCATTACAACATGTGATTTTTTATTTTATTTTAATGAATAAATATTTGATAATAAACATTCAAGTCATATTTTTTTTTAATACAAACATAAGATCAAAGTTTCTCAAATATTGGAAGTGTTGAATTAGAACTTAATTTCAGCTTATCTGTTAGCGTACACGTAGCCGACTAAAGGCTTACAAAGTGAAAAAGATTAAACAAAAACGAAGTCAACAACAGAGAAAGACTAAAGTCTGTTCACACAAAACTGTGTAAGTATTCCGAATCGTCTTAAACGGTGTGTACATACCTAAATATAATCTGGTTTATCTGAAGAGCCCTCGGGCTATTAAGCGGCCGTCACAAACGGCAAGAACAGAACGTCAGACTTCCAGAACTCGAATAATACTGAAATAAACTTGAATCGTTGACGGTAAGTGGCGTATTATCCTTTGAGACAATCGTTCCGGTGCGGTAAGTGTACCCCTTATTTTTAGTCAACATCGCAAGTTCTCATCGCATCTTTGTGTAATGTGACGGCCATCTTATTGTAAGTTTGGGACAGCGCGGCCAAGATGGTTATATCTCTTTATTGCTTCTCATAATGTGTGAGGCTCGAGTGATGTATGTTATAGGGCACGTTGAGAACATTTTCTCGTTCGCAAAACAACTCTATTTTCGAAAACGACTATAAATTATTTTCAGATGTGTTTTTACGATATCTACGAGTTTAAAGGGAATATACGAAAGCTTATGGCTTATTTGTAGGTATTTCGATTTGTTATGATTGATGATGCTGTTTATAGAAAACGTTGATTTTGTTTAGCATTAAAGGTAGCTGGGGGTCTATAACGAAAAGTTTAATGCGATACAAGCAGCTGCGTTTGTGCTTCGTTTTGATTGTTTCCTATTACAAAGCACTTGCGTATGCGATATCGCGAAGCGATTGCGTAAGTTTGGCAGTTTCTCTCTAGAGCATCCGACATCATTCGTTTAATAGTCTATGGGCAACGATAGCCAAATTCAAAATGTTTGTTATAATCTACAACTGACGAACTGCGCACGATTATCGTGGCCAAGTGACTGCGTTACGCAATTGCGTACGTTATTTTTGTAATAGGCCCCTGTTATTGATTGATATCAGTCTTTTGAAGTCCCTATTCTTTATCTTCAATAAAAGTTTCAATAACAGAATCACAGGACAGCTTACCTAAAAACGATACTAACAAATTCAGCTTTAACACCAGATTAAGGAACATTTTCTTGGGTACCCACGGAAAATGGGTCAGTGGATGAGGTATCTGTCAGCAAATATTTGAAGTTCTAAATGAAGCGCCTGTGGCATTTTTTCGGGACAGAGTTGCTGGCATTTGGTTTCCCAAAGTTAATACAGACGAAATTTAGGTACGGTACATGGTATGAACCGAAGCGCAATCAAAAGTAAAAGTTTCAATTAAAATCTAATATAAAAAAAATGTTGTGTACGCTAATCAGCATTCCAATCAATAGAATGGATCAATCAATTAAAATACTTTATTCAAATAAGCTTTTATCGCGGATTCCGGTGTTCCGCAGGGATCAAACCTCGGACCCTTACTTTTTTTGTTGTTTATAAACGACCTCCTAAGTCAGCTCAAATGCGAATACTTAGCGTATGCAGATGACATCAAAATTTATCGTAGGGTACATACAAGTGATGATAGCACCATTCTGCAATCCGATATTGATACCATGACGCTTTGGTGTGAAAAAAATAATATGTCACTAAACGTCGATAAATGTCAATTAATCACATTCACCAAAAAAAATAATTATATTCCATCGTCTTATGTAATGCAAGGAGTTCAGTTGAAACGAGTGGATGTAGTACGTGACTTGGGGGTGTGGTTTGACTCGAAACTTTCCTTTAGAGTGCATTACGACTCGATTATTCTAAAGGCAAAACGAATGATGGGTTTCATATATCGCCTTACAAAACCTTTTAAGCAAACTCAAAGTTTTATACTTCTATATACTAGCTTAGTGAGAAGTTTGCTGGAGTACTGCAGCGTTATATGGTCGCCAATTTATGCCAATCATATTAATAGGATAGAGGCAGTTCAGAAGCGGTTTATCCGAGGTCTTACTTCAAAATTGGGGCTAAGAAAAAAAATCCTAACTTACTCTGATAGGCTTAACCGATTTAATTTGGACTCGCTTTACGTTAGACGTCAAATCAGTGACCTTCTAACATTGTACAAAATAGTTAATTCAAAAATGGAAACTGATATTTTAAGCCATGTTTCGTTGAAGGTCACTAGTAGGTCTAATCGAAAGCAGCATCTATTTGTTGTACCATTTACAAGAAATAATGTATCACGTAACAACCCACTTGTGCGCTTCTGTAGACTTTATAATTTGTTATGTAAACAGCTTGATATATTCTACCAAAGTCCTAACACATTTGTAAAAACAATAAAAGATCCAGAGAACATTGGAGCACTTGCACAAATTGAAGATTAATTTCTTTAATTTGTTTTTTTTTTGTAGGAACTTTTGTGAAAATTTTATTTCATTTTTGTATTAAAATAATTAATTAGAACTACCTAGTTAGCCGCACTTTTTATGAAAACTATATTTGCATGTTGTGCATGGTTGTAATTGAGGTACAAATTTACACTTTTGTTTTGTTTTTGAATTATTTTTATTTGTACTGCTTGGTTTGTATCTTGTAACTGTGCCAAAGAAAAATAAAATAAAATAAAATAAAATAAGCATTTCTAAATCGTCAATTATTTTACATCTTTTAGCTGAAAAGAAAAATGAGCACAAAAACTTATCAGATTTATAAAATGGGACGGACGATATTTATTTACAGTATGTATGTACCTAGATGTGGTAGAAGTTGATAACTTTGCCTCTTTTATGAACACGACACTTTCTATTTACACTGAAATTTCACCGAAAACGCTGAAATTGACCCCAAGTTATAAGCAGTCATCGCCAGATGCGGTGTTACTACACAAAACTTTAATATGCCAACTAATAAAGCCGTAGCGACCCCAACGGGCATAGTTTCTCCCATTTTACAAACACAATATTGTGTCCCGAATTTGGGAATATGAGCGGCGAAACCTAAAATGAGACTCGGAGTATATATTCTGTGACTCGGATGTATAACAATAAGCGACGTACAGGCACAATCTCGTGGAATGGTATCTTTATTTGTTCTCTGACTAAAAGTAGTTTTTTTTGGTTGGTTCCACCTCTTTATTAATGTTTGATTTTACGATTACTGTGTTATTGACTGTACTGAATCTGTCGAAGTGAGAATGCGACTTTTTGCGAATCTGACCAAATGCTAATAATCCCTTTATAATGAGTTTTTCCTACGTGCTTCGAAAGGCACGTTAAGCCGTTGGTCCCGGCTGCATTTGCAGTCG
The DNA here is from genome assembly GCA_950108535.1 of Agriphila straminella. Lineage (NCBI taxonomy): Eukaryota > Metazoa > Arthropoda > Insecta > Lepidoptera > Crambidae > Agriphila > Agriphila straminella. The sequence continues at coordinate 20,450,908 of OX467307.1, read as the reverse complement.
TTAACACCCACCAATCCGCATTGGGACCGCGTGGTGGGTTATGGCCCATAAAGAAATCCTTACCAACCATAAGGAAATCCTGTGCCCCAGCAGTGAGGACATCAAAAATTGCTGATGGACAATGAGTTTTTACATGAGGATTTTTGAGCTATACATACTTACGACTTTATTCTATTTGTTAATACTTTGCTAACAGTAAAAAAACCACCGTGGTCTAGTGGTTTGCCCACCCGTATAAGACGCAGGGGTCCCGGGTTTGACTCCAGGGGGGTACAATTTTGTATGCAGTTTGGTTGGTGGTAGGGCTTATTACAAGTCCGCCTGGCTAGCTACCACCATCTAATCTAAGTCTGACACCATAACAACAATTTAAAAATTGTTGTATTCCGGCAGTTAAGAGGTAAGATGGCCAGCAGTAATGAGGATTCCGGGTGTAGTGCGCTTCCACCTTCGGCCTTATCGTCATTTAACATCAGGTGAGGTGAAGGCCAAGCACTACCCCGTTGTGCATAAAAAAAAATTAACAGAAAAAAGCTGTTTTACGTGACCAATTCATATTGAGGATCGAGGTAACAAAAAACAAATTTCCAAATCCTAGTCATAAAAACGTTAACAAACATCGTTAAGTGAGTTCCGTACAAAAAACTGGTAATTATAGCAATAAGGATGAAACATCTCCAAGTTCAGGATAATTCTGATAGTTTATGAAGGCTGGACATGCGAGCGAGTGATTACGAAGAACTTCGATGTAACAAGTTAAATTACTTGCGGTAATGTTGTTAATAAATTCATTTTGGACAAGGGTAAAACGGGAAAAAGTTGGCTGTCGGTTACGGAACTTTTAAACTAGTTTGTAAGTAACTTGTCACGATGATTTGTGAATAGAATTGGTTCTGGAGCATGGCACCGACTAAGACTTATTTTAGCTAAAAAAAGTTGATGTTTAACAAGTGTACGCAAAAATTCAAGCAAACAAATGGAGCTAGAGCCTGGTTTAGAAATGTAGTCATAGAATCTCTCGCAACATCAATTTTGAATGCATTGTCTTAAAATCTCTACGCGTGACATACTTGCCAGCTATGTATTTATCCTAACAACCTCATCACCAATAACTTTTAGCACATTCAGTATTACCTTTAGCTCATCGAACAACTGAGTAACTGAGTAACCTCACAATCACATTTCTGGTTTGCATCAGTGCTATGGACTTTTTTTCAGCAGATGCCAGTTAAGCTTTGCAAGGCATAAACCTATTCAAAGGAATTTCTCGTTGATCGTTCCTACACTTACCTGCATGCGTCTTTCGGTTATCTTTACCAGATCGTCGGTTTACTTTGTAGTTCGACTTTCGAGAATCTTTTTTCTTTCCCTATTTTCCATATTTTAGACTAACCATAAGCCATTTTTAATGAAGCGATTCCGAAGCACAGAGAAGCTTGAGATAATAAATTTTTGGTCACCCATCCCATGACCGACCCTTGTGAAAGTTGCTTAACCTGGGCCAGGCGCTTAACCACTGCGTCATCGAGCTCTTCGACTTTAAACCCAGTACAGATGTTAGACTACTTACCCAATATTCCCAATCTGTAGTTGATTGTGACCACCACCAGCCCTGCGTGGGACGCTAGCACCGTCCCATCGTACGGGTTGCCTGAACTCCACTCGTAGCTTTCCCCGTGAACGAAGACTAACACTGGGTACCGGGCTACAGCATCTCTTACTCCAGCTGAGGGCAAATCAAAATATACTCTAAAATATTTCTTCATTCCATCGAGGATTCGAAACGTACTCAGTACACCGTACCATACCATGACTGTGCTAGGAACGTGTCAGGCAAAAAAAAATTATTTGTATTGAAAAGTATGACACTATTTCCACTAGACCGCTCCGTCACCGGCCATGCACGTAGTGTGCCATGGCCCATGCACGAGTCAACAATTTGTTGGCGAGAATATTTTGCCGGTGCTGTGACGCTCTGTACATGACACGCGACGTTGTCGAACCGGTGAGTATACGGGTTGTAACCGCGTATGATGACCGTTATAAAAGCAAAATGGAACGGATTCCTATCGGTTTTAAATGTTGCATACGGGCATCATACGGATTGCATTCGGACACAGAACGACGTCGATCCATTTCATTGGGCATAGTAGAGCGTATCGTGTTGCTTTTCGTGTCTGATACGTTCCTAGCACGGTCATGGTATTGTACGGTGTAGTGGGTAGAGACCTAATCTAAAATCATCAAAATACCCAGTCTAGGATGAGTACTTTCCAAGATATTGTTTTAAGTTTGACAGTTGTATAAGATATAAAAAAACATTATTATATTTTTATTTTTAAAACAATAATACATAAAACAAGTCCCGTTAGGGATTTTCTGAATGTCCGCGTGGACAAAGTCACGTAAAATTAAAATAATTATTTACCAACAGACCCCAACATTTAATCTAATCAAATCAAGTAGCAAAATATTATAAAAACGTCCCATCGCTCATCTTCTTGCCGTGATGGGGAACAAAAACTGAATTTGCCCGGCCTTCAATCCATCATACAGATAAGGCCGAGATATTGGCCTTCGGGCCCCGATAGAGCTGACGCGATTGTTAGACACTCCAAAGTTTAATAATGAAATGGTGGTAAAATGGCCCTTCCTATACTTCGACAAAGCTGATAATTATCTTTCGTATGTACTGTTTAAAGAAAATTTATTTTTGATGTTATAATAAATGAATGACTTTTCAGAAGCTATGTTTTTGGTTTAAATTCTGTCTTTACCAAGCAAAAATGTTTGTTTTCAGAAAATTTAGGATATACAAACATAGCATTTTATTGCTTTGCAGACAAAAAAATGCTTGTATAGGACGGAATTTAAACCTATGCATGCAGGCAGCGCAGGACCGATCGTCTATAGTGGAGATCCTTGGGGGAGCTGATATGATGATGATCTAGCAGCTAAAATAATTACAGGGCAATGAAGTTAAAATCCATTTTCAGACAATAATTGCTCAAAATATTGATTGACTACATAACCAGAGGTTATATTACACTCAAGTATCTCAATTTTTTCCGTTTATTCGTTTTTATTTCGTCTTTTTAATTTACGTTCTCCATCCCAGTTCGCATCTGATGGATGAGTAAAGAGAATTCCGAGTTCCTTTTCTTTCAACGCTGTAAGTAATGAGACGAGTGCGATTGACAGTTGTTTTTGTTTGATCTCATGTTTATTTTAATTAACTTTTTTTTCTTGTTTGAGCGTCATTTTTAACATAGCTTTTTTGGGATGTTCATGCGTCAAAATTGTTTTTATTTATTTATTACTAAAAACAGTGTATACATTTTATAATTAAAAAAAACACCTCTAGAGTTTGAGTATAGTACCTGAAAGATTCATACACGTAGACAATTAGTGATAAGTACATAATGATAATTAATCTAATTAACTATATATATTAGGAGATCGAGCATGGTTCTGTCAGTAGTTAGCATGGAATTTCATTGTAACAAGGACAGATTTTTTTTTTAATTGTTCAAAGGATGATAATAATATCACCTTTCTTTTTCTCCTATTGAAATTGGAATTTGATATAATATAATGTAAATACATTAACGCATCAATGAATAAATGATAAATTTGATTTAATTTGATAAGAACAAGACTAGGTAGATAAAAAAATTAAAAGTTTGTACAGAAAAATACTAAAGATTTGACTCTAAACTATAGGTATACAAATTCTGTTAGGTACAATACAAAACATAATAAATATAAAGCATAGCAGTACAAAACTTTGACAGTCACGCAATGCATTCATCGATTTCTTGTACAAAAAAAATTACCCGGGAAAACTATCTTATTACTGTTGACCTAAAGCTTATAATCGCTTGCGTTTTGCTCACATTTTAAACTTTGTAACAAAAGAAACACATTTAAAAGTTAACATAGCGAAAGTTGCACAGGAAATTGCGTTGTAATGATTGGGCATCATTTTATTTTAGTTCAGGTCACGCCACCTGGCGCACGGAAGTTTAAACATCCGTTTTTTCGTATCTATTTATCTTTTTTTGACATCGGAATAAAATTATTTAACGATTATAAGCCATTTGGATAAATTAAAATATAAAAAAGATTAAGGGCAAGATTAAATACCAGCTGATCAGATCAGTTGGGTGTGTATAGCGATCTGAATCTCCTCCATTCACTCCCTGAATGGCCATCATCAGATCACAGCACGGTACATGCCTGGCAGAAAACCAAGGTTTCAAAGTTACCTCGTTTGTATGAAAATAACACCTGTATCCCTAGACAAAGTTGATGAGTGAGTATATTATGTAAGCAGAAAATGAGACTAAAAATTGTACTCGGTACGATTTTTTAAACTGTTGGTAAAAGTGTATTTTTGCTAGCAATGTTTTTAAATATAAAGCTTGTGTAACTGCTGTTAACGTCATCTGTAGGCTACGATCATTTTTCACAACCAGTCCAAATAAAACGTTTTGCAAAAACAAAGTTGTTGTTTTACTTTACTGTGAAATACTTTTGTTTCCATAACGTCATAAATCACAACCTACATAACCATTAAAAGCTTATCGAGGATATTATCAAACGTCTTTGTAATTATGTGAAATGCTGAAATAGAAATTGCTAGCTAGTTTATATGTGTGTGTAACTACACTCCTGCAAGTCTGCTCTACCACGCTCAACCCCAGACTGAAAAATTGCCAGTATCAATTTATGAGACATTACTTCTTTGCTGTCATTTTGTAACACACTATAGTTTCTTTAATTTTAAATTAATTCATAATCTTGTTTTTTTGCCCAAGTCCCATTTATTAATTTTTCAATTTCAATTTCAATTCCGGGTTCCCGTTCCCGTTCCCGTTCCCGTTCCCGTTCCCGTTCCCGTTCCCGTTCCCGTTCCCGTTTCCGTTTCCGTTTCCGTTCCCGTTCCCGTTCCCGTTCCCGTTCCCGTTCCCGTTCCCGTTCCCGTTCCCGTTCCCGTTCCCGTTCCCGTTCCCGTTCCCGTTCCCGTTCCCGTTCCCGTTCCCGTTCCCGTTCCCGTTCCCGTTCCCGTTCCCGTTCCCGTTCCCGTTCCCGTTCCCGTTCCCGTTCCCGTTCCCGTTCCCGTTCCCGTTCCCGTTCCCGTTCCCGTTCCCGTTCCCGTTCCCGTTCCCGTTCCCGTTCCCGTTCCCGTTCCCGTTCCCGTTCCCGTTCCCGTTCCCGTTCCCGTTCCCGTTCCCGTTCCCGTTCCCGTTCCCGTTCCCGTTCCCGTTCCCGTTCCCGTTCCCGTTCCCGTTCCCGTTCCCGTTCCCGTTCCCGTTCCCGTTCCCGTTCCCGTTCCCGTTCCCGTTCCCGTTCCCGTTCCCGTTCCCGTTCCCGTTCCCGATCCCGTTCCCGTTCCCGTCCCACCCGGTTCCCGGTCCACCGTGTTGGACTTCAAAATAAATGACATTTTTGCATTCGTCATCCCCGAAAACCCCAATAACGACATCCATATCTATTTTTGGGGTTTTTTACCCCTTTTCACCCCCATTTCATCCCAATAGGGGTTCAAATACTAACAATAACAATATACGTTGCGTTAGATGTCTACCCATAAGCCTAAATTATAAATTTAGCGATTTTTACTTCGAAAATAAAGGATTTTCTTCAATACACAACTTCATCCCCCCTTTGACCTCTTCGGGGGTAGAATTTTGAAAAACGCTGAGACCCGTATTTATTTATTTTCAATGGTCAGTCTAAACACAAAATTTGAAGATCCTAGCTTCAAAACTGAGGGACTTTCATACAAACTTTGATCCCCTTTTTTATCCCCTTAGGGGGTGAATTTTGAAAAACCCTTTCTTAGTGCACCCCTTAACCTCATAAGGAACCTACGTGCCAAATTTGGAGTCTCTAGACCCAGCGGTTTGGGCTGTGCGTTGATAGATCAGTCAGTCAGTCAGTCAGTCAGTCAGTCATTCAGTCATTCAGTTTACGATTTTATAAATATAGATTTTAGGGTAAAACATTTACCCTAAAATCTGTTTATTCAATCACTCGAGCAAATAATTATGATGTAATCAAAGTTCCCAATAGGAGCCTGTTCCCCTAATAAGGTGAGCGGAATATTGAATTAATTTACCCTAATTATTTGTAAGCACATTATTATGATACTGTTTACTTGAAAATATAACCATACATTAGTTTAATATTAGTAGTAACTTCATTATTATTGTTGTGTATTTGTGTTGTGTGAGCGTCAATAAATGTTTTTTCTATTTTCTATTTTCTATTAAGCGTTTAATGCGCCATATTATTATTTTTCCGCTCATGGCGGAACTTGACAGACTGATCGTACTCGATCACGTTTGTTAAGCAACGCTCAGTCCGGTCTGGTGTCGGATGGGTGACCGTTAAGTGACATTACAACTGAGCGCTTCTGTGCTTCGACGGTCCTAGCTGTAATTGTCATCTGACAATAGTCGTTAAGCCAAGTTAGAGGCCTTACAGGCGGCTTGATAAACTCTAACACTAGGCAGGCAGAGGTGGCCACTATCCCTTAAGCGATAAGAAGATAATATATTTTTTTCTCAAATAAAGTTTATTGTGAATACTGGTGCAGTACAGTTTTTTTATAATTCCTATTTACATTTCGACCCATTTGATTTTTGGACGTTTATCTGAATTTGGGTAACTGTTAGGTAATCCGTGGTTTGAGTATGCACATAGAATTAAGGCCAGAAACTTAAGGTAGCTTGCTATTATTATACACTTGATGACCAGCTAAATAAATCAATTTGTGATTTGGATGCACATAGAATTAGTTCTGGCAACTTATGGTACCTAGTATGCTATATTCACTTGATGACCCGAAATCAGGTATACCGGTGTTAATAAATATTTGGTTACCTAAATGGCCTTTCGTTGGGTGCACAGCATATTATTATAGAATTAATGACTGTACAATTTAATGATCTGAAATCGGGTATGCCATTGTAAATAAATAGTCGGGTAAATGACCTTGTGTAATTAAGACCCTTAGTTTTTATTTAAGGCTAAAACTAAACGTATTTGAAATACGTTTATTATTATTAAGTAAGGGCTAAAGAAAATTTTCTTTACAGACGCCTTTGCTTGATAAGTCTTCGTCACTTCTTAGCTTTTCAAAACGCGTTCTTTTTATACGTACTAACAGAATCTAAACGTCTTAAATGTCCGACTCATCCCCTGCGAATCTGCACGGTAATGAAGGTCAAGAAAGGGACGGATATACATCTCTCTGCTCCCTCTACGTGACTCGCTGAAGTTTGCTAACGACCTAAAATACTCTTCACATCTCGCGATCGGATTCAGTATGATTATTGTCGCGTATTTTTTTTATGCACAACGGCATAGTGCTTGGCCTTCACCTCATCTGATGTTAAGAACGATAAGGCCGAAGGTGGAAGCGCAATACACCCGGTATCACTGACGAACTGGCTATCTTAACTCTAACTGCCGAAACACAACAATTTTTAAATTGTTGTTATGGCGTCAGAATTAGACAAGATGGTGATGATGGATTAGGTGATCTAGCCAGACAGACTTGAAATAAGCCATACCACCAACCTAACCGAGTACAAATTGTACCCCCCTGGAAATCGAACCTGGGAACCTTGCGTCTTACACGGATAGGGAACAACTATACCACAGAGGCGATTACATGATGCATTCGACCTTGTCATGTTGTTTTTTCTGAAACCTACTTAATGGAATGCTTAGTAAAAAGAGTAATTTCAAAAAATATTATAAAATTAACCAATGGATCATTGAAATGTATACGTAGTAATTCCATGCAATGGATTTAGCAAGCAATATAACTAAACAACACAAACAATATGATTTTATAATTATAAGAATAATCCTTGAGTAATTGTACTTTTAAGACCTAAAAGCAACTAATGCGATAAGTGTTCGATTAATCTGAAGGAATCGGAAGGTGTCAAGCGACTTTAAAAAGAATGTGCAGAGGGATTTATAGCCATCTGTGGCAGCCATCGATATTGTGGCCGTTCTGAAATTCCTGGCGCTTGCCGTGTTCAGGGTTTCGCTTCGATTAATAGCGAGCACATCGAGAGTAGCTGTCAGACATAGTATCAAACAAGGTGACCAAAGTAGCATACGTTTTGATATTTTCGTTAAACATAATTGTTTGTATGAAACAGATGATTTTTTTCTCGATTTCGGATCCAAAACTTTAATAGTACTAACACCATTATAAAAATTGTTCAGTTTGATGGTCCCTATCTACCATATACGGCTTTAGGTGTTTTTTTTGTAACACTTTGTATAAGTACTCTTTTCCAGCTACAACCTTCATCAATAAGCCCATGGGCTTCCAATCCCGGTAAATCTTCCGTGAACACTATCTCGTGTTAGATGGATCCACCAGGGAACATAAATCAAACAGGGAAATCCTGTGTTCTTCTCGCTTTTAAGGAACACCTGCCTTTTACAAGGATTTTTTAGATTGTATAAGGTAAATCGATCAATTTATATGTATGTGGACTGAATAATTTGTTTTGCAACCTTGTCGAATTGTTTTTCAACTGAAAAATTAGCTGTGAACGCAATAGCAAAAATTTTGTACTTAAGTAGTATAAAGCCTTGCTTAATTATGATTTAAGTGAATGACTGATGAACAGCACGTTCCTAATGTAAACCTGCGTGGTTTTTTGTGAATGTAGCAAACAACTTTTGTATTTTTATGTTTATTTGGTAATAAATAAAAAAAAAACATAAAAAGATCATAGCTTACGTAGGTCATAATTTATAAGAGGTATACCTACTCATATAAGACGTTATGAAAAACTTTTAGCCCATCGAAAGCTTGGTATTGAACAACGTAAATATAACAAGCAACTCCAATAACTACACAAAACCTAATTTATCTTACTCTCAATAAATAAATACGAAAAGAAGTTTCTCGCGAAAAGCAATTTAGGTTACCTGCCCAAAAGCAATTTATCCAAAACACTTTAGTGAGTTATTCCCTTAACTATTGGTGCCTGTTCTACTGTTCTGAAATCCCGTTTTTATTTTATCGTTTCCCTCTTAACTATTCCATCACTGTCTGAACCAAGCGTTATAACCCGATATGCATATTAGAAGATAACCGTTTGACAGCACCCGATATCAGGGATGGATTTATAGATTTAACGCTTGATTTATGTTCCTCGGCTGATCCATTCGATGGAACAGCGGATATGGACGCTTTTAAAATTTCACGATCATATTTTCCCTGTGCTGGAAATTCTCCCTCAAATAATAATATGATTTTTATTCACATAAATTAACCCTATTAAAGCAGTATTCAAATCAAACCACCCGGATGAAACAAAACTCTGATTTTTGAACTTCCAATGTGAAGAACTGATGTAGAAATTCTACTTCACAAAAATTACTGTAGACTGAAAAAGAAACAAAGTAACCAAACAGAATATTGAAAAATGGCATGGTAACTCTGTAAAAAAATCCTGAATAAAAAAAAATTCAAATCGTCAGATTTCGTAATTTACAACGACAGTGATATGATTTTTTACACAAAAAGGATAGCTTTTTTATCGATCTAACACAATAACTGAGTACATTTTTAATAGATGATCCAGTATTTCAGAAATCAATAAAAATGTACTAAATTTCGTCAAATTTCTGGCGAAGCGTCAATTAAAGCTATGCAATATTCAACCTTATTCTAAAGACATAGTGAAAGAGTAAATTTCGTGAACTGCATCGCCTTAAGATCACTTTAAAATATCATGATCACATCCGCACGACACCCACTGCTGGGTATAGACCTCCCCCAAGGACCTCCACGTCAATCGGTCCTGCGCTGCCCGCATCCAGCGGCTTCCCGCGACCTTCACCAGATCGTCGGTCCAATTTGTCGGGGGCCTACCCACGGAGCGTAGTCTGTTGCGCGGTCGCCATAACAATTAATAATAAACTATACCTACATTAAATACAACTATGTACCCAAGCTCTTATCTAGTATGTCACGCTTCAGCGTTACGTTTTCCCCATACTCTAACAGAACTAAATAATACATCAATTTTGGGTACATAGGTACTGACGACGTTACCAAAAATGTTTTAAAATATTTTATACTTTAAAATATTGTAACAAGAGTAATTGACCTGATATATGCATATTAGCGGACGGCAATGGACGCGAGTCGTGAATGGATTTATGAATTTCGCTCAATTTACCTTATCCATTTTGTGGTGGAGCTGTGTAAGCGTCATATAAATTGGACGTTAAGAGGATTGTCAACCACGTGGTCTCCATACAAACGGCGATAACGTTTCCCACCCTCTAAACCTTAACCTACAGTAATTATTTTTTGGTATTTTTTTGAAATGCCTAAATACTAGGGCTGTACGTTTTGATTTTTTAAATATCTATAAAAGATTTCGAAATATTTGCATTTTAGTGATTTCATACAAAACACAGAAGTGCCAATATTTTCAAATCTACAATGAATATTTTAAAAATCAAAACGTACAGCCCTAGTTTTAGGCATTTCAAAAACATACCAAAAATTCATTGCTGTAGGTTAAGGTTTAGAGGGTGGAAAACGTTATCGCCGTTTGTATGGAGACCACGTGGTTGACAATCCTCTTAACGATATGAGTTAAGAATGGATTTGTAAATAATGCAGGTGTGGTAGACTATATTCAAGGAAGTTTGGAAGTGGCATTGCTGAACCTAAAGTTACGGATAAATTAGAATAAGAAGTGTATGGGGAGGAGGAAGAAAGGTCGTATTTCAAACACGGTAAGAAAATATAGACTACTCAAAAGCAATTAATTTCTATATTTGTTTGAATAGTAAGTAAAGTTGTTTAAAATTTAATTTCAAGATGAAATAATATAAAATATGACATGTTTAGAAACAAAAACTATTTAAAGATGACAACTGATAGAGAAATATGAGTGAGAAAGAATACGGAAGAAAAAGACATAGAAAACGATGGCCAACTTCGGATGATTAACAAATAACAGGCAAGTTATTTGTTAATCATCCTAAGAGCATTACATATCTAAATTAGTTAGGTACTCACTTCGAGCATCGCGGCTTCCTTCGAGCATCGCGGCTTCGTATCGAACAGAAACGCGTCTTACTCTAAGGGTACTCATAAATACCTATTGTTGATACTGTTCTTCTCTATTTATAACTCTTAATTAAAATTATACTCTTGTTCATATTTTTTGTTATCAGCCTAAAGTCTAACTAAGTTTTTAATTTAAATTAATAATCTCTTTTCTTTTTCTGTATTTTTTTTTGTTTCTGGTTTTTTGAGGCCAAAAAATGTTTTTTTATCTTTTATCAAAATAAGCTTTTCAGCTTATAGTGAAAGCTTTTGAATTTCTCTGCTAAGTAAAACTATTTCTATGATTTCAATTACATCTGTTCTTAAAACAGTAGCTCTATTTTAGTATGTCTACATGATAGCTATGTTTGCTGTATGTTTTGCGAAACTGTCCCATATAGTATCAAATGGATCAGTTCGGGAGATAATCCCAATGGGATACTATTCAATTAGCAGTATTTGCTTAACAGTCGGCCATATTGATTGTTATTGATTCAGGGTTAACTGATATGGTCAGCTATCAGATACGGAAACTGATGTATAATAACTATGATAGCAATATAACTTAAGTGTTACTAAAATGGATGGAACTAAAAGCAATTATTGAAGAAACAAAATCTGAATTCATCAAAGAAAAAAAAAGAGCGTATTTTGCAACACTGTCATTGAAAAGAAAAAAAAATACCTATGCAATTGCGAACTGGCAAGATTGACTGAGAACCCCCAACCAAAATATTTTTTCAAAACACCAAAAATGAGGCAATTACATTACCAATTCATGCATGAATTATTTTCCATGATGCAAATATATTCCAAGTTGCAACTACTTCCGTTTGCAGTCTCACAATGATACCATGAAATGACGCAAACATGGAATCCGATACCTTACCATGAATATCTAGAATAATATAGCCTAATTATTGATCTTTGGGTTCGTACGGAATAAATTGCTTGGACCCCGGTTAATTCCAACGAATCGCCAGTGTTTGTGTAGGACTTGTAATTTGACTTGTACTGTACTATCTCTGTTATGCTAGGCTGTTATTTGCATTATAAATTGATTCGTCCTGTGGAAATAAGATACAGCTACTTTACACCTTTGGTTAAAACAAGGGAGAATGTTTATGTTTTATTACGGTACCGAATTTTCTATGTAGGTATATCTTACCTACTTATAATTAATTAAATCTACAGCTTCAATTTAGGTATTTACTAGGTACTTCAAAGTCAGTCATCAAAATAATGTTGATATTTATATATTTATAGTATTTAGAGCGATTTTCACTTTTATCCAAAATTTTAAGCAACCCAAATTACAAAAAAAAGCGAAAGAAAGTTTAGTGGCATCTGAAATGTTATAAGAGAATGTCTATATCGAGATGCCATCATATATTCAATTACTCCAGCTACCCTTTTTGCTCGATTTTTGGACTTATCTTCAATAATTTATCAATACCGTTGGTTTACTTCAGCTGGTAACCGCGAACATGTAGTACCTACTCATTTATTATTCTACGCTAATAGTCTCGTCCATTTCGCTGACGAGCTTAGTGAAGGCTACAAAATAATATTTATTTATGATCCCATGTAATACTTTTGCAAAACTAACTTGGTTTTCTGCAAAATTTGTAATAACCTAATGGGGCATGGGGTATTTCAATGGCATTGCTTGCAGTGTAGCAACATTTAGCCAACTCCAGTCAAGTCAAGTCAAATAGGCTTTATTCAAATAAACTTAATTGTTAAGTACTTTAGATTTTCCTACCACCCGTTCCAGACTTTTTTAGCTGACAAAAAGAACGAACGGAGCAAGAAACTTATCAGCTGTAACAGCCATAAGTAACGATATTTACAAACTTGAATATATCGTTACCAGATAATTACAACAGGGTGACAGGATTATTGGCAACAACATAGACTTATTATATAACTTCAACAAAGTACTTATATTAGCAAGTTATGTGTTACATCATTTCCACGCATTTTGATCTTTAAGATAATCGTCTACTTTATCGTAACCTTTACCCATGAGCGTTTTTTAACATGGTTTTTAAATTCACTTTATTTTAATATTGTTTTGCTTTAATAAATTGATGAAGTATGATCGACCTTTGTTTCTATGTTCTATTTTATCATCATTCACTGCCAAACGCGACGCAAAAACCAAACCAAATAAAAATATTACTAAAGGCTCTTTTTATAAAGTTTATATTGTAATTTCAACTTTATGATTAACTGTGCTAGTTCATAATGGAATCGCCAACAAACTCTCGCCAGGAACTTAATATTCCCAAATCGTTTAGTGCAGCTGTTGGCTAGAACTAATTAAAAATATCCGAACAGTAATGAGGACTACAACAATAACTTTCATTAGCGTTTATTCGTAAAGTTTAATATTGTGGAACGAGTAGCCCAACAATGAAACTTGAATTGTGGTCATAATGAGGATCATTGTACAAGTTACTATCTTCGGATTTATCATACTATAGGTATGTAGGGGTATGTATTACAATGCCAAAGTAAAATTGAAAAGACCGAATTTTACACGACCCATGGAAGAAAGACCGAAAAATAAAAGATCGAATGGTAGTTTGGCCGTACGTTTAAAATCATGAAAGGCCATCTTATCTAAAAGACTAAATCACGGAACTTAAAAACCAAAGGTCAACTTATTGAGGGTAACACCAGGGTGCCTACTGCCATGTCTTAGCGCAGTATTATAACATTCTTACCATGCTATTTCGTACCACGACCTTCATAAAGTATGATTATTGTAATAATGTTTCCGTTGGAAGTTTTGTGACGTCATCGTTCAATCGTTCACTTAAACCGTACCACGACGTGTCTTTTGACAGCTAGCATTATTGTTTTTGTGTCAAATATTGAGAAATTTTGCAGTCTTAAAAAAGTTGCTTTTTCTCGACGGAAACAAAACTATTTTGAGTTATTTTATTTAGAAATTGGAAATTGCGTCATAAACAGTAAGTGAAACGTTTTTATACATATTGTTCTTCATTGTTAATGTAATATTATAGTTATTATGTTTCATTTCTATTTGATAACAAATACTTGTTTTCGGAGGAGCTCGGTGGCGCAGTGGTTTAGCGCCTGGCCCAGCGATTGCGGAAGTTAAGCAACGTTCGCAAGGGTCAGTCATGGGATGGCTGACCAAAAATTTATTATCACGAGCTCCTCCGTGCTTCGGAAGGCACGTTAAGCCGTTGGTCCCGGTTGCATTTGCAGTCGTTAACACCCACCAATCCGCATTGGGCCCGCGTGGTGGGTTATGGCCCATCCTCCTTACCACCCATAAGGAAGGCCTGTGCCCCAGCAGTGGGGACATCAAAAATGGCTGATGGACACACTTGTTTTCGGATGGACAGTGAAGTGAATACGAAGTATTTGAGTTTTTGGCAGCCGATAACGCAGAAACTAATAGAAATCGAAGGCAGCGTCGACTAATGTTGCGTTGAAGAAAGTGATCCCTTCGAATTAGAGGATGCTGAGTTTGTGAAACGTTATCGACTTACCAAGAAATTGGTTTATAACATCATCGAGGAGTTGAAACCTCTGCTGAAGTCCCCTGTAAAATTAGCTGCTTCTGTTGCTGTAATTTCGTTGCATTTTCTGTGCGAGTGTATTCTTTAGCCTGCAACGACCTATTATAGGCCGAAGCAATATCCTTATTGGAATTTAGAAACTCCCATAGAAGTTCTAATTTTATTGTCGTATAATAAGAAATAATACTTTATAGTTAAACTAAAGCACTGCGCGTTTAAAGGTGATGAAAGGAAATCTGTATTTACTTACTTTAAGTCCGACATTTAAGTTTAAAATTTAAAATTTTATTAATTTACAAAGTTCAAACACAAGCGCGCTTACACATTGGGGTTGGCCAGTGAAAACTAAACGCAGATGGCGCCAGCATAGTTAGTTCCCAAGTGCATCGGTCATGGTTTTGTTTTGCGTTTGTTTACAACTTAAAAAAATATTTTCTCCATTCTTGACTTCATAGGGTATCGTTAATAGTGATATCTATGTTGTTACATTCCTCAAGACACCATGTACACTCACTGGCGAGTCAAAGAACTTAAGGATGAATTAATAAAACGTGGTGCTTCTTTACGAGGAAAAAAAGCAGATCTTGTTAAAAGGTATTTTTATTTCTCTACTAAATCTTCTATTCTACTTTACTGACGCTGTTTTTTACTCAATCAGTAACTGGTTTATCGAGCAGTATTAATTTTAGGTTGCAAACTACAGTCAAAATATGGAAAAAAATTGTTCAACCATATCCTATTTCAGGTTGGAGCTTTATGACAAAAACTTTCATTTCTGGCGTCCTGAATGTCCTGATGGTGATGATGAAGATCCAACAATGCAGCTACCATCAGAAGAAACTTATTTGGATATTAATAGCCACACAACTCTACCACCTCTAATGAGACTATGATAAGCATTATTTATCTTAGTAAGTAGGTACCTAATCATAGGAATATTTTATTTCTATAAAAAATGTGACAGACCTCTTAATGCAATAAAACACTTGTTTATAATATTGTAATCAGTTTTTATTTACAATCCCTTCTTTAAAGTTACACAACATGACACATATTGAAAATATTTTTGATGCTAAGGGCACATAAAAATAGTTAAAATTATTTTGCAATATCAAATATGTTTTAGTTAACCCAATAAGCCTTTCGATATGTACCCTTTAACAAGCCAATTTCTGGTCTGCAAGTAAAAGGCAAAGCTCAGTTGAGAATATTCTTAGTAACTAAATGTGGAGTTTGAGTTTCTTGGTTTGTTTTATTTTCTAATGAAAGTGGAGTAGGAACAGTAGTATTCATCTCAGATTCAACCACATGAGATACATTACTGTCCATGCAGCATGCACACACTGCTATCTTTTACAAGCGGCACTATGTCCTCACAGCACTGAGATGTTGACGGCATCTGCATTTCAAAAAGCTGTTTCTTTCTGAGATTCCGGGACCCGGGACTCTAATCTATCTTTCTTGCAACTGCCTTTTCTGAAACCGGTTGTATATTCCATTGAAAAATAGATGGAACAGCATTTTTCTTAAGGTATTTACGTTGATGATCCACACCTAGAACAAAAAATTATGTCAACATTATTATTGTTCCAAAAAAGAATTTCTATTATAACTGATCTTTCAAAATATATACTTTTTGGTATTTCATTATTAATTTAAACAGCTTACCTGTATATTTACTGCTTTTTTCATAGTCATTGTCCACAAAATGTTTTGAACATAACCTCTAACTAGGCTTCGGAATTAAATTGACACGGCGTATGGCTTTAACCAACGCCGACGAATATTTTTATCTTTGGGAATATGATGTACTCCAATTTCAGAGCATTTTGGTACAATACAGCGAGTCATAATATTATTTGGAATTGTTTTCTTCCATACACCATATAAAATTATTATGTTTTGGGAATGGGAACTAGCTATGCTAGCGCCACTTTGACAGTTGCCAACCCCTTGTTTTGGCAATCTACTTTCCTCTTGGAAGTAATTTCTGCCAGTGTCAAGTGTAGATAGCAAATAAGCCGTAGTGATGGCTAGCAGGGAATAGACAATTTCGCAACATCATTCGTTCTTTGGCAGGAATAAAGTATTATTACTTTGTGCAGGTTGTGGTACGAATTTGAATAATCTTATTGTAAGCTTATAACAAAACGTTCATAAAACATGATGGTTTTCTAAAAGGTGATGGTAAGCCTCCAGAAGGCCGGCCAGCAGGTCGGTTCTGGCACTTCACTGGTTTGTTTTTGGCAGGGCAGTCGTATTTTTAATATTTTTAAATTTATTTATTTTTATTTCACATATTTTAATGACACTTGGTGTCGATTCGGTTAGCACGACTAACTTAATTTAAGCATTCTGTTCTTGTCCTTTCGATACAGAAAGAAAAGGATGGAAAACCAGTTTAGTCCTGTCAATTTAGTTAAGTAGTTGCTAACCGAATCGACGCCATTAGGTACTTATATAGTTTTGGAATGTGCTCATCAAGGTTTTCAAATAACGTAGATTTTACTTACACCGATGAAGGAAAGCATTAAGTTTCCAATAAATCATGTCGTCATTTTATATTACGCAAGCATGACTTTTTCTGCGACCTTTTTCTTTCATAAGTTGAAGGAGCCGCATCTTTCATGTCTCAGCACTTTTTTGTTTGAAGATGTATAGTTAATATTTTATGCTTCTGATCAGGGCCCCATCCCCATCTGCCCCATCCCGCTAATTCTGAACGATAAAACCAAAACCGTTACGTTGTCATTCAGGTTACATTTACCTATAAATCTTTGGTTTAGCTTTAAAACTCGCATTTTATCTGTCCAAGATTGCCATCCTAGTAGGCTCTCTATAACTCTCAACAATTTTAACAAAACTAAAGCTATTATTTTCTATAAAATGAAACTGAAACGGTCACGATTTTCCTTTGGTTTTATCGTTGAAAATTAGCGTAATTGGGCCACTGTTTTTTCGATAGTCCTCGTCGTTCTATATCTGTATAAGTTTTAAAGCCAACTGTGAAATCAATCAAATCAGGAAACTAGACAATAATAAATTACTATCTACAACTTCGAATACTTCGATAACATAGCCAAAATAAAAAGTTTTGCATGGTTAATCTTATCATTTCGGTGTTGAAATAAAAAGAAACATTTTGATATCTAGACATTGTTATTCAGAGGTCCTCAGTGTTTGTTTTAATGTATTATGTCATTTATTTTGCCTAGATTCGGTCTAGCGGCTATAATGTCTCTCTTAAATCTACAGCGGTATTAGCCTCATCATTACCCTTAATAGCCAAATAAATATTAGCTATTCTTGAATTGTGATTATATGCCTATTCATGACAAAGTTATATTATTAGCTTTAGATATATTATATTAGGTATATCAATTACGTATTTTGAGTATTTATACAAATCTTCTTATTTGGACCTAAAGAAATCAATGTAAATAACCTAAAACTTGGTCTGTACGTTTATTGAATGAAACAATATCTAAGGATGTTATTTCAACTTCTACAAATATTTTTCAAGTATGACTAAACACCGTTTCAGGCTCGTAAGTTCGTAACACAAAGGTAAGAGCAGTGTGGATCCGCTTTTGTAAGTTCACTATCAATATTCATCAAATCTAATAACGGAAGACGTTGAGTTCGTGAGGTACACTTTGGTTATATCCATTACTCACGTTTCAAGTATCTTGCAGTATAGGTATGCAATGGAACTAACAAAGAAGTTTATTTACTAGGAAACCTTTCTTCACTGAAACATATAATTGTGCAATTATGTCTGTTATGAGTTCTGTCAAGACTTTTGGTATACATTGATTTTCATTACAAAGGTTAATAGTTGACTAGCTTCCGCCCGCGACTTCGTCCGCGTGGACATTCGATAAAATCCTCATGGTTTAATTTCATTAAATTCTGATCAGCCGTTTTTACGTGATTAGGCGGGTCCCCACCAAGCGCGCTGCCTCGCGAGGCAGGACGTTTGCCACACGGGCCTCGCACGATTTAATTAAATTTAAATTTAATAATTTTCAATGGTCAGCCTAATCACAAAATATAAAGATAGCTTCAAAACTGAGAGACTTTCATAAAAACTTTGGACCCCCGTTTCACCCCCTTGGGGGGTGAGTTTTAAAAAATCCTTTCTTAGTGCACCCCTGGACATCATAAGGAACCTATGTGCAAAATTTCAAGTCTCTAGGTTCAGCGGTTTGGGCTGTGCGTTGATATCTCACTCAGTCAGTCAGTCAGGACTTTGAATTTTATATATATATATATATAGATAGATGAACAATCAAAAGTGTAGTTATTACATATTACTGAAATAGACTGTTAAAACTTGGATATAGCCATACAATTACACTACTAATGAGGCGTTCAATTTAAGCTGGGAGATAATCATTTCATTGCACAATTGATATTACCCATGAAAGCCTACTTGTGTAAGGACGTTATGTAGAGGTATATGTAATATTATTATGTATAATTCAATACTTGATTCGCTTAGCGAAGTAACTTTGTAGTGCGCAGTGTAAGTTTGAGTTATTTAAATACGTAGCTATTATACTATGTGAACAATTTATTTGATCAAGTACATACGTAGAAAAGAATTCGTGACATTTAAAATAATAAGAGACTCAAGGAGGCTGATTCCTGTATTTTTGTGGTTCCCCATTTCACGCTTATTAAGAGCTAAATACTGTTTCGGTAAAAGCATCCCGAAAACGAACTGCCTTTTGTGTACAGGGCAATTTGAAAGCAAGATGAAAAAATGTCATCATTCCTTAGGCTGCGGATCAGTGAAAAGCTATGATGAAACTAAGGGCTTTGGTGAACACAAATCTGATAGAGGGTGTTTCTTTTTTTTTACCAAAAGCAATACAAAAAAAATACAATTCAAAAATCACTCGCCAAACTTTAAAGTTTGAAAGTGAAAGTAAAAGTGAAATAAGCTTTATTCAAATAAACTTAATTATTAAGTACTTTTGAATCGTCTATATTTACCTACCACCCGTTCCAGACTTTTTTAGTTTGATAGTTAGTTAGTTAGTTTGAGTTTGATGTTATAGTATATTTTCAAATCGCCTATGTTAAAGCCTTCCAGTGTACGATTCAATGCTAACAATTGTACTTATAATGTTAATAATTCACACAAACAGCACTTGCATTTATAGAATTTCAAGCCAGTGCCTTTTCAAATAAAATTTTACTAATTTATTTCCCTGATTCACTGAATAATAATATAAAAATAGAATAGAACTTCGTCTACATATTTACACAAAAGCTCAAAACATCAAACATCTCACGTTTTCATTATAACAAATCTATAGCAAGAATATCTTGTTACATTAAATGAAGTACATCATTATATGCCAAGTCGGGAGTTCCCCACGACATTCAAATTATAGAAAAACAAGCTACTCCCACCCGCTTTTAACTTCCTCCCTAAGCCGACCCAAAATCTGCTAGGTGAAAAAATCTACACGCAAAAGTAGGTAGATATTGTGCTAACAAAAGCGGCCCGGAAAAGGGAGTAGGTAGAGGAGACGTTGAAAAACCCGCTGCAGGATTTCAGCGTAATATTCGGGCTCAAACCGCCCAAGGGGCTTTTTTTGGAATTTCGCCCTTTGTTTCCCTGGACTTTTTTGGCACGTACGGTGTGTAAGAAGTCTGTGCGTGCATGTTTAAGCCTGTTCATATTCCTGGTTAGTGGTTGTTACGTGAGTAGATAAGGGCAGATTTGTAATGGAGACTTGTGTGTGTAACCATTAATTTCTATCGTTACCTATAATGTGAAGAATCTGGTTGGTTTCAAGAAGTGTAGTGTTTTTTTTTATAGTGTCTCTTTATTAGACGCTATTTATCTCTTCAATTATATAGTATTGGACGAATAACTCGAATGCACAGTGGCTTAGCGCATTAGCCCGCGGCAGGCACTGCTAACCAACTATCGCTAGATTCAATCATGAGATGCGTAATCAATTTTTTTTTCACTCCTCTTGCTCAAAAAGTCCGTCATTGTAACGTACAAGAGCCGAGATAAAGTAGCATAATAACCCCTAGGGGTTAAAGTTTTTTCTTTTTTAATGTTTGTCTATTACCAATGAGCCTACTAAATCGAAAAAGTATTTATTCATAATCACGAATAAAAACTCGCTCGACTTTAATACTGGAGGTCTATTACGAAAAGTTTCATGCGATACACGCAACTGCGTCCGTGCTTCGTTATGATTGTTTCCTATTACAAAGCACTTGCGTATGCGATATCGCAAAGTAATTGCGTAAGTTTGACAGTTTTTCTCTAGCGTATCCGACATCATTCATTCAATAGTCTTTGGGCTACGATAGCCAAATTGAAAATGTGTTTAATAGCCACAACCGACGAACTGCAGACGACTATCGTGACCAAGTGATTGCGTACGTTTATTTCGTAATAGGCCCCCTGTTTCTCATTCTTATTTTTGAAAATGGAACTAAAAGCATCTCTCCGGTGAAATCATAGACTTATTTATACTCTGTGCACAGAGTGAATCGTAGAATGTGTGTTTGGGTTGCTTAGCTGCTACAGCAGAAATATAAAAAAGGTACCATGGCGCGAAATCTTTAGAATTTTTCTATAATTACATACTGATTGAAGTGACTGTAATAGGAAAGAAATAATTTATTTAAATATTGTACAAAAAGTTTATGAAGTGGAGGATAGAAAAACGAGTGGATTCGTTTACGGAAGTAGGTAGGTATACTATTTAATATTGTATTTTATTTTCTCGCAATCGTAGTGAAAAGTATAGTGTAACACACGCTAAAACCCATTGTAACTCGGTTTCTATTTATTCCCTCGCTAAAGCTCGGGAATAAAACTACCTCGTATGCAATGGGTCCTTTTAGCGTCTTGTATAACAATCTACTATTATCTAGAGCTTCTCCGCGCTTCGCTTGAACCATTTTAAGATGTTGGTCCCGACTGAATTTGCAGTCGTTAACACCCATATCTATAATTTTGTTATTTTAGTATCTCTGAATTTTATTAGTAAATGCCCTACTTTTACTAATAAAATTCAAAGCTCAATGAACTGGTTTCGTGTTCAAAATAACTTTTACACATAATTGGTAGTCCGCATTATGACTTTGCGTAAAATATGTAGCATTAACTTCGAATAATCTATGCTACATTTTGTAAATTATAAGTTCAGATTTACTTAATCACATAATAGCTCCTTGTGAAACACCATTCAAAATAGAAACAGACCTCGATAGCCCTATTTCTGCGAAGGATTGTAATATAACTCATTGGTTTAACATTGATTTGATGTACCGTAGCTACTTCTTAAGAAATGTCATAAGGGTCATTATAGCTTGAAGCGTTAGTGTCTGCGTCTTTGTTTTCTAGTCAAACTTTAAACCTTCCTATTAAATGATACCGGTCGTTAAGCCATATTAGAGGTGATATGGTTGCTTAAACAGCTCTAATAATGGAGTTGGCTATTAGCTTAAACCACTTACCAACCTAAGTCAGCAGTGCTTAAACACAATGTCGTGCTCGTGTTACCATAATCGTTTTAGTTTTGGCATGAAAAATCAGCATTTTAAGAGCAGTGGTACCTACGTTTACTTGAAATAATATAAAAGTGTAAGTATCGGATTAAAAGTGAGTTTAAGATAATTCAGTAAATGCTAAAAGAAAACAAAATAACAGAAAAGTTCTTATAGCACTAATTTGAGGTAATTAAAAAGTCATATTTTACTCAATTAAAGTGTTTAAGTTTATAATTTTATTAGGCTGTGCTGTTTTGAAATCTAAGAATAAAATCGGCTCTTTTACTAACCTAATCCATCTAAGTTTGTATTAATATTTTTGAAGAAAAAAGGCAGGTAAAATTAACGTGATAATTCAAAACTATGATCTCATAGCTTGAATACTGACAGTTCAAAGGATCCAAAATAATGAAATTAAGAGATTTTACCATATTTTGAGATGACTCTGAAACAGAAGTCTGAACTTTCCAGTTTGTCCCTATTTTTATCCCAATTCAGACATCACGGCCAACCAAGCCTTAAACATTGACGTGGATATTTATTTGAAGTCATCCAACATCGCTCCCAGCAGATTTTTTCCATTTGATCTACAACACAATGCCGACCCATTTCCAACACAGGCTTACCTTTTTATCTTTCCCATTCGGAACGCAAATAAAGTTTATATCCGTCGGTAACAACCTTAATTGCTTCCGCTCCGTATCCAATTAGACATATCAGTAAATTTTGTAATAGGACGCATTCGTATCGTTTCGGGGTTTGCTGTAGTACTGATTTCTAGACCAACATTACTCTAGATTGCGTTTTGTTAAATTTACTATTCAATAGAACCACTATCAAATAATAATTGCCTTTTAGTAGCTTTAAAAGGAGAAGCATATTCAAGCTAATTCAGAAAAAAAAACGTATCAAGGCAAAAAGGTTCCCTCTTTCCTAAGAACACTCCTTGCTAGAGGTGTAGAAACGAGTCTGTTCACTCCACAGAACCTGCTTGAAATTAATTCGACTAAAAAGTAATATAAAATGGGCGTAAATACGCACTCAAGTTAATACAGCTCACACTTGACCCGTTTTAATTTCGTCCTCTCGCCATTCAGACTTTTTCATCCAGTTCTCTTTACAGCGAAATGAATGCTATTTCCCAAGGACGATACTCTTTTGAAAATTAGCCCGGTGGTCCCTTTTCACAGGCATATAAATCAAGTTTTTGTTCAAAGCTCGGTAGCCATTTCGAGGTCTGTGGAATTGGCAACGCTTTACTAACTGTGGCGTAAGGAAAGGCTTAATGAAATTTTAAAACGATGAATGGGTTTGGAGTAGGTAGCATTGTATACTCATGCTACGTATGGTAGAGTGATGTTGTAAAATTTACATCATCTATTACATTGTAAATTATACTTGAACAACTGGCTCTTCACTTATGGCAACTGGCAAAACCAGAAATAAATTCTGTTTGCTACTATAGTTTTGTGAATTGTAATAATTAAATCGAAAGGTACGAGTATTCAAATTCAAATCTTAAAAGGACGTAAATAGAAAAGGTTTTTGTACTTATTCAACAATACTTAACGGGATCAAAATTTATTTCTTCGTCTTATTTACTTAGAAGCCTTTTAGACATTCCTTTAAGATCTCAAAATTAATTAGATTAAGTTAACGTTCAAATGTTAAGTTGATTAAAAAGCCTTACCTTGAGCGGGAGCGTAAATGTTCAAATACAAGCAATCTTCTGACTGATTCGTCAAGAAAGGGAGTATTCTTTTAAGATATTCGAATCTCCCTTTCGATATCCTCTTTAGTACTGCTGTCTCGTTCCTAATATCTGGAAGCACTTGCGGACATACTGGACTGAACTCTTCGGCTATTTTGACTCCTGACCACTGAGCACCTGATACAGGCGGCATGAACCTCAAAGAACCGATAGGCGGTGAAGCGTACGGGACACCACGGAAAACTTCTACTGGCTCCAAATATCTCGACTCTGGTGTGACGATGAACCCTCTTATGTCCCCATATTTCGTCCGTACTACCCTCGAGCTTATCATTGGCTGCGGATGTTTCTCCTCCATTGTGGATTCCCCCCTCACCATTCTAGATGTCAGCACGGGTAGCGAGATGAAGTACACAATGGTCAGTATTAACATTTTTCCGCTTCCACCGCCACTTCACCAGATACTGTCCGTGGTTGATTTGTGCTATAAGTCTACCATCTTGTGTGGCGGGTCTGCTTCTGCGGACCATTTACTAAACTATCTGAAACAAAGAAGAAGGAAAATATTAAAATGTTTGTCGAAATGTTTATTTTACACTTTGTGAATGATAACATCCATCATAAATGGCACGTCGTTTGCATGAACAACGAGAAACTAGCGGGAACACATCGCTCAAATACTTATCTCGTTGAACTTGTTACGGATCATTGAATAATATAATAATAATAAATAAATCATTTATTTCCTCATCACACAATAGGTAACTTAACTCTAGAACATATTTGAGTGAAATACCAATAATGTATACCTGAAGTGTGAGAAGCTGGTGCTCGCAATAGGTTTTTAAAGAAAACTTGTTACACAGGTCACCAGGCCACCCCCGCAAAAGGATACAATTATTGTGTTCTTAGCTAATCGTATTTGTAGACCTATGTAAAGAGCTAGCATAGGTGATAACTTATAAAAAACTCTTGTTTTGTGTATATTGTATATGGATCCTGTGTCTGAAATAAAGAATTATTATTATTATTAAAACTAGTACCTACTAAACATTTTAAATAGTAGTAGAATTTTGTGGTTGTACGAGTGCTTATGTTTGTAAGTGTGTGTGAGTATGTGTAATGTGTGTGTGTATGTGAGCCATTTTAATTATAATTGCCGATATTACTCGAGTCGAAAGGAGAAGCCAATGTTATTTAGTAAGTTTTTATTTTATAATATCTTTTTTATTTATTTCTTATTTTTTATTTGTGTGTAGGTAGGTGATTATAATTTTTATTTTAGAGGAATAAGAATGTTCAGTCTTTTGGTAGTCCTGTTCCTTTAAGTAGTTTGTGATCGTTACTTTACACCTGGCTCTGGGGAGGGGATAGATATTAAGAATAATAATAATAAATAATAATATAATAATAAATGCTTGGACAATTTCACACAGCGCCATCCAGCCCCAAACTAAGCTTGTAATATGGGTGCTAGACAACTGATATACTACTTAATATATTTTTTTAAAATATATACTTATTATACATAGTAACACCCAGACCCGTCACAGAAATTAAAATTCATCATTTCAATTTCTGCCCGGCCGGGAATCGAACCCGGGACCTCTTGCGTGGTAGGCGGCATGTTGACCACTGCACCACTCAGGTCGTCAAAGTGGACATAAAAGTGCAAAAAGATCCATTTACAATGTATTTTAGTGGATCTAGGGAATTTATCGTGTTTATAACTTAATTCAAATGAAATAATATTGAATAAAACGTTTAGTCCTATAAATTGCTATAAATCTTTCATATGCTCAATCTGTGCCTATTATAAGATCACATTCATTAATCAGAGTCAGAAGAGTTTCTACTTCATCAACTGTGAAACCAAAAGTTGAGACCGAAATTTCGTTCAGCGTTTCAAGTTTTGTCTCACCGACAGTAGGTACTTGAATATTATACTTCCACTTCCTCTCTCCGCTCCTCCATACTGTAGGAAACTTTGAGCACAATCGTGCATTTAGTTACAAAGATCACGTATTTCAGTCACGAAGCTCGAGCTCTCATTACAAGGATACGTTCAATCAAGTCTTGTTATAAGTACTTCAAAATTATAGTCACGTTTTGAAAATATAGTTCAGTGGAACCGAGGAGGTATTTCTATTTAATGGAATCCACAGGAGGTTGTGATTTAAAGGTAAGTTTATAAAAGCTATATATTTAATTTACTGCTTCTTTCATTATTTCATTTTTTCTTCAACTAGTCATGATTTTTTTGTTTTAACTTCATTATTTCAATCCAACTTTTTTGGTTTAATCATTGGAAATAAACACATGCTCCTATTTTTTCAGCATCTTTTATTTGTCTTCTTATTGGTATTTTTATTATTTATAGTGTTTGTCTAGTCTTTTACGCTGATAATAAACTGTTTTTAACCGACTTCATCAAAAGGAGGAGGTTCTCAATTCGATTGTATTTTTTTTTTTTTTTTTTTTTATCGTTGTTCACGCGTATCTTCGACATTTATTTACCGATTTCGATAATTTTTTTTTGTTCGATTAAGTTTTCTTGCGAGATGATCCCATTTAATTTTTTTTCAAATCGGTTCAGTAGTTTACAAGTAATCCTGAAAATACTATTATATTAAATCAACTAACTTGACAACTTTGTTATTTATGAACCGAATTAGATGATTTTTTTTGTTGGGGAAGGGATACCGTTGTGTAGTCTTTTTAACCGACTTCAAAAAAAGGAGGTAGTTTTCAGTTTGTATGTATGTATGTTTCTCCGCGATTATCTCACGTTTGGCTGAGCCGATTTTTCTACCTAAATAATATACCTACACTACCTAATGCAGAAGGTACTTACACTAAAAATAAAAAAATAAAAAATTTATTCACTTCTCAAGCTTACGCGCTCACTAGACATGAAATAAAACACTTTTAACGGATACTAGCGCGGTTTTATTGAAAGTACTTTGGCAATTAGTTGGTATTTGGTCTGATTTTTGATTTTCCCGACGTTTCGGCACCTTTGCAGCTGCCGTGGTCACGGGGGACTGAAGCTACTTGTGAGCCTACCCTCAAGCGATGAATTTTTTAGAACGTTCAGAAATTAAAATTTATCAAATTTAATTAGTTTAATTTTGGTTTGGTTTTAATTTAATTTTATATGTTAAAAAGAGAGAATCTACTGAAACTACTACCATTTCAAAAAATTGGGAGGCCCCTCCAAGAAAGAAATGGCGAAAGAAAACTTGGAGAGGAAGGCCGACCTCCGTCTTTTATATTAATTAATTTATTTGCAAAAGGAACTAACCGTATCATTAGATCTTACAGTGTGTGTTTGGGGCTTTAGCTTGTGAATGATGGGGTCCCAAGCTGGTGGAATTTTCCAACCATCATCTCTATTGAAATTAGGATATTTATTTATTTCGATAGCCTCGCGGAGCATTCTAGGAATGAATCTACGTTCCCTAGCAAGGATTTGGGGTTTGTCAAATCTAATATAATGGTTGGGCCCCTCAAAGGCGTGTTCACTCACTGCAGACTTGTTATCGCGCCTATGTTTCATGTCAGCTACATGTTCTTTAACCCGGGTCCCTATGCTTCTCTTTGTTTGCCCGATGTAGGAGAGCCCACAGTCACAATCTAGTTTGTAGACGCCTGCGGCTTGAAGGGGGATATTACACTTGACAGGTCGTAAGAATTGGTTGATCTTCTTCGGCGGCTTGAAGTAAGTTTTGATTGACGCTCGCTTCAGAATGTTTCCAATCTTGTCAGTGACACCCTTCAAGTATGGTAGGATGGCAGGTTGACGCTCTACTGTGGCTGTTTTGGTGCGTTTTCTGTGACGAAGGCGTGGTACTTGCAACTTGTTGTTACGTAGTACTTGCTTGACGTGCTGAAGCTCAGCAGTCAGGTGTTGTTTGTCACAGATGCCGCGGGCTCTCTGTTTCAGAGAGCCCGGGAAATCTTTGTTTCAGAGAGCCCGCGGCATCTGTGACAAACAACACCTGACTGCTGAGCTTCAGCACGTCAAGCAAGTACTACGTAACAACAAGTTGCAAGTACCACGCCTTCGTCACAGAAAACGCACCAAAACAGCCACAGTAGAGCGTCAACCTGCCATCCTACCATACTTGAAGGGTGTCACTGACAAGATTGGAAACATTCTGAAGCGAGCGTCAATCAAAACTTACTTCAAGCCGCCGAAGAAGATCAACCAATTCTTACGACCTGTCAAGTGTAATATCCCCCTTCAAGCCGCAGGCGTCTACAAACTAGATTGTGACTGTGGGCTCTCCTACATCGGGCAAACAAAGAGAAGCATAGGGACCCGGGTTAAAGAACATGTAGCTGACATGAAACATAGGCGCGATAACAAGTCTGCAGTGAGTGAACACGCCTTTGAGGGGCCCAACCATTATATTAGATTTGACAAACCCCAAATCCTTGCTAGGGAACGTAGATTCATTCCTAGAATGCTCCGCGAGGCTATCGAAATAAATAAATATCCTAATTTCAATAGAGATGATGGTTGGAAAATTCCACCAGCTTGGGACCCCATCATTCACAAGCTAAAGCCCCAAACACACACTGTAAGATCTAATGATACGGTTAGTTCCTTTTGCAAATAAATTAATTAATATAAAAGACGGAGGTCGGCCTTCCTCTCCAAGTTTTCTTTCGCCATTTCTTTCTTGGAGGGGCCTCCCAATTTTTTGAAATGGTAGTAGTTTCAGTAGATTCTCTCTTTTTAACATATAAAATTAAATTAAAACCAAACCAAAATTAAACTAATTAAATTTGATAAATTTTAATTTCTGAACGTTCTAAAAAATTCATCGCTTGAGGGTAGGCTCACAAGTAGCTTCAGTCCCCCGTGACCACGGCAGCTGCAAAGGTGCCGAAACGTCGGGAAAATCAAAAATCAGACCAAATACCAACTAATTGCCAAAGTACTTTCAATAAAACCGCGCTAGTATCCGTTAAAAGTGTTTTATTTCAATAAAAAATTTGTTTAAAAAACAAAAAACCGACTTCAAAAAACCTGCCTCTAAAAAAAGGAAGAAATAATATACAAATCATTAGATACGCATTATCATTGTTATAATAAAACACGTCAATTGAAGTCGGGTGGGGCTTTTAGAATAAAAAAAGGAAGATGTTCTCCAGCCCCACCCGACTTTAATAGACGTGTTTTATTATAACAATGATAATGCGTATCTAATGATTTGTATATTATTTCTTCCTTTTTTTAGAGGCAGGTTTTTTGAAGTCGGTTTTTTGTTTTTTAAACAATTTTTCGTTAGAAGAGTCGCCGCAAAAATTCTAAAAGTAATTCCATTTCACAAATATCTATTTCACAGTAAAATATGAATGAAACTTGCGAATTACGTTTATTGTCGAATACGTCTCCAAATGTAATCCCCTTCTCATTATGCTAAAGCTTGAAGACAATCATACATTCTATTGTGCTAATCCCGTATCCCAGTCACGGAGCTGAGGGCTTATTACAGGAGTTCAATCACATCACATTGGAGTAGTGTCTCATTATAATACACTTAATGTCGCCTTTTGTTGTCTCCAGATTATTGCGTGGTGTTGAAAGTAGTTTTGGGAGTTTTGTGTTTCTCTATATAATCGAGTCTTTTTTCAGTTTAAAGTTTACCTTTTCGAACAAACAAAGTATTAATGTATCTCACCAATTAATTGTTAAAGCTGATTAGCTAGTTGTTCTAGTAGTTCACTGCAAGATTTAAAGACATTTAAACAAACTCTATATATCTACCAATGAATGAATTCGTACAAAAATCAGAATTTCAAAATTTTACAGCAAACAGTTTATTCGTTATAGGTTTTCGCTCCACGTTATGCTGTCATAAAATGCCTTAATAAAGTGGAATAAAGTCTTTAGAGAAACTCAATTTAACAATGTCTTGCGTTACAATATAGAAACTTTCTAAGTTTAAAGTGGTTATGGCTATTCACAAAGTTGCGAACACTGAATAGATCCAACTAAAACAGCAGTAAAATCTGGCAACAATACAATAGTAGGGGATATTCCGATAGTACCGAGTTATTGGTGCAATAAATCCGGTGCAGATAAACACACCAATAAACATCTGAACAGTTTTCCTCGTAAACGTCCTCTACAAAGGAACAGCTTCCTTCTTCGCTGTGGAAACGGTCATAAAATGCGGAGATAGGGATTTTGTGAATATTTATGGAAAGTGAATCTCTGAACAAACAGACGTGAAGCCAATTACTGGGGAAGATATAAGAAAAGTTCAGTAGATGCCAACTTGCGACTTTTGGTTGGTCAGGCACGACGATTTTACTCGTGACCCCATTCGCGTCAGATTGAGTAAAGTCGATGATGTACGTTTACGTAAACATTTGTGTTGGAATGACTAGTGACGTACCTATACATTTTTACATTAAAGATGTAACAGTGTGAAGCTATTGTCGTATTTTAATACAAAAGACAAAGTCTTTTTGTCATTTTAAATCAAACAACTTACTTTCAAATACCTATAGTTATTTTTTTTTTTCGTCTAAAAATATTTTCAGTTTAAAACTGGCATTTTTAATGCAAAAAGTAAATCGATCAAATATAGTGTTGGTATAAAAATCGTTGAATTTTTTATGAAAGTTCTGAAAATTTGCACAAATGCAAAATCTGCATTCGTATGTATAAATTTTCTGGTACATTAGCATTTAGAACTGCAAATATTCATCATACAAGGAACCAATAAGTATTTATAATACTGTGAGCTCCCAATAAATATTTCATGATGTGACTTGCGTTTTGTTTGAAATTGTTACTACCCTAAAAAGTGTGGTTGTTTTGGAAATTGACGCTTTCTTTCGTGAAATCAATGACTTTTAGTTACTGTTTATAATTTTATTATGATGATACATATCCTGTGTTTAAAGCAAAAGAGGTAGTAAGTTAACTTTAGTAGCAATTGCTTTTAAGTAGGACAAACATATGGAACTGGTTTTTATATTTGCATCTACTTATCTATAAATATAAAAATAAATTTTGGACAAGAACTACAACATCTGTATTATTTACGTCATTTAGTCGATACTGCACTGTTTTTGGTCACCTGGAGACTGAGTCGCACGTGTACCGGTCAACAGTGCGTTTTGGCTCTTTCGACCCGCGCAATATTTGAATTACTCTTATGGAGTGGACTAATGAAACGATTTTCAATTCAATTCAATTTTTTTATTTAAATTTTCGCGATGTCATCCACCAGCGTCTTTTCCTTTTCTTTTTTTTATTAAGTAATAAAATCCACTAAATAACACAAAAGTGGCAAGAGCGGCAGCGATGACTTCTTTTTGCGACATATTTCGCTGCGTGCCTCGGACTGTGGCAGCGTGGGCGGCGCGGTGCCGGCGCGTCCAACGCGTGTTGCGCCGCGCCCGGGGCGGGCTGATTATCTAATTAGAAACCACCTAGCGACCGGTCTCATTTGGCAGATGAATGTGATACATTGTTTCTTCTTTTTGGGGTAAAAAAAACATACCAAAGAAAAGTAGCAATGTATGTCAAATGAAACTGGTCGCTAAATAGTTTCTATTTAGATAATAAGCCTGCCGAACGGGTAGCACGGGATGGCACGGGCTCGCTTGGGCGCATGATCGCTTGTAGATACAAATCGGTTCGGCGCGGCGCGACTTGTAAAATCTCGCGCAATGAGAAGCCAGCTAAAAATGATTGTACAGTTAAATGCAAAGTCAATGGCGGTTGTGAAGTTAGACGTTATGCGAAGCTGTGTCTTACCACTCACCTTTACCACGCGCGATATTTCGAGCCGCCATCAAACTGTGCTCACTTTTGCATTAGCATCAATGTTGAAGAATAAGTTTAATGTTTACTAACGGCCGCTTTTTACAGTGCTTGCTTCTGTACCCTGTGTCTTTTTAACAAAAAACAAACTTACTTTTACACTTATAATATTAAAATATTATTGAGCAACAGCATACACACTAGAAATATATCTTATCCTTAGTATATAATACTCATAATATGATGGCAAAATCGAATACGATAAAATTAACAATAATGAAATAACAACAAGTAAAAGAAACGTTTTTAACATATTGAAAACAGCAGGCAAAGGCATTATGTACCACCTTCGCAATGCTAATAATTTGGAAACTATCGCTTCTAAATTTAAATGGACCCATTAAAGTAAATCTAATTACACGCCATTTGCATTTCACTACAGTCATTACCTTGTACAGTATAATGGTAATTTGAAATGTCTACCGAAGCTAATTGTGCTGCTCTAAAACACCCATTGAAACTGAATCGCAAAGTAGGGTAGGTATCGGTTCTTCTCGCTATGTGTCCCGCCCGCCCACTGCCACTTCAGCTGAGCAATCTAGCAATACTTTAGTTCTCCTACGGATCGTCTCATTTCGGATTCGATCAGACAGGGAAACGCCTAGCATGACTCTCTCCATTGCACGCTGGGTGACCTTGAACCTCCTTATAAAACCCATAGCTATTAGCGATCACGTTTCACTGCCGTAAGTCATCACTGGCAACACACACTGGTAATAGACTTTTGTCTTGAGACACTGAGGTAAGTCGGTCGCGAAGATTTTTCAAAGCTTCCCGAATGCTGCCCATCCGAGGTGTACTCGCCGAGAGATCTCTTACTCGAAGTTGGAGTTACCTAACTGGACTGCCTGTCCTTGGTACCTATACGTTATGGTCAACAACTTTGAGTGTGATTGTTCCCAACATGAACTGGAGCGGGTACAACATGGGCATTCGACATAATTTTTGCATCTTATTCTTGTTCATCGTAAGACTCACTATTTGCTTTGGGAAGCACTACGGAGATCTTCGAGCATTGTATTCAGATCTTCCAAGGTCTCAGCCATAAGAACTATGTCATCGGCAATGCCAAGGTGTGATAGGTACTAGCCATTAATGTTGTTGCCGAGTCCTTTACAGTGCAAGAGTTTAAATATGTCCTCCAACGCAGCTGTGAACAATTTCGGAAAAATATCGTCTCACTGCCTTACACCTCGATGCAGTTGGATGGGATTTGTGCTCTGGTTCTGTACTTGGACCAACATGGTGGCATTTTCGTATGAGTACTTTAGCACCTCGATGTACCTGTAGTTCAGTTAGCACTTCTGGAGAGACTGCAGCACCGCCCAGCTCTCAATGGAGAGCTGGGTGGTGCTGATTCAATGGAATCAAAGGATTCCACAGACGCCAAGCAAAGTGGCAAATTATACTCCTCGGACTTCTGTATAACCTGCCACAGCGTATCGATGTGGTCTATGTTGCTAAAGCTTTTTCGGAACCCAGTCTGTTCAGGAGGTAGGAAGTTGTCGAACCAGCGAGCGAGACGATTCTTTATAATAGAGGTTAACCTAACCCAAATATAACGGTACCATTATATTTGGATTTGGGTTGGGTAATGAAAAATTGCGATACGAATATACTATGTTGAAGTACCGAAAAATTAAGGTGTCAAAATATGAAGGAATAGTTTTTAATAGTTATTGTCATACCGATAAATAAAAGTAGGCAATTTTCCGTTAAATTAATACCATGGTCTTAAAATTGTGTGGTCTTATTGCAGCAATAGCGCGTGCAAGCTTCGACCCGCGCAAATGTGAAGTACTCTTGCTTAGTTAATATGGAGCGGACTAATGAAACGATTCGAATTTTTACGATGTCATCCACCAGCGTCTTTTCCTTTTCTGTTTTATTAAGTTAATAATATCCACTAAATAACACAAAAGCGCAAGAGTAATAGCGATGACTTCTTCTTCTTGTGACATGATGCGCTGCGTGCCTCGGACTGTGGTGTTGACAGCGTGGCCGGCGCGGCGGGGCGCCGGCGGCGCTGCGGGTCCAACGGGTGTTGCGCCGCCGCGCCCGTGAGAGAGAACGGGTAGCGCAGGCTCGCTTGGGCGCATCATCGCTCATACAAATCGGCGCGGCGCAGCGCGATTTATTATATCTCGCGCCATGAGGAACCAGCTAACAATTGTACAGTTCATTGCAAACTCAATGGCGTGTGGCGTTGTGAAGTCAGATGCTATGCGAAGCCGTGTCTTACCACTCACCTCTCCCACGCGCGATGTTTCGAGCTGCCATCGAACTGTGCTCACTATTGCAACAGCATCAGTAGGTGATGTTGACTTCAAAGAAAAAGTTAAATTAATTTTTACTAGCGGCCGCCCTTTACAGTGCTTACTTCTGTATTCTGTGTATTTTGAAAACAAACTTACTTTTACACTTACAACATTATATTATTGAGAATCAGCATGATTTATGCTGCATAAACTTGAGAAATATATCTTATCTTTAGTATATAATACTCGTAATATGATATCAAAATCGAGTACGTTAGAATTAACAATAATGAAAAAAGAACAAGTAAAAGAAACGTTTTGTACATATTGAAAACAGCAGGAAATGTCATTAAGTTCCACCTTCGCAATACTAATAGTTTGAAAATTATCGCTTCTTAAATTTAAATAGACCCATTAAAGCAAATCTTATTACACGCCATTTGCATTTCACTGCAGTCATTACCTTGTACAGTATAATGGTAATTTGAAATGTCTACCGAAGCTAATTGTACTGCTCTAAAACATCCATTGAGACTGAATCGCAAAGTAGGGTAAACACCTGAATACAGAGAACGGTTAATGTTGTTTTAGATGTAAAAGAACCTATTAGTGGTAAAATGGCAGTTGATAAATTAAACTCTAGTTGGATTAGAGTATGTACAGTTTAGCTTGTAACTGGGATTTTAATAGAATAAGACGGAATAAATTAACAATCATTCTTATTTTACTGACATTCTGTGTATATTTTTAAATAATAAATAGAGTTAACATATCGTACAACAACATCACACTACAAAATACCAATTCCCAGAAAGGCCTTATACCAAAGCTGAAACAGTACCTATAGATAGGTAATCATTTATTCCTGGACTAAACTTTACATCCAAATAATTGATTTGTCAACTAACTTTAATTACATCAAGCTTTTTAAAATATGTATAAGCAATTTCATTTATTTCCTTTTAAGCCATCTAAAATAAAATCAGTATTGTAGGATTGTACCACATTTACTGTTCCCAGCTCACAGAACTGCTGCCTTTCGTGGTAGCTTTCGCTACGCTGCCACAAAGTGCTGGAATAACCTGCCTCCACCTATTAGAAACTGTAAATCTGTTATCGCCTTTACGCAAAACCTCAAAAGACATCTTTTTGAACAGCAGATAATATCCAGCACTTAGGCAGTTGTTCTGTGTCGAAAGTTTTTGTCTTGAAAATTTCTCTATTGAAGGTTTCTGTGTTGAAAATTTTTTGAAAATTACCAAACATAAGTAATATTAGGTAAATGTTGTGATGAGATTAACTTTTATTTTACCTTAAAGATTACTTTAATTTTGTATATCTGGTTTATACCCACATAATGTAATACTTTGAACTTCTCACTGCTTCAATTCAGCAATAATTTAACAACCGGCATTTTGTTTATTATACGCCCCTCTCAAACTGGTTTCACATAACACCAGCGTCATTGCATTAACATGCTGTGGCATTTTGCTGAGTGGAGGCCTTTTCGGCTGCATAGCAAATAGATTAAAATGTATTTTTAATAAATGTATATGTATATGCTCCGAATAAACATTTTTTCTTTCTTCTTTTCTTATTATCAAAACCTATCACTCAACGCCAGATCAAGATCGCCTACCATGAAATTATTCGCAAGGAAAAAATCCGGACATATCTCACCATTACAATATTGGCTGACGATAACCCTTGCCGTTCAAAACAAAATCGGGGGACCCAAACGTCATTGGCTTTTATGTCGGTAGGTTGGAAGATAAGCCCGCTGACACAATGGCTACCAACATCCTGATACCGAGACTTGAAGAGGGAACTTTTCTAAGGCCGTTGGGTTTTCGTCCGTATAGCGCGGTGACGTAAATTTGTCTTAGAATATTGTGAATGGTATACGCGTCAGTTTCAGATGTTTGGAGATAATCTTTCATATTAATAAAGCAAGAAAGAATGTCCAAAGATGCAAAATGATTTTTTTTCTGAGCGATAAGAATACATAAGGAGTTATTGGATCAAGAATCAAGATCTTGTATATCATAAGAGCAATACCAAAGTACCTATATTCACATATTTTTACTATGTGCCTTTAGCACCAGCTTATGTCTTTTCACAAAAGGCTGAATCTCTGGAACGTATCAAATGAAAGTATGTAATAAAATTCGTAATTTTATTACTTTTGCAGCATTGCAGAGGGTCTGAAGCGTATCAATGTAAGCTTGATATTACGTAAACAGCTTTGTCGTATTGTTAAAGCGTGATTCAGAAAGACGTATGTAGTATCGATTCTCTTTTAAGAAATTAACCAAATAACTTAAATTCGACAAATGAGAAAAAATGGGTTTGAATTATGAATTTAATATAATTCCCCAAAAACATACAAACAATTCAACAAGATTCTTATATAATTCTTATAGCTTGAAAGCTTTTATACTCGTACAACCTTTTACTGTCACAGCAAACGATATTTTCTTTTCATACTCAATTCTAATAGGGTTCTTTATTTGCTGGCACTTTTTTTGCCAACTTCAAACTAATGACCTACCTTTGAACACTAGGTTTACTTTCGAAATAATATGATTCAATTTTGTTTATAGGTTTCCAAAAGTTTTCTACTCTTTATTTATTTTTAATTCATTTGTTACTATAAAAACAATAAATACTTAACTATTCATTTCTACTCGGTCTTGTACTTTGTGAAGTTTTTCATTACCTACAAACTTTTAATTTAAAACTTGTTCGTTGTTTCGTTAAATTAAATTTAAATAGATAAGGCGAAAGGCAAATTTGAATTAGGTGAACTTATATATTTATTATTATTATTAAGACACAAATTACAACAATGTTTTCTTACATTTAACAGTGCTATATAAACCTATTTAGGTTTTACCAAGCACTGGGATTCATCCTCTTATCGACAAATTAAGGTCTAAATATAATTTAGTTGGGTATTAGGTATAAACTGTTTAAGAATCTTTGATTAGGCACTATACTACTTCTGGTTTAATTTAACAATGGAACAGTGTTTATATTAAATTACTACTTGTTATTGTGTTACTTGTTGTCAGTATCCTGACTTTAGAAAGCACTTATAAGAATAGTGAAGGGCAGGCCCACATAATCAAAGGCAAGAAAGACGTCAGTCAGTTTCAAAGTAACAGGATTCACAAGAAATACTGCGGCTTCTCTTAACCCGACATAAAGACTTGATCTCGGCCAAAGTCTACGTGAGCTAAGTTGTAACCTAAGCTTTGTAACCTTATCTGTATCTAACGGATCGCATTAGCGAGAACATCGTGGAACTGAGGGCAACTTCTGCTCTGCGGTTCGAAGTTAACGCGTTAAGCGTCGTAAAGCAATTTTCTTCTGGTGTCATGGCAGTATCTGGTTTAAGCAGTTTTCGGTTTTAGCCGTCAGTGCATGTAGAGGAAGTCTTATGTGTAAAGTTCTTGTGATAAATTGGTTAAAATGAAATTCGGTGATCGGAATGTACCCGGTATGATTAAAATGTCAGCAACATACTTAAATGTCATATTTGAATTATAGTTTATAGCATCTGTAGTTCTGTACTATAGGATAGGTAGGAACATACTACTTTCCTACCTAACTACCAAGTTGACTTTTGTTATCTACTTACATACTACTAAGTACCTAGCCAAGGTTTATTTAAAACTTTATTTATTCTATAGGCACATAGCTTGTAAATAAATATTAAGAATAATTATTATTTATAAGACGACAACCATGTCGTCTCGTTTTAAGTGAATTCTGTTGGCAAGGAAGACTCTACACCTAGTTTTAGCCACGTAGAGTTGGCTACAACAACTTGGTTTAGCCAGCACAAAGACGGCTAGAACTAGTTTTAGCCGAAAGAAAACGGCTAAACCTAGTATTTGCCTCGAACAAATCGGCTACACCTAGTTTTAGCTAGCAGCTGCCGGCTACACCTACTTTTAGCCGGCTTGAACTAGGTTTAGCCTCACTAGGGGTATTAGCCGTAACATATACACTGCTATGCATCACACTCCATTTATATAGTTCTCCCTGTCTGTAGTTGCGTTGTTAGTGTGTTAAGCCATCCATGATTTCTATACAAACTTGGCATTTTGCGTACAAATGTTTATCATTATAATTATTTACAAGTCGGTTCTCATGACCTTCACCTAAAACATTAGACACTTAGTTTACGAAAACATAAGGTGATTAAAGACTTTGGATACGTAAACAAAACTAATTATGAATAACAAGGCGCTGGTTACATAACATTGTGAAAGGAAAACCGTCTTTATCTAGCGTAGCATGATGGCTTTTTATGGAAGTCGTTAAACGGCCATCAGGCTCCATTATCTTGGCATGGTGAATTAATGGTCGAATCCTTTAATGCGTCTCGAAAGACCTCTCTTTGTAAGCAAAATATGTCAGGTTCGTACTTGCTCTCATTATTTAAGCACCACAATGAGAAATTTGAAAACGGCTAATCGGATTTGGATTAAATTTGTAATACTTAGGTATAGTTTAAGGCCTGGACTGAAACATATTTTTATCCTAGTCAAAGATTACCGAAGCTGTTTCAAATATGGATTTAAAGCCTTGTCAGCTTTTTTATAAAATTCAATGTTTAACATTAGCAGTTGAATCGTACCCACTGAATAAAAATGTAAAGGAACTAAATAGAATGAACAATAAAAGCTAAGCAGAACAACCTCGGTAAATGCAGGAACAGCCAATATACCTAACTTGTAAATGTCTCTATGTGTCTTGGTTTACAGATGCGATAGTGTTCACGCTCCAAAAATCTTTAAACATTAGAGAGCATGTTAAGACGACAGCTCACATCTCTTATCGCAACTAGGAATTCTGTTCAAAGCTACTACTGGATAAAAGTACAACAGGGGGATTTTAAAATTTAAATCCTCTTGACAAACTATCAGAGGAATTATCAGGATGTGAGTCATATTAAAAGCAGAAGCAGCAACATCACGTTTTTCCAAAATGGCAGAAAATATTTTTTGCTTTCGAAGCAGTGCAGTTACTTTGAGATATTGATGTTTTTGCTGCAAATCTATAATTTTAACTGTGATTTTAAATGTTAAACTTATTGAGTCATACAACGAAGCTGATTTCACATTAGCAGACTGCACTCAAAGTTGCTATTATTGATAAAGAGGATGTTGCACAGTCACGAAACTGAACGACGATAAACATAATTTCAGTCTATTCATACAAATCAAAATTATTATTTTAGTGTTTGTTTATAGGCACTACTGCCTATAAGCGCTTATAAATCTCAAGGATAGGTCACAATGAGAGTGACTCTTGTAACCCAAACTAAACCTTGGGCCCTCACGGACTCTAATAAAACATGGCATTTGCTCGTAAAGCCCAACTTATGGAACCCCAGCCTACGATTTATTATCGCAACAAAACTGCAGCCTTCGATGCAGCGAAAGATTCAGTGCTGTTTCTTAAATTTATCGTTTTGTCGCCCCAATGGCCTTTGATGGAAATACTGACCTAGTTCTTTTACGCCTTATTTTATTTGGTGATAAATCTTTTTATTTTTCGTCAGGTGAATGAGCCACTAGCGAGGAACTGAGAATTGAAGTTTATTCAATAGCAATATAATATTATTTATATATTTGGGAATTTACACGAAAAAATCTATAGGTCAATAGTTTGCGCTTTGGTTTTTACTCAAAATTATAATACTTATAGTTTTGTTTAGGACACAAATATATTATTACAAATTTTATTATTGCCTACCAATCATTATTATTTTCGGGTGACTCACCAAATCATTAGTGATCATTGGGCTTACTACGAAAAAAAATACGATAATCAAACTTTTAACTAACTTAACTTGAACTTTATATAGTTTGATGCAAACTTGATGGTGGTTGTGAAGTTAGCCGCAATGCGCGTAGCCGTGCCTCATCATTAACCTCTCCCACCCACTAACATCTAAATTGTGTTCTGCGCATCGTCTCGCGCGATGTTCCGAGCCGCCATTAATTTGCATCGAACTCTACCTGTCTAATAATGTCCAAGCGAACGTCATCCGATTATCTTTGTTGAGTTTTGCGGAGTATAAACCATCAGAAATCATGATTGTGGTTGATCGGTGCCGGCCATTTTTCATCCACTCCCGCAGAGTCAATATTTAATTTTGCCGGCACTATGTCACGTAACTGACAGTAGTTACTGTCAGGCACAGATGTGCCAGGGATTTTGGTCATCACTGGATAGCAGTAATGGTTGGAGAAAGAAATATTTGATTTTATCATGGGAATTTATGTCAATGAACAGATATATACCTTGATTTGTTCAAAATATTGACTTTAAAATTAAGCTTTTGAAATATAGGCACATAGTCAACTCAAGCTACCTATATTTCCGAAACGCTAGGGATTGCTTAAATTGAAAGGTTAAGTTATATGGGAACATAAAAAAAGTAAAAAACTCACCTCAGATTACTGAGTCATTGGAGTAAGTAAATAAATAAGATAAAATGTGATTATAATAAGAATAGCTTAAACGAAACAGGTCTAAATCATCATTCCAATAAGCAAGTTATTTGCCAGACAATTGCCGCTACGGACGGAGAATGGATGCGTCTAGGAAATTGCGGTTCCACCATAGTATTCAACCGAGCTCACAGCACCTATCTGAATATTACAATTGCCACTGCATGTTACGCCGCTATGCATGCGAAAATGATACTTATTGCTGGGGAATGAGGAAACTTGTTTACGGGCAATAATGTTGCATTTTGTAATACTGGTCGAAGTATTTACCGTTCA
The DNA here is from genome assembly GCA_950108535.1 of Agriphila straminella. Lineage (NCBI taxonomy): Eukaryota > Metazoa > Arthropoda > Insecta > Lepidoptera > Crambidae > Agriphila > Agriphila straminella. The sequence continues at coordinate 20,410,075 of OX467307.1, read as the reverse complement.
GTAGTCAGTAGATTTGCTGCTAAGTAATGTTTAACAATTTGAAATTTGGATTAGAGCTTTTCTTGTTTGAATCATGTTTTACTTTTAGACTCAAATTAGAAGGAAAAAAGCACGTGATCAAGAGTGATAATGGAATGGTATAAAAATCAGGAACCCTTTTCAAAAACATTTACTGGAAATAAATATTGATGTCATCATCATCATTGTAGACTTGTGTCTCAATAGGTGTTCCCCAAGGATCTCCATGAGGACCGAAAATGTTTCTTTTTTATAGTCCAGTCCATCAGCCATTTTTGATGTCCCCACTGCTGGGGCACAGGCCTTCCTTATGGGTGGTAAGGAGGATGGGCCATTACCCACCACGCGGGCCCAATGCGGATTGGTGGGTGTTAACGACTGCAAATGCAGCCGGGACCAACAGCTTAACGTGCCTTCCTAAGCACCAAGGAGCTCGAGATAATAAATTTTTGGTCACCCATCCCATGACCGACCCTTGCGAACGTTGCTTAACTTCCGCAATCACTGGGCCAGGCGCTAAACCACTGCGCCACCGAGCTCCTCAATTTTATTTTTATAGTATTTAGTCAAAATACATATTTTTTCTCGAAACCCCAAGTTCATGTTTTCAATTTCCTGAAGCTGCCAAATCATTCAACTGCAAACTGGACATCGTTCAAACAAAGTTCGAGAACGTATTGTAGACAGTTGCTCGGAACATTCGAGACTCGTACGGTGCCAGGAAATTGTGGCTGTCTAGGTGACCCCGAATTGACTTTAGCCTTCCCCAGGAAGTGTAAATTAGGTCATGGATACCCAAATGTCTAGGAGTGTGCAGACATTTACAAGGGAGTACTCTGGCTTTCAAGAATTAATGCGAAATATGCAGAATACGTATAACTGTGAATACATTAAGATCATATTAGGTATGTAGGTATTTTTGATCGGTTCTTTTATAGTCCATGAACTCATATTATAGCACCTATATAGGTATTTTAATGTTTTTATTTACTTAAAAAATAGAGGGCAATATTTAATTTGGCAGCACAGCTGAATGTGCGTCTTATCTACATATTAAAGTAATACCATTAGAAGTATTTAAAAATAAAATATGTGTTTGTTAAAAAAAAATTGATATACATAGGTAATTTTTGAATGTTGTATTTGCCTATAATTGTTTGTTACATCGTAGCTCATAAATTAATAATCTATAAGAACTTTAGTATTGTTCTCAAATGTTGGTGAATCTGAAACATTATCATAAACATCTATTACAAGACTTTTATCCAAATCCTCACACGCCAACATTTTATTTTCCATCTCCGTCAAAACAAAGAGTATGCTCACGTGCTCGGAAAACTAAGCCAGACAACTGGAGTCCAGCCAAACTATCATCTGTCCCATCAACGTGTACCGACCTGACGTATACAACACTTTCTAAATGGATCGTCATTTTGTTTCAGCAGTTTAATCAAAAAACAACTGGCGAAGCCATGCTTCAAGAAAACAAGGTGTGGCATTCCGGTATGAGACAAGCTTACGTGTTGCGCGACTTCATGGTTAGGTACAAGTATAGAACGAAGGGTTTTTTTCTCTGACACTCATTACAAAGTTATTATAGCGCATTTTTATTTTGATTTTTTTCTCTTAGCAAACGATTAAAGGTGGCGGAGATGACGAAAACTTGTGTTTATTAACGTGACTACTTCTGTCTTGCAATGCTGCTTCTGGCACAGTTTCATTGTACAATAGGCGAAGCATTTATTGGTTTACTTCCTTTTTCTGAATTAAATCGTCTATTTTAGATTTTAAATCTATAAAATTATTTTCAGTTTCATTTAATAAGACAATTAAAGGAGTTCATAGAAATTCGGTTCCTATTTTATTTAATCCAGAAGAAGAAATCAGCCATTGTTTTTGCTACCACTATTCAAGAAATATTTTAGCGGACAAAAATAATCATTACGATTGCTGGTTGTTAAATAGCTAAAATGACAATTGTAACTTTTAGAGTGCTTAGGAATCGCACTGATATACGGCTCTTTTATGAGCTGTGTAAGTTTTACGAGTACTTTAGTGGGATTGCTTTCGATACAAGGTAACACCTAGGTAGGTATGACACCAACAAATCTTTACTAAGTTGTTAAGTGCTACTATAAAAACTTCAACCTACATTGTTGATTCAATCTAATTTGCTTGTTTTTTTAATAGCAAGATGGTAATAGCATAGAGCTCTGTCTAATCTGTTTTTCAGTGCAGCAAATTATTATCTGTGGCTATACACGCTGAAAATTTAATCATTATGGTTCCTGCAGTGGGGTGGTTCCACTCATGATTACAAGCAACTTTTCCAATGGGGCCAACCAAGCGCGAAAAAAAATCAGCTGTTCCATACATTAGGTCGAGTAGGTATTGCGCTTTTGTATGGAATAGCAGATTTTTGTTCGCGATGTAAGGGTTGGCCCTATAGTAAAAGTTGCTTGTAATTTATGAGTGGAACCACCCCACTGCAGGAACTAAATGATTAAAATTTCACGCCGTATAAATTTTGGAAATAAAGCGTAGAAAAGTTACAAGAAAAGAAAATAGTTTATATTTAGTAGGTAGAAGTAATGGAGAGATATGGATTTAGATACCATTATTAGCATGAAAAAGTAGCTTTATTGATAACACTTGAAGCCAACGAAAAAGAAATGTAAAATCAGTCTATCGATGCTACTTTTTTGATACCCACAAAGCTATTTGTATGAAAATTAAATTATAGAGGCTTATAAATTTCCTTGCAAAAATAAAATTACTCAAAAGTGAATGTAGTGAATTAGATTAAGTATACAAAGTCCATTAAAAATGCTTTGGGATTTAATTATAAAACTCTTGCATATAACAATCATTTCAAAATATGAAACATGCAATGGGGAATGTCCGAAGAAAATCAAAGTGGCTGAATATTTTTCTATAGGTCCCTTAGTAATAGAATAAAGTTTCAGAATTTTCGGTTGCGTGAATAAATTAAAAAAAATCATAGTCTCTTCGACTTCACAAATGTATGAAAGTAACAGCAGAATGGAGATTATACCTTTGCCACCACCTGCCACAACCACAACAATATTCTATATCTAGTTAACTTTTAGGAGCGCGAAAATACTTTTTTAAAAACTACTTTTAAGACTAGTGAGAACCGCAGAGTTTGATGCCGAACTGAGGAGCGAGAGCATTTGAAATTAAAAGAAGGCTCGTACAAAAACAAGTTAGTTCTAAGAATTGGTAGAAACTGTTTACGTTGCGTCGGCGGTCCTTCCTGTCCAGAGCATTTCGTAGAAAGGGCTTACAATGTAGTTACTTTGTCCTACTATGAAGTGCTCTGTCAGCGTATCTTACAATATAACTCCTCCACCCTTAGAATGAAGTTATCGGAAAAGTTGGAAAAGCCATTTTTCTGATACTTCATTTGAAATCTTACAATTTTTAACTGTGAATTTAAATTTAATTTTTACTTACTTTTTTAAATGAATTAAAGGAATTGCGTTTACTTGGATTTGTGAGATTTCAGGGTTATCAACATTATTTGAAGGAGTATTTTTCTTACACATTTTTATTATAAAAGTTTTATATTTAAATACAATGAATATTACAATTAGCATAAAGATTATAACATATAACACTATGGTAGCAACACCAACGTTTTCAATTCGTTTTTCACTGTCACTTTTCATGATTTTCACACTTTTTCGTAGCGCGTAATTTAGGTGTTGAATGTCGTCCAAGTTTATCTTCCTTAGGTTTACAGGTTCGTAGTCTTTCGTCGAGTTTTCTTCATACTTTTCAGGTAAGTGGGGTAATTCTATTACAGGTAATGGCTTATTTTTGTTGAAGATGGAGTAATAACGTCGTCCTCGGATTTCTATTCCTTCTATGGATACTATACATTTATCTGGTATGGTAAGTATATACGTTCCTTGCATCTGACCATGAATGATGTTTCCATCGCAATTTTGTGATATGATTTTGTTAACCTTGGAGAATAAAATCCAACCATTTACTGTAATCCTTTGTAATTTCAGGTTTTCCACGTCGACTGATCTCGGGGAACACGTCGATGGATTTTGGCGATAGGTCATCAATTGTTCAATACAGGTTTGATCGGCGTAAGGTGCGAGGTCATCTTCGGAACATAAGTAATCTTTATCTGTAATTTCTTTACATTGTTTGGCAATCGGTAAGTATTTCAATCCTTCAACGAGTAGGTAGGGAAAGTCAGGGATTATAATATAGGTTAGGTTTACGGAATTATGGAACATGGGAAGTGAGAACAATTTGTAGTAATTATAAGTAACATTATCAACTAAAGGTACTTCTATAATAAATCTTATAACACTATCAGTGATGTAAGTTTTTACAGAAAAAGTTTCTTCTAAGTTAATTAAATTTTGATCATTTACGGAATACATTAGATTATCATGTTTTGCTATTTCTAATAATATTTCAAGTAATTCGTCAGGATTTAATACACATTTATGGAGAACTGAAACTTTACTAAGCGCTAGAGCAGTTTCTATTTCACTGAGTTTAATATACATGGTTCTAAAATTAGCAATAAACATATTTAATATACCAATGAGATACGTTACATGACTCAACTGATTTTCCTTTTCAGATAAATCACTCAATCTTGCTTCAACTCGAATGAGACGTTCATTCATAAGTTGCGTATTTTCATCAATAATTTTAGTAGAATTTAGGAAATGATCTAACATTTCAGATACTATGGTAATTTTATTGGAAACTGCCTGCTCGTGGGTTTGTATATTTGTAATAAGTTTATCATATTTAACTGCGTCTTCGTAATCTAAATTTCCTGTAATTATTTTAATAATAGAACCTAATGGGTTGATAAGTCCTCGTTTTACTCTTCTTGAGGGATTTAGCTGCTGGAATTTCTCAACTGTTTCGTCACGTAAGTACTGTACTAATTGTTCTAATTCCTTAATTTCAAACTGATAAAAACTATTATCACCATAACGATTAGTAATGCTATTTAGTTCAGAGTATTTTTCAATATTAAATAAAATATCACGTTCAAAACCTTTCAGATCTATTGTTTTTATAATGGCCCATTGATCACGTTGCAGATAAGCATGACCTTGTTGAAAAGGTAAGATTCCCGGATTATGTTTGATTTCTACCAGTTGAAGTCCCTGGCTGGGGAGAGTTTGACCTAGGAGCAGCTGAGTTATCGACGTCCATATTAGAAGATTCGTCCACCACATCCACCACCTGTGAAGGACGTTTCACATTTTTAATCGGAACCTTCGTATCACGCTCGTTTACTCTAATAGGTAAAATATTACGTTCTGCTTCGCCTGTTACTATAGCTTTTTGATACTTAGGTTTATCTTTAGACTGTCGCTTATTAACTGCTTTTGCGTATACTGTTTGACCTACGTTTAATTTAGGACTTGCTTCTCCGCCTCGCTTATGAATTACCTTTTTCTTTAATTTTACTGCATTTTCCGATAAATATTTATATAATTCATCAGTTCTTTTTCTATGATCTCTAATAAGCTGTTGTTGATAATTTTTCTGAAAATCTGTATCAAATGTTGTATTTAGTTCAGTATGGCCAAAAACTACTTCAAAAGGTGTGAGGTCAGTTGTACTATGGATGGTGTTATTATATGCCATAACTGCGTATGTCATTACACTAGCGGCATCAGTATATTTTCGTTCATACTTAGCAATTCTATATATTTCTATTAATGTGGAATGGAAACGTTCAACTAATCCCATAGAGTTTGGGTTGTTTGGCGTTCCGATATGTAAAGTTATTTTATGAAAATCTGTTAATTCTTTTATCAATGCATTGTTAAATTCAGTTCCAGGATCTGAGCTAATTTTCTGTGGTACGCCATAAAAAGAAAAATATTTAATTAAGGCTCTAACAATTTCTGGTGTTGATCTAGAGGGAATTTCTATTGCTTGACCCAGTTTACTAAAAGCATCGATAATTGTCAAATATGTTTTCGATTCTATGGAAAATGTATCAATGAATATTTCTTGAAATGGTGCACTTTGCGTTTGAGTCAACTGTAAAACTGGTTTTATGGGCTTACGATCATATTTAGAAACTTTACACTTTTCACAAGAATTGATAAATGCTGTTATCATTTCATGCATATTTTGCCAAAAATAATTACGTCGGATTCTTTTAATGGTTTCTGTAATTCCACGATGGCAAGTTTTCCCATCGTGTATTTTATTAATTATAGCTCTTTGTTCCTGTTCGTTTTCTATGTAAACTACTCTTTCCGTACATTCTACAAAATTAACTGTGCCCTTTTTAAATAATTCGATAACAATTTTACTAAATCGTTTTCTATGTTCTGGGTGTTCAAAGTAAATGAAATACTTGGTTTTGGGTTTGATATATTGTTTCAGAAAATCTTTTATTATTTGATCGTTTTGCAATGGTAAGAATACTTCTAAAACTTTTTGTTTATCTCTAGACAAATCTGTAACTTGCATATCATTACTATGTTTGTAAAATACTAATATTTGATTGGGTTTCGTATCTATAGCTTCGTGAAGTATGGGTATACCTAAAGATTCTGTTTCTTTAGCTGAATGTATGGTCTGACTAGTACTGTTAGAATTGTCGGATGGAACTGGATATTCAGATGGTTCTATATCTGTGTCTGAAATTGATATTGTTTTCTCGGAATCTGAAATAGTTATGGTATCTGAGTGGTCTTTATCCTGTTTTGTAAATTTAGATGATTGCTCTTCCTGTTCGTCTACGTTAACTATCATGGACTCGTTATCCTCGTTTCCTAATGCATTTATTTGGAGGCGAGATAACGCATCTGCATTTGCATTCTGCTTTCCACTTTTATGGATTATATTATAGTCATATTCTTGTAAACGCAAACGCCAACGCGTTAACTTGCTATTTAATTCTTTTAAATTACTAAGCCAAATAAGAGGTCTGTGATCTGTGTATATAGTAAATTTATTACCATATAGATATGGTCGAAAGTGTTTTGTAGCCCAAATAATAGCTAACAACTCACGTTCGATCGTACTATATTTCTTTTCTGAATCTGATAAGGTACGGCTGGCATAAGCCACCGGCCTATCACTGCCTATTGGACCTTGCGATAGTACTGCTCCAAGAGCTACTTCCGATGCGTCTGTCGTTAAAATAAATGGTTTACTCATGTCTGGGTATTGAAGAATGGGTGCATTTACTAAAAGTTCCTTACATTTTTCAAAGGCTTCTTTATATTTTTCATCGATGTTAACCCTTTTTCCTTTCTTTAAACATGCAGTTAAAGGTTGACAAATTTTAGAGAAATCTTTAACAAATCGTCTATAATAACCTATGAATCCTAAAAACCGTTTTATTTCTGTCTGTGTTTGTGGAATTGGATAGTCGATTACTGTCTGTATTTTGTCATTGTTAGGTTTGAGTCCGTCTTTCGTTAATGTATGGCCTAAGTACTGTACCTCTTTTCGTAAGAATTCGGATTTATCTAACTGTATTTTCAGGTTAGTCTGTCGGAGTCGTTCAAATACTGCTCGTAGCTTATTAAGATGCTCTTTTAGTCCATTTGAGTAAATTAGAATGTCATCTAAGTATACTAGGCAATGTATACCTTGGAGTCCTCTCAGCACATTGTTCATCGTTCTTTGGAATGTTGCTGGAGCTGTTTTGAGACCAAATGGCATTCTAAGAAACTGATAATGGCCATTTTGCGTAGAAAACGCGGTTTTTTCTCTATCTGAATCTGCAATTTCAATTTGATGGTATCCTGAAGCTAAATCTAATGTAGTGAAGTAATTACTTCTACCTAATTTGTCGAATAAGTCACATATGTTTGGAAGTGGATATCTGTCATCAATAGTAATTTCGTTCAAACGTCGGTAATCTACCACCATTCTATATTTTATTTCACCTGAAGCATCCAATTTTTTTGGAACCAAATGGACAGGGGCACTCCACGGAGAATGCGATTCCTGTATTATATTATTTTTTAATAATATTTCTACTTGATTCGATATTTCTTGAGCTTGAGCTGGCGCCTGTCTATATGGTTTGATATAAATTGGGTCCTCATTCACAGTTCTAATTCGATGTTTAACTTGATTAGTAAAGGTAAGTGGTATGTTTTCACAATAAAATATATCTTTAAATTCTTAACATAAACGAGTAATTTCTGAACGCTCTTCAATATTAAGATGATCTAAACGAAGTTTATTTAAATTTTCATTCAACAAAGTATCTATTTCTACATCAGCAAAGTCACCGTTATAATTTACTTCAATTTCGTTAGAAAATTCTGTTACGTTAAAAGGTGATGTTATAGTTAACGCCATTCTATTATCTGTAGCGTTTTGTATAACTGTATCGGCAAAATAATTTTTACATGAGACTATAGCTGTAGGCATGCGAACGCCTTCACAAAATACTTTAGATTCTAGGATTGCTTCACCATTTGCGTAATTTACTGGTAATTTCACACGATGTTCCGAACGAGGTTGCAATTCAATTACATAATCTTTATTATAAATTATTGGAATTTTTGATTTACTTGTATTTAGGGTCATATCTCTGTAACAAATGTTAGCTTGAAGTTTGGATAAAAGGTCACAACCGATTACACCATCGTATCTCTTGTCTACGTCATACACATAAAATTTATGATAGTCAGGTTCATTAAAAATTGAGAAAATGGGGATATTGACTACTTCATGATGAACGCTGGATGCATGTGTACTTGTTACCATAAACGGTTCGTAACTTTTAACGTTGTTATAATATTCGTTAGCTTTCGTTGTGCTAAGGAATGATCGCGTGCTTCCAGAATCCAACATAAGTTTGCCATCTATATCAGGTACGTATATATAAGGTAACTTGAGTGTACTATCGATATTTATTTCTATCACCTCGGGTTGGTTAAGAGGCAATTTATGTGAAAATTTTCAACGGAATCTACTTTTTCTTCATTGTTTTCTGATGGTAAGCTATTGGTTTGTGCATTTTCAATATCACTAGGTTCAGGAAAATCTATAGCGTATGTATCTTCGTTATAATATGGATACATATTTTCATCATAGTCGTTTTCATAGTAAGGATCGTAATACTGAGTTTCTTCTGTATATATTTCATTTATAGGAAACTGTTGCGGTCTAACGGGTGCAGTTCTCATAGATACATCATTAGAGAAATTTGTGGGTCGGTAACCTTGAGGTTGTTGAGGTTTATAGCCAAATTGGCCTGCTTGGGGTCTGAATCCATGTATTGGAGGACGATAGCCAAATTGACCAGGTTGCGGACGGAAGCCTGTTGGCTGCATGGGTATGTTTGCATTTAACTGGGGTTTACCGAATTGTGGAAATGGTTTATTACCGTAATTAGGAAATTGTGAAAATTGTTTATTTCCGAAATTAGGGAATTGTGGTCTATTCTGTGCAAAAGGGAATGGTCTATTATTAGGAAACTGATTTATAGGCCTGGGAAAGTTTTGATTACTTGGAATACCGAATTTAAATTGATTTGGCGGAATACCAAATTTAAATTGATTATTTGGAGTATAAATGGGTTTGGTTGAAGGTAAGCTATCTTTCCAACTATTTGAAGGTTTATTTTGTAACATTCTTGATCTCAAATTATACTGTTCTTGGAAATTGACTTCTTCTAACACATACATCAAAGCTTGTTCCAAAGTTGACGGATTTTTAATACGAACTATCCGTACCATGTATTCAGGTAAATTATAGAGAAACACATTTAAAGATGTGTTGTCATATATTATACGTTTGGCTTCTTTTAATGCAAGTGAAGGAATTAGATTTACCTTGGATAATAAAATTGCACGAACATTTTGTATCCTACTACAGAAATCTAAGTAAGACTCCTGGGATCTTATTTTAAGTGTCTCTAGCTCTATAGCTACACATTCTTCGCTACGTGGATCACCAAAATGTTGCAATAATATTTCCTTTAGTCCATCGTATGTGGTAAAGTCGCTTCTTTCACTTATTAAAGATGCGGCCTTTCCAGTAAGTTTACTTGTCACTGCTTGAATTAGGTAATCGTTTACTTCGTGATGTCCCTGATATCTGGTTATAACGTATTCACATTTACGGAGAAATAAGCTTAAAGTTTTTGAATTTCCGTCAAATTCGGGAATTAAGTTTAACATATCTCGCGGTACTTTCTGCGAAGGAAAATCATGCTGTCTTTCTATCATTGGCACTGGTATCTCAATAACGTTTGGGTCGTCCATTTTATCTATATAAATATAATAGGTATAACACAATTAAAAAGTTAGGTATTTAAAATAAAATGTAATAAAGTAAAATCGCGAGATTTTATCGACGATAATTACTTATTATTATAGGCTAAACACAGAATATAATTTTTAAGAAAATAGCTAAGTATTAAAGTCAGGTATTTCCTTAAAAATAAACAATTAAATTACAATTAAAATACACGGGAAAATAAAATATCGTTTACGGGAAACACAGAGAGTTTGATCTACGAATCACATAAACACCTATATTTAAAATACACCTATCGTTTACGGGAAACACAGAGAGTTTGATCTACGAATCACATAAACACCTATATTTAAAATTACTTTGACACCTATCGTTTACGGGAAACGCAGAGAGTTTGATCTACGAATCACATAAACACCTATATTTAAAATTACTTTGTTTCAATTAAATTTTCATAAAAAAAAATCACTTTTATATTTCACTTAACTCTATTACAAAAACTTAGGTAAAGGAGGGAAAGGAAAGAAGAGGATTTTACTACTTACATTCCAGTCGACACCTTATTTTTTGCCATCACCGATTTTAGGCGATATTACTCCTGTTAACAAATTTATTTGGTTCGAGGATAGCCTGTTTGGTGTTGAAACACACAAACTGCGTAAACGCGCCAAACGCCAGCCACGATGTCGAATGCTACGAAAACTCGCGACGGCTTTTCTCGTTTTCCGCGATTTTAGCGTACTTTGTAAGAATTTAACGCGTCTAGCAACAGCCGGCTATCCTACCGGCTGCGCCAGTTAACTTTTAGGAGCGCGAAAATACTTTTTTAAAAACTACTTTTAAGACTAGTGAGAACCGCAGAGTTTGATGCCGAACTGAGGAGCGAGAGCATTTGAAATTAAAAGAAGGCTCGTACAAAAACAAGTTAGTTCTAAGAATTGGTAGAAACTGTTTACGTTGCGTCGGCGGTCCTTCCTGTCCAGAGCATTTCGTAGAAAGGGCTTACAATGTAGTTACTTTGTCCTACTATGAAGTGCTCTGTCAGCGTATCTTACAATATAACTATCTATGCCACAACATGGTTGTTGGCATGTTACCCAACACTATTTGTATTGCACATCACTGCTTCACATGGAGGGGCGCTTCCCGCTCTCTCTTCATTTCCGGACACCATTGTGTGTGGTTCGTGTTCCATACTTTTATAACTAATTGTGTTAAAATATACAAATTTGTATGTGCCTTTGCTTCCAAAATAAACCCTGCCTTCAGTCAAGTCAAGCATACTAGTGAGTTTTATTAAATCTACAGTCCACATTTTCGTGCCATCCCACAATGGTATTAAAAAAGTATCAAGACAAAATGTCAAAACCTTTTTTTTTAAATACATGTTGTGGTTGTGACAGTTAGCGGCAAAGGTATAGTTTCCATTCTGCTGTTACTTTCATACGTTTGTGAAGTCGAAGACACTTTGATTTTTTTAATTTTTTCACGCAACCGAAATGTTTGAAACTTTATTCTATTACTAAGGGACCTTATTCCTACCTATAGAAAAATATTCAGCCAATTTGATTTTTTTCGGACATTCCCCATTACATTATATTTTACTCCTTACTGAAACTTAATTATATACGAGTACAAAGTATGAAAATACCTACTATTTACTTGATTATCTTACATTTAAATCCAGTTCGCTTAAACAACAAAGTTGAACCAGTAAAATGGCGGGTAATTGGCTAGGTGCAACAAGTTACATTGGATTGGATATCTAGATTTAACTGGTGGACTTAATTAAATGCAGATATCTACTGAACCTTTAGTGTACTACGAAACTGGGTTAATTAGAATCTGTTTTGTGAAAACGTCAATTAGGTACAAAGGCTGTGGACAACGTGATGGTTGCTCAAAACTGATAAACTTTCATAGGTACATTTTCAAATGTTAATTCAGAATTAACTTCCATTCTAGCCATGTAATTTTTTTGGCTCTCCTGTATCTATTACATTCACACTCAAAACCTTCCATAGGACATGCTACATAATATTATGCCTGATAAATACCCCTACATAATGTGTAGCCTTGAAAACAGATGTCCCCCTAATTTTTCGGTCACTGGTGCACTTTTATCCTTTCTACACATTTCTAATTTTGTTAATTCGACCACTACACACCATTATCCCTTATTACGTGAAAGTGAAAGTGAAATAAGCTTTATTCAAATAAACTTAATTATTAAGTACTTTTGAATCGTCTATATTTTCCTACTACCCGTTCCAGACTTTTTTAGCTGACAAGAAGAACGGGCGCAAGAAACTTATCAGCTGTAACAGCCTTAGGTAACGATATTTACAAACTTGAATATATCGTTACCAGGGTAACATAACATATTTACAACAGGGTGACAGAATTATTGGCAACAGCATAGACTTATTATATTACTTCAATAAAGTACTTATATTAGCAAGTTATGTGTCACGCATTTTGATCTTTATGATAATCGTCAACTTTATAATAACCTTTACCCATGAGCGTTTTTTTAAGGCGAGGCAGTTCCCAAAATTTACTCTTTCACTATGTCTTTAGAATAAGGTTGAATATTGCATAGCTTTAATTGACGCTTCGCCAGAAATTTGACGAAATTTAGTACATTTTTATTGATTTCTGAAATACTGGATCATTTATTAAAAATGTACTCGGTTACTGTGTTTGATCAATAAAAAAGCTATCCTTTTTGCATAAAAAATCATATCACCGTAGTTAAAAATTACGAAATCTGACGATTTGAAGTTCAATTTTATGGTGTTATTCAGAATTTTTTTACAGAGTAACCATGCCATTTTTCAATATTCTGTTCGGTTATTGTGTTTCATGACATAATGTTCAGTCTACAGTAATTTTTGTGAAGTAGAATTCTACATCCGTTCTTCACATTGGAAGTTCAAAAATCGATCTTTTTATCAAATCGTGAACTGGCCTCGCCTTAACTTGGTTTTTAAATTCATGCAAAGGAAGATCAATCACTTGTTGTGGAACTTTATTAATAAAGGCTATGCCTTTCCCCATAAATGAACCTCTCGTTTTTGCAAGCCTAAATCTTGGAACGGCAAGTTTATCTTTATTTCTTGTATTAAACTGGTGAATGTTGCTGTTCTTATCAAATGAATACATTATATACTTGCTATGACTAATACATTATATGCTTTCAACCTATACATAATATTATAGCCTACTTATCTTGACAACTAATCTCCCCCTAACTTTTCGATCACGGTGCCACTTCAAACTTTATTTTTACACATTTCTAATTTTGTCCGTTCGCGTGTTCGATCAAACACTAATTATTATCCCTTTGAAAACATTAGTCATTCATTCATCCCTTTGGTAGTGTAACATTCTGATACAAGACTTGTATTCAGGGCTTCGATTGTATTTGTCATTCGTACCGACACCTGTGATACGATTACGCTTGTGGATCCAAACAGAAATCCCATTTCTCATCAACTGTACAATTTCTGCACTTGCTACCAAATAACAGTAAATTAAATACGATGGCTAGGGCCTAGGCTGATTATATTTTCTTTAAACCAGGGATTGAAAATATTATTTTCAAATAACGTGTTTTTACCGTAAAATAACTATATTTAAACGTAAAATTACTATATTTTACCATAAAATAACTACTTAGGTACCGGAATAACGGTAGGTATATTTTTTGGTATCGTTTTATATTTTTAACGGTATTTCAATCGCTGCTTTTAACAACATGTAAAATAATGACATGATGCAACCCAAAAAAAGTATTTTATTTCAATGGGTAGTATGTGCGAAAATCTAAGGAGTATAATAACTAATATATTTATGAAAAATATGATGAAAACTATAGGTAAGTACCTACTACAACCACGTCATTATACTACTATTAAGGAAGGTATAGTTGTCACCAAAACAACATCATGGAACACTAAATACATTACACCCATAATTAAAACATGCGAGTATTTTTAAATCGCGTATATTGCGTGACTGCCACTTTTGTAATAACGTTAATTAATGCATGTGAGGAAAATGGCTTTAATTACTATTAATAGCTTCATTTTGATGTTATTAAAAGTGACATAGTTAGTCATAGTTTTTCTTTCATCTTTAGTAAAATCATAACATGTTTCCAGACAAACCTTTTAAGGTTAAAAATAATCCTGTAAAAATTTTAAAATCTTCTCCTCCCGTCTCCTTTTTTACCGACTTCCAAAAAAGAGGAGGTTCTCTGTTCGTTTGTTTTTTTTTTGTGTGTGTTACCATCGGACATCCAGGCGCACTGCGGGTTACCACCCGTTCTTGGTTGATAGACCTTTTCTGCCTAGCAAACGCTACTCAACATCGTATAATGCTCACAGCTAAGGAATGGAATTCCCTGCCGAGCGCATACAACCTGACTCTTTTCAAGGTCAGAGTGAATAGGTAATGTAAGATAAAGATAAAGATAAATATAAAGATATTTATTGCATGAAACATGGTTTTTAAGATGACAAAAGTTTTAAACTGGTACACATATCTCGCCGGATTCCCGACATGCAAATTAAAATCATAATTATAATAAAAAATACTATTCCAATAAATGTCCTCGTATAAAAAAAAAATCAATCAAATATCTATGTCATTTAAATAATTTAAATAAAATATGTGAATAACTATCTACTAAAAAACTCTTTTAAGCTATAATGACATTTAGACACGAGCCATGCATGAAGTTTGAATTGCTTTTTAGGCAGTTCCCTTATGTTTTTGGGAATGTTATTGTAGATCTTCATCGATAGATAAGGATGGTTTATAGGCTGTATCAGCTAGTATAAGTGTTTACACTGTGTGTATGTAAGTCTTTTTAGAACAGTTGGTTATTTCAAATCACTAAACGAAAGTAAATTTAAAAAGAAGGATTACAACGTAATGTCTTGACACAGTCTGTTACGAACCGTCCATAGAGTAAGATAAATAAAATCCGGCTTAGGGCCGAGATCAATTAATATAAAATTTGTTGTAAACCATAAATTCTCTTAAATAAATAACAGATTACCAGTCCAAAGAGTCGTTTTTATTTATAGTAGCGCACAAGCGCTATTTATAGTACCTACTGGGCAAGCTCGCTCCATCGTAGACCCTGTCTTTGCTTTTGGGCTAGACTGGGGTCAAGAGTTATTTTCAAAATGTATGCATGATGATTTTTACAACTTGAGCCCTTATTTTACAAAAAAAATGTTCATGGAATGAATGTCAAGTAGATTTATTTCGTGTCGTCATTTCAGCCACTCATGGTATGCTTTGAATTAAACTAACCTGTCCATTTTCAGATTTTAGCTATCGACGTGAGAAAAGCTGGCAAATAATTCCATTCATTATTCGTCCGCCTAACAAAAGTGAGGTAAGCACATTATTAAGGATAAAGAACGTCTAGAATTTGACTGATTGTCAAGCAAATCCGTACCCACGATTCCTAGGTATAAAGCTTAGGATTGTATGATAAAGCACTTTTTGTAGGCTCACCTTTTTATTATAAAATTAATATTTTAGAGGTCACCAATATCATTCGTAAGTATTATCTACTTTACATTATTGTCCCACCAGATTTTTTCCAACAAGGAATTTCTTCGATAATTTACTGTAAATCAAATCACAAAAGTCAATAACTAGATATACTTCTTTTGCAATAGGTTTTAATATAAAATATTGGTGCATATTATTTTTAAACTTAGAATAATAACACCTAGAACGATAGTTCTCTCCAAAGCGCACTGTCAAAAGTGAGGCAACTAAAACAGCCAAAATGCCTCCGTTTTCAGATTTTTATTCTCCATTATTACCTAATCATACCGAATAAGTACAAAACAGTTTAATTTTTCCTACATTTAGGAGATTAGTTACTATATTATTGGATTTTAGTTACGATTAGGTAACGTATAAGGATATAAATCTGAAAACTAAGCCATTTTGGCTTAGTATTAGTTGCCTCACTTTGCATACGAGGACACGGCTTCTAGGTGTTATTATTCTAAGTTTTTATATAAAAAATTGGAAATTACGAAATGATATTCTTTTGCCTAATATATTCTTTGTAATAACGTTTTTTTGATAAATATTTCAATTTTTTATTTTTTTTTATTGAATAACATGCTGGAAACATTTATCAATTATAAGATACAGTTTATTATATACAATGTATCTGTCCGATGGTCCATTATTCAGTATCGAGTTGTATCAGTGATTAATCGATTCCAGCTCGATTGACAAGCGAGTCGTTAATCAACTCGTCGATTTGACGCCACTATCTAGTCATAGAGGTTATCGATCTGACCAATCGATCGATTAACTCGATGTGTAAGCGACAGTGTTCAAAATAATATTCTTTTTAGGGTTCCGTAGTCAAAATGGCAAAAAACGGAACCCATAGATTCGTCATGTCTGTCTGTCTGTCCGTCCGTATGTGACAGCCACTTTATTCCGAAAGTATTAGGATTACACAATTGACACTAAATAGGTAGATGTATTTTGTTAACCGCTTAAAGATTTTAACACAAAAATAAAAAAATAAAAAAAGATTGAGGGGGGCTCCCCATACATGGAACTGAAGCTGATTTTTTTTTCTTAAAACAAATTGGTTTACGTATTGATACGTGCGGGGTGTCTATAGATAGGTCTATAAAAAAACCATTAAGGTTCCTAAGACTTTTTTTGCTCAAATTCAACCGTTTGAAAGATATACGTTTTAAAATGTGTGTCCCCTCCCCTCTAACTTTTGAAATAAGAGAGTGAAAAATCTAAAAAAAATATATGCTCTTTCAACGAAAACTGGTTTGAACGAGAATTATAGTAATTAGTTTTTGTGATATAGCACATTTTCCAAAACCGCAAATATAACTTTGTCATTCATACCAACACTGTGAAAAACAAAGTAATTTTTGCAGACGAAAAACGATAGTGGTATTAAATATGGTATATTATAATATAAGGTAACTACGGAACGCTACGGCGCATGGCCCGACACGTACTTGGTCGGTTTTTTGTTGACTTTTTTAAAATTGAACATTATTGATGAGACGTGGATGGATCACACGTTTATATAAAGTAATGAATAAAAATACAAACATTCAGACATTATTCGAAAGTTTTGTAAAATTGTAAAAAAAAAATATTTTTATTGAAATTTTACTTTTACTTTATAATATTGAACATTACAATTAGAAGACGTTTATTTCATAATTAGTCGTATTTAAACTTGGGACGGTTATTCCTCTCTCTGAAATGGTTGATGAAAAATGGATTGTGCAAACAATGAACAATTAAAATTTCGTACGAAATATAAAATTTCGGACGCATTACGGTCGGTCCTTGGGCGGTGGAAATATTTTAACTGTTGGTTTGGTGATAAATTATTGGTCCAAATAATTACTTAAGCTGTGTCTTTACTTTTTGGAAATAAATAGGGAAGTTTAATGACTATTATAAAATGTTTCGTTGTTAAATCTTACCTATACAATTTGGGAAATTGTTTTCTTTTGACAAAATAAGGTTTTGTGACTTTATATTATTATGAAACACAAACACCGGTTTTGAATTCATCAGTTGCTGAAAATCTTGCAACAATTTACATTCATCCTTATAGTTTTAGTCATCCTTACTAGGTCTTATCATCGACTAAACTTATTAGGAACGACACCGTTTTTGTGAAATGACGATTAAATATAGCAAGACTTTCTCCCATCAAAGAAGATCCCTTTAAAATGACAATGGTGCTGAAAAGACCAAAGTTGCAAAAATGACTTTTCTGAGCCTAATGAAGAAGGTGCTAAAATGACCAATATCTTCTTGGAGTCTAATGACCAAGGTTGCGAAATGACCAATTTTTTTGTAGCTTGCTTAGCACAACAATCTGTCATGGACATTGGACATTTAGCAATTTCGTATCAAACAAGTTGTGTCAAATTAAACGACTTAATTTCATGCAAACGTTCTTCATTTCTGATTTACCGTATGGCAAAACTTTAAAGTGGCGGCTGGAAAGTGGTTAGAATCACTATCCTCGCGTCTTCACGACAGGTCCGATCCTACACTCCTTCAATTACAATTTGCATAGTGAGCCCAGCTTTAAACGGCAAATTGCTTAAGTTTCTAAGTCAAACGGTTGATCCAAAGTCGACCGCCTCAAAGGCTTCGACGCAATTTTAAACGACTCTGGGGACATAACGTTAGTTAAATCGTATGGAAATCGTTTGGTTTATGATAAGACTGGAGCCGTAAAGTTTGAGCTAATTTAAAGGGAACGTTTTGTCTGGGAAGTTTTGTTGTAAAAACTGTTTGTTTGGCTATGAAAAGTAAAGGGGTTCGGGCACTTTGGTCCTAATGACCATAGAAATAGACTTGAATCGTACATCGATGGATAGGTATTTTCAAGAGGAAAAAAAAGTTGTCATGGAGTTACGAGATATCGGCTTATAAAGTATGTGTTTTCAGTATCCCAGATAGAACAGTCAGCAATGAAAGTCGCTTAACGGCGGCGGGGCTATAGAATATCAGGACAACATTTCAGGACAAGCGGCATACCTATTCGTGCTCTATGAGAATATACTTTTCTAACGATATACAAAATACAAAATGCTTTATTTCGTTAACAAACCGAGTGATTACATTCCTAGTAAGTCCATACTATTTATATCTATTGGGTCCAGGACCAGAGTCCATACATTTGTGCTCATACACCCCTTTAGATAAAGAAACATCTAGTACCTAGATAAATATTATTTTATAAACATTTTGAAACAAGCAGTCTTTTGTGACTTCTACAAATATTTTAAAAATATTTTTTCCCTTTAAACCAAAATCGAAACCCATCAAATAGATAAATGATTAACTTTGACACCACCCTTTTTTGAATCGTCACAGGTGACACCAAATAAACAAGACAAAAACAAATAGCCCTTTTGAAAAGCTATCACATGAAAATCCCCGACTCACTGTGTGTGTGTATCAAATTAACGCAAAGCCTACGTCGGGCCACAAACAAAATGTCACAAACATACGAAACGAGACGGGAAGGGGCGCGCCGCCAGAAATCAATACGAACCGTGAACTTTGGGATCGTGCTACTGATCCACTTTGCAGAATCAATGCCTCATTTTTAGACGTTTGTAAGCTTTGAAATTTGAATACAATCGTGGTGCTAGATTGGAACCTTGCGGGACTCATTTTATGATTAATGTATTGTATTAAACGGGAATTAAATAAAATGCGTTGTATCTATAACGAATAGTCTTCATCAATTTAGCAGTTTTAAATTGTTCTAATATTTTTCATTTCCACCTAGGTATTGGGTTGTCTTAAGAATGGATTAAAAAAATCAGTGCTGAAAAGTGAACGAAAAGTCTTGCATTTTTAATAGGTATGTATCATAGAAAGATTGAATAGGACTTATCACAATACTGATTACGTCAAATACGTGTCAGTCAAGTACTGTGTACTCTGAGATTGCACTACTAATGCACTTTAGAGAATTTGTTAATCATTGTTCCGTCTTGCATTTTTGTTAGTTCATTTCAGTTTTGACGAAAATCCGTTGTTTATTGACATAACACCTTTCTGCCAATTTACAAATGACAGCCATTTCACAGCTGGGCAAGGCAATTATGCGAGCAGTGTCTGGACACTGCACGCGTAATTACCTTGCCCAAAGTCAATACTGTGATTCATAAGCACGAAATAATTACAGTTCCGTCGATAGTCAATACTCCAGTCACTCGCGTGACCTAATTTAAAACGATTAACAGATGTGTTGTCGGCGAGACAGTTTCGGGTCACGTTGTCATTTCCGTGGCCACCAGTTCTATAACAGCTATACCTATTGACGACCTGAATGGTGCAGTGGTCAACATGCCGCCTACCACGCAAGAGGTCCCGGGTTCGATTCCCGGCCGGGCAGAAATTGAAATGATGAATTTTAATTTCTGTGACGGGTCTGGGTGTTACTATGTATAATAAGTATATATTTAAAAAGTATATAAGTAGTATATCAGTTGTCTAGCACCCATATTACAAGCTTTGCTTAGTTTGGGGCTAGATGGCACTGTGTGAAATTGTCCAAGCATTTATTTATTATTTATTATTTATTTATTTATATTGGGGACTTCGGGAGTTTCAGTGAAAAACCTTTCATCGATTAATTGGAATGAAATAAGATCACAAAGTGTATTATTAAGTGCTATTATACTAATAAACCGATTACTTCATTCAAAACGTTTCTGGTTTTCTTTTAGTCTTTTCGGATATTTATATTTTTATACTATACTTAAAGCACAGATAAAATTATAATACTATGTAGTCTCAAAGTTAAGTTTTGAGAGCTAAAAACGATTAGCCAAAGTGTTGTCGGCGAGACAGTTTCGGGTCACGTTGTCATTTCCGTGGCCACCAGTTCTATAACAGCTATATTGAGGACTTTGGGAGTTTCAATGGAAAACCTTTCAACGATTATTTGGAATGAAATTAGATTACAAAGTGTATTATTAAGTGCTATTATACTAATAAACCGATTACTTCATTCAAAACGTTTCTGTTTTTCTTCTATACTATAGGTACTATATTTATAATTTTATACTATAGGTACTCAAAGCACAGATAATAAATTATAATACTATAATAGTCTCAAAGTTAAGTTTTGTGAGCTAAAAACGAATAGCCAACGTGTTGTCGGCGAGACAGTTTCGGGTCATGTTGTCATTTCCGTGGCTACGTACGAGTACCTACATTGCGGAGTTTGGGAGGTTCAATGGAAAACCTTTCATCGAATATTTGTAATGTAATTGGATTACGTTTGAGTATAATAATATTATCGAGTGCTATTATACTAATAAGGTTATCCTTATTCAGTAAATTTGTTTTTTTATTTTAATCTTTTCGCTTATTTATACTCTTTATGTCAAAGGCATAGTGATTTTTCAAGTGAAACACTAGAATGTTTTAGCTGTCAGTAGGTATTTATAATTCTGACTATTAAACAAAACATTTAGAAGTTTCTAAATCTGATTTTGATAATATGTATAGGTACAACATCAAAATACATCAGATACCTTGATTGTTTTTCTAAGAATTATGAAATACTTAACGTAAAAAACAAATTTTAGTTCAACAAAAAACATTTAAAGCTCTGTGCTTTAAAGTGCGATTAAAAAACTGAGTTTGAAACACTACCTAACGTTGCAAAAATAGAGTAAATTGACACATCAAGTCACATACTGTTGAATTTGAACTCGTTGCTTAAACGTGGGACAATTTTAATTAGCCTAGTACGTGTTTAATATTCCTACGCGTTGCATTATACTTAGTCAAAATAACAGGAATCAAACGCTAACGTAACTAATGATAGGTATTTTAACATCTACCTATTTTCCCGACGTTTCAACCGAGTTGCGACGAGTGTTCTTAGCCATGTTTCATGAAAATCTGTTCAGCCGTTTTAAGGTCATCAGCTCTTTTATAGTTAATGAAAGGATCTGACTCAATGATATTGGAAGTAAATGGTAGGGTAACCAATGACTTGATTAGCCATTTGAAGATCATCAGCTCTTTAATAGTTGATGAGGGGATCTGACTGTCTTCCAAATGTTCTATCGATTCAAAATTTGGTACAGTCTTACTTCAATGAGCTTGGAAGTATATGGTATGGTATCCATGACCTGATCAGCCGTTTGAAGATCATCAGCTCTTTAATAGTTGATGAGGGGATCTGACTGTCTTCCAAATGTTCTATCGATTCAAAATTTGGTACAGTGTTACTTCAATGAGCTTGGAAGTATATGGTAAGGTATCCATGACCTGATCAGCCGTTTGAAGATCATCAGCTCTTTAATAGTTGATGAGGGGATCTGACTACCTTCCATATGTTCTATCGATTCGAAATTTGGTACCGTGTTACTTCAATGAGATTGGAAGTATTTATATGGTAAGGTAACCATAACCTGATCAGCCGTTTGTCGGGGGTTTTTAGATTTTTGTTATATTTATTTATAAGCTCTGTCCGCTTTTGGGAAATAAAACATCTGTAAATATCTTCTATCTTTATTAGGATATCCCTGAAATGCCAGAGCGTAAGATGACAGACGCGATCGGCGTTCCAATCCTCCTGACCAAGTTCCCGGCGGAGATCAAGTCGTTCTACATGTCGCGGTGCGCGGAAGACCGCCGCCTCACGGAGTCTGTGGACGTGCTGATGCCGGGCGTGGGGGAGATCGTGCATCGGTCGTGGTCACGGGCTTACTGAAAATACCTATCATTAGTTACGTACGCGTTTAATTTAAAAAGATGATGATAATATTGTCACATCACAATATCACAATCATAATACATTTTTCAAGACACTTGCTCGTAAAGTGAGCCCTAATACATCGCTTTTAGGGCCATAAACCGAGCTATAACAAACGCGTGCAATAATATATAAAACACTAGTTCGTAATAGAATTAAGCCTACAAAGTTAAATAAGTACCTTACTGCAAGCTCTATGCGAGTAAACAGAGCATTCCCAATTTAGCCGGGTAATACAGTTATTTTTTTTTTGACAACGAAGAGGTTTTATGCTGCTGAAAATTCATATACATTTTTTGGAATTAATAAATGTGTAAGTCCTTAATTAAGTCAAATAAATATATAATTATTATCAAATTATTCATAATTCACAATATTTTATTATAAAATATTTGCATTTTGTCACTTAAAATTATAATTTTGAAGTATTAGTAGTAGGCTGTATGCTCCTCACCCCTTTGTTCGCAAAATATTCTTGCGTTGGGCGTGTGAAAAAAAAACAAAAAAAACATGCGCGCCTTTTCCCATAATTATCAGATTTTGTTTTTGCAATATTAGTTCCTGTGCGATAAATTACTTTGTTTTTTCCTCGCAAATGTGTTGAAAAATTGTGTGCAATGAGCAACCTAAGCTAACTTGTCTCATAATGTACTATTTATATTCATCACTGTAATGTTTATAAAGTCTAAATTGGTTATTTTTCCCAATATGTTGTTTTATTTATTTTTTATATAGATCAAGTGATTTCGTGTTTATTTTCCCCCTTTTTAACGCTAATAGCCATAATATCGTATTTCAAAAACATAAATAATGGTGTGCAAACAAAATAAACAGAAGAAAATTGCATCGGTTGGAAGCAAACAAAATGCGAATTTTAAATGATGAATTAATGAGAAATTGAAATAATGATGATATTAATATAAAACCAATCAGCGCACTGAATGAGAATGAATTAAGTTGTGTATTGAGAGTGTTAATTAAAACGCAACTTCGGAAATCGTCATCTGCTTTTCATATAAATGTGGGTCGGAACGGAACGGAAATTCCGATTCCGGAATTGGCTACTCTACTGACATGTCATCGACCTATTTTTTCCCAATTGGTTACATGAAACTGTTGCGATATTGCTCGATACTGAAATTGAAGTCAACGATATTAATCACGTATCTTCGACAGTCTCATCAAAATGTAAATTACGCTGTTTTTTAAATGAAAAAAAAAATCACCGGTATTCTGAAGAGTGTATTTTTTGTTATTGAGTGCTGCAATTCAATTCTTTCTATAGTTCAATTAGATAGATTGACATTTCTGAGGTATATTAACTTAGCAGCAATAGTTATCCAAATAAATATCATAAACATACCAAATATTCAATATGAAATCAATATAAAGCTAAGATATTACACCATAAATTCATGGTTTCTCTGTTTCCCAAAGGTTGACTGACAGAGAATGCTATTAGCATTAAGTCGCAATAAAAAGTTTTAAAAAAATAATTTAAAAAATCTAAAAGCAAAGCAGATTACCTTTAAACCAACCGTAATAGGATAATGTAATAAACGTTTAAGCTTCTTCTACGGTCACTGAAAAATGAATAATAATGTCTGCCATAGCTACATAAATAAAAAAAAGTATTACAAGCCATAAATCAAGCACAAAAATGGTGATGCTCACCACAAAAACTCATCCTAATGACATGCAAAACTGTATGTTGCTCTCGCAATCAGATTCACTAACTCATACCACTAACCTGGTCACAGCAAACAGTGCTTATTTGCTTTCATACCACTAGATCTGACCACAAAATGACCATCCTATAAACGCAACTTTACGCAACATAAAGTATAAATAAGTATCAGTATTCTATCTTTATACAAACCGACCCACAGTGCGCCGATATAGCGCTCTAAGGAATCTCGGTATACTTCAGTATGCAAGAGTCTCTCGCTATTGATCCACCGGCACCGTTATGAACTGCCAAGGACGTATGAAAAACGATTTATCTACGTAAAAATATAACACGGAGTCATAAAATATGAAATCTGTGGTTTCTAGACGAAGCCACCAGAAACGCCGCTCTGGATGGTAGTCGAAAACATTTATTTAAATAATAATAATAATAAATAAATGCTTAGACAATTTCACACAGCGCCATCTAGCCCCAAACTAAGCAAAGCTTGTAATATGGGTGCTAGACAATTACTGATATACTACTTATATACTTTTTAAATATATACTTATTATACATAGTAGCACCCAGACCCGTCACAGAAATTAAAATTCATCATTTCAATTTCTGCCCGGCCGGGAATCGAATCCGGGACCTCTTGCGTGGTAGGCGGCATGTTGACCACTGCACCACTCAGGTCGTCAAAACTTATTTAACTTGTTATTTTTTGTGCTAGGAGCTGCAACACATACTAATAGCCCGGTTTTAGGTTTTCCAAAAATTTGTTTGTTCTGAGCAGCTTTTCTTCGGCCATAGGTGCATGGCATAGGCAAAATAAAATACTGGTAACGTTTTTGCTCTGTGGCACTAGTAGGGTCGTCAAAATACCATTAAGTACTGGCGAACGCTCAATAGTCGTTAGTTGGGGCCGAGGGAAGCCTTTCATAGAAGATTTATATAGAATAAGTATGCATGGAAAATATCCTGTAGCTAAGCATATTATCGGTCAAATGTGAGACTTAAGAGCCCGTAGCGATTTTGCCGCTGACCGCCGCTCTCTCGCTCGCACATTTAATGTTTTCTCGAGATTTCTTAAATCTGAGTGCGTAATTTTATTGAAAAATGTGTCTCGGCCACCTTTCGCAATATAAGATTACGGACATTTCAACATATATTTGAGTTTCGAGTTGCTGAAGTACAAAAAGTTAACGTATTTGCCAGTTCAAAAAACTGTTAGAAACGACAACCTTTTGTACTTTAGCAACAAAAAACTGAAACATATTTTAAAATGTCTGTAATCTTATATTGCGAAGTGGCCGAGACACATTTTTCAATTACGCACTCAGTTTTAAGAAATCTTGAGAAAACATGAAATGTGCGAGCGAGAGAGCTCTGCAGTCAGCTCCAAAATCGCTACGGGCTCTTAAGTTCTACGGATTTTTTGAGAGTTTCATAGTAAAGTTAACAAGGAAGCCTTAGAATATGTATTTTTGATATCCTGACAAAAATTAGGGGGATAAATTTTTGTATTTAATTCTATAGCTTTATGGCTCTATGGAATACATCCCTACGAGTATGGATCTATTGTATAGAGCCATAAAGCCACGAGGTACTTTCACGATTTTTTACACAATTTATTATAACGCGCCCTTATTCCAAATTCTAAATGTTTTTATTCACTGTTATCAATGAATCGAATGCCCTTTTACGAGTGGCAATGGTAAAAATATATATTTTCTCAAACATGCTTGGAAATTCGATCATTATTTTGACAACCTTCTTCGTGCTAAATCGGAGTTTACGGACTGACCTAAACCGCGCCGGCAATCTTAGTATGAAAATCCATTACTAACGTGTAATAATGGATTTTCATACAAAAATTGCCGGCGTCTGACCGGCAATGTTTCTATTAAAACTCATTACGCACGTGTAATTCAGAAATGGAGCAAACTTTTTAATGAATCACGAATAATGGGTATCAAATGAAAGGCCTTGATGAGCGAGCACAATCCAATTTTTTTTTTAAATATTAGGTATATGGGTATCAAATGAAAGGTCTTGATGAGCACATTCCAAAAATATGAAAAAAAAACGAAAAAAAAAAGAAAAAAACTTTTTTTTTAATACCTAGGTATATATATGGGTATCAAATGAAAGGTCTTGATGAGCACATTCCAAAAATATGAAAAAAAATCGAAAAAAAAAGAAAAAAAACTTTTTTTTAATACCTAGGTATGGGTATCAAATGAAAGGTCTTGATGAGCACATTCCAAAAATATGAAAAAAAAAAACGAAAAAATAAGAAAAAAAACTTTTTTTTAATACCTAGGTATATATGGGTATCAAATGAAAGGTCTTAATGAGCACATTCCAAAAATATGAAAAAAAAAACGAAAAAAAAAAAAAAAAAAACTTTTTTTTAATACCTAGGTATATGGGTATCAAATGAAAGGCCTTAATGAGTACATTCCAAAAAAACTGGAAAAAAATAAAAAACGAAAAAACTGCAAAAAAAAATTTTTTTTTTCAACATGGGTATCAAATGAAAGGCCTTGATGTGCACATTCCAAAAAAATAAAGAAACTGGCACCTTTCTTCTTTTTTCAATTTTTTGCTTTAATTTGAAATAAAAATTAAAAGTTAAAAATACCTTCTTGGTTTGAATTTCCGCGCATTATTTGAGAAAAGTACTATACAAGCCTTGGCCGCAACTAGGCATTGATGGACTTACGTATGTGTGCCTCGGCTTCGCCTCGGCCCACATTTTCACGTTCGTTCTTCAATGCCTGTCTTGCGTGCCACTGCAGTAATGTACTATTATCTTCTAGTTACAATTACAACGGCACAAATAAAGTTTATTTCTACATCTTTAATATTGTCGAGACACAAAAATAGCTAAATGTTTCCTCACAGGTAATAACAAGCTCGCAAAGTAAACACAATAACAAAGTTTTGCGAAAGAAATATGAATTAAATGTCCTTGGAACAGCCAACAGCAATAACGAGAGTAAACAATTTATTCCGAATCACAATAACTATGGGACCGACCGGGCCGTACAAAGAGGCCGTTGTCCGTAAAAATCTAAGTATATTTTTATGTAGGTAAAAATTATTAAAGGTTGGATTTAGGAGGTGGAGGGCCGTATTCATTTATTTGCCTTTTAATGTTATGTCTGTGTAAGAATTTTTCTGGGTAACAGTATATCTTTGGAACTATTATAAATATATATCCAAATCGTCCGTCAGCTGTCGACGCGACTTTGCTGCTATTGCGGCCGCCAATTCAATCTCGCGGTCGCAGCAGCCAGCACTCGCTGATGGGAAAGCTCGTTCGCAGGATGTCGTCCGACCGGGCCAAGATGAAGAAGGCTTCCTCGAGGTCCGGAACAGGAAGCGACAGCGTCAGCGAACGAGACAGAATCATCATGGCACCGCACCGACAGGGCCCAACTTCCTGCTGCGAGCTGCCATACCGACTACGGCCGTGTACCTGTCCCGCCTGCACCACACCACCACCGTGCAGGATGTGATAGAGTACATAAAGAAGAAGGCTAACTTTTGCTTGAGAGTTCAGCCTCTGGAGTCGCGCCATAACACGAATTTTAAGTCGTTTGTGGTGCGCATCCCGACCGCCAGGCTGGACACTTTCATGAAGGAGGACTTCTGGCCGCAGGGCGTGGTATACAGGCGCTTCCGAGGGGCGTTGCCTTGTGCCACCGAAATGACACAGAAAGTGCCAAATTGACTTTATACTAACGTAATATTAAGTTATATTTACTAACAATATTGTTTATACATATATTATGTTTTAGTTTTAAGGTATGTATCTATGGGCCATTGTTGCCTGATTATAAATTAATAAATAAATAAATAAATCAATTAGTGTTGCCATCTTGCTCAACAACTGTCAATAAAATTATTGAATAAACTACCAATGGCAATGAAAGACTTACCAATGAATCAATTTATGTATCGATTACTGACTGACAAATGTTTTTATAGCGTTAAGAGGGTTACTTCGCTACACTAGCGCCGCCAATGGAAAAAAAATCGTAGTGCTTAAATAAAGACGAAATTGTGTTCTTCTAGTGTACTCCGAAAAAGCTATGCTGTACTTTTTATTGTTTAAACAAAATTTTAGAACCTGTCGTTTAGTTTATTGCTAAAAGTGGGCACTTTTAGCAATAAAACTCCGTTAAACTAAACGCCAGCCTAGAAAAAATTTTTTAAGCGAATTAATTATTTCATTTCATAAAAGTTTTGTTACAAGAGTGTTCACGGTTGTTAAATAAATAATAATTTAATCCAATTTTATGATATAAGAGTAGATAAAATTTAATATGACACGTTTTATCTCGGTCAAGGTTCTTTATTGACTTTCCGAATGATCACGTGGACGAAATCGCGGGGGAAACCTAGTTATAAATAAACTAACAATGACAAGATAAGTTAAAAATGAAGCTAGCAGAGCAAATGTGCTGAAAAAAAAACCTACAGACTATAAAGTGCAAAAAGTAGAAAAAAGGATGAAATCTTCTGTCATGCAATCCACGTTTGCCGAGATAAACCGACCGTAATGGAGCTGTCACACTTTTATATTGCTCTGGGAAGTACAAGGGACTGTTATTAACTGCCACGGCACTCTTGAGGTTTACAAAATTACCCCCATTTGAAATGGAACTAGCTCTTGAACTATATTGTACAAAAAGAGAATGTAGGCTCAGTTGCACCACTATAAACTTAAAGGTTGATTGTCACAAGGTTACCTAGGTATCTCCGGACAGACGTACAGACATCCAAATAGACTACGTCATGATTACCGTTACTGGATGTGGTCATGTGTTACGGAGACCTGACAACTACATCCCGAAACAGAGTCTAAAGTGGAAAGCGTATGGCAAGAAGACGCGGTTGCCGTCATACCTGGAAGCGCTCAGTTGAAAATATGTCTTTCCTGTACGACATTGTTAACAGTAAGATAGATTGCCCCAAACCGATTGTTACAGTGTTCCTCGTCGTCGAACCCGTCATACGAAAATGCTTTGCGCTCCTGCCTATCATCCAAACTATGCTCGTAATCCTTGCTCGTGCAATAAACAGTTATAACAATCAATTTGATAGTATATATCCCTTTAAAATGTCGAAGTGTAGTTTTAAAAACGCAGTAAAAAAGAAAATAATAGAAATTTAAAATTTATTGTATCAAAAGACATTTTGGTATTCACAATAATTGTAGTCATAGCTGCTTAACTAATTGAATTGTTTTCTGAATAATTTAATTGTTTTCTGAATAAATCATAAATAAATAAAAATAAAAAAGAGGCCTGCGCCAATCAGTCAAGGCTGGACAGATCTTAAGATGGCTGCACAAGACCGGACGAAATGGAGGTCCCTTCTGAGAGCCATATTATGTCCCTGATAAGGGATGAGGACATCATCATCATCATCACCCAAAAAATAACAAACCTTAGAATAATAACGATAATAAAAATAATAACGATAATTCCTTACAAAGCGCACTGTCAGAAGTGAGGCAACTAAAATAGCTATAATGGCGCCGCCGTTTTCAGATTTTTATTGTCCATTATTACCTAATCATACCTAATAAGAACAAAACTTAGGGGATTAGTTATAATATTGAATTTTTAGATTTTAGCATTCACAATGCTATTTTTATATATTAAGTTACTTAATATAACTGAAAAAATATTAGAAAAAATCGACTCACCCGTAGCAGCTCAGACGGGACTCGAACTCGCACCCTTAGGACTCCGGCCCAATGCACTAACCTATTATGCTACCGAGTCGCTAGTGGGAGTGGCGAAATTTTCTAATACTTTTTACGTTTTCGCTGTAAGCCAGCGTTATTTCATCAATGTGAAGAATACAGTTAAGTTAAGTTACAAACATGATAATGAATGCTGGAAGGAATAATGTTTAAACGCCTTTTTTCTGCTAAACTTTTTGATCAGTTTATTTCATTTTTGGAACCTCTTTCCCTTATTATCCGAACCCAGCGAAGCTATAAAAACGCCACAACTTCACGCCTCTAATCTAATTCTCACTCGTTCATATCAGATGCCGTAAGCAACAGTAAGTTTGCGTTCGAGCACGTTCACTGAACAGAATAATTGGCTTTGTTTAACAAGGACGCTAAATTGAAATGCGATGTTCCTTAGACGATTGTGTGACCGATTCCATGATTTATCTGGTCTACTGGCTATCTCCCTTTAGGCAAATAATTTAAAGGCTAGGTACATAGTTTAAGGTGTAGGTTTTACTTTTTAAAATAACCGCCTTATCCATAAGAAAAAAGTTTACGATAGAGATATAGTCAATTTTAGTTAAAATGCTAATAATTATTAAACGTTACGTAATTCCTAATAAATTTATGTACTATGCTTTTATGAAGAACTGGCTTCCACCCGCGACTTTCTTCGCGTGGACCTACGGTAAGTCACTAGGGAACCTTCGACCGGAATAAAAAATGTCCTATAATATTAATCCAAGCTATAAACTGTGTGACAAAAGAGATGTCCTAAAATGTTTGAAGTCCGAGACTATTATGTATTCTGTGGTCTGAACCACATCTATGTTTAGTAATACCAAAAAATAGGTTTAAGACACTATAATAAACAGTTTCAAGAAAAAAAAACTGATAACTTAAAAAGATGGCGGTAGATGCTATTTGACTGTCACTGTCAGTCAGTTCACTTTGACATTAAAATTTTCTCAACTTTAAAGACAGCGAACCACAGTCAATAACAGTGACAGTGTTTTATAACGTAGGTTGCTATCTTTGACACCTTGTGGTATTTATACAGGTCGACTTGGCAGGCGATTTTAGTCAATTAGCGCTTTCTACCGACAATCGCTTAAAAATTGAATCGCCACCTAATTGAAATTAGGTTAGATTGTACAAGCGATTGTCGATAAAAAGAGCTGATTGATTAAAATCGACAACCATGTTGCCTGTCAAGTGAACTCGTGTAAATACCATATTACTTCCAGTAAAAAATAATGTTTTTAGTGTTATAAATCATTTAACCGTGCAATCTATCTGGTATTTGGTTTTTACTTGTAAAATCTCACACGCGCAAACACACCCTCTCATAAATGCACTTAAACATACATGCATGTACACACACACATACTCACACATACATACACACATACATAAACACACACACACACAAATAAATAAATATATGTAAGTAGGCCTAATAATTTCAATAGTTTTTAGGCATGTTTGTTAATTCGTTTATTCGTCTAATTGCATACCTAGATTATGTACCTTTTGCTATGGAGGAGCGGTACCGCCTAATACAGGTATTAATAATACCTACTTGGTTGGTTTCAGCCTCAGAATATTGCTTGTACGTACTCATTTTGTAAGAAATAAATTTTTTTTTTTTTAATCTTTAAAGTTAATTTCATTTTTTTTTCAGAATCAGTGTGTTTTCTCTATCTTTTGAGATGGTGTACATTGTACATTGTACATAGACGTGGCAAATTTCAAGTTCACGCGAATGAAGTCGCGGGTGTCCGCTAGTTTATAATTTTAGTAGAGTCAAGTATTGTTTAACCATAAAACTGATGTTAAAATCTGTTCTGTAACTATAAAAAAAATAGGCTTTTTAGCTTAATAGCACATAAAAGATTCATGTATAATACAAACTGGGTAAATGCTTGTTCCGCGAAATCGTTTATGCTGACCTAATTAATACACTTTGTTTATTGTGCATACCATTAGAATAGAATGTAGACGTAGAAAAAAAAATATTACAAAACTTTATGTAGGTAAGAACAAAAATAAGATAATGATGAATGTTGAATATGAATTAGAATAAAAACAAACTGAAGAACGACATAATGAAACAAACTCATTCACCGTACGAAATATTCCTGAAAGGACGGTTGCTCTTTCTACAAAATTATTTCCCCCAATTTCCAAATGGTCCGATTTATATATATTTCAGATTGTACGCCGAAACTCAAGTAACCATTATGAAAATCCAAATTCAAGACTTATAACGATTCTGTATCGATATTCCGGCAGCGAACAATTAAATCGATTATGAGTACGATTGGGTTTCATTACGTATACAATTTTCTCTCCTTTTATCTCTAAAGGATTGGAAATAAGCTTTGGAGAAATTAATTCACAGTTCCTTTTTTATTTTCTACGTCTTGTTTTTCTTTGAACAGTTAATTTAATTATAAACATTGTGGATTGACAAAGACGTTATTATTTTTTCCTTCTCTATTTTTATTGGTGACTTCGAATTGCTGTACTTTAGTACAAAGTTGCAAATATTTTTTTTTGTCAAAGAAACAGATTAACAAACTATTATTTAAAATCTGTTTTTTAAAAAGAGAGTTTTGTTGCTGCTTAGGCGTCAAAGTCATTATTGCAAAAATAATCACGACGCTGAAATTCACTAAATTTTTAATACCAATATCTGTATGATATTGATACAGTAATTATTGTGACCTCACTACATTCTTTAATATGTACTTTTTCATATATTATGTTTTTATATCTCTTGGACAACTGTTATTCAATTCTTATTTCTAACTTATGGATTTGGCCCTATGCCAATTTATATTGGCTGCCAAAAAACATCAAGTAGCAAATACTCTGAAACTTGACCATACTAGAATTTAAACATGAAAATCTTAACTCATAGTTAAGCTAGGTTAGGTACTAAACAAATTAAAGGAGTGTGTAACGGAGTTTCAAACGATGATATTGCGATAAAAGTTCGTAGGAAAGATCGATTGTGCATTGCAAGTTTGTACGAAATAAGGAGTAAGTTTGTTCATCGTACTATTGTTCAACCTTCCGTGACAGATATGTTTTTTATGAATTCTTTAACTTAGCGTTGTATTCATTTGGTTATCGACTTTAAAATTGTATTAAACTCAGTCCTCAAATCAAATCAGCTTTCATCTTCAAAAATGTCCTGCTCAAAGATAAAAATCAGCAAAAATCTTCTTCCCTCAATCCCGCCAGGGCTCAGTTTAGTCTCCTCCATCTCCACAAAGTGGTATCCTTAATTCAACCTGCGACGTTTTCCAATCAAGGGGACCCGTACCATTTCTTAGTAATGTTCAATTCTCGAATTAATCTATCCCCTCGTCGGGTCGCAGCATAAAATATTCGTGAAAGAGATCCCGTAGGATATTGTGAATCCGCGATGGCGGATAGGTGGATATTAAATATTGATCGTTTAGGATAGTTCTGTTCGGCTATTCATGGGTTTAGATTAGAGGGTGTTGGTTCTTATTTGTTTTTAGATTGGACTCTGTTATTATTAAGAGTATCGGAAAACGTTATGAGATTTGAAAGCACCTGGTATTTTTTATTTGTTTGGTACTTTTTACACGCAAAATTTAAAATTCATTTTTTGACTCTCCCTTTTGAAATTATTGTGGGACTACTACCGCAGATTTATTAAAGTTAATGTCAAAAGAGATTCTATTAGATAATAATGAGAACAATGTAAGTAATAGAACAGAAGTTAATAAATTAGAGTCAATTGACTTTTTAACTTTACTTAAATTATTCAGTAATTAAAAATAGACACGACACCGGTTTTAAATTTTAAATCTACGTTTTTTAAATAGATTGTCATCGTCTCAATTCCAAGAATTCTGTAATAGATAAAGGCTTTCAAGGAGAATGTAATGTCAGTACAGTTAAATATTTTTTAATTAAAACTGAATACAAAATGAGAGTTGTAGGTACTCAAGTACCTAAGCTAAAGACAAAGTTAGAACGGGCTGTAAATAGATGATGCAGTATCTATGTTTTGAACCGATTTTGGCATAATTTAGAGTATAATACCTATTATCAAATTGAAGATCCAAGAAAGTCACAGCTTAATATTTTAACTTTTAACTGATTTGAGCAATCGCGATGGGACAATGTGGCGATGGCACAAACAAAATTTCCTTACATTTTATAGTAGGTATTGTATTAAAGAAAAGTTTACTCTATCTTTGGTATGTTCTTATAAACAAAACACTACTTTATTTTACACACAAACCTACTAAATGGGTAAATAACCATTGCTTCATACATTTTAGTACCTAATCAAAGAAACTCACAAATCAGACGCAAAGAGACATCCAAGTTTCTATACCTAGCAACAGTGTTCAATATTTGCGTGGATATGACAATGTGTCAATAAAAGCGGCTTACATCTATGTACTTACCTTATTGGTTTCTGTACAGTACAAATATTAACACGGTCACAAGCTAGTTTTGTCTGTATTGGACTCTTACAAAGTCTATAGATACAGAAAAGTCAGAAGCTAGGTATCACGCGTAATACCCTAACTGAAAAGTTGTCGAACAGCTAAAAAAATGTTGAAATCTTTCTAACCGATATTTTGTGTGAATATTAAGCATTAACCTTTAGTAAAGAATCTCCTCAAGTATTTCAAAATTGAATTTAATATTGAATCCAGTAATTTAGCCCTTTAGACCTTAATTAAACGGGGAATGAAGACAGATCTGCGATAGATCTCAATCGGTACTTGATATTTCTTGTAAATCGTTTCCTACTACCTGTAATCTTTTAATGGAGAATCACAGAACATTGTGTTTTGCGATTAAATGGAACATACTTAGTTACAATAATAACCTATTAAAGTTAAAAACCTCTTCGGAAAATCTTCAGTGCTACTGCTTGTAGGTATCTACCGTGACCAAATCTTCACTAATGGCCTTGCCGAGCGGGACGCTAAAATAATCGCTCCTGAAATTGGGGCCGCGGCAGGGTGTAAAAAATTACCCGGAGACGCTCCGTTTACTTTATATTGAGTTCAAAGGTACCGTCGATCAGCTTAAATTTAACCGGCTGCAATTCAACGGGGGTATGTATCACGCACTTGATTGGATTGGAATTTAGTGCTTCAGTGTGCGTCAGTGTCAGAACTGTATCTGAATGTAGAGAGAGTATAGAGAATTTTAAAGAATTTGCATTTTCCACACTAACATAGTTTTATTGATTTTTTTTGGCAATTACAATACTATTTTTATATAAAGATAATTAATTTAATAGAAAAATACTAGAAAAAATCGACTCACCCGTCTGAGCTGCTACGGGTGAGTCGATTTTTAACCGACTTCATCAAAAGGAGGAGGTTCTCAATTCGATTGTATATATTTTTATCGTTGTTCGCGAGTATCTTCGACATTTATAGACCGATTTTGATGTTTTTTTTGTTCTATTGAGTTTTCTTGCGAGATGGTCCCATTTAACTTTTTATCAAATCGGTTCAGTAGTTTTCAAGTAATCCTGAAAATACTATAATATTACATCAACTACCTTGACGACTTTGTTATTTATGAACCGAATTAGATGATTTTTTTAGGAAAGGGATACCTTTGTGTAGTCTTTTTAACCGACTTCAAAAAAAGGAGGTATTCAGTTTGTATGTATACCTTTATGTATCTCCGCGATTATCTCACGTTTGGCTGAGCCGATTTTTCTACCTAAATAATATACCTACGCTACCTAATACAGAAGGTACTAACACTAAAAATATAAAAAAAAATGTTTAAAAAACAAAAAACCTGCCTCTAAAAAGCAAGAAATAATATACGAATAATTAGATACGCATTATGATTGTTATAATAAAACACGTCTATTGAAGTCGGGTGGGGCTTTTAGAATTAAAAAAGGAAGTTGTACTGGAGCCCCACCCTACTTCAACGTGTTTTATTATAACAATGATAATGCGTATCTAATGATTTGTATATTATTTCTTGCTTTTTAGAGGCAGGTTTTTTTGAAGTCGGTTTTTTTCTAATATTGTTCTATTAAATTAATTATCTTAATGTAACATTGTCTTACTTAACAACAATGAGCGCTGATGTTTTAAATTTTTTATGCACAAATGTTTAAACACTCAGATAAAAATGTACAGGCTAAGTTACAACGAACTAAATTGTCATTTCTGCTAAGGAAAAAAAAACTTTTAAGATATTTTTTTATCGTTTAGGAAAAAACTAGAAATATTTTTATTACTGATAGTGGGCCGGTAGGACCATAATTCGAAATAATAACATGTAACCAAAGCATCTTAAACATCATAGAAGATATTATTAAAAACCTCTGCGTGTGAAAAAAAATCGGTAATAATCATACTTTAACTCCTATTAACTTCATCGTCATCGTTATAAGAGCCCCTTTAACACTGCAAGACCTAAGTCTCCCCCATGTGAGAATGTTGCCATAATCTTCAGGCTTGGCGAGGAGATTATAGTAGATCGAGCAGACGAGATCACAGTATGGGAAAACATTGGTGCCCATTTTCTAGCCCATGCAGCTGTTAAGATGTAGGTACTATACTCTTCGATCAAGAATACCCTAGAGGTCCGGTTAGTGTCTCAAAAATGGCACCTCAAATAGCGTCCCACTTACAAACTAGGCGCTTTTGTAATAAGCGCCAAGTTTGTAAGTGGGACACTATTTGACCCAAATCACTAACTCTATTTAAGGTGGTACCCTGAGCGAAAGTGGCGCCGCGGTGAACTAGATTTAATATTATAATTCTAATACACAATTTTAAAAATGTTTATCGTGGAGATTTTAGGGTCCACAGTCTAGTATTTTTAGACGGTATCGTTACATTCCCTCGTAGTCACTGCTAGAAGTAGATAGCAAAACTGCTAAAAGTGGCCGTTTTTGACATATTTGCTATCTACTTCTACGAATGATTACGAGGGCATGTAGCAAAAATTCTAGACCATGGGCCCTAAAATCTCCACGATAAACATTATTAAAATCTTTTTCTATTAATAACTAAAATAAAAACCTCTGAGGGCGCCACTTTCGGTCATACAACCGCCTTAAACTAAAACCCCTACATGTTTAAAAATATTGTTTTTTTTTCATTCATGGTCCCACTTTTTTATGTCAATTGCATTGCTTATTAAACGTCCACCATCTTATTCGATCTTTTGAAGTATTTCTTTGATTCGATTCTCATTTCATTATAATCTTCTTTGACCCAATTATATTGAGTAGGTAAATTTAAACTCCTTATGTTGAGTGGCGTAAATTCCAAGATTCAAAACGGAATCACTGTTCATCGCCATTGTAAATTAAGCTCTGCTCCATAAATAATAAACTTGATTGTACAGCGAGAGTCCATAAGGTGTGTCCATAATTCAACATAAATCATAGCGTTGCTCGTTATCCGAGGTCAATCGATATTTACGATCGGAACCCTGAAATACTATGTTGTTGTAACATTGGCATGAAATGTGTTTTACGTCAGTTTACTGTTGTAAACATCCAATTACGATGGAGTTTGTATATAAATTGACTTAACTTTATTGGTCGCGGTGGAGATAATTCTAGGAAAAGTAATAGTATGATTCAAATGCAATTCAGTTGCTTGTAAAATTTAATCGCCACTTCATTGAAATTAGGTATGCTATTAGATTTTTCCCTTCCGGACCATCTGAAAGTGAAAATGAAGTCCATCAGCCATTTTTGATGTCCCCACTGCTGGGGCACAGGCCTTCCTTATGGGTGGTAAGGAGGATGGGCCATAACCCACCACGCGGGCCCAATGCGGATTGGTGGGTGTTAACGACTGCAAATGCAGCCGGGACCAACGGCTTAACGTGCCTTCCGAAGCACGGAGGAGCTCGTGATAATAAATTTTTGGTCACCCATCCCATGACTGACCCTTGCGTACGTTGCTTAACTTCCGCAATCGCTGGGCCAGGCGCTAAACCACTGCGCCACCGAGCTCCTGAAGTAAGCTTTATAAATTCAAAAAAACTTAATTATTAAGTACTGAGCACTAAAATATCCAATTAATTAATTTTATACACAAGGTACCTATGTTATTCTTTTTAATAGTGCTAATCAATGATATTAGAATTAAAATTCTAATATCTTTGGTGCTAATGCTAAAATAATAAGTAAAGTTGTAAATTGTAAAAATAATGTAGCAGATAGCAGACGACAGCCTCTGCCTCTGTGACAGTGACGTCCGTCAGTGACAGATTAGATAGCTCTCCAGCATAGATATAGTATATTAAAAGGTGCTCTCCAGTCTCCGGTCCGGAGCATAGAGTAATATGCAAAATGTCTCTGTAGTAGTCTGTTTGATAGCAGAGTCACAGACTATTTTTGAAATTGCTGTGTGTTTTTTTTTTTGTTATGTGTGACCGAATCGCAGCGTCAACAAACCGGTCCCACGGAAGACCAGCGCTGGTCGCAGACCAGCATTATGCTGAGTTGGGACCGTTTTGAGACAAATAGTGTTTAAGTTTTATTGTACTACTGTATTGTTTTATTGTGTGTCTCAAATAAACTATTTTTCTTTCTTTCTTTCTTTCTTTCTTTCTTTCTTTCTTTCTTTTGAATCGTCTATATTTTCCTACCACCATCTGAACACCAAATCCCATGACCAGTGGTCGGTTGGCACTCCAATTTGTCAACTGACTACCAGTGATCAAATGACACAATGTTAGTCCCATTTCACCCACCAGTGGTGTACGTTGTCCCATTTCACCCACCAGTGGTGTACGTTTTCCCATTTCACCACTGGCGACCAATTGGGTATAATTATGGTGATCACATGGTTTATCAGATTTCACCACTGGTGGTCAGTGCCTACCTAATTTCTCAACTGACTACCAGTGACCAACACTACTGCGTGGCACTATCAGTAGTTTCATGGGTAATTTTCCTTTCCTGTGACTCTACTTCTCTCATTTGTTGATGGGACTTATACATCAAAATTTCCCGTGGATAAACTCATTACCTGACACTACTAAGGTTCGGTTTTGGTTTCAGATTGAGCTTGGTATTATTTAAATTATGTCTGTAACAATCTATTACTACTCAAATTTCTAAGTACCAAAATTACACTACATTTTGTTAAATTTTAGGTTCGAAGTTTATGAAGTCTAACTTGTAATTTGTTAACCGGTTCGCGCGCCAGCAGCGCTGCATATCGATAATGTAAACAATACATTGTCACTGAGCGCTCCGATTGCCGATACCCGCGCTGGAGTGCGAACTAGTGCAGTGCACCGTAGAATTAGTTATTAATGTAACCTCGCAACCTAAAATATTGTATACTGTAAATGTTTATTTTGTGTGAGAAAATAAATATTTTATTATTTTATTATTATTTATAGCTTATACGCAGTACGAGTACGTCAGTAACTCGTACTACGTATAAGCTCAATCTGAAACCTTTGGTGACCCAAAGTACCAGGATCACATAAATATGCAGACGGTTTTATTGTGTAATTTTTATTATTATATATTTACCCCTGCTCTAGGGTACACGATAATATCTAAAAAAACAAGGGCAAGTTAAGAAGCTCGCAAGACGCAGAAAAGGCTATTTACTGCACTGTTCATGAGTCATGATTGTTCATTAGCGAGTTCGTACTCCGACTCGCACTTGGCCGATTTTCGGGTGGCTGTGCCCACAATCTTTTTTGATACCGCGCCTGTGAGTAAAAGTGAACAAGTTATTCAGAACTTTGAACAACACCTTAATACTAAATAAATGAATGAGTAATTAATTAATTGTAAAAGTTATTGGGTCAATTTACGGGCGTTTCGAACTCCGTCATTCTCCTAAACATATTTTCATAATGTAGAGTAAGAAAATTCTCTTCTCATGTGCAGTAACGAGAATAGGTCCCAGACAAGTAAAAGTTTAGCAGCATAAGTTTCATTATTTTTGTGAATTATTATAACGATTATTCATGTTCACGAGAATTACGGTGCTAAAAACGCTTAAATTAAACCCATTAATCCTATCTATCTTGTACAATCCTTTTAGAAAAATGCTAATAGTATTGATAACCAGAACTAAAGCGATAAAAAATATATAATAAAAGGAATATAAAGATTTAATACGTACTTACATAACTATCAGTACATAAAATGAACCATGGTGCAGTTCGTTATTCGAGGCCGGTCGATTTTTACGATCGGTCCTATAACGAAACTTTATACGCGCATCGTTCGTTTTTAGGAAGATCTGGAACTATCTATAACTACTAGAAAACGAACTTCAAAAATTCATGAAACCGAAAACAATTCCACTTGTAATAGCAAATCTAAAACGTCCTTTTAATAGCAAATCTAAAACGTCCTTACATCTTTTAAGTACGTTTGTACAACAAACTTATTTTCATCTCGTGTCATCTTCATACTGAAGTTTGGCGGTCAGTAGAGAATAGTTTTTGCGATCCCATGTAGCACCTTTTAACTGACGATAGCCAAGTCAACTTAGGGTAAACTTAAATTACTTAAGCCCTAGGCTTCAACTCAAACCTATAAAGCTAATAAAGCTAAAACCAAAACTGCAATGGTTCTAATATTCAAAATTAAACTACTTAATGATAACGGAACCATTGCATGCAATAATTAAATTATCCTTATTATTATCATTCAAGGTTTTTTCAATAATCATATACAGTGCAATCGTTCATTTTTGAAAATTTGCAATTAGTATTTAGGTCGATGCAATTTACGTCAATTTAATTATTTTTACCTACAGGGGCCTTACAATGAGCTCTTATAGCAACCTCAAAGTAATCTTGTTATAGGGACAGAGCTATACATGGCGTATAGCGCCATCTCATTTACAACATTGCTACGATATTACTTTTGAACGTCATTGTAGGGGGGCAGCACGGCGGACGCGTCCTCACTATTATAGCAATCGTTTTAATATTACATAGATTAGTAATCTATCAGTTGATAAATCAACTATTAGTTATTTCTAATTTCAATCTAAGGGTGTCGCGAACAAAATATAATCATCATACATAAAAAAATATAAAGCCAAAGGAAATACTAGTGGAACGGGAACTGAAGTTTACTCCAATAATCATATACAATTCTAAGGAGTTTGTTCGTGTATTTTTACAGTGGACAGTCGTTTAAAAATACGGTCAGATCAACCCAAGGAAAATAAATATAGCGTAAACGAGCATCTTTTATGCAGTCAAAAGATGACCCTTTTCAGAGCTGAAACGTATCTTTCATCGTTTGTGTCTTGAATT
The DNA here is from genome assembly GCA_950108535.1 of Agriphila straminella. Taxonomy (NCBI): domain Eukaryota; kingdom Metazoa; phylum Arthropoda; class Insecta; order Lepidoptera; family Crambidae; genus Agriphila; species Agriphila straminella. Next base: position 20,368,720 of record OX467307.1, on the reverse strand, counting down.
TAATATTATTTACATTTAGATTATTTCAGAGGAAAGTAACATGGGTAAAAATGTTTAGTCGAGGATCATATTTATGATTCACATTTTCTCGAAAGAAGTCTTAGAAGTCTCTTTTCTGCGAAAGCATTAAAGCGGATAACACCCTATATTTAAGAAAGAGTTTTATTCAATTACTTTGGATGTGGATTTGAATAATTCGAATTTAATAATGGAATTACGCTACCACGCTTTTATCGGAAACCATTTAAAGAGCTTGTTCCGATATTTAATACGTAATTTATTCAATATTTTTTTTATTCAAAACGGCCTTCACTCACCCGATGTAAAGTGACGATAAGGCCGAAAAGCGCACTACACCAGGAATCCTCACCAGTAGTAAACTGGCTATCTTTTCTCGAGCTGCCGGAACACAAAAAAATAATGTTGTTATGGCGTCAGACGTATGTAAGATGGTAGTAGACTAGCTAGCCAGGCGGACTTGAAATAAGCCCTAACACCAACCAAACCAAGTACAAATTGTTGCTCCCTCCTGGGAATAGAACCTGATACCCCTGCGTCTTACACGTGTGGGCGAACCACTAGAGTCTAGTGACTAGACAACAGAGACGGACAAAATCATTATATTATCGAAAATAATAATTACTTACTAATTATTTGTTTTTGCTATTATAAAAAAAAATACAAAAACCAATTTGAAAGTTTACTATGAATTAATCAGAAGTAATTATAATGAGTTGCATTCCTTTAATAGGGAAAATGTTCAATCATTGATAAATTTGACAGCAGCAAAGAATAAGCGGTTATCTCCAAAATAATTTTGTTTAAGGAAAGCGTTTTAAACGAAAAAAAATGTAACTTGTACGATAACAAAGCTATCTTCTTCAAATTTGGAATATTTAATAAAAAGGGCATTCGCACAATAAAAAATGCTTATAAAATATTTTATTTATTTTATTTTGGACAAAAGACAGTCATTTACAAAACATGTTACATTGTACAGTAATCTAAAGGAAGACCTTGAGTGCCAACAAATATGTCCGGCGCAAACACGGACGGATGGTATAATATTTTCGTCTATGAATATAATTATCTCTAAATCAGGTATAGATGATCGACGCGCTAAATACGCGAAAACTTTTTTGAATGCCTCTGATTGTTAGGTAAAATTTTGAGGCGAAAAAAAAGTACTTTTTGTAAAAAATGCAGAACATATTTCTTTGTTCTTTGCTGCCGTCAAAATTGCTCAAAACAATCATTGCGTAACCGAATTCTGCCAAAACGTAAATAAATCCAGTTTATTCATACATCAATAGCAGACGTTTCACTTTCATTTGTTTAGCGGATTCCATTATTTACAACTGGCAAGCTTTTAATGCGTAATTCGCTTATAATGCTGTATTCGAAATTTGCGAGTCGACTGACACTGACAGTTCATTATTTTAGTTAAGCTGAACAGATAAGGGCTGTCACGACGCATGGGGTCGTAAACTGACGTGTTTTAATTAAGCTGAGTATTTTAAGTGAGGTTATACACGAGCGGTTTTCTGCGGCGCAGGAAAACGCTGGTTTGGTAACGCTGACGATCAAACTATACGGATTGCAGTTTGCTGCCGTCATTCCCAAAATGCTCACCTCCCAAGTAGCTCTTGCAAATAAGCATGCAATCGCGAGAAACTGCGTGTATTCCAGTGGTTAAAAGGAGTAGTTTGTTATGTGATCCGCAGGAGCAATAACTTATATGTTACGTCCACTAACACTTTCGTCTTTTTTTTTTTTTTTTTATTTATTTATCCAGATAACATTACAATAATTATTCTAAAGATGCCTTTACGCTTATAAACCTACGTTACCTACTCTTAGTGCAATAGGATGGAATACTCAACTAAAAAAGTCATTTTTAATTTATTGTTTTATGTAAGACTAATTTTGCTGACAATAATTTTTATAATATTTTTCAGATTCAGTATTTTATATCCCATTATGATCAAATGGTTGTGAGGAGACGGTATTACTTATCTGTAGAGATAAACGTACGTGTTCATACTAAATTACGCCTGCTGCGTGGTTTAGATGTTTTCGCGGCGGCGGAACCGCTCGTGTAGAACCAGCCTAAGGTTGAAAATGCGTGGTAGCGAACCATTTTTCTTATTGCCTCCTTATTTTGTTTTGTTATTCACGTGATTAATTTATATCTGAATAGTTGACAGGACATCACTCAGATTTCTTTAGAAGCTTTTTATTAAAGAAAATTTGGTATTGTTTGAGCTCAACTGGGAAATGCCAGCCTTTGTATTTGTATACAATATTAAATAATATACTATAAAAATACGACTTGCACTAGATCATATTCTCGAACGGGAATCAAACCCGTGACATTTGGAAGTCCAGTCTAATGCTCTGACCACTGAGCTACCGAGTCACTTAGTGACTCAGTAGCTCAGTAAACAACAACATTAAAATACCATAATTTAAAAACTTTGTATTTGTTTCACTGGCATAAAAACCTTTTTAGGTTTTTGTCTGACTTTTCTAAGTTTCTAATTATTTGTAAAAATATAATTTTGAATTTTCTTTTCTCACAGGCCGAATACTCAAAGGCTTCTTATCTAAAATCTTAAGTTAAGGTCTCCTTAACTTTAAGGAAGCTGTCAGTTTCATAGAGTTTCTGTCAAATCTGACAACTTTTTTTAAAAAAGGTGGCCTTAACTTCAAGATTCGTTTGAGTATTTAAATAATATCAAAAGCTATCCGTTTATGTGGGAAATATTTATTTTATGGTAGTGCAAATTATATAGCCCGCAAGCAAATACGTTCAGAAAGATGTTTTCACAAACCGTTTCATACAGCGAAATGTCTAACTTTGTAAATTGGATTTTACAACCATCTCAAGTTTTTATTATACAAAGTAAATTTTAAGTCCATCTCAGAATTCTCAGATGCAATAAAACTAGTAATATTTCCACGACTTTGTAGTCTTGTGTTGTCGGTACGCAATATGTTTTCTTCTTTATAGTTAAATGTTGAGGTTTTTTCTATGTTATTTTGTTTCTTTATGAAAAAAAATTGCTAACAAGAAACCCAGATCTTTTCATACAATTTTGTACTGTTGGCATCATATTATTATGTACTTGAACACTTTTAAACCAATTATAGCATTCAGAGTAGACTAATATAAACTTATATATCATTCTGTGATAGGTAATAGATTTTATGTGTAAGGTTTAAACTAGTTTAAATTACTATCTATCTTAAGCACTTGAAAAAGCGAATGTACTCGAAATAGATTTCCAATATTATTTCAAAAACTAAACGATAGAACATGATATTATACTATTATTATGTTTCAACCAGTGATGTACAAGACTCGAGCCTCCGAGTCCTTTTGTCTAGAGCTCGGAGCCGTTTTACAGGACTGGGCTCGTTTGTATGACGCTCGACGACTCGGGAGTCTTTTTCAGAGCTCGAGTCTTTTTGAGAGCTCGATTGACTTCGAAACCTTTTCTTTTTGAGTTCAAATTTTGGAGACTCGAGTCCCATTTGTAGGGCTCTGTGAGCTCGGTAGCGAGCTCTTTGAGCAACAACTCGAACCTTAAAAAGTGGTAGAGTCTTAAATGAACTCGAGCTTTCAAGAATAGCTCGAGTTTAAAAAAACTACTTGAAGCTTGACGCTCAAAAAGGGCTCGGGGCGAAATTTGAAATAAATTTTAATTATTGAAGGTATGCAAGCAAATATTACTTTAACTACAAACAGTACAAATCTTAGTGATTTTATGATTTTTGTAATGTGTCTTACACGGTAATAAATAAATAAAAACTGTAAATCATATTTTGTTTATTTCTCATTTAGAATTGGAATCACTGTTAAATAAACATCTCGAGCTCTTTTGAAGGCTCGAGCTATTTTGTAGGCTCGAGCTATTTTGATAGGTTTAAGCTCTTTGGAAGGCTCGAACTCTTTTGAAGACTCGAGGCGTGGCTCAGAGAACTCGCGACCCGGCTAGGCTGGGGACTACTAGCCTACGAAGCTCACTGAGTCCTGCCAATCCGCCTCGAGTCTTCAAAAGTAGAACTCGAAGACACGCGTCTTGTACATCACTAGTTTCAACGTCGAATATGCGGGTACAGTTTCGACAATTTGATCGAGATTACACACCTACATTACCTATTGTGGTATAATGGAAGAGAATCATTACGTGTCATTACCTTGCTGTCACACAGTCATGTACTACGGCGGGAGGTAACGGATGTTTTTCGTATTGTACCCTCAACATAGAAATGTAAGTTTTTTAAACTGTATTTTTAGTGAACGATCTGTATCATCATTATGCACAATAAAAGTTTTTTTATTTTTTTATTACAACAATACAAATTCAGATAGCGATGAGTATGGTGGCTAAAATAATGATTATGAAAAGTGTTTTGGATGTCTCGTTAGCAAAGATAAAAGAGAGTTTTAAGAGCCCTTAGCGATTTGCCGCTGACTGCCGCTCTCTCGCTCGCACATTTCATGTTTTCTCAAGATTTCTTAAATCAAAGTGCGTTATTGAAAAATGTGTCTCAGCCACTTTTTGCAATATAAGATTACGGACATTTCAACGTATATTTCTACCTTTTTTTGTACCTACTTTAGCGACAAAAAACTGTAATATTTTTTAAAATGTCTGTAATCTTATATTGCGAAAAGTGGCCGAGACACATTTTCCAATTACGCACTCAGATTTAAGAAATCTTGAGAAAACATGGAATGTAAGAGCAAGATAGCGGCAGTCTGCTACAAAATCGTTACTTAAACAGATAATTTCATATAAAACTGTGAAACACGCACGCCATAAAAATGTATAGGTACTTACCTTAGTTCATTATTTCTCTGTTTTTCGCATTTCTGTTACCGTTTTCACGACTACGGAAACCTGATTTGTGAAGCCTGGATGTTTTTCATTTTATATTATTTGATGACCAATGGTCGAGTTAAAGCTGAGTCTAGGTCGGCATATTCTAAGGTGAACCTAATTTAGAAATACAACGATAAATTTATAGTAATCTGTTAAAGTGTTATATTATTCGGTATTTTTTGAGTCTAGGTTTGTAAGTCTTAAGTCTCAGAACTATTCCAAGATGACGTTATTTTGAAATACAACGATAAATTTATAGTTATCTGTGAAATCATTTTATTATCTGGTATTTACTGAGTCTAGGTTGCTTAGTCTTATACTTATTCCAAGGTGACTTTATTTAGAAATAAGTACAACGATAACTTTATAGCAAGCTTTACATCTGTCTATCTAGTTAACTGCTAATGTCGGACTTAACCAAATATAATTAGATGGGATGTTCAATAAAGTAATTACGGGCATTGTAACCACTCTGAGGCATTACATTGCGCTGTCAGAGCAGGGACACATTTCTAATCTTGTAATAGACAGCTTATTATGTAGGTGCTTATCTGATCCCGCATTGATAGGATCTTGAATCTGTTATTGTGAACGAGGTGGGGATTAATATACGTCAATTTGCTACGTTTAATGTAAATCGTGATATAATGTTTTTCAATTGACGAATGAGTGTCTTGTCACAGATTTTGAAATCGGCAGATTTAGTTAGCTATCATGCGCGCTTCTACACGTAAATGCCTATGTTGTAACTAACCGATAGTTTAATCGGCCGATGCAGTAATGGGGTATTTACATGGGTGACTAAAGCTGCACAACTTCCGCCGCACGGTGAAAATCAACCGTGTAAATGGCCATTCGGCCTAGACCACAGGTGTCTAAGCAAAATTATCTGATCCGGTGGCCAAAACTGGAACTGCGACGCCATCACCAGCGATTCATGTTTGGAAGCGACTTGCTATATGATGTAACTAAAGGCGACCGTCACAGGTGACTAAAATAGACACCCATGTATATAGCCCATAGCCCATAGCTTCCATGCACGCCCAATCTAAGCTACCCAAATATCATTGAATGTCAAAATGTTTCATTATTTTTTATTTTTTGGCATTTTTTATATGATTTCACTAATTATAAATTATAAACAGTTTAATTATAATAATAATAATCATTTATTTCGACCAACTTTGGATCATAACATTTTTAACATAATATCTAATTAAACTTTCTAATAAAAAAATATCCAATCAGTAAATTAAATAAATCAAATACATACATTCAATTCAAATAAATAATCAAAAAATAAAAATGTCATCAAATAGAAATAATAAATTCAGCAATAATTGGTAGCCAGTTCATGTATCATAGAGCAATGATTCATGTACTGACAGTCAAAGCGCTCAGAAAACAGCTTCCGGATGCTGTTCTGGCTAAGCCCTGACCCTGTGCGCCAGTGATGTGCACCGCTTCGCTTACGCATTGTTGTGAAAAAACAATATATGCGGTATTGTGCAAACATCCCTGACGCACTGCAGAACCGAGGCAGCTCCAACAGCACCCTAAAGGCATTGTTGAATTGGACACGCAATGCACTGTACTGTTTTTTAGTATAATTAATCCATAGGCTGCTCGTGTAGAAGGACGTACAAAACGCTCTGAAAAGAGTAATTTTAACGCCCTCCGACCAGCGAGCAAACCTACGGGCGATCATGTTAAATCAATTCCAAGTCTTATTTTGAGAAAAAACATTTATAAAATGTCATGTTCTAAAAACAACATGGTATCTACTTTATATCCACCGCTATCCGCTCCATATGCAAATCCAAACGTTTTGAACAAGTAGCTCTACACGAGTTTGGGAACAATGATATACCACCTAATTTACTACATACATTATTCAAACAGTTATCCAAACTATGTTACAGTTATAAAGCTTGACTAATCTAATTTTGTTACGGTGATAGTTCAACGCTTCAATATTTTATTAACTTTTGACTTTCCTTCAGCATTTTTCGTCTTTTCTGCTACCTATTTATTCAAGGTTTGAATATTTAACCTTTATTATCAACATCATTAGAACTCCATTTCGTCATCTTCACGTTTATGTCATTTCAATTTATCAGCAATCTTTATTTTTTTCTATAACGAAAAGCATAGGAAAAAGCCTCTACTATCCTGAAAATCAATACCGTCAGGTTTGCCAACAGCCATTTTTGATGTCCCCACTGCTGGGGCAAAGGCCTTCCTTATGGGTGGTAAGGAGGATGGGCCATAAACCACCACGCGGGCCCAATGCGGATTGGTGGGTGTTAACGACTGCAAATGCAGCCGGGACCAACGGCTTAACGTGCCTGCCGAAGCACGGAGGAGCTCGAGATAATTAATTTTTGGTCACCCATCCCATGACCGACCCTTGCGAACGTTGCTTAACTTCCGCAATCGCTGGGCCAGGCACTAAACCACTGCGCCACCGAGCTCCACGGTCAGGCTGTCAGGTTTAAATAAATGAAATGGCTATTCGATTTTACAGGCGATTGTCGATAAAAAGTTCTAGTCGACTAAAATCCACCAGAAAGAGAGAAAATCGACCCGTGTAAATATCACATTACACAATTACAAAAGAAAAATTGATCTTCAAAAAGCAACAACGTATTTCATTTCCAATAAATAGTCCATCTATCAAAAAAAAAAACAATTACGTACTTATCTGAAAACTCCGACTTTAAATCTAAAGAACAAAAAGCAATGGCTACTAAAGAGTGGGGCAGTAAAAACTTTTTCCCTCCTAAAACTTCTCCACTTTTGTGAAGTTGAGCACAAAATGGGAGTGATCAGTCAAAAATACCTACCTGAATACACCAAAAGGCTGTAAGCAAGGACGAAAAATCATATTACAGAACTCATTCCGAAGAAACTGGGGTGGGGAGACGGAGTTTGATATTGAAGTGAAATTGATGGATCGCAACTTGAATCCAGTTGAAATCGGACGGTGTAAAATGTTCAACAAATTCCGGACTCGAGAGTTTGTCTCGAATAGAAGATTTTTAGTCGAGCTTTGCTTATGGCAAAAAAAAATGTGTCTGAGTTTTTAAATAATTTGACATCATGGATTTTAATCTATAATATTCACTACAATCACACTACATTTGAAGGCGTTTTTCAGTGCCTGGATTCTCTTTTCAAAACATTTTGTTCTACGACTTTTCCGAAAACAGACAAATATATCGACTTTCCATACAAATATCACTGTCGGAGTGTTATATCAAAAGTCGATTTTTTTGTCTGTTTTCGGAAAAGTCGTAGAACAATAAAACAGACAGACAGACAAGATAGGAGTAGATACTCCTGGGAAGTTGTTGGTGTTTTAAAAATAACCTTTTATAACTTTACACCATTCACTATTAATTTTATTTATGTAGCAGTAAGTGTACCTGTAATCCTGATTACGACAGCCCCCTTTTTTTCTTCTTTTATATATATATTATTACTATTATTTTTCTCTGAATTCATTAAGGTACTTATATATTATAATGTATTCCTTTTCCCTTCCATTAATATTTTGACTTTATTTAGTAATCCGTTATTGATCCGTGATTCTCGATGATATTTCCCGTCCCGTGAAGGCTGAAAATCGGTGTTGCGCCTATCCCACGGGCGAAAATATTACACCGAGTCTAGACCCTGTTTGCTGCTGCTGCACATAGGCACATCCGCATTACCATTAGTTAAGTTTTCATTGTTTTTTTTCGTATATTGTTATTCGTGTACTACCTGATGTTTCTATGTGTATTGCAACAAATAAACAATTTATCTATCTATCTATCTACCTCGCTGAAGTACGGTGTACGATAATAAATTAAATTCATTTTCACAATCTGCTTTAAAAGAAACTATAATCTTAAAATAATCTGTACCGTTTCTACGTTCACTGTGCCTGAGATTGTTTGCAACTTGTTTAGATTGCTGTTGCCTCTTGGTGTAGATCGGTCAAGTGTGAGACTGGTTTGAACTTGTCCAACAACGTTACAACTTCGTCGAGAGTATGTCGAAAATTATTAAACTTTTCCCTTACTAAATGATACCGGGGCATGACAGTGAGGTGGCATAAGTATTAATAATGGGGTACTTTGGCACTTAACGCTCCTGATATGGTGAAAAAGAGGTTATACGGAACTTTGGCACTTAACACTTTTGATACGATGAAAAAGAGTTTAACTGACTTTGATGACGTCCAGATTGAATGAGGATCAACACGACAATTGAATATTATCAATTTTGTATATGTAAATCACATCAAATACAATATCAATATCTGAGTAAATCTCTGTTTAAATTTCTCAAATCCATCAGGAAATGACAAAATTATTAAAGATATTTTAAAAAGTGAGTTTAAAAACACGGCCGGCCCTTGCGGATCATGCGATGACGTCACGTGCTACGATCGCCCGAACAAACACCTGCCGCGCCACTGAGCGGCGCACGTGGCTGATGACGTCATCTGCCAATCGTGAATTAGGGAGCGTTTTTGAGAATGCGGCACGAAAATCGCTCTATCTTCGTAATTTTTGGTCCAATTTCAATAATTCTTTCACTGAAATAATTTATTTTGATGTGACTGAAACTCTACACATTTAACTAAAAACCTCGTTAATCCTCATTAACCAAATACAATGCGGTTAAATTGGTAGACAGTGATCCACTGCTCCTTCACTCGAAAATGTATGGCAGAGAGAGAGAGAAAGAGAGAGAGTCGTTTTGTATCGCATGCGCTCTGAAGTTGTCACAGATCACTGTCTATTTTCAATTTAATCGCATTGTACAGTACGTTAAGATAAAGAATGAGCATCGTATTTTTGCTTTTCTTAGAATTAATGACGTTTACATTTATTTATTTAATTAATGACGTTTAATTTAGTTGAAATTCTTTTTCATGTCTGATCATTCACCATGGGTTTCATCGTGGTATCAGATGACGTCGATGACGTAGACAATATTACGGTCGCCGCTCGTATCTACTATAATACTTACATATTATTTTTTATCTTGAAGTACTGTATTAGTATATTAAATTTTAATGTTTCCTGATTTTGATATTTCTCACTTTTTGACTGACTTTTATTTTATTTAGTTTATAAATTAATCTGACTAGTGTCTGTTGAAAAAGCAACGTTAAGAAAATCATAAAGAAACATACTTACTGAAACATTCTTTTCTAAAAGAAACTTCAATTCTTAAGGAAATGCATTAACCAACAAGCTTTATACAGAAACAAGACCGTTGTTCAATATAAAAAGGAAATACCCAACAGAAAATTAAACCGCCAATATACAACAACTCGCAAAGGTTCGTTCATCGAATTTGGATCCCACTTCATTCCCCTCATTACCGGAAAAGAAAATGGCGGATAGGGACGCAAATCGAGTCTCACATTAGCCGATTTTTTTATCCTTACAATGAATTAGACAAGGGGTGCGGTACCATTAATTTGGCATTGTCGCCAGTTCCCCCCTAGAGGGGGCTGCACTGTAAAGTCCTCGGAACCGGTACTCGAGTACTTATAAATCTCGGCAAATGGTTTGCCGAAATGAATCGCCTGAACGGTAACAAAATGAAATTTTTCGAAGGACCTTTTTCATAAATTCTGCGTTTTTTTAATGATTTGAAGCTGCTACGTGATAAATACGGAACCTCGATTAGTTTTTCAAGTTTGATAGGTACTTGAAAATAGCTCTCTCAGTGGGAAAAATCACGTTTTGTAATTTCGATCCTGTTAAATTTTTTAAATTGACATGTGTGAGACATTTCATAGAACATAATTTACGTCTAAACTTAATTTGTACTGTTGTTATTTAATTTTCAAAGTGACTTTTGCATTAAATTTAAATTGACGTCTTAAAATAGTAATAGGTACTTAGTAGTAATAATATTTACTATAGATAGCTGACACTTACTAACATTTGCATGCCTACAGACTTAAGGCAGAATATTGTTGAAACTTTATTAAAAACATTGTCACCAATCTCAATGTAATGTACACAATATTGTACAAATAAATATTCTGATTTCTGAAAATTAAAATTTATATTTAATACAGTATTTATAGATTCTATAGGTAATGCGGACTATCAAAGTTACAATATAAGTTACAATATATATGTAAACATACTTAAAGCTCGATTTGACGAATATTTGTTCCCCATCATTCATTCATTAAATCATCAGTTAAAAGATGCCTATTGAGATCGCAAAAACTATTGTCTACTGATCGTCAAACTTCAGTATGAAGAGATGATGATGATTTATTACCTATCTTACCTACTTAGCAAAAGAATACAACCTCGAATAAAGACAGCGTTATAAATAGAATGGATGAACTCCATACGATTTATCGATTACAGCGAAGCCCCTAAGGTGTGGCAACACTTAATAGATTCGGTATGATTATAATATTTCATTAGCCCGTAATCCCTGCTCCTCAAATCAAGGGCAAAGTCATTATCGTTAGGGGCTGAGGCGAGATTCCCTAAGCGTTTGATTACACGAAGCCCACTGTTGGTAAAAATTGCCAGAATTATAATCACTGCTGATTTTCTGACATTGCCAGTCGTACGTGCTGAAGAAAAGTGAAGCCTATCTTTAAGAAAAGAGAGTTCAAATTTATTAAAAAAGTATTTTGAATTCTTGAATATGGAGATATTTGGTTTTAATGTTACGTTTGGTTTCGAGGCGAAACCTATTAAAGAAACGTTGAGATTATGACGCGGTAAGTCAAATGTTATTAAAAAGACTGCTTTTTTACCGAAAAAAATCATTTTTTGACCATAGATATATTAATCATACTTCCATAAGCAATTTTTAGGGTAGCAGGGCCTGATGATGTACTTTTGGAATTAATCAGGAATTTGTGATATTTATCAAATGAAGGACCGGACGCTACACGCTTTTAAGGCTAAAAAGAAACCACACTTTTTTAAATACACCTTGTTTGTGCTTTTCTTTCTTGGCAGTTTGACGTTCTTATCGTTTCTCTCCATATTTAGAATTGCTAACTAAATATTTTCACAACACTTTTATTTTTTACCAAAAAGGGTGAAATCCATGTTTGATAAAATCATTTTAGTATGTCGAATGAGCTTTTTATGTATGTCAATGTGTAATAAAACTACATCAGCAATCATGCCAAGTGCCCTATTCACATTCTATGCTTTAGTAGAAACTAAAGGTAAGAAACCTGCCATTGGTTTCCCAACATATACATACCATCGTATATATAATATGTATACTTTGTAATCTATGTATTAGTAAGTCTGTCTGTTTGTTTGTAACATTTCTAGCATAAACGGTTGAACTAATTTTGTTAAGACTTCAGCGCAGAGGTTTACTGCGCAGGATATTGAAAATTCTTATTCCAAACGAAAGGCGGCCAAAGTCAAAGCAAAAGCTAGTTTTCTTTATAAGCATTCATTATTTCAACACTAAACTGCTTTGTCAAACCAATTCCTCTCTTGATTGATTTCGTAATCATGTAGAAGCTACTCTCACACCATAATTTGCTAAGAAAAGGGACTCGCAAAGCATTCATGGCGCAGACCCTGTATCGCTTTTAACGCAAATAACTGACACTTGAATTTAATTTTATCGGCGAGTTGTATTTAACCTAGGGAATTGGGCCAACTTCGTTACGTACGACCCACTTGAAATAGGGAATTCCATTTGCCTAAACATGATGGATGTTGTACTCGGCTTAAAATGTAAGATAACAAAAAGTTTCTGGATTCGACTGACTTTCGAAATAAGTAATCGACGGGAGAGGATTTGTGATTTAATTTACAGATTAAGCTAATATTGCTCTGGTTACAATGTAAATTTTTTAAACCTTGTTTTTTAAAGACTTTTTAAAAGTAATGAAAGCATGTCACGATATTAGATTACGTGAAATGATTCGTTATTTACTTACATCAAAATTATCATTATAAGTGATCAAGGGCGTCGCCAGGGATGCGCAGGGGGGGGGGGGCAACTACCCCCCTAGAGGCTAAAAATATTACTAACTGCAAAATAACCAAAGTCCTAAAGCCGTGCAATTGACTTGCTTTTCTGATAAATCCCGCCCCATCTCAAAACTTGAATAAATTCACTAGGTGCTCTTGACTGTACCTACAATTCATATTTTTCTTAATATTAACCTCCACCCCCCCTGGGCCATGGGCTGGCGACGCCCTTGTAAGTGATCGTTTTGATAATAATACTTTTACACAAGAATAGTCTTTCTGAACTCGACCAAGATGGCGTATGATAGCTAAGTTCTTGACACCATTTTGGTAATAAAAATAATTTGGTCATGTTTGAAGTTAGGATAAAACTTATGGCTTCTTAAGCTAATTGCAAATGTGTGTAAGACTTGTAAATGATAACAATATGGTTATGGTTGTGAGGTTCAAATAGAACGAAATAAACAGTTAAGCCGCGATTACATATTCCAATCTAGCATACCAATTTAGAGTTGCCACCCGTATAATAAGTTAAATTTTAACAAATAAGTAATTTAAACAAATAACGCAAAGGTCAACATTGTTTATGTTTTTTTTATTTTCGATTCTCATCTCCAATCTTATACAATGTTTATCTTTCCGTTATAGGGTAAATTCACTTTTAAAATCGAACTTATTATACAATATTTTGTTGTTAAGTACGAGTGGCAACCCGAAATTGGTATGCTAAATCGGCGTATGTAATCGCGGCTTAAGACAACGTATACTACTCCAGATTGTAAATAGTTTCTTAAATTCTATTCATATAGGCTGATTCGTTTGAGTTTGAGAAAAGGTATTAGTCATAATACCTACCATATCAATACTTATACTAGATACTAATACTAAGAGTTACAATAAGAATACCTCCTCCGTAACACTGTAAGTAGGCACCTATTGTCCGCATTTTGCTACCCGATATTATTCACTATAATAAGTAATGATTTTCACAAAATCTAGTTCCAGAATATATTGTAGACAGGCTTATAATAAATTCACGGTTTTCCAAAGGTGTATTGATGCGAAACAAAGTTTTTCTTTTCTCTCCTCTCTTATTTTATTACATGTGCGTGAAATATACACTTGACTTCACATCGATCTTAAAGGTCTATTCGATTCCAGGTCAAGAACTACTTGAATCGAGCGATGGAAAAGTAATGTGTTCACAGACGAAGTGGCTTAGAAATTATAATATATTATATATTGTCTTCTAACTATTGTATTTTATTCAACATTCCGCATTTTGCTTTCGTGGTGCTATGGAACAACTCAAATTCAAAGTAGTTTATTCAGTCGAGGCTGTTACAAGCTCTTGTGAATGTTGAAGAAGCTACGCCATCGGTTCGTAAACCCTAAGGCTCGTATTACAAAAGATGTTTGGTAAAAGCCTCATAAAGCCGAATATGGTAGATAGGGAGCATCAAACTGAAACACATTTTTTTTGTACAAACTCTGAAATCGCGAAAAAAAAATCTGCTGTTTCATACATTTTGATATTTTCGTTATTATTGTATGAAACAGCTGGTTTTCGTGATTTCAAAATTGGTCCCATAGTAAAAGTTGTTTAGTTTGATGGTCCCTATCTACCATATTCGGCTTCATAAGGCTTTTACCAAACACCTTGTAGAATCAAACTCAAACTCAAATCTCTTCTTGAGTACAATTAGAAAGGGGTGGCGCTATATGCGATGAATAGCACCATCCTTTTCTAACTGTACTCAAGCAGAGATTTGAGTTTGAGTTTGATTCTATAATATCCAAGTGAAAGTGAAAGTGATAACTAATTTAAAAATTAAGCGCTTTTAATCGTCTATATTTTCTTACTACCCGTTCCAGACTTTTTAGCTGGCAAGAAGAGGGCGCAAGAAACTTATCTGCTTTAACAAAAATAAATAATGATATTTATATCGTTATCAAATACGACAACATGATTATTAATAACAACAAAGTACTTTTTTTATGCACAGCGGCATAGTTAACTTAAACTAGCAAGTATGTTACACTTGTACTATGATCTAATCTGTATGGTGTTACATCAATTCCACGCATTTTGGTCTTTCAAATTATCGTCATACTTTATAATAACCGGCAGACCTTGTATATATAGAAGAGATACAACAGTAATAAACGTCTAATAATAAGAAAAATAACAATACATTACATGCGAAAAACGTAATTTGCAATATAACCATGAATTATTAACCAAAATATATTTTATTAATTGAGCAAAGTCATTGCTATAAACTTTAGAAGTGTGTCTATTTATGAAGAAAAATACTTATGAATTAGTGCTCGTTTAATTCCTAATATTCCTTTTTCTTAATTTGTTCGATACTTATCGTGAATCCAATTAAAATAGAAAAGTACATCTCAAAGTACAGGTTTCGTAATAAGTTATAGGTTTCATAATATGCGAAATTTCATGAAATTATTTAAATTGCGTTAAAAAATTAGCAATAAAAGTTACTTACGTAAACTCTGTAAAACATAAAGAATAATCGATTTATAGAAAATTACCTTGGTTTTTTATGAGTTGATGATTTCTAAGCGTTTTAATATATCAAATTCTTACAAATGGGTTATTCCCAAAGGTCCACGACTCTAAGAGGGTGATTGAGTGGGTAGAGCGCTTCGAATTCACATTATTTTTGGAATATTTTTAATTGGTAATTAGTTATGTAAAAGGTAGCATTAGCTTATGAAGGTGCAAATCAAATTCATATTAAAACAAAATTCCATTAAGGCGCGGTGGTAGTGAAACTAGCGCCGCCACTACATTTATTTTTATTACTCGTAAATCAAGTCAATATTTAAAAAAAACTCATGTAATAATCTCTTAAATTGTCTCTTATATTTTTTGAATAACTCTTCAACAGTTATAATTCATTCTGTAAGTTTTAAAATCCATTATTGACTTAAGTGGCCACTTTGAGCTAAAATGGATTTTAAAACTTACAGAAAGAATGAAAACTGTTGAAGAGTTATTCAAAAAATATTAGAGACAATTACAAAATGAGATTTTTTTAAATATTGACTTGGTTTACGAGTCATAAAAAAAAATGTAGTGGCGGCGCTAGTTTCACTACCTACTACAGCTCCTTAACGGAGGTTGGTGGCGCCACCTCAAAAAAATCATTTGAACTCAAAAGCTTTTCCTACTAGGGCCCAATCGTGCTAAACTAAAACCGTTACGTTGTCACCTATGTTATATTTAACTAAAAATCTTTGGTTTAGCTTTAAAATTCATTTTTTTTTAACAAAACTAACTTTTTTCTGAAAACGAAACTGAAACGATTTAGTTTTGGTTTATCGTTGAAAATTAGAGGGATGGAGCCCTGATGTGCTGGCTGTTACTATTTTGATGTGCCATAGTATAACCCGCCTTATAGGTCACCATGTCACTCACATTTTTGCGATTATAATAATAGAGCTACAATTGATTAAAATAACTACATATTACTACGTTATTATTAATAAATAAAATGTTTTAAAAATCTTTTTTTTAATTAAAACTTAAAGGTACTACGCTTAATCATAGCCTCGTTATAAATGTATAGTGTATTCAAACTAAAAAAATTGTAAAATCGGTAATTCTTCTTTTTGAGCACGATATTATTATATTTATTATAACCTTTATTATTTTTAGCTGGCTGACAGGTTTTTCACTCAACTCCAAGTTTTAATTTTTTTACAAGAAATGTCCTCACTTGAAAAGAATTGGGCCAAAGTAACTACTCTGAGGAACTCCAATTGTAGCTGCATTAAAGCCAAACTATACAACCGATAAGACAGCATGCTATTACAAATGTTTGTACAACGAAAGGCTATAACTAGGCCGACAGTGTTCTGTCATGCAAATTCTAACAGAGACATGCAAACGAACGATTTGTATGTTTAGCCATTTACGAAATGACGTTTTCCCCTGGGTTTTAATTTTTTATATGACAGCATGCCTAGATAGATAGGTTGGCATTAATTGACTATGGAATCAGTAACGTACGAATTTATTTATTGTAGATACAATACTAAATAATATACTAGAAAAAATACGACTCGCACCAGATCAATACTCAGACGGGAATCGAACCCGCGACCTTTGGATATCCGGTCCAATGCTCTGACCGCTGAGCTACCGAGTCACTAGTGACATCGCCGAATTTCTTCTAGTATATCCAACTCTTACGCTGCAAGCCAGCGTTATTCCATCAATGTGAGGAATTCCTCGACATTCAATTGAAATATCTTTCCAGATATTTTGACAACTGATAAAGATGAAATATTAGCCATATAATTTTTAATTTTCAGATTTTTGCATTCACAATGCTATTTTTATACAATACTAAATAATATACTAGAAAGTATTAGAATTAGTATTAGTATTAGAATTAAAAATATTGTAGATACGTTTAGCCATTAACGAAATTATGTCTTTCCTATTTTTTTGCATGGGTTTTAAATGTTTATATGACAGCATGCCTAGGATAGGTTGGCATTAGTTGACTATGGATTCGGGTAACGTAAAAACATATTTTATAAGAAGAATGAGTGTATTACTTCTCAGCTTAGCTTTTACATTTAAGAGAAATCATAAGTTTCCTTCTTTTTGACTTCATTAAATACTTACTGCAATGTTGGTTTAAGATTATACTAACTTTTGACTTACTGTGCATTTTTTTATTAATTAAATTATTAAGCTGTTTATTTTAGGTTAGGGATAGGGATGTCACACATAATAAATAAATATACAAAAGTAACGTAATGAAACACCGGTGTCTGGCAAACAACTGATTTATTTAATTATCCTACCCACAAAGTTATTAAACTACCCACATCTTTCCCTTACTTTTAAAAGATTGAATTACTAACTATAAAAACAAATGGTTGCATAACATCTTTTAGCAAATAAGTATAGTTATACTTTGAAACAGATACTTAAGATGCATAAAGTTACTTTCCTATAGTTATTGATTTCTAAACTATATACCACATCTTTCCCTTATTTTTATAAAGAAAAAATAGGTAAGTTGTCCTTAAACAATAACACAATTTATAACTTAACTATAAAACTGAACATATTATAACGAAAACTTACAAAATTATGAAAACTTTTCAGTTTTCTTAGCCCTACGGTGTTATGTTAGCCTTGGGATCGGTTTTTGCTACCACTAAGAAAAAAAAAAATAGTACAACTTACTTAGCTAATTGACTTATTTATAAGTCTACATTTTTGTTTTTTAATTTATTTCTAGTAATAGGCGGAGTATAATCTCCTTGACAATCAGAGACGGATGTTTGTTCATCGAGAGGCAAAAATTCGTCGTCGGAAACGTCACGATATTCATCATCACTATTATGTGATGAAACTGTAGGTTTGTCATTAGATTCCTTTTGAACATCGGACATTTCAGACCTATCCGGCACTGTTTTGATTAGATGTCGACGATTACGGCGATAAATACCTCGTCTGTTCTTAATAACATATGATCGCGGTGTTGGCGCCTTCGCAACAACAGTACCTCGAATTCTTTCATTATTATTTTCCAACATAATGACGTCATCGCCGACATCCAACTCCGGCAATGGTTTACAATGTTTATCATAGTAATATTTATTTTTCATTTGCTTATTTAACAACATTTGATGTTTTTCTTTATAATCATGCCGATTTGTTTTCAATAAATCAGGATGAACCGGTAGTCTACAGTTTAACCGCCGACCCATCATTAGCTGTGCAGGAGAATCCAAATTATCGCGTGGCGTATTCCTATAACTTAATAAATGCAAATAAAAATCCGAATCACTATCGATAGACTTTTTTAAAATCTTTTTTATGGTTTGCACAGCCCTTTCGCTTTTACCATTAGACTGAGCATAATAAGGGGATGTAGTAACATGATCAAATCCCCATTCTGAGGCAAATAATTTAAAATTACGACACGAATATTGCGGTCCGTTATCACTTACTACTATTTCCGGTATACCATAACGAGCAAAATTTTCTTTCATGACACTAATGACTGACTTTGTTGTAGAATCTTTTAATTGTGATACTTCTATAAATCCCGAAAAGTAATCAACTAAAATCAAATAATATTTTTTTCCATACTCGAACAAATCAGTACCAATTTTATACCAGGGTAAATCTGGTATTGGAATTGGGATCATGGGTTGTTTTGCGGGTTTGTTTGAGTTCTCCTGACACGTCTTACATTTTCTTACATAAACTTCAATATCTTCACTGATACCCGGCCAAAACAACACTTCTCGCGCTCGCCTCTTACAGCGGTCTATTCCCGAGTGCCCTTCATGAATAATTTTTAACATTTCGGCTCTTAAAGATGAAGGAATCAAAATTTGTTTATTTCTAAATATTACGCCATCTACACAGTATAATTCTTCTTTCATAGAATAAAAATATTTTAAACAGTCTGGTACATTGTGTTTGTGTTCAGACCACCCTTGATTAATATACAAAATCAATTCCTTTAAAACAGTATCTTTAGCCGTTTCCTTTTTGATGATGGTAAGTTTCTTGCGTGAGATAGGCATGTTATTAATAACCATTTCGACTTGATACAAAACTAATTTACTAATTTCATCGTCATACAATTCCGGCAGAGGCGCGCGCGACAAAGTGTCTGGTATGAACATATATTTCCCAGGCTTGTAAGTCACTACCAAGTCAAACCCTTGGAGCCTCAGCATCATTCTTTGTAAGCGAGCTGGGATCGAATCTAATGATTTTTTAAAAATACTTTCTAAAGGCTTATGATCAGATTCAATCACTACTCGATTTTTTCCATAGATATATTGACGGAATCTTTCACACGCAAAAACAATTGCCAACATTTCTTTTTCGATTTGTGCGTATCGAGTCTGTGTGTCCGTGAGTGTCTGAGATGCATATTCTATCGGGCGCCCCCCTTGCATCAGCACCGCGCCAAGTGCTACACTACTAGCGTCTACTGACAGCACCACGGGACTATTAACATCATATAAAGCTAACACAGGTGATTGACATAATAACCGTTTTAACTCTTCGAATGCAGATTTATGGCCTTGTTCCCAACTCCATATGCTTTCTTTCTTAAGTAGCCTCGTAAGAACATAAGTGTGTTCTGAATAGTTAGGAATAAACTTTGATAAATAGTTCACTGCCCCTAAAAATCGTTCCAAACTTTTTCTATCACTCGGTTCTGGCATATTCCTAATTGCCTTTATTTTTTCAGGATCCGCTTTCATGCCATACTTTCCAAAACAATGTCCTAAATAAGTAATCTCTTCTACACAGATGCGGCATTTGTCTTTATTAAATTTTAAATTAATCTCACGAGCCCTCTCAAACAGAGCTTTTAAACGCTGGTCATGCTCTGACCTTGAACTACCCCAACATATTATGTCATCGATAAATGAATCAACCCCTTCTAGTCCCTCTAGCAGTTGTTTAATCTTAGCATGAAATACTTCAGATGCACAGTTTAATCCAAACGGTAAACGTAAGTACTGATACCTACCGAATGGCGTAGAAAACGTACATAGGTCTGAACTAGCAGTATCTAACTCTATAGCCCAAAATCCAGAATTAGCATCTAAAACTGAGAAGTATTTAGCACCATGAAGCTTAGTAGTAATATCATTTATAGTTGGCAGTTGGAAATGTGCGCGCTGTGTAGCGACGTTAAGTGGTCTAGGATCTAGACATATACGCAATTGCCCATTCTTTTTGGCTACTACTACTAATGCATTAACCCAAGGTGTCGGGTGAGTGACCTTCCTAATAACCCCTAATTGCATCATTCTATTCAACTCATCTTGTAACTTATCTCGCATACCTAAGGGAACGTTACGTCGGGCACAAACAACGGGTGGCACAGACTTGTCAATCACAATATGGTATTTACCCGGTAAACAACCTAATCCACTGAATAAGTCAGAGTATTCAGATTGAATATCATAAACCCTCTTGATTAAACCTAGTTCCAAACACGATTGTCGACCCAGCACGCTTTGACAATTAATGTTCGCAATTGCAAATTTTAAATTATACATTTTATTCTTGTACCACCACGATAAAAAACAAATTCCCTTTAATGGTATCAAATTTCCACTATATGATTGCAATTTTATGTTTTCTTTCGTATTTATTATATTAGCGTCGAATCCTAGAGATAAAAATTTAGTATATGACAAAACATTAATGTCCGCACCAGTGTCCAATTTAAATTTCTCGTCGCCACACTCACCTCTTAAAGTTTCATACCAGTCATCCGAGGAGCAGTTCAACTCCGACACATTGTACACCATTGATATATGGAACGAATCATCATCATCGCTTTGATCACTACGCACGGCAATATCATACATTTTATTAATTTTACCACTCTTTTGAATTTTACACATCCTTGCGAAATGACCGTATTTTTCACAAACGTAACACTGCACCGAAATAGCCGGACAGTAAGCATGTCCACCGCACTGCCCACCACACCTGTCGCAGCGAGCCGATGACGGTGAACCATACGAGCGCCGCACTGCTCCGCCGCCGCCGAACGCTCCGCGGCGGTCGCCACGCCGGCCTCCGCCGCGGGCCCAGCCGCCGCGGACGCCGCCCCGCATGCCGACACTATCCACCTGCACCGCAGACCCCAGGCCTGCACCGCGCGTTTCCAATACACGATTGCTGTCACTAGATATTTCATCCACTTGACATATCTTGATAGTTTTATCTAAAGTTAATTCTTCAGCTCTCAATAACCTTTCTCGTAACACAGTGTTCTTTATGCCACAGACAATACGGTCGCGAATCAAATCATCCTCCAACGTTTTAAATTCGCAACTTTTCGATAGTAATTTTAAAGAAGTCACATATTGATTAATCGATTCGCCGATTTCCTGGTTTCGAGTAAAGAAATTATATCTTGCTAAAGTGATATTCGGTTTAACACCGAAATAACAATCAAATTTCTTTATGAGCGCGTTGACGTCATCTTTTTCACTTTCTTGATCGAATGTAAATGTTTGATAAACATCGAAACCGTCTGGGCCTATCAAATTAATCAAAAGACTAGCTTGAACGTCTCCCTTTTCTTTATGCACCCCCGATGCTTTTACGAATAAACTAAATTGCGTCTTCCAACGCTTCCATGCGTCAGCCCGGCTGACGGAGCTGCCGTCCAGACTCAACTCCGGTGGCGGTCGCGCGTGTTCCATATCAAACGTATTTATTATTACACTTTTTCGTAATCACAGCCACAGTACGTAAACAAATGAAATTATAATTTCCTAGCGCGAATTTCGTATAAAACCACCGCTGTCACCATGTAACGTAATGAAACACCGGTGTCTGGCAAACAACTGATTTATTTAATTATCCTACCCACAAAGTTATTAAACTACCCACACACAAGTAGGTACTCGTATTAAAACGTGGCCAACTTTGATGACGTGGATTAAAGTCCACGATCGTACGAGATAAGTATTTTCTCAAAAAAATGTTTTATACTGTAACATCTACATCAACTTACCATAAGATACATCCGTGTCCAATCGACGACGGAATCGTCAAAGTCTCACACACAACACAACATACCTAGCACTACACACACCACTGCACGTTATTCTTGTCGTATACACTCGTGAACAAAAGTCGATTCTGTTTTTTATTTCAGCATTAACCTCACCTTCGCGACATCCTTCCAAATTCAAATTATTGCATCAATTTCCAAGTGGGACGGGCGTTGTAACGCGGTGCGGCGGTGTTCGCCGCTTCACTGACGGCCGTTTACGGGGCGCAGGATCTGCGCATGTCTACCCGCGCAGCCTCGCGAGATGAGGTCCGACGGCTCCCGAACTCTGACGAACGGTGACGAACTCTGACGAACACCCTCAGCCGCCGTGACGCAGCCCTCGTTAACGGTACCACCGAAACGTCGCGCGGCGATAAATCGTAGTTAATTCTGTTATTGTGTTACGGATTTATGAGAATGTAGCTTATTGTGAATGCGTATTGCCTTACTATTTGTCACTTTGGCAACATCTTATATCCGTTTCGTATGTCATTTCTTTTCCTGTTCACCGATTCTGATTATTAATAACGAATAAAGGTATGTTGAGTGATAAAGGAAAAATACCTTATTTGCTAGCGTCAAAGAAATTCATGATGGTTAAGTTTATTACAAAGTCTTTGTATCTTACATTCAAGGATTGACTTGCTAATCAGTTTCGAAGTTATTGCAAAGGATTAATTTGGGATATTTCCTACACAACTTTGGTGCGATAGAGTTACCCGAAAGGCTAAACTAAAGCAACTGTAACAGTTGCGTAACTAAAGATAATTTTGGGCATAAAACATAAATTTGATATTTGAATAAATGTAATTCCAATATCTTTTTCAAACCCTGTGTAAACTTTTTCAAAAGTAACAACCAGTTAACTATCACTATTAAGATTTACTTCTGAGATAGTCAAAGTTATGTCTATTGATAATAATGTTTACTTTCATATTTCAACGTTTAGAATGCAATGGTTAAGCTATTAGAAGAGTTTTATATTTGTCTGTTTTGTTGTAATTTTTTGGGTCTATTCCCGTTGTCCCCCAATGTGGGATATCGGGTAATAAGTTTTTGATTTATTATTATTATATTATGTTATTAATACTTTTTTTCCCGATATTCCCCAATGGGGGAAAAGTGGGAGACAGCAGGCATAGGCCTTTTATTGGCACTAAAAGTGCTTAGTCTTAAATATTCAAGCTACCTTTTTATCTCGCGGCATTTTTTAATATAGCTTCAAATCAAATCAAACGTTTATTTGCAACTAAAGAAGACAGTGTACAGAGGTGTTATAATACAATAATGAAGTGCATGTAAATTTCAGTGTAATTATATAAAATATATGTTTTTGTGAAAATACATTGTTAAATCCTACCAAATTTCCTATTAAATAGATTTATGAATTCTTCGGAAAAATTTAAGCTTACGCATTAAAACTGGTCCATAATTCAATTGAAAACATCTGAGTCTTACATTCATACCTACACTTTTTAACTTTCTTCCTCAAAGAAACGGCCGCTTGAGAAAAAGTTTCGTTGATCCAAATAAATTCGCAAGTCACAATTGTAAAGCAAATGCTATGAAAAATTTCAAAGTTTTCCACCCCCGCTTGCGACAACGGGGGTGGTTGACTTGGTAGGCTGCTCGTGTCCGTTCGGCAATCTTCGGCAATCATCGGACAAGTAAACGGAATACTATTTTATGACCCTGTTACATATCTTAACTGAGATATACTTTAGATTTTATAACGATACGAATTAGGTTCGAATTAGACTGATTTGTAAAGTAGGGTGTTTGCGATATGATGGTCTTTCTGATTTCTTTGAGTAAAGGGATGGACACACAACATATTCATCGATTACATAACTATTAGTAGTTTATCTATGAAAGTTTTAAAGCGCAGTAGTAAAAGAAGAAAAAGAGCCAAAAGTATAATTATGTACAATTTGAATAATTTTATCAAAAATATTGATTATTGAACCCTTTAAATACTCGTTAATTAATTACTTACCACTGCCTGTTAACTCACGTCACGGTTGGGTATACCTGTTTTCAAACTTTGAATAAATTCATTTATGTCTTTGACTGTACCTATAAACATTTTTAATTTTCATAACCGAAATGAAAAACTTTCACATTTTCGTTGGAAAAGTTGATTTAAATAAAATTATTTCTTCCGTCTACTCAGATTTATTTGATTTTAAAATTTACAAATTAATTTTTACCATTGACGAGAGCTATTAATTTATACTTTTAAACTAAATTGTGTTAAGTTGCAAGTGCTTATTCTGTAAAAAGGATAGTAAAACTATTTAGAATTGTTTACAAACTGTGACGTCTATTGTAATTTTGATTTGTATTTCTCTCTCCTGTGAAATACTAAAATGCTACTTAGATGTGTATAATACTGAAGTGCATCGTTATGGTTTCCGGCACATCAACATTACACATTTCCTGAAATCAAAACAGTTCATGAACTGCCAGTTCACTTTGTTAAATGTAGGCACTCATAACAGTCATGGTAATTGCATTACCAAGGAAAATTATCCTGAGAAGTATAGCTGGGTTAATAATAATTGGGAATATAAAAAATCAAAGTAAGTACCAATTAATTTCCAAAGTACCTATGTACGTCTTTTAAAAGTGTTTTATTTTATATCGAGTGAGCGCGTAAGCTTGAGAGGTTGTTAACATTTTACAAAGTCTAAAAATATTATAAAACATTAAGTATATCGGTGGTAGGTATCGGTTTCTTATGGAGGATTATATCAACCAGCGAGCACAGAAGAGAGACTTGAGTTTTTCGGCGTGATCGAATCAGAAATTAAGAAAATCTGTATGAGAACTCAAGTAAACGACATCTCTCGAAGTCAATACTTCCGTGCTACTTGCTGAGCTGCCGTGTGTTTCTATAAAACGCAATTTAACTATCAAACTTCTATTCATTAGTTTCTCTTGGTTAGACTCTTTGGAATGTAACATTTTATATAGTTACTCAGTGCGTGTGATTCGTAGTCACCATTAATAATAATAATAGTTTATTTGGAACAAGTTACATTGTTACACTTATTATTGTACGTTGATAACCGCAAAAGTTATAAAAACTGTGTCGCAGCACTAACGCCCGTCTCCGGCAATAACAGGGACAGCGTTCCAATAAATAAGTAACACAAACTCACTAATTTTGATAGATAAAAGAATACACTGACTGTCTGAAACACCGCATAACAAAAACTTAACAACATTTAAAGATTACAGCTAACTTCTAACTAACGTAGGTACAGATAATTTCATAGAAATTCTATTTCATTTTTAAATTAAGCCATACTGCAAACTGTGAAACAGCCTGCCTAGCATGACCGATTTATATCGCGTGATATAGCGTTTTATCACGTTTAACTGTCAAAAAAACAAAGGAGTTTGACAGTTGAGTGTCGATAAAATGCTATATCACGCGATATAAATCGGTCATGCTAGGCAGGCAGGTTGTGTGGTTAAAGATATTGAAACTAATCATTTCTTTTTTTTCAATTTTATTCTCTTTAACAAAAAAGTATATAGGCTTAATATGAGACCAAAATCCTAATTTCCTACAAGATCCCTTGTTTGTCTTCTTAACAGGCTAAAATCCCACTTAAGTGGCGACTGAGAGCGGCTTCGTATAAAACAAATAAGGCATGTTCTCGCCCTACTCATAATAAATTTGTGGACCGTGCTTGACGGATTTAAAACCCAACGTATGCAATAGGGATGTTGACTAATGAATAAAATAACGAAATACTAATAAAAATCGTAAACATATTAAACTTTTAGAGTAGCTTGTATACCTCTTGGTTTTATATATTGCATATTATTTGTTTTATGACCCTTCAAAGTTGGGTGGACAAGTCCATTTAGAAAGTATACAATTTATTAAAATAAATGATACCTTTAATTAGTCCGTAAAATGTAAAGCAAATTTGTCGAAGAAACCATTTTGATAAACACAATATTTAATATAGCTGCTGAACAAATTTCCTATGCGTTGCATACAAACTAGCACGGCGTGACGTCATAACGTGCAAGCCATTAGTATGGAGCGTTTTTGATCGAGTCCATTTGTGTGCATTTCACACTGTGATATGTCGGGCATTTTTCATGCTAGCGAATTAATTTATTTACCAATGTTTCTTTTTTTGAGAGGTAATTTATGTAACATAAAATAAAAAAAAAAGTCAACATCCCTATTATATTTTGTATAAAATTTGCATAATTTGTGTCTACCTATTTTATACGTACTCAAATGAGAAGAAAAACTGCTTGACTAAAGACACGAATAAAATGATAGGATTTAAGCGTTAAAACTCAACTAGTATTAAAGTAAGGAGAGATTGAACTAAAAACTCACTATGAAAGTTAATAAGTGGTCAAGATAAATAGATTTCAACTTATTTATAAGTAAATATTTTTGGTGCTTGTATGCATCCTCGTTTTTATAAGAAAAGCTTAATAAGTTTCTTTAAGACAATCACACCAAAGTTAATAACGCACTTCACGTCACAGGGACGTTGTTAAGACGTTAACTTTGAGTTCTTACTACATAAAGGTTTATTCTAACCGTTACGAAACGGGGGTAAGTAAATCGTTAATTTCTCGGTGACGCTTGACCTAATTCCACGGTTTTGCCTCCACACGGGCACAGATGAAGTAGTAGAATCGTTATTCTTGGGAAACACTAAAGTTACATGAGGTTTACCAGTGTGAGCTGCGCCTATACTAGTTATAAGTAGATTCGTTTAAGTCAAAAATCTTTAGTCAAATGAACTTAGAAGTTAACTGCTTTTGTGTTCTATATATTCCTACCTTTACTACTATTTCTACTCTTGCTTGAATAGTCAGGCCATTGAATAAAAAAAGTACAAACACCATCACATTCATTGCTCTGATTCCAAAATATGTAAAGTGTTTGTTTTATGGAAATCCAAAACAACTATGTTATAGCAGACACCCCGACCTGAGACGATTGAAAAGTTCATATTTTAAACTGTCCCAGCCGGGTGTTGAACTCAAAAACTCAGATCAAATAATAAGATGGCGACACCATTGAAATCATTCATTTACTGAATTGTATTAGCCGGGTTTTGAACTTGGAAACTTAGATCAGATAATAATATAGCGACACCATTGAAATCATTAATTTTCTGAATTGTATTAGCCGGGTTTTGAACTTGGAAACTCAGATCAAATAATAAGATGGCGACACCATTGAAATCATTCATTTTCTGAATTGTATTAGCCGGGTTTTGAACTTGGAAACTTAGATCAGATAATAATATAGCGACACCATTGAAATCATTAATTTTCTGAATTGTATTAGCCGGGTTTTGAACTTGGAAACTTAGATCAGATAATAATATGGCGACACCATTGAAATCATTCATTTTCTGAATTGTATTAGCCGGGTTTTGAACTTGGAAACTTAGATCAGATAATAATATGGCGACACCATTGAAATCATTCATTTTCTGAATTGTCTCAGCTGGGTTTTGAACTTGGAAACTTAGATTAGATAATAATATGGCGACACAATTGAAATAATTCATTTTCTGAATAGTCTCAGCCGGGTTTTGAACTTAGAAACTTAGATCAGATAATAATATGGCGACACCATTGAAATAATTCATTTTCTGAATAGTCTCAGCCAGGTTTTGAACTTGGAAACTTAGATCAGATAATAATATGGCGACACCATTGAAATAATTCATTTTCTGAATAGTCTCAGCCGGGTTTTAACCTTGGAAACTTAGATCAGATAATAATATGGCGACACCATTGAAATCATTCATTTTCTGAATTGTATCAGCCGGGTTTTGAACTTGGAAATGGCGGCACCATGAAAGTCGTCGTGCAAGTTACTCGGCCACGGAGGTCGTCAAATGTTTATTTATTACTTACAATGATAATAATTTATTGCAATGGTTAGCTTCGAAATTACTAATAGTACTATAATAAGATAAGAGTAATATTTTCTGTAACTAGATTTGATTTATTTAGCTGAAAAGCCAATTTATAAAACAAGCTATTTGTCTAAGGATTTACGGATCATTTATTACTTTTTGTTCAATTTTCATCTGTCTAAAAGAATTAATTTTATACAAAAGTTTTTTTTCACTCCCATAAATAATAATGTATTAATTCTTGAGAGCTTTTGAATAACGAGTATGTTTATATTAATATTCTATGCATGTAAAACATTTATGTAAATTATGCCGTTTTAATCTTACTTTATGAAGTCGCACATGTATTTTCATTATAGTCATCATCATCATCAGCCTATCATCGTCCACTGCTGAACATAGGCCTCTCCGAGAGCACGCCACTGAGCACGATCCGCGGCTATACTCATCCAGTTTTTACCAGCCACCTTGCGAAGATCATCGCTCCACCTTGTCTGAGGGCGTCCCATACTACGTTTGCCGATACGCGGTCATTATAATAGTTTAAACTTAAATATGATGTAGGTACGTTTTGAACAAAATATAACGTAGATTAGAGAGAACAAAACAACAACAACAACAGAGAGAACAAAATATATTTCTCTTAAATTGTCTAAGATTGGCATTCTAGACTCCCTATGCATAACTTTAATTTTTTTTAACCATAATAAAATAAGTATTTTTCTGAAAACGAAACTGAAACGGTATAACAATTTAGTTTTGGTTTTATCGACGAAAATAACGTCACTGAATACAACACGGAAGCCCTGCCCCCCTACAATGACTGTCAAAAGTAATATCGAACCAATGTTATACAACTATAATGAGATGGCGCTATACGCGATGTATAGCTCTGTCCCTATAAGAACATTACTTTGAGGTTGCTATAAGAGGTCATTGTAAGGCCCCTGAGATAGTCTCAATTTTAGCTGTGGTTTTAGTGAAACTATGATTTGTGCTTAATAGTTCATCTGTCTTCTTTATACAGCGTGAAATTTTAACCATTTGGTTCCCGCAGTGGGGTGGTTCCACTCATGATTACGAGCAACTTTTACTTTAGGACCAACTCTGATGTCGCGAAAAAAATCTGCTGTTTCATACAAAAGCGCAATACCTACTCGACCTTAATATATGGAACAGCTGATTTTTTCGCGATATCAGAGTTGGCTCCATAGTAAAAGTTCCTTGTAATTAAGAGTGGAACCACCTTATTGCGGGAACCAAATGATTAAATTTTCAGCATGCATTTTGTGTAGCCAGTCTAAAGTTGTGTTATTCTATGGCACTTGGGTACTAGCTTCATGCACCGCTTGACTTATGATTTACTTTGCAAATACAACATTTGGGTTATTGTTTTGTTTTCTTTATTAGAACTAGTGAGGTTTATTGTTGGCCAAATAAATTACGAGCGTTTTCCCCTTGGTCCGTTCACGTTTATTTATAAATGGAGAGTAAATACTCTGTGCGATATTTCGGAAGTACCAGAGGATATTGCCTATTTCGTTTACTTACTGTTTTTGTAATGATTTCTATTTAAAAACTGTCTTGGAATTCATGGTATATTAATGTCGTGGATTTGTGTTATGTGAAATGAAAATCAGTACTTTAATAAACAATACATTTAATTATGTCAAAACTATTCCAATTCAGTGCAGTGGTGTGTATTTTTAAATAACATTATTAATAACAGGTTTTTTTTTCACACAATAATGTTACACCAAAAAACTTTTTGAATTTGCTTCTTTTACCAAAAAGTTGGAGATATCCACTAATGTGGAATTATTTAGCTAATTAATAAAAGTCTTAACTACTCAGTAATCCGAAAACATCTGTTATGTTAATAGAATCAGTACATAAAGTTTCCCTAAATATGTTAAATATTAGCAATGGTAACAATATACTTCGTTAAACTTTCAAACTTTCTAAGAAACGAATGGAAACATCTGCTCTTGTTGTTATATAGTTGC
The DNA here is from genome assembly GCA_950108535.1 of Agriphila straminella. Lineage (NCBI taxonomy): Eukaryota > Metazoa > Arthropoda > Insecta > Lepidoptera > Crambidae > Agriphila > Agriphila straminella. Next base: position 20,338,308 of record OX467307.1, on the reverse strand, counting down.
CTTATTTGACTTAGAATATTCGGCATGTGGAAATGCTAACATAATAATAACTAACTTCACCTTGAAACTGCTGAAAGATAGCAAATGTATTATAAAAGGTGTTTGGTAAAAGTCTTATAAAGCCGAATATGGTAAATAGGGACCATCAAACTGAACAGCTTTTACTATGGGACCAACTCCGAAATCGCGAAAAAAATCAGCTGTTTCATACAAAAATTAATAACAAAAATATAATAAAATGTATGAAACCGCTGTTTTTTTTTCGCGATTTCAGAGTTGGTCCCATAGTAAAAGTTGTTCAGTTTGATGGTCCCTATCTACCATATTCGGCTTTATAAGACTTTTACCATACACCTTGTACAAGTAGCCCTGTGACCGTGATTCTCTATTTAGCGTTCGCAAATAATATGAAGATTGTTATTGTTGAGTATTTCTTGAAAATAAAACATGATGTTTTTAATCATCGTAAAGATCTCATATTTAAATACACGTTATTATTTTTAATAGCAACTTTTCACAAGTTGTTTAGAATATTCAAAATAGAAACAACTCAACCGATCGAAAATTCAAATTGTGCAAACCAAACCTCTAATACATAAACTACATCGTAACCAATAACAACACAAAGTGATACACACAATATTAGACTGTTCCTAATTGAATTCAAAATTGTCGAGTCCCCAAATTGGGAGTACGTTGAACAATATAATTGTACCGGATTTCGTACTCCCTTGACAAATGAAACACATATTATGAACAATACCAGAGACCCATTACGCTCAACCTGTGATCATTTGAAGCGTCTCCGCATTAAGACAATGCTCATAATTCTATGGACGAGACACATATTCCCAAGAAACCGCCTTGAGGCTTTTCATTAAAGCCCAAGTGTGGAGCTTTCGGCTTTTCATTGAATTAACAAGACGTTTTTGAAACAAAGAAAACAGTTTAATTTTGACAGATTTATTTTGAAAATAAAGTCTTAGTGTCTGTTGATGGATTTAAAAAAAACTATAAAAGGCGATTTGTAAATATTTATCATTTTTAGAGTTCGTGATGCAACCTCGTAAATATTGGCTATTTCTGACTGTTTCGTGATACGAGTACATAGGGTGTTTCGTAATAACTCGTAAAGTTTTGTAAAATACAAAAAAATAATTTGTATGGAAAACTGCAGAGTGACAACCCTAGACGTAAACAAACGATTGCTTTCGCCAATCAATCCAAATAATGGGCAAAAGCAAAACACAGTAATTTAGTTCTAGGGTAATTGCCACTATGTAGTTTATAATGAAAATATTGTATTTTCACTAAAGTGGCGGTTTTCTAGGTTTATATTTTCTGTGATTGTATGCATTGTACCCTATTTAATTAACATATTTGGCTTAAGGGGTATTTTTGTAACACGTTGTATATATCAGAAAAAGCAAACATTAAGCAAATGATTTTTTTATGGACTATGGCATTATTAAAAAAAAAACGAATTTAAGTTTCAGAATGATACATAAGATTATGATAACGATTCTCAGTAGAGAATTGTTTATTTTAATGAACAGATAAAATTATGCTTTAGAATAATAAATTCTGTGCTGTTGCATTATATAATCTTCCTTTAAGTTAAATGGCTAAAGATACTTCAGAGTCTTACAATGTTTTATGCTAAATCGCTTCAGCTTATACCTTATCCAGTGCCCAGTGGTCTGAATAGCAGGTAATAAAGTTTCGTCGGCTCACCCCATCGGACCCACGGGTTTTGTAATGTACCCCCCATTTTTTCTAAGCAATAAAATTGTTTGATGTCAACAGGACTATATTTTTCAGATTGCATTACATTCTGTGAATAGTCCTATGAATTTTTTACCCTTTGTCGAGGATTGTTTATGGTCTGTACTATTTTATAGATGTGTGGGTGAACTAACAAAGTGGTTTTGGATATAATATAACGTTGTTTGTTTGTGTTCCGACAAATCATAGCTTGTAACATGAAGAAGATTTTTGTTTTCGTTTTGTTGCTGGATTCGATATTAATATTAGCTCATCATCCATCATAATTTAATAATTTAGATGTTACTGAAGTCTGCAAGATATTTTTTTAATAGAAAGCTTACATTCTAGAGCAGTGTTTATTATCAATCTTTTTCATAGGGTGACCCCTTAGTATGTATAAATATTTTACTACCCCTTACATAGTTTACACACTCAACTTATTATAGGTTCAGTATCGAATTATTCGCTGGCCTGCCCCATTATACTTATGTAAGGTCGCTCAATACGTGAATTCCCTCAAAGCCCCTCAAGTCCAAGGGTCAAAAAGACCTCACAAAGACGGCATTAATTGTTTAATTCATTTCGGGACACATTCCACGCATAACACCCACCGGCCGAGAGTTAGAAGGTAAATCCTGTCTGGAATATTGTATTCAGGACACCTATTCATCTCCCAAATACAACTCAGAAGAAAGGTTAGGGTCTTATAATACAGACCTATATTTTTATGTATAGTTTGCTCTTATTTGGTTTAAGTTTTCATTCTTAACTTATGAGTAAAAGAGAAAAAGATTAATTTCACAAATTAGTGATCCAAAAGTTGTGAGGAAAAGCAGAAAAGACTAGCTTCCGCCCGCGACTTCTTCTGTGTGGACATTCGGAAAATTCCTAGGGAACCTTTAACCGGGATAAAAAGTAATCTATGTTTTAATCCAGGCTTTTAACTATCTGTGTGCCAAACGTTCGAAGCTGTTCACCTGTTTACTTTTCATTCAAATCTGTTCAGCTCTTTTTGCGTGATTGAGTAATAAACATCCAGACATTTAACTAAAACATCTACTGCTTATAAATTGACCGAGCGAGCGCGAATCGTCTCTGCTTCAGCTTGGGAAAATTGCAGTCGTATGTCTGTCCCGCTGTCCGGCTGTCTGTCTGTTCTCCTCTATACAGGTCGCATTTCTCAACCGATTCTCAATAAATTTTGTGAGCAGGGCACTATTGTCTAATAGTTGTTCTTGTTCAAAGAAATAAATATTTTAACTTTGGCAGGCCAATATATTTATGAAAATTTAGTTTATGTAAGGAAACACTATGATTCATTTGATAAGAACAGCAACATTCACCAGTTTAATACAAGAAATAAAGATAAACTTGCCGTTCCAAGATTTAGGCTTGCAAAAACGAGAGGTTCATTTATGGGGAAAGGCATAGCCTTTATTAATAAAGTTCCACAACAAGTGATTGATCTTCCTTTGCATGAATTTAAAAACCATGTTAAAAAAACGCTCATGGGTAAAGGTTATTATAAAGTTGACGATTATCTTAAAGATCAAAATGCGTGGAAATGATGTAGGTAACACATAACTTGCTAATATAAGTACTTTATTGAAGTAATATAATAAGTCTATGTTGTTGCCAATAATTCTGTCACCCTTTTGTAATTATGTTACCCTGGTAACGATATATTCAAGTTTGTAAATATCGTTACTTATGGCTGTTACAGCTGATAAGTTTCTTGCGCCCGTTCTTCTTGTCAGCTAAAAAAGTCTGGAACGGGTGGTAGGAAAATATAGACGATTCATAAGTACTTAACAATTAAGTTTATTTGAATAAAGCTTATTTCACTTTCACTTTCACTTTCACTTTCACTTAATTTTAAAAATCTATCGCTATCGCTTTCATTTGACAGATGGATGTGACACATTACTGCATTTCTTTGGTAAATTTTGATTTGTACCAAAAAGAAGCATCAATGTATCACATCCTGAAAGCGATAGATTTTGAAATTAGACAATTAGCCCCCAGGTTCGATAATAATTATATAGAAATTGTCGATTCAGTTTTAAATGATCGCTGGGACCTGTTGGGGCACAGCACTGTGCGAAAATAGGCCATATCATTTTTCAAAATGGCGGAAATGTTTAAGCGAGGTCTATAGGTCACAGAGCCACCTAGTATTAGTAGGATATATTGGGGAGAAACAATTGAGGCGCGAATAGAAAAGAGGTTTTACGCAAACATCTACTTAAAAAGTGTGTCGGCAATATCAAGTGACGCAATCAATCTCAGCACTCTTGCGCCCAAATTACGCGCCCTCCGAAGGGTCTTGAAAGGCCAGAGTTACACAATTAATGGCCTCGTGTTCCCCGACGGGTCCGCTTCAATAAGCCCTTTTAGTTTGACTAGTTTCACAATTCGTTTTGCATTTGTTTCGTTGAGAGTGTTTTATTTAGCAACTGATGTCTGCAAATGGAGGTCTCAGGTATTCGACTGAGTTTTTTAACATTAAAAGGATTGAGATGTTGATTCAAGTAGGTACTAGATGGAGTTTTTTGAAATAAAGTCGTAGTAGAATTGAAAGTGAAATTGAAATTCAAGACGTATATTTAACATGGGTATATTTGGAGCTTTCATTGGTTCATACCATCAGCTTATTCCCATAAAGTGAATTACACAATGGTTTTTAAGTCGTTTTTGTACTTCGTTGATCACAGCACCTAAATTGGGTCTCTCCACTGATTGGATTGTGTAACTTGCAACTCGATATTGCAGCTTTAGGCCCTCCGCTGTGTCAAGCGGGACACGCGCGCGGGGCGACATAGATTAGAGCTTACTCATGCACTGCGCAAGCATCTGTCCGTCAAAAACCAGCAATCTATATTCCCGCGCCGTGTACCCGCGGCGGGATCCCGCTTAACGCAGCTGAGGGCCTTAACCGGATTCACACGGAGCTTCGATCAAGAATACAATCAAATTATTATTATCGGTCAACAAAAAATTTACGCGGTCGCTTGCGAATTGAACGTTCAGACGGTTCAAGTTGCAAGCGATTCAGCAATTTAAAATCTCCTCGTGTGAACCCGCTATTAGAGTTTGTATAAATCCTCTTTTGTATTGTGCCAATGCGAACACCGCAGCTTTGGTGAACACACTGTATAATTTTATTTTATTTAAAAAATAACTTGTTGATAATTGTGATAAGTATTGTGTAAATACGTCACAGCTGTCAGTGACTAAAATACATAACCTTTTTTAACATAATGTGTGCACTTTTAAAGGTTATTTATTACCATAACCTTTGCCATTTAAAAAAACCTTTTTTAAAACGTATGAACTTTTGTAAAAAAATAAACGAACACATTGGTTGCCACAATCATTTTAAAGGAATAATAGGTAAAATGAAAAAAATAAAATAGGAACAATACAAACGATTCAGAATATTTTTTAATTAAAAACGGTAAATTAATGTAGCTTAGAAGAACTCTCTAATTACCAATGATAGCTATTTCAATTTTAAGACAAATAAAAATATCAAATTAACAATTTAACAACTATAATTTTTTTTTGCCCTCTTGAGACAGTTCATTAAACGGAATCCACAATGAAATAATTTAACTTCACAAAGAGTTTCAAAGTTGAAATAAATAAATTTCTCCACTCGAACTAAACTAAAAGGCTTATTGGGGTGGACTCTCAACAAACGATTAGTTGTTCCGTCCTGTAAGGCTATAAATGTCCTACGTAGGCGAATTAAAGCGATGCGAATATCTTTTAAACCGATTTCAAAAAAGGAGGAGCTTCTCAAGTCGACCTTTTTATGTATGTTTTACCATAACTTCGCCAGTTGTTAACCGATATTAATATTTTTTTATCTGAAAGAAAATACCTACTTTAGTAATTGTTGTCCTATAAAAGATTGTATATTTTAAGAGACCTGACTAGTAGTTTTTTTCCTAATCCTGAAAAAATATCAACAATTGTTTTGCTAACCATGGCATGAGTTGTGATGGATTTTCAGGCACAACTTCTTTTAGGTCTTTTAGCTGATGATAAGGAGGACCTTCCTCTACGTAGTAAGTAAAATATTAAAGTAAAATTAGTACGATGCTTGTAATTTTGACGTCAATAAGCAACTGTAGAGGTTAACATTGAATAGATATATCTACTTATTTTACATTGATTTTGATTTGCCAATGAGGGCTTTGCCAATGACAAAAAGCTGTAGGCTCGATAGATGGCGTTGAAAAAGTAATTGTAGGGGAGTAAGGGATTCAAAGTATTTTTTTTTTACTACGCTTCGAAGAGTACTCAGGTAGACAGGCAGATGTAACTGACCTCCTTGTATAATAGAAGTCAGTGCAGTACATGCTTACTTTCCTCTTTGGTGAGTTTGGTAAGCTGATTATTTTTAAAAGCCAATTTTGACTCACCTCTTACCATCAACACCATCTAGTGAGGCAAATAGTTACTTATTTTATTTTTATTAAATGTCAATTTGAAAACCCCTCGTTGACATGTTCACGTAAAACTCATTGCTAAGCATCATACAAAGTGATAAACGCGCAAAAACACGTAAGTAGGACACTGCAAAGGGAAATCGACATTGAAGAATCTAAATGTTGTAAAAATTGTTACTTTTATGTTTTTAGCCAGAACTTCTTGTGTTTTTTTATAAATGTTTATTATTTCACCTTGAATTCCGATAACTTTGATTTAAAATAGTTGTCTTGATTTAAGTTATCGCTAGACTAGCGGCCACCCGCGGTTTCACCCGCGTGGTTCCCGTTAGCGTGGGAATATCGGGATAAAACGTACCCTATGTTTTAATCTAGGCTATCTACTGTGTGCTAAATTTCTACCAAATCAGTTCAGTAGTTTTTGCGTGATTGAGGAACAAACATCCAAACATCTAAACATCCAAACCCACAAACTTTCACATTAATAATATTAGTAAGAAGTAGGATTGCCAATGATTTCAATTTCACTCTGTAGATGGCGAAGTTGTTAGCTCTATGTGCGGCGCCTCTTCGCAATCGCTTTGCTCAGGCAGGACTTCTCGCTTGGGTAGGCTTTCGAATGTTTGTCCCTCTGTGATCTCGAATTGTATTCGAGGGCGCAGAATCGTTGAGATTGAGCATTTGATATCTGGAGTAGACACTTGTCATGGATTTGATTGAAATACTCTAATTTATTCAATACCCGTTTTGTTATTAAGAACTTGTTCACTATAGTCTTTTTTTATTGGAAACCTTTGGAACCGTTTCGTTTCTTCTTTTATTAAAAGAGAAGGCGACGTTATATATTTTCTAAATCTATTATATTAATCTAGATATTTTCCAAAACCACATCTAAAATAGAGACTTTAGAAAGATATCGAAACTTTAAAAAATATTTTTATTTTATTTCGTGCTTATGCAATAGTAAGAGATATGTATGCAAACGAACCAATGGAATTGCCTTGAACTCGGTTGATTTTGAAGAAAAAAAAAACAAACGTTTTTGCTAGGGAAAAGTTGAAAGTATTTCACACGACAGCAAAGTTTAATATTCTATCTCGAACTTTGAATCCTTGGCTTCGCTCAATATTCTACAAAATGTATCGAAAGCTATCTGAATTCAAAACAGTTGTCACTTTGAAATTCAACTTTGGTCTATGAGGAAAAAGAATAACTTTAACTGGCATTAAACTTTACATGACGGCGGGTTAGAAAACTGATTGGTAAATCTATCTTACAAAAAATCATAAAATATTTTTTGACTCGTATTTATTTTTGCCTTCTTAAAATGAATGCGGATAAGGAGGTTGGGCCATAACTCACCACGCGGGCCCAATGCGGACTGGTAGGTGTTAACGACTGCAAATGCAGCCGGGACCAACGGCTTTACGAGCCTTCCGAAGCACGGAGGAGCTCGAGATAATAAATTTTTGGTCACCCATCCAACAACCGACCCTTGCGAAAGTTGCTTAACCTCCGCAATCGCTGGGCCAGGCGCTATACCACTGCGCCACCGATCTCCCCACATTACAATAATACAGAGTCTAAATACCATTCCGCTGGGTACATACAAAGGCGGCTTGAATCGGTACAGCGAATCAAGTATGAAAATTCGAATAACTCGGCTCCTATCAATGCCCTAGGCGCCAGTTTGGGAACGAAACTCCGTCGAAAATAGGGTTCCCATGTCGGCATAAAAATTTGGAAATGCCGGCCTGATCTATAGAACTTATGAATATTTTTTAATCACAATAATTTTAAAGTCAGAATATTTTTCATCTACTTAAATAAAAAAATCCGTTATACCTACTTAAATTATTATTCTTAAATAAATTAAAACCCTATTAAATTCCATACATGTTTGGACAAACTTAACAGGAACGTTTTCAATAGCTTACGCCTTAATTACTATCGAAACCCAAGATGTCAGCTAACCAAAAGTCTGAAACATCGAAAATGTCCGGACATTCATTTTCAGTAAATAGATAAAATGCCCGGACATTTATTTTTAGTAACTAAATAAGGAAATCAGACACGTCTTCTATAAAAATCTGATCCAATTCCAGACAAAAATAGGACAACGTAGTCCAAAAATCTGGACAAGTAAAACCTACACGTATGGTAACCCTAGTCGGAACGGAACCCTATTATAGCAACGGAACATTCAGCTACTTCCACTACACCCTAATTTCAACAACATGCAAGCTATAAGCAATAAAATGAAATTAAAGCGAGCCCACGAGTATAGCTTTAGAAAGTTTGGGTAACCGGTAATGGAGTTTCTCTATTACTTAAATCTTTTTTAATAGAAATGACACGAAAGTTACGGTATCTTTAATAACACTATTATTCATGTTGTTATAAAATTAAGTTCTACGACATTTCATGTTTTCACTTAGCTTTCCAATGTGGCTGGTATTTCGACCGTAATCATTATTGAGTTGAAGATAGTTATTATGTGAATTTGAATGTTGAAAAAACTGAAAATCTGTTGACAAACAGAGGTGGAAATTGTAATGGAGAATTTAGATCTAATAAACAAATATTTGCGTGTTACAATAGTGTGTGTCAAAAAATTGTTTAAAAATAAAATACCGACTTCAAAAAACCTGCCTCTCAGGTTTTTTGAAGTCGGTTTTTTGTAGTGTGGGTATATTATTTAGTTAGAAAAATCGGCTCAGCCAAACGTGAGATAATCGCGGAGAAACATACATAACATACAAACTGAATACCTACCTCCTTTTTTGAAGTCGGGTAAAAAGAGTACACAAAGGTATCCCTTTCCCTTCCCAATCGAATTGAGAACCTCCTCCTTTTGTTGAAGTCGGTTAAAAATAGCGTCGATACTTTCGAACGAATGTTACACCCGTTCGAGTAATACCCAATTTACCCTTGCCTATAGGCATAGATGCAAAAGCACTGCGTTGAAATAGAGCTCTGCGGTTCGTTTGCTTTACGTATAATAACATGTGATTGGTGGTTGGGACGCTGTGCGTCTTGTTTATGAATAAATTTACGTAGGTATAATACGTGTAGATTCAAGAGAATGTAGTAAAAGTAGGAAGAGTGGGTGAACGGTAGGTAACTTAATTTGAACGGCTTATTGCTTTCGCTGGCTCCATTTGAATCTCGATGGACGGATTTTTGTTCGGTTCGGACCAAGAAGGACGACTTTAAAAACACTGTTGGGAATGGGGTTGGTAAACTTTTCCAAAGCTGTTGTGAATTATATATTTTCTGGTAGCTTTTGGCATTGGAGTCAAGAATAACAAATTGCGGAATTATATAATGCTTCATTTTAATTTAAATAAAAAAAATAATTTTTAATACAATAAATCACTATTACGGCTGTATGCGTAGGTTATGCCTTTGCTCCAAAGACTTTCTATGTTGTTGCTCAAAACAAAAAAAACAAATGTATGATTACTCTTTGTAACTGTCTGTCAAATCTGTCAATCAGTTTTTTAAATCAGTAAATGCAAAGGAACTTCGTGTTCAGCCGTATGTTTGATATTTTATCGCGATAATAATATAAAAAAATATATTTAGTTAACAAGGTAAAATAAAAAAAACATAATTTTTTTTTTGTTATTCATCAAACTTGTGCTATCAAAAAAAAATATAAAACAATTCTCTTCGAAAAAGTTTACCAACCCCATTGTAGCTGTGCGAGATTGTTTTTAACATCAAAATGTTCTATTGGGACTGCTTTAAATGTACGTGTTTTAGAAACTAATGATTTAGTAATCGTTAGGTCTATTAAAATTTGATGATTAATAAAACTAGTTTCACAAGTTTATTTAATAAAGTACATTTTTATTAATATAGATGACAAGTAAATGCCTTAAATTATATTCTTTTAAAAATTGAATAAACTTAAGGCTACTATGCTTGCTTCACAAGTGAGCCATGAAACAAAAGTGTCATATGATAAAATATGACACTTTTGACTTTACTAATAATTCATAAGCGAAATGAAAACCTGACATAACTAAATAAAGTCTCTATTTAACTAAAATTTACCGCTAATACTACTTTGACATTGAAAGAATTAAACATAAATAAAAGCCTTTCACTCGTTAAATATTCACAATTCACGCCTGCACTTACCTTACAGCGAACGACGTAAAACATTTCGCATGATCCCTCATAACCTCAAGTGCTCTCAAAGGTTTGATTACCGCAAAGAATTTAATGAAAAAACTTTCCTCACTCCGTTCGCTTCATCTGAAATTCCCCACGATACACAGTAACATTAAAAATTTATTTTCGCTTAATAATTTTGATGCATACTGAAGCAGCGTGCGTGACTCGGCAAAATGCGGCTGGCATTAGCTGCTTATAACGAGGTCCTTAGACCCGCCATTCATTTTTTATGTGAGGCCCCTATCACCGAGTGTCACTCAATATTCACTCGCAAATTACCCAAAACAAGGACAGTTCCCTGGTTGGTGCGGTGTCAGCTAACTAAGCAGGGTTTTGAGTGACAAGTGAACTCGTGATAGGTGATTAAAAATTTATAAAACTTTCCAAATTAGAAAGTTTGAAGTACCTACTAGGTATAGTCAATGATATTAAATGTAAAGATAGGTTACCCGCGCTCCACAATGGCAAGACGAATGTAAGGTAATTACCCGACTTTCAATTAGTCTGGCACAGTCTCGTGACAGGGAAACACCGCGCGACTCCCGTCAGTCAGACGCGACAAAATTGTAATATTCTGTTAAAAAAATACTCTCTTGCGTAAAGATGCAATGATCGTCTAAAGCAGGGATGCACAGACTTATGGAGACCATGGGCCACTTGGGCAAATGATAAACTAATGGCGGGCCACCAGCACAACATAAAAACATAAAAAAGCCAAAAAAAAAGATTTTTTTTCATATGAACGAGGGAATATTTTTGCTGGCGGGCCACTAGCATATTGCCGACGGGCCACATGTGGCCCGCGGGCCGCAGTCTGTGCATCCCTGGTCTAAAGAGACGATGTACAAATTATACAGCAACAGTCAGAGATCGGAAAAATAATTAATTTCACACGTAAGTACTGTATTTAACAAAAAAAAATATTTTCGTATTTTGTATTACTCTAATCGGCCATGTTGATACAAAGAGCGAGAGGTCTGTTTTTTGCGTGTGAGAGTGAAGGAGACGGCTGTCGCTGTCAATGGGGTTGGTAAACTTTTTCGAAGAGAATTGTTTTATATTTTTTTTTGATAGCACAAGTATGAAGAATAACGAAAATAATATTATGATTTTTTTATTTTATCTTATTGACTAAATATATTTTTTTATATTATTATCGCGATAAAATATCAAACATACGGCTGAACACGAAGTTCCTTTGAATTTACTGATTTAAAAAACTGATTGACAGATTTGACAGACAGTGACAAAGAGTAATCATACCTTTGTTTTTTTGTTTTGAGCAACAACATATAAAGTCTTTGGAGCAAAGGCATAACCTACGCATACAGCCGTAATAGTGATTTATTGTACTATGCTGTAAATTAAAAATTTAAATTTTTATTTAAATTAAAATAAAGCATTATATAATTCCGCAATTTGTTATTCCTGATTCCAAAGCCAAAAGCTACCAGAAAAACAGTTTTGGAAAAGTTTACCAACCCCATTGGCGGCCAATGAGCATGCAGCAGTTAATTAGACGAAATATGATGTCTGTTTATCCCTTTCTTACAACATGTATTCCGTATGGTGGTGTTCATTTTTGTCCCTTTCTTGATGGAATATGTCAATGTGTGTATGTGTAGCACCTTTGCGCTGTTTAAAATAGCAATGATGTTGGAGTATGACTTATCTTTACATTTAATAATTGGGTATAGTAATGTAAAGTAGGTAATGATCTTCAACTTTTTAAATGGGTAATTTATATAGGTGATTCCGCACACCTCACATCAACCATTTTAGTACTAACCTAAGGTGTGTGTTTTATGACGACTAACTGATAGTTTTTAAGGTCATGATAGGTACTAAAAACAGCCGTCACTTATTAGCCTTTCTTTAGGACGTCATTCATTCTGAATGTTACCAAATTGTTCTAAAAGCATTTCGCAAGTAGCTGTTAGCGTCCCGCGGCTCGATCGATGGCGGACGATAAAATAAACTGTCTGGACGGAGAATGTTATAGGATTGGAACTGACAGCTCCATTATACCGAGTTTCTGCACTGTTAGTGCATTGACGCTTTTTTTAAATCTAACGAGGCATGCGCGCAGTAAGACTTTTTTGGATCATAATTAAAATATACAATAATCTATTTGAAAAGCATCATGAAATCTCCATGAATTGCCTGAGGTTATTTAACGTTGTACACTGGATTATCTATCTCAATCGAAATGCAATTGACATTAATTTGTCAGTCTCGGATAGCCGTGCTGGTGACTGTGCAAAACAACTATGATTTAGATATATTCTTTACCTTTTATCAAAACTTTTTTTTAATAAGTAAATTAGAGAGAAAATAAAGATCTTTAAATTAGCTAAATAACAATTATGTTTGTGGACAGGTAAACTTTTCAAACTAAAAAAGAAGTAATAATAATACCATGCAAAACTATCAAAACATTTAGTCAGTTTTACATTGAAAAATTATACCTCCTGTAATGTAAATTTATTGTTAAAAAAAACTTAAGATAATATAGAGAACAATATTCTCATAAAAACAGGAAGGAATCTACAACAGCAAAATTATTGCAATATTGTTTGCATTCAAAAAAGTTTGACTGCAATATTCTTTATTGAGTTCGTAACTCGTTGAATCAACTTCGTAACAAAAAGCAAATTGGAAATACAAAAACAGCTACTTTTAATGGAACTCTTATGCCTTTAAAAGTATTCGAGGAAAGGTGAGTACTCCGTACAAAAATAATGACACTCGGCAAGAGTTGAACTGCTCGTTATGTTGATATGAATATTTTCAATTGTCTGAACGTATTGTTGAGTGATTCTTGAAAATAACGAAACTCTTGAATCTCGTGTATTGTTTTTTTACCGCCAGTAATTAGTGGAACTGTTTTTTACATCATGAAAGACAGAATCCTCAATTAAGTTGGTAGAAAGTATGTATCGCCCTAAGGTATCGCCCTTTCTACTAACTCAACCTAGACTTATGGACTGGTTGGTGAGATTTTCATTTAAATTAAAAGAACAGGCAAGAGTCAAAGAATCAGCGACATACACGAGATATTTTTATATCTTTGTAAACTCTAATGTTACTTTAAGCATAGTCTTAATAAAAACAAACGGTAGAAAGTACAACGTGGAATTTTTTTAAAGTATAATTTAGACTTTTTAGACCAACGATTGATCGTTAAAGTTTTGCTACTCAAGATCAATTAGGTTGCAATAAAAATGTTTTACTATTCGACTTAATTTATTGTCCATTTCATTAAAGAAAATTAGAAAAGGAGGTTCGTTTTAAAGCTAGCTCATTTATCGAAACCACCCGCTGCTACAAAAAGCCCACGGAAGTCATTAAGAAGTTTTTCTCCCCGTTTGTCCGACAATGACGGATCGCCGGATCCGTCGAACGCGCGGCCTTTTTATCTGACGCCGATTGTGTTTGCCGGCCTTAATGGGACAGTACGATCTTTGCGGTTTATTGTAACATTGTAAAAGGGAAGGAATATTGTATATCTGAAGCTTTTGTAAGCTGCATTTCAACATGATTCTCATTTTTCAAATATTTATAATTTAACATTCTAATTAGGTATTATCGTTAGTGTCACAGCCAAAATGAATACTGTAGACTAAAGAGGATCACAATCCCTTTGAGAGACAAAGTGAATGATCTATTTATTATTGAATCTAGTCGCTGAAAAACGAAACTTGTGTAATCACTAGAGACATTCTGAAAGTGACGTATCGTTGGACACAACAAATGTGGCCTTTTTATCAGACGCGAGCTGTGTTTGCCGGCTTATAGTTGTAGTAATTAATTCACCCTGAGAGACCAAGTACTTATATCAAAAATTTCCTTAAAAGCCCATTGGGAACGTGAGATTTTTGCTTTTTGGGTTTTAGCCGATCTATAGATCATTTTTACAAAATTCTAATGTTGTACTTTTTTCATTAATATTACTTTTTTATTCACTAATCAAAACGTTTCTCTTCAATATTTTTTTGCAAATTATCTTCTTTATACTATAAAGAAGCTACGCTATTTAAGTTCTCAGTTCTTTAGTATATTGAGTTCATTTATCGTTCCTCCACATCTTAATAAGTTCGAATCATTTATTTATACCGGGACGCGAACGGCTTACGGCCAAGAAAATTGTTGAGAAAAATCCAAAGAAACAATTGTACAAGACTATTCCATCTGAAAGTCTCTCTTCATTTGTGAGCCTTTTTGCTCCTTCTAGACAAACAGGCGGAACATCAGTATGAAAACTTAGGGAGATGAATTTTCAGAGAATTGCCTAGACAACAAAAAAGCAGATGAATATTAAAATACTTTCGTAGTCTAGTGGTTGGTACATTGTGACAATTCTTTTTTCTAGATAAAATTTTCAGCCTGATCTTAGTAGGAAATGATAAGTATGGTTTTACATAGACAGTCCTCTTTATTATGAATAAAGAATATAGCAACTACAGCTTCGATCAGCGGTATTGATGATAGAAGATCTATACATTCTACAATTTTCTGTTATTCCCTCAAAACGTAAAACATGTATAATTATTTCATCAACATTTTTTTTTAAATAATGGACTTTACATTATCTACAGTTTTAAAAATCTGAGTGTGTAGATAGTGTACTTGATACTTACTTTGTTTAACAGTATTTTGTACTTTTTTAATGGAAAAAGTGAAGACTGTAGTCGCAAATAGACTATTGTTTTCGATAATCAATCCCATTAATTTGTGCAAATGCAAAACACAATTTCGGTCTAAGGTTGCCACAATTCAGTTTATCATGAAAAGAAGAAAAAAACTTATTTTCGAAAGAGTGTCGGTTTTCAGGGTCTGTTACGCGGCTGTGTGCATATCTTCCATATTATAAAGATAAGGCTATTACAAAAGAGACTAACATTTTAAAAACTATTTTACACGTATTGACAGCGATGACGTATTGCGCAACGCAGTGTCCGGTATCGCCGGACCGCGAAAGCGTCGCCGTTGTCGCCGTCGGCACAAAACACCCTTCGGCCAAACATATAAAAAATCATGTTTATCTAACGTACTGCCGGCCAATTTGACTGTTTTCATTCCATATGTGAAGCATTATTTACCGTTGAGCTAAAGAGATGTAACGAAGACTTTGAATTCTAATATTTTTCGAGATAATAATGTTGGTAGTTATATTTGATAGACGTAAAATTAACAATCGCCAATCTTGACAATCTTTCTGCTGAAAAATATTTAAGTGATTTTTCATTTGCTTCGCTAATGTATCTTTAAATTTATAATATTGCAGAAATATTATGAAACATTTTATACATTAAAATGTTACATAATATTTCTGTAAATCATCAAATTTAAAATTTTAAAACGCCATTAATATTCAATGATATCAGACATTTTTAATGTTCCTACTATTGGATCCCAGGCCTTCCTTATGGATGGGTGGATAAGAAGGATGAGCTATAACACATGCAGGTCCAATGTGATTTTCTCAGTCTCATAAATAAAATTTACGCAAAAAAAATTTAAAACAAAAATACTGCGCCCAAAAAAGTTAGTTTAACACCAACGAAAATAGTTCCATGATTTATTTTCTACAGTTTCCGTGGTAAAATAGCAATTTAGTGAACATGAATAATTTAGCGAAATACTTCAGCATAAAGTGTTTTACGTAGTACCGCCTAAATTAACTGTCGCCGAAAAATTAAGTTTCTCACCCGTCATACCTTTAGGCCGGCCCTGAACTTAGAGTTTTTTTAGCGTTTTTACAAGATACATAATTATACATACATATACTCACGCCTGTTTCCCATGGGGGTAGGCAGAGACTATGGAGTTTTTACAAGTCAAATTAAAAGTACTTTTTGTAGGTCCAGGTTCAGCGTTAACTTAGTATGTTTGTATTCATAACTAGCCTCCGCCTGCGACTTTGTTCGCGTGGACAGTAGATTGCTCGCGCCTTACAATATTCAATATTCAATTATTGCAAGTCACGAGTTGGAATGGGTGTTACAATATTGGTATGTACAAGTGACGCCCTGCTAGGGCACAGCACAATAAGACGACCAATTTAAATAACATCCTTTGTGTATGAAATCTAGTACTACGGAGAGCTCAAGCTGTTTCCCTAGTTCCACTCACCCGAATTAAATGAAACATAGCTTATATTTTAAGTTGGATCCCAAGCTACCAAACTGTAGAAAGTCCATGAAAATCTATTCAGCGGTTTTTGCGTGATACGCGCACAAACAGACAGAGAAAATTAAAAATAAGTTAGCTAAAAATCATGACCAATACCGGTATGCTTTATCAGTTATTACTGATGTTATTGGAATGGCACATCGGTATGTGCCACAACTACCAGATAAATCCGAGTATAGTTAAATTTTTCGTTTCAACTTAATTTTGCATAGTTTGCGTTGACCCTTATAATATAACGGGCCTTGGGCGTGCCGGCTGTCCTGACCAGAATTTTATTGCCAGAACGGGATAAAACCATATTCTAAAATAAATCATTTGGAATATTTTCTAGGAATTAACTTAGTAAGAGATAAGAATTAATGAGGCTTTTTCAACTTTGACGGTAGGTACCTACTGATATTTTCTCTGTAACCTTTACTTATGTATCACATAGCATAGACAACGTTAATTTAATAGATAAATTATTCTAACCGTCAAAGTTTTAAAAGCATCGTAAAGTTTCATTTAAAGTACTATTTATGTTACCTAATAAATTGTACGCATTTTTCCTTCAGGAGAAATTAATATTTAGTGTTGTTATGACTTATAAAGATAAGGATAAAGATATTTTATTTGCTTGAAATGCGGTAAAATACATGTCATAATCAAAAGATCGTTCACATTTCGCTACATCTAGCATGCAAATTTTTAAAGATGATTATAAATGAAGCTATGAGTTTATAACATTAATAAATAGTAGTTTAGTTAAAATGAGTGTAGGTAATAAGTACATACTATAATGTACACAAATTCATGAAGGCTTTATAAATTTCCAACATTTATAAACCTGTAGGTTTGATTACTTCTACAAAAATAAAAGTCATTGTCTGGTAAATAATTATAACTTCGATACTTTATTTTAATACTTAAACTTAAATCTACTTCTCGAAAATAGGATGTATCAATAAACAACTCACGCGGAAGAAGATATAAATTATTATTGGTAATAAACAAAAAGATCTAGATCGAGGACCTCGGTGGCGCAGAGGAGCTCGGTGGCGCAGTGGTTTAGCGCCTGGCCCAGCGATTGCGGAAGTTAAACAACGTTCGCAAGGGTCAGTCATGGGATGGGTGACCAAAAATTTATTGTCTCGAGCTCCTCCGTGCTTCGGAAGGCACTTTAAGCCGTTGGTCCCGGCTGCATTTGCAGTCGTTAACACCCACCAATCCGCATTGGGTCCGCGTGGTGGGTTATGGCCCATCCTCCTTACCACCCATAAGGAAGGCCTGTGCCCCAGCAGTGGGGACATCAAAAATGGCTGATGGACAAAAAAATCTAAGCGCTATTACAAAATATACCTAGAACCTCTTTTCAAAAAAGTCGCTTTCATTGCATATTAACAAAACCCAGTTAACTTTGTGACTACGTTTTTGAGCTGAATGCAACCGAATTTTTTGCCTCTCATCCTGAGAGGATTTGCTTGCTTGTCCGAAACGGTGTTTGCTTTAACCAACGAATAAGTCGATAGTGGTTTGAACGGTTGGATTATCGCTTTTCGCTCGAAAGCTAGAAGAATATATTTAACTTTTGAGCATCTGTTTATTTTATAGCATCACTTGTTGAGGTCGTGGGTAAATTAAAAGTGTTTTACTTTGATGGGAGTTTTGAGTGGAGCTTTTATTAGATTTTTCCATTTCTCCAAACCCTAATTAGTCACGTCATGGGATACCAAAGCTACTTATAAATTCACCTTCGTTAATAATGAATACGTTTACATACACTTTCATACTTTTTCTAACAGAGTGTTAGGTGGTGACTTTATAAGGCTATTTTGGCTATTTTATATGGTTATTTTGGTCCTTAACTCTGAACGCGCGGTACAAAAATTAATAACGAAAGTATCAAACTATATGAAACAGCCGAATTTTTTATTCCATACACTTTCACACTTTTGTCGATTATTACTTTTTTCCATTTAAACCCAAATCACACCCCGGGCACTCCATACAACCGCGGCGTTATAAATAGATGACGTCAGATGACGTTTGTGTAAACGCGCAACCATTGCGCAACTGTGTGTGTAGTCTAGGGCTACCGTGCAGTTTGTACTGTATGAGCGGCGTTCAATACATAATTCGAACTTTTTGGTAAATAAAGTTACGACGCATTGCTTTGAATATTAAAATAAGTTGACGTTGACAAACACGACTAAACGAGTACACGATTCGGCACACGAACTCGCGGGATGGGGTGAGGTAATTGATTCCGGGGCGGGGCGGACAGTGTCCATTCTGTACGGTAGTACTTATATCTATTTTGTGCCCAAATACATACCACTAATATACATGAGCATGACCTGACTGTTGACTATCGATTGATCGGATCCCAACACATAACGGGAGCCTGATTGATAAGCCAGAATTAAATGGGTCTCGTAAACTGTGACGTAAATCTCCAGACGATATCGTGGGATAGATACGGATGTTGATTAGATGTCGGCTAATAGCTATTCGCATGATAAATTAGAGTGGAACGTGAGATATGAGCATTAAATGACGGGAGATGAGATTGTTTAATCTACTTGACTATGATTCTATGTTGTCTACACCCAATTGCACTAAACTTAAACGGCCTTACCACAAAAGATTTTAAAACACTGTTTAACAAAAACACTGTTTAAATGTGATGCCGTCTCTTTCAAACAATATTGTCAAAAAAGTGACACCATCACATTTAAACAGTGTTTTAGTTAAACACGTGTTAAACAGTGTTTTGTGGTAAGGCCGTAAGAATCGCCTAGTCTTTTCTTTACTACAACTCGACAAAGATAACTAGGTGAATGACAGCTACATGACGGCTAAGTTTATGACACCGTTTTTAATTTTGAGATTTTTGCATTCACAATGCTATTTTTACACAATACTAAATAATATACTAGAAAAAATACGACTCGCACCAGATCAATACTCAGACGGGAATCGAACCCGCGACCTTTGGATATCCGGTCCAATGCTCTGACCGCTGAGCTACCGAGTCACTAGTGACATCGCCGAATTTCTTCTAGTATATCCTACTCTTACGCTGCAAGCCAGCGTTATTTCACCAATGTGAGGAATTACCTCGACATTCAATTGAAATATCTTTCCAGATATTTGGCAATCGATTAAGATGAAATAGCTATATAATTTTTAATTTTGAGATTTTTGCATTCACAATGCTATTTTTACACAATACTAAATAATATACTAGAAAAAATACGACTCGCACCAGATCAATACTCAGACGGGAATCGAACCCGCGACCTTTGGATATCCGGTCCAATGCTCTGACCGCTGAGCTACCGAGTCACTAGTGACATCGCCGAATTTCTTCTAGTATATCCTACTCTTACGCTGCAAGCCAGCGTTATTTCACCAATGTGAGGAATTACCTCGACATTCAATTGAAATATCTTTCCAGATATTTGGCAATCGATTAAGATGAAATAGCTATATAATTTTTAATTTTGAGATTTTTGCATTCACAATGCTATTTTTACACAATACTAAATAATATACTAGAAAAAATACGACTCGCACCAGATCAATACTCAGACGGGAATCGAACCCGCGACCTTTGGATATCCGGTCCAATGCTCTGACCGCTGAGCTACCGAGTCACTAGTGACATCGCCGAATTTCTTCTAGTATATCCTACTCTTACGCTGCAAGCCAGCGTTATTTCACCAATGTGAGGAATTACCTCGACATTCAATTGAAATATCTTTCCAGATATTTGGCAATCGATTAAGATGAAATAGCTATATAATTTTTAATTTTGAGATTTTTGCATTCACAATGCTATTTTTACACAATACTAAATAATATACTAGAAAAAATACGACTCGCACCAGATCAATACTCAGACGGGAATCGAACCCGCGACCTTTGGATATCCGGTCCAATGCTCTGACCGCTGAGCTACCGAGTCACTAGTGACATCGCCGAATTTCTTCTAGTATATCCTACTCTTACGCTGCAAGCCAGCGTTATTTCACCAATGTGAGGAAAATAGCATTGTGAATGCAAAAATCTCAAAATTAAAAATTATATAGCTATTTCATCTTAATCGATTGCCAAATATCTGGAAAGATATTTCAATTGAATGTCGAGGTAATTCCTCACATTGGTGAAATAACGCTGGCTTGCAGCGTAAGAGTAGGATATACTAGAAGAAATTCGGCGATGTCACTAGTGACTCGGTAGCTCAGCGGTCAGAGCATTGGACCGGATATCCAAAGGTCGCGGGTTCGATTCCCGTCTGAGTATTGATCTGGTGCGAGTCGTATTTTTTCTAGTATATTATTTAGTATTGTGTAAAAATAGCGTTGTGAATGCAAAAATCTCAAAATTAAAAATTATATAGCTATTTCATCTTAATCGATTGCCAAATATCTGGAAAGATATTTCAATTGAATGTCGAGGTAATTCCTCACATTGGTGAAATAACGCTGGCTTGCAGCGTAAGAGTAGGATATACTAGAAGAAATTCGGCGATGTCACTAGTGACTCGGTAGCTCAGCGGTCAGAGCATTGGACCGGATATCCAAAGGTCGCGGGTTCGATTCCCGTCTGAGTATTGATCTGGTGCGAGTCGTATTTTTTCTAGTATATTATTTAGTATTGTGTAAAAATAGCATTGTGAATGCAAAAATCTCAAAATTAAAAATTATATAGCTATTTCATCTTAATCGATTGCCAAATATCTGGAAAGATATTTCAATTGAATGTCGAGGTAATTCCTCACATTGGTGAAATAACGCTGGCTTGCAGCGTAAGAGTAGGATATACTAGAAGAAATTCGGCGATGTCACTAGTGACTCGGTAGCTCAGCGGTCAGAGCATTGGACCGGATATCCAAAGGTCGCGGGTTCGATTCCCGTCTGAGTATTGATCTGGTGCGAGTCGTATTTTTTCTAGTATATTATTTAGTATTGTGTAAAAATAGCATTGTGAATGCAAAAATCTCAAAATTAAAAATTATATAGCTATTTCATCTTAATCGATTGCCAAATATCTGGAAAGATATTTCAATTGAATGTCGAGGTAATTCCTCACATTGGTGAAATAACGCTGGCTTGCAGCGTAAGAGTAGGATATACTAGAAGAAATTCGGCGATGTCACTAGTGACTCGGTAGCTCAGCGGTCAGAGCATTGGACCGGATATCCAAAGGTCGCGGGTTCGATTCCCGTCTGAGTATTGATCTGGTGCGAGTCGTATTTTTTCTAGTATATTATTTAGTATTTATGACACCGTTTTAATTTAGTCATGTTGTAGTTAGAATTTAGGCGATCGTTTAGTGTAATCGGCTGTTAGTTCCTCATCTGAGAGTTTTTTAACTGCAACAAGGCGTTTACCCTTATGTCACCAGATTTTTAATAAAGATGAAAACGAATGTGGAAGCTACTTACTTGATTCCTAAATACGATTGATGTTATGTGACGTGATCAACACTGATGTTATGTTGACAGAATTTAGGTACGAATAGTATACTATCTAGACATGTTTATATTTTAGAACCCACCTCACCATCAACCGAAATACAGTGTCTAGTTAAATTTTTGGAACCATCATTTGAAAAAAAAGAATAGTTTCCGAAGTTTTGAATTGGCATTTTGTAGGTATTCAATTTTGATTGACATTAAATCTATATTTATTTATTCTAACAAACTTTATTGTACATTTCAAACAAAATGTTACAAAAGGCGAACTTAATGCTAAAAGCATTCTCTCCCAGTCAACCTTTAAGAAACAGATATCAATGTAGGCGATCTTTATCAGACTGGTGCATTTAGTAAACCGTAACCAATAAGCGATAAAAATATTAATTCTAATGATCTCAAAATATTCGGTTTCTCCTTTAAATGAGACAAAAGTCATTAAACCGACATTGAAAATCGATCGACACCAAATCCCGAATTCACACGGAAAGCTTGATTGATTGCCTCACGGCTCCGCGGTGCTCATAAATTAACCTCGAAAGCCTTGATACCATCAGAAGCACCACCACTAAAATCTTCATTGTTGAACAGATGATATTACCTAATCTAGATTTGAATTCCTACGAGTATAAAGGTTTTGGGCAAGATAAAACAGTTAAATTTTTTGATACTGTAAAAATCTGTCTGTTTAAACCATGGAACTCGTCGGATTCGCTCTTGTACGATTTAAGGTAGATCCCTCAGAGGTTTTTATTTAATAAGTTGTTAATGGAAAAGGACTTTAAGAAAACTTTACTTGGAATTTAAAGGGGCCCATAGTCTAGTATTAAGGTATCACTAAATTCCCTCGTATTCATTCGTAGAAATAGGTAGCAAATGTGACAAAAACGGCCACTTTCATCAGTTAGATCTGGGAATGCAATGATACCGTTTAAAAATAATAGACTCCACTAGATCTAGATAGTTCCAAGTAAAGTTTTATTTAGATTAGGTATATATTAGAATAGACCGAGGAGCTCGGTGGCGCAGTGGTTTAGCGCCTGGCCCAGCGATTGCGAAAGTTAAGCAACGTTCGCAAGGGTCGGTCATGGGATGGGTGACCAAAAATTTATTATCTCGAGCTCCTCCGTGCTTCGGAAGGCACGTTAAGCCGTTGGTCCCGGCTGCATTTGCAGTCGTTAACACCCACCAATCCGCATTGGGCCCGCGTGGTGGGTTATGGCCCGTCCTGCTTACTACCAATAAGGAAGGCCTGTGCCCCAGCAGTGGGGACATCACAAAAAATGGCTGATGGACATGACATTAGAATTACAGTATTTCATTGCGGCGCCACTTTCGGTAAGGCAACCGCCTT
Source organism: Agriphila straminella (assembly GCA_950108535.1). Lineage (NCBI taxonomy): Eukaryota > Metazoa > Arthropoda > Insecta > Lepidoptera > Crambidae > Agriphila > Agriphila straminella. Next base: position 20,314,889 of record OX467307.1, on the reverse strand, counting down.
AAAATAAGAAGATCACATATTATCACACATTTTGAAACGAGTCTGCTTCAATGTTGAAAATGAAATTGAAATAGCTTCTTCAACATAAATTTTATTCTAAGAAAACCTAGGCATTGTAACACGAACGAATGGATAAAGAATTTTCTTTAGCCTATAAAAGAACAAAGGGATACAGAAGTGTGGGTAATCGATGACTCTAAGGGCGAGTTTAAACTAGAGCGTTTAGATAATATTTTCCATGTCATTGCATGTTAATTTTTAGCGAATGATATGTGTTCGGGGATGTAGCCTGCGTGGGGTTTTATGGAGAAATAAACGGGATAACTGTCAACACATATATTTACTGGATCTAAAATGTTCGCTTATAATGACAAGAGTTCAAAATATAATTAAATATAAAATGTACGTAAAAACTAGAAAATGTTAATGTTAAAAATATGTAAATATAAATGTTTTAAAGTAATGTAAAATGTTAAGGAAATGTTAATGAGCGCAACCGATCATCGACGCGAAATAAATTGCACTGAAGTGTCATAGTGCACAGCGGCCGGCCGATGGCTTAATTTAACATCACGTGTTGCGAGGACGTCACATTCATAAGTATGTAGAAATACCTAAGTGTTCGGTAGTAAACCGAACAATATGATTTAGGTAAATAAAAGCTTGAAAAATTTACATTGTCGATCCTGCAAACGCTTTGCACCATGGTTCACGTAATGCTCACGTTGAAGCCTTTTACTTTTTTACGTTTATTGAAAGCTAAGGCGATTTTTACACTGACTTCGCGCTCCGCGACACGGGGCGGCGAACATCAAACATTTCTCCCGAGCCAGTGTGTGGTGCCGCGCGTGTTTTCTAGATACAAACTGACGTATTTGCATACAAGGTTTAAATCTGCCACCCCGCACCCCGTTGCAGAACGCGGAGCAGTGTCTGAACCGTCTAAATGTCTTTAAATACTCGTATATACATTTTGGCTCCGCCTTCTTCTTTTTCTTTTTTTTTTGAAATGTTACTCAAACTTACGCTCATCGGTTTTCTGAATTTGTGATTACAAAACAACTGCTATTGTTCGATTTGTGGATTTCCAACAGAAAAACGCTTTCGTTTGCACTTACCTTAAGGCTAACTTCACACGACGGGTCTTGATTGATATCCCAGGAGTTATATGGCGCTCATAAATTAACCGCATGAAACCGGTCGACTACGGTTTAGAATCACGATATTGAGACGATATCGTTTACTCAAAGCACTTATTGCTTGATAGTGACAATATGATTTGATTCGCTAAAAGTGTTTGCTCACATTAGTTTTCTTAATCGCGGGAATATTTCCAATCGCCCTTGCAAAGAGCGAGCAACCAATATTCAAAGTAGAATAGTAAGCCGATAAATTAAGTTAATTTGCTACACTCATAGGTAATTAAACGTGCGAGTCGGACACGCGCACGAAGGGCTCCATCAAAAATCACGTTTGTTGTATGGGAACCCCCCTTAAATATTTATTTAATTCTGTCTTTAGTATTTGTTGTTATAGCGGCAACTGAAATACATAATCTGTAAAAATTCCAACTGTCCAGTTATCACGGTTCATGAGATAGAGCCTGGTGACAGACAGACAGACGGACAGTGGAGTCTTAATAATAGGGTCCCGTTTTACCCTTTGACTACGGAACCCCAAAAATACCTCAAACGCACCCTCAACTGTTATTCTCTCATCAATAATTAAACTTCTACTAACTCTATCCTCAATAATAAAAACTACAATGAATGTCATATTTAAGGGCAGCATCGAAATAGTCGAGGAAAACGCATAAGAAAAACACCCGTCTAACCAGTCCCACTTGATTGGTTCAACAGAGAAACAACATGGCCACAAAACGGGTAGTCCTTACAAAATAGTCCATGAAAGGACAGCGTGATGAGGAGCCTGGGGCATTCTGCAGGACTTTGTATGCGGAGACGGACGAAACAATTTTGCAGCTCACCTTAAAACGAAATGATTCTACATACTCAAGCAAATGTATACAATGAAAAATGAAGATTATCTCTATGCAGACTTACATATTGTCAAATAAATCACACTCTCTGAAAAATAAAGTATACCTAATGTTTTTGATAGATGACAACATACTGGGTTAAAGCTTTCCCATTGAAGTAGCTCGATCTCTCCTAAAATTAATGCATAGGAGTCAAATTTTGGTACAACTACGACGTCATCCCTTATACGATTACGCTATTATAGTTATTATTTGAGATCTGGAATTTTAATACATCAACAAATACGATTAAGTTATATTAATTATACTAAGCACAAAAAGTGTGGAGCTCGGTGGCGGTAGAGCTCGGTGGTGCAGTGGTTTAGCGCCTGGCCCAGCGATTGCGGAAGTTAAGCAACGTTGGCAAGGGTCGGTCATGGGATGGGTGACCAAAAAAATATTATCTCGAGCTCCTCCGTGCTTCGGAAGGCACGTTAAGCCGTTGGTCCCGGCTGCATTTTGCAGTCGTTAACACCCACCAATCCGCATTGGGCCCGCGTGGTGGGTTATGGCCCATCCTCCTTACCACCCATAAGGAAGGCCTGTGCCCCAGCAGTGGGGACATCAATAATGGCTGATAGACACAAGCATAAAAATCCCTATTTTCAATAGTAACCTAATCTTACATCTCCAATACCATTTTACAAGTTATCATCACACCCCTTAAGAGAAACCCACGCTTTTTTTAAAGTAAGGTACGTACCTAACTTGAAAACAAACTCTCAATCATTCTGTCATTTCATAGAAAAGGCGTACATTTTTTATAAATCTAAGTAGTGAGGAACAAGCGACGAATCTAATAATAAAATAAAAACGCAACCCAAACTGGCATGATTTATTTCTGTCGCGTTCTAAGTTGATTCATCATTTTCGTGCGATAAAACTGCGTTATATTTTGCGTTATAATTCAAATGGGAATGACTAATGACCCCACCACTGAAATAACAATGCAAAAGTCCTCGAAAGAAACGCCATAAATGCCGTGGGTACTCCCGCAGAAAAGAATGGTTTGAGTTAATAAAAGTCGTAATATGCAGTGGTTAATTTACTTCTGAAAGAGTCGTTTGTTATTGGAATTGCCGACGAATTATAGACAAAGGGTAAATTACGTTTGGGAAACAAAAGAAAGGTAGTTATAATGACTGAAGAAAGTTTTTATTTAGATGCATTGTAATATTTACAGGAGTCGACTTGGCTGGCATCTTGGCAGGCGATTTTAATCGCAAACCTAATTTCAATCAGGTGGCGATTCGATTTTACAAGCGATTGTCGATAAAATACGCTAATTGACTAAAGCCTGCAAAGATGCCTGCCAAGTCGCTCCATGTCATCATCATCATCATCATCATATCAGCCGCACGACACCCACTGCTGGGTATAGGCCTCCCCTAAGGATCTCCACGACGATCGGTCCTGCGCTGCCCACATCCAGCGGCTTCCCGCGACCTTCACCAGATCGTCGGTCCACCTTGTCGGGGGCCTACCCACGGAGCGCCGTCCGGTGGGTGGTCGCCATTCCAGAACCTTTCCGCCCCAACGGCCATCGGTTCTTCCGCTATGTGTCCCGCCCATTGCCACTCCATGTAAATACCCCATTTATGCGATATCGCATCGCAGTAAGCAATGTAGAGTATTACTACCATAGAGACAAAGTAGTGTGTATAAGTAGTGATTATTGCGTTATGCACTCAGACTAATTATTTTCAACATAATGTATTATTATTGTACTGTACTTAACTGAAACTATAATTTTAAAATGGTTTTCATTTGTTTCTGTACGACCAATCATTTCCAGACTTTCCGAAATAATTAAAATCTCCTTTCCAACTTTGATAATTAAGTCGTACCAATTACAAGTCTGAACTAATTTGTGTATGTTGGTCCCGACAAACTTGCCTACTCAGTCAAGTCACGTAGAAAACGTACAAAAACGTTTTCCTACGTTAAATACGAGTATATAGATGAAAAGAGCGATTTTCGGTTTTCGAAATTAGGAAAAACATTATCTTTATATAAAATAAAGAAAGTTTCATTTGGGCTTAAATCTAATTATGTTAAATTATCAAATTAAGTTAAGGCGCGGTGGTAGTGAAACAAGCGCCGCCACTGCATTTTTTTTATTACTCGTAAAACAAGTCAATATTTAAAAAAGCTCATGTAATAATCTCTTAAATTGTGTCTAATATTTTTTTAATAACTCTTCAACAGTTATCATTCATTCTGTAAGTTTTAAAATCCATTATTGCCAAAAGTGACCACTTTGAGCAAAAATGGATTTTAAAACTTACAGAAAGAATGAAGTGGCGGCGCTAGTTTCACTACCTACAGCAGCGCCTTAATGGAATACACAATTCACAAGAAGGATTGTCATAGAAAACACATCATATCAGCCGCACACAACACCCACTGCTGGGTATATAGGCATAATGTAGTAACGTATTATGCTGGTATATAATAACGTATAGAAAACACAGCTAAATAACAGTAATAATTAATAACTAATTCTTGCTTTTAGCAATATGACAATAAGCTAGTTGACAAAATTTCAATAACTGCTTAATATTTTAGCTTATTAGGCATTTTATCGAAAAAAAGGTTTATTTATTTTTAATCGAGCGTTTACATTATAAATTTCGCGTTTTAAAAAACCAATTTTAATTTGGTTCCAAAACGCACAAGACTGTCATGGCGTCTTGAATGACGTCACGCCGTGCAAAACAAACAAAAGAGCGATCGTGTCTTCGTACGTTATAGCTAGTTTTTATCGTTTAAAAATGAATTTCTCATATTATAAGTACTGTATAGTGCACCAGTGTGATAGCACGACTATAAAAACGCCAAACCAGTTATTTATATATGTTCCAAACAATGGAGAAATACGGAAAAAGTGGCTAAAACTTGCGTTCGGTTGTGGTTAGGTTGCACTCGGAGTGTAGGTTTGGAACGCGCCTCCGGTAGTGATACTCGAAACGTCAAAGACAAGATTGGAGTTTCGCACGGCGTGACGTAACGCTTTCTGATTGGTGTTCACTGTCACGTGACTAAAGGTTGCATTTTACGAATTTTTTTTTTTTAAATATTATTAATCTTTAACGCTTTTAATAATTAAAATTGTTTGTTATTTTCTCCATAATATAAATTAATCATTATAAACCCCTATCCATTATATTTATTCTTAATGGAAACAAGCCTATTATGATTATTATTAAATTTCAACAATATCAAGTTTCATTTTAGCCAATAAAGGTCTCAAATTGCAATGAAAATTCATTTTACAAAATGGCTTTGAAACCCTAAAAGTAAAAAGTTAACACGCAATTACGTTTTTTATGTCAGTAACATCCTTTTTCACATGCAAATTGGCGTGCAAAAACGACACCAGGAAACTCCACGTTAAATCAACAGGTGAAAATTTGAGGGCACAGGACCCTCGGGGGTATTTTTTATTGTGCACATGGGGGCCTTCTATTAGTACACTATATTTCCTGGTGCACAGATGTTACGGAAAAATAAATGGATTCGGGAAACGTTGGTCTTAATGCGAACATTCAATTTTGATTTCAATGGGTTTTGCGTAAATTGGAATGAATATTATGAATTAATATTACGTTACGTTGTGAATATTGAAGTCTTTGATTTCAAGACAGCAACCGAAAGCTGAAAATAATTTGTTATTTAAATTTTGGACAACATAGTATTAAGATTCCAAAGTAACTAAAACACTGTTACGGAAATCAGGAACTAACGACGGTAACACTAACACCCAGACCTGAGATAGTATAGAAAAGTTCGTTACCAAGATCGACCCAAGAGGGAATTGAACCTAGAACCTGGAATGGGGAATCCACGCAGACGAAGTCGTGGGTGGCTTATTATATTATTCGATAAAAACATAGTTCATTACAAGTCGTAACTATTAAATCTGCTATAAAAAAAATTACCTATAACAAGAAAAGGCCGTCAAAGAGATTAAATTTATAAACGTGTTAAAATGTAACAAAATAAACATACAAATACAATCTGAACGAACACCAGGTGTTACGGGAAAATTACGAAAACTGGTATACTCATCCGGCTAGTGATTCGGGAGGAAGTGAGCGAGAGCGGCGCAGGCACTCATTTCCGGTTCTGTTTACCGTGTGCTCCGCTAGGGGCGCTGTATTAAATGGGAGGAAACTCGAATAAATTATGAAAAGAGTAATGAGGCCGCATCGTTACACGCCGCTCTTTTGTGATGATGCGAATTTATATTGTTGGTTGGAATTTAGAGTATTTAAGTTCACTAAGAAAAGGGATTACAAAATTTTATTGTGCCAGCACATTACGTGGAGCTCATAGTGCACGACAGAAGTGGATAGTGCACTTTATTAACAATGCATTTATTTTAATTAAACAATACTTTTCGTTCCCAGCACTTTACTGTTACATGTGCATTACATTCTTGTATTATTAATTAATGACGTCACGCCTACGCAAAAATAATAGATAATAAGTACATTTTCACAATAAAGTTTGTATCATTTTCTTGTATCATTTTTGTTCCTAGACGAATTTTGTTGTTTTTAAATCAATTACGTTCTAACACGAGCTTAAGCTCACCATCGGTTCTTCTCGCTGTGTGTTCAGCCCACTGCCACTTCAGCTGAGCAATCGTTCGAGCGATGTCGGTTACTTTAGTTCACCTGCGGATCTCCTCATTTCTGATTCGATCACGCAGGGAAACGCCAAGCATGGCTCAATCCATTGCACGATGGGTGACCTTGAGCCTCCTTATGAGACCCATAGTTCTTTAGCGACCACGTTTCACTGCCGTAAGTCATCGCTGGCAACACACACTGAGGTAAATCGGACACGAAGATTTTCGAACACGAAGATGAGCTTAAGCTAGAGAAAACTAATTGCTAACTATTAAACTGATTGAGTCAGGAACATGACGAATCCAGAACAAATCATTTATTGATCTATTGTTCATTTTCCAAATGACCAGCTCCAAAGTTGTCAATGGAAAGGATGAAATTTGGGGGAAACCGCATTACCCAGTGTTTATGAGCTGCGGTCTGCACTTGATTTTCTCCTGCTTATGTGGAATATTAGTGCCATAGAGTACATTATAACTGAACTGCCTATAATAAGTATGTTTTACTTTGCAATTTTGACGTCCACAAATTCGTATGAGCTTCATTCTAAATGTATAAATCTAAATCTATTCTTCATAATATTTTTTCGATAAAAAAAACACGAATAAATAGATTTTAGTGTAAAACACGCAACGTTTATTGTTTTTTTTTAATTTTATATTCACAGGTGAATCAACAGTTATTGTTATTATGTTAACTATAGCAATCTCAGTATAAACAGAAAACCATTTACAGATTCACACAAATAAATAGACTAAAATCAATGTATTTCCAATACATTGCATATTACAGAGTTGATTTTTAGCATATTTAATGTAAGTAGTTTACGTTAAAAAGTCATTTTATTACTGTTTTTTTAATATGTATATTTTACGAGTTATTTGATTTTTTCGTATTTTGTAATGTTGCGAGCTTTTAAGTATATTTTTATCCTTGTTGTTTCACTACCAGGATGTTTGTAATATTTTTATTGTAATGGTAATGGCTGATAGTCTTATTTTTCTTAGAGTCACTATGACAGGTATTTTAAACTAGAAAATACAGTAGTTTGTAGCCAGAGTGCTGCATGGTATCCATGGTATAATGATCGTAGGTTCAACAATGTTGTTCTGGTGAGGGTTCAACAGTTGCAAAATGTAGCGCGTGTAAAGCAGGGTACTCACCTGCCATGTAGCATGTAACGTAGAATGTAACGTATCAAATCTTCAAGTGAGAACGGCTCGTCAACGGTCGTCACGTATCTAGCTGCAAGCTTCCGGATCATACTGCGAGCCACCATTGTGCTCGCAGTGATACCGCCACTCGGCAGGTCGCTGCGATCTCCCTGCGAACCACGCGCGAGCAGCTCGCAGCGGGCTCGTGCCTATGTACTCACTTGATACAGTATCTGATACATTACATGCTACACTGCTAGATGAGTACCCTGCTTAATGTTATCACTAAGCAGCCATTGGCGTATCAGTACAGACAAAAATAATCCGGACAAATAACCAAAAGGTCAAAGTAACATTATTCCTATAGAATCAACACCCATATTTGGACGGAAACAAAACTACATTGGAACAGTACTAAATCATAATCAGGTTAATTAGTGTGGATTTATTGTTTCTTGCACGACATCCAGCTATTTAGATTTATTTTTACCCTTACATTTTGGCAGTTAACAAATTGTTTATGCTTGTTTAAGCCCCGATCATCTATGGTGGCAGGGCGGAAATTTTATGAGGGAGTTTATGACTCTTAAATTTTTATCGGTATTACCTTGAAAGTAAACAATAAAAATGTATATGAGGCGTTTAATAATGCCCTAATGTCATGTTCATGTGATTATCTACAGATTAATTGCATACGGTTTTCTTTGCTTGGTTGTGTTTCAGTATTTTTCAAACTTTATTAAATAGGTAGGTACCTACAATATAGACGATTCAAAAGTACTTAACAATTAAGTTTATTTGAATAAAGCTTATTTCACTTTCACTTTCACTTTCACTTTCACTTTCAAAGACTCAAATTAAATCCTACTAATATTATAAATGTGAAAGTTTGTGGGTTGGGATGTTTGTTCCTCAATCACGCAAAAACTACTGAACGGATAGATAGCCTAAATTAAAACGTAGGATACTTTTTATCCCAATATTTCCACGGGAACCACGCGGGTCAAACCGCGGGCGGCCGCTAGTGTTTAAATATTAACATCTGAAGCCATATATTGCACAATTTTAGCAACTTTCGTTATTTTAATTTAAAAGCAAAAAATATTAAACATCAGCAGTATTTCCGAAAACTAAATATATCTATTTAAAAAACATTACAAACACTGTATAGAAAACAACTGAAAATATAAATTGCTTTGTAAATTCCAGTTAACGGCTAACAAATTATTTTACAGTTAAATAATAATTGACGTTAGCAGAAAAGAGAGTAAAACTGAATAAAATATTTAGCAAGCTAACAAAATAAAATAGAATTTCACAGCGGAATATTATGTCAGTCAGAGTTACAACGGAAAATCACAACTCACTTTGCTTATCATTCGTAAATGTAGCAAAACAGTTACAAAAAAATATAAAATTAACATCGAATTTACACATTTTTTGCTGAAGCGGTAACATCTCATCTTGTGCCGCTGCCTGAAACAGTGGCGCTGGTTTTCAGATGCAACCGTGGTGGTGACAATATAATTATACAATTATTTACTTATAGTCAAAACTACATATAAATTATTATTCAAAACATCTAGGTATGCGCACTATGATGCTACATTATTACTTTCATTATTGATCAGTTAACAAATAATTACTCTGTTAGTTTAGTTTAAATAAGTAAAAAGACTTATTAGGTATAGATCCAGTCACAAAATACATGTTTAAATGTATGTGCTGGAAGGATACCTATTATTCAAATGGTTTACACCATCATAAAATTTAGGATGTGTTAAAAGTAAGCACCTTGACTTTCGATTAAATCTGAATCCTCAATTTTATGAAAACTTTGACTTTTTAAACTCAAACTTTTTTCAATGGAAAATGTTTGAGTTGGTAAAATAAACCTCAGTTTTTATACCTCCTTTAGTCCATCAGCCATTTTTTATATCCCTACTGCTGGGGCACAGACCTTCCTTATGGGTGGTAAGGAGGATGGACCATAACCCACCACGCGGGCCCAATGCAGCCGGGACCAACGGCTTAAGGTGCCTTCCGAAGCACGGAGGAGCTCGAGATAATAAATTTTTGGTCACCCATCCCATGACCGACCCTTGCGAACGTTGCTTAGCTTCCGCAATCGCTGGGCCAGGCGCTAAACCACTGCACCACCGAGCTTCTCCTTTAATGATCACTTTAACGACATTAAATAATACACTTATAACCAAAAATACTAACAAAAGTGAAAACTCATATTTACGAAATCTTTTTCTTAATTGGACAGTTATTATTACACCTACTATACTTTTGTACAAAGATGATTAAGATGTGCTTAATCCGGTCATGAAATAGATTAATAAGGGAAATGAGGGACATCCATTATGGCAGCTTTCTGGGATATGCCTACTTGTAACAGGAATCAATCTCAATTATTTTGATGATACTTATGTTGCTATGACAAATGTTGGTACGTGATTATCCAGGAAATTGTTATAGCTATGTCGTTATATCCTAGGTTGGTATTATGATTTGTTTATGAATTAATTACAACTACTGAAATAGGCATCAAAGGTACGTTATTTGGTATTTTGAATTTACTTTTATATGCAACATTTTTCCAAATTGATCTATTTCAGTTCCTATCATAAAACAGCTTCAAAAGTGTTGAGACGTTGGGAAATGCAAAATAATGAAGACATCAGAAGCCTTTCATAAAATCACGGAAGTGAAAGATTTTCATTAAGTACTACGAGTGTTTATGAATAGTGTATAATTATTCAACCAGTGAATTTACTATGTCATACATTTAAAGGAGCATCACTGAATTGACTAAATTATTATGAAGAAACTTTCTCACATCGAACGTGATAACTTGAACAGAAATAACCGACTATCAAAACGAAGTTGAGAAAAATTCGAAATCATCTCGTCTGCGACTGAGCAACTCGAATGTGTTCGATTTTTGCTTCGTATGTGAAAAGTTAAAGTTTCTAATAGAAAAAGTTGGAGCATGCGTCGCATGAGAAAGTTGCTCCATCGAACATCGATTCGGTGTTTCAGTTTTTAATTTCATAAACTTTTGTCGCTTTTGGAATACGTAACGTGGTTACCGCCGCGTGCGCTTCAACTCTCTTGTGGTCTCCGCTGATTGTTATATTCCGCTTGTAAATTGCATTGAAGTTTGAAACTTGTTTGAAATATGTATTTCTCTTGTCTCGTTTGTATTTTATAACTTTTTATCGTGTACTGCAAATAAGAATGATTTCAAACTTTAATACGAATATGGTTGTTTCAAATCTAACTATTTGTATGCTCGCAAATCACACACTTCAGTAAACAAGAACGTAAGTTTCAGAACGAATGAACTTCTAAATATACAGTTCATTCGTTCTGTAACTCGATCCCTATCAGACAGGTTGTGTCGACCTCTCTTTCAGTTTTCTTCGTCCAGTTCTTTCTCTGAGAGGCCTCCCAATCTGTGAACTGGTGTACTTTTTGTAAGTTAAGAGTCCTAAATTGACACGCAGTTAGAGAGTAGTTTATATCGTCTAACAGGTAAAAAGAAAAAAAATAGGTTAATAGCTAGACGGGCACCCGCTAAAGAATAAATGGTGATGAATGCTAGAAAGATACCGTATGAAGCATGAAAGTTCGAGAAGAATACACGCGAGAACTGGAGTGAATGAAAAATTAGAGATAAAAATGCCCGGACCTCATGACTGGGGAGCAGTAGTAATAAAAAAAATTAAAAAAACAGGTAAAAACAGGGGGTTATGGTGTGACAGCAGGGTTGTCGCTGGACTTGCCATATCCGCCTTGGAAAATAATTTCTTTCTTATGAGGCAAACTTACATTTTATTCATATGTTTTCATTTCATACAAAGGTGATGACATCTAGAATCCGTATAAACTTGAACTCGAGATGACTTTTTTTCCATCTAATTCCATTGTAACGAGAACAGGCTCTATATATCGGAGAATGGTGGCCGACATTGGTTCTGCAGTATGGCAGTCTAAAGGTTTTCCGGTTTATCAAACGACTACTCTGACGCGGCACCTCAAATTTAATGGAATTCAGGACTTCAGGATAATCCACAAAGGCCGTGGATTACCTTATACAAGAATATTATATCAGATACCCCACGCCGAAAATTTAGGGATCTCATTCTATAAAAGCTCAATCTTTTTTTCATATGACATATGTAATATTTTTTGGAACAATAAAAGTTTTTTATTATTATTAAATAATTGTGTTGTTCAATGAAGATAGGAACTAAAGTTACAATTCACTTTCAAACCAATAACCACAATCTGAGGACAATCCGCATATCTTATAAGCTGCCAAAGTTTTCAATGAAGCTGTAAGCAACACAGTTTCCATTTTCCATATCACTGTTTGCTGTGTGACTGCCGTCTCTTGTTTGTTAAGGCTATCGGACACTAACAGTTCCATGTACGTACAATGTACAACACATTATTTGAGCTTGAATTTACTGCAATATAGACGCTAAGTGAACGCAATAAGACACATTTATTGGCAGCAAAATAGATTGTGAAGCCGTTAGTACTTTCATACTTGGTGTGTGCGATCTTAAGTCAATTTGCTTATAAGATTTGCATACTCTTAACGGTCGTATAGCATGCCAAGTCGATGTTCTTTGTAAACTTAGTTATAACGATATTGATCATGTAACCAAAGCTCTTAATTTAGTTGCAAGTTATGCTTTGATAGTGTTTGCATGAGAAGATGTATTTAGAAGGTATTGATATCGTATTTAAAGAAAAGTACAGATAATATTTTATGCACCAAAGAACCATATCACTCTGGATCGATCCTTACAAAACTCTCCACTAACATGCTATTAGGTAGTCAATCAATATGACATAGTTCCTTGATGTATGTACACTTAGAACGTTTGACTTGTATCTTGTTTTGAACCCATCAAATATTTTTCTAAGCACACCATATTGGTGTAAAGATAGATATTAATCTGCACCCGTATTAAAAACAAGTAGAGCTAAATTTGAACTCTACACTGAAACTACACTTTAATAAAATACATGGTAAATTTGTGAAAGCCGTTAGAAATTCTATTTTACTTGCAGTGTCAGTAGCAACGTTGCGTTGTACGACAGCTCCGCTTTTGAGTAGCAACCCGGGCTGGAACGAGTGGCTAATTGTTAAATTAATATGCTACTGCTTGTATAACGTGTGCCGAAACGTGCTAGTTAACGTTTACGTTCCGTTGGCTTATTAATTATGGAGGACCAAATTTTGGAACCGAGTGAGATTGTTTTTGGAAATTTCTTGTTATTTGTAGTGAATATAAAATTATTATTTAAAGCCTGCCTGCCTATAGATGTGAATATGTTACCAAATTACAATGTAAAACAATAAAACAAAAGGCTATCAACAACAATTAAGAAACTTCATTCTCGAGAGTAATTCAATTTGCAACTTGGAGCGGCAATAAAAGTCGTTTGTAAACCTCGCAGGTCACGATTTAACTGGCCAAGAGTACGGGACTCCGAGGTAATCCCCATGGATTTCCACAAGCCCCTAGTATCCTCCCTGATCACTACTAACCCAAAAACCGACTTACGAGAACATCCCAATCAAACGATTATCAACTCTACCATAATCATCATAAGAGCTGTATAGATTGCAGACACTAGAACCTCTGATCACATTCAGCTTTAACACTAGCGTTAAAAGCCGTTTAGGTCAATCGACTAGCATCTTTATTCCTTGCATCTTAAGAGTTATGTCCTGAATGTAAGCTAGTCATCGAAATAAGTGGTATTGTAGAGGTAAAGGAAATTCGTATACGACTCAAAAGTTTAATCTATTTGCGTCGACTAAGCAGGGTCTGTGATTAAATTCAGCTTTGGTAAGTTGGCTTAGTAACGTAGAGGTGTTTCAAACTAGTGCTACACAAAGTAAAAACAAGCTGAGACATCCAAGATAGTTTTATCTAGCAATGCTGTAGGTAGATAATATAAATAATACCATCTGAAATTCAATTAACCTTCAACTTAAGGGCGTTTATGCGCTATACTAGCGCCGCCAATCGAAAAAAAATCATAGTGCTCAAATAAAGGCAAAATTGTGAATTGTGTTCTAGTGTACTCCGACGAAGCTTTGTGGTACTTTTTATCGCTTAAACAATATTTTATGACCTGTCGTTTAGTTGTCGCTTAGTTTATTGCCAAAAGTGGCCACTTTTAGCAATAAAACTTCATGAAACTAAACGACGGACTAGAAAATATTGTTTAATCGATAAAGTGTACCACAAAGCTTCTTCGGAGTACACTAGAAGAACACAATTTACAATTTCATCTTTATTTAAATAAATACTAGCGCCGCCAATCGAAAAAATGATTTTTTTCGATTGGCGGCGCTAGTATAGCGTATAAACGCTCTTAAATAAAAATTATTAACTTTAAAAAATACTGAGCTTTTTAAGGCAGCATTTTAAAACGCTATCTTTTTTTAAATCAATTTTTATAACAAATTCAAATTTAGTTCGCTTGAAAAATGCGTTGACGTAGGTACTTATGGAGTTTATTGGGAATGAATTGAATATTTTTTCATGTTGGTGATGGTGAGTCCGAATTTGGTAAGCCCAAATTATTTCACTTCAAATGTTCAAGCGACAAAATGAATGAATTAATAAATTATACTAAACAGAAAAAGTACCTACATTAACCAGCGAATGATAAAATAAAAAAGTAATTGAAAAAATATCGCGCATATATGTATAAATAATAAACGAGAGCGATAACTTGCTAAAACAAACAAAATTATAATTGCTAATTCGCTTTGTGGGGATCCCTTTAAAAATTAATATGAAAATTTAAGCGTTCCATGTGCAAATATCCAAATAAAGTAGACGGACTTTCATTATGAAGACGAATTAATTAAAACATTAAATTGTGAAGAACCTCTTTCATGTATGGAGAGTCATTAACTCTTTTGAATTATCCAGCCAATTTTGTCTCAGCGCGTTAAGAATTTAAGTCCCTCCCGAAGTCCCTATTTGATTAGCTGAACTTAACATGAGTCTGTGTAAGTATTACTACGGAACCCTTTTAAGATCTGTAGTGATGTGTACTTATAACCAACTAACGATGTTTTCTTACGAAGGACTTTTTTGTCATAAGAAAAACGGATTCAAGTAATTTTATAAGCGTTTTTAGATTATAAACTAAACATCAGTGATTGACAAAATGTAACGTAATAGTTATTGTTGGTATTGTTATAATAACGGTTAAATTACACTTCAATGAAAAAAAAACAAAGATAAATTTAGTCAAGTCAATTACGCCAGTCATTGATACAATTTGAATTAATCAAGTCAATTATGCATTAAACATTAAGTCATTGATACAATTTGAATTAAATAGTTTCATTTATTCATTTAAAAATTGGTGAAAATGCTGACTTACAGTTATACCAAGACGCCAACATGTTATAATAATAATTATTATTAAGACATAGAATTAGACAAAGTGACTCGGTAGCTCAGCGGTCAGAGCATTGGACCGGATATCCAAAGGTAGCGGGTTCGATTCCCGTCTGAGTATTGATCTTGTGCGAGTCGTATTTTTTCTAGTATATTATTTAGTATTACATAGAATTATTTTAGGTACCTACAGTAATTTGTTGATAATTAAAATAGCAATTTATCATCTGTCAATATAAGAGTTAACTTAACTTCAAACAAAATAAAAAAAAAAATGACAGAAATAACATAATAAGATGTCAAATAATAAACAAAACAAAGCACATATATCTAATCAAAACTAACTTAGACTAAAATTGTAAATGTCAATAATATTATGATGTCATTAAATACTAATAAAGTCAAAATTATTAAGATGTCAATTGGTACAAAAACAGAACAGTCACTAATATAAACAGGCATTCACTAAAATTACAAATGTCAATAATATCGTTGAAATTAATATATATCGTTTAAATAGTTGTTATCTTTATCTTTATAATAGTATTGTAATATTAAAGTTACCCCAAACAACACTATTACCTTATTTTCCGACAGGACAATTGTATTGGACCATCTTATTACGCCACATTAAGTTTTCAGTACACAGTGACATATAAAACGTGTTACAATATAACCCCTAATGCCAAATAGTCGATAGGGATGGAATAGTCAAACTGAACAACTTTTACTATGGGACCAACTCTGAAATCGCGAAAAAAACATCTGTTTCATATATTTCAATATATTCGTTATTAATTTTTGTATGAAACAGCAGATTTTTTTTCGCGATTTCAGTGTCAGTATGATGGTCTTTATCTACCATATTCGGCATTATGTTAATTTGTAACGAGTTGTATAATCTTATCGATAATATCCCTTCACTAGCTACACTACCTTACCTTTATTTAATTCAAGTGTTTGTGATTTAGTGAATCACCCACCAGCTACGAGATAACTTAGCACTTAACTTGGGTAAGTATTATTTCCAGAGAGCATGTAAGATTTGGATGATAAAATTTCGGTATACGTGAAGAAGGCTTTCTCGTTTGATGGTCTCCCTTTCGCCTTTGTATTTCAGAAATATTCTCCTAAACGATTTTAGTGCGGTCATGAATTGTATATCATTTTTATTTATCGCTATTTGAAGCGCTGCCTTGGTTGAATGCCAAACTTATTTGAATAAAATTTTCAATAGCTTCACTTGCATTTTGAATATTTTCGCTTGATTTTATTCCAATAAATTCGATTTTCATAGTATAGGTAGATTACTGTATTTTTTATTAAAGACCCTGGATAACGTAAGTTGATGAATAAAATAGAAACCTATTTTTATAAAAAAAAAAAATAACTTTCTTTAAGTAGATAAAAAATTTCTTCGGCCTAAAGTCTATACCAGACAGTATAATGTGTACTTATTGTTTTTTTTTTATTTTATTTTATAGTTTTACAGAAAACGTACCAGCTATATTACTAATAAATTTATATATAGATATAGAAGGCCATTTACAAGTTTCCACTTATAGTTATTGATTAATCTTATTTAAGTAGACGGAAACATGGGATAATATTAATTTAGGTCCAAAATTCAATTAATTTAGTTTGACTCGAAATAACATTTAGCAAGTTCTCGCTTTAGACGCAAGGTCGATATACAAAATAGGTCAAGGTCATGCTGCTTAGCTATGTTATTGAAACACTTATAATACGTATACCATACGATGCCCCTCAAGCTCCTGCATCTTTTGACACCACTGTCTTCCGTTTATCTTTATAAGTTTTGGAAATGTAGCCGAATTACACACCCTCACAAAAACGATCTGATAAACATTTCAATATTAAAAAAACATGGCTGAGATTGTTTTATTGCAAAGTGACATCTAATTCAGCAAGAGTTCGCAAGGATCCGTAAGGCCTACGTAAAAATTTATTCAAACCTTTCGTTCCGCTCGTTTTCCGACACTATTTCACCTATTTTGGCATCTACAGGGATACACGAAAAAAATTAAAAAAATAGCGAATGTTAACTGGCATCGGACGATATATCATAAGTTCAGACAGTGGAACGGCGGCGAGCCAAAGGTTTTATTTTACTTCGGAACGAATTTATCGTTCCATACTTCCTGTGTGTTTGCGGTACACCGGGATATATCATTACACCGGTGTCGGTACCGGTTGCCATTACCTTACCGGTATTTATCGATGTTTACCTTGGATTAATTTGGGATCATCCATAAACAATTATTTTGTTTTCTGGTTTAAAGTATTACGTTTACGTACTTATCTATTCTGTGGTATTACCACCATTTTGTAGACGAGTGTATTACCTACGTCTAATACTTGATAAATGATTAAAGATAATATTTTCAATTATCTTGAGTAAACGATGCACCGTTTTTAGGGTTCCGTAGCAAAAGTGGCAAAAAACGGAACCCTTATAGATTCATCATGTCTGTCTGTCTGTCTGTCCGTCCGTATGTCACAGCCATTTTATTCCGAAAGTATTAGGATTACACAGTTGAAACTTAGTAGGTAGATGTATTCTGTTAACCGCGTTAACGATTTTAACACAAAAATAAAAAAATAAAGATTAAGGGGGGGCTCCCCATACATGGAACTGAAACTGAAAAAAAAAAATTCTTCATACCAATACGTGCGGAGTGTCTATAGATAGGTCTTCAGACAATTTTTTCCCAAAGTCAACCGTTTGAAAGATAAACACTGCCAAAGTGGTAAAATGTGTGTCCCCCCCCCTCTAACTTTTGAAATAGGTGAGTGAAAAATCTAAAAAAATATATGCTATAGATCTTAATAAAAACTTTCACTTAAAATTGGTTTGAACGAGATATAGTAATTAGTTTTTGAGATATATCATATTTTCCAAAACCGCAAATATAACTTTGTAATTCATACCAACACTGTAAAAACAAAGTTGTTTTTACAGACGAAAAATGATAGTGGTATTAAATATGGTATGGTATATAAGGTAACTACGAAACCCTACGGCGCGTGGCCCGACACGCACTTGGGCGGTTTTTTTAATATTATATAATAGAAATACGTTTGCACTTAAAAATGTAGTGATATTTCAAGTGCAAATGTGTTTCTGTCTGGCAACCCATTCACGGTTCAGCTTCTGTCTCGATTGTGAAATGAAATTACAACTTCAGAATTTCTTCAAAAGGGTTGTGTTTATGAAAGTACTACATAATACATACTTTATGAAAGAAATTCGCATGATATTGCAATTGCGAATGACAAATAAAAACGAGGGCTATCAATCATTTCTTGGATAAATTTTATTATTAACGTTGTATGTCTAAAAATGTGAATGATTGACTACACCGAATAGGTCATATTGTGGTGTATCTTCATACTTACGAAAATCTTTATTATTGACACACTTCAGTTTTCACTGTTATAGAGATAGGTCGTCATTTAGAATAAACCTAAAGCAAGTGTCTAAGTTAATCATCTGTTTTTTGTAATAAAACCACTTCACAAGTCTTCTGGCTATCTTATTTCAGTAGGCCATTGTGCCTACAGGTGTACGAGTAGTTAATCTGCACAATTTTCTTTGATTTTATTTTTGGATAACGCTCAAAGGCGCATTTGATCCATTTGGTCCATTTCTCATTTGGTCCATTTCGCAGAACGTCTATTACGCATTTGGTCCATTTCGCGGAACGTCCATTACGCATTTGGTCCATTTCGCAGAACGTCCATTTCTCATTTAGTCCATTTCGCAAAACGTCCATTTCGCATTTGATCAACTTTCACATAAATATGGGAGAAGGTAAATAATTTTCAATGTAAATAAAAGAGGAATTTTTAGAATGTGTACAAATACGAAATGGAAGTTCTGCGAAATGGACCAAATTCGAAATGGACGTTCTGCGAAATGGACCAAATGCGAAATGGACGTTCTGCGAAATGGACCAAATGCGAAATGGACGTTCCTTGAATAGACCAAATGCGAAATGGACGTTCTGCGAAATGGACGTTCTGCGAAATGGACGTTCTGCGAAATGGACGTTCTGCGAAATGGACCAAATGCGAAATGGACGTTCAGCGAAATGGACCAAATGCGAAATGGACGTTCTGCGAAATGGACCAAATGCGAAATGGACGTTCTGCGAAATGGACCAAATGCGATATGGACGTTCCGCGAAAGGGACAAAATGTGAAATGGACGTTCCGCGTAATAGACCAAATGTGAAATGAACGTTCCGCGAAAGGGACAAAATGTGAAATGGACGTTCCGCGAAATAGACCAAATGCGAAATGGACGTTCCGCGAAAGGGACAAAATGTGAAATGGACGTTCCGCGTAATAGACCAAATGCGAAATGGACGTTCCGCGAGAGGGACAAAATGTGAAATGGACGTTCCGCGTAATAGACCAAATGCAAAATGGACGTTCCGTGAAAGGGACAAAATGTGAAATGGACGTTCCGCGAAATGGACTTAATGCGAAGTGAACGTATTTTCGGCCAGTAGACCAAATGACGAGTGGACCAAAAATACCAAATTATATCTGTAACTCCTCTTCTTCAACTTTACAAGTTTATTTCATTTGCATCAAGAATTTCGCTGCAGGCGATTGCAAGAGTTGAACTAGGATAAAGTCAAATACGAAAAACCGGACGGAACTTCGAAAATATTTATAATACGAGAACTAAAGTGAAGTAAAATACCAACATTCCGTCAGGGGACATTGGTTTATCGGCCAAATGCTAATGCTAATTGTAAACTTGCCTTGAATTTAACGTCGAGTTTTCGCCATTGCACCATTTTATGTATTTCCGTCTTCGTTGTTATGAAAAGTCGATATGTACCGAAATATCTGCAGTGTCAGTTTAATTCAGATATTTTGTGGTGTGAAATGCACCAGTGCAATCTGTAACGGGATTTTTACTGTTTTATGTGTATTAAACTTATTGGACATAACTAGTGTTAAAAGTCCCTAAATAAATAAAGAAAAAAAAAAAAAAACTTATTGCTTGATATGCATAATACTTGACTTTAGTTTTAAACAAAAAGGTAAATATCTGAAAAGATTTAAAACCAGAATTTACTTTGAATCCACTTTATATAAATTTAACTAAAAGAAAAGACAGAAATAGGTTCAAAATAAAATAATTGTCAAAGTGAACCGTGATTAATAGAGGTATTAAATATCTCTATCTTTATAAAGATCAAAATATTCTAAAAAGTCCAGTGTGTGGACGGTTCGTGAAGGAACATTCAAATCTAAGACGTTTTGACCTCTGAAAACGATTGTCCGACCAAATATAATAAAAGTAGTTCTTAATTAATTTTTAATCTGAGTCTTCAGATTAAACTTAATACTCATATACATTGGTTTAATTATCTCAATGAAATCCTTCCACTCATAAATCAACCAAGTGCCTCCTAACGTTTAACTACCTAACAAATCTTGCAGCATGTTGTTACGATAGGCATTAAGTTTGGGAGTACCTCAAGGTGTAATGTTAGGGCCGTTGTTTCATAACATATTAAGTTAATTGAGGTTTCATGAATGCTAAACAATTTAGTACACAGGTTAGTATGGGGATTTAAAATGGATATAAAGAGAATAAAACAAGTAACAAAATATAATGCTGTTAACAGCATGCCTTGTATATTTATTGTCAGCATGTCAGAGGAGCTCGGTGGCGCAGGGTTTAGCGCCTGGCCCAGCGATTGCGGGAGTTAAGCAACGTTCGCATGGGTCGGTCATGGGATGGGTGACCAAAAATGTATTATCTCGAGCTCCTCCGTGCTTCGGAAGGCACGTTAAGCCGTTGGTCCCGGCTGCATTTGCAGTCGTTAACACCCACCAATCCGTAATTGGGCCCGCGTGGTGGGTTATGGCCCATCCTCCTTACCACCCATAAGCAAGGCATGTGCCCCAGCAGTGGGGACATCAAAAATGGCTGATGGACATGTCTTGTCGGTCTGGGTTTGATAATCGGCAGGAGCATACGGTTTTGTGATTGGCAAAATAACTAATTCACTAGTTATGGATATTTATTTCTAAAATAGGTTCTCTCTGCTAACTTTGAGGCTAAAAAAAATTGGTAAGGTTTTAAGTTGTTGGAACAAAAGAAAACACCTTTTCCATCCCTGTAATTTACATAAACGTGCATTTGCCGATCGAAATTCACAATTTACGTCCGCTGTATTGCACTTAAGCAAATTGCTTCGCTATTTAGCTGCCGATTCAATTAAGATGGACTGGCGCCAGATACAATTGTCTAGCTGTTCGGGAAGCGACCGACGCCGTGTACATACTTATGGGCTATTTACATGGGTCGATTTTAGTCACCTGCGACGGTCGACTTTAGTCACTTAGCAAGCCGCTTCCAAAATCGCAGGCGATGGTGTCGCTGTCTTTTATGTAGTTAACTTAGGTAACAATATGTATAATAATGTAGTTCTTGTTTTGGTCACCGGATCAGATAATTTTGTTCAGTCACTGTCGCTGCGGCCTAGGTCGAAGGTCGATTTTCGCCGTACGGCAAAAGTTGTGCAGCTTTAGTCGCTCATGTAGATTCTCAATCGAATCTTGGTAATAATAATAAGGACTTATTATAGTTATTAGTAGCTAGTGCGAAACAATATAGATATTCGATAATTTCACGTAAAGTCTGGTAACAGTATAGTTTAAGTGACACTCTATACTGAAGTTACGCAACCGAAGATCGGCGATAACGCATTAAGGCGAGGCCAGTTCACGAAATTTACTCTTTCACTATGTCTTTAGAATAAGGTTGAATATTGCATAACTTTAATTGACGCTTCGTCAGAAATTTGACGAATTTTAGTACATTTTTATTGATTTCTTAAATACTGGATCATTTATTAAAAATGTATTCGGTTATTGAGTTAGATCGATAAAAAAGCTATCCTTTTTGCATAAAAAATCATATCACTGTCGTTGAAAATTACGAAATCTGACGATTTGAAATTTAGTTTTATAAGTTTTTATGGTGTTATTCAGGATTTTTTTACAGAGTTACCATGCCATTTTTCAATATTCTGTTCGGTTAATTTGCTTCTTTGTTTCTTTTTCAGTCTACAGTAATTTTTGTGAAGTAGAATTTTACATCAGTTCTTCACATTGGAAGTAAAAAAATCAGACTTTTCATCAGATCGTGAACTGGCCTCGCCTTAAGTAAGAAAAAATCGCTACGTAATTTTCGGCAGATGTGTTGCTAGCAGGTTGCTAGCCATTCACAAATCATTGCAGGTGTAACTAGGCCGAAATTCGGTCGCGTTACTTCGGCATAGTGTGTCTGGACAATTTAGTTAATACAGTTGAATGAATGAATAAAAATTTATTGACACACATCACACTTACATAGAGAGCTCGGTGGCGCAGTGGTTAAGCGCCTGGCCCAGCGATTGCGGAAGTTAAGCAACGTTCGCAAGGGTCGGTCATGGGATGGGTGACCAAAAATGTATTATCTCGAGCTCCTCCGTGCTTCGGAAGGCACGTTAAGCCGTTGGTCCCGGCTGCATTTGCAGTTGTTAACACCCACCAATCCGCATTGGGCCCGCGTGGTGGGTTATAGCCCATCCTCCTTACCACCCATAAGGAAGGGCTGTGCCCCAGCAGTGGGGACATCAAAAATGGCTGATGGACACTTACATACCAAGAAACAGCAAGAAACAACAAACAAACAAAGAAAATAAAAAGTGTAGAATAAAAACAAGACCAGTAAAAATAAAAACAAAACCAACTACATTAAAGTTGTAGCATGACAGCTTCTGGGAAAAGTTCCGTCTGAGCTACAATTTACCATTATCATGAAAATAATTAATGGTACCTATTGTGAAATGGATTACTTAGAATGAATTGAATGGGCGGTAGTGTAAAAAACTGGAAGCTTCAAAAATAGTTTATTTTAGTTCATTTGGAAAAAATATAATTTAATAATCGAAATTATAAAAAATTATAAAAAATGGTTTAGGTATTGTTATATTATGTGATAAGCTTAGATGTAAATCCAGTAACTTAGCAAATTTAAGTTTTATTTGAAGCTTTTTTAAGGTTCTGTACTTATACTATTAAAGATTCACTTCTTAAGTTCCTTAACCCGGCGTCATTGTGGCGGAAAAAAGTTACACTAACGTTGAGGTGGGTCATCATGACCCTGGTTACAATTGTTAAAATTTTGCCTAGTATAAAATAATTTTAAATTTTTCAAATTTTATATTAATTATAAATACTGTATTTATAATCAGTAGCAGCAATAAAACACATTGGTAATGAGTGAAATAATCTTTATTTTTCGTTTTTCTTATAGACTATTAATTATACAACAAAACTGTAACTCTTTTCTTAATTTTCTTATATCAACAAAAAACAATATCGTTTCTAACAAATACTTACTTAAATAAAATCTATACTACCTTACCTCTCTATCATTGGAAGATAAGAACGAACGACGAACACTAACATGATCTTCATATAAAATATATATAAAAAGTATATGGCACAAAACAGCAACGTCGCCGTTGAGCTGGGTCATAATTACCCTGTCGCAGGTTCACACACGTGTTGCTCGTTGCGCTGGTGATGGACGAATGAAGTGAGATACGCGAAGGGGAGGGGTGATCTTTAGCTGCAGCTACTGAGACAGACAGTTGTGGGTGGCAATTATTTCTAAGCAGTTTTCCGTATGCAAAACATGCAGGGTCATATTGACCCTGCCTCAATGACGCCGGGTTAAAAATCTTGCTTAACGTACATACTTTTAACACACACACACACACACGCACACACACACAAACACCGCAGAGTCGTAGGTTTGAGTTAGTTATACATATAATTATAAAAAAAGAAGAAAAAAAAAAATTACTAAATTAAGTTGCTTATATTGTATCTTTGTACCTTTACCTCATCTGTAATTGCTAAGATCTTTATGCTAAGGATGAGCGGTTCTGTCTAATACAAGTGCCTTAGCACCTAACAGGTGGAATCAATCACTGTTTTGTGTTTTAAAATTTTTAAGTTAAAGGAATAAAAATATTTTATTATTATTATTATTATTAATCTTTGCAGTTCACATTAAAATCGCTAAATTCATCCAAATCGAAGCAACTTAATTTTGTTTATTGCACTTAAATTTTCCCAGGGTGTACAGTATTTTAGTCGAAGCACCACCTCTGTATCTTTTACCGTTTCGGCAGGCAGTTGATCATCTCCATAAATGGCTGGATGGACTTCCATTAAACGTGGCTAAGAACCAACTCGAATTTAGCTTTCATTAAAAAAATGCATTGAAATCGCTTGAACTGTTTAGGCACTTCGAATATACGTACTAACAGACAGACAGACATAGACTAAAAGTCGGGGGTTAAAAAGGCCAACAGCCTTGAAGGCGGTCTGGTCATGACATTGATTGAAATTTGGTCTGGATAACCTGCAGACGCTTACACAACTGAATATAAAGCGTGTTTGTTATTGATTTTAAGTATAATACGAATTTCTATTAAGTTTTTATTGTACTCATATTTGTTAATGCTAGAATAAATATTGATCATCACGCGTGGGTAGAATAACCTTCAACAAGCGTTGAGCAATAATACTTTTATGAAAATGAAAAATTAAATCCATACGTCATATTCAAGACAAAGATTCAGATTCATGTACTCAAGGTGTTTGAGGACAATATTGTTTGCGGTTGATTTTTATTTAAGTTTCTGTAGGTACCTATCTATATTATGTATGTACTAGCGGCCGCCCGAGACTTCGTCTGCTTGGAAAGCTTTTTTTCTATCCCTCGGAAACAGTACTTTTATCTAGAATCTAGATGAAAGGTACCCCTGACAAGCGTGTATGCAAATTTCATGACGATCGGATGAGTAGTTAAGACGTCAAGGCGTAACAAAAAAGCAAACAAACGGACTTTCACATTAGAATATTAAGTAAGGATACACGTATGACGCCGGCAGGATGATAGTGACTTATATTAACCAATCAAAATGCAAAGCCTAACATGATGATAACCGTAGCAAAAATCACTACTTACACACAAACTAAAATAAAAATCACTCACATTTTTTAATAGGACCAGTCATATGAATAGGGTTGTTGTAGTGGAAGGCAACAAAACAAACAATGCCTGATTACGGGGAATTGCAGGTTCGATCTCGAGCGATGCAGTGCAGCCAATCGCCGCGGCGCATTCTGAGCCATCGAGCCACGCAAATAGACCTGGAGTGCGGCTCTGTGTAGACTGCCAAGATTATTCCCAACTCTAGCATTAATTTTTCTTATTACAGTCTGTTTTAAAAAAATTTAAAACACAGGTATTAAACGCGTTTAAATTAAACAATAATTGTGTTTAACACCTACCCTTACCCGACGTTTTGACCGATTTGCATTAGCCGTGGTCTCGGGCTGACTCGACACGCAATGCGAAAGTTTAAAAGTGTTTTTTTCTTATTTTGAATCTGGCAGAGTAAAGTTGCACCAACCCTTTACCCACAGGAGTGGCTTGAAAAAAGACGACTGATGTTCTCAATGTTTATGTATCACCTTCCTGAACAAAAATATGAACAGCTCAGTTTTCCAATGAAAACGGTCCATCACTGCGATTGCTTAATAAAATAAACTGCGTCTGGAGAGACTTTTGTAATGCATTTTATACTAATTCAAATGTATGAGATCGTCAAATGATGTACGACCTCCGTGGTCGAGTGGTTTGTACGCCGGTTTTCAAGGCGTCACCATCTCTTGAGGTCCCGGGTTCGATCCCCGGCTGGGTCAATGTAGAAAATGAACTTTTCTATATTGTCTCATGTCTGGGTGTTTGTGATACCACCGTTGTCTCTGATTTCCATAACACAAGTGCTTTGGCTACTTACTTTGGGATCGGAGCAATGTATGTGATGTTGTCAAATATTTATTTATTTATTTATGAGATGGCTGAAATGGTTCTATGTTGAAAGAGGTTTATTAGAAAATGTCGTAACTATAAAGTCTCTTCCACTCATCGGCAGATGCATCAGCAGATGCATCTGCGGATGCGTCCTTATGCATCTGTGGGTGTGTCAGTTAGAGCTACCACCATCTTACCTAAGACAACAACAATTTAAAAAATGTTAGTTTCCGGGATTTAGAGGTAAGATAGAGCCAGTTCCTCAGTGATAAGGATTCCGGGTGTAGTGCGCTTCCAGGCCACCACCTTTGGCCTTATCGTCACTTAACATCAGGTGAGGTGAAGGCCAAGCACTATCCCGTTGTGCATAAAAAAATCTGCTGATGCCTCTATCGATGTTTAGAAGAGACATAAGACATCCATAAAAATATGTATTGAGTTTTGCGTGTGTGTTCAAGATAATCCTTGCATATTAAGAGTTACACGCCTGTGATCTTAAACTCAACTCAATCTCGTCCGCCTAAATATGCCACAGCCATTTTAAATTATCATTATTATATTAAAAGAAAAAAATATTGATACTGAACTTACAATAGTGGCTTAATTTTTTTGTGTTGCTTGTTGCTCGTCTTTCTTTGCCACCTTATAAAATAAAGTTTAATAAAATTGTTTAAAAAACAAAAAAACCGTCTTCAAAAAACCTGCCTCTAAAAAAAGTAAGAAATAATATACAAATCATTAGGTACGCATTATCATTGTTATAATAAAACACGTCTATTAAAGTCGGGTGGGGCTGGAGTACATCTTCCTTTTTTTATTCTAAAAGCCCCACCCGACTTCAATTGACGTGTTTTATTATAACAATGATAATGCGTATCTAATTATTTGTATATTATTTCTTACTTTTTTTAGAGGCAGGTTTTTTGAAGTCGGTTTTTTTGTTTTTTAAACAATTTACGTACCTTCTGTATTAGGTAGTGTAGGTTTTTTAGAGGTATTAAATTTTAAAGCTTTTTTGTTTTCATTTTCAGCTTTTTTGAAGTCGGTTTTTTGTTTTTAAAACATTTTTATTTTTTTTATTTTTAGTGTTAGTAAGTAGGTACCTTCTGTATTTGGTAGACTTTAGTTTATTTATATTATCTTATCCAGTAAGTATATTATCTAGGTAGATAAAACATGGGTAGACCCAAAGTTATTATTTTTTTAATTTAACTTTTTTGTGTAAATATGGTATATTTAGCGACGATATTATCTAAGTTACAATAGTCTTATGTCAATAGCTCATCACCTTTTACAAAATACTGGTTTTCCCGACGCTGGGGCGTTAGTTCTTGAGGAGTTCTCCTGGTACTTCACTATCAGCTCCACTTCACCATATGCATTATGACGAACAACATAAATAGCCTAGCAACCGTTTTAAAGTAATCGTATCGCACCAGTGAGATACTTAGTGTAGTACCTATTGAATAGTTCCGGTGATCATCTATGGTCTTCATCATCAGTTCCACTTCACCAAAATGGTACTTTTCGAAAGCAAATGCACGAGTTACTTAAGAAAATACCAAAATCGCTATAGGTGTGCCTATAATATTTGAAGAGTTCCCTTGATTTCTCCAGGATCCCATCATCAGATCGTGATCTTATGACAATGGGACCAATCTGTAACTATATGCTTTCAAACAAAAAAATAATTTTTAAAATCGGTTTGAGATTGACAAAGTTATGTTAAAACATACATAAAAAAACTCCTCCTTTTTTTGAAGTCGGTTAAAAATTTATGCGAAAAGTGTGTTCGTCATAGCAACTTCAATTTCGCATTGAAATAAATTATTTTTACATTTAAACACGTTTTTATGTATTTTAAATATAATAATATTTGCTTGTAGTTCTATTCAGTTTGCTGGTGGTACTTTCAGTGCCACCGAAAAGTTGAGAATTAGTCTCCGGCAGCTGCAAAGGTGCCGAAACGTCAGGAAAATAAAAAATCAAATACCAACCAATTACCAAAGTACTTTCAATAAAACCGCGTTAGTATCCCTTAAAAAGTGTTTTATTTCATATCTAGTGAGCGCGTAAGCTTCAGAGTTGAGAATTAGTAATAACTTTCCGACATTTTGGCATCTTTTCAGTGATCTTTTGATTACATGATCACGACACAATAAAATACTGAAATGTTTTTATTTAAAAAAATAAATAAAAAAAATCAGTGAATGGTACGTGGAAAACTTAAAAGTCAAAATCTAGTCACAAATAATATCAACGCCAGAAAAGAAGATTATCTTTCAAAATGATCCTGTAAATTTTTATACATTTACATTTTTGATAGAAAATAAACCGTAACTATGAGTGATAGATACGCTAGCTTATCTCATAAAAACGTGCAAATAGAAGTGAGTTATTCCTTTTGTTATTTATTTTTGTTTAACTTAGTCATGTGAAAGATGTAACGAAAAACTTTTGATAACAGCAACCATTTTGTGAACATGTCTTCGGATGTCAAATACAATAAAAGGATTTCTGCCAACAATTCAAGGAGAATATTATAATACAAAGCATTTCATTTTACAATATACGGATTTTTGCCAACAGTTCTACGATAATTACAATAGGTACAAAACCATTCAATAACTTTAATCACAAGTACAGTAGTGTTGTCCCACGTCTTTAATAACATTTTTGTTATACAGTTTATATTAGGTTTAATAATTACAGAAATAAAGATTTCATAATTCATAATTTCTTTATTGCACAGCCACAAGGTATAAAGTTTTTTTTTTTTATTTGGGTGTATTACAGACTTCGTCTTGCATGACAAGACACATTGTTATTGCTAAGGTTTACATGATTTCTTAATTATTTAAAATAAGTTTTACAATTTTAGTTGTATTAATACGTCTACGTTTACATTTTATCTTAAATTATTACCTAGTTTTAGGACCTAGTTTTACTACTTAGTACAGTATAACTTCCTTGTTATTTTTGATTTCTGGTTCTAGTTGGTTAGGGTCACAGCTGCGACCAAGAACCGCTAAGAAGGTCGCTACAAGGTATAAAGTTGACAGTAATTAGGTTAAATTGTACATGTGACACCTTGCAAGGGTGTTGGCAGAATGAGTGACTTAAATTATATGACATTATAATAATATGTATTATTATTAGTATTTCATATATTTATTTACTTTATTAAAATCTCTCCAATTTCTAGCGCACAAAACCTTTAAGTTTCGATAAAAGCACCCAATTCCGTGAACATGCTTTCAGTGTCAAAGGAAAATAAATCAATATTCATAATAAAGGTACAAAGCGAGTGGATGTTTTAATTTCCGATAGCCTGACGAACGAAAGGAGTTCTGGATAATGTGGAATTTAATTTCTTACCTTTGAAAATATTCCACTTTGATCGATCACTGTTAATATTATAATTAATAAAAAGAATTACTCGTTCTAGTTTCACTATTATCGACATTAAAAGTACAAATTAATCATGTTATATTTTTTAAGTAACTTTTAAACCTCATCATTATCATCATATCAGCCGCACGACATCTACTGCTGGTTATAGACCTCTGTTAAGAAATTTTAAACATAGTTTGAACAAATTAACGAATACATCAAAAAAATCACAGATTTTGCAGTCTCGCATGAATCGGAGAATTGAAAATGGAAACAAAAATTTACAAACAACAAAATCAAATCAAATGCAAAATCCGATAGGTCAATAATCATCACTTTTATAGACGGAAATACCCGTTTTTCTACAATTCCAAATCTAAAGGGACCACCTACAGGTCACAATTATATTAACCGATTTTCAAAAAAGTTTGCTATTTTGTAGCTAAACTAATACCCTTGGACCCATTTTTTCATTTTTTCTTAAGTCGGTTTTTTTTTTCAAAATATTTACAATTCAGTTAACTAACACCCCCAAATTTTTAGAAAAAATTTAAAATTCCAGAAAAAGTTACCAGCCGATTTTCAAAATTCAAACGTTCACACGTGTCTCGATAAATTTCTCAAATTTTGGTACTATTCCCACTCGATCCTTCCAAAATCCTCGGAGCTATGGCAAAATATACGTTTTAGGCGATTTGCACCTGATAACCATTTTCAATGGTAAAAACTTGATTAATACCCAGAAACAAATAAAATACCCGAAGAACAAAATTGCAGCATTAATTCCGGACCATTTTAGAAGTAAATCCAATATAAACATCAATATTTTGTTTCCATTCACCCGTGAAAATGGAGACAACGGCGCCATTTTACTCAAATTAATGTTCGCCCAATCTTTTTTGTCCATTCAATTCAATTATCTTTCATATTCATTTTGCTGACGCTGCGTGTTTCATTTTGACAAGGTCACTACGTAGGGTCAATCGTTGGAGATCGATTGTGTTCAAAGGTCATTATCTAATTAACTTAGTGGTAATTTTGAAAGATGTATTTCGTAATCAAATCTGATTTATTGAATACTAGCAGCCGCCCACGAAACCTGCATGAAAAGTTTTTTGCTGTCCCTCGGGAATAGTACCTTTTTTCGGGAGGAAAGCTACCCTATGCGTTGCCCTATGCGTATGCGTAGAATTACGATTTCTGTTTTTATTTTTATGTCTTGTATCAACTGTTTGTTGGTAAATTTTGTCTACTTAGGTGCACTTTCGAGTAGCAGACAGAGCGATTACTGATTTCTCAACTAGTTGAAAGTTATTTACTACCTACCTACCCATTGTGTGCAAACTTTTGTTGATTATTGTGATGGAAAACGATCTCACTTTAAATGTGGAGTTCATTTTTCAATGTTGACGACTCTGTAAGAAATATGTATACAGGGAGAAAAAAAGCAGCCCTTGACGAGTTCTTGCCGGTTCTTCTCGTTACAAGGTCTCCCGCTTAGGTTTTGCGAACCGATGGCGTAGCTTCTATGACATTCACAAGTGCTGGTAACAGCCTAGACTGAATAAATTATTTTTGAATTGAATATGTCCTTCTCTGTACCCCTGGAATTTGTAAGTCTGTAAAATTTCACGATAATCGGTTTAGTAGTTAAGACATGAAGTCGTAACAAACAAAGAAACAGACTTTCGCATTTTTAATATTAAGTAAGGCTGAGGATGTGATACATTCTCTTGTTTTGTGTTATTGCTTGCGACCAAACGATGACTGGGACTCGGCTGATAATCAGTGTCTGGTTCCTCGGAACTATCAACACTAAGCTGAGTTCCGTTTCAGACTGTTACTGCTGCACACTCCGGTACGGTATTATCTTGGAAAATGTGTTTAGTTTTTAAGTTATCACATTTTTTTTTGCATTTTCTCAAGTGTTCCTGTTGTTGTTGTGTGTTGTAGTGGATTATGAATAAAACTTTATCTGTCTATCTATCTGATTCTACAGTCGCATTCAGAGTCGTCAATAAATTTTCATGTTTTGTTAAAGCTGACGATTTATCTTATCTATCTTAATAATAATACCTACACGACACAAATTCAAAATTCAAAACTATGTGTTGTCTACTAGCTACCGCTCGCGACTTCGTATGCGTGGAAAGTTTTTTTGACATCCCTCTGGACCAATACTATTTATCGGGATGAAAGGTACCCTATGTCCTTCTCTGTACCCCTGACAACGTGTATGTAATATTTTATGATGGTCAGTTCAGTAGTTAAGACATGAAGGAGTAACAAACAAACGAACAAACGGACTTTCGCATTCATAATATTAGCAAGGATTAACACGGCTTTTATACTAATAAAAGTTAAACCAAACAAAGTAATTGAACAAAATGCATAATTATTTAACTATTCTTGAAATCTGCTCTTTCCTTTGATTTCTCAGTGGCAGTTTTCATATTTGTTAAAAGTTGATTTTTTACAGCTCTATAAAACAAAAGTACCAATGCGTGCAAAGTAAAACCTTGTCGCATTACATTCAGTGTTGCCAGGTATAAATACAAACAGAAAGCTCTCATTAACTGACATAAATTACATGGAAAACATTGCAACACTGCAATTGCTCGCAAAAATACATTTCGAGTAAAAATGGAAGAATGAAACTGTATTATTGGATTGAGTCAGGCAGGCATTTTGAAGTTGCAGAAACCATTACTTATTTATAATGGTAATTATCATTATGTATGTTGTGCAGTCACGAGCAATAAGAAGAATACACCATAGAACTTTGTCACATTACGTTTTGAATAACCTAGGTATAACATTATCACACTAAGATATATTAAGGCCTTAACATGCATCAATCCGAGCGGGTCGATCTGTGATAAGAGTGAAATCGAACATAACTCTATACGCTGTGGGTTCAAATCAGTGCGGGAGCGCTGTGCGACCTGAATTGCACTTTATTGTGTGTCGCAATAAGTCGCGATTTATTTAAACGATTTTGCGGAGTGCAACTTCTTTACGCTAGTACTATTATTTATTCTGTGGTATTATTTCCAGTGCATTATATATTTTTCTATGATAGCTTCACGCGCGTAGTCTTTCAATATTTTGAGTTGAATAGTGGGATTTGACGCATGTTAACGCCTTAATTGAATGTGACATAGTTCTAAAGTATGTACATTTTATTGCTCGTAACTGTACAATGCGATTAAAGTGACATAATAGACTGTGATCCGCTTTAACGTGATTTGAGAATGTATGGCAAAGGGAAAAAAATACAGATTGTAAATACGTTGTTTTGAACCGCAAGCGCTCAAGTTGTAGGAGATCACCTGTCTATTAATCGCATTGTATCATACATAATGTAAATTACCATTTGAATAATAATTGTTTCTTATTAGCTGATAGACTTTAAACAAAACTAAAGCAAGTACGATAACGAGTTAGCTTTGATTTTATCGTTGAAAATTATCGCTCTAATTCTGAACAATAAAACCAAACCGCTACGTTGGCATTTAAGTTAATTACATTAACCTAAAAAATTCTTATTTAGATTTAATAATTATTATCGTTGAAATTGTCCATGATTGGTATCCTAGGACTTCTAGACATAACCATTGGTTTTAACAATTTTAACAAAACTTAGCAAATATTATAGTGAAAACGGTAAGTAAGTACTTAACTATTTATTTTTTTACCCGACTACGGCGAAGCCAAAACGGTAGGTATATGATTTTGACCTGTATGTATTTATCGTAGAAAATTAGCGCGATTAAAGCTTCAAGGTTCCCAATAAGAATGCCAATTCTTTCAATACCATTAACGCGCATTAGTTAATTCCATTTCCTTCTGAGAAGCGTCACTCAACCGCTCTTTCCATGCCTACTGCTAAGGTCTAATGAATTTGATTAAGGCCTCCATCAAATTGCCCTCCCTTTCCCATACCGGCTACATAAATCTTACATTTCAGTCGCATGCTACAGCAGCATAACTTACTAGTTATGGGACGTAACTGACAAGTGACTTGATTTATTTTTGGCCGGCCAGGATTGTGGTTAAATGGAGTTATGATGTTGTGTAATGAGAATTGATTCGAGATTACCATATGGTCACAAAATGAAAATGAAAATGAAAATGAAAGTATTCTATACTTAAATAAGCTCACGTATGTTTTTTTAAATCGTCAATTATTGTACCCTACCATGATGACGAGACGGTCCGTTATCACAAAATGTGATATGAGAAGGTTTTCGATGTATAATTTGGATTGTTAATATGAAAATATTTTGAGTGTGAATATTTGTTTCAAAATTTTTAGATAATGGTGGTATAATTTGAGTTAAAGTTTCATATTTTAATTTACATTCTATACATAGAGAAGAAAGCGCTTTTATGTGTTATTTTTATTGATATTTAATTTCATTTGTTTTGATGAAGTTATTATGTTGAGTGGATGTTTTGTGTTTGTAATTCCTTCTACTTGTGCCTTTAACTTTCAATTCGTCTTGCGTTAAGTGTTTGACTACATTATGTAGCTTATTTTGGAGCTTCAGGTATGCATCAGATGACAGCGCAAAATGAACCTGAAGTAACTGAACATAGTACCTGAAGTGAAAGGAAACTGAAGTAACTAGGTAGATGTAGCATAAAAGTATACTTAAATAAACATCCGTGAAGGATACAAATTAGAGATCTTTTATATCCATGGTTATTGACGTTATTAGAATAAACTATGTCGGGATTTACACCATGTACCCTGTGACGAAATATCGAAAAAATAAACGTAGATATTTTGTTAAAAGGCATTTGACGTTGACGTTGCACTACGAGGCCAAATAAAAATTGAGAACTGGATTTTTCTTAAAATATTATTTTCGAATAATTTAAGCATTCGTCTGCTAATCGAGTTAATACTAATGGTCTGTCAGGTCTGTACTATAAATAGATTGTAGCTCGCTTTCTAATACTATTCTCGTCTATAATTGATTGACTAATAGATTTACCATTGACGCTAGCCTTCGTGGTATAAAACGTATCGTAGTTTATCATTCATTCTGTACTGTCAAATATAAACTATTTGTAAGGATTAAGGTTTCATCAATAATTTGAGTACCTTTAGAGAAGTTCTAAGAATTCAGTCATCATTAATACTTGAATTGACAATGATAGAAAATTGCTTGCATTGATTCTTTTGTCCCGCGAAATAGGTTTTTGATACGCATTTCAAATAAAATAACCCACTTTCTATTTTATTATGGAATTCAAGTATTTAAGTATAAAAGTCAATGAAAAAACTATTATCTGGCCAGTAAAACAAAAATATAAAGGAGCATCAAAACAATTCTCATTGTTAACCAATGAATAAAATAATATCTTATACTGAAAAGTAACTTACAAATCTTTTAAAGTCTATAATTTAACGGCTTGTTCTAGTTTTTTTAATAGTTCATTGTTTTGTGATATCTAGTTGGATTTTGTACTTTGAAGTGCTTACTAGATTTTGCACAGACCTCTTAAATCTAAGGCATATTTCTTTCAGTCAAAACATCAGCGTAGGAATCTAGGAATGACAGAACAAAGGTATATACTTACTTATCATCAAAAAAGTGCGATCCCACAAAGGTTGCTGTTATTAATACAAACGTAGAGCGCATTTCAAAAAAGGGTCCGCGTGTTTGCAGGCAGAGGCGCCGGCGCTCGCTCTATTTGTATATGAAAATTGTGCCTAATCCGTATTTGTTCAGCCCGGTACTGGCAAACAGTAGGAAATGGAATAGTAGGGCAACTTTAAACTCTTTTGGGATTGAATAGCTTGGTATCTTGTTGCCATTTGCACCTTTATGGCCTAGTTGGCTGGAATTTGGCATCGATAGTGGAAACTTTTGCTGCCCGGAAAATTGATCTTGTTAACATGTGAATCAGGCTATGGTGTAGTATAGATAATATAATCTTCACATACAATGAGGCAGGCATAAATGAGTACGGTAACCTTGTCGGTTGTCTTATTCTTAACGACCCCACATCTCTATATGGCGACCCTGCCAGGAATCTAGTTCTAATAATGTATCATTTAAGTATACAATTTAAATCGTTTAATTCCTATGTAGTAGATATTACGTTGAAGCTATTCATCAAAAAAATCAAATAAATGCTATACTGGACCATCAGCCATTTTTAATGTCCCCACTGCTGGGACAAAGGCCATCCTTATGGGTGGATAAGGAGGATGTGCCATAACCCTCCACGCGGGCGGGTGGGTGTTAACTACAGCAAATGCAGCCGGGACCAAAGGCTTTACGTGCCTTCCGAAGCACGAAGGAGCTCGAGATAATTTTGGTCACCAATGTCATGACTGACCCTTGCGACAGCTGCTTAACCTCCGCAATCGCTGGGCTAGGCACTAAACCACTGCGCTACCGAGCTCCAATGCAATACTTAGAAATGACAATTCATCAAAAGTTACTCCTACGATCTACACTATACAACAGCATCTAACCAGTAGCAAAATGAATATGTAACGTTCTATGTGAGTGTATTATTTGTCCACACTCGTCCATTTTTAAGCCTATCTTTTGAATATTTCCTGTATTGCTTTTTGTCATTGAAAAATCATTCGATACCGAGCTGGCACATTTTTTACTTTTTCACAAATGTTGGTAACTTTAGTTAGTGGTAAGTTTTTTTTTTCATTATACTGCGCTACGGTATTATGGCATTCAGGATATGAACTGCGTTTTCGATTGACCTTATTTTACCCTTGAAATCAGACAAAAGTATAATAGGTACTTACCCAAAGTCTTTAGTTAGTATTTAACTAACTTACTTCAATGGTACCTACCTAATGGTCTATAATGTTGAGAAACCTTTTTAGGGTTCTGTATCCAAAGGGTAAAAACGGGACCCTATTACCTATTACTAAGACTCCGTCCGTCTGACTGTCACCAGGTTGTATCTCATGAACCGTGATAGCTAGACGGTTGAAATTCTCACAGATAATGTATTTCTGCTGCCGCTATAACAACAAATACTAAAAACAGAGAAAAATAAATATTTAAATGGGACTCCCATACAACAAACGTGATTTTTTACGCGCGAGTCCGACTGGCTCTTGGCCGGTTTTTAATGATCTTTTGATAATTTATTTAGATTTTTTGTAAATAAAAGTAATGTTGAACACACAATCAATACAACTTACAAACATAAATTAGGAAGACGACATTAAGAAAATGAACAACAGTCATTCGAAAAATCAAACGCAAGAAGAGCAAGAAGGCAATCATTGCACCGATCGTGTTTTCGATCAGCAAACTTCAAAGCCTTCTGGATTGCAGCGATACGGTCGTAGTATCAGGAATGCTATAATACAAGGCTCGCTTCATCTCTGGCGCCGCTCCAA
This sequence comes from Agriphila straminella, assembly GCA_950108535.1. Classification (NCBI taxonomy): domain Eukaryota; kingdom Metazoa; phylum Arthropoda; class Insecta; order Lepidoptera; family Crambidae; genus Agriphila; species Agriphila straminella. The sequence continues at coordinate 20,277,884 of OX467307.1, read as the reverse complement.
AACCATTATAAAAGTTTCGCAGCTAAGTAGAGCAGTAATAAAATATTAAAGTGGGCAAAATGAAAACTGCGTAGCGTTTCGCGGGTCGATGCCCTTGCTTTTTTGATTTACACAGGGTAGGTGGCAAATTTTCTGTCTTTTAACGGCTCGATTCCTACCACTTATTCAGCCGAAAGAATGAGACGACTATTAATTTAAATTATAGTACTTCCATTACTTGGTCGATTGTTCTTTTATTAACGTCATTTGGTTATTTACGCGTCACAGACTTTATTTGGCTTGGTATCTTTCATGTAGCAGAAGATATTATAACAGTCATTTTATTTGAATACCTACACGCTGTAATTTTATAGTCATTTAACTAAACATAAGAGAGTGTTTTACCAATAAAACTAAATATTTTTGCCAAAGAAACATCTAGGGTCGAAAAAAGACAAAAAATATTACCTAGACATTTTAACTAGACATCTAAATTGTATGAGTATGTATGGGAATGTAAAAAAAATGTTTTTCGACTCATTTTTCTTTGGCAAAAATGTTTAGTTTCATTGGTAGAACACTTCCTTTAGTTTTTTATGCATAACGGGATAGTGCTTGGCCTTCACCACACCTGATGTTAAGTGACGGTAAGGTCGAAGGTGGAAGCGCACTACACCCGGAATCCTCATCACTGAGGAACTGGCTATCTTAAAAAAAAAGTTTATTTCTTACAAAATGAGTACAAGCAATATTCTGAGGCTGGAACCAACCAAGTAGGTATTAATAATACCTGAATTAGGCGGTACCGCTCCTCCATAGCAAAAGGTACATTATGTATGCAATTAGACGAATAAACGAATTAACAAACAAACCTAAAAACTATTGAAATTATTAGGCCTACTTACATATATTTATTTATTTGTGTGTGTGTGTTTATGTATGTGTGTATGTATGTGTGAGTGTGTGTGTGTGTACATGCATGTATGTTTAAGTGCATTTATGAGAGGGTGTGTTTGCGCGTGTGAGATTTTTTTACAAGTAAAAACCAAATACAATTAATTATCTATCTTACCTCTAACTGCCGGAACACAACATTTTGCCTCCCTGGGAATTGAACCCGAGACCCCTGCGTCTTACACGGGTGGGTGAACCACTAGACCAAAACCAAATTTATACTCGTACTTTGTAAGACCTTAGCATTATCATAATCCAAGTCCATTGAATACTGTGGTCATTAAATTAAATCTAACCTGCAAAAATGTGATCACCATGACACACTGATGTGTGTCTGTAATGTAAGATCCACCTAATATACTAGTTTTCATGATAGTGCTCATAAAAACAAACGACTTTACAAATGAAAAAATAAATAAGCCATTTTGTCAAAAACGGCAAAACTACGCCATTTAAGCTGTTTGTTCAAACGTACGTGACGATATCGTTTCGTATCGTATGAACGGAGAGATCTAGTCTATTGGGCGCCAACTAGTGAAACCAATGTTCAGATCATCCGGCTCGAAGGACCATCGACCTTAACACGTGGTAATAAGGGTGAAAGTATTTGGAGAAAAGTTTTGGTACCGTTCATTGACTCAATCTTTGGAGCAAACATATTGGTTGAGATATCGGACCTATAGGCTCAATTTACACGGCGAGCGAAGGGAAGTATGGAAGCGAAGCGAATTTCACTGTATGAAAAATGTAAAGGTATATTATAATGTGAAAGTAAAATGAGTGACATAGCGAAAATAACCAATTACCGTTGGGGTGGAAAAGTCTGGAATGAAAACCGCGTAGGCCCCCGGCCAGGTGGACCGACGCCGACGGTCTGGTGAAAGTCGCGGAAAGCCGCTGGATGCGGGCAGCGCAGGACCGACCATCGTGGAGATCCTTGGAGGAGGCCTATGCCCAGCAGTGGGTGTCATGCGGCTTATATATATTTGACAACATCACATACATTGCTCCGATCCCAAAGTAAAGTAGCTAAAGCACTTGTGTTATGGAAATCAGAGACAACGGTGGTATCACAAACACCCAGACCTGAGACAATATAGAAAAGTTCATTTTCTACATTGACCCAGCCGAGGATCGAACCCGGGACCTCAAGAGATGGTGACGCCTTTAAAACCGGCGTGCAAACCACTTGACCACGGAGGTCGTCACGTCGAGGATATGATGATGATGAAAACGAGTCTTAGTGTTAAATTATCTAATACGGCTGGATACTGCCCAAGAATGCGCGTGAGTACTCCAGAAGCCTCGTTACTTTTTTTGGACTCGTATCTAGTTTAAACTTTACACAACAGACATGAGACTCGTTATGATGACTAGTAAAATAAAATTCCCTTCGCCCGCGGTGTAAATTGAGTCATATGTGATGTCAAGTCTTATCAAGGGCAGATCGGATTTGTTTATGTAATTTAACGTAAGGAAACGAGATCTGACATCGATTTATTCGTACTGACACTGGACGATTTATGAAACTATGTTTGGCAAACTATTCTAAGATTTGTGATGGCTCTGGCATATTTGGATACACGGAAAGGATTAAGTTTTCCGAGTACATTTCAGTTTTATGAATTTGCTTGAGATTTTTCTCGGTACTAATATAATAAACTATATAGCTTGGTTTACTAATGTTTGGTACCTACTTGTTACTTGTCACTAATACCTTGCATGTAAACATACTCGAGGACATGTAAACATATGAGCTCGATGGCGCAGTTGTTTAGCGCCTGGCCCACCGATTGCGGAGATTAAGCAACTTTCGCAAGGGTCGGTCATTGGATGGGTGACCAAAAATTTATTATCTCGAGCTCCTCCGTGCTTCGGAAGGCACGTTAAGCCGTTGGTCCCGGGTGCATTTACAGTCGTTAAACCCACCAATCCGCATTGGGCCCGCGTGGTGGGCTATGGCCCATCCTCCTTATTCATCCATAAGGAAGGCCTGTGCCCCAGCAGTGGAGACATTAAAAATGGCTGATGGTCATATATCGTTAGAATCTTTACCTATTTTTGGTATACTGTACAAGACGTGGCCCAGACTCTATCAGACTTTCCCAAAATGTATGGAAAAGTGTCATCAATACAACACAAGTTCTAAGTCAAAACATTTCTCTCTTCGCCTCCAAATTCACCCTTTACTCCATCCAGACAGACGTTTTTACAAATAAATAGAAACACGAATTCGCCCATTTTCGTAAATGTTAACAAGACGTCGACTTGAAAATTGATTAGAGTTTTATATATCTTTGCAACTTCGTAGACGTGGGCCCGATTTGTAACAACTTCTACACGAATCGAAGTAAGATGTAAAACTACTATTGATGGCTGTTGTAAATGGAATTGATTTGAGATTGGATATTGTGTTTTCTGTTGGAGTTTCAGAAATCTTTTGAAATTATGTTGAATGTTCTTTTTTTAGGCCGCTGAACTTTTAGTAAACTATGTACGGTCAGCAACGAAAGTTGTTTAACACTTTATTACTTTGTCATAGTAACTTTTTTAACTAATATTTCAAACTGTGAGATATCTGTCAAAAAAGTTGCTATGACAAAGTGCCAAAGCGATAAGCGACTTTCATTGCTGACTGTACCTAGGTATTATTTCATTTACTTTTTTATTAAATACTCATATTCATTTACTAAGAGACCACGATTTAATGCTTAATACAACCATGCATGATTGTATAAACATGTTACTACAAATACAACTTTTTTGATTTTTATATTTGAACTTTGAAAATACATACATGCTGTTAGTTATATAGAGGTTATCGCATTTATTCGACTTTAACTCGTCAAGCCCGACAAAATGAGAAACAATAGATTTTCCATCGTTGTTTGGCCTCACTCATGCGACCGTCTCGCGTTAATGAATTAAACTACAAAATAGTAAAAAATACAGTGTAACTGCGTGTTAAGCTCAGTAAAAAAATTTATATCTTAAGTTTTAATAAAGTAAATATTGTTTTAGAAGTGGGGCACCTACATTTTCTATGTTTTGGTACAAAACCAAAATCTTAATTAGCAAAGGTTAACTAAGTTTTGAGTTAAATTGTTGGCCGAAGTTCTTGCGGCCTCTTCAATTTGTCTATGTCGTTTGTGGAAACTTCCATTGAACATTTCCAATTTGAGAGCCCCGATGTAAGACTAAATTTGAATATCTCCATTAATATTCAAACTAGGCGTTGATTAAATGGCCCCCAAAAGTTGGAAAATATAACTTCATTAGTCCGATACGGGATTGTTTTACCTGCCGCTGGTGTTTTGACTCCTGTGCCGTCTATTAATTAACTATCAAAAGATCCGTCTTTTAAATTAATCGAGACTAACATAATTAATATATTATACGAAGATTAATCGCTTTAATTTTTACTTCACAAGCTTACGCGCTCACTAGACATGAAACATAAAATCAAACCAAATACCAACTTGTTACCAAAGCACTTTCAATAAAACCGCGCTTTTATTTTTTATTCAGACTAAGTCTTCAAAAAGAAATCTTGAAGATTTAGTCTGAATAACAAGAGTACCGTATTTTTTTTATTAATAATTATCAAAACTTACGCTATTGAACTGATTTGTGACTTACAAAAATCTTTAATTTCTTTTTGACGAGATCTTCAAGAAACATGCAAACATCTGAAAACATGGTGCCTACCTAATTAAAATTTAATATGAAATAAAAATAGCTGACTTGAACATTATTGTATAATGAGTGCTCAGTAAGACATCGTTTTGTATCTTTATTTCTAAATGTCAAACTTCGGTAGTGTAACTGAGAGTCACCAGTAGTAAACAACTAAAGATAATACACTTATTAACTTAGTAAAGGCGTTAAAAAGCGGTTTAAAAAAACTTGCTTTAAATACGAAAACTAGATACTTACTTGTTTTAAATACGAAAACTAGATGCATAATAAATTTCACTTTAGGTTACCTCTATGATTAATCATCAAGGCGTAAATAAGCGGTTTAAAAAAAAGTTACTTTAAATACGTAAACTAGGCGCATAGAAAATTACACTTTAGGCCAAAAATTCGTGTAAGAATTGAGTCATATAGAAGCAAAGGCAGCGACATACATAGTATAAGTGTTACGATGGAGCGGGGCTGTCTGTCACGAGTATTGTAATACTCACTAGGCAGTCCCAATCTGCTGTTTTGAAAACCAATGTTTTGTAAAAGAAATATACTTTTTTTTTTGATCCAGTTTTTGCAAAATCGAAGCAGTGTCTCTATATGAAACCAGCCCCTTGATACGTAAGTCTGTTGCTAACAATTCTCGATTGAAAACGCAGTTACATTGCTGCTTTAAGTAAGATAGTTATCACATTGGTTCTTACTAAAGCAGCAATGTAACTGCGATTTCTGTATGAGTTGATTGCAACAAAGTTACATAATCCGCCCCTGGGTAGACACCTTCGCGTGACTGCGTGACATTTTGTCTGTGCTTCAACACGCTATTGTGACTTTAACGTGTTTTTATAAATTAGGACCATATTTTAAAAAGTCAGGTCGTATTGCAAGATCGTTTTATTAAACGTGTTACATTTTACTGCGTTGAGTGAGTTTCAACTGCAAAACACAATAAGTAAAATCTAAATTCCATTAGTAGAAACTGCTTTATATAAATTTAGTAACATATATTTAATAAAAACATGACATGACAATTAAGCGGATAAGGTTTTCGTAACTAACGGGGTAATTTTTTTAACACTTGACAAATTTTGTGGTGTGGCGAGAACCGTCAAAGTAAACAACTTTGTCTGTTGTACAAACTTAATCAGAGCAAAAAATAATAATCAGCTGTTGCATAGACAATGTCAATATCTACTCGATATGTATGGAACAGTTGTTTAATTTTTGCTCTGATTAAGTTGGTGCTATAGACAAAGTTGTGCAGTTTGACGGTATAAGACACACCATAAATGTCTACTGTGTTTTTTCACCCTGTAGACTTTTTTATTTCAAAAACGTCATAATAATCATAATATACTTACTTTACATTATCTTTATAATAGATATTGTAAAGGTAACTGTGCATATACAAGCACATAATAGAAGAACTACTGAATAACTGTGCCTCTTCCGATCCGTAAGCAACTTTGGAACATTCAAACAGACATTAATGTTTCTTTGCCCAAGAAACCCGTGACATTTGTGGGACCGGCATACAAATCTGAAAGCATCATTCACTCAGAGAGATCAATATAAATTAGCCACCAAAAACCTATCCCATGTACCGACGTAGTAAGTGGGAAATAGTTCGATTAATCCCGCTGCCCGACTTTTGGGCCCGTCAGTGCATAGTGTTGTAATGATGTATCGATAAAATCACCGAAATGCTTTCATAAATCCAAAAGTTATCCGTTGTAGGTCTACAAACGTAGTCTTGTAGGTCCTTCAAACGTTGCAGATCTACAACGTTTGAAGGACGTACGAAAGTAGACGATTAACTTAAAGATCAAAATGCGTGGTAATGATGTAACACATAACTTGCTAAGAAGTAATTTAATAAGTCTATGTTGTTGCCAATAATCCTGTCACCCTGTTGTAGTTATCTGGTAACGATATAAGTATTCAAGTTTGTAAATTTCGTTACTTATGGCTGTTACAGCTGATAAGTTTCTTGCGCCCGTTCTTCTTGTCAGCTAAAAAAGTCTGGAACGGGTGGTAGGAAAATATAGATGATTCAAAAGTACTTAATAATGAAGTTTATTTGAATAAAGCTTATTTTGACTTTGACTTTGACAACGTTTGAACTGCTCGCATCGAAATTGGACTTCGGATAACTTTTGGATATCCATGAAATGCCTGGACTGTCGGATGCTTGAGCATCCAACTATTGATAATAGACGTCATGTGACTGTAATTTTTATGAAGTTAACATTTTTCACACTCCATTGTTAAGAATGAGCATTGCATATATCTAGCAACAAGATCTATGCAATGCGAAATAGTGTAAGACTTGCACTTTTCCGTAAGATAGGTAAGATAGGACTTTCATTTGAGATCATACAAAAAGTTAAGTAAACTTGTAAGATGTTTTACCTCTAGTCTTTGTTTAATAGGGTGATTGTTAGATTCATTTGCAAGTGGAAACCTAATGAATGTTTTATATCATAGCAGGGAGATATTATAGAATAGGTGAAATTTTACTAAAAGTATTTTAGTTTATACGTGACGCAATCACTGCACGTATTTCTCGATAATTTCGATCATATCGACTTGCTATGAATTCCCATCACTATCTGAGGGTCGGACAAATGGTTTGGTCGCGCGAGGCCGTTTTTTGTGCTGAACTGACCAAGATACCACTCTTGTCCGGTTAAAAATCACTTGCTATTTACTACCCGCTGATCCGAGATAAACCTTCACTGAAGAACTTTAACATTTGAATTCTAAAACAAACAAATGTTTTGCATCTCATCATCTCATAAGATTCTTAAAATAAGTAACAAGATTTGATATCTCATTTTACAACAATGTGCTTTTGCATGACTTTGGGAATTTATTTTCATTCAGTAATGTTTTAGTTTTGCAACTGTAATAGAGGGGTATTAAAACTCGAATGTGATAAAAGTATCACTTGAGTGTTTTAATACCTAATTATGTAAAGTTGCACACAAGTCTTTATCTACACCTATGATTTATATATCCTCTATAAGGGTTTTGACTTTGACTTTCCTCCTCCTCCTCGTCATTATATCATCCGAACGAGTGTTATAGTTTTGTATTGAATTTTATAATGTAACTCGTCGTGCGTAGGCCCGGGGAAGAGCCCGACATCCTCTCGCTTGGTTATTGTAATATTTGCAGTAACAGTAAGCTAACCGTTTCAGAACGCTTTGTGAAGGATTTAAAGCATAGGTGTAGATAAAATATAATAAGAGTCTTTCATTATGTATTTTACCTATTTATCGCGGATAGTGTAATGTATTTGCACATTATATTTTAAAAGTTATTTACTCGATCACTTCGCATCAGTAATTGTAAACAAACAAGACATCAGAAGGCTGAATCGTATCAGAATGTTTACTATGATTTATTTACTTTATTTTTTACTTCCTCAACGTCCCAACAGTTGGCAATGGCATATTAAAGCCTGCCCATTGTGCTCATACCGGACAAATTAAAAATGTCTTGAGCACCAAAGTGCACTATAACTCAGCATCTTTGAGGGTCTTTCACGGCATTATCTGACTTTTCCATTTCGTTTTTTCTGGGGTCCGCAGTGTTGGGTCTTAAAAATTTGTGACATCACCCTTCCTTATATTGTTGTTTTTGAATAAGTACCTGTTCAATTCATCCATATTTTTTTTCTGATTGCTATCCAAGATAGAATAATGTTTTTAACAAGACAGGTGTGATGTTCTAGTAACTAGTTTATTATAATGATGATATTTATTTTAGTTTATGATTTTTAGAAGTTGTTTTGGATTAGACAAAAAATGTGTTCTAAGTGTATCCTTTTTTGTTATCGCTTTATTTTGTTTTCATCTTTAGCGCTAGTTTTCATCTATATTGCTAGTTACGAAGAACTTCGTCCGCGTGGACCCTAGGAAAAAATAAAAAATTGAACTTACTCAATTAAAAGGATTCAATATCTTTTAATTATTATAATAAAGTAACGGATCCCTTAAATAATATACCTCTTCATTCTTAGCTTTTTTTTTGTACGGTTGGCTTGACTCCAGATGCCATTATAAAGTTCTCGCTTTTTTGTCTAGAGCTCACGTTGCCAGGCAACGGATGGATACCTAATTGTTTTTCTTTACAAGTTATATGAAGATATTCTCTTCTCACTAATGCTCTGAAATGTTATCATTCCATTTGAAAAAGGAATGCGGGGCGTTCCACATTTCCGAGGGGGTCTGGTTCATCACATTCTAAATTTAAAATTCAGGCCAGGAATGAATTTCAATACTTACTTCCCGCACCAGCACCAGTGCGGGAAGTAGGTACAGTGCGAAGATGATCTGGGTGGTCTGCGGCAACTTCTTTTTTTTTAGCTGTTTACAAAAACAAAAAAAGCAAAGGCACATTTGCACCATACAGCCATAACTTTAGTTCCTTTTTTCTGGCACGCAAGCCAACGACAAGACAGTTAATATTGTAAAGGTAAAATTATTTAATAGGTACTATAATAACGATACAATAAAAAAAATGATGCGCACAGAGTATATTACTATAAGAATAAATAAATATTACATTATATTGTACCAGATTTATCAGAGACAAATCCTCTAAGTAATCTTGAATTATGTACAGCGCCATCTACCGCCGAGAAGCGAAATGAGATGGGTTTTTGCTTCTCGGCGGAAGATGGCGCTGCACGTAATTCAAGATTACTCAGAGGATTTGTCTATGATAAATCTCATTTTTAATATTAATTAAATTTAATTAAGTTTCAATTGAAAAGTTTTTTATTTCCTCGCATTTCTTGAGAAAAGCACTATACAAGCCTTGTTCTGGAAGCTACTTGCATTGCCTCAAATGATTAAAGCCCTCGCCTGCGGCTCGGGCTTCAAACCATCCTCGACAATGCAATCGCTAGCTTCCCGTTCACGGCTGTAATGTACTATTTCTCACTAATGCTCTGAAATGTTATTATTCAATTTGAAAATGGAATGCGGGGCGTTCCACATTTCCGTAAGGGTCTGGTTCATCACATTCTAAATTTGAAATACAGTGCGGGAAGTAGTATTCCAAATTAAAAACGGTAGAACTCATTAGCTAGCATTATTTTTTTAAAACTTTATGGTTGCGTGACTGGTCAATAACATGGCCAAACAAACCAATTTAAAAATCTCATTTCACTAAGAAAATCTAATATCCTCGCATTTCTTGAGAACAACATTATACAAGTAGTAGTAATTTAATATAAACACTGTTCCATTGTTAAATTAAACCAGAAGTAGTATAGCGCCTAATCAAATATTCTTAACAGTTTATACCTAATACTTAATTTTTATTTAGACCTTAATTTGTTGATAAGAGGATGAATCCCAGTGCTTGGTAAAACCTAAATAGGTTTATATAGCACTGTTAAATGTAAGAATGCGTTCTAAATTTGAAATTCAGTGCGGGTAATGAATTTCAATAAGTTTACTATATTTCAAATATAAATTTTCAACAAAATCAAAGTCAAAACCTAAAGTAAGTACTTTTCAAGTATAAATCTAATTGGTGCTTCAAAAATGGCATCGGTTATTTGCGTTTGAATCCATCTAAAAAGTAATAAAAATCATAAAGCAAAAAATTTATAAAGTTTATTCAAATTCCAATAGGGATGTTGACTAATGAATAAAATAACGAAATACTAATAAAAATCGTAAACATATTAAACTTTTAGAGTAGCTTGTATACCTCTTGGTTTTATATATTGCATATTATTTGTTTTATGACCCTTCAGAGTTGGGTGGCCAAGTCCATTTAAAAAGTATACAATTTATTTAAATAAATGATACCTTTAATTAGTCCGTAAAATGTATAGCAAATTTGTCGAAGAAACCATTTTGATAAACACAATATTTAATATAGCTGCTGAACAAATTTCCTATGCGTTGCATACAAACTAGCACGGCGTGACGTCATAACGTGCAAGCCATTAGTATGGAGCGTTTATGATCGAGTCCATTTGTGTGCATTTCACACTGTGATATCTCGGGCAGTTTTCATGCTAGCGAATTAATTCTTTTACCAATGTTTCTTTTTTTGAGAGGTAATTTATGTAACATAAAATAAAAAAAATAGTCAACATCCCTATTTAAAATTTTCCACAAGAATTATATTTCTTCAAGAACAAAATACTTACTCGATTCGGACTACTCGTTTTGCCAGCCAATATTAGTCTTTATTATCTCAAATAAATTACGTAGAAATGATACGGCCGGTTTCACAGACCATTTGGCCCAATTTATTGTTGGATCCGTTGAAACTATTCGGCCGTGACTGGTTTCCAAGTAAATACAAGATTTTTATTTCAACAACTGGCAGGCCTGAGGTTTATGTACAAAATACCTTTTATTTTGCGAGAAAAATCTTTGATTTTGCCTTACGTGTTTTAAGAGGAATATACATAATTATTAAGGTGTCGCACTACCTACACATGTATGGATATAATTTATAGTAGGTAAACTAGATTTCCGCCCGCCCAAGACCATTTATCTACAAAAAGCCGACTTCACAGGAGACAAAAAAAAGTTTTTTTTTCCTTCAAACAAAAGCTTAATTAGTTCTGAAATTACTGTAGATAGCTGGTATTTAGTTAAAATTAGTTACTTATGTGGTATTGGTATTTTCTCATAACTCCTTATTTAATGCGAATTTGAGGTAACTGATAAAAGGAAGCGATGCGTAAATCAACCATATTATACATAACTGCATTAAAAAGTAAAAATCGCCAAAAGTGTAGATATTATGGTCTTGGTTCTTAAGCGTCGCTATGTCCTTTTCTAAGGTCCCATCTATATTCATATCAAATTTCGTCAAAATCAGCGATTTAGTCAACTTCTTTAATTATTCTAGTAAGATGAAAACGCTTAATGTGGTGTGCTAAATATAAAAACAATTATAAATACTAATCTATAAATTGTGTATCTTTATAATTGTCTTGAATGATCTGCCTGCTTATTGTTTAATTTTAAAAATCTATCGCAATCGCTTTCATTTGACAGATGGATGTGACACATTGCTGCATTTCTTAGATAAGTTTTTATTTGTACCAAAACGAAGCATTAATGTATCACACCCTGAAAGCGATTGCGATAGATTTTGAAATTAGACAATTAGCCCCCCGAATCCATAAACCTTAGCTTTAATTGTCAGATATACGCTACAAAAGTTAGGTATTCCGACTGGGTGGTAATCTGGATGATTTTGTCTGTTGAGTCTGTACTCTGTAGGTTTGCACCCGAATTACTAATTATTATTTTAGTTTGGTTTCTTAATTCCAATTGTCAATTAATTTATTGAATATTTCCATTATTATTTGATTATATATATATTTTATATTTGTTATTGTTAATAATTATTGCAATGCCAGTCTTATATTTATATTTTTACACACACAGTGCACTCACACACACTAGCGCACACTCACGCACACACACTAGCGCACACTCACGCACACACACACACACACACAAGCACACACACACTTTGTTCCCGACCGAGCGCAGCTGCTGGTACCCGCGTTTCATCTGGGTGATGGCTGAAAATCGGTGTTTTGCCGAAAGGCAAAATTCACACACCGAGACTGGACCCTTCTTGCTGCTGCACACATGCATGCCTTCTTCTGATTAGCTCTTTTATATGTCCATATTGTTTGTCCTCTTTTTATGAGTTATTCACTTAATGTACCTACCTATGTATTGTTATTTGTATGAATGTGTGTGTTTTAGCAAATAAACTTTTTATATATCCATCTATCTATCTATAGCACAATCCATCGAAATCAGGTTTAATTTATTACAAATACTATTATTTGCAATATAAATGAATACAAAGTTAACATTATACTCCAAAAGCATTAAAGCTTGTCCATCAGCCATTTTTGATGTATCCACTGCTGGGGCACAGGCCTTCCTTGTGGGTGGTAAGGAGGATGGGCCATAACCCACCACGCGGGCCCAATGCGGATTGGTGGATGTTAACGACTACAAATGCAGCCGGGACCAACGGCTTCGTGCCTTCCGAAGCACGGAGGAGCTCGAGATAATAAATTTTTGGTCACCAATCCCATGACCGACCCTTGCGAACGTTGCTTAACTTTCGCAATCGCTGGGCCAGGCGCTAAACCACTGCGTCACCGAGCTCCGCCATTAAAGCTTGTTTGTCGTTAAATAAAATATCAGTCACCGCACAAAATATGAACGTAATTTTTTTTAACGATGACTTCATTATACTGAATCACAAGTGTTTGGGACATTTGGACATTTAAATTTATCATTTTCACAAAATGAACCGCATTGTTTCACAGAATGAGCCGATAAAGCCTGCTGTCTGCTGGTACTTAAAGTTTGTTACTAATTAATTATCCAATGAGATTGTATAGCTTCATTTAAACCAGATGTTTCTAAATAAAAACAAAAAGGTTTGTGGCTCTTGGACTATCTTAATGAGACTTAAATGTAATACTAGAAAAAATACGACTCGTACCAGTTCTCGGACGTAAATAATAAAATAAATATAGCATTGTGAATGCAAAAACCTCAAATTTAAAAATATCTTAATGAGAGTTTGGTAATCTTAGTTATCTATGAAAAATCTATATTATAGGTTTTTTTGTGAAAAGAAAAGCTTCATCAATTCATCAATTCATCTTCATCAAAACAAGTTCATCTATCCATATATAATTCAAAATTCAAAGTCCTGACTGACTGAGATATTAACGCACAGCCCAAACCGCTAAACCTAAAGATTTGAAATTTGGCACATAGATACCTTATACAGTGTAGGCATCCATTAAAAAAGATTATTTGGAAATTCCACTCTTAAGGGGGTAAAATAGGGGATGAAAGTTTGTATGAAAGTCCGTCAGTTTTGAAGTTAGGATCTTCAAATTTTGTATTTAGGCTGACAATTAAAAATTAATATTAACGTGTAACCAATAGAAAACAATAAGTAATCAAAAGCTTGTCAATAGAAGTTTAAAATTAATTTAAAAATATTTTCTGTTATAACTTTGTTATTTTTTTATATTTGTATATAATTTTTGGTGGTAACTTCATTTAGTCCTTACGTTAACAATTTGGCGTAAAAACACAGAAATTCCCATAATTTGAGTAAGCATAGTTTAAATTGCTGGTCTTGATTTCTTCAGATAAAAAGAGGCTTATCGTTTCTGGCCTTAGAGTAAGACGCGCTTCTGTTCCAGACGCGATGCTCGAAGTTCCTGGCAGTCATGTTTTTAACTTGAACAAAAACAATTGTAAATTTATATACCTTAGAACCTAACTTATTAAAAATAATAATTCAATAATTAATATATTAGAAATTCAATAATTAATATAATTAGATTACCTATTAGAACTGTATTGTTACATGTCATTTTTTGTTGCGGATAACTTCAACATGGATGTTAATGTGACAAGGTTCCATCGTATTAACAATTGGCAGGGATAGTAAAAGAAGCAGACAGCAGTCCTTATTATTTTATCACTTCATGTGTAGACTCGAGCTCGACTCAGGTTTTGTGCGTCATCACACGCTTTGACAGCGGGCACATTGTTCCCAAAACAAACACAAAAATATACAAACAACAAACAATGCGGGATCGTTTGTGACAAACGAACAATCTTAACTTTAATAAATGGCGGAGAAATTATTTACTCGTGTCTACTGATATGGCGTAACATGTGTTGAACATTCAAGAACTAAAGCAGATCAATATATTGATTGATTACTTTCATACAAACTTATTAACTATCGTCATGCGTCAGCATCATACTACATATATTAAGTAGGTATAACATACTTGCCAAATTTAAGTCAGCAGTTTTAGTATTATTATCCAGTAAAATGTCTGTCTCCAACCTCATTTAAAATCTAAGTACTTATTGAGTTCTTAATGAACACCTGCTTATATCTCATTTCAAACGCAAAAGTATTTGCTTAAATAGGCAAATGTAAAAATATAGATACTTTACACAAAGCAAAGTTATACTTTATGTATGTATACTTTCGAAACCATTATTAATGGCCAAAACAGTAAAGTTTAAATATACATAAGTGCACGGAACTGCACAAGAATTTCTTTGGCAAAACATTTTACAAGCTGCAACTCGAATGGCATATGCCAGCGAATTCAGACGAGCGCTGCCAAAGTATCACAATACGACACTTGAAATATCCATTGCGCTCACATAAAATTTGTTCAGTGGAATAAAATTGTTTCTAGGTAAACCTTGAAGACAGAAATTGGTTTTACACGGCAATGTAGATACGTTATAAGTAAGGATGAGGTTTCAATGAAACATCTGCTAATGGATGCGACTGACATGGAGACGAATTAAGGTAGCATAATTGGACTGGTCAGTACGTTGGGCTACAAGATTTACACATATCAGTGAAGTCACAGTACCGTCACCGTGATAATTCTTTCATACATTCTCTATGAACACGCGTTCGCTTGGTGTAGACGCGTTCATAGAGAATGTATGAAAGAATAATTACCTATCACGTTGGCAGTACTGTGTCGTAACTGTGACTTCATTGATATATATGTGTGAATCGGGTTCGACGGGTGAGTCGATTTATTCTAGTTTTATTTTTTTCTTAACCCGGCGAGGATGTGGTGAAAATAGTTACGTGGAGGTTGTCAAGGGTCTTTTTGACCCTGTATGTCATTAGGTTTAAAATAGCTATTTTTTTATTTTTGAACTAAAGATTTAAAGAGATTATGTAAACTAAGTACTATTTTTATGCCTAGATAAATAAAACACGCATATAAAATACAAAATATAGTACAAAATATAGTACAAAATATAGTACAAAATATAGTACAAAATATAGTACAAAATATAGTACAAAATATAGTAATTAAACCAGTTTTAACAAAGAACTAAAAAATCAGAAACTTTTTCATAAATTTACTCAAGTAACACTAAAGTAACAAAAAATGGAAAACTTTTATATCAATTACCTTGTAATTTGGTACATATGTAGAGATCAATCGGTTTCACTTACTCTTACAGTCACTTATAAACTACATGTCATTATTGTCTGTGTTTGCAGCACAATTCTGGCAGAGCGAAACAGTGTGGTCGGGTCAAATATATTTATGGCATTCGCCACAAACATTTGCCGACTGAATATCGATGCGTGGCGCATGCGCGAGTTCCTTAGCAACAGCTATTGAGACGGTCAAAACCCAACGGTCGCGGAAAAAAAAACTATACACTATTAAAAATTGTCGGGGTCAAATTGACCCTTCCATATCCTCGCCGGGTTAATATAAAAATATCATTGTGAATGTGAAATGCATAAAACCTAGAATTTAATGAAATGATTGATATTTTATACTGGAAATCATCACCCTTTTGTTAAAAGATCTATAATGATTATTTACAATTATACAGTTCTGATACATTTTATCTCATTGTTCTAACAATTTGAATGCCCGCAATAAACTTTGTTAAAATTGGGAGATAAAAATACTTAAGCAACTGATTTATATCTTGAAGTTATAAATGGCAAGCGTGTGTCCAGTGAAAAACAATAAATCTTGGTGTTCCAACTAAATAAGAAATACTTATTGCAAAGGTTGAATTAAAGTGTAGTCTTGAAACTGATATCAAAAGCTTAGTAAAGCTCGATTCTATACATATTTGTAAATTATCGCCAATAAAAAAATCGGCTTCCGCTCATGATCTCGCTACCTCACAATCACAATAACCCCACCCTAATACTAGATTCCCCCGTGGACACGTGCATTATAAATGCTTTGCGGATATCGCAAAGCAACCGAATTCGACGGAATTTTATTTCCCAATACACGAATACGTTATTGACTAGTTCTTTATTTCTTTCTTGTCTTATTCTATTTCCGTCCGTTGTATTTTCCGTGATATAAGAACGTGAATTTGGTCCATTAATATTTTCCGTCACAAATTGGACTCTGGTAGCAGTTGTTTCAATTTATTTAATTGGACATGAATTCGTGCGGACTTTTCTAGATGAAATATCTAGAAGGTGTTTTGTTTGTGTTTTTTATAACATTATTAAGCCATCCATATCGATATCTCAGTTATGTTGCCTATAGCTTGAAATTGAAAATGTTTTAACTAAAAGATACTCATGAGATTTTTGGTTTCTCCGCTTCAATATTGCTAGCCAAATTATAAAAAAACAAAACATACTAGAAAACGTAAGGCGGAGGTGGTGCACGATGCACTACCCATTGTGCTGCATCATTCATAACTGCAGATTTTTAAGGAAACTAAGTAAGAATAATAATATGTAAAGTGCGGTTTTTTTTTATAGAAATCCCGTTGGTATGGTTTAGTATTTGTTGTATGGTCTGTGATTTTAACATACCAACAACAACGCATCTGCAAATTAGTCTGGAACGGGTAGCCATTTTGACTTTGACTTCTGTGAACGATTTTTCTACTTAATTCTGTACCAGTGAGGGATCCGTCTACTTTTAATTCTGAATATATGAGACTATTCTTTGGTCTCAAATACTTAAAAAAAACTTTTTACTTACGCTGTACAGTTCAAAAATAATATTTCAACTGAAGTCTGCATAAAGGTAACTGACAGAAGTATTTTCACATAAATATTTTCAGTTCGAATAAACTTTACATCTAAAATTGTTGCAACTCAGTGCTGTAACAAATCATAACGCTGTGTTTGAATGTAACCAGTTTTTGACACAATGGTTATTTATTTAGTTTTTCAATCCAATACTTTAATCATCTAAATAAATCACTACACACATTTAAGCCGATCTCTACGATACAATAGAGAGATTGATAACTTTTTGTTTTGCGAATACCGACTCAATTTCATGAAGATCTATTTGTTTTGTGATCGTATCAACAAAATTTTCTGTTTGTGCAATAATATCATTATATTTCATCCATGTTATTATGACTGTCGATGTCTATATTGGGCTTCTGAGAATGACAATGTATGTACCATTGCTTTTGACAAAATTGAACATCATAATGTAACACAAATATTTTTGTTTCTATTAAAGTGTACGTGCTATATTGCCTTTATTTTTTCATTTCCGGTAATGTATTTTTTATTTGCGTGTATTCTGTAGCGTCATTGCTATAAGATCATAGATTGACAATACCTTTGAAGCGCTCATGGCGGAACATGACAGACTGATAGTACTCTATCACGTTTGTTAAGCAACGCTCGGTCCGGCCAGGTGTCGGGTGGGTGACCGTTAAAGTGGCATTACAACTGAGCGCTTCCGTGCTTCGGAGGGCATGCACCGTCGGTCCCGGCTGTTGGCATCTAATATCAGTCGTTAAGCCAAGTGAGAGGCCTTACAGGCGGCTTGATAAACTCTAACACCAGAGGTGGCCACTATTCCTCATTCGATGAATGAAAGAAAAGACAATACCTTTTCGTAAATGAAATCAACATGACTGCCCCAAGGGTGACACTTAGGGCATAATTTGTTTATACAAACTCTATTGTTTTCCCACCGGATTTGCATGTTACCGCCCAATTGTTGTACATTACATGAATAAAATAATAACTAATAGAGATAGCTTAACGAATAAATGCAGTCGTTTGTTCTCTTCTCCGGGGAATAAACGAGATAAAAGTGAGCGCGCAATAATTTCGCTGTCTGTGACCAAAATAATGTAACTTTGTACAGACTGTTCTGTCATTTTAATCATATTTTGGAACGTTTGTTTTAGTTTGATAATTTTAGTGTTTGTGTTTTTGATAGTTTCTTTTGTTTCAAATGATAAGGTTTTCTAGATACGTTTAATTATGTAACCCATATTATTATTAGTTATCCCAATTCACAATGTTTTTTTAATTGGTAAACTCTATCAAAATGTAATTACTCAGATGGGAATAGAACATGCAACCTTAGCAACTCTGATGAATGCTCTCACCGAAAATCTACCGAAAATGAAGTCAAATTTTCTTGTACTTTTTAGGGTTCCGTAGCCAAAATGGCAAAAATCGGAACCCTTATAGATTCGTCATGTCTGTCTGTCTGTCTGTCTGTCCGTCCGTATGTCACAGCCATTTCATTCCGAAAGTATTAGGATTACACAGTTGAAACTTAGTAGGTAGATGTATTCTGTTAACCGCTTAACGGTTTTAACACAAAAATAAAAAAAATAAAGATTAAGGGGGGCCCCATACATGGAACTGAAAGTGAAAAATTTTTTCTTTATACCAATACGTGCGGGGTGTCTATAGATAGGTCTTCAAAAATGATATAGAGGTTCCTAGGACAATTTTTTTTTCAAAGTCAACCGTTTGAAAGATAAACACTGCCAAAGTGGTAAAAAAAACTTTCACTGAAAATTGGTTTGAACGTGATATAGTAATTAGTTTTCGAGATATATTTTCCAAAACCGCAAATATAACTTTGTCATTCATACCAACACTGTGAAAAACAAAGTTATTTTTACAGACGAAAAATGATAGATTAAATATGGTATGGTATATAAACTACGGAATCCTACTGCGCGTGGCCCGACACGCACTTGGCCGGTTTTTTTTAATTATGAAGAGACAACCACGTCATTTGCAAGAACCATTGTTTTTAAGACGTATGACAATCGATTTAGTACACAATGCAATTTTCACACGATGCTATTTATTCAACTAATTACAAGTTATACATACCTATATCCTTAACCATTTGCCATTAATAAAATAACTCTTAAGCCTTAACCGAACGTTATTTGAATATTAAAACCATTGTTATTTAAACTACTGGGCTGTAAGTAAAGCATGACCAAATGATACGTGGTAAATTGAATATCCGAGTATTCAATTAACTTTCATATGGAATCACGTGGAAATAATTCATTTTCAGTGTTTGTGATGGTATTTAATTATCTGTTGACACTAAGTCCAATGAATGAACTCTTTTGATATAATTATATTTATCGTTATTTTTAAACGAAATAAAGCCACAAAATCCTTTGTAGTATCTACAAGATTTCTGGGATAAGTATTTTCTAAAGGTTAGAAATAGATACTTATCCACTTTAAACTAAATCAAATGTTTCTACTTCGATGATTTCAAACTCAACTGCTCGTTGAAATGTATCTGAAATACCCGTGTAACCTCTATGACAATTTAATCATATAACTTTTCATTATTTTCGGGGAAGAAAACTTATCTTTTCTATAACCTGTCCTGTCAACACAAAATTGAAGCGTTCAACAACGGAATTTCGACACAGTGTTGAGGGGAGCAAAGTATAAATTAAGAAAACAAATTCTCCTAGGTTTTTCATCGGATACTATGACAAGGGAACAAAGAAGCCGCCCGCATAAATCAGAACATGTCATCTAGGCCTTTGTGATACCAGACTTCATTTTATACTAAAATCCAGCTTACACAGAACCATGAAACTATATAAAAATGACGCAGAAGGAGTTCTTTTAAAATGGCAGACGGCGCAGAAATCGTTCGTGATTATGAGGTTTTTGCTTTTAAAATATGTCAATAACACTCGATAACTTTTATGTTTGAATCTTAAAATTTTTGGCTTTTAAATAAATTATCCATAGGCTATTGTTAATTTTATTCAGGGGGTCTATTACGAAAAGTTTAATGCGATACACGCAGCTGCGTCCGTGCTTCGTTATGATTGTTTCCTATTACAAAGCACTTGCGTATGCGATATTGCAAAGTGATTGCGTAAGTTTGACAGTTTTTCTCTAGCGTCCGACATGATTCGTTCAGTCTTTGGGCTACGATAGCCAAATTTATTAAAAATGTGTTTAATAGCCACAACCGACGAACTGCGTACGATTATCGTGACCAAGTGACTGCGTTACGCAATTGCGTACGTTATTTTCGTAATAGGCCCCCTGATCAAAACAAGTTATAATATAACCATATTATGGTATTTTTTATTGTCAATAGAGTTGGTTGATATGATGAGAATTTAGTAGGTAGAATTTTAAAATAATGAGAAATTTGTGATGAATCACCATCTTTTTCATAAAAAGCGTATAATGTAAATTTATACAATAATATAAAAGAAAAACCGTTTTGTTACAAAACTCCACCACAAAATGACATTGAAATGGCCGGTACAAAAAATATTAAATGATTAGAAAGAAACAAATAGCAGAAAATAAAAATGTTTCAGATGAAATCAAAAGTTTTGCAATCATAAAGTGTAAACAGTACCTTATTATATACCTTGCTAAAAGGTACTATTATATTATTCTGTGCTAAAAGTATAGCGATATACTCTAGATAAGAGTAGTAGTACATGTACATAACTATAATATAATCCTCCCAAACGATTCCATTTTGAGTGTGGCTGCGTATGTTACAGCCTCCAATAAAATGACATTTTATGATAGCAATAGTTCGTTACGGGTTACTAAAACAAAAAAAATATTATTTACTTCGTCATCAATAAAATTTAACGTTGTTGAAAATGAACACACAGTTTAACTTGGAAATCGCAAACTTGGATAAAGAGTAAATAAAGGATTAATTTGTTTTAACTTTGCCATCCCTTTGAGAACTAACCCTTCTACTTAATACGCTGTTGGAGCATAGCTTTTGTTTCTCTTACTGACAGTTCTAAGGATAATTGAAAAAGTTCGTCTCTCGATTCTCGACCCCCAGGCTGTCGTCGTAAAAATTGACGAATCAAGAAAAAAAAGGTTTTTATTCAAGCTATTTCGCTTTGCAAGCAATTTTACAAGAGATTGGATTACCTTTTCAAAGATTTATCATCCTAAAACATTCAAAATTCAAAAAAAAATATTCAGTCTAGGCTGTTACAAGCAATTGTGAATGTCATAGAAGCTACGCCATCGGTTCGCAACCCCTAAGCGGGAGACCTTGTAACGAGAAGAACCGGCAAGAAACTCGTCAAGGGCTGCTCTTTTCTCCCTGTATATTTCATACAGAGTCGTCAACATTGAAAAATGAGCTCCACATTTAAAGTGAGGTCATTTTCCATCACAATAATTAACAAAAGTTTGCACACAATGGGTAGGTAGGTTGAAATTAAATACCTAACTACATATCGGATAGGTAATTGTGAGAGTAAATAACTTTCAACTAGTTGAGAAATCAGTAATCACTCTGTCTGCTACTCGAAAGTGCACCAAAGTAGGCAAAATTTACCAAAAAACACTTGATACAAGACATAAAAATAAAAAAAAGAAAACGCAATTTTTACAATTCAATAGGCGTTAAGATAGGCACTCAGAAGCAGACCCATTCCCACTGGCAGCACCCGTTCACGAGCATGACGCATGGACCAGCCATCGCTTCGCTCAACCATATTTGAGGGAACGTAACGACCCGCCCTACACGATACAACCGCAGAAATTATTAAAGAGAGCATGACATACTTATAGGCTACCCATCCTAAGGCACTGAATTGAAAACTAATATCCAAAAGCTTTTCATAGGCTTTACTTACAAAAACTACTGACTATAGAAAGCAAAATGAAATTGGCCATACACTTTCATTTATAAGTTAAATAGGTAAGACATAATTATGTAATGTAATAACGTTAACAAATAATTTGCGACTGCAATGCAGACGAGCTGGTGAAGGCTGCGGGAAGCCACTGGATGCGGGCAGCGCAGGACCGATCGTCGTGGAGATCCTTGGGGGAGGCCTATACCCAGCTGTGGGTGTCGTGGGACTGATTATGACGATGATGATGACAATAATTACCTACGTTATTTAATAATTTTAGTCAAGTAATTCCGCCGAAAGATAATATTAACATAAAATTAATACGGATATTGCTAGTTTTAACGTGACCAGTGAAAATTATAGAGAACATACTACCAAAGGCTTTGAACAACCAAATTTAATACCCGTCTCATATTTTGGGCTGAGCGGGTCGCTGCGATTAGCCGGGGCCAATATTTATAGGTAAAATTACCGTTTTAATACACACAAACTGGCCACTGAAATTGAATGTTTTGACCCCTACTATAAAATTGTCTAGAATATAAAGCCTAAAATCAATAAATTCGTTTACTCACTCCTTTTTGTGTTAGCAGCTGTTTCCACTTTCAAAGTCCTGTCCCGTCACCAAAATACGATACAGCTATCAATTTTATTATTATCTGAAAAAAAAATTGTGTAAGTTAGTAGGTACTACATTACATACGTGGAAATGTCTTTTGCATCTATAAGTACTTATAATATTTTTTAGGATTATAAAAGCTTAAATTCAAAATTTAGTTAAGGCGAGGCGAGGCCAGTTCACGATCTGATGAACATATTGATTTTTGAACTTCCAATGTGAAGAACTGATGTAGAATTCTACTTCACAAACATAACTGTACTGAAAAAGAAACATAGAAACACAATAACCGAACAGAATATTAAAAAATGACAAAGTAACTCTGTAAAAAAATCCTGAATAACACCATAAAAACTTATAAAAATAAATTTCTAATCGTCAGATTTCGTAATTTTCAAAGACAGTGAAATGATTTTTTATGCAAAAAAAAAAACAAAAAACCGACTTCAAAAAACCTACCTCTAAAAAGCAAGAAAGAATATTCGTAATAATAAAAATACGTCTATTGAAGTCGGGTGGGGCTGGAGTACAAATTTCTTTTTTTTATTCTAAAAGCCCCACCCGACTTCAATTGACGTATTTTTATTATTACGAATATTATTTCTTGCTTTTTAGAGGTAGGTTTTTGAAGTCGGTTTTTTGGTTTTTTTAAACAATTTTTTATTTTTAGTGTAGGTACCTTGTAGGTAAGGTATATTATATATGTAGAAAAATCGGCTCAGCCAAACGTAAGATAATCGCGGAGAAACATACTTAAATACGGGTCAAACTGAGAACCTCATTTTTTAAGTCGGTTAAAAAACTACACTTAAGATATCCCTCTTCCTACAAAAAAATAATTATCTTATTCAGTTCATAAACAAAGAAGTAATACGACCAATCATCGAGGTAATTCACACAAAATCATACTATTTTCGAAAAAAAAAAAAGATCCAGTATTTCAGAAAACAATAAAAATGTACTTTCGTCAAAATTCTGGTGAAGCGTCAATTAAAGCTATGCAATATTCAACCTTATTCTAAAGACAAGAGTGAAAGAGTAAATTTCGTGAACTGCCGCGCCTTAACTCTTCAACGCCCGGAAAATGAGACACAATAGACAATCTATTGTGTCTCGGTCGCCAGCGACCGCTCAGGCGTTAATGAATTAATATGGCCTATTACAAAATTTTGAGTGTATCTTCTAGCTAAGACACTCACGGACTGCCTACGGCATCCCGCTACGTCGGTCATGCAGATTCTTTCAGAAAAATCACGTGATAGATGAAAACTAAGCAGTTTTCTAGTTTATGTACTACTTGTTAACGTGCTGTTAACTAAAACAACTATTTTACATACTAATAAATACTTTATAAAATCTGTAGTCACCCATTTGATCCGTCTTTTTTTAGGGTTCCGTACCAAAATGGTAAAAAGGAACCCTTATGGTGTGACTCTGTCTGTCTGTCTGTCACAGCTGGATATCTCAAGAACTACTAATGGTATCAACTTGAAATTTGGAATAGTTTAAGATGACGTTTGCCCAACTATTTTGCAAATAAGAAAGAAATAATAGTAGATTATACAACAAGTGAAAAAAGAGGGAATTTAGTTCGAGGGACTAAGTTGGATCCCGAGAGCAGCGAAGGATTCTAG
This sequence comes from Agriphila straminella, assembly GCA_950108535.1. Classification (NCBI taxonomy): domain Eukaryota; kingdom Metazoa; phylum Arthropoda; class Insecta; order Lepidoptera; family Crambidae; genus Agriphila; species Agriphila straminella. The sequence goes on along the minus strand of OX467307.1, from coordinate 20,253,525 downwards.
AGTTGAATCCCGAGCGTAGCGAGGGATTCAAAAGTAGAATCCTGAGCGAAGCGAGGGATACAAAGGACCGAGATGAAATTTTTTTTTCACGAGTTGTGTACTCTACTTTTTACCATTGACTGCGAGAAAAAAAAATAGCAGTACCTATAGTATTTATAGTTGTCCATCAGCCATTTTTGATGTCCCCACTGTGGGGCACAGGCCTTCCTTATGGGTGGTATGGAGGACGGGCCATAACCTACCACGCGGGCCCAATGCGGATTGGTGGGTGTTAACGACTGCAAATGCAGCCGGGACCAACGGCTTAACGTGCCTTCTGAAGCACGGAGGAGCTCGAGATAATACAGTTTTGGTCACCCATCCCAGGACCGACCCTTGCGAACGTTGCTTAACTTCCGCAATCGCTGGGCCAGGCGCTAAACCACTGCGCCACCGAGCTAACTAAGAGGGAAACTACATGATCAGTCTGGCATCAGTCCACTTCATCAGTTTGTATAGACTTTGAATTTTTACAGACTGAAGATCGTACCAGACTGATGGAATGGACTGATGCAAGACTGAACAACTAATCTCCCTCAAATATATAAAAAAGAACCCAAATATAAGACACTAAAAAGGACATAATTGATTTAGCGGGATATTTTTTAGAAAAGAACCCAAAGATAAGACACTTAAAAGAACCTAAATAAAATTGGCGGGATTATTTTTGTCATTTAATTGTAGAAGTATAATTTTATCTATGGAATAGCTCCATACTTTCAGCACCTTTTATTTTTTTTGTACCTAATTCATACGATGCGCGCTTGTTCCAAATTCAAAATATTTTTATTCACTCGGTGAATAAAAACGCGTTTTATTCACTGTTATCAATGAATAAGACGTACTTTTTTGAGTGGCGATGGTAAAAATATTTTTTTTACAACAGGGACTGAAAAGGGGTCTTAAAAATTTTGAGTGAGGCGACTAGGGCATGTGGGGTATCAAATGAAAGAGCGCTGTTTGCACATTTTAAAACATTTTTTTAGGCCGCATAGTTTTTGACTTATGATGAAAAATGTAAAAAAAAAATACCGTTCCCCCCTTATATCCGAAGTTTGCACTATCGGCCAAGAGATGGTGCTGACCTAATACTGCAAGAATAATTTTATTATCTGCAGTGTATTTATTATGAGGCACAGTACTTATTGTATGGTTTGTGTTATGATGGTACGGATACCATCGGTGCTCGAGTCCGACTCGCTCTTGACCGGTTTTTCTTAATATGCTTACATGAAATATGAAAAACATTACTGTATAAAATGTAATGGAGTCGCTACGCGCGGTCACCACGCCAACCAATGTATTAATACAATAATTTAAAAAAGTAAAATTATAAAACGGTAGACGAGTTTTAACGACTTATGTTGTTTTTTAAAGATAAATTATTTTATCTTACTTTTAATTTATAAACATGCAATTATTAAGTGACTGACCAAAAACAGTTGGCTTGCAACCGCCGCTGTGGTCAATGGTATTACACCGTTATACATTAAAATGGACAACTCCAAGTTTAAAACTAAATTGAAGCCAATTTAAATTCTAACAATACGTTTTTGTGGCTTTCAATTTCTCAATTTAAATATTTTAGGATTAATTTAATTTGTTGGAAATTAGTTTTTGATTTAATTTCGACATTGAAATGTGAGATGGGTTTTGGAGATAATTTCATTTAAATTAAGAAGCCAAAATATTTATTATATTGAACGATAATACACTTAACCCTTTAATACCCATCATAACTTTTTTAATTAATATTCTATTAATCAGATTCAACATAACTATAAGAATCTTAGACAAATCGGCCTTGAAGTGTCTGTCTCTAGTTTACCTGTCACTTTTTATAGGACGTCTTATGAAGGGTTAACATGAAAACTTTCAACTGTCTTGTACAATACACAGACCAAGAGTAGCGCTTTAAAATTTATTTACACCAAAACTTGAATTTATAGCGAGCCAACCCGCTTAAAATCTACCGCAGTATTTGGTTAATTTGGCTGACTTATGGTATGCGCAATATGCGCATAGGAATCATATTTGCGTAAAATATATGCGGTGTGACTTTGAATCGCTTCCAAATATTCTTGTTCATTTTTGGATGGTAGCTTGCAGATCTTTTGGCTTGAGCATCAGAGGGTTAAAATGATATTAATGACATTTTGTAATTCAGTTCTTAATGACTTCGCTTTTTAAGTTTCCAGACGAAAAATCTGTTGTTTTATTCATCCCGTGGGATACGATTTACCAAAGTGCGACTAATTAAGTTGTTTGCGTGGAGCTCGGTGGCGCAGTGGTTTAGCGCCTGGCCCAGCGATTGCGGAATTTCAGCAACGGTCGCAAGGGTCGGTCATGGGATGGGTGACCAAAAATGTATTATCTCGAGCTCCTCCGTGCTTCGGAAGGCACGTTAAGCCGTTGCTCCCGGCTGCATTTGCAGTCGTTAACACCCACCGATCCGCATTGGGCCCGCGTGGTGGGTTATGGACATCAAAAATGGCTGATGGACAAGTTGTTTAAAATTCAAATGTGAAAATTCCAGTCATTTATTTAAGTTGTTTTTGTTATTTATTTTTACTAGTGAACGCTGAATGAGTTTTTAATTTTGAAATGTTTGCCTTTCATTCAATGATTAAGGATTTAACTAAACAATATGGCTGACTAGCTTCCGCAAGACAATCGGAAAAAAAAATCGGATTTATTTATTCACATTTAACACGTTCAAGGGTTAACGTTATTTCTTACTTTTTGTTACCTTTACTTTAAAATTAACGTTATTCCAATTAATAACGTTACTTTTTTACTATAATTATACCGGTACTATTGTACCGGTAAAGTTTAACGCTATATTTAACGGTAATTTTACCGCTACAATATTTTTAACGTTATTTTTACCGGTAAATTTACCGATAAAATGTTTTAACGGTATTTTTAACGTTATTTTGTTTGTAACGTTATTTGTTTTAACGGTATTTGAATCCCTGCTGTCGGGTCAGCTAGTATCTTTTAATAAAAAGATTACCATTAAAATGTGTGAATAATCTTACTTCGTATGTATCTGTTATTAGTTTTAAAATTCAGAACAGTTTCATCAATATCCCTTTCTCTCAGTAATCCCCGTCGCTTGTTAAAGACGTGAAATTTGACTTAACACAGAACAAAGCTCGGTTTAATTTTGATGGACGCTCTCTTTTTTGTAACGTACCACTAATTCCACTGCGACTACCTTTCGCGGTGGTGACAAATCCGAGGAGACAGTTGTACCATAAATCACGTTTACCGAGCTCCTTGCGGAGAAGAGTGCTGGGGCAGGGACGGAGTAAGGGGTTTTGGGGGCCATAGGAAGGCTGTTTATGTCTTGTTTTTGCCTGTCTGTCTTTACATATTGTAATTTAAGTTTTTGTAACTTTTTTCATATCATCAGGAAAGCGATAAAAAGGATATATAAATCTTTATTATATAATAACTCGACCGTCTCAGTCACAGTGACAGAATCTAGTAGAGCGTTGATCCTAAAATTAAATAATGATGGTTTACAATGTTATAAAGAATATTAAATATTTTTGGTGAAACTCATATCTCTATTATAATCAACTTAAAATAATATTAATAATTTAATGTACAATATTGTGTATTGGATAAAAAAAAAACTTATGCTTAGTTGGTTGTAACGTGTAACCTTGGCACTTTTAATGTTGAATGAGGAGACGTTCGGCAAATGACTTGCCTAATGGAATGCCAGACGTAACCTGAAGTGTTTTATCTTTACTTGAATGTCTGTTCATAGTAAGAGCCTTAAAATACTTCTATATAAAAACTCCAACGATTTTTCAGGATTGGGGCCCGTTCAGAATCTTTAGCACACAAGGTACCTCCCTGTATATTCCTTTGAAAACTCTAAGAGCTTCCGCTGTCGGCCGCATGTGGAATGAGCTCTTCTGTACCTAGATGTCATTTGAGAAGGCCACGGGCTTGTTTTAGCAAATGACTTGTATAATGGAATGCCAAACGTAACCTGAAGTGTTTTATCTTTAATAAAAATGCCAGTTCATAGTAAAAGCGTTAAAGATACTTCTATATAAAAACTCCAACGATTTTTCAGGATTGGGGCCTGTTCAGAACCTTTAGCACACAAGATACCTCCCTGTATATTCCTTTGAAAAACTATAAGAGCTTCCGCTGTCGGCCGCATGTGGAATGAGCTCTTTTGTACCTTGATGTCATTTGAGAAGGCCACGGGCTTGTTTGAATACGAACCAATATACTTTTAGTGCTCCTAGTAAATTGCTTTTATGGCCACTTATAAGGACCGTTTTGTGGAGGTGAATATGAGTGGTCATTTTATTGGCCCGATCGTTCTTTGGAATGTTATGTAGGTAGGTACTTACTTTTATATAATTATATTGAAAGTTGGTGACCTTTACAGACTTTTTTTTAAGCAAATATATTTATTCAAGTTAACTAAGTGTCACTTAACTGGGGCTTCAATATAATGCATTGAAACTAAACACCATGACTTCGCTGTATTCGTCTATATAAATTACTTGGATTAAGTGCTGGGCTGTTGTCTACGCTGTTGTTATTTAAAGTTTGGAATCTTTTTTTATAGACAATTTGAAGTCTTTCTTGGCAAAATTTTGAGGGTTTTAAAATACAGAAAAAAATACCTAATAGATTTCTATTCTAGTGAAAAAATAGTAAAAAACCGGCCAAGTGCGAGTCGGACTCGCGCACGAAGGGTTCCGTACCAAAAAACGGCAAAAAATCACGTTTATTGTATGGGAGCCCTACTTAAATATTTATGTATTGTATTCTGTTTTTAGTATTTTTTTGTTATAGCAGCAACAGAAATACATAATCTGTGAAAATTTCAACTGTCTTGCTATCACAGTTCATGGGATACAGCCTGGACATATAGACAGACAGACGGACAGTGGAGTCTTAGTAATAGGGTACCATTTTTTGGGTACAGAACCCTAAAAAATTAATAAATACTAATAAAATTTGCTCTTGTTACTTTTTGATAATTTATCAGAAAAATAACGCTTCACAGTATTATTGTTTTTTTTTTCAAACCAACAAAAGATAAACCTAAACCCTTCAACTACATAGTCGTTACCGCCTCACCGCGAAACACGGGTCCAAACAGATATTTCACCCCAAATGTGATAAAAACATCAGCCAAAAGACATGTAAAGACACTCATGAATACCAAAATAGCCGACAGTGAAAGGTCTCCGAGGTTTTCGGGGGGTAACAATGAGTGTTTCTAGAATTCACGTTTTGACTGGAACAATACACTTTTCTCCCTGTGTTTGTCAATGTTCGCAACTGAAGGCCTGTGAATTTTAACCCCTAAAACGCAGGCCGCTTTGGGACTTTGGGATGTCTTAGTCGAGTATCGGAGTATGACACACTCTGGTCGGATCATTTCCCACGTATCATTGCGTGTAATTTAAAACTACTAACACCTAAGATCACACCTAAAATAATTAATGCTAACGTCATTGGTCCAGCTCAATATTTCTGCTACAGTACAGTTTCCATCATCGGCCAAACTTTATCACAACTTGTAACTCCCAATATTTTTTTATATCGAAGTTCATACCTACAATATCTTGATAGTGAAGTAGCAAAGGCAGATGTTAACTATGAATATAAAAAGAAAATTGGATCAAGAAATTCAAAGACTCAAACGTTATCAAAGGAGAGAAGATTAAGCTCTTTTTTGGAAAGCAGTCGGGATTCTTAGTAAAAAGGTTAATATAAAATGCGCTTGCGCAGCTTGCAGTACCTATACGACAGAGCTCTGACCTAATTAATATAATTTACACGTATGCACCTAAAGCCAGGTTTAGGTGTTTTCTGTCCGGCTGTCAATACCTACATCGCAAAAAACCTATGTAGTAAATAATCAACATCTCATATTCCCTACTTCGTATAATGACTAAATCTGATCTGTTTAACCTATTTTGAAGCTTAAGGTATAAGTATGCTATTATACTGCTGCCTGTTTGCTGCTGCTGCACATAGGCACATCCGCATTATCATTAGTTAAGTTTTCATTGTTTGTTTTTTGTTTTTTTCGTATATGTTATTCTTGTACTACCAGATGTTTCTATGTGTATTGCAACAAATAAACAATTTATCTATCTATCTATCTACTAATCTTATTCAGAAATAAAATTTCTTATATTATTTTTTTATTGTCCACCATTAAAAGTTATATCAAAACTAGCTTTCATCTGCGACTTCATTCACGTAGAATATAGATTTACTCTTTATGTAAATGCTTTGTAAATGGCACTAACATAATTATACCCTATGTTACTTACTCAGAGATAGTGAAGCATCCTATGTTTCTTAAATTTTTTTAGTCACGGACCACTCTCAGGTTTAGAAAATTCCACGGACCTCAGTCAAACAATATTTTAGGAAAAAAAATAAGCCTCATATTAAAAAAAAAACACTATTATTGATAAATCCATTACGGGAAGGGATTAACTATGGACCCCTGAACCACACTTTAAAAAACCCTGGGAGATAAGCCCTACGCCCAAACAAAAGCATTGATTCTTTTTAAAAGTATAGATTTTTCCCTTCTTTAAAATATTTTGTTTCACCCCTTTTCACCGCCTTATCTAAAAGAGCGTTTCAATTTCCTTCGTAACACGCATTCTCGAGTTTTGAGATCGTCGGAGAATATGACGTTAGAGATACCCAAGCACTCCACTAAATTTCTTGACAAGTCCTTCTCAGTTCAAGCTGCCCGACTGCGGAATGCATTGCCGGAGGAAATTAAACGTGCAGAGTCTTTGGAAAGTTTCAAACGGCTAGTCAAAGAACACTATCTGTCACTATAAATTTGTTACTTTGTCCTATATTTTATCGTTGGTATTTATTTTATGTATATATACTTATATGTATTGTATAATATACCTATTATATATATGTATGATGTATATTTGTTTTTTTATTTTAAGTACTTAAGAACACCATAAACTACCCATTTCTACCTATTTTCTTTGTCCAGATCAACTCATGGTTGCCTAGAAGAAATCGCTTTTTAGCGATAAGGCCGCCAATTGTTCTTCTTTTGTTTGTTTCTGTAATATGTCCATGGTGTACAATAAAGAATATTTTATCTTTTATCTTATCTTTATCTTATTTTTTTTATTTTGTCAAACCCTAAAGAGTGTAACAGGAACAAGTAACATCAAGAAATGTTCAACAAATAGAAACACATAAAGAATACTTCTAGAAAAAAGGATTTCCGAACAAATTCTTACATCCAAAGTTCCGCGATTTATACATCCGATCAGATCTTTGATAGATCAGAGCACTCGTCTTCAAAGCAGGTGACGGTACAAATAGCCATCGGCCAACCCGACCAGATTTATATCGGGGTCAACCGGACCGTCGCCCCAGCAAATGGGCACATTGATATGTGTCGGTGTTGTCGAGCAATCTCGTTGATGCAGCGATACACTGAGAACTAGATTTGCGAGATTTATGCTTGGTGTTATGAGGTGATTGGTTGATATGTTGTGTGTGTATATTTCTGTTTGTTTGAATAAATAATACGTCGATAACTTTTATAATGTGCAAAAGCTTACAATATGGCCACATGTGGACATGTTTACTGTTATATTTTCCAAGGTTTAAGTTTTAACTGTGAAATTTTTGATTACTATTTAAATCGAATCGTGTTGATCATTAGTAAAAAGTAGTCCTATTAATTGTGACTTAAAGCTTTCAGCTACGATTATTAGTTTTAATATCATGCCCTAGTTTACAGTTACAGCCTATTGAACATCTTTTTTACCAGCATTCTTTATGTTTCGACAAACGGCCTCGCTTTGAAGCCTTCCTTAAGAAAAAAACACACAAAATGATGCAAACAGATGAGAAGATTTTAAAAACCTCCGTCTTTTTCTTGCATACAAATCTGGCTGTATGTAAACACCCTTGCTCAGCGTAGTGCATCTGCATCTTCCTTTTATTTGATGCGGCAACACGTAGCCGAGACAATTCGGGTTAATTGCACCAAAAAGCTTCCAAGATGCACGTTGAGTTGGATTGAGTCGGTTGCTTGACGTAGCTGACACAGCTCCTATAAAGATAGTATTTAAAAAAAGCTCACTCAGATCCTTTATAGAGATAAAACGAAGATTTGAGAAGCTTTTTCGCAATTTTTTTTTTCTGCAGTGCGAGTTTGAAAGTTGAAAATATTTTATACTAGCGGCCGCCCGCGGTTTCACCCGCGTGGTTTCCGTTCCCGTGGGAATATCGGGATAAAAAGTATTCTATGTTTAAATCTAGGCTATCTACTATCTGTGTGCCAATATCCAACCAAATCCGTTCAGTAGTTTTTGCGTGATTGAGGAACAAACATCCAAACATTAATAATAAGTAGGAAGTAGGATGAAAAATAGTTATGTATACGGAATAAGGGCATTTGCGCTGCACTATTGAGAAACAGGTAAACTAATTTAGGTGCAGAAGTATTATTCTATTCTAGTAACTTAAAGTTTAAAAATAACTAAAACTTAAAACTTAGACCAAAACAAATACGAAAGTCCTAAAGCAGTTTTTTTTTTTTTTTATATTTATACAGGTGTCCTGTTTATTTTGACGTCCCATGTTTATATTAATAAAAGAAGATTACTAAGCAGTGAGTCTCTAAAACCTTAGTCTCAATGGACCAAAGTAGAGACGGATAGAACAAATCTTCGCAGTATTGAATAATGTGCTGGCAACTTTGAGAGACGTACTAGTTCTCCTTATTTACTGTGTCTTTGATGTTAAGAAATTTTGAAGGGCAATTTTTAAGCTTAGGTTTAAGGCGAGGCCAGTTCACGAAATTTACTCTTTAACTATGTCTTTAGAATAAGGTTGAATATTGCATAACTTTAATTGACGCTTCGCCAGAAATTTATTAAATTTAATTTTAGTACATATTTATTGATTTCTGAAATACTGGATCATTTATTAAAAATGTACTCGGTTATTGTGTTAGACCGATAAAAAAGCTATCCTTTTTGCATAAAAAATCATATCACTGTCGTTGAAAATTACGAAAACTGACGATTTGAAATTTATTTTTATAAGTTTTTATGGTGTTATTCAGGATTTTTTTACAGAGTTACCATGCCATTTTTCAATATTCTGTTCGGTTACTTTGCTTCTTTGTTTCTTTTTCAGTCTAAAGTATTTTTTGTGAAGTAGAATTTTACATTAGTTCTTCACATTGGAAGTTCAAAAATTAGACTTTTCATCAGATCGTGAGCTGGCCTCGCCTTAAGCTTTGAGCATCGCGGCTTCGCAGAAGCCCGTCTTACTCTAAGGGTTTAAGTATTGTTTATGGCACTTCGATCTAAAGTAATATACAATAGTAAAGAACACAGTAGCCAATCAGTTTTTTGACTATTAGTTTTTGTTCTGTATCTGATTTGTATAAATACTGTTAACATAATTTAGGTAAATGAGATAAATATTGTATTATATTAGGTACCTAACCTAACTACTGGCGTATCTTCATAATGAATGAGTACATTACGAATTGTCGCTACATAACTTTAAATAACCACTATGTTTGCTGTTTGTGGAGTTCTGTAATTGGCTTTCTGTGGCTATTATTTGTTAACTATTCTGTGACTCTAGCTGTTGAACTTCCATTAAATAAATATAAAATATAGAGAGATCGATCTTCACTCATCAGAATCTGTTTAACTAGTTGCTGATGTTTTTTATCAGCTATCCCAATGCTGTGCATAGGCATTTCGTAAGGTTCTTCACGACGACGGTCCTGCCCTCTACTCAAATGGCCAACATTCTCCACTTTTGAACGCCACGCTGACTAATAAACCTTGTCCACCAGCAGCTTGTGCATTTTTTGATGTCCCCACTGCTGGGGCACAGGCCTTCCTTATGGGTGGTAAAGAGGTTGGGCCATAACCCACTACGCGGGCCCAATGCGGATTGGTGGGTGTTAACGACTGCAAATGCAGCCGGGACCAATGTCATAACGTGCCTTCCGAAGCACGGAGGAGCTCGAGATAATAAATTTTTGGTCACCCATACCATGACCGACCCTTGCGAAGTTGCTTAACCTCCGCAAACGCTGGGCCAGGCGCTAAACCACTGCGCCACCGAGCTCCTCATTAAACCTTGAATATGAGCAATAAACGATTACAATAATCACATGTCGCAAACTTATGTAAATCACGGATTTGTTTGAAGTATTCTATGGAATTGACAAGCTTACGGCACGTATTATAGTTTACTATGTTTATTTTAAAGCTTTAATTGTAAGGCTGTGTTCAAACGATAAACACACGACCCGACCTCAACCCGAACTCAACTCAAACTCACCTCAACCGCAGCCCATCTTGAAAAATACATCGATTAAATCCTGAAAACCTACCTACATAGGAGTTACATAAGATTATAGATATTGAAAATAACTTTCTTAATATTTATGTAACCCTGGTACTCTGATAAATCATAAAAGTCTCGAAAAGTTTTGAAGTTTGAATAAATAAATTATACTTAGTGTGACTTACGGTAAACAAAATGACCCGTGGTCCAACCAGCCGGTGCGTGGTGTGGCAAGAAGAAATACAGATGTCGTAAATGTTTTCTTTCTACCTTGTACGAAACCGCTCGGTTTCGTGCAAGGAAGAAAAAATCTTCTTTCGAAACCGGTTTCAAACAAGGTTAATTTTTTCCTCATTCGTAACTGGTTACGAATATACGGTTTCGTATGCAGCCGTAGACGTACCATGACGTTGTAATGTCTAAAACTTTTTTCAATAACGTATCAAAACGCACGCATCCACCCAATGAATTCAAAACATGCCTAATGCCAATTGTAATAACACACAAAATTGTTCGTAAAGTGGCTATTATCTATTGCGCACACGTAACGGATGGGTGTTTGTGGGTATGCGAGATGGTGATATTTAGTGGCTGGATGTGAACTGAACGTAGATCGCTCGTAAAGTCGTTGGAACGATCTCGTGGAAGCGATAATGGGAAATTGGCTGTGTTCTAAAGTTACGAATTCGGTGATAACGTTTTAACAGCTTCATATAGGCTATCAAAAGGGATTTTGAATTTGAGATTTTTGCATTCACAATGCTATTTTTACACAATACTAAATAATATACTAGAAAAAATACGACTCGCACCAGATCAATACTCAGACGGGAATCGAACCCGCGACCTTTGGATATCCGGTCCAAATATATATATAGCTATTTCATCTTAATCGATTGCCAAATATCTGGAAAGATATTTCAATTGAATGTCGAGGTAATTCCTCACATTGGTGAAATAACGCTGGCTTACAGCGTAAGAGTTGGATATACTAGAAGAAATTCGGCGATGTCACTAGTGACTCGGTAGCTCAGCGGTCAGAGCATTGGACCGGATATCCAAAGGTCGCGGGTTCGATTCCCGTCTGAGTATTGATCTGGTGCGAGTCGTATTTTTTCTAGTATATTATTTAGTATTGTATCAAAAGGGATTTTGTCTCAAAATGTGTGCCTGTTGGTGGTGATTAGTAATCAATGTAATCAAAAAAGTGAACAGAACTATGATTTATTTTACTGATGCAACCAATCACACAATAGTATATTGTTATACAAGACGCTAAAATAGAAAGTTTAAATAAAATTATTTCTTTTCTGTTACAGTCACACATTTCAATCAGTTTGTAATTATATATTTTTTTAAAGATTTCGCGCCATGGTACCTTTTTTTAATTTCTGCTGTAGCAGCTAAACAACACAATCACTCATTCTACGATTCACTCTGTGCACAGAGTATAAATAAGTCTATGATTTCATCGAAGAGATGCTTTTAGTTCCATTTTCAAAAATAAGAATGAGAAACAGTATTAAGTCGAGCGAGTCTATATATTATTCGTGATTATGAATAAAGACTTTTTCGTTTTAGTAGGCTCATTGATAATAGACAAACATTAAAAAAGAAAAAACTTTATCCTCCAGGGGTAATTATGCTATTTTATCTCAGCTCTTGTACGTTACAATGACTTACTTTTTGAGCAGCAATTTATATGCAGCAATGTAAACGGAAAATTACTCAGTGATCCATCTGTTCAAAATGAAAATTACTGCGTTTCCAGCATTTACCCAGAGAACTCACGAGGTCTGTATTGTTTTTCTCATGCACGTATCCCAAATTCCATAAAAAACAAAATGAGTGTTTATTTACGCTAACATCTTTCATTGTTCATATTCATTATTAAAATATCAAAAAGTAACATTTCTGCGAAAAAACAAGCGTTATAACGAAAAGCGAACAGAATTTTCTTTCGTCCATTAAAAGCGTCATCAAAAGCAAAGCAACCCTTCACAAATAAATCGGCGTACAGTGGCCGTGTCCGCTCATTATTCATGGCCAACTAGAATAATAGTTAAGCAAGAGTTTCATTGTATCACTGGTTCAGCAATGGTCTATAATTCTGTAGGATACCAGTCACTATGAAAAATAACCGCAAAAATGCATTTCGAGTCCATTTTTAAATATCATTAGGTGACAAGTCTATAACAAAACGCGCTTTGTCACGAAATGCTTTCAGACTTTAGTCTCCGTCCACTAAAAGCGTCTCAAAAGCTACCTTTCACAGACATATCAGCGTACAGCGGCCGCAACTGCCTGTTATTCATAACCAACTAGAACAATAGTTAAGCAAGAGTGTCATATATAATGATGTAAATTCATTAGGATACCAGTTACTATGAAAAATACCCACAAAAAATCATTTCGAACCATTTTTTAATATCAGTTGATGACAGGTCTATAACAAAACGCGCGTTGTCACGAAATGCGATCAGACTTCCCTCTCCGTCCATTAAAAGCGTCGCAAAAGCTACCCTTCGCAGACACATCGGCGTACAGCGGCCGCATCCGCCCGTTATTCATGGCCAACTAAAACAATATCATATCATTGACGACCTCCGTAGTCGAGTGGTTTGCACGCCGGTTTTCAAGGCGTCACCACCTCTTGAGGTCCCGGGTTCGATCCCCGGCTGGGTCAATGTAGAAAATGAACTTTTCTATATTGTCTCAGGTCTGGGTGTTTGTGATACCACCGTTGTCTCTGATTTCCATAACACAAGTGCTTTAGCTACTTACTTTGGGATCGGAGCAATGTATGTGATGTTGTCAAATATTTATTTATTTATTATATATTTATATCATAATGATGTAAATTCTGTAGGATACCAGTTACTATGAAAATTACACACAAAAAAAACATTTCTAACCATTTTTAAATATCAGTTGATGGCAGGTCTATAACAAAACGCGCGTTGTCACGAAATGCGATCAGACTTTCCTCTCCGTCCATTAAGAACGTTGCAAAAGCTACCCTTCGCAGACACATCGGCGTACAGCGGCCGCATCCGCCCATCATTCATGGCCAACTAGAACAATATCATATCATAATGATGTAAATTCAGTAGGATACCAGTTACTATGAAAAATACCCACAAAAAAAACATTTCTTACCATTTTTAAATATCAGTTGATGACAGGTCTATAACAAAACGCGCGTTGTCACGAAATGCGATCAGACTTCCCTCTCCGTCCATTAAAAGCGTCGCAAAAGCTACCCTTCGCAGACACATCGGCGTACAGCGGCCGCATCCGCCCGTTATTCATAGCCAACTAGCCGTGAAACGGTCACGGAAGGTTTCATCGGAACGGTAAAAGCCGTACCTTTGCCCTGTTTTGTTTGGGACATGTAAAACGAGCAGGCAATTTATATTTTGATATTTTGTTGCAAGTGTGACGATGTTGCGGTCATTTTTATATTATGGTGGAGGGTACTTCTTGCGTTCAATAAATCAGTCTGTTTCCGAGCCGTGCCTTTCATTGACGCCTCATTGGCGCCGAGGATTGGATTTGAAAATATATATTTTCTCTTTAGTTTACCACGCTTTTAGTGTCTTTCACGGTTTCGAAAATGCCAATCGGTAAAATTGAACCATTTAATTTAAGTTCAAAACAGTGGCCGGCATACATTCGTCGCGTAAATCAGTATATTTTGCTGAACCAAATAGCGGATGAGTTGAAAGTGGCAATGTTAATAACAGTTGTGGGGGAGGAGACATATGCGTTAATGTGCGATCTTTGTTCACCCGATTTACCAGAAACAAAAACATTTGACGCGTTAGTACAACTCGTATCTGAACATTTAGAACCACAACGCTCGGAGATCGCCGAGCGCCACGTGTTTCGTTTGCGCAGGCAACGGGTCGGCGAACCCCTCACAGATTATTTACAAGCCTTAAAACATCTCGCGGCTACTTGTAATTTCGGTAGATGTAATTCGTGTTCTACTCTACAAGAAAATCTGCGTGACCAATTCGTGTCGGGGCTGGCGAACGACGCCATGCGGTCGAGAATCTTTGCGGAAAAAACGATTCAATACAAAGAGGCGGAGTTAGCTCTGGCCTTGGAGGCCGCAGAAAAGCATGCAGAGGTGAGCGGCTCCACGACATCGGCGACGGCGAATACAGGCTCATCTGGAATATCGGCTGGCGAGGCGGGCGAAGGCCTGCATTATGCGCGGGGCGCACGCGCCAGCCAGCATGGACGGGGCCCGAGGGGGGCCAGCGGCGGCGGCCGCGGGGCGGCAACCGAGGCTGCGCGCGCTTGCTGGCGCTGCGGCAGGCCGCACGCGGCAGACAGGTGTCGATTTAAAAATTATAATTGTGATGAGTGTGGCCAACGGGGCCATTTAAAAGTGATGTGCAAACGAGTGCGTGATAGTACAGGTCGGCAAAATTACGTGAGCGAGGACTCGGAAGAGGACGGTATGTTTAACATCGCAGTGACAGCTCAAGGTAACAAACCTTATTTTATTAAGTTATCCATTGACAATAATTTGATCGAATGTGAAGTGGACACCGGTAGTCGTATATCGGCAATTAATGAGAAAATGTATAAAAGTTTATTTTCACATAAAAAACTTGAAAATGATAATTTAATTTTACGTGGTTATTCGGGAACACGCATAAAGTCACTTGGTTACATTGAGGTTCATGTTTGCCTAGGAAGGGTAGAGAGACAAGCCTTACATCTATATGTCATTGCGGGCGGAGCGCGCCCATTAGTAGGCCGAGAATGGATGCGAGCTTTGGAAATTAAACAAATAAATCTCAATGAAATCACAGATGATAGTTATGTGAATCTGTTATGTAAGGAATTTCCCGAAGTTTTGTGTGACAAACTCGGTACTTGTAAGCGGCCGATTCGACTACAGCTGACTGATACAGAACCGGTTTACGTGCGAGCGCGGCCCGTGCCGCTCGCTCAGCGCGCGAGGGTCGAGCGCGAGCTGGCACGTCTCGAGGCCGATCGGTCGATTTACCGCGTAGATTATTCGGATTACGGGACACCAATAGTCCCGGTAGTAAAAAGTAATGGCGATATACGGATTTGTTTAAAGAGATTACTACCCGTTACCACGTATCGAAGAATTGTTTGCAAACCTCACTGGCGGAGAAAAGTATACGAAAATAGATCTTACACACGCGTATGAACAGTGCATTTTGACGGAGGACTCACAACCGTATACAGCCATCACTACCCACATGGGTACGTTTGCGTATCGGCGCACTCCTTACGGTTTGTCATGCATACCCGAAAAATTTCAAAAGATGATGGAGGAGACGCTTCGAGGCGTGCCGGGATGCGTAGTTTTCTTAGACGATATATGTGTAACGGGATTAACGGATACCGACCATTTAAAGAATCTCAGGGCTGTATTCGAAAGGTTACGCAACATGGGTCTTACCGTGAAATTAAACAAATGTCGGTTTTTACAAGATAGCGTAAAGTACTTAGGCTTTATAATAAATAAAAACGGCTTGCGGCCGGACCCCGAGAAATTGGAGGCCATTTCCAACGCTCCTATACCTAAAAATGTATCCCAACTAAAAAGTTTTCTAGGAATGCTAAATTATTATGGAAAATTTATCCCTAGATTAAGCACAATATTACATCCATTACATAACTTATTAAAGAAAAATGTTAGTTGGAAATGGAACTCCGAATGTGAGGAGGCTTTCACAGAGGCGAAGCGATCCCTTGCGAGCGAGCGTGTACTAGCACACTATGAGGAGGGGCGCGAATTAGTGCTTTCGGTAGATAGCAGCGCGTACGGATTGGGCGCGGTGCTCGCGCACCGGTATGAGGACGGCACCGAGCGGCCCGTCAGCTGCGTGTCGCGCACGCTTAACGCGGCCGAGCGCAACTATAGCCAACTCGATAAGGAGGCTCTGGCTATTTTGTTTGGCGTTAGTAAACACCATCAATACTTGTTTGGCAGACGTTTCACGTTACGCACAGACCACCAACCGCTAACTCATATTTTTGGAGATAAGGGCGGGATCCCACAGACGGCAGCTAGCCGCCTCCAAAGATGGGCGGCCCGTCTGGCCGCATATGATTATGCAATTGAATTCGTTAAATCGGCGGATAACGGTCCGGCCGACGCGTTGTCCCGATTGCCTTTGCCATGTGAAGGCCGCTCCACAGACTCGATAGATTATTTGAATTTAGTGGAAGAGTCACTACCTATTAGTCATAAGGATGTGTCAAAAGAAACCGAACGTGACAAATTATTGTGTAATATTAAGGGATATATTTTATTCGGTTGGCCGTCGGACCCGAGTTGCGATGAAGAAAAGCCATTTTTTGCAAGGAAACATGATTTTACAGTACTTCAGGGCTGCGTTATTTATAGATATAGAATGGTAGTGCCATACGTTCTACAAAAAAAAATTTTAGACGAAATCCACGAGGGTCACTTAGGCATGAATAAAATGAAAAATTTAGCGCGAAATTACGTTTATTGGCCAACTTTGGATCGCGATATAGAGGAAGTATGTAGGGCCTGCGCGGCGTGCGGGACCGTGCGGGATGCGCCGCCGCGAGCCTATTTGCATCCATGGGAGTTTCCATTGCACCCTTGGCAACGTCTCCATGCGGATTTCGCGGACTGTGGGGGCATGCGATATTTTGTTATTGTGGACGCCCACTCCAAGTGGATTGAGGCCATACCGATGCGAACCACTACGGCAGAGTCCACAATTAAAGTTTTAAGGAGCCTTTTTGCTCGTTTCGGATTGCCATCGCAGCTCGTGACCGACAACGGTCCACCGTTCTCATCTCTAGAATTTAAAAATTATTGTGAAAAGAATTGTATTAAGCATACAACTTCGGCTCCGTATAGACCTCAGGGTAACGGTGCAGCGGAAAACGCGGTTAGAACAGTAAAGAAAACTATTAAAAAGGCTTTAGTCGAAGGTGAAGACGCAAACGCGGCGTTGAGTAAATTTCTTTTGCAGTATAGAAACTGTGACCACGCAACGACAGCAGTGTCACCGGCCGTGGCGCTCCAGGGTCGCCGACTACGTAGCCGCTTGGATGCGTTGCGCCCCGACGTGGCAGCTGCTGTGCGGGACCAGCAGGAGCGACGTGTAGCTCGAACGCCGGGCTCGCACAGGGAGTTTCACGTGGGGGACGCGGTGCTAGCTAGGGACTATACGGCTAAGGGTGACAAGTGGGCCGAAGCGACAATCACGAAAAAGACCGGGCCGGTGTCGTATAAAGTCGGGGTAGGTAATGGGGTTGAGTGGCGTAGACATGTCGACCAAATAGTCCCTAGCGGAGACGGTACTAAGGGTCGATTCTCCCTATCGCGAATGAGCGGCGTAACAAAAGAGACGTCTCCTGATCATGAATCACCAGTCCCAGAGGTTGATAACGGAGCCGAGGATGTATTCGAAGATGCGTCAGGGGGTGACGAAGAGGTGCAAAGAGCGACGGTGATGCCAGATAAGAAACCGTTGCCTGAGTCTCAACCACCTCCGCCATTGGCACCCCCGACACCGCCGGGCGCGTCCGCTCGAGCACTGCGTGCTGCAAAGAGAGCTGAACTGAAAATAATATATACTTAACTAAAAATATAGTTACAATGTAAGCCGTAATTTAGCGGGAAGAAATGTGACGATGTTGCGGTCATTTTTATATTATGGTGGAGGGTACTTCTTGCGTTCAATAAATCAGTCTGTTTCCGAGCCGTGCCTTTCATTGACGCCTCAGCAAGTTTTGTGCGGAACGGATCTATTGTGAATAGTTTATCGGCTCGAAGAGAAAATAAACGAAATAGGGTTAGAAAAGTGTTCACGTAATAATAAAATAAAATCTTTATTGAAATAATCAACATCAGGCTGTTGTATAGGGAATAAGATACAATGTGCCTTAACTAGGATTAACCTGTGTAATGCTACATTCATAACCAGGTAATTGTAAATAAACTAAGATATCTAATTTTATATTCTAGAACGAATTTAATTGAAAATAAATTTGATCAGACATGTCATAAATTACTAGACATATTAATATTTGTACTTATTGTTTTATAAAAGAACGACTTGACCAAAACATTTTTAGACATTAGTTTTATTCCAACCAAACATAAAAACATAGTGCATTCCAAACACAAACAACATTTTTTATTTATTTATTTTGACACAATAACAGTTCACAAACTTTGAATTATACATAAAATCACACTAAAACTAAAATAGATGTTAGCTTGGAACCAATAACAATTGTGCACAGCATTGAAATAATACAAGTTAATTAAACAAACAAATGAAACTTAAACCAATTAGGTAAAATATTAAATGATACTTTATACTATTAAAAAACATTTAGACAGAACAACAATTGAATGTGAGTTAATTTTAAAACAATCTTAAAATAATTTCCATAACAAACCATCATACAACCATGAAAGGAACGAGTATTTTTATTGCAACTGCTTATCCGCTACACTAAAGCCATATTTTAAAAGCATTTTTTACAATAATAGCTTCCATGTTTATCTGGGACGTTTGCTCATTTAATTTTCTACCTAATTTGCATAAACACTCGGTTACATTTGGCTTATCCCTCCGCTACTCCTAGGGTTGCCAAAACTACTATACAATGTGTTACAAAATAACCCCTAATGCCTAATATGGTAGTTAGGGACCATCAAACTGAACAACTTTTACTATGGGACCAACTCTGAAATCGCGAAAAAAAACTGCTGTTTCATATATTATTATCTGAATGTATGAAACAGGTGATTCTTTTTTCGCTATTTCAGAGTTGGTCCTATAAAAAGATGTTGTGTTTGATGGTCCCTATCTACCATATTAGGTATTATTTTCTAACAGTTTGTATAATATAGTAGCCTACTTTATTTTAGGTCATGCTACTATATACTGTTACAAAACTGTTACTGAAAAATACCTATACAGGGTGTATTTGTAACCACTTTCCAAATTTTAAGGATGTGTTCAGTCCATAAAACTGAACAACTTTCTTCATGAAACATGTGTCGAAATACGCCGAAAAATTTTGCTCATCCCATACTAAACTGATCACGTGATCTCTTTGATTTGTTTATATATTTGACTCTATGTTTCAAGGAGAAAGTTGTTCAGTTTCATGGACTGAACACATCCTTAAAATTTGGTGAGTGGTTCTACTATTTATTTCAGCAATACAGCGGTTAAACATTATTTCAATAATTTCCATTCTATTTCGGCTTACCACGTTCGGAAACCTCAAAATAAAAAACCCTTCGACTTAAATGTTGTAGGTAGAATAATAAAGGTTGTGAAAAATCTGTTTCTCATTAATAAATAAAGGATAAGTACTGGATACTGATACTGATATCCATCCATCTAATTTGGCAACCCTAGCTACTGGACATAATTTTGACGGTGGCTTCTGAACCCGAGACCGCGCGGATTATTACAATGGGAGTTGCAGTTCTTTGGAAAATAAACGTGTAATTAAGTTCCAGATTCCGGATGTAAAATCTGTTTGAGTTTGTAGTTAGATTTCAAACTACTAAGTCTATAAGTCACTAAACCTACCATATTTTTAATTTTTCAGTTCGATTTTTAGGGTTCCGTACCAAAATGGTAAAAAGGAACCCTTATGGTGTGACTCAGTCTGTCTGTCTGTCTGTCACAGCTGGATATCTCGAGAACTACTAATGGTAGTGGTATCAACTTGAAATTTGGAATAGTTTAAGATGACGTTTTCCCAACTATTTTGCAAATATGAAAGAAATAAAAAAATACAGGGACTGAAAAGGGGTCTTAAAAATTTTAAGTGGGGCGACTAGGGCATGTGTTGAATAACTTCAGTTATTTTACCCGACTGCAAAGAAAGGGTTATGTTTTTCGCGCGTATCTTGTAAGTATGTTTTTTGTATGTGTGTATGTATGTAATATTCTTTATAACCTCATATCTTTTAAACGGCTAAATAGATTTCTGTAATTAAGATATCGTTAGATTTGTCTTGTCAGCCCAAGTGTTCTTAAGATGGTGGCGTTTTAAAAAAACCAACAAGAAGTGGAAAAAATATTTTTTTAGAATACTGCAATATGGGTGTCAAATTAAAGGACTTATTTCAAAAAGGTATATCATGACCGTTATATATAATGATTTAAAAAAAAGAACTAATAATAAAAAAATAAAAAACCCGCCTGCATAAAAAAAGACAAGTCAACTGAAAAGATGGAAACAAGATTAAATATTAAAGGCAACATAATAACATGCAGTCGGAGGCATATAATTCAAATCATTCATACTTAATGTCACTTTCTTTATGCATGCCTCCGACTACATTTTATTATGTTGCCTTCAATATTTAATCTTGTTTCCATCTTTTCAGTTGACTTGTCTTTTTTAATTTACATCAATGTAATTAATTACGAACTTAAACACCCCACTAAACCAAAATGCAATTCCATCTCCCACGGTCGTTACGTAGCTGTCTAAAGACCAAATCTTAGCAAGTGTCGTTAAGTTAATCTTGTCCATTACCTTAATGATGAAGTAAACGGTATTGTAACGAACCAACTTGGACAGTATATCAGGGTGGTATCTATTAAACTGATATTGTACAACGTGTGACAGAATTAATAGCTTAAACAGAATATGGTAGATAGGGACCATCAAACTGAATAACTTTTATTATGAAACCAACTCTGAAATCGCGAAAAAAATCAGCGATTTCAGAGTTGGTCACATAGTAATTCGGTTTTTTTTTATTTATTAATTTATAATCAGGCAACAATGGCCCATAGATACCATACCTTAAAACTAAAACATAATAATTATATGTATAAACAATATTGTTAGTAAATATAACTTAATATTACGTTAGTTTAAAGTCAATTTGGCACTTTCTGTGTCATTTCGGTGGCACAAGGCAACGCCCCTCGGAAGCGCCTGTATACCACTCCCTGCGGCCAGAAGTCCTCCTTCATGAAAGTGTCCAGCTTGGCGGTCGGGATGCGCACCACAAACGACTTAAAATTTGTATTATGGCGCTCAAGCAAAAGTAAGCCTTCTTCTTTATGTACTCTATCACATCCTGCACGGTGGTGGTGTGGTGCAGGCGGGACAGGTACACGGCGGTGGTCGGTATGGCAGCTCGCAGCAGGAAGTTGGGCCCTGTCGGTGCGGTGCCATGACGATTCTGTCTCGTTCGCTGACGTTGTCGCTTCCAACTAAAATAAATAAACTAATGTAATTCTGGTTTAGCTATTAATTCTGTTACACGTTGTATTATATAACCCGGGGGCTAATTGTCTAATATCAAATCTATCGCAATCGCGTTCAGGATGTGATACATTGATGCTTCTTTTTGGCACAAATAAAAACTTACTTATGAAATGCAGCAATGTGTCACATCCATCAGTCAAATGAAAGCGATTGAGATAGATTTTGAAAATTAGACAATAAGCAGGCTGTCCGTAGTTTGATGGCGATTGAAGAACATATGAGTTACCAGATAACAGGTAGGTAAACAAATTAGAGTAGGTAATAATTTTTAACAGTGTGAGAAGAAGTAGAGGTCTTTTCCTAAATAAAGGTTCCTGTGAGAGAAATTCAGTTACAGAGGCAAATGATCTTCACGCACATGTAATGGGGTAAATAAACCTAAAAATCGATACAGATGTCGTTATTGAGGTTTTATGGGATGTTAATTGCGAAAATGGCATTTATTTTGAAGTCCAACACGGTGGACATGAATCAAACCCTAAAGGGATGAAATGGAGGTCAATTTTTTTATAAAAAAATAATATGGGAACGGAAATAGGAACTATAGATAATTTATCTTTTGTTTTATGTCAGCCTTTGAAAATGTTACTTGTGATGGAAAATGACGTCACTTTAAATGCTGAGGTCATTTTTCTCATTTGTACCTGCCATTTTACCTGCTCTTCTCGTTATAGGATTTGAGAACCGGAGGCGTAGCTTTTTTGACATTCACAAGTGTTTTTAATAGCCCAGACTGAATAAATGACTTTGAGTTTTGAGTTGTTTATTTTTCAGACAAGTTCAAAGCTAATGCTTAAAACCTATTAATTTAATAGGACGAAGTCTTAAGCCGCGGTTCTCTACTGAAATTTCTGAATGTCTGCACTTTTAAATGTCACTACCAGATCCCAAGACTGCAGTTTCTTGAATAAATCTGGGAGATTCCATTCATGACGGCATTTCCATTCCAGTGACGTATTTGTCTTTAGCAAGGATTTTCTAGGTTTTCTGGAATTTACTGGCGCATGGTTCTGAGTTTGATATTTTAAAGTGCTGATTGAAAATCCAAGTTGGACTTTGGACATTTTAAACTGATGCTACATTATATCGTGGCTGTTATTAAAAATGTTGTAAGCATAAATAGTATAATCAATGTAGTAGTTTTATAAAACTAAACAACAATACTTACTTACTTGGTTGTTAAAAAGTTACTTGATTGACAGTAAAATTACCCAATAGACATAATATTATTTAAAAGTATGCCGATGCATATTAAAAAAAATTTCAAAAAATACTGGTTTTTTGCCACATAGGTATATTAAATTGGAATGACAAATTACTTAAACATAAACGAATACTATCGTTTAATTCCAAGGTGTTATTTAATTTCTTAATTAAATTTCTAAGTCCACTGTTAATCTTGATGAAGCCACTTTCGTTTATGAATAGGCGATCTGTAATGAAATAATTTTCAGGCTGATATGAATTGTAGATTTGGGGAAGCCATTGGCCTTTTGATAACGAATCTCGAGATATTAATTAGACACTTTAAATATTATGCTGAATTATTTGAAAAATCTGTTTGCTAAGTTTTTAGCCAATATCGTCGTTGACAACGTTAATGTTGTAATATAATTTAGTAAAATCAATAATTCACTCGCCTTCGTGAACTTCAGGATTCATTAAAATATTTTTGAACTTATAATTTATAGGTATACGATTATTTAGTAGCAGTCTGAATTATCAGGAATATTATATAATTAATTGACTATTAACTTTGTAAATGGCTTTTTCTAATTAGCAATTTAAATCGCCGGCATGGTTTTGCTTACTAAATATTCGCGATTGTAGAATTCTAGAATAAACGTCTACGGCTGAAATAACTCTCGGTAAATTCAACATTAATAATTACTTTTCTCGCCAAAATAAATATATACAATACTAGCGGCTGCCCGCGGTTTCACCCGCGTGGTTCCCGTTCCCGTGGGAATATCGGGATAAAAAGTATCCTATGTTTTAATCTAGGCTATTTACTATCTGTGTGCTAAATTTCAACCAAATCCGTTTAGTAGTTTTTGCGTGATTGAGGAACAAACATCTAAACATCCAAACCCACAAACATTCACATTTTTATTTGATTGAATCAGGCGTCACTTGGCGGAAGTCCCAAACCATTTGAAAAAATAAATATATGTGGCTTACTTCCGCAAACAAAATATGCAAGATGCACCGCCCGCCCGCCCGCAAAAATATGCAGCACACCACAAAATATAAGTGCACAATACCTGTATTTAGCAAGACAGCAACACACCTTGCACCTTCACCAATTAGGCTACTCTACACGTGTTTCGCCCCAACCCGGAGCATCCTCAGGAGTTAGATCGTGCGTAAACCAACACCGGTGTTGGTTTTTGTGGTGTGCTGCATATTTTTGCGGGCGGGCGGGCGGTGCATCTTGCATATTTTGTTTGCGGAAGTAAGCTACATATATTTCTTTTTTCAAAAAAAAACACATTTTTAATATTAAATTATATATAATATATAAGTAGAATTACATAACACTAACAATAAAACGAAATGTAATAATTTGCACCAATTTGAAGTAAAGAGTCATAAGTGGCATATAACTCATAATTAACTGTTTATTAAAACACGAAGCGTTTCTCTAAGTCAAATCTAAATTTTCTTCATACGAAGTTCTCGTGAAGTTGCCGAAGTAGTTAGTATGGAATGTCAAATTTGACGTTAAATAATTAACGGAATCTCGCACAAAGGCCTTCGAAACATCAGCCGAGAGGCAAGTGAGGATAAGTGAGAGGAATTTTCGCTTTCTAGAACACTTGAAGTTGTATAACAGTCCAAGTGATAAGACTGGCGTCAAGGGCAAACCCATTAAATATAAAAAAAGAGTTTTATTTGCCTCGTCTAGTTAAGATGATAGGTGGTGTTATTAGCTTTCGAACAGTATCTTCTAAATCAGGAGAAATTAATATTTTTCCGCAGGGTCATCTAAAATAAAAAGTTGAATTTAAAATGGCGGCCATTCCAACAGGAGTGGGGATAGACCCCAACATGTGGGTGTTTTAAAAATAGTTATAGGAAGTATTCTAGGGCCAATACTATTTTTGCTATATATTAATGATATAACTGACGTAACTAACCATAAGTGCATCATGTACGCTGATGAAATCTCAATTATAGTGACCTCAAATAAAAATGTAAATAATTCAAGCTGACAAAAATAAAACGGTTGACAAAATCAAAGAATGGCTAGAAAGAAACAATTTGACTTTAAATTTAAATAAATCAGTATTTATTCAGTTTAACAAATCAAAGCACGCTAAATACAATTTTAAATTAAACATTAATAAAATCAAACAAGTGTCTTATACAAAATTTTTAGGAGTTCCTATTGACGAAGATTTAAATTGGAAGCACCATATCGATAACACATGTAACAGAATAAACAAATTTGCTTATGCTCTTAATCAAGTAAAAAAGGTCACGAATAAAAAGACGGCTGTTATGTCCTATCAGGCTTACGTAGAATCGGTCTTGCGGTACGGTCTTATTTTGTGGGGCAACAGTACAGACTTGAAAAGAGCCTTTATAGCTCAAAAAATGCATCTGAGCAATCTGGGGAATTCCGCCAGATGAATCGTGTAAACCATTGTTTAAAGATCTTGGTATATTGCCGCTATCCTCACTGTACATTTTAGAAATCTGTAACTTTGTGGTCAGAAACAGACATTTATTTAAAAAAGCTAGCGACTGCTCAAACTCTAGACAATGCAGATACCCTCATACATTAGTTCTGAATGAAATTCCTAAATATGTTCGTTACGGGAAAAATTGTTTAACAATGAGTGTCAGAGTGTTTAATAAAATTCCTAATGAATTCAAATCATTAAGACCTGAATCATTTAAAAGGGAATTATTTAAGTGGCTTATTAATAAGAATTTTTATAGCGTTAATGAGTTATTTGACCAACGAAGTTTTTGACTAGGTATAAAAATTTTATTTGACTATAAATAAAATAAAATAACCTTATAAGTATGTATAATGTTACTGATAATTTTAATACGAAATATGACTTAATTTGAATTATTTTATTTGTGAAATTGTTTTGTTTAGGTTCATTTATAATGTCATTTGCTTGCCATATTAAAATTGGTAAAACATGAGGCCATTTTAAACACCTTAACACCTTTATACCATGTTTTGTGCAAATAAAGATTTCTTATTCTTATTCTTATGTAGACGGAATAAGGGATAAAATTAGGTGTATTTCACGCCTTTAAATTATCGCTAGTTCAAAGGCACTGTATATATTTTTCGCAACAGGGAATGAAAGGGGGTCTTAAAAAGTTTGAAAAGGGCGACTAGGGCATGTGAGGTATCATGGACGTAGACTGAACACATCGTTTAAATTTCGTAAAGTGAATAAAAATACAGACTGTAGTGTGTTTTTTTGAACCATGATCTAATTTTGTGGTGTGGCTTAGACCATCAAACTGAACAACATTGTCTATGGGACCAACTTATTCAGATCCCAAAAATAGTCAGCTATTCCGTAGAAAACATCAATATCTACTCGACCAAAATGTATGGAACAGCTGTTTTTTTTACTCTGATTAAGTTGGTACCATAGACAAAGTTGTTAAGTTTGATGGTCTAAGCCACACCACAAAATTTGATCATGGTTAAAAAAACACACTGTATAACTAAGGTATTTCTTGGGTTGGAGGTGATTCTTCATCATCATCATCATCATATCAGCCGCACGACACCCACTGCTGAGGATTTTACGAATATCCACGCGGACGATGTCGCGGGCGGAAGCTAGCTTAAGAAATATTACGGTTAGTAAGAACACTATTCAGAGTACCTTTGTTCTTTCTGACGAGAAATTAGTTACGATAATTAAACCGTCTATTTCTTATGAATTAAACTTCAATATAAAGTAATTTGATAGCCTCAGCTCAAGTTGCATTTTATTAACAGCAATGAAAATATTCTAATGAAGAAATCAAAGACATTCTGAACAATGTGTTTAACGTCGCTTATTTATTTAATAGGTATATTCTTTGCAATTTAAAGAGATATAAATCTTTTTAAATGCAATTTTTAAAAAACATTAATTCTGCGTCTAAGACTAAGGTAATATTTTAATTATTTAAGAGCAAAAATTTTACAAATATTCTTCATCATTTTGATATTACACTTAATAATATAACTAAGCCAAAACATACTGTTAAATAAAAAGATAAGTACTTCTAGCAATAAAAGTTGCTAAATTAACTGATACCATTATGTAATAGTAATAAAAATATTTAAAAGAAAACATCTTTCCCATATCTGATCTGCGGCAGTAGTTTGTATCGAGCAAACAGGAAGGGACCGACAAACGATAAAGTTTTATTAGTTCGAAATAAACTTGTACATTGCTGTACTGTGCAGTTATCTGTTAATGTGAAGTCGAATTCGATCGTTCGATTTTTGTAAAGGATTTTATTCCTTTGTGTTATCATATACTTAAGTAAATAATAGCTAGAATATAATTAATCTAAGTAGCAACACTTTATTACATCATTAATAAAAATATTAAAAAGTAAAGGGCCTAAGTGAGAGCCCTGAGGAACACCGGATGTAATAGGTATAAAGTTAGATATGAAGCCCTTGATTGTCCCAGCTTGAGTCCTGTTTTGTACGTAGGATGTTAACCATCTGAGAAGGTCGCCATGTATACCGACGTGTTCCAGCTTGCAAATGAGCAATTTATGAGAAATCTTATCGAAACATTTGGAATAGTCGGTTTACACGGCGTCCACCTGCCAACCTTTGTCCATGACGTCCAGCACATGATCTAAGAATTCACAAAGTTTAGTTTCGGTGGAGCGCCTATCAACGAAACCGTGTTGCTGTGACAATAAAATAGGTCTTATAATTGGGAAAATGGAGTCATAAACTATCTTTACGAAAAGTTTTGGTATCGTTGAGAGTTTGGAAATACCCCTATAATTGCGAACGTTATGCTTATCGCCGTTCTTAAATATAGGCACCACCAGAGAGCGCTTCCAGACTGGCGGCATAGCTCCCTGAGACAATGAAAGCTCAAAAAGTAAAGAAATTGGTAACGCCAACTGTTCACGGCACGACCTTAAGAATAATGGATGTAGGCCATCGGCGCCAGGGCCCTTGGTTGTATTGAGGCGTGACAGATATTTATTAACGATGTCTGGAGACACGTCCACAGAACCGATAGTAACACAAGAGCTGCGATCACGGGAGACAATCTCACAATCTCCATCCTCGTCAATCTCAAACACTGATTAAAAAAAATATTAAACAAGTTCGAGATGGATAAACCATCTGAACCAGTTGTATCATCTAAGTATTACCCGAGCTTGGCTACTAATGTTTAGTACCTACTTGTCACTTGTCACTAATACCTTGCATGTAAACATACTGAACAAGTGCTTAGTCAGTATGTTTATTCTGAAGTTATTACTGTTAGTGACAAGTACTTACTAGGCATTAGTAGCTACGCTCGTGTAAACTGGGCATATCAGGGAAATTGCTGGCCTTTATTTCACCTGAATTTAAATGACGATAAAGTAATGGTTGAAGATGGAAGCGCACTTCACCCGGATGAGGAAATGGCTATATTACCTCATCCTGCCGGAACACAATATCTTTCACAAATCGTGTCCCTTCATTTAGAAGGAACGATTTATATCTTAAATAACATACTTTTCAACACACTTGCTCGTACAGTGAGCCCTAATACATCGCTTTTAGGGCCATAAACCGAGCTATAACAAACGCGTGCAATAATATATAAAACACTAGTAGGTACCTACGTAATAGAATTAACCATACAAAGTTAAATTAGTACCTTACTGCAAGTTCTATGCGAGTAAACAGAGCATTCCCAATTTAGCCGAGTTATAAAGTTATTTTTTTTGTAACAACAAAGAGGTTTTATGCTGCTGAAAATTCATATACATTATTGGAATAAAAAAATGTGTAAGTCCTTAATTAAGTCAAACAAATATTTATTATTATTAAATTTTTCATAACTCATAATATTTTGTTATAAAATATAAAAATATTTGCATTTTATCACTTAAAATTATAATTTAGAAGTAGGCTGTATGCTCACTCACCCCTTTGTTCGCAAAATATTCTTGCGTTGGGCGTGTGAAAAAAACAAAAAAAACCTGCGTGCCTTTTCCCATAATTATCATATTTTGTTTTGTCGTAATTGTTGCTGTGTGGTAAATTACTTTGTTTTTTCCTCGCAAATGTGTTGAAAAACGTCGCATGAAACTCGTGAGCTCTTGCTTATTGCACACTCGGCTGAGTTACGCCCCCGTCTTACGGCTCAGGCTGCAACCCACAGCCTTGTGTGCAATGAGCAACCTAAGCTAACTTGTCTCATAATGTACTATTAAAAATCCTCTTTCTCTCGCAACTTTCCCCACAGCCAAACAAGTGACATTACAGTACATTTGACGCACCGCACCCATGGGAAATTCAGGCCCCAAAACCCGAAAATTGAATTCTAAAGTAAGCAGTTATCATTTCTGTGTTAAATTATGAACTCGCGTGTGAATGAAATTGTGTTGTTTGTGATGCTAGCTTTTACAGCTTTGTTTTTGTATATTTTTCTTAGACCTAAGAAAAAATTGTATGCATTTTCTTGATATCTTTTGACTATCCATGTTATCCTTAAAGTAGGGTTTATGTCTAAAACTATTTTTTCATCTCCCGGCAGCCTGTAGTAAGTACTCGTACCTACTTTAACATTTTCCGAAGTTTAAAGGTTTTCCATTTGCAAAAATTTCAACGTTAGGTTGTTTGTGTACTCATAACCCTGAATTGTCAACCAGTTTGGCTTTGGCGGTATCGATGTAATTGAAACATCCAACACTGCCTTTGTTAAAAGCCAAAATATCACAGTTCAAATTCTAAATGATTTCAATTTATAATGTTGTTTTGACGTCCAGCTTTACCAGACAACAACAAAACAATCTCGTTAAGCACAACACAGTTGGCCAAAGGCTATTTGCAAATAGATTTTGTTTTCCAAATGGATAAATGCGTACCAGTACAAATGTTTGCATGTTGTTAGCGGCGGCGGGATGGGACGCAAAAACTGACACTTCTGAAACCAGGATAACGCCATCTAGCGGGAAAGTTTTGAAACATGATGCGTTTGAAAATGTTCAACGTGGAATTAATTTGTTGCCTTTGTCCATAAAATAATTAAATATCTAAATTGAATCAAGTTTTAGCCGTCTAATTTTGTAAGGTTAGTAAATACAACAATCAAAACTAATGGTAGTGGCACAAAGAAACCAACCAATTAACAAAAAATAAGATAATAATATAAATACAATTCTGTATTATTTACTTAGTTTTTCTAGTTTTTGAATGTTTGAAAATTGAAAAGCACCATGGTCCTGTTATTGTTTTAGTTCTTTGCAGATTTTTTTTTCTCTTTCGAGCTACAAACCACAAATTTTTGGGGTAGGTACTTGGAAACGTGAATATCAAATTCAGTCTGTAGAGATAACATTGAAATGTAAAGATTTTACGAAATTCAATAAAATGGTGCATAGTGGGAATACAATAAAATTTAAACGCCAATATATTGAAATTGAACTCGAATCGCACAAGAAATTGAATAAATTTTGCTTCAAGTGGTGAAATTTTTTGAGAATCTTATATTTTCTTTATAGATATTTAGGTATATTGGTAATTTTGTTTTCAATTTACTTGCTTGAATGATTTACTTGTTATACACCCGTTATTTTGTAGTTATTATGATCTAGGACACTTTCGTCAGATTCCTTTTTCGTCAGAACAAAATAATAGGCTGTTTTTTTTCTGAAACGAAAGCTCTTCTACCAATGAAACTAAACATCTTTGCCGAAGAAACATAGGTTGAAAAACGACAATTCGGTCCTCCCATACTAACTAGACAGCTAAAACGTATTATTATAGGAAGTAAAAAGTAGTAGATTGTTATACGAGGGTCAAAAGGAAGCAATTCCCATTCGAGATATTTAGACGCCTGAGCATAGCGAGGGCGGCTATAGTTCGAGAATGGAATTGATTACTTTTACCCGTGTTAAACACTCTACTTTTCATTTCGAATTTCAGGAAAGTAAAAAAAGTCTTAGTTATTCCAAAATGTTTATTAATAAAAACATGTACCTACTTAGTAACTACATTGGTAGACCTTATAATTATTACCTAATACCAACTTACCTTTAAAAACCTAGAAAAATAAAAATAATAATATTAAAATAATAAATTGTATACTTACCTACCTATAATAATAATATATATAATAATATAAACTCATTTTTAGTAAATACAAAATCAACACAAAACTTTAATACGGCACACACAGCTCAAAGTCATAGAGTTAGGGAAGTCTCCCTCCAATATTTTATAGTTTTTCTTATTTTAAATTTGGAACACGGCGCGTCGCCGGCCGCTCCGCCCAATGTTTTTAATTTTGCACTGGCTGTTTATACCATGTTTTGTTACCATTTGTTTTAACTATTGTAAACTTTTTCATTGCCAAATTCAGTTCTATTTTCAAATTACTTTTCCACCCTAGGGTGGAACGAAGAGTTTTGGACCCGCTGCTCAGTTCAAATATACATCACTTTCCGAATATGAGGAATGAAAATACGTTTTTTGACCCATGTTTCTTAAGCAAAAATGTTTAGTTTTATTAGTAGAACACTCCCATAAGTTAATTAAAACAACAAAATAACGGTGTATTAATATGTCTAATGAAAGTAGATGTTTTCAATGTCGCATTAGATAAGTACATACTCTAATACTTGGGTTTCACTAAGCCGTAAAGCAATTAATATCGCACCCAATGCTCATATGGACGTACAACACATATAGGTTTATTAGTGAGTAAATTATAAGCGAAGCCATTTTAATTCTAAGCAATTCTCATTTAATTTTGCGAATTTTTTGAGGAGCTCGGTGGCGCAGTGGTTTAACGCCTGGCCCAGCGATTGTGGAGGTTAAGCAACTTTCGCAAAGGTCAGTCATGTGATGGGTGACCAAAAATGTATTATCTGGAGCTCATCCGTGCTTCGGAAGGCACGTTAAGGCGTTGGTCACGGGTGCATTTGCAATCGTTAACACCCACCAATCCGCATTGGGCTCGCGTGGTGAGTTTAATGGCCTATCCCCTTATCCACCCATAAAGAAGGCCTGTGCCCCAGCAGTGGGAACATTAAAAATAGCTGATGGCCTTTGCGAATTTATATTACATTGTAATTATCCCTAAAAAGTTTAATAAAATCATGTTTTTTAGGTAAAGAAGTATGTTTTAGCTTTATCATCTTTAACTGTAAAATGCTTGTAAAATGTGAACTGTCAGTCAAAGGGTTAAAACTAAAAAGTCCCAACATGGAAACTCCTTCGACATTTGAAAAGGCTGGCTCCGCGCGTTTTATTTAAGCCCTTAAGCCGACTCCATTTTGAAACTATTGGAACGATTTAATCCATTCACGAGTGCAATTTTGTTTAACTGAACTTGTTCCATTGTGGTCGTTATTGGTTTTCTGAACTAAGTTTAGTTATTTTAATAAGATATTTGTCTATCACATAATTCAGAATGTTTTATCCAAATATTCTTTCCAAAGTTCATCGGCTGGCTGGTTATTAATTCCATAATCACAATAGGCTAGTTGACAAAATTTCAATAACTGCTTAATGTTTTAGCTTATTAGGCATTTTATCGAAAAAAAAGGTTTATTTATTTTTAATCGAGCGTTTACATTATAAATTTCGCGTTTTAAAAAACCAATTTTAATTTGGTTCCAAAACGCACAAGACTGTCATGGCGTCTTGAATGACGTCACGCCGTGCGAAACAAACCAAAGAGCGATAGTGTCTTCGTACGTTATAGCTAGTTTTTATCGTTTAAAAATGAATTTCTCATATTATAAGCACTGTATAGTACCCCAGTGTGATAGCACGACTATAAAAACGCCAAACCAGTTATTTATATATGTTCCAAACAATGGAGAAATACGGAAAAAGTGGCTAAAACTTGCGTTCGGTTGTGGTTAGGTTGCACTCGGAGTGTAGGTTTGGAACGCGCCTCCGGTAGTGATACTCGAAACGTCAAAGCCAAGATTGGAGTTTCGCACGGCGTGACGTAACGCTTTCTGATTGGTGTTCACTGTCACGTGACTAAAGGTTTCATTTTACGTTTTTTAAAATTGATTGTTATTTTCTCCATAATATAATTAATCATTATAAACCCCTATCCATTATATTTATTCTTAATGGAAACAAGCCTATTATTTCACAGCATGAGTGAGAAAAGTATATATTCTGTAAGTAATAAGTACATTTAACATGTACCTAGAATGTACCAGAAACAATGTACTAGAATTAACTTTTCTCACAGCATTACATTTGAAAAAGGTATTAAGAGGTTCACATTTACGTGGCGGTCTGGTGAACAGAGCAGTTTCAATATCAATACTTACTTCCCGCACTAGTGAGGTATTTACCGTACTGATTTTACATCTTACTTTATGACAGGATAACTACCCCTTTACTTTGCTATTACTTAACACTATTGTGGCATAACGCACCTTTTTTATAAACTATTGTCTATTTAAAACGTGACATTGACGTCGGTGTTTTTCCTTTGTATTTGATTGTCAAACGTGAAAATCACCTGAAAGTTTGCCTCTGTTAGCCTTTATATTTATAATAAATTCCCTTCCATTACGTAGCTATCTTTTACTTGCAAACCAGTTTACAGTCCATCAGTCACACTATTTTAGGTATAATTTAAAAGCTGATGTAGATATCCTTAACAGATGTAAGTATACGAAAACTTGTCCGTTGATTTTTTTCTCTAAAAATAATATCATGTGTCAACCCTAATTATATCAATTGTGTCATATCATAAGCTATGATAAAAATAATTTGAGTTCTTTTAAAGTATTTCTGAGTTTAAAAAAAAGACTTAACATACAATCACTTACCTACTGAAACTCCATATAAAAACTCATATATTACAAATAAAAAAACGGAATGTAAATTAAAAATAAATACATTTATGTACTATTACATTCCGACTAAGAAATGTAATAGTACATAATTTTACATTCCGTCTAAGAAAAAAGTTTGTATTATTTTTTATAACTCGACACTTATTCCAAGACAACCAACAAAACGTATAAATTTCCTTTTATTCAAATTCCTAAGGGAAGGGCTAATACCAAACTAATTACCTCATTTATTTTCTTCAACTAAAATCGTAACCATTCACGTCGTCACATTCTTATTACCGTTTGTAATTTCAGTTGAAAACGCCGCATTGTATGACCGCGAAATATTATTTGAGTTTCATCGCGGGCGGTTGAGGGTTATAAATCAGCGTGTCTACCCCGAAAATTTTCACACACATGGACTTTTCTTAAACCACTAATCCATTGCAGCGTCTGTGCTTAATCAAACAAATGAGTTTGGTTATTTTGCAGCGATGTATTTGAAATTTGCGACAGAGAAGTTGTTCTTCTATTTTTAAAGGGAAGCGTACCGGTCTAGTATAAGGTTGGTGATGAGAAATTTTCCCAAAATTAAAATGTAACTGAATGAACCACGCCACAGTGGGCACAGGCTGCGCGTGTAATGTGAGATCAAATTTTACCTGACGACAAAATGGTAATTCTAAAACGGGATGTGTGTTATTAGATATAAATTGCTCGCTAAGGTTATTTTTTCGAGATTTTTATTTTTTTTTGCGTGTAGGTAAATAAATTTTATCTGTGTTAGAAAGTCTTAAAAAAATCCATATTTACAATATCTGAGTGTCTAGAATAATTATTTTGAAATTCAAAAAGTGAGAAAGTCGATTGAATATCCCTACTTACTTATATTTTTTTGACAAAAATGGCTCGAGCCGTTAGTGACTCGGTAGCTCAGCGGTCAGAGCATTGGTCCGGACTTCCAAAGGTCATGGGTTCGATTCCCGTCCAAGAATTGATCTGGTGCGAGTCGTATTTTTTCTAGTATTATTATTTAGTATTGTATAAAAATAGCAATGCTAAAATCTCAAATGTAAAAATGACCATTAAGATATTTCAAGCTTTATAAAATTTGTAGGTGATCATAAAAATTAATGCCTTTGTTAATTAAATCGTTCTTAGTTCATTTATGTTTAATACAAAATCTGTCATATTTCATACTATCATTTTGTCTAAATTTCCTCTCCTGGTTAGTACATTGACCTAATTCAGCTTCCAGAATAAGGTTATGAAGGTCATAAAATTTATCTAAGAGCGGTTTTACACTACTTCGGGGGGTCTACTCACAAAGGTTTGGCCCTAAAGGATTTAAGAATTATGTTCAACAGGATTTTGGCCCAGAAATTGAAAGAGTATCGAGTCCGTATCAGCATATTAATGTTGATGAAATGGACTGGGCTGAATAAATATCACATGGATACGTTTAAAAGAATATCGAATAACTCTCATTTGATAATAGATAATAAAATTTTAGACACAATTAATCGCCAGTTCATAATAGTTATTTATACAACTGTAATATAATTAGTCCATCAGCCATTTTTTATGTCCACAGGCCTTCCTTATGGGTGGTAAGGAGGACGGGCCATAACCCACCACGCGGGCCCAATGCGGATTGGTGGGTGTTAACGACTGCAAATACAGCCGGGACCAACGGCTTAACGTGCCTTCCGAAGCACGGAGGAGCTCGAGATAATACATTTTTGGTCACCCATCCCAATACCGACCCTTGCGAACATTTGTACCTAAGTAATATAATTAAATAATAAAGCTTATTTCACTTTCACTGGTAGTTTTAATGTTGGAAGTAAGCTTACTATTTCAGAACCCTTTACAAAGGATTTAAAGCATGGGTGTAGATAAAAAATGCTTAGGCTGAAGTAACTTATCAAACAAATGATGGGTTATATTATAACATTCCACTACGGGGATCCAATGCTGATGATTGGGTTGCCTAAAAACGTTCTACCCCTTAATATTTGTGTAGGTACAATAAATCTTTGCCACGCAATGAATTTTCAGTAAACTTTCAAAATACCGCCCGTATCCTCGTAACATACGAACTATACTCGCAAAATTTATAAGTTTAATTAAACGTTACAGTTATTGTTGCGTTACGTAACGCAATCTCGTTGTAATAAGAGAGGCGACGGCGAAATTTTACGATCATCGTTTTGTTATGGTCTGCTTATTAATACGAATAAACATTGGTTATGTTTCGCGTCGATGCTGGGACAGTAAAACAAATGAAATATTTGGTGATGTTCTTTTGTTGATGACGTCAAAGTATAATAATATTTCGATGGCTTCGAAGTTAGAAACATATACGCAGTTGTACTTGGAATCATAGGTTGATACTATTAAAACAAATGAAATACCTATTTGGTGGTGTTCTTTTGTTGATGACGTCAAATTATAATAATATTTCTTTATTTAGTTGTAATGCAATCATGTTGATACTATAAACGATTACTATTCTAGCTCATCCAAAACTCTATACAAAAACAAACCTTAAACTGAAATACTAAAAGCTAATTAAGTTAAAGTAAGGTAATCAAAAAGTACTTCAAAGATCAAAACTACGTAAGTTATGGAAATTTAATATACGGGATTGCTTTTTATATGTATAGACGCAGTGAATACTTGGCAAGACAAACTTTAATACGTCTACCGTTCTTAAACATATTCAGGACTCTTTTAACCTTCTAAGTTTTCCAGTAAATATCACATGAGAGACTCATAGCGAATATTCGCCGATCGAGCAAAAGTTGAAGTTTATTATTTATTTAGAGTAAACTTCGATGATAAGTTGTCGAACACAGAATTCATGAACGTGGAAGCTATAGATAAACCAAAACTTTCTAGAGTTCCACTTAAGGTGGTACCCTGAGCGAAAGTGGCGCCGCGGTGAATTATATTTAATATTATAATCCTAATACACAATTTAAAAAACGTTTATCGTGGAGATTTTAGGGAATTTAACAAATTTTTTTAACAATTAAAACACAAAACAGTGATTGATTCCACCTGTTAGGTGCTAAGGCACCTGTATTAGACAGAACCGCTCATCCTTAGCATAAAGATCTTAGCAATTACAGATAAGGTGTTTTTTTTTCTTCTTTTTTATAATTATACTATTATATTTATTCTCAGACGCACTATTCCTTCCGTAATTGCACCCTAGTCCCCTTATAGTCCTATCTTTATTTATTTTTCACCCAAGGGTTGCCTGGAAGAGATTGCTGCTTAGCAATAAGGCCGCCTCTTGTATGCTTTTTTCTCTGTAACTGTCCTTCTTTCTGTAATTCTTTTTGTGTGTGCAATAAAGTGTAATTTATTATTATTATTATTATTATTATTATTATTATACTAGCTTCCGCCCGCGACTTCGTCCGCGTGGACATTCGATAAAATCATCATGGTTTAATTTCATTTAATTCTGATCAGCCGTTTTTACGTGATTAGGCGGGTTCCCACCAAGCGCGCTGCCTCGCGAGGCAGGACGTTTGCCGCACGGGCCTCGCACGAGGCTGCTCGCTTGGTGGGGACCCGCCTAATCACGTAAAAACGGTTGATCAGAATTTAATGAAATTAAACCATGAGGATTTTATCGAATGTCCACGCGGACGAAGTCGCGGGCGGAAGCTAGTTTATAATATTCAGAATTGTATCCAGAGATATTAGTATCCCGTTCCCGTTCCCGTTCCCGTCCCTGTCCCCGACCCTGGATATGCATGTCCAGGTCCTATCATGTCCACCGTGTTAGGCTTCAAAATAAATGTCATTCTCTCAATCACCATCCCATGAAATCTCAAGAACGACATCCACATCGATTTTCATGTCTACTTACCCCATTTACACCTCATTGGATGATTTTCAAAATAACAAAATATGTGTTTGCCTATTTATTTTTAGACATGCTCTTACGAATTTTAAAGTTGCAATGTCTATTATATATTGTTTTTCCATAAAAAATTTGAACCCCATTTTCACCCCTTTAGGGACTAAATCATGTCCACCGTGTTGGACTTCAAAATAAATCTCATTTTCGCAATCACCATCCCATAAAACCTCAAGAACGACATCCATATCGATTTTTATGTTTACTTACCCATTTACCCCTAAGTGGTTGAATTTCAAAATTACAAAATATATGTTTGCCTATTTATTTTTAGATGTGCTCCTACGAATTTTAAAGTTGTAATGTCTATTTTATATTATTTTTCCATACAAAATTTAAACCCCATTTTCACCATTTTTTAGGGGTCAAATCATGTCAATCCATTCCAACAAAAATGACATTTATGTTGGAATTCAAAATAAATGTCATTTTTGCAGTCGTCGTACCAGAAAACCCCAATAACGACATCCATATCTATTTTGGGTTTTTTTTACCCCTTTTCACCCCCATTTCATCCCCATAGGGGTTGAAATACTAACAATATACGTTGCGTTAGATTTCCATCCATACGCCTAAATTATAAATTTAGTGATTTTTACTTCGAAAATAAAGTATTTTCTTCAATACACAACTTCATCCCCCTTTTGACCCCTTCGGGGGTAGAATTTTGAAGAGCGCTGAGACCCGTATTTATTAATTTTCAATGGTCAGTCTAAACACATAATTTGAAGATCCTAGCTTCAAAACTGAGGGACTTTCATACAAACTTTGGGTCCCCGTTTCACCCCCTTGGGGGTGAGTTTTGGAAAATCCTTTCTTAGTGCACCCCTAGACCTCATAAGGAACCTATGTGCAAAATTTCAAGTCTCTAGGTTTAGCGGTTTGGGCTGTGCGTTGATATCTCACTCAGTCAGTCAGTCAGTCAATCAGTCAGTCAGTCAGGACTTTGAATTTTATATATATAGATGTATGACTAACTTAAACCTACGACTCTGCGGTGTTTGTGTGTGTGCGTGTGTGTGTGTGTGTGTGCTAAAAGTATGTACGTTAGGCAAGATTTTTAAGGAGACTTTCAGTTGCGTTATAATCTAAAGCCAGGTAGTAAGAGACTTTTTGCACTTGTTGTTTCGTAAATGGTAATTTTTTTGACTCTTATTTATTTTATTGTATAGAACAGATGACAGATATTGATACTGACATTTTGCAAAACTAGTACGTGTTTGCTTTGTAATTGCAACGATGTCATTTCTTCTTTTCAAAGTAACAGCTGTGTTATAACCTATAAACCTGTGTTTCTTAAGAATAGTGTGTAAAATGTACAGCTGTCTTACTGTTAAAAGATCCGCGTTCATGTACAAAGTGGCAGTAGGAAAACGACGAATTACAACCTTATTTACACAAACTTTAACAAAATACACCGAGTGCACGCATATATGTTACGACTTACGACGCAAATATTAATTAGCATAATTAACGCAGTGGTTGACCACTCCTAATTTATGCATTCTACCGGAGATCGCGTTACGGCGAACTGGAATTATTTAGAAGGCAGCCGGTCCATGTAAATTAAATTTTAATATTTTAGCGAGCGAGATGAGTGTAAGACGGATGCGCCTACTGAGATTGAACGTTTTTTCAGATGCTGATATTATTTATACAAGATAATTGGAACAAGGTATTTGGTTCTTATGCTAAATATCTCAATAATTAAACTCATCTCATAGTTAGTACATCACAGTGAAAATATTGATAAAATCGTTTCAATAGATTCTTATGCTGTTAATCATTATTTTTTAATTGATAATAATTGTTTAATAGTAATAAGTTTCAGATGTCAAATCCGTATTACAATAGTAAAATTACGAAAATAT
This sequence comes from Agriphila straminella, assembly GCA_950108535.1. Taxonomy (NCBI): domain Eukaryota; kingdom Metazoa; phylum Arthropoda; class Insecta; order Lepidoptera; family Crambidae; genus Agriphila; species Agriphila straminella. The sequence continues at coordinate 20,213,967 of OX467307.1, read as the reverse complement.
TAAAAAATATTTTCAATAAATTACAAAAAATATAATAAAAATTACAATCAGCATCAAGGCCTTTTATTCGTCTTCTGATAGATGCAGACCATTAAACCTTCAAAACATTGACCTATATAGAAGGCGTGTTTAAATGACGGCCTCTAAAGTGAACAAACAGGCCCTCGCAGCCACTCTGTCACTTGTACGTCGTAAACCCGGCTTTACTTGCTCAATAAAATGCGCACGAAATGAAATTGATGGACGTGTGCCTCTAAACGTGCAGATGCCTTGCAAATTGTCATTGTAAAAATAATTAGAGGATTATTCTGTTTGATAAACCACATTTAATAAAACACTGATTACTGTGAATAGTAATATAATGGGGAATTTCAGAAAAAAAAAAATATACTTGACAAAGTTTCTTTATTAGTAAAAAAAGTTGTATAATTTTTGGTTGCCTGAATTTAAAAAAAGTCAACTAATAGTTTATTTTGACATAAAATGCCTATATAGAAATGTTAAAAAGAGCAGTTGTCACTTTTTTAATTTGAGGTGATTAGGGAATAATTTCCATTCTGTTATTATTTCCGTACATTTGTGAAGACGATCATTTTTTCACGAAACCAAAAATTCAGATTTTTTTCCAATTAGTTTTTTTTTCAGACATTCCCCATTGTTTTTTATTTCAATGAATATACACGTGGGCGTTAAATTCAAAAGTGAATATATTTTTTCCCCCTATGTACAAACAGCGTCCGACTTACCTCAGTGTCTCAAGACGAAAGTCTATGAACAGTGTGTGTTGCCAGTGATGACTTACGGCAGTGAAACGTGGTCGCTAACTATGTGTCTCATAAGGAGGCTCAAGGTCACCCAGCGTGCAATGGAGAGAGCCATGCTCGGCGTTTCCCTGCGTGATCGAATCAGAAACGAAGAGATCCGCAAGAGAACTAAAGTAACCGACATCGCTCGAAGGATTGCTCAGCTGAAGTGGCAATGGGCGGGACACATAGCGAGAAGAACCGATGGCCGTTTGGGCGGAAAGGTTCTGGAATGGCGACCGCGCACCGGACGGCGCTCCGTGGGTAGGCCCCCGACAAGGTGGACCGACGATCTGGTGAAGGTCACGGGAAGCCGCTGGATGCGGGCAGCGCAGGACCGATCGTCGTGGAGATCCTTAGGGGAGGCCTATACCCAGCAGTGGGTGTCGTGCGGCTGATATGATGATGATGATGATGATGTACAAACAGCAACACTCTTGATTTATACATACATTTATGCTTTACATATCGCAGGAAACAGATTCACATTTGACTTTGACAAAATATGAACTATAGCCAGTGACTGAGTAAAAAAAACGAATCGGGCAAAATCGGTAAAAGTCGTTTATTTTCGACATTACGACATCTTATTTTGATGTGGAACTTCGAGCATCGCGGCTTCGTACCGAAACGCGTCTTACTCTAAGATGTGGAATAATCAAAATTTTAGAAAATTGAACATTACGGGACTATCAAGTCCTCTTCCGCACTAGCGTTTAACCGCGGGGTGAACAACCGCGCGGCTCCATGTTAATATGAAACGTGGAGCAAATCAAAATGGAAAAAGCGGCTAGCCGTTCGGCCAGCCGCCCGCCCCCGCGGTCACCCTTGGCCAACCGCGCTGTTTAATTTTAAGTATATAAAATTTTGTGGCGGTTGCCTGCCCCCCGCGGTTAACCGCCGCCAGTGCGGGAAGGGCTGTTTTTCAGTCATTAGATATAGTATTTTAATCTGAAGGAATAAAAAATGACGTTTGACAGATTTTGTATCATCCACTAGGATTCCCTGCTAGACTCCCGAATTGGTATAATTAATGAAAAGTTGGGTTCAGAGATATTAGTAGGTACCATTCCCGTTCCGGTTCCCGTTCCCGTTCCCGTTCGAACAGTGATAATTTCTCTCAGTTACACCTTTAATGGGCAGTTAGCTCTGTTGCTGTTTGTACAAGTACTTAATAGTACATTATGAGACAAGTTAGCTTAGGTTGCTCATTGCACACAAGGCTGTGGGTTGCAGCCCGAGCCGCAGGCGAGGGCGTAACTCAGCCGAGTGTGCAATAAGCAAGAGCTCACGAGTTTCATACGACGTTTTTCAACACATTTGCGAGGAAAAAACAAAGTATCACACAGCAACAAATATGGCAAAAACAAAATATGATAATTATGGGAAAAGGCGCGCATGTTTTTTTTTGTTGTTTTTTACACGCCCAACGCAAGAATATTTTGCGAACAAAGGGTGAGGAGCATACAGCCTACTACTAATACTTCAAAATTATAATTTTAAGTGACAAAACGCAAATATTTTAATATTTTATAACAAAATATTGTGAATTATGAATAATTTGATAATAATTATATATTTATTTGACTTAATTAAGGACTTACATCCTTATTTATTCCAAAAATGTATATGAATTTTCAGCAGCATAAAACCTCTTTGTTGACAAAAAAAAATAACTGTATTACCCGGCTAAATTGGGAATGCTCTGTTTACTCGCATAGAACTTGCAGTAAGGTGTTGATTTAACTTTGTAGGGTTAATTCTATTACAAACTAGTGTTTTATATATTATTGCACGCGTTTGTTATAGCTCGGTTTATGGCCTTAAAAGCGATTTATTAAGGCTCACTTTACGAGCAAGTGTGTTGAAAATAATTTACTTTTCTATTTCATATTTGCATCGAACGTAATTCAAAAATGCATCGCATTAAAAACTCCATCACACCGGTGCATGATCTCGAACAAAACAGCTTCATATTTCAGTAAATCCATTTACTGGGCGTGGAGCCACCGCTTTTGTGTGGAGTTTCTCTCTTAGCTTTTTAAGGCGGTGCTGCTCTTTTTATTTAGCAACGGTTAAGTACGAAACGGCTTTACAAGAACTTTATCTTGCGATATTATTTATTTTTACACTTTTTTAAATCTAACTTAAATGTTTTGTTTGGATTTGCGAATTGACACATAGCGAAGGACCGAGGAATGGTTATGAAATGGCGACCTCGCACCTGCCGTTGCTTGGTGGGTATATACGGGGTGTAACAAGACCCTCAACAAAGCCGAGGTCTACGTATTCTGCCCGTCATCAGGACCATTTCTGTTCAAAATTATTGCTGGGAAACGATTTCAATTATTGGTGTTAAAAAGGCATTGCATGCATACATTACCACGCAATGTAACGCATACAAAATAAAAATTTGATAATGTTTCTTTTTTATATTTTTTAGGAAATAGCGAATAAAATAAGATTTCATAAAAAAACTTTTTTTTTTACTTTGACCTTCAATAACTTCGCAGCTATTAGTTTCCCAGGTAGGTATAGGCTAAAAGAAAAAAATAATCCTGATGACGAGTGGAATGCGTGGAGTCCGGTTTCGTTGAGAGTCTTGTTACACCCGTTATAAGGTGTTGAGACGATCTGGTGAAGTATACATTCCTAAACATTCGCGTTGCATTGTACTTAGTTGGAACGTTTAATTCCTGTTATTTTAACTAAGATCTGGTGAAGAATACGGGAAGCCGCTGGATGTGGCCAGCGCAGGAACGATCGTCGTGAAGATCTTAGGAGGAGGAATTTCCCAGCAGTAAGCATGAGCTGACATGATAGATGCATGATAATTTTGTAACAAACGAATTTAACTAACTGATTTTCAACTAAAATAGATTTTTTGCATGGTTCTTTTATTACTCTTTCAATAAGGAACCCTTAAACATGTAATTCACGATAGCTTATCTCATGGACTGGTCGCTTGCTGTGTAGCTTTTGCTGTAGTATTAACTTACTTTTTTATAAGGAAGTAGGTACTTTTATTAGGAATATAATATGAAGCAGCAGTTTTGTAGTCATATGCCCGATTTTTATTACCACTTTTACTCAAGTATTATAAAAAAGTTTTGCATTTAATACTTTAAAATAAGATGAATCTATAAGAAATAAAAAAAAATAAGTATAAAATTGTACGGAAGGACAGATAGAAGACTATTAGTAAGTAAGCTTTAAATTATATAAAAAAGTAGGTAATAAAAACATGTAGCTCTTATAGCTAAAGAAAAAAAAAAAGGAAAAAAAAAAATAGCAAAAAAAGATCCTGCCAAAAAGCGGGGAGCAACCGCATTTATAATAAAAAAAATAATAATAAGATAAAACTAACGACCAATCACTATTGAGTTCGCGATTAATAACAAAACCCAAACATATCATTATTTCTTAGTACCATAAACCGATTTGTGTATGCAATATGAGCGTATTAGGTACAGAAACCACACCACAACCACAAATACAACACTAGCGTAACGAATAACTTACTCACTTGGACGGTTGGACCACATTTTGCGGTGAATCGCAACCACAAAGCAGACTGTTCAAAAGTAGGTACTTTCACGTTGCAACTGCACTAACTGAGAAAAGACTTGAGTGTAATCCACTCGGAATACAAATCTCCTCTTAAATAAGACATCACTACCTAAAATACTGTTTGCTAAGAAAATAAGGAGATTAAGGAGTATTTAACGGCGCTGGCTAAAGTAGCCGGTTGCACTGAACCGGTATAAGATATTAACCGGATAAAACCGGGTATAACCGTGCCGTAGGACTCTTGAATACTTTATTACTCGGATGTCGGGTGAATAAATCATTGGTAGCGGAGCTTCTTCGTGTTTCGGTGAACACATGTTTTAAGCATAAGAAATGATTGCTTGTTGGATTTCGTGAGATGTGGAGTTGATGGGGAAATTAAAATCTGTTATGGAAAAAGTACTTTAGAGGATTGTCAACCACAAACGGCGATAACGTTTCCCACCCTCTAAACCTTAACCTACAGTAACTTTTTTTTGGTATTTTTATGAAATGCCTAAATACTAGGGCTGTACGTTTTGATTTTTTAAATATCTATAATAGATTTCGAAATATTTGCATTTTAGTGATTTCATACAAAACACAGAAGTGCCAATATTTTCAAATCTACAATGAATATTTTAAAAATCAAAACTTACAGCCCTAGTTTTTAGGCATTTCAAAAACATACCAAAAATTCATTGCTGTAGGTTAAGGTTTAGAGGGTGGGAAACGTTATCGCCGTTTGTATGGAGACCACGTGGTTGACAATCCTCTTAAGTACTTTGAAGAAAATTAAGGTAAGCTCGTAATCATCTACTAATATTAAAAATGCGAAAGTTACTCAGCTTTCACGCCTAAACTACTGAACCGATGTTAATGGTTACGGAGATAAGTGGGACCTTAAAGAAGGACATAGACTACTTTTTATCCCACTACTGGGCACGGCGGGCTGATTATCTAATAAGAAACCACCTAGCGACCGGTCTCATTTGACAGATGAATGTGATACATTGCTTCTTTTTGGGGCAAAAAAAAACATACCAAAGTAAAGTAACAATGTATGTGAAATTAATGAAGCCGGTCGCTAAATAGTATTGAGATAATCAGCCTGCGGGTCTGCGCCCGCACGATATAACCTTTAGTCCATGCGGGTGAAGCTGCGGGCGGAAACTAGTAATAAATAAATATAAACGAAACAGTTATTACCTAATATTTTTTATGGTAATACTTTGAGTGCAATTAATAAAATTGATTTAAAGCAAAAAAGAGATAATTTCGGGTTTCATGGAGGTAGATTTATGTAAGAAGTTGCTTACACTGTTTAACATAACTACCTAGTCATAGAAATAAAATTTCACCACCATCTGTATTTTTTTAATAATTTGCCATTACATTCAAACTAGCCCTTGGCACGTTATATTTATTACATATTCAACCGAACTTCACCACGCCCAACAACTTAACCACCATTAATCATTTTTCAATCAGAAAATAAGGCTCTGTTCATACGCAACCGAGCGATTGATGCGGTCAAACACAAAGTTCAATAAATCATAAGTTCGTTTACAAACACGAAGGGCCTTACCTTACCCGCCTCGAGGGGTGCGACCGCAACGCTGCACTTTATTGCCCAGTCGGCCGGAGCGTCCAGTCTGAATGATCTGTAATAAATAAAAGGGAAATACAGGGTGGCCCAAAACTATGCCACACGGAGGGAAAGTAGGTACCCTATACATTGAAGATAGCAAATTTTAATGAAAGAAGTCTTCATTTTGTTTAAAAAAAAAATTGGAACTGCATTCAATTTTTTTTTTAATTTGCAGACGATACGATACAAATTGATACAATAAAATATGATTAAAATTTTAATTTTAACTCTTCCTTTTATTTAAAAAAAAAATCCTAATGAGTAACCCTTTCGAGCAGTATCGCAACTTTTTTGTTTTTCATATTTGGTGGGTTAAGTCCCTGCATGGTTAGGCAGGCGATTCTTAAAAATCTTTGAATGCAATTCCATTTTTTTTTTTAAAAGAAGACTTTCAGTAAAATCCCCTTATGTTCAATTTAAGGTACTTTCCCTCCATGTGGCAAAGTTTTGGGACATCCTGTATATTTCAATCTATCTAAGGGCTGCCGTAGAACTGTGGCCCTGCCATGAGTTGATGCAAACTGTTTACGTTACGTTACCGTAAACTATCGTTTTGTCTCTTTCAGTCGCACTGACTGTGAGCAGTATATCCGATAGTTTACGGACGTAAACAGTTTGCATCAACTCATGGTAGGGCCACTGTTAATATGAAAGCCTTGTAGGACTAAATATTTAATTGCAGTTTACATTTTACTGCTGTCTTAAAATTGTTGATGGTAAAAAAAGATGCACGAAGTATTTTTTTAGAATCTACTTCGCAACTAAAAGAGAAAAGTGTTTGAATAAGATTTTTGGTGTTGGTTTACGCTTACGCACGATCTGACTCCTGAGGATGCTCCGGGTCGGGGAGAAACACAAACAATAGGTGAATGTGCAATGTGTGTTGCTGTCTTGCTAAATAATGCAAGTATTGTGCACTGATATTTCGTGGTGTGCATATGGTTTTTTTTTGTGGGCTGGCGGACGGTGCATCTTACATATTATATTTTTGCGAAAGTAAGAAATATATGTCTTTTAACCGACTTCTAAAAAAGGAGGAGGTTCTCTGTTCGTCTGTATATTTGTTTTTTACTTTTTGTGTATGTCCACCGATTACTCAAAGACGGCTGGACCGATTGAAATAATTCAAACGTTATTACATTAGATAAGCTCCCAAGTTAGTCCCATTTTTCTAAATTTTAAAATCGGTATAGTACTTTTCATGTTATCTTGAAAAAAGCACGAAATAAAATAGTATGATTTTGTGAGAATTACGTCGTTGATATGGTCGTATTACTTCTTTGTTTATGAACTGAATAAGATAATTATTTTTTTTGTTGGAAGAGGGATATCTTAAGTGTAGTTCTTCAACCGACTTTAAAAAGGAGGTTCTCAGTTTGACCCGTATGTTTGGATGTTTCTTCGCGATAATCTCATGTTTGGCTGAACCGATTTTTCTACGTAAATAATATACCTACACTACCTAATACAGAAGGTACCTACACTAAAAATAAAAAAAAAATTAAAATAACAAAAAAACTATTGAAGTCGGGTGGGGCTGGAGTACAAATTCATTATTTTATTCTAAAAGCCCCACCCGACTTCAAAAGACGTGTTTTTTATTATTACGAATATTATTTCTTGCTTTTTAGTGGTAGGTTTTTTTAAGTCGGTTTTTGTTTTTTTTTATAAAAATCACAATAAGATTCCTACTTGGCCGCGTCTGACCACCGCCTGCAACAATGGCAGATCTGGGCCACGGCCAAAAATACGACGCGATAACTTAATGAAACCTCTTTATTCTCGTTTATGCGACGCTCCATCTTTATCTGAAATTAAAATCGTGTGTTTACGTCGATATGGTATAAGATATAGTTCGCGTAAACAGCTATATAATAGAGTCCGTTTTTTTATTGCGGTCGTATTGGGAACGATATTGTTTTAATAATAGTAACTCAGAGGGAAATACACTTCGCAAGTCTTCACAATTTTTGCGTGAGTAATTTTTTTTATAGCAATAGACTTTGTATGGACATCATAAGTAATATTTTATGTAAATAATCTAAGGCACATTTGCATAAATTCTGAAAATACTAATATTACATCAGAGGCCTACTTTGAAAACCGAACACCGATAAACGGACGATGTTCGTACCGCTTACGACAACATTTTGGAAATGAAATGAAATGGCTCAAGAATAAGGTTCTAAATAAAGTAAATTGAACGACGAACATTGTCCGATGGTTGCATTTTTTTTGTAAGCCCTCTGCTAGTTATTTACAATACTAATATTCCATGAATTATTGAATAACTTAAATGTTAATCCAATAGATAAGAGTTATTTTAAGTGAAAAAGTTCAACTCCAACACCGTTATTTGAATTTTAGTTTAAACCAAATTCAATTTTATTAGTAACATTTGTACATTCATTACTTTTGTAAGGGTAAAGTTTTTTTAATTATTATAACTTGAGTTTTTACATTGTTGAGTTGCAAGTCGCAATTTGTATGTTTGTCAAAATAAACTATGACCTAACAGTCTTTACCAACGACATTTCTTTCGTTTCATGAAAATAAGCATATTTTAGCCTTCTTCAAATCCATTACCTACATAATGCTCTGCCAACGGGGGCAGAAAAACAGTTTCCCGTTTTCTCTATGAAACGCCAGCTTCCATGAAACTACAACTTAGAAGCATTTCTTCAGTGCGAAAATGAACATTTTCGCTGAAAACCAACTAAACAACATCGTGATATTTTACATATTTTACCTCGTATAAACTTATATATACTTGTGGAGTCAATAAAGTAATAAAAGTGGTGATAACATACACCTACAGACGAACAGAAATATTAGTACAGTCTATTATATTATGATGATGATGATTATTGATATAGGTCAATACTATTGAACTATTGAATCACTAAACAGATTAGAGTCATTTTGCCTTCTCGTAACGTTTTCGTAGCCAGAAGCTTTGTCGTAGTCTGGGCTTTGATTTTGTAGCAGCTACGGCGCTTCCGTAGTAACTGTAGCATTACCGAGGAATAGATATCTACAAGAAATGTCACTGTCGAAATAACATTTCCAAATTTGGATTTTTATGACACATTCTTAAAATAAAATAGTATGTTCATTGTAAGTATTGACTAAGAAGAATTTAGAAATTGGTCATAGTTGAAAAGGAACTAGAAATTCCCCTTGTGCCTACTGTCGGAAAGCTTTCCGACATTATTGCAAGCAATTGAAACTAATAGGTACGTTTGCATTGAGAAGTTTTCTGGCTGGATTAATGTAAAAGTGTTGTGAAATTTGAAACTTCTGAATATAGTTTCGTGCTTGGAAAAGGAAAAAGTTTCGTGTTCTAGCGGCATTTTTTTGGACCACTTTCAATGATACTTTGCATACTTGAATTTTATAATTAAATCTAATAATAAACTAGTGGATGATCTGGAATCCAATTTCATTAACATAATTAAAATCGAACTATGTTACATGCACTTCGCATTAGCAGATAACTTCTTAACGATTAAAAATATAAATTAGTGGAAATTTGCCTCTCTGGTCTATTTTGTTATTTAGAATTTTGTTTTCATTTTGTAACAGCCTCTACCTATTGTTTTTCCATCAAAATCTTCAGACGATGGATTGTGACAACACTAGTAACTAGATGAATACATCACAAGTAAGAAACTACCTATTTCTTTATTTACTTCATCTTTTATCTACCTTTAATTCACGTGTACAACATGTATTCGCGATTTTTGTGTGTAAAAACATCAAATATAAATGCACAAAAGTTATACAGCTACACCATAATCTACTGTTTAAAAAGGGTGGAAGGGAATGTGAAAGCCTTCCCTCCCCCAGACTTCAGCAAACACTGGCTAGACTTGCGACACACAGCGAGATGAGCATCTTGGAATTTATACTAGAAATTGTATGCTTCCTAAGGAGTTCAGTGGCGTTTTTGGCCTGCGAAACGATTTTCGCTGAGGTCGTCCATGGGATAGATGACCAGAAATGTATTACCTCATGTTCCTTCATGCTTTGAAGGGCACGTTATATCGTTGCGTGCATTTACAGTTGTTAACACCTGCCATGCTGGGAAGTGACAGGGCATGGGAAGCGGTGGTCTCCTTCTGTGAAGACGGTTTCTCACAGAAGGAGGCCTCGGAGCGGGTTTGAGAGGTAGACGCAAACGTAAAGCAGCTCCGGCTAGGGAAGAGAAGGAGGCGCTAAGCACACCTCATTCCCCTTACACCTCAAAAGGGGTATGGCCGTTTGCTAAGTCCTCCCCCAAGTGCCAGGCCTGATGACACCAGGACCAACATGGTGCATGTCATCACGGTTAGTGCGGGATGCAGTAGGGGGTTTAGTGGATAGTGCCCCGGCGAGTCCCACATACCTACAGGATGCGTTAATATGCATTCCCCCTACTATAAAAAGTCGTTATTACCTAACCTGCATTGTACTACCTGCGTGGTGGGTTAAGACCTACCCTCTTTTTTCAACCAAAAAAAAACGCAAGTACCCCAGGAGTGAGTGAAAGTGAAATGAAAGTGAAATAAGCTTTTTTCAAATAAACTTAATTATTAAGTACTTTTGAATCGTCTATATTTTCCTTCCACCCGTTCCAGACTTTTGTGGTGATATAAAAATGGTTGTCACTTAATTCCCTCCCAAGCAGTGTGTCTCAAGGCCCGAGAGCAACCGGATCGTTTTCTTTGAAACTTTTTAGTTACTTGGAGATTGCATTTTCGATCGCACCTCACAAAGCCACGGATTTTGCCTCCTACCGAAGCTTTATTCTCAAGCTTCGGTACAGTGTGTGTATGACGCGATGGATCGTGATATTCTAGATATTGAATAAGGAGCGCGAATATTGAAAAGTAATCGTTGAGTAATGTTTATCGCCTAGCATTTGTTGCATCGTAGAAAATATTCCATAAATTCTTAATAAATGATGCTTAGAACTTAACTGTTTCGGTGTTGAGAACCTTGTTGATATTTCAATAACGAATTATTTTCAAAATTATACAGTGGTTAAAAAATAAGAAATAATTATATGTCAGTCCCGTGAACCGCTCTAGGATTAAATGTTATTATTATCAATAATTAATTTACGTTTTAATTTACTTACATTTTTTTTATTTACTTCTCATCAAACTTACAAAAATAAAGTTTTTTATAATAGAAGATTTTTTGCATTCTCTATGCTATTATTATGGGAATACCGCTGGAGTATATAGGTATAAGTTAGAGACAGTGTGTTTTTTTTTGCAAAAAAACTTTGCGTATGAAAGGTTTTTTGTTGCAATGTCAAGATTTATGTGCTCGTATGACAGATTATTAGTCCCTCTACTCCAGCTCCAGACGACATGTCTAGACAGATTGACACGTGTTGTTTACACTCCATCTTGGATTTACTACTTTTTAAGTTTTTATGATACTGTGCATCAGCACTCAAGTTCACGGAGGTCATAAGGCTGCGTTTAGACGATAACATGATCGGATAAATGATATTTTTTAAAGAATATTTGAATCTTTTTATCTAAAACGTTAAAAAGCAATTTTGAGTTAAATGGGTATTGTATTTGATGTATTGTCTGTTAAGTTTTGTAACTTCATAGTGTAAACCAATTTAATTATATTGCATGAAGTTTAATCATAATTAAGTAGTTATTTATAATAAAAAACCAAAAGTAAAAAAATATGAATGAATTTCAAGTTTCTATAATATTTTCTATGTGAAGCTCGGTGGCGTAGTGGTTTAACGCCTGGCCCACCGATTGCGGAAGTTAAGCAACATTCGCAAGAGTCGGTCATGGGATGGGTGACCAAAAATTTATTATCTCGAGATCCTCCGTGCTTCGGAAAGCACGTTAAGCCGTTGGTCCCGGCTGCATTTGCAGTCGTTGACACCCACCAATCCGCATTGGGCCCGCGTGGTGGGTTATGACCCAACCTCCTTACCACCCATAAGGAAGGCCTGTGCCCCAGCAGTGAGGACATCAAAAATGGCTGATGGACAATAATGTTTTCTGATAAACATGTTCACTAAGACATCCAGTCCATAATTTTTTTTTAGAATACAATAACAAAGCACACAATCTGAAAACTTTATCTTAGCATTTCAGATCTGCTGTCAACATACGTAAATAAACGATTTAGATAGCACAAGAGAGATATCCACGAGGACTTAAAAAATAACGCGCGTTTTCTATCCAAGAATTTATACCGCCATTATCAGCAAAAAACGTCAATTCAAATTTGGTGTGGCGTTACTTGGAGGCACGTTCACCTGGTGTATACACACGGGTGAGAATATTGAACAAGACTGGACTAAGACGTAGATTCAGACTGAATTTTCACAGAACCAAGACCATTTATCTACAAAAAGTCGACTTCACAGGAGACGAAAAAAACGAATAAAAGTTTTTTTTTCTTTAAACAAAAGCTTAATAATTAGTTCTGAAATTACTGTAGATAGCTGGTATTTAGTTTAAATTAGTTACTTAGGTGGTATTGGTATTTTCTTATAACTCCTTATTTAATGCGAATTTGAGGTAACTGATAAAAGGAAGCGATGCGTAAATCAACCATAAAAATAACTGCATTAAAAAGTAAAAATCTTCAAAAGTGTAGATAAGATGGTCTTGGTTCTTAAGCGTCGATAAGAGGATTCTAAGCGGGAATTTTGTGTTGGAAATGATGTCATTTTTTACAACGTACCTATATTATTAAAGACTGTTCTTAGGTAAAGAATCATTAAAATTTGTAATTGATGCAAAAAAAAAATTGCAGTAACTTCCACACAATAGAATAAAACATGCATGATGCACCGCCCGCCCGCCTACAAATAAATGCAGACACACCGACAGCAACACACCTTAACTACTCTACACGTACTTCAGCCCTTCAGGGAGTATCATCAAGAGCTGTTAGACCGTGCAAAGCCAAGCACTGGCTTCGTTTTGCGGGCGGGCGGGCCTTGCATAGCTTTCTTTCCTTGCATGTTTTGCTTCGAGTCAATAGTACAATAACCGAATGTTGTGAGGGCCTATTACAAATAATAATCACGATAATCGGGCGATATTCGTTGATCCATTTACTTGATTTTGAACCTTATTGAGTTATAATGTCACGGAGTGGGACCAACGTCATAAGGTTATCGCGATGTTTTTTTTGTAATAGGCACTCTGCTTCAAATGATAATATTGACTGGACCAATCAGTCTAGTTGTTGACTTGTATATTTTTCTTACAAATGCAATTGAGAGGATAATAATCAAATCGAGCGTCCAAGCCCACAATTCACCTCCGTATGTCCTCCCCAATAGGTGTTCCTCTCACGTGCTCATTCTCCACTCGATATATCAGGCTCGGCAGTGATTGCGGCACACGTCAATAATAATGTATGGATTTGGGAATAAGAGATCGCACAGATATGCCGCTTTGGTTGTAAACATCAATATCAATGAACGCACCTTTACGAGTGCATCTGTCTTTTGAGATGTGTCTGTTCTGCCCTTTATATTGGCACTTTTGGTTACGATGTGGTTTTGTTGAGAATTTATTAAGCCCTTTCTGGATTGACTGAGCAATTTTTTTATTGCAAACTTGCAGAATGGTATTGGAAAATTTAACTATTTTATTTATCTAGGTTTTCGAAATTAGTTTTGTTTTTATGAGGTTGCGTTGAATGTTTAAATTAGACACAATGGTATCTAAAATAACAAAACATGTTGGTTATGTAACTATACCTTCATCTACTATACGCTATACAGACTGAATTAGTAAGGGGTTTAGAATAATATTATCAAACTCAGACCTTATTGCACTACACGTAATTATGAAAAAAATATTACTTTATGTCAACACTACAAAACAAAGAGGTAAACCTTAAAATATTAAGAGACTAAACGAACGTCTATTTTCGGATAGTGACATCCAAAATAGCGCAACCCGAAAAAGGAGTAAAAACAGCTTTATCTCTGTCCGCGCCGCTGCGTGTCACGTTCCACAAACTTAATCTCGTCAATTGTTGTTTCATTCTCGGCCTTTGTAGAAATTGGGCTAGTATTTCCAGTAGCAATTTCTAGAGTGAGCGAGTATTCAGTTGACTAGTGTTTTGATTTTAGTTATGAAAAGTAGTAGTTACAGTATGACTGTATCAATCATCGTGAAATAATAATATAAATACGTTTTATTTAAAATGGTAGGTAATAATTCAAGTGTATGAATAAAGAGTTCATGTAAGCGAATTTGTCAAATTGGGAAAATGGGCTTCACAAAACAGACTATTACCACAGAATATATAATAGTAGCTATTACTCAGCTTTTGTAACTTTAGAGCTATGAAATAAAAATGTGACATCAAAGCACAACGTAATTTTATTCCAGGGAGCGAATAAAAATGCTTTGTCGGGGATACGTGACTTCGCCAAAGTTTCACTTGCAGACTGCAACTGTAGAGTGTGTGTCGTGTAAAGGGGGCTTAATAGGCAATGTCCTATGTGCTAGGTTTTTTCGG